>OY796886.1:23166435-24469578 GCA_963680785.1 Diplosoma virens
GAGCGTATATGGCTCAGAGGTGTACATTTTATTGTTAATTATTACTATTTTTTTCGCTCATAAACAAAATATATACACTTTTTTTTTAATTTATCTTAATCATTTTCTTTTTTCTTTATTTTAATTTAACTTAGCATTAAAGGTACAGCGGTACACCGCGCACAATTGACGTTGTGCGTGAAATAACGTATATAGTTTACCGCTGTTTCCAATTTCGCAATCACTTTGTCAATAACAATATTAAAAAACGTAATAATTTGATTGAAGATAAAGTTGAAAAAATGAATCAATGAATGATTTTTTATTTGATTTTTAAAATTTAAATGAGTTTAAACAAGATTAATCAAAATAGAATACAAATGATATTAAATAGTTATTAATAAGTCTATTTGACGTTAAGCCACAATAGTTCGAAGTTTTGCTCATAAATGCTACTTTGGGCAGTAGTTCTTCGTGTAGGGGGTACACCTCACAGGAGAAACTTTGCAAAGCATAAAAATTTAAAGGATGATCAACAACTCTTTTGGCCTGGCTAATTATTATCGTAGCATCTCAACTCAATGAACTGGGAATACAAACCCAAAGTACAAATCTGATTGGAAAAAATATCCAAATTATTCACTTTGTTTTCTTGCATAATCTATAAAATTATTTGCAAAATGTGTGTCAGTTTATTTGGTAACACACTAAATGTGCACTTTTTGCAAGAAAAACTGCCAGGATTTTTTATCTTGTTTATTTATTGCAATCAATTTTGTTTTCCAGGACTTTTCTTGAGCTTCAAGTTACTGAGCATTGAGCAAGCTTAATTTATTTCCAGCGACTAAATCAATATTTGTGGTGTTCCGTGATACTGTAACTAACATAGAAGGCAGGGTAAATTTAAGCTAGTTAGGGCTGTTGTTTATGTAATAAGCCGCAACTCGAAGCAAAATAATCCATTGTAACAAGCTTAATGAGAATTAGAAACCTTACAGAAGTCTAAACAAGTGCGACTCGGGATTACCGGCCTTTTCTCTGAGAAACTAACTGAGCCAGAATAACAAGCGACTTTCTGAAACAACAAACATTACTGGCAGCTTGTTTTAGAACATAATACTGTCAATAAAAATATCTGCCAATTGAGAGTCGCGTTCCATTTTGAATGGTTCAACTTCTTTAAAAAAAAAACTATTAAAAGTGTGAACAACAAGCTATACAAAAAAAAGCAGGTAAATTACATAGTATGCCATCACCGAAAATAGTAAGGATTTCAAGAAAAAATAAAGATTAAAGTAAGGACCTTGCAAATGTGTTAGGGCTTGTTTCAACTACGAGCGTGGAATGAAGCATTCTTTGTTTTATTGATTTTTTTTTGCTTCGCGCTCACTTAGATTTTAAGCGCGGAAAGATCAATAAAAGAAACAAAGAATGCTCCATTCCACGCTCGTAGTGGAAACGAGCCTTAATCAATTAAACAGCAACTGTGTTATTTTGGTTGCTAAAAATATCCGTGCTCATGACTTGTTAAGCAATGTTACAGGTAAAAATAAAAATATTTTTGAATTAGCCACTGCATAAAAAAATATCGCGCATCAAGCTACGAAAAAGCAGTATGATGCTGATAATCAGCAGGGAGAGAAAATGAAATAGCAGTCAAAACTGTTTTAAACATGGACGTAAATCTATGCGGTATGCAACATTCTTCCTTTTTACATGGTGATGATTCACAGTGTTGTCTGTAAAAAGGGCCAAACCTTTTATGTAAGCAACAGCTCGCTTGGAAATCACGCACAGTACATTTAGCAAGTTATAGGTATGACCGTTACGTACATGACTTGAACTCTCTGCAATTCGGATACATATTATATCCTAACTCTAACCCTGCCACGGAGAGCTTGTTGGTCCTATTTCAACTTGTTGGTCCATGCTTAAACTCATACAGCTATAGCAGCGTTTGAAAATATCTAATCAATTTGACATCAGTGTGTATATCTAGCGTTGATGTTTTGTAACCTCGGTTCTTTGTGGGAATAGGCCAGTAGTTTTCAACTTTTTCATACCGTGGCCCACTTTCCGACCCAAGGTAACTTAACGACCCACTTCGGTAACCAAAATTTAATTTCCGTCGCAAAAATCTGGCGATCTCTAAAAAAAAAGTCTTTATCTGGAATTTGTCTGCAATTTCTCGTTTTTCGTCCCCAAAAACATAGTAATCTCTATAAAAAGTCTTCACTTGGAATTTGTTTCCAATTTCTCGATCATAACGACATCATCATACAAATCTCATATTGCTTTCATTCTGATTTATGCTCTGTGGGCCACTGAAAACAGAGCCATGGCTCACCATTGCGCATTGGCCAGCTAGACTGCGGCTAGTTGTCCTAGATCCATTTTTTTGTCCTATAAGAGATTCAAGCAACAAAGATAAGGTTTTTGAAATCCCTTTCGACTACAAAATAACTAATGCAAGCGATGAACATACAGGCAAATCAAAATTACAAGGGCGAGCGACTCAATGATAGGATAAATATCGGCGCAAATACATTTAAAAGAGATTGATTCTACTAAATTCAAAGGTTGCAAACATTATTCTCGCTCAAGTTTTTTTTCTTAGTTGTGAAAAACAGTGGCCGACAATTAAATTAAATCAGTGACCTATCTATGCAACCTAGGGCTCAGATACGGCCCGTCGATATATGAAGCCAATAAACTGAAAAAAAGGTAAACCGTATCTTTCTTGAAAAAAATCAGCATCCATTTGAAAATTGAACACCATCTTATTGTACTTAGTTGATTTAGATCTTATTATTACTGCTAGAAGATGCTTTTTCATTTTAATTTAAAGTAAAGACTTTTTTGGTCTTTGGTCTTCTTATTTCAGAAAGTGCAGCTAGGCAGTTACAAAATCTGGCTTTTAGTATTTAGGTTATACAGCATTTTTGATAAAAATTGGTAATACTAAAGCTAAATAAAACAAACATATTAAAAATGTTAATGCGGTCAACAGCTGCAAGATAGGCCCATACAGCAAAACAAATCCATATCAATTTACCTACAAAATCAACACATATATCGTTATATTATTTTTTTAATGGTATGCAGTTAAATTTGCAAAAAGAAATAACAAGCCATAGGCATCTCCTGATTGCCAATTGAAATACTAGATCGTGAAATACAGGTTTCCACTATCAAACCCCTTAATCGACATTTTTTAAAATTAGCATTTCAAAAGTCAATGGAAGCACAAGGAACTGAGAGACTAAAAATTATCTCTGATCAGACAAAGTCAGGCGTACGACAACATCTTTGCAAAGCCGATTCAGCAAAATTGTATGACACACAAAAATCGTATTGCCGCAATAATAAATCATGTTAAATTCGCTAGTCAGCATTTGTAAATTACTAAGATTTTGAATGATGCAAACTGGCAAAAACGGTACCCCTTGCCCCTGCTCAGATTGAGTTCACAATCTCTAGGGAAAAACTGACATAATACAACTATAATTATTTTTAAGAAGACACCACAAGTGTTGGACAGCCTTTAGCCGGCAATGCCGAAATTAGACAATTAGAGCCCAACATTAACTTTTTCACGATTTTCAGATATCGGCAAAATTCTGCAACAAAGCTTTTATAGAAATTTGCTGCGATTGCAAAAAAATTAATGCTTTTGGTTATGTGCAACAAGAGTAGAGAACAAGTGACTCACAATACTATTCAAAGTGAATCGTATTGGGTGGAAGTAACGACGTTTTTAGTCATTGCGCTTTTTTGGGAAGGATAGATATCAATAGAAAGCTTGCGAAGTCCACGGTATTGAAGTGAAAAACTTTTCTATATTTAGTCATTGTACTTGTTTGAGGCAAAAAACCTTGTTTCAGACTAGTAGTTTTACTGGCCGGCTTAATTGGTAGTTGATTACAACAAGGTTTCCCCACCCTTATCTACAAATTAAACGGCCGATAAGTTTTGAGAATTGGAAATAATTCAAGCTGGAATCAAAAATAAAAACAATTGCTTTTACTGAAAATTTTTTACTCAACAATACAAAATCTGCAAATGAAAAAATTTTTGGTAAGCAAACCTAAAAGCCCGTTGCAGAATAACATTTTTTTTGCAAATATAGGCACCATAATGAATGATTTGGATGATCGTGTTTTTATGACAAAAAAGTTATTGTTCTAAAAAAATCTTGCAAGGATTTGTTAATCGTGAACGATTCGACTTCCCAGATACAGTGGAATAATTATCAACTTACCATTCATCAAGTCGAGAATGAAGCAGAGTTTATCAGGAGACTGAAACGCGTACGAAATGCAGACTATGAATGGGGAATCAACCTGAAAGAGAAATAAATTTATAATAGATACGAAACAAGGAGCCATAAATCTAGAATTTGGTATATTGTGGGAGACTTTATGCGAGGGCTTAACATTTTTATTTATTAGAATTATGATATACGAAAACTGGGCGAAAGTTAAAATTCATTAACAGAAGGTACATTGGGTAAAGCAAAGTAGACTGGCAAGAAATACAAGCTAGGAATCGAAGAGTACGAAAACTAGGGGACGTAAAAAACCAAATTATGAAAAAACTGGGGACGCCTTTTCTTTAATCGCTGCTTTGGTTGAAACCCGATTCCATTGTTAATTTTCGTAAACCAAACAATCAAGAAAAAATTAAACCTTATCTATAAACAATCCAAAGAAAATTGAATAGCTTTGATTTTTATTTTTTGCTTCAGTAAAACAAATCTCATGTATGCATATATAAATTTTTAGGATATGATATCATAATAATTACATATCGTATTAGTGACAGATTTACAACATAACGTAACTCTATGATTTATAATCACAATTTTAAATAGGCCTGTACGTGCTAATTAAAGAAAAACATAGGACAAACTTGGAAGTAGAAATACCGAAATTAACCAAAATGTTATTGGTTTACAAAACCAATTTAGATCTTAAAGTTTTTTTGTTGATGTTGACAATCTGCGCACGCGCAATTGAGAGACTCGGCAAAGGTTATCACTCCAGATCTTGATTGTTCTAATGTAAGTTGTATTGCCTTCAGTTAATGTACTTAGAGGCGAACCTAGTACAAGTGTTTTATTGAAATTTGAATAACAAAACGTTTTGTTGTAACCAAATTATGTTTGCAATAATTGTTTTTAGCAAAAGCAAAAAATAACCGAGGAAATAATTTTCTTTAAACGTTTTCTAGAAAAAGGGTTATTTTTTTACTGTTAACTCAACGAACGTAACAACGTAATCGGATTCCTATAAAAGCAGCAATTTATGTAATCGCGCACAAAGTTTTGCTGTGTTCAGTTACTACTGGAACTTGTCCAATTTCTATAATTTTTCAACGTTTCGATTGTAATCGTCCAGTTCACGACGGCCAGTTCACCTGTGGCGGGTTTTTCCACACTAAGTAACCTGTGAATAGCCATTAGAATGTTTTACTTTCGAAGTATCAAGAAAATGCGACTGCTACAATTACCGAACAATAAAAACAATCAAATAAAGCGAAATGCTTGTCACTTGCTGTTGCTAGTGATAGATCAACTGCCAAACCATGCAGAATAGGTAGTGTGACAAAAAAAATTTTTAATGAGAGGTTATTCAGAAAAATTCAAAGATTTTCTTCAAAAATTTACGTTTATTAAGCCTCTTTTTTTTCATTGCAACAGTTTTTTTATTAGTTCACAAAAGAGTTAACAGCAGCAGTTTGAACAAATCAATCTACTTTTGGTGCAAGATGCGCTAATGTAGTTTTAAGCCAGAAGCACAAAACGAATTTTGTGAGCCTATTTTGAGCGTATTTTTGACTCGTAAAATAATAAATTTCACAAATTTCGTCTTCTGCAAACACTCGAAATACTTCAAGTTAAATGAGGTGCAACTCTTGTTGTTTTTACACATTACTAAAAGATTTTATCATTACTAGCTGCCTTTCGCAACAAAATCGATACAATGACAATTGTAGAAAAATGTACCGTACACAATCAATTTATAGTTCAAATCATAAAAAGTGTCAATTAGTTAGTGCTATTCGTAAAATTTCATTTGTATAATTTCTGATTTTCTCAAATGCAAAATTAAAAAGAAATATAGAATATTGAATAATTAAAAAACGAAATAATTCGCATATTTTGCATTTGAAACAAAAGGCTTATCAATTTTCTGCACCGGGTGATTCAATTAATTATTTAAAAAAAGTTATGAGCTATGAAAATCGGGAAAATCTTTCATTCCAGGCCTAACAAAAGTCGCTTTGTTTGATTTTAAATTGATCAATTGTGAACAGCTTTTTGACAAAAAGCTGGCAAAAATTTAATCAATATTTTCAACAAAATTTATACGAAAAAATTTATTCGAGTGAAATAATCGTCATGTCTACAGTTACTAGGCTTCCAAGACTAACGAATGTCATCCTACATAAAGCAGCACAATCAAGTGATAACAATGTAATTTTACGTTTCCAAACCTATTCAACATAAACACCTTATCCGTTAAAAACTTAATTAAATTCTAGAACTTCAAACTCAGGACTTCTGTCTTTCTTAGGGTTTGGTTTTATATTATCTAGGGAAGGAATCCAACTCAGGACTACTGTATGTCTTAGGTTTAGGTTTTATATTGTCTTGGCTAAGAATTGAACTCAGGATCATCGTCTTTCTTAGGAATAGGAAAAAGAATAGAAATAGGATTAGGAATAGGAATAGGATTAGGAATAGGAGTAAGATTCGAAATAGGATTCAAAATAGGAGTAGGATTAGGAATAGGATTAGGATTAAGAATAGGATGGGATTAGGATTAGGAATAGAGGTAGAATTAGGAATAGAAGTAGGATTAGAAATAGGAGTAGGAGTAGGAGTAGGATTAGGAGTAGGAGTAGGAGTAGGATTAGGAATAGGAGTAGGATTAGGAATAGGAGTAGGATTAGGAATAGGAGTAGGATTAGGAATAGGAGTAGGATTAGGAATAGGAGTAGGATTAGGAATAGGAGTAGGATTAGGAATAGGAGTAGGATTAGGAATAGGAGTAGGATTAGAAATAGGAGTAGGATTAGGAATAGGAGTAGGATTAGGATTCGGAATAGGATTCGGATCCGTCACTGCTCTCTAGCGCCACCGCTCCTGCGATGACGTCATATGCGCCTGCGCCTGCGCCTGCTCTCTAGCGCCCCTAGCGGAAACACCAACCAAATGGATCATATATTACTACTGATGTGCTTTGAATTCGCAAAAAAACTGACTAAAGAGCGCTCTTTGCACGTAGTCGCTCCTGGTTGCTCAAGATGATTCTTGATCGAGCATCAACCTATCAAAAAAGAAACTTATGATAATATCACAGTTATACAAGTCATTCAATCCTAATATAATTAATATATTAGTGGTTATTCTCGACTTAAATAAAATCAAGTTACAAACACTTACTGGTATTGAGTTGAATATAATATCAACAAACAAATGTTGCTAGGTCGTCATAAAAAAGTACTTCACACCAGTGGCGTGCGGTCAGGGCATGTAAGTCATGCGCTGTATGACCAACGAATTCTTGTACGATGACCTCTATTTCTGAACGAAATAAAGAACACAGCTGGTTTGAAACGAAATTAAAGAAAAATGAGCTGGTTTGAGACAAAATTAGAGACGAAAAGTAGAAAATCAGGAAGAGATATCAGTTGAAGACCTTTTTTTTTAAATAACTCCATGATTTTAGGACAAAAACTCGTCTATGTCTTGGAATCTCACACAGAATTCTTTCTGCTACCCATAAAATATTGTATGTCCTACCCATTAACTACCTATAAAATCTAATTGCATGACCAGTTTTTGGCATAACAGTTGCATGACCAGTCTCTGAGCTCACCGCACCCCACTGCTTCACACAACAACTAAGTCAAGAAGCACTACTTACCCAAACAGCTGCAAAGAAAAGCCTCATTCGCAATAAAAACTCTTGGCGTGATTGCAGATCGGTGGCAAGAGCAGAAGCCAAACTGTTATTCAACTTTTCCAATTTAAACATGACTTCTCTCCTATGAAGCAGGCATTCTCCCGGAGTGAGATCTTGTTTTTGAAAATATATTGTTGCTGGGTGAGATATTTGTAGTACTTCGACCATCATCTTGACCTCAGCCCAATCACTTTTGGTGAGGTATGATTCCTGTGCGCCAAAATCCTGAACAAAACATTAAAATCCGCTAATCGCTGAAGCATGAGGAAAGTACTCCCCCAAGTGCATGGCATGTGAATCAACATCTTCTTGTTAGCACGACTCTTTAGAATTCCATCGGTTTGTGGTGAACGTAGGTGTTGAGCAAGTTTTCGCAAATTTGTTAAAAACTTTTCAGTTCGCTCTTTTTTTAACAAGTCACGAATTCCTAACTGCAGAGTGTGCTCAGCACATCTCATGTAGTATATGGTATGGTCGATTGATAATGAATCTTGTATTTCTTCAATCTCTTCATCATCGTCTTCATCTTCGTCATCTTTAGTAAGTAGCTGCACAGTCCGAGTCATATTTGACGCATTGTCAACAACACAAACTAATACTTCTTGCTTGCTAATGTTGAACTGCTTCAAAGTGTCCAGCAATATTTCCTTCAAATGAGAACTCGTGTAATTAGCTTCAATATCGACTAAAGCCAACGTCTTTACCGTAAGACAGTGTTCTTCATCGTAGTATTCCACGGAAATACCGAGGAAATGTGATCGAAGTCTAGTGACTCCGTCGATTTTGATAAAAACCAAAGCTCCATAAACTGATTCCGTGAACTTTGATTTTTCTTCCTCGGATTTTTTGAATACAATGCTACGAATGGTTTGACGTCCTAGTCAAATTTCGAAATTTTTTGCAAAGTTACCATTTAGCGATTGAAACCCATCGTCCGGGAAAAATGTCACAGAGGAACTCCGTTGTAGACAATCATTTTTCAATATTCCCTTTGTAAAATCTTCTTTAGTGATGGATGCATTAGTTTTCGAGTACTTTAAAAAAAAACTTGTCATAATACATTGCCCTTTTTCTTTCTGCAACTTTGCTTTTTTCATAACTTCAGAGTCTTTTTCTCCACCCTGTCAAGTGCCTGTCGATGATGACGTTTTAGATGCCTCTTCAGGTTAGCCGACGTGCTTCTCTGTTTTAGTTTTGGGACAACTGAATTGCAGGTGTGGACATTGATCTAGCATAACTCTGTATCGAAAGGTATGCCTTCTTCAAAAAAATGTTGATATAGGCCTATAGCACTCCATCGATTTCGGGACATGATAATGTTTCGTAAATCGACGGATTTTAATTACAATGGATGATATATTTATAATTTTAATGTATTTAGCTATAATAAAATACAAACTCGTAAAAAAAAGTACAAAATATTAACTCAATTTAAAACCTATAGATTTTAAATAGAATAATTAGCCAATATATATTTAAATTAGAGGTTCGTAATAGCTATAATGAAATACAAACCTGTAAAAGACCCGCAAAAAGGCAAAACTGTGACGAATCCACCCAATTAAAAATTTTCCAGTATCGTCATACTTTTGTAAGCCTTTGCTCTGTTGGGGTAAATTGAAGACTGTGTTTTATTTTCAAAGCAATTTTCAAAAACTTAAAACAATTTTTTTAACTTTTGTGGGTCTGTAGCCTGCCTTCTCTTACATTTTATCATTTTGAGGAGACAAAAACCTATCCATATATTGCTCTTACTTTAAATACTTCCCTTAAGCTTATTATTCCGAACTACTCTGTGTTTGTTTTTTCTTAGGTATTAGAACTCGTGTTAAATGCAGATTGTAGAATTATCAAGTTGTTTCCGTAGTGAGTAATTTGTTTTTCAACGTGTTCAACCCCTTAAACAGGGTCAGTTAAGTTTAATCAATCATTATTTTATTGGCTACGTTTCATTGTCCAAACTACCTTTTTCTTACCCGTAATCGATCTAAAATGTGATGCTAGTTATACTTTTCTCGTTCTCTCGCGCCACTGATATCGCACGTTCATTCAGATTTATAGTACAACTTCACCAATTAATCCACATCGGGAAATGGACAAAACTTTTTCGCCAAGTTACTTTTGAAGTCAAATAACCTATGTAGAAGCGGAAGCGGTAGAATTTTTGCGCTTCCGCTTTAGATTAAACAGCAATAAACAAAATTTGAAACAAAGGTTAAACTATGATACGTGTTTATTTTTTGAGCGTATCTATTGCTCGTAGCCTAAAACTTCGCCCGTATGCAGAACGGGATTACAAGCATGTAAAATTTCTTAAATTAAAATTACTTACCATAACTCATTAGATTTAGTTTATTAGCCATTAGTTAAAATTAGTTAAAACTAATTCTGTAATGCGGCGGGCAACAACTAAAAAGATGTGCATGCTGTACTAAGATAGTATCGGTATTTCAAAAATTTCAAAAATCATCATCGTCTTAAGATCTGATTTTTGTCAGTGACTTTGTTTCTTTATTTTGGTGCGTTTTCATTTCAATAAATCTTCATTTTACTTCTTCATCAAACTGTCTATTTGAATTCTTCTTTCTTTATTTAGGTCATGTGATCAATATTTTACTTTAATGCATCACCTATAGAAAGTCGTTTATGACCTCTCTGTTTTGCCACACAGCAAGTCAGTGACCAAAAAAATTGTGGCGACTTCAAACAAAAAACTGTGATTTCTCTAGGCCAAAATAAAATCAAAACGAAAGCATCGAACCAGATCCGTTTAAAACAAAGTTCCGATTCAGGTTCAGTTCCGGTTCGTCTTTAAAAAATAATAAGGGTTAATACCGGTTTACGGATTTTGTTCGGGTTTGGTTCGACGCCCTGCTTGAATCCGATCTTGCAGGGTGGAAGAGTTTTTTAGTTAGTAGCCTACTGTATTTGTTAAATAATTTTTGTCCCATAAATATTTATAACGGCTATTCATAAGAAAGCATGTAGACTTGACATAAAGCTCATTCGTAACAGAAAAGCTTTTTAGTGGTTTTTGGTTTTAAACTAGGCCTATTGGAACGTTTGTTCGTTTGGATACTAACACCGTTGCAATGTAATTTTTACATCGTTTAAAAAGCTAGATAAAAGGACTGGTTTACATGTTTACTTTTTAATTCACAAATTTTGTCAAATACTACTTTTTTTGCTTGTTGCATTGTTGGTTTTTTGATATTTGCTTATATTCAAATTGAGAATTTTAAGGGTTTTTCTTTGGTTACTTGGTTCCTTTGCTGTATTTGTTACGCATCACTAAACATAGCGGTAGAATTTTTGCTTTGCAATTTGCACTCAACAGTATTTACAATCACGTCTTTAAGCAGAGGCAGTTCTACTAGTATTTTAGTACCGGAAGGTTTGTTGGTTTCGTTGTTACTCAGTGTTATATTAGCGTTTGGTTTAGCATAAATAGGGTTAGATTAGAAGGATTTAAGTTTTGTTTGGCATGGAAAACATGTACTGTGCCATAAAATTAATCAGGTAATTCTACTTTAAGCTTTAAAAAATATGCCATTGTCTTACAATCGTCTACTAAATATCCAGAATAGTTAGATAATTTTAATAAACATTGCCATTAGTTTTATAAACTGGTATGGTGAGTATTTTGAATATGCTTTGATTGTTTTAAAGTTGTTTTGTTTATTACTTATTTATTCTCCATAATCTGATAGTTCGGTAGTTATCCTTATGACTCACAGGAAAGCATCAGAGGCTCTATACAAAGAGTTACTGTTAAGCAATTACCCCAACCTGCTTGCAAAGAGAAGACATATTGCTGTTTAGTTGAAAATTTCTATTTTGGTTTTTTAGTTAATGATATGACTAAAATTTAGAGTTGCTTGCTAAGACAATCAAGCAGAGGAAAGTGTTCTAAGGATTTTTTTTCAAGGACAGAGCAGAATAATTCAAGTAGCTTTAGAGCCAAAGCCATGTTAATCACATTTGCCATAAATCACTATGCTTTCAACCACTCGACCAGCTAATACAAGAGTTGCAAAACAGCAAAATCCATAAGTAGTGGTCTAACTTTTTCATAATAATTGAATATACTGAATAAGAATGCCATTCTCCAAAATATTATTTTTGTATTATAGTCTGGTGCTAAACTCAGATTGATTTTGGTAATACAAAAAAATATTTTTGTTTCAATTGTAAAGAAAAAGATGGTACTTACTGGATTACTTTTGTGAATCAACAATATAGTTACTTTAATCATGCTAAGTTAAAACTAAAACACAATACAAACATAATTGAAATGAAATCTCTCTGACTTTCAAGGCTGTGACAGAGTCCAAAAACAATTCAGTATATTACTAGCAACTTTCAAGTAATAATCTTGTTATGCTTTAAGAGATATCAAAATGTTACTTTATATTTAAACTTAAACTTAAAAAAATTTAAAAAATTGTTATTGAAACATTTGTACTCATTATTAAAATTATTAATTAGTACCAGTAGTTTATTGGTTTAATAGCTCATTATAATAACTTTTTGATTTGTAAACCGAAGGATATGTGTTTAATTCTTAATTTATCAAAAAGATTTCTGTTATTACTTTTAGAAAAAGCAATCAATGACATATCTTTAAATTGGCTTTTGTTGCTTATTTACAAAGGTGATTCCACTTAAAACAGAAATAAAAAAAAACTAGGTTTATATAAGAAAATGAATTTAATTAAAGTATGAGAATATATGATGTAACGATATGAAAAAATAAACTTAGTCGACAGCATAATTGAGTGGTTAGAGCACTGGGATTGTGATCAACATGGTCTTTATTCAAAACCTACTTATGCCATCCTGTTGTGTCCTTGGGAAAGACACTTTGCAGTACTTTCCCCTGCTTGGTGGTCTTGGTAAGCAGTTCTGAATTTCAGTCATATCTCTATAGATTAAATTTTGAGCAGACAGCTATATCTAGGCACCTACAGAAGCAGGTCAGGGTAATTGCTTACCTTATGCATTAGTGCCTTCATTGCTTTCCTGTGAGTCAGGAGGATAAATATAGAGATAAAATAAATAAAAATAAAGTATACAAAATACATAGATATATTTGTATACCATATTTCTTTAATTAAAATGTGTCCTTGATTAGTATGCGCCCTTGTTTAGAATGCGCACGAATTCACGATAAAAAAAAATAGAATGCTCCCTTGAATACAGTGCGCATAAATAAAGTCACTTAGTAGCATAAATAACGTTACCTAGGGAGAGTGCAAAACAAGTGCTGCTTGCCTGCTACATGAGCACTTTTATAACTTGTTCGATATAAAAACACCCATTATTTTGAATTTAAGGTGTTTGAAGCTACTTTAAAATAGAGTATGGTTGTGTTAAAGTTGGGCAAAAGTTGTTATAAAAAAATAGAATGCGCACAAACTCGTGATAAAGAAAAATAGAATGCGTGCATTCTATTCGAAGAAATACAGTATGTAGTTTCATTTAAATTTAATAATCTTTATGATTAAATAAATCTGTTTTAATTATATCATTGAGCATTATTTTTCCCAATGTCCTTTTTACAAACCAACCAAAATTATCCAGGTGTTAAAATATAGTTTCATTTATTCAGTTTTTTAATTTTTTATAGATATTGTCAATGCATTAGTCAAAATTCTTACTTTACCACAAAGTGGTCACTGGTACTTTTTATCAACTTAAAAAGAACAATTTAGAATGCAAGAGTAATAAACTTTGTATAATAAAGAATAACTTGTATAAAAATTTATATGAATAATTAAGAAAAGTTTTTTAAAAATGTTGTGGCTGATGCCATTCAGTTCCCAAATGTGGCTATTGAAAGTTTAAGATTTCTTTATTGTATTATAATAATAATTTACATAACTGTTTTATGAAAACAATTTTTTTGAACCAGAAACACTTTTCTCAACTTGTATTTGTAAATAAAGTAAATGGATCTAATAATCTTTTTAAAAGTTATTTAATTTTGTGGTGTTTATAAAAATATAAAAGTTACCAAAAGCAATGAAAAGTCTTCGACGTCGCTTATCTGAAAAGTTGGGTCGTTTATGTAAGTATGATGTGTAGTTTTTAATAGCAAAGTTTAGTAACAAGTTTATTGCATTTTTCCAATTTTATTTTTCTTGCAATAAGTAATGCAATATATTTTGGTGATTGATTTTTTGATAATTTAATTTAGTAACTTCTATTTGTGTTAAAAAAACTCAATCATACATAAATAAAGAAAAAGATAACATTGCTGAATAAGAAGAATTAATGGAAGTTAAGAATGATTTGTTGCTATTTCAATCTGTAAAAATTCATTCTAGTTTAAAAGTTTATTTCCAGTCTGTGACACAAACATTTTACATTGCATACCATTACTAGTGTACAAACACTCAATATTTACATGATGTACCAAGATCCTTCTAATAGACACTCATCTCAAACTTCATGCTACTCAACTTAAACAACCGACTCAAACACAAACACACCATTTACATGATCTTAATGCATACTCACTACTCAGACCTACCCAGAAAGATAAAAGCCACAATCTTTCATAACAATGATCACACTAAAATCGTCATCTCAAAACTAGACATAGCACCTAAGGAATGTAGAGAAAACTGCAAACACATTCACACTACCATCACCTCACAATACGTCAATTTTAGAAAAAACAACAAAGTTACTAACCCCACACATATGACTTGCAAAGTTATCTACATACAGTAAACCCTAAAACTTACATGCTGCAATGCCCACTATGGTTGTCACACACACATGATGCTAATCACCTCTTTAAATGTAGTCAAGTACCAACACAACACAACACCACTAGTCTGTGGAAAAAGCCTTTAGAAGCAGCAGAGGTAATCCAAAAGTGGAAATCTAGATTGGCTTCTTTAAGAGGTTAAGAGATGGCTACTCCAATATCCTTGGAGGAGGAGCAACAACAAAATTATTAATTATTGTTTAACTTTATCTTGTTTTTGGCCACTGATAAAATGATATAAGCAAATTAATTATTTTAATTTTAGCTTTAAAACTATTGAACTGTTTTAATAGGATTTAGAAAAAAACTTGGCATTCTAATTTTTTACTTTTACTCAGATTATTGTTCATGTCATTAAGATGAAATTGTTAATATGTTTCTTCAAATTTTTTTTATGTTCATTTTTTTTAGCTTCATCTGGGGATATGACAATTGCTGAAGTAAGTAAAAGTTGTTCTTTGTTTTATGCAGTTTTTTTAAAACTTTGTCTCACTAAATATATACTAGCTTAAGTCGTAAATCAAAAAGCTGTGCTACTTTTAGACATGATACATTCTTTTTGTGATTATAGAAAAGCAATTTAAATCACCTTCAACAAAGAGAATTAAGAGAAAATGTTTTTGATTTTTAATTGAACTGAAATATGAATTGTATGATTTCTAATATACCGGTTTTTCATAACCTTTTTTCAAGATGGACGAATCTTCACAAGGTTTAATGTCAGAACAAGATGACACTAGATTTTATACTCCTGAAAAAAAGTCAATGTCTCTGCCGAATGTTCCTTTTGATGGAGACTCGGAAGTTCTTTCTTGTAAGCCAGATTTTTTCGGCAATATTAAATTCTCGTGTATTTCAATGCTTGTATAAATGTCAAGATTATTATTTACTAATAGCGATTATGTAATTTACTAATAAAACAGGAGGTTTTAATACATTTCCTATTTTTTGAATTAAACTAAGCCAATGTATTGTGTTACAAGAATGTCGTTGTTGCTAATTATAGAAATGTTAGTGCAAGAACGAATTCTGTCGCCTTAAATTATGCATTATGCAGGTAAGCTAACGCTGCTTTTTTCTATTGACTAGCCAAAATTTCTTCGTGCGACAAAAAGCTTTCATCTGTGGTTGAGGAAGAAGGTGACGAAGGCTTGTTAAGAAAGCGTTTTTTGTCGGCAAGTTCCTCAAGTGATGTTTGGAGCTCAGGTGTAACAAAGCAGAAGGTTTCCAGAAGGCATTCCTCGCCTGCTTGGGTAAATTTATATGAATTACCCGACGTTTCCTGCCGTAAAAGATAATTTCACCGCAATTTAGTCAGTAGGCCTAATTTTTTGCCAGGATCGTCGTCACTGGCCTTTCATGTGATATATATCGTCGTTTCAATTTTCAGTATCGCGATCGTTATAATTGTTTAATTACTTAGTAATAATCTAATTGGGTTTCAATGCTTAAAGCTTGTCAATAGCCTAAGTGACGCAACTGAGTTGCTTTTAAAACACGAAATTTCTCGTTGATAGGTAATTTGCTTGATGTCGATTTAGATGAAGTCGGGAGATTTGCGTTAAATCTAGTAAAAATAATGATTTTGAAAGTATTTTTTACGAAAGTCTCATTAATACTGTTTTAGGTTTAGACATAAATAACTAAATAAAAAATTTGTTGGAAATACTTTTTTGTGCTATTGCTTTTTTATTTAAGCTTGCATATTATAATCGTGTTTGCATTCTACTTAATGATGGTGAGGAAATAGAATAATTTAAAAACTGTGCTAGTGTAAAATATGTAATCTTTTTTCTTAAATTTATTTTCTTTATTTTAACAATTATTCATTTAAAGTAAGTTTAATTTTTTTCAGAATTAATTTGGTAAAACAATTTTTTTCAATATTTTTGGTAAAATATTAAGTGGTAACGTGGTTTAAAATCTATAAAATAAATTTTTTTTACGGCAAATACTTTTGAGTTTATGCGCGTATTTTCAAGTTTGTTTTGTTGCTGATTCAAACATTTTGTCTTTTTTCTGAGGGCACTTGAGAATTTGTACAAGAATTTTACGTCTTTTAACGCTTCAAACCCCTGTTGTATTTTTCCTGTAATCTTCTGATCAGATCAACGTTGTTTCATCTTTAGACTTTTGTTATACGTAGCAGTTCGTACAAAAACGACTGTGGTAGGTTCAACCAACGTAAGTTCCAAATGACCACGAAGAGAAATAAATGAAAATATGAACGATTTTGTGGCTGTCTCGAAAGTGTTTGGTCACATTGTTTAAATTTGTTCTGTGTGCCAATTGGTTATATTTTTAAGTTACTTGATGGTTATATTAAACAAATGAAGCATATCAGCATAAAATTTGATTACGAGCCATTTTACAGCACAGTGAGTAATTTAGTAACGTCACTGTGCCTGATTTCACTACAGTTGCGAGAAAAGCCATTTCGAAATCTAGTGAAATATCTTAAATTTACTCACTTTACGTTCGGTTATAAACTAAAGGTATTCAACAAAAACGCACCATGCCCAGTCAAATATTTTTTAAAAACTTTTCTCATGAGATCATACAAAATCATTGCAAAGTAATTGCATTTTGATTTTTTAAATTTTTCGGTTATGTTCATCTCGATTTACGTTTTGGTGTATACTTATTAACTGTATAAGCAATTATCTGCATATTGTTAGGGAGATCTTTTTATAACAAGATATATTTATGACTGATCCCAAGATGATTTGCCTTAATTTTTTCAACAAAATTCTTATAAGCTTTGAACTATTAAAAGGAATAACCGAAATTTTAATGTCAGACATTTGTTTTAATATAAATAAAAATAGAAAGTAGTTAAATGAATTAAATTTATGGACGTTTATCTGTTTCCGAGTTTAATGTTTCTTTGTTATCTTTGCTTTAAAACCCGTTTTCACGCCAAGCGTTCTTTGTTTGTTTATTAATTTTTTGGTTCTCGTTCACTATTCGCCAACTTGATAAACTTAAAAATTTGGGGAATTCCAAATGCTTGCAAGGTTAATCACGGCGAACAGTGAACGAGACCCGATTTTTTTTTTTTTTTCGCTTATGCTTTGTGAAAACTAAAAAAATCAATAAAAATCAAAAGAATAATCCCGCCAACGGTCGTTGTAGAAACGGGCTTTTAAACTGACGTTATGTTTGTAAAAAAAAAGCTGTTTATTTTTAAAGTTTTTTCCCTGTATAGTCTTGTTTTAGTACAGTGGTTCTGTACCTGTGGGGAAAGACGAGGTTTAATGTGAGAAATTATTAACACATAAATTAGATATGAACTGGTTTTAGGTAGTTATAAAGTTAAATACTTTATTAAACAACAACTAATTTTAAAACAATTTTAATAAAAGTGCTCATAAATTCCACGGTGCTGGTATAGTATGTGGCCTAATGCTTTGATTCTGGTGTAATATGTGCAGTACCAGATTTATTTAATGATCAAAAATCATTAAAAAAACTAACCCTAACCCACCTACTATGTCGGTCACATCATATCGTAAACCACGTTCAATCTGGTAGACCACATACTATATCAGCATTAATTCCATATTGGCCTAATGTTGTGTGAACATAAATGCAGTGCTTATAAATTTTTTCGAAACTGTATTATACATCGAGCAGAGTTAGCCTAAAAAGCGATGTGCGAATCACTTAAGCTGGCACTGGATGCTGCAATTTTAGTTGTAAACTATACATAAACGAGTGCTTTTAATATTCAATTTTTTTTTAAAGCTATGTCTAGATCAGGGGTTTTCAAGAGGGGCCACAAGAAGAATCCTCATTTTGGACTTCAATTCACTTTTGGGATGAAATTAACGAAATCAGAGACAGTTTCAAAGTGATGACTTTTTTTTGCCTTCACATGAACGTTGGGACAATATTATAACCAGGGGGCCACGGGTGTTTTAGAATCTCTGAAAGGGGGTCACAACCACCAAAGTTTGAGAACCACTGGTCTAGATAGTGAAGCGAAGTTTGAATCTTTGCTGTTTGGCGGTTCTGTTCGCTTATCAGGCACAGGGAGTGTAATGTAGCACACCATAAAACATTACAGATTATAAAATCTGATAACAATGTTTTCATCATTATTTTCATCTCTATTTATCCTCCTGACTCGCAGAAAAATGTTAGAGATATTATACTTGGAACAACCATCAAACGATTATCATAACCTGCTTTTGAAATTTACAAGATATTGCTTTCTACTTTAAATTTTTGTTTGGTTTTTTTATTTTTTGGTTTATTTTAGAAATATAACTGAAACTTAGAGCTGCTTGGTACGACCGCCAAGCGGAGGAAAGTGCCGTAAAGCGTCTCTTTCAAGCATAAAATAAAATGATGAATGATGAGAGCCGTTTTAAACTGCAATCGTGTCAATCACGTTCGCTAACAATACGTCGCCTTTACCTATTCAGCCATATTGCCGACAATTATGCCATTTTGGTCAATAATTCAAAATGCATATCCTAAAGTTACTGCAAAATCTGTAGCATTGCTTTCTGCTGTAATTTCCACTTGCCCCTGTGAATCAGCATTTTTAAGAATCGTTTCCTTAAAAAACAAAAGCATGGAATAGATGGTGGGATTTGGAGTCAGAACCCGATGTTGCGTCGACTGTTGCCTAAAAAACAAGAACAAAAATTTCCCAGCGAAATTGAATAATTTTTAAAGTTTTTCTCAGTTTTTGAATTGTAATGTTCTATTTGTTGAATTTTAACCTCTGCTGCGAAAATTGATTAAATCTAGAATAGTTTTGTTTAAGACTTTAGGTAATGGGTAATAGAAATTTACACAAACTGAAAGGGGTTAATGAAGAGAAAAAAGTTTAAGAACCACTGCTTTACTATCAAATGTTACAAATGCAATAATACTTAATCGTCCACAATTCGCATTGATTTTCTTATGCTTTGGCACATTTCCAACTTTTGCTTTGCTTCATTTAAAGAATAATTTGTCAAAAAAGAGTCTTTTATTTAAACATTGATCTTGACCTATCAACTATTTTCCTCCGGTTTTTTGCGGGTAATTACGCGTCATATTTGTTTTGCTTCAGGTAAGATAGATTTTTTCCGAAAAAAAGTTGTTTGTTAAACATAAGAAAAATCAACTGTTGCATGCTGTTGGCCCATTTGTTCAGTTCGGCTTGACTTTTTTTTCCATTCTACGAAATGTAGCGTGCATCCACTACGCATTTTTTTTGTTTAAGGGTGCTTGATAATTTTTTAAAATGACCCTGGAAATCATGTGCTTGCCATCTTTACGGTAAATAGATTGAAGTTATTAAAGATATTAGGTTAAACAGTGAAAAGCCTGGGTATAAGTTATTTCTAAACGAAAATGTACGGCTTTTGTTTTTAATACAGAGCGCTGGTTTGTCTCCCTATGGCAAGATGGAAACTTACACAAAGCTCGAGTTGCTTGGAGAAGGCTCTTATGCCATGGTTTACAAAGGAAAAAGCAAGTTAGTCGAATGCGTTTTACCATTTGTGATTTAAATTTTGTCAAGTAAATAAAACTTACACCTAGCATGCTGTTTTTCTGTGTTTCAACTTTTGCGACAGTTTTATTTGTATATAGCTGGTGTTTTTAAGCATCTTATATTTTAAAAAGATCAGGCAAGCTAAGAGGAGGGAATATTTGATCCAGTTAGAATAATTTACTTGAATGACTTTTCGTGTTTGTTTGATTAGAATCCTTTCAAAAAATAGACGTGCGTATTCTTTAAAGCAATGTTTTTAAGCTTTTTTTGATTTTTCTCCATTTTAGGGTGTTAAAAAAATATCGGGCCTTGCAAATCATTGTTTACCATGTTAGCTGTAGCAATTTGAAAGACAGAGTTGAAACAAAATAAAAAATGATATTCAAACGAAAAATATTTTACAACAATAGACCTTTTTCCAGCCACCTAGTGGACATGTCAATCGTTGCTGAGCCGAGCAAGCTTTGGCTTTATTTAGTTTGTTTTAATAGCCAACTCATAAAACGGATAGCTTATTTCGGTGATTTAAGTTTGAGTTGAGAGTATACAGTTAGTTTAAATTTTACAATCTGCTAGCTAAGTAAGGAAAACTAATTTCTTTCACTTATTAAGTTAGATTTTGCTTGTTAAAATTGTAGTTATTTTTTTTAAGAAATTTTTCTAAATATCTTGTACACTGGTAATTTTGCGTTTAAAATTTGTTTAAGTCCAATGTTACATAGCTTAGATTAAAACCAAAATTAGGTAGATGACCAAACTATTTTGTAATTGTATTAAGGTAAGCAGATCTTGTTAATTTAATTTACCAATATTAACCATATACGTGTTTGTGTTAACATTTTTTCTAGAAATGAGTAAAATCATTACATTCTTGTTTCAAATAATATGGCTGCATCTGGTTTGTTTCAAGTGCTTATGTGTGTCCTTGTAACTTTTCGTATGTCTAATCTTAGTGAAGTCAACTTGCATGACATAATGAATTTCAGTCAATTTTTGTTAATATCTTTTGACAGTTTTTTCATTCAATTACTTGGAAAAAATAAAAATAGCTTATAACCAGGGTTGGCAAAATTCTGGATTTTTTAAAGAAAAACCAACCCAGCGGGTGTTTTGAGGGTTTTATTAATTTTTATATTTTATTGTTACTTAAATTGTTTTTGAGACATTTTACTAAAAAAGAAGCTATGAAAGTGACTAATACGGTGAGGAATGGTAAGTAAATTCAAACAAATATTAATACAAATAGGATGATATATTTACTTTTTGACATACTGACGTAGCCATTAACTATAGCCTATACGATAAACAACTATTACCATTAAATTCATTAAACTCGGATTCAGATTTGTCCCACCAAATTGTATTGAGCTCGTATTCATAATTCTCACGGTATATTGAGAAATGGGCATGGTGCACACTGGTTTTTACCACATTTAACAAAGAATGATTATAATCAAAGAGCATAGGTAGCTTGATGCCTTTGGATAAGCGTTAAGTTAGGAGAGCAGAGTAGATGCACTAATGCTCCGAGAGCAGCCAAACCGGTAACGTACAACATTGGCCTTTGCAGTTCAGTATAGCACCAAACACTACAAGCATTGGGCGTTTGTTTACTGCGTGTGTCTGCGGAGCAAGCCAGAGATATCTTGGTCGCTACTTACTAGGCATACTTATTTCTATTTAGCGGCAGGAATGAAAAATGTATTATCAGTATATCTGATAGTTATCGGAAAAAATTCAAATAGCTTCTACTTAAATTTTATCTTAAGAAATTAATCGCAGAAGGCAACCATTAGACGCTTTGATTAAAACAAAATATTTTCTTTAGCACTGCGGACAAAAAACTGCTTTAAGGTTTCTGCAAATTCTTTTCAAAACCCCAGCATGCCTTCCAAACTAGCTCAGGATCAAACGAAAGAGTATTCTTATCATTTGGATTTGTCTGGTCTAAGATAAAGAATAGGCTGGGCAGTGACAAGGCACGGAAACTTGTTAAAATATATAGACAGTATAGAAATTAAAACCAAGTCTCCATTTATCTTTCCAGTTTCTGGAAATTTTTTAATTTTTGTTAAAAGGTTCTTTTATATTTTTCATAATAGGTTAAATAGGAATATTTATTATAGCCTACTTATCTAACTAGTGGTAAATGCTGCAAAATGCTAATTTTGATTTTTGTGTAAAATGGAAATAAATTGAAGATTTGTGTTGAGGCTGTAGTTTTATTTCCACTCTCATGACTGACATTATTTATGAAGGTCATATTTATCAATTGGTAGCATGTTATTCATATGATATGTAAGTATCAAATATATAAATATATTTTTTTACTATTACGAGGTAATATGTTCAGTAATACTATTACTATTAATATAATTGATATAAAATGCTTTTAAATACCTTAAAAAACGAAAAATTAAAAAAAACACTTGAGGCCGGGTTTTATTGGGGGTTTTTAGGTGGGTTTTTTAATGCCAATTCTGCTTATAACCAATATTTGCTCATTGCCTTTTGATAAAGTGTAGCTTCTTGTAGCCTTTATCTTCTACAATTACAAGCTAGAATTAATCAAAAAAATAATAATTTTATACTGTAATAACTGTTTTGGTATCACTTTTCTGTTTTTGAATACAGTAATTTATTTTTGCATAAAGTACTATTTTAAGTTGATTTAGTCTATGCAAGTATGTAAACATTCAAGCTCTTAAATCGTACTTAATGCAAAAACCAAATTATGCAAAAACAGAAAAGTATGGTACCAAAACAATTATTACAGTATAAAATTATTGTTTTTTTTTTTTTTTTTTGATAAATTTTAGCTAATTACTGTAGAAGATGAAGGCTACAAGAAGCTTTACTTTATCAAAAGGCAATAAGCAAATATTTGTTATAAGCTATCTTTATTTTATGAATTTTATACATTTGTAAACTTAATTTTTATAAACTTTTTGAGCGATATTGAATTTTATAGTCAGCCTACTTTTCTCAGGGTAATCTCCAGACACATTTTAAAACCTTCTTAATCAGAATGAGAAGCACTGCTTTTAAATAGTTTAGTGAAATTCAAAATTCAAGTTTTAACCACATTTCTGTTTATTATTCACGTGAGTTTCAATTATCGCGTGATATATTTGTAAACAATCACGTGCTAAGCTTTCTAGTTATGTAAATCACCCGTAGCAGTTGCGTGCTTTTTCCGGAAATTGCATCTTTCTTGTCATTGTATTTCAGATGAATAAGAGAAAGGGTTTTTTTGTAACGTCGTCACAACGCTCTTGCACGAAATGGGCTAATTACCATAATTGTGTAATGTTGATATTTGAAACGAATTCATTTTAATTGGCTAACAGGCACACTGGTCAGCTGGTAGCTCTTAAAGAAATCTCGTTGAATTCCGAAGAAGGAACTCCTTTCACCGCCATCCGGGAAGCTTCGCTCTTGAAAACGCTCCGACACGCCAACGTCGTCACACTGCACGACATCGTTCACACCAGCACCAGCCTCACCTTCGTGTTCGAATACATGGTGAGTGCTTTATGTGTTTGATCGCTTTTTCAATCTAACGAGCTTTCACAGAAACTGGTCAGCAAGTGTACGTAGCCAGAATTATTATCGATTACCCACACCTTGATTAATCCCATTCTCTCTTGAAAATGGTTTTGTTTTGACAATTATACATAATTTTCATTTTTATCGACGTTGTTTTCAAATACATTTTTTAAACGTGTAGAATTCGCACAAAATTATATAAAGATATTGAGTTTTTTTGCTTTTGAATTCTTGCTCTTCAAAATCTCCCTCACCAGTTAACGCATATGTTTTAACAAGCGACACAAGTACTGTACAAAGGTGCTTAAATTAAGTTTTGAAGTTGTTTTCCTTGTGATAATTTGTTGGCTTAGCAATGTATGCTGTTATTTTCGTTGTTTCTTGAGACAAATGAAGCGAAAAAGCGTCATAGTTCATTGGTGAACTGAATTTTAAAAAACAAATTGCCGTTATCAACTCGTCGATACGTTCTTTGTTGCTAATTGCTTTGTTTAAATAAAAGGTTTTAAACGCTTTTACACATCGATCCCCAATTTAAGTAGAAAATTTTCTACGAACCGCTTAGTCAAGCCTGATACTAGCTTAATACAAGGAAAAAAATATGTCAAAATAAAATTGAGTAGTTTTTAATTGAAATGCGAGTATATGATAAAATTATACCTAATATGCTTAGAACTGAGGTATAAAGCACGACATAAAAAAATTATCAGTGCAGTGACGGTTTTCGCTACTTTCAACCTCATAAATGTAAAGGATGTGCCTGATGAGTGTCGCCCAATTAATAATAACTTTGAATTGGAGGTTTTATTGTTCCAGCAGACCCCAGCAAATATTCATCGACCCATGACCATTCGGTGCCCCCCATTCTATCACTTGACTACTTTCGACCTTTGGGACAGGCCAATTGAACTCTGGGGTCGATATCGACACTTTTGAGAACCCCTGGTTCAATTAAAGTCGAGCTATTTGAAAGTGTGCTAGAGTCCTTGAGCTGGTCTTGTACAAATTAGTTTGAATACGCAAGCTAATAAACTCTTAATATTAAAAATAAAGTTTAAATTAACGAATAGCACGAGCATTAAAATATCAACATCAGATGACCGATGATTTTTTATATTTCTTTATTTAACTCGCTCAACTCGCTCGGCATCGCCCATGCGTTGCACTTTCTGCTTTCTGTTCACATTGTGAAGAAAAAGCCGTTTAAGGTCGTCGTAAATCCGATGTGCAAGATGATCCGAGCGATATTTGTCAAATTATCGGCATTACGATTCTTTAAAGGATTACGTTAGCTTTACTTTAATCGCTATTGAGACGCAACATAATTAGCTCTGGAAATTCAGTCGACTGTCTCTTCTTACATTCCATCTGGCGCAATCTTTATAGAAGTCGTTTTCTAGTAAACTTTACTTGTATGATTGTTATATAAAATACATTATTAAGTTTCTGTCATCGTTATGGAAACCATAATGCGCAGTTTTATCAGGAATAGAATTATACTCGATTACTGTCGCGTAATTTGTGCTTTTGTCGAAAGCAAACGTTTAATCTGTGCTCTGCTTGCTGCTACAACAGCAACACTTAACCAACTATGATTGGTTGTTTTGGAAACATTTTGAATGAAAATTATAGTTATCATGTCTCTTTCGATTTCCGATCAAAATATTGTTGTTACCTAGATGGTAGACTTCACTACCTTTTTCGATCTCGATTGATTTAGTTCTTGAATAACGCTTATGTCTAAGCTAATTGACTAAGGTAAAATTTCAGTTGTTATGAAGCGCTTTTTCTTTAAGTTGTTTCGTCGTTTTTTCGCAATATACAAAGTAATATCGTCGATATAATTTTGATCTGTGCTTTGGCTTGTTGAAGTTATGTTTGTACAATCACAAATTGTTTGCTCATCATCGTCAATTTGCATTTTAACGATCATTTGACCACCAGGTGACCGACCTGAGCGCGTACATGGAGTGGCATGGGTCGATCGGAATCCACCAGAAGAACGCTCTGCTTTTCACTTTTCAACTGCTCAGAGGCCTGAACTACTGCCACGAACGAAGGATCTTGCATCGAGATATTAAACCTCAAAATTTGCTTCTTAGTGAAACTGGAGAATTGAAATTAGCTGATTTCGGTGATTTATATATTTACTTTTCTTTTGCAGTTTGTGTTTGTCTGGTTTCGTTCTTGAAATCCGCTTTTTCCTTACGCTAGTACTCAGCGTATGTCTATCACTTCAAAACGGGCACCCAATTTTTTGCCTCTTCTACAGTCTTTAGTCAGAGCAGCCATCAAAACCGGTAGGATTTCTGACCCTATTGTCTAATAAGCGATAAGTGCCTTTGTCAAGTGCACAACTACTAACGACTTACGGAATCAATAAGAAACCAGCAACTGTTTGATTGCTGATTGAGTTGTTACTTTCTGTTTGAACCATCGCAGGTTCAGGCGCGGTATGTTCAATATTACTCTATATATATATTTATCCGCCGCTCGAACGTCAGACATGCGAACCTCTCGCGAAGCGGTCTGTTAAAAGTCGCAAGTTCCGTTCTCCCGATTTGCCGAAACATAGTACAAACATAGTAAGCTTTTTTAAGTTCTCGAAAAAAACGATATTTTGCATTTTGAAATAGTATAGCTATTCAGAACTACATTAATCAAACTTTTATTTGCATTACAAACAAATAATTGAACTAAATTTATTAATATATGTTACAAGTTGCCATCATTGTTGATTTGTTTATTTAGATGGCCGTTTTTCTTTGTCCTATCTTTTTCAATATAAATATTAGTATGAGGCTATCAAAATTTTTATTTGAAAACATAGCAACCACTACAAATGTAGAGTTACTAAAATAGAATATATTTTTAATCAATATGACATATAAGTATATGGCACAGCACCAAACAAGAAAAAAAATTTTTAATGATACTCCAATTTCTAAAAAAATTTTAAATAATGATCTAATATCTTGTCTTGCTGCTGTACAAAGCAATTTATCCAGTAACTATTTCTATAGTCTGATTCTATCGTAGACAAACCGGTGGCTGTTTTGAATTTTTATCGAAATTTGTAATCACATGATCAGTTGCAACAATACCATTGGTCAAATGCGGCATTACTAGGTTTTTGAAAATCTAAAAGCCTTAATTGCAACAATGCTATCACTTTTACTAGCCGCTAACTCAGAAAGTAACCGTTCTTTTTACCTAAAAATTGTAGATAAAAAATTTTTTTGTCAAATTAGCCATAACTTTATTTTTTTGAAAATGGCACTTAATAGTTTTTCTAAATCACGGGAGCGTTTATTGAATATACAATAATACATAGGACTAAATTGATATGCACATTGCATAGGCTTTGATTATTATGAGGAAAAACTGAAGAAATTTCTGACTACATTGTGCATTTATTACAAATCTCTTTATATAAAGCATTTGTGTAACAGAATACAGGATTAAATGTATCTGGAAATGATATTATTGCTGCGCTTTTGAAAAGTTTTATTAGTTCTGTTGGGTTGCTTCCGTCATCATGTTTCACGATTTACAAATCTCCAGGATTAGCGCGAGCGAAATCGATTCCAACCAACACATATTCAAACGAAGTTGTCACACTATGGTATAGGCCTCCCGATGTCTTGCTCGGGTCACGAGACTACACGACTTCACTGGACATGTGGTGAGTTGCACTTAACGACCAAGTTGTGCTGTTTATTTCGATTCCTGCTTTTACAATGTCTTATACCGATAAAATTCTTTTTATGTAACTTGGCCTGCTTGCTGTCTAAAATCTCCAATCGCCGTGACCATGTTCACGGTAAAGGTAATTATGACCCTCTCGCTCGGATTATGAATCGCTCGCACGAAACGCTACGTAAGAAAAAAATCTCAACTCACGGGACTTGTAAAAAACTCTTAATGATTCATAATGACTTCGATCTAATGCACGAAAAATATGATCGCCCGCCCTCGAGGGACAGCGCGCTTGAAACAAATGACTTTGCTTATTTATTTAAGTCGTTGATTGGAATCTTTCGCGATCGATTGAAGCACGACCAACGATCGATTTATGGTTTTTAAACGTTAATTGACGTTCAAAAGCTCGCTTTTGCCGGCTTCGTTCTTTGTTATTCACTGTTTCCGGCATTCAGCATCGAAATGCTTGTACGCCCGGCTCGCTTTTCACTTCTGCGTTGTGTAGCTTCACAATCAGTTGTCACTATGTCACATCGTCTGCTTGTGCGCGTTTATATGTCATTTGCACGTCAGGACCTTAGCTCGGTGAAAGGTCACTGCTTTATTTTAAAAGCATTTCAACTATTGTGAAACTGTGCTGCTCTGTTTGTAGATGGAAATTAGCTGGTCATGTCTTGCTTTGTTTTGATTTCATTTCCAAATTTTTTTATGGATTTACTTAAATGCTTGCTCGATTTGAGTTTCCAATTCAATCAGTTTCCGGTAACAACATGAAGATTTCT
This sequence comes from Diplosoma virens, assembly GCA_963680785.1. NCBI lineage: Eukaryota > Metazoa > Chordata > Ascidiacea > Aplousobranchia > Didemnidae > Diplosoma > Diplosoma virens. Next base: position 23,194,693 of record OY796886.1, read on the forward strand.
CACGTTTTTTTTTAAACGCACAGTTCAAGACAAGGCTTTTTATGTTAGCGCATAACCATCTTTGAAGCAATTCTTTGCGTCACATTGAATCGCTTTTTAATTATTTAATAGGATTCATCATTTTAAGTTACTCTATGAGCAATCATAAAATTTGCTAGCACGGCTGTAAATTTTTTTGTATGATTAAAGCTTGTTCCATGCCACTACGAGCGTGAAATGGAGCATTCTTTGTTGTTCTATTGATTTTCTTACTTCTTTCCGCACTAAAGCGCTAAGCCAAGCAAAAAATCAATGAAAGAAACAAAGAATATACACTCTATTTCACGCTCGCAGTAAAAACGAGCCTTAAGTTCAAACCATGTCTTACGCCAGATCAATTTTTGATTAGCTCCGTTGCTGTATTATCGAAACAAGCTTTTAGCAATGTTTGATCAATATTATTTTATAAATCAACGCAAGCTTTTTGGGTTTTCACAGCCGCGCTATTTAAGTAATCGCTTCATCAAAAATCTCGAGTTATATAAGATGAAAAGGTTTTACGTCGCGCAGCGCATACGAAGCAATAGATGACCAGTTGCGTTGGAACTACTTTTTAGCTCGGGTGCTGATTTTGACACGCCTCCACTAACGTCGCTAAGGGCGATACGCTCCAGACCCCGCGTTCTCTTGCCGAACTCTACTACTATCAGCGTGTCGATATAGCCATAAACGCGCAATTTTAGACTGTAATTAAGCTTCTTCAGCCCCCCTTTTCCCATACTTCCAACACCCTATGACTGAATTTTCTTCCGCAATTATTTGAAGTCGTAAACATGGTAAAGTTGATTTGATGCCCGATCGTTTGAGCGAGAAAACCGCAACTTAGCTTTTTACTGTCTAAAGGCCCGTTTCCATTACGAGTGTGGAATAGAGTTTTCTTTGTTTGTTTTATTGATTTTTTACTTCTTGTCGCGCTTAAGCGCTGAGCGAACCAAAAATAATAATAAAAGAAACAAAGATTCCATTCCACGCTCGTAATGGTAACGAGCTTTTTAGCATCTTAGGTCGTTCCTATTGAAAAAAAGTCAAATGCATTTCGTTGTGTTTCGTGAAATTTTTGTCGACTTTAATTCGAACTTCGGTTTATTAAGCCGGCAATTAACAACAGCATAAAGACTGATAGTCTTTGCAAAGCCTGTGGTTAGCTTTGTGCGCTGTAATAGTCGTTTCTATTTTCCCTTCTCGGACAGGAGGCTATAGATTAACAGCGACAAAAACGTGCTAATTCCTTTTCGCGCTGACAACGACCTTGGTGAAATGTCAGGAAGCAAAATCAAGTCGTTATTTTTCGAACCAGTTAGTCAGTCAATCAATTTGGCGCGATTTTAATAACGACACCGAAATTGAATTGGAGTCACACCGCTTTCAAGACCTGATTAAAACTTGCTTCTAGTCTGTTCGCTTGGTGTAAACTTCACTAAATACGAAAACGTTTTATTCAATCTGCATTTTGCAAATTTTTCACATTACAACTGACTTGTCACAAAAGCAAGGGTATTCCTTCGCTTTTGCATACGGAATCGAAATTCGGGTACTACTCGGCTCGCGATCTCACCCGATGAATGATCTCAAAATAGGGTTAGGATCGGGGTTGTACGATCTCACTCTGCTTTGAATGAAACGATCTGAAACAATCCAAAACGAACACATACAATGAAAACATGCACTACCAGCGTAACTGCATAGAGCAGTGCTAAATCACAAGGGCGCACAGACGGCAGTTTCAACTTTTTCAATTGTGCTGGCTGTTTAAGTTTTCGACTTTTTCAGCTGGCGTCAACAACAAGCTGTAGTGTCCTGATGAGTCCTATCAAGGACGAAACAGGCCTGTCGGCCCTTGCTTGTTTATTGATTTGACCATTCTTACTAACACACACAATTGCCAAAATATGGCGCTGAGATCGCACGTCGAAGTAGCATAGAATTTTTTTCTTTTGACAAAACGAATGGTTTGACGTTTAGCATTAAAAATAATCGTGTTCGTTGTTTTCACTCTCGTTTTTCTCTGACACTTATTTCGTCGCGAATGCAACTGCGGGAAAATATCTTTTTTAATGCTGTTGAGCTAATTGTTTTATCGATATGTCATTACAGAGCGAGGATGACATCGTTTAAAGAGCAATTTGTAGACAAAACTTTATCATTTATTTAAAATTACAATTGTCCAGACTTAAAAAAAAGTCTTCTAATGTAGAAAATACCGGAAGTGACGCTTATTTGGTCACATTCGCGTCAAACCCGACGAACTAAAAAAATTTGAATGAGTCCAAAATTCAATTTATTAACTGTTGATTTTCATAATGCATCTTTTAGCAGTGCTCGTTAAATTGTTTAGTCATCAGCTATTTTCTATTTTGCTTTATCTGCTTACTTGAAACCGAGTGAAGTTTAGCCAATCGTATGCTTAGTTTTATTCTTATTACAAAGTTATTGTGTTAAAAAAGTACTTTAGAGACCAAGTGGTATAAAAAATTATGTTCTGCATAGGACTTAAAAGTCTACCAAAAAATAGACTTTTTATTTAGAACTTAAAAGTTTTTTTGATTGTTCACCTAGATGAATGCTATAAATAATGCATTAAAAAATTTCCAAAATAGTTTTGAATGATGCCCGATATGTAGGCTTTAAGACCAGACAACCTATTTTTTCAAGAGCCGATATATAGGCTATTAAACCTCAAGGGTTAAATGATATCGATGCGTTTTTAGAGTTCAAACCAATTTTCGAGTTATTATTAACCGAATATTTTTTTTTAGGGGCGTGGGATGCATTTTTTTGGAAATGCTGACCGGTGTTCCGCTGTTTCCTGGTCAAACTGATTCCGAAGATCAACTAATGCGGATATTTCGCGTAAGAGTTTTACTACAATCTTATCAGCAACTTTTTTGGCCAGTAAAATAGGACGTAATAACGATGCTATTACGAACTATTTTACTGGGAAATAACGATGTTATTACGTTGCATTTGCGTAATAACGATGCATTTAGTTATTTGTTTTACAATTAAACACGTGACGTTATTTCGTTCAATCGCTGCGCATTAAAACAAATCGACAAGCGATTCTCTCTTGACAATTGACATTCTTAATTTTTTAAATGCATATCCATACATCAGCACAGTGCTGAAAAAAGTAAGCAAAGAGTCAGTTTGTTTGACATTTACTTTACGTAACTTCCTTCGGGTACATTTCACCAGTACTTGCGAGGTCTGTCCAAAAAGTATCCGACCTTATCTCCTCCCGCCAAAAATAATGCCACGCCAGTAAAGTGGTTTTGGCGGATTGTAATGTCACAATTACTGCCCACGCGTAAAAAGTTTCAAACCGATAGTTGGTGTCATTCTCTTTTTTTGAAGCATTTATTGCAGTCGTATAGTGCATGATCGTCGATTTTTTGCTCCTTAAGCGTAATGACAGAAAGCATCGAACAAAGATATTGTATCAAGTTCTGTCAAAAGCTAGGTAATAATCAAACTGAAACAATATAAAAGATGAGGCCTAAATCAAACTCAAATAAAGGAACGATTTAATCGCTTCAAAAACGGTTGAATGTCAGTGGAGAGTGAGGCACGCTCTGGCAGGCCATCCACAAGCCGAAACGAGGAGGTGATTGAGAAGGTTCGCCAAATTGTGATGGAAGATCGCCGTCTAATACTCAGGGAAATTGTTGAAGAAGTGGGAATAATCAGTTCACTCCATTTTAACTGAAGATTTCTGCATGTGGAGAGTGTCCGCTAAATTCATTCCCAAGCTGCTGACGGAGCAACAGAAGGAGCTCCGCGTAGGAATCGCTCAGGACATGCTGGATTGTAAAAACAATGACCTAGAATTTACGAAGACTATCAGAACTGGTGATGAGACCTGGGTTTATGGTTACGTTTCAATCTTTACAATGGAAGCATCCGGAATCACCAAGGCCCAAAAAAGCACGACAAGTTTGCAGCAATGTGAAAGTGATGCTGATCTGTTTCTTCGATTGCCTCGGCATAATGCATCACGAATACGCACTAGAAGGCCAAACAATCAATAAAGAGTACTACTTGGAGGTTTTACATTGTCTTCGTGATGCTCTGCGAAGAAAGCGGCCAGACATGTGGACAGAGAAGAACTGGCAGCTTCACCATGACAATGCTTCCGCTCATTCCATCCATGTAATCAAAGCTTTTTTGGCCAAAAACAATACGGCACTTGTGCGACAGCCTCCTAACTCTCCTGATTGGCGCCATGCGACTTCTGGCTATTTCCCAAGTTAAAAATTACGCTAAAAGGGACGCGATTTCAGTTACGTAAGGACATTATGAAAAAAACGACGGCGTAGCTCAGGAGCATTCCAGAAGAGGAGTTCAAAAGGTGTTTCCAAAAGTAGCAGAGGCGCTGGGAAAAGTGTGTGCACTTGCAAGGGGAGTATTTTGAATGAGATTAAATAAAATGTGTGATATTTATAGTGTTGTGTGTTTTATGCCAAAGGTTGGATACTTTTTGGACAGACCTCGTATAGCTGCGAGTAAAAACTCCCCGCAATCCCCTTATGCTCTTCCATGATTATCATCTTTTCTCATCCAGGTTTTAGGCACCCCATCTCCTTCAACGTGGAGGATGCTTCCTCATCTTCCGTCGTTCACATCCTCCCACTCTCATTGTTTTAAAACGTTTTATCCTCCGGTCCCTCCCCGGGAAATTGCTCCAAGAATCACGAAGATCGACTTTGGAATAGAATTTGCAATGGATTTGTTAAAGGTTCTCGTTTGGAGCGAGCTATCCGCAAAAATTATTTTAAAGAGAATTTTTTTTTTTTGCATTATTACGCTTTCTTTGGGATAATTAGCATTTTGGCGCTTGTTGTCTTAGATGTATCATGCACTTTCTATATTTAAACGGCGTCTATAAATCTGATTCAATCACTATCTAACAACGTTGAAATATTATGAGTCAGCTTTGGTTTGGTGAGCGACTGCTCTCCTGTTACTTGCGGTTTAACTTATGTAAAAGTAAATTGAAAGGAACAATTAATCGATTCATATTAGTTTTTGTAGCAAAAAAGCGACAGTAAAGTCCCGAAAGTCTTCGCTTTTGACTTGATTCGAACAAACAATTATAAATGAAATAGAGACGTTTGCGGATTCATAAAAAATGCTTATGTCTTCAAAGCTCTGGGTTTGCACTTTTTAAGCTGTGACAGCTAGCTAGCAGCAGTTACATACGGGAAACTTTATGGAGTGTGGACTAGCAGCATGCTACCGTCACAGTGCAAAGTCCGGTTGCCACGGAAACGTTTTGGCGAACAAAGATCACTTTGGTTTTAATCCCGCATTTAATTTATTTACAGTACGAGCCCACAGAACGCTTGAGTGCTGCCGACGCAATGCGTCACCCAGTCTTCGGTTATTTCCCCGAAGAGATTCACTCCCTCCCTGACAGTAAGTGTTTTTGTTTGAAGATTTTCATCAATGCACGCTCGCGCAGTCCGTATTGATTTAACGAGTTCGCAAGCGACGCAATCATCGTTTCATTCCGCGTCGCACCCTCGCCTGTGTCTTTTGCGCTCCCCGCGTTTATCTGTTATTTATCGAGCCCAAACAATCCCCACGTGCACGAAGCTTCCTGAGAAGGATTTGCTGCTTTTTAGCTCCCTTTTTTGACCGCAATTTTTGGGCATTATTTTTTTGGCGCTTATGCTTCTTGGCTCTTTACAATTCGGCCTTGAATTAAAATTGAAATATATACAAAAGAATACTTAAAGCTCAATAAATCCGAACCCTAACGCCAAAAAGCACCAGATCCTTAAAAGTAAGCTTACGAAATCTGCCTTTTGGCTTCAAAGGTTCTTCTAAAAAATATAATGAATAGTTGTGTTGAACCTGTCTACGGAAATGACCGAACGTTTTCTTAGTAAGAAAAACAAACCTTAATTTTGTCACAGTGGATATTTATTTGTGTCTGACAAGCGTAGCAAAAAAGATCTGTTTATAAAGTTTTGGGAGATTGAAAACAAAGAAGAGCCTGGTGCTATTTTCTTATTTTCGGCCTCATAAAAGTTTGTGCGTAAAAACCTCTTCGCCAAGAAAAAGGGCGCCAATATGCTGGCGCCAAATAGAATCATTTCGTTTTGAAACAGTTTCATTACAATTGTTTATTACCGCGTTGCTGGTCGTTATGTTGCAACGTTTCATTTTTGTTACCATAAAAATAAGGTCGGTCTATATCTTAAAAAGAAGTAAATCCAGGTTTTTTTAATTTTAACGATTGCAAATCGCGATTGCTTTTTACCCTGCTATTAAATTTACTTTTGTTGTGGTTCAATCTCTACTTTGGTCGAAAACCTCTGCTTTTAACAATTCAAGTTCTAAGTTTCAAGTTTCTACGCATAGGTAGATAACCGTTTCACGATTTTTTTGATGATGCATTGGTGTTTTGCACAATTTCAAATAATCAATTCTTGTCTTCCAGTTTTAGTTAAATACTTACAAAAGACTTGAATTAGTGCTTTGGTACAAATCTAGATACACGAATTGTTTTTCAATTGTGTCATGCTTGCAACAACGAGCAAGTTATCTGAGGTAATTGATCATAGTCGAAATTAATTTTCACATGTTCAAGAGCGACTTCGCACAAAGCACTTGAAATAGATCGGTTAAAACATATTAAGTAAATTCAGACTGCAAAAAAATTAGAATTAATAAACTACGTAGGGGTACATGAGATTTGATGTTGCCTTGAAATTTGAGGAAATTCTCTCCATCAATTAACCAGTCGTGGTAATGAAGCATACGCCCTTAATGAAAACCATCAATCATCCCTCGGAGAGGCTGACATTCTTCTTTGTTGTGTTTTTTCGAGTTTACAGCCGCGTTTTAAAGCCTGCTGTTAATAATCGAGTTGCATTCTCTTCTTTTAAACCCACTTTTAAAACTTCGGGCCCTCTTGAAAGAAGAATACTTCTTATTATAGGATACTTACACGATTTCAGGAACTCCCGTTATCAGCCTTTCGGAAGTGAAACTGACCGAAGAAGAATCGAGCTCTTCGTCAAGCTGCGTCAGTTTCGAGATCGGTTGAACCAGAAAATTGTCACGTGACAAAACGCGAAAATGCCGCACCGCAATGACGCTCTTCAATATTGCAGTTGACCGGAAGCTATGAAAGTATTCGTAAGTCATACGCACAGTGTCGTCGCGATACACCGCTGTTCGTCGGTTCAAAGTCGCTGCGAACATCCCTCAAATAACTAGTTGTTTTTACTCTAAATTGGCAAATATTGCTCTGTTAATTATTCTGCGATTTTCTTGCCTTTGCTCATACTGCCCCCACCTTCGAAATCCTATCGCGCTGCTCTTAGGTCACTTAAATTTTTTTTCCATGATTTAGGACAAGTTTTTCTGCGGACTTTTGGAATGCGTCGTGTTTAAATCCAACTTGCCATGATAATCTCTTGCGCTTTACCAGATCATTGTAAACGGTTTTTTTTTTTATTTGTCGTTTGTTCATCAACATAACCTTTGAACAAGGGTCAAACGATTTTTTTGCGTTGATTTTCGTATTTTCTTTTTCAATGAAGAAAATTGTTCTTGCGTCACCGCATTTAGTCACCGTTGTGACCATAGCAAGGTGTCACTGACGATCGTCACGCGTTGTTTTGGTGAATCGTGTAACGTTGAAACAAGTTCAAGTTTGTCGTTTAGTTTATTCGGCTTCTTATTTTTAATCGTTTATTTTCGATGGCGGTTCCATTTTTTTGTTATCCTCTAAACTTCTGAAAAACTACAAGTCAAAAAATTTTTCTTAATTTCAAGTGATTAGTTATAAAAAACCGCTCTATTGGTCTAGTGCGGGGGTGCACAACCTTTTCACTGCTGCCGGCCGCAAAACATCCTATAAATGCACTAACGGCCGCCACTAGTTAAAGTCATTTTTTACGAATTTACATTTTAAGCCTTACAATTTAACTGCCGTAAATTCGCTACTCATGCCAAACATTAGAAAAAGTCAAATTTTCAAGTTTGGAGAATTTATTCAATCATAAGTCACAAAATTGTACTTAATGACTTCCTTGATCTTGCACCTCCTCAGATAAACTTGCGAAGTTATGTGGCTCGCTGGATATCATGAGTCGTAGTCCACATTCCAGATTGCTGTCTGACAATCGGGTTCCTTACTTGTTCTTGAAATATTTCATTCTTGAAAATCCTGCTTCGCACACGTAAGTGCTTCCAAAAAGAACGAGAGTTTTTCTGGCCAATTCTTGTAGATTCGGATATTTAACAGCTCCTCTCCACGTATCTAGCAGATCTTCTTCGTCTTTAAATTTTTTGACAAACTGTTCGTCGTTCTTCAACTCGACGAGTTTCATTTGAAGATTCAATAGTGCAGTTTCGGTTTCGACCAGATGTGAATAAACAACTAGCCTTGTTGTATCGGAAATCCTCTCAAAGTCTTGGAAACGATAAGAAAATTCCTGCAAAACCTTAGCAAAAACGCTTGAGAAAAGAATGATGTGAATATCATTCACTAGAGTTTCGTTGCTGTCAATCAGAGCCTTTATCTGCGGAAAGTGGAAAAAGTTACGCTGATGCAGATGACTTTTGAGGAGACGACATTTGTCACGGAAATCTTGTACTTTTTTGTTCACGAGACAAACTGTTGTTGCCTTTCCCTACAGACTTTGATTCAGGAAGTACACCTGGGTAAGAAAATCCACCAGAAAACCAAGCGACACGAGAAAGTCTTTGTCGGGCAAGGGACACTCCTTGTTTTTGGTTGAATAGTATTTTACTATTTCTTTTTGCAATTGTACACGGCGGGAAGTTTCTCCTACAGACAACCAACGAACTGCGGAGTGATAAAATATGTTCTCAGCAGATGTTTCACTTGAGCATAAAATTTCTCAAATTGTCGATGATGCAAAGCATTTGCGCGAGTAAACAAGATAATGCAATTCACATCCTTCAGAATGGTATTTAAAGGAACGGATTTGGCACATAGTGCTTCCTGGTGGATAATGCCGTGAAGGTTGACGAGTTCTTTATTCTCATATTTGTTGGACGTAATCCGAAAATCTTGTAACAAATCCCTGTTGGTTGCCTGTCATGGCAGGCGCACCGTCCGTGCAAATGCCCCCAAGGTTTTTCAGATCTAATCCAGAGAGAATGCAGACATTCTTCACTGCAATAAATATGTCTTCTCCACGGGTGCGAGTAGCCAGTGTTTCCATGGAAAGGAAATAATCCTTACACAATTCAAAGCTTGAAGAAAGACAACGAACGAAGATTAACAATTGCGCGGAGTCGTTGATATCTGTTGATTCATCAACAGCAAGTGAAAATAAACTTTCTTGTTTATCTTTGCTTGCAGAGAGAGTTTTAACTGCTGAGTGATATCATCTTGCCTGCGTTGCATTATAACACGCGAGAGAGCAATTGAAGAATAATTAATCAGGCTCCTTCCCAGGGTGAAATGCACTTAACAACGTCTATCAAGCATCGCTTCACGAGTTCGCCATCGGAATAAGGTTTTCCCGCAACGCCAAGATGATATGCCACTCTGTATGATGCTTCACAGCGGCTATTAGTGGACTTAGCGAAAGTTGTTATGCAAGCTGTCTGCTTTCGCGCACTCTTTTTCAAATTTTCAAGGCAGATCTTTCTCGAATCTCCTTTCAGTTTCGCGTAAGAGTGCGATTCGTGACGACGAAAGTGCTGCTTTGCGTTATCCCCTTTCACAGTCTTCACAACTTGGTTGCATATTAGACACATCATAGAATGTGTTGCTGTCTCAATCATAAAGTAATCCTGCTCCCATTTTGAATTAAATGCTCGTTTTTCTTCTGTTAGTGTTCTTTTCCGTTTCCATGACATGGAAATACTTGCAAATTTTAATGTAAATATGTAAATTTAAAATGCTACCAAATTTTAAAACTTAATTCTGAAAAAAATATGCTAGAAAATGCTAGATCCGAAAAAAAATGATAAAAAATATATTAGAAAATGCTGGATCCAAAAGAAATATGCTAGATTTTAATTTCAAAAAAAATATGCCAAAAAAATCTGCTAAATATATTGTATTCCTGTTATTTTAATACTAAAACACAAATATTCCTTAGTTGGCAAAAGCAAGGTGTCAATACTATTGTTAGTCCTTTGTACAATATATAGTTATGAAGTTTTAAGATAGTATGGAAGAATTAGTTAAATTTGTTAAAAAGAGCAACCATAAACTTAAATGCATATAGTTTATTTTCAAAAATCTTACAAACGTTTTCGGCATTACATTTGCCCTCGTCAGGTATCTAAACAGTAATTTTCACTTTAATGACACAATAACTTTAATAATTGTAACTAAAATAGTGTAATACAATAACTTAATTTTAAATACACATCTACCATTTGGTATGTCCTCTCGGAATGCTGCTTTTTTTCGTTTTATTGTGTCACTGATCGTCTTAATTAAAGTAACAGCTCGCAAATCGTAACTATTCCTAACAGTTATTTCTTAACAGTTACGTAACAAAACATTTTAATAAATTCACGGCCGCCACAACGTGCATTTTGAAGTACAATTTCACGGCCGCAAAAAATCCTTTTACGGCCGCAGGTTGTGCACCCCTGGTCTAGTGGTAAGTGTTTCTTCGTCCGATGCAGAAAATATTGGTTCGATTCCTGGCTCAGCCATATCTGACAAAATGCTGCCAATGTCTTGCCACCGCTACAATAGTTTAACGTAAAAAGCAGTGTTGTTCAAGACCATTGCTACAAAGACCGCTATGGCGAATCACTGACAAAGCTCAAGCTTAATACGAAACGAGCATAGTAATCCAATTAATTAATTGTTAAAGACTGAAAATTAAAATAGTTCTTTTTTTCAGTAAAAGAAAGTTTGATCAGTTTCAAAGATAATATTTGAAGGGCTTGAATAATATTATTTTAAATAAGGCCACAGTCCAGTAGCTTTCATGCGTCATTTTATTTGAACCAGAACTTGCTATCGCCGTATGTCGTCAGTCGGTCGTTCAATAGTTTTTCTGTTGCAGTTTTACGTTAATATCTGCACTTTTATATCGTTGTGTTCTGTTTCGGATGCAGTCTATGGTGTATGAAAGGTTTTTTTAACATATGGACTGATTTTTTCATCGATGTACGACAAGTCGAAAAAAGACATTTCGATTAAAATCTTATTGCTATTTTCTGATATAATTAGTTTAGATTTTCTTCTCATTAAAAAGTTACACTTTTTTAAAAACTTGATTTCAATAACATAAATCCAGCGGAAAAAACAGCGACACATCGTTAATGTGCTTATTTTCCCGGATGCAAACAATTAAGTCTCGTTTCCATTATCCATGTTTCTCGGCGTGCGTCCGAGAATTTTCTTATCGATCGTTTTTCGCGTCGAAAATCTCCAGCTCGGATCAAAGCGAAACTAGATGAATAAAAAGGCAAAAGTCCCCAACCAAAATCCCCCGGGCCGCACCCCGAACAACATGAGTGGAAACGAGGCTTAGATGTCCCCTGCGGTGCAGAAATTTGTTCGTTCTGGTACGGTCGCTTTTTTATCTGACCCAGGGCGTTTACTCCCATGTGCCAAATTAAAAAAGCCGAAGTTCGGTTCCATCAAGTTTTGATTGGTGCTTTCTTGTTTTGTCACGACTCTTGCGCGGAAGACCTTTGTTATTTCAAATTAATTTCAATTTTACGCTTGCTCACATATAGACTGGTTTACAGTGCACATGCTAATAAACGCTTCGAGTCATTTCCTCGTTGTCAGTGTTGGATCGCAATACAGATGCGATTATATCGATTTAACTAATTGTCTTTAAGCAGTCGATTACGCTCTCAGTTTACGAGCTGCATTAGTATTTACTGTTTTGTGTGCGTTTACCTTTTTACAGTAGTTTGCCGCATTTTCGTGCAATAGTGCATTCGAATGTCATTGTATTTGAAATCCAGCTTAATACAATTTTCTCTTCATCTGAACTCGCCTGTCATCGATGATCACCAGTCGCAGGAAACATCGAACGCTTGTAATCCCGTGCGTTGTTCCTTCGGCGTTGCGACCGTAGCATTCTGAACCTATCGCGATCACCAAAATATCTTCTTGTTCGAATAAGACCGCGTCGCCGTTGAAATGACATATTCAGCTCTCGACCGTTCTCATTCATTCATTCATTCATTCAGTGTTTTTATTCTCGATCATTATTAAACAGTTTAACACAAAAATTATAAACATTAAAAAGATCAAGAAAAGGAAGAAGCAGCACAACGTCAGACGTTAAAACATGCATATGATAAACAAAGTAAAAGTACAAGATAGTATAAAGCATGGCTGCAACACCTTAATCATATAAAGACATAAGAAGTGAAAAAAGAAAAAAAACAAAATAAATAAATAAATACGTAACAATAATATTATGAAACAAACTGAACGATTAAATAACCAGTGCATGACTAGGCTGCGTAATGATGATGGGTGGTACAGCTAGCCAAGATGGGAATTTAGGTCAACTGAGCAAGGTGAGTAAAGAAAAACCACCCAAAAAAGAAACCTCACCAGGTCCGGAAACCTTTTCTAAATGCAACTGGTGACTATAATAGAATAGTAAATATTGCAGAAAGTACAGTATATACAAAAAAAATTACGGAATTATACAGCTAATAATAAACAAATATTAACGATAAAAGAGATAACATAACATAAAAAAAAAAAAAAAAAACTATTATGCTAGTCAAAGTTGATGGAAAAATATATTAATAATATAACAATTATAAACAAAAACAAAAAACAAAACATTTACAACAGAATTCATGCACTACAAAAAATATTAGATAAAATTTTTGCAGACCAGCATAATAGCAACATAAAAAAATTAAACAAAGTCCATAACATTTAGTAATTGTTTTGAAACTTATTTTACAATTCTAAAAATAAAAAATTAATAGCTAAAACGAACAGTATACCATTGCCAAAAAGAAATTTTAATGAAAGAGCGAAGATAAGGGTGAAAAAGAATTAATTTGTTTAGAATTTGAAATTATGCAGACAATCAAAATATAAAAAGAGTTTTTTAAAGCTTTGTGTGCAGACTGGATATCTTGATCGATTAAGCTTTTCTTCCAGAGATTGAATTCAAAAATTTTTACACCATTTCCATTTCCTTCTTTCCAGAAACCTGTAATCATCGACTTGCTGCGTCCGGAAGATGCTGTGGTCAAGCTCTGACCCATTGCTGCCCATTAATTAGAAACGTGCAATGGACCGTGAACAATCGTAAAAACATTTGGCTACTGTAAGAAGCTAAGTCATCGTTATCATCGACTCTTTTTATCCTCATGATTCATCGATTTATCCTTCTGTTTTGCCTGATAACGTCGGAGGCGTTAAACTTCGAGCAACCGTGTAGCGATTATCTTCACCTGCTTTGCTCAGCCATGGCTCTGGAGGTGATGTCCGATTTTGATGATGCTCAGCCATGTGATGTTCGTATTTTATTCACCTTATTGGTAGTTTAGATCAAAATTTATATTTCAGAAAAACTTGAGAATTAACCAAATTAAAGTAGTAAAATATTTGTAGATTTAGGTAGGCCCTGAATCTTATGTTCTAAACCTCAATAATACCGAGTGTAAGCGCGCTCCCTTATAAAAAAATAATAATTAAATTTGCTTGAACCGATGTGAACTTTTCCCGCTGGTTAGATAAAATGAGAAAAAAGAAAAAATATTAAAATGTGGTAATTGAAAAATTAATTTAAAATTCGAAATTAATGTCTTTTGCCTGGAGTTCTCACAAAATCGTGAGTATTTAATTTAATAAAAGTTTTGTATTGTACTTATTTTCGGTTTTTCTATTGACAAACTGCATCAAATTAAAACATTGGTTGCAATTTGTATAGTCTGAATTCTTATCACCTCCAATCAGAAAATTTGTGTTAACGAAGTGTTCTTAAATTCAACCCGTGAAGTAAGCTTCAGAATTGATCTTTCAGCAATTGCCATGTAGAAGACGAATTACTCAGCCTCGCAGCACTGGATAAAAAGCCGGCAGTTGTTATTTGCCCTCGAGTTTGACTTGAAATAAAAATCTTTTAGAACACGACCACGATGAGAACAAAATTTACAATGATGATGAATAACAATCATCATCATTGTATCATTATATTCATCAATGATGATGAATAACAATCATCAGGCTTCGTAAATTTTCTGGAAAAAGTAGGAGATAATCTAGCACAGGGGTTTTTAACCAGGGACGATATCTGTCTTCAGCGAGTTCGTGGTTGCTGAATTACCAAGTTTGGTTAGGTATATGTTACTGAAACACGGTAGACGTATAATATTATTTATATTACTGTAATTTACTTTTTTGCTAATTTAAAACGGACTCACGTTTTAGTATTGTGTTATTATGTTGTCAGTTACTTGTTTAAAATTTTAGTAACAATAATTTTCTTATTTCATTATTTTTAAAATGGGTGCGAGAATTGGCTGCTAATTTTAAAGAGGTGCTAGCAAAGAAAAAGCTTAAGAAACTCTGATCTAAAAGATCATAAATTTTCTGGAAAACATAAATTTTCGGCAGCGTGGTCGAGTAGTTAGAGCGCCTGGATTGTGATCGACATGCTAACGGTTCAAAACCATCTCGCACCATTTTGTTGTGCCCTTGGAAAAGACATTTTACGGCACTTTCTCCTGTTAGATGGTCTTGGAAAGCAGTTCTAAATTTCAGTCATATTTCTATAAAACTAAAAAACCAAAATAATAAATTTCAACCAGACAGCAATATCTTGGCATTTTCAGAAGCAGGTGGGGGTAATTGCTTGCCCTAAGTATTAGCGCCTCTGTCGTTTTCCTGCGAGTCAGGGAGGATAAATATATAGATAAAATAAAAATAAATGATGGTACAATCAGTAAAATTAATTGTAACGGGCCCCGAAGGAACTCAAAGGTCTTCACTGACTTCTACTTTCTAGAAAACTCTTAAAATATACCTAATAAATCTACGTTATTATTTTAACTCGAGATCTAGTCAGCTTAATTTCGTAAAATTCCGTATCAGTCACTCAAAATCAGCAAAAAAATTTAAAGGTGATTATTCCCTGCAAACAAAAATTGACAACTAATTCGACCATTTGAAACAATCCAAAATTTACCAATTACCGATTATTGCTTCAACCGTGAATTTGAAAAAACGCAAACCAGCTTAGCAATTGATAATAAAAGATTCAAGCCAGGTTTAAACTTGAGTTCGAATTTACTTGTAGTAAATTTTAAAAATGCATAAAGGTGTATAGAAGTTTTTCAAAATTTTTGGTCGGCGTTTATCAAAAAAGTGCTCTATGACGTCAAGTCAGAGCGATTCAATTACTTAAATTTCAGACCACAAAATTTAATTCAACATTAAATTTATTTTTCCCACCAGACTGTTTCGCCTGCTTGGGCTCATCACGGGGCGGTTAGAAATCTTATTCAAATAGATTTATTTTTATTCAAATTATAGATTTAAATAGAATAATAGGCTTACGAACGGGGGGCATTTCCCATGAAGAATGTACACAGACTACTCAAAAAGAATTCAGAAAAAAACAGTAAAGACAAAAAAGCTAGACTTTAACTGTTAGTAATCGTGTTTTCTGGTCTTAAACTCCCATGCAAATTCTACATACGCCACTGCTTTCTCTCTGTTTAACGTACCCGGAAAAACTGCCAATATTAATTTTAAGCCGTTAACATGATTCAACTCGGAATCAAATTCAAATCTACCACTTAAGAGTTCTACGTTCTACTTAATCGTTGGACTGAGTGGTAAAATTTTTAGATTTTCTAAGTAATTTGTTTACACTCCTTCAATTACTTCTATGTTATACAGTGGACATGAATTGTTTGATCGATGTTTCCCAATAGAAAAGAAATTTCTTTCCATTAGGGAATTTTGTAAATGTAGAAGAAGAATTTTTTAAAATTTGCATTGCGTTAAAGTTAGTAACAATTTGATATTTTAATCTTTAAAAAGATTTTTATTTAAATTTAGGCTATGAATGGATTCAGCTATGAAAGATTAGGATATGAATTAAATAAAGCAATGAATGGCTGTTAAGATAAACTTGTTTTTTGCAGTGAGTCATACTTTAGCACTTTTATTTTGCAATTTAAAATGATTTTAAACCCGATGGAGATATTCTTTTATAGAGATACAGTATGACTGAAATTTAGAACTACTTCTCAGGACCGCCAAGCGGCTGAACTATAACAAAAGTGTCTTTTCCAAGAATACAACCGAATACCTCGAGTAGGTTTTGAACCGAGGCCATGCCGATCACAATCACAATCCTCTCAACCACTCGACCTCGCTGCCAACAAATCTTCTCTAACTATGGATAAAAAATAAGAAAGTGCTTCCAATTCTTTTTTTCTTGTTATGGCTTTTTAGAAAAATCCTTATCACTGTGGTTTTCTCCTGTCCATCAACAAATAAACAAAGTTTTTAATTCAAATCGGAAACCAAAAATTATCCTACTTTGTTGCGTAAAGGTCAATTTTAAGATTAAAAGCAATTTTTATCTAGTCTTTTACCTCGATTGGTAAAAAATTAAAAACAAAAAAGGGAAAAGTTCAGCTTTAGAAAAATAATTAGTAAAAAATATTTTATTGAAATCGTCACTATTTCTTGTAACTTGTAGACTAGGAAGCGTTCCGACTTTGTAAACTAAAACAAAAACTTTCGATACTACATTCAAAAAACATTTGAAACTTGTAATTGCAGGCTTATCATTTCGTGTTTAGTTTTAAGATATCTACTTACTTTTATGAACAGTGTCTTAGAGAATTTTAATGTGCTTTTATTTCTAAAAATGTGCTTACTTTAGGAAAAGTTCTTAGCTTTTATCATTAATATTTTAATAAATAATGTTTGAGTTTTGGGCAGCATTTCCGGAAAACCTGCTTGTTTTATTGATAATGTCAAAGGAAAACCAAAAAAAAATTACAATGAGTTCATTTTTGGATTGAACATCTAGTGAAAACTTTTTTGGTCTGTATTTGACGTTTCCAATAAAAACAGTATCAAAACAACTTAGCAGCCGACAAGTTTTGGTACCCCCTTATTTTGGGTAAATTACCCATGCTTACTTTTTGTCGTTTCATGCGGTAACCCAGTGGCAAGTGCATTAGAAACTTACCAGAAAAAAAGTTGTAAACACAGGCGATGACGAAACTTGCGCAAAATCCACCTAGACTTACCACTTCAAAGAAAAATTTTGGATTATGTGTTTTTTAAACTTGAAACTCCTGGTTTCAAACCTACTGACTAGACTTATTAATCTGTAAATGATATGTTTCAAGGAGAAATATTTCTATGCGTGAGAGTTATGTAAGAAAAAATCCTATTTAATTAAAGGCTTATCATTATATAACGATTGCGGATCGGTTTTTTAAAGAATATATCAACATTATTAAACGAAGCTCAATCAATACTAAAAATTAGCATTGGTTCAATGCATTTAATTTCATAAATTTCCAAGCTTTTTTAAATTTAATTAAGGTGTCTGGGGTTATGTTGTATAGTAGGTTACATAAATTAATTTGAAAATTCCAGATTTTGTTTTGACGGATTATTTTTTTTAACCAATAACAATGTGCACTTTATTTTTTAGTTCAAAATCAATCTGAACAAGTCACAAAAGCTGTTGTTATGTAACTTTTCCGCTAAAATCATTACAATTTTTCGTGCCAGCTATCAGACCCGCTTTCTTGTCAATATATAAACTTGACAAAAGTTTTTGATTAGATTTTATCAAATCATATAATTATCAAAATTTTAATGAGATTTATTTGGAAAACCGGCAGTTCAACCCAAAAAGTTTGTTTTTGTAAATCGCGAAAATTTAAATTTAATTTGGTCAGTAAACGAAATCCTTATTGAACCAGTTACACAACCAACGTGTTACATAACTAAAATATTCCATATTTTTGACAACAATATATTTTTTAAAGCCTAAAAAGAAATACAATTTTTTTTGATTAAAAATTTAATGGATTTTTACAAATAAATATTACGTACAATAATAATTCCTTTATTTCAAAATATTGGACTTAAGTATTGTTTATATTAATTATATTATCAAAGTTTCGGTCGGCAGCGTGGTCAAGTGGTTAAGAGCGCCGTGAATGCGATCGACATGGTCTCAGTTTAAAACTTCTTGGCGTCAATCTTTTTTGTTCTTGTTGAGGATACCTCATGGCACTTTCCCTGCTTTGTGGTGGTCTTGGCAAACAGTTCTAAATTTCACTCATATCTCGACAAAACTAAAAAACCAAACTAAAAAAAAAATTGTGCAGAACAGCAATATCTTAGCATTTTCGGAAGCAAGTCGGGGTAATTACTTGCCTTATGTATAGCGCCTCCGACACTTTTTTTCCAGTTAACAGAATAACTATAAAAATGAAATTTTATAAGAAAAGCCAAAGAAAAACAAGTATTTAAAAAAATTTAAGTTAAATGTTGAAATATTTAATTGTGGTGACAATTCATTGTTTTACAATTTCAATTGTAATTAAAGTTTAAACATCATATATCGGCCCTAATCTTTTAACACTTCATCTCCTTTTCTGAGGTGATAACAAAAAGCAAAATAAAAATAAAATAGCTACTAGGTGGCTCTAACAAGCTGCGTATAGCTTTAGTTAATTATATATAAAGCAAAGCTATAGCCAAAATTCCAAACGTAGGAATGTAACATTTGCATAACGTTTCAGTTATTTTTTTTATTTAGCGAATAGATCTTTAAAAAGATTGATTCCAAGATGATTCAGCAAGTAATGTTATATTTCTTCCCCAATAGCTTCTTAAAACAGCGAAGGAAAAAAAGGGAGAAAAGTTGTACTTGTCGAGTAACAAAAAAATGTACAAAACAAAATTTTCTTTATCAAATCTTCTTTAAATAGCCTAAATAAACAAGTTTTGTTCTGTCACGCGATTGATTGTACAAAAAATTTTATTGCATTTCCAAGTTTTTCTTTATTTATCAATAAATAATTATCAACATCGTTAAGATTTTTCTTTTTTATTACGTATATAACGTTGTTCTTGTTGATGATGATCATATATTCTTTGTCCGTACAATAATTTTTTTTCTGATTTAAAATTTTTTAAGTGTATAAGCCATAGGCCATCGTTTGATTTTATCTTTGCACTTTCCCAAAAAGATTTAGCTATAGAAGAAAACTTTTTACCCGTGCAATTAAATTATGGACAAAAAAATTTTTTTCGGATTAAAAAATATTATTTATCGAATTTGATAAAAATAGGCTAACTTGCTGAAGCATTAATTTAACGAAAATAGATTGCAGTGCTTTAATCACCAAGTCTGAAACCGAAAAATTTTGGGGCCTAAGGTTTGAGACCGAGACCGCAAACGTTTATGAATAAATAAAGTCCATTTTTCATGATTTCAAAAGCAGCAAATTATTTTTTTTTAAAGATTGTACGATTGCCTTCCAAATAAACACGTGCTCTAACACATTCCTTCTTAACCTTTTTACCATGGCGGTCCAAAAAACTCGGAACGCAATGCTTGCGGCCCACTAACTTACATGCAAAGCGAAGAAGACCAAAAAAAGTCTTTAAACCCTGAAACAACAAGAACGTTATTTGCCAACAGATCCTTTTCATAATTTTCACCAATTTCGCGGTGGCAGCTCCCGGCATTTTAGAAAGCATAATTTTAAAAAATAAGTTGATTTAAAGTGGTAACAAAAAGGCCTTTTTAGGTCAGCAAAGCACTTTCCTGCTGTTTAAGGTTTTGAAGACTGTTTTTAAGCCCAAAGCTGTCACCGCAAAATTGGTGGAAACCGAAAAACGGTTTTTTATGTCTTAGGTTTGCACCTATCAGATTACAATGACTTAAAAGAGCAGAACATCGATTAAATTTTTTCTTTAAAATTTCAAAAATCTTTGAAGACGCGCTCGTGGTTGAATTTGTCAAAATATTTCATTAGCTCGGCCCTCAGCGTTGCCGTTTTGTAGTTGTTTGATTTTATTGGTTTTTTTTTGTGTAAATACATTAGAATTTGTTGATTTGTCACCTAAAAAATTAGAAGCAATGGAGAATTGTCCAAACGAGTAAGAACTTTACACAACGACTCGCAAGTTTTTTTTTCGGTATTACGCCCTGTTCATTTTTTCCCTATTTTTGATTAGGTTATTCGGAACAGTTTTTAGGACATCGAGGTTGGCCTGCTTTGCTAACTTGCCAGTTGCCACATTAATATTTTCTTTGTTTAACTTTTAAGTAATTAAGAAATTTGCTCACGCACTTAGATCTTTTGTTTCGCATTGAGTTTTTTTTAACTTTGTTATGACAATTATCCCGAAATGACGCACCAAAAAGCGCAACTCCAGTTTGAACCGTTAACCGGAGAAGCTTTTTCAACGCATATTTCTGTACTCTGGCTAGAGTCCCAACTCTCTTATTCAAACTTCAATAGACTTGAACATTTTTGATCGACCTTCAGTGGAAAGTAAGAACGCGTTTTGCTTGTGTTACTGTAGCGAGATTTCTGCGTAGACTATTAATTTGATAATGATCCCTTGTTTGTTTGGGATCTCACGCGTGTAAAACTGTTACTAACCACTGAAACTGCGAGAATCTGTTTATCCTGTAGTAATCAACAAAACTGTAAATACCACTTCATCGTTTGAATCAAAAGCTACTTTGGGTACATAAAAAGTTGACTAATTACGCGAATTGACAAATTAGACGATGGTAAACTAGACAAACTGGAATGTACAAAAAAGAAAAAAATGCTTTATCGAAAAAAAAAACAACGGAGCGAATTAAGCAAATTGACAATATTAAACAATAACAAATTCCTCAATGGGGTCACCCGGCTTTCGTAACAATGGTGATTCTGCTCAAAAATGGAAAGCAACAACTGAGCCATTACCGCCATACGAAGACGATGACATTAGCTCACGTGTTTTGACGGCATTATGCGATAGGCTTTCGTTCTTAGACCACAACTTTTAAACAAACTACAGTCAAACTTCATTATAGCGCGCCTCGATTAAACACAAATTTGGATATAACGCGATCAATCGATGGATCCCAACTTGCAAAAAGTGTCTGAAGCCACCAAACTCCTGGAGGCTAGTATTAGTTGGTAAGAAACACAGGAAGTGGATCCGATTAAGATTCTTTAAGCTTTTTAGATTTTGCTACTTCGCAGCAGCCGGAAACATTCCTCTCTCAAACATTGTACAATAGACACTTTCATTGAAAATCAATGAATTGTAATATGCAGTATTGTGTAATCATATGTTTAATGTTTAAATCTCAATTCCACGCGATCCGCTTTAAGCGCTATGACGTTTTATGGACGCCAACAATCGCGTTATAACAAAGTTTCACTGTATTCGTGTCCCCGTAAACAATTTTTTGGCAAATTTTTTCTTATCATTGATTATTATCACTATTGAAGTCTAAACCTAAATTTGGATATTTAAAAACTTCCAGTTTCATGTTCATTTTAAAGTCTTTTTTTTTAATCAAATTTAAGGTCGGTTTAGACTGAAAGACTTCGCTGAAATAGTAAAGCATGTGACGGAAAGCGCAAAAAAAAGAAAGCAGAAAGAATGTTCGGACTAAAAACGAAAATGCAAAACCATTGCAAAAGCGGAAAATTTTTCTTGCTTAGTGGAAAAAGATTAAAGTTATGACATTTCAATTTTTTGCTTTGTTTCGACTGAAAGTGATGGCAAAAAAAAGCAAACGGAATTTTTAACAGCGTAGCGTAACATCAAGTAACAAAAATATCTGGCCTTGACACCAATTTAAAAAACGCGAGACCGAAACCACATCACCACCAAATTAAGTCGAGACCACCAGCACAAGTTCGAGACCACTAAAAATTGGTCCCGAGACCAGTCTCGAGACCATCATCTCTGATAGAATAAAAAACAATTACAGTATTTAATAATTCTCTTAGTTCAATAAAAGCAATATAATAAACTCTCGTGAGCAATAAGAGGTTAATATTTTGCTAGATCATTGCAGGCCTAATAAACCTTCTTTAAGAATTTTATGTCCGAAAAACCTGCATTTAAACTGTGTAGAATGAAAACCGAAAAAAAATGTTTTAAAATGAAAACTACTTATTTGTAGCCCCACGAAGATAATGCCGTGTAATAGCTTTTTATTTATCTGCATATTTTCTTTTTAGTATTATTTTTTAAGTGAATTTTATGCGTTCTTATCTACGGTAGTAAATTGAATGAAAGACTTAAGATGACGAAAATAACGTGATAATATCTGCACTGTTGTTTGTACAAAACTTTTTTTAACTTGACATCTGCGACGTCACTGCAAAAGTCATTTGAATCTAAATAATCCTTTTGAATTTTCAAGACCTAGTCATTTATTTGCCGAAAAGTTTCCAGAAAAAAGTTTAAAAGAAAGAAAGAGAAAACTTTCCGTGTTGTGACGTCAAAATGTTTTTGTTACAGGGCGTTTGCGAGAGTTTAATTTCTACTGCCACATAACGATTTTAAAAAAAAAAATCATATTCATTTCAAACTAACAGCAGTCGTGATAATTAACAGTTCGGCAAGTCTTACAAGGCCGGGTCCTTGTTTTAGCTCTGCCGAAAAGTTCGACTCGACGAAATTGTAGAATAATTTCATTTTTCGCTGCATCGGGTTTTCTCTTTGCCGAAGACTGATCAGCACCTTCGTTCTCTCTTAACAACTCATAATTAGGTGAGGCTACAATTAAACTTTCACTGACATTCTCGACTTATATGGGTTTCTGCGAATCGTACTTTAAGTATCAATTTTAAGCTAAGTAAGACACTATTGAAAGGTGATAAAGCAGGCGTTTTTTATCAAAATATACATTACTCATTTCATTTTTTTAAATAGGCCTTGAAGAATAAACTACATTTCTTGATGACTAGCTCTATTGACTGGATTGAAATTTTTTTAATTGAATTCTAGATAGAGTCTCGCCGATTCTAATTCCGAATGGTTACCTCTGCAAAAGTTAAACCGTTTCGCTCAACAGTAGTATACAATGCCAAACACAACAGTTTGCATCACGATATGACCGGTTTTGCCTGTTAATCGTTTAGTGTTTTTTCAAAGTGCAAAATCTATTTTACAAGCAAACAGTCGTTCGGGTTTTTCTCGAGAAAGAAAGATGATCAGCCCCGTTTTTCGCTACCATAACTTTTGCATTACGGTCACGATACTAATTAGAAACAAAGGTTTGGCAAAAGTTGTTAGAAGTCTCAAGACTGGTATCCAAGGTAGACGCCTTTATTACCTTAAATAAGTTATACAGTTTCTAGCAACAGTTTTGTTAATTAAAGAAAAAATATTACGCTTATGCATAACATTAGACTTTTGTTCAAGTTTCGTCGCGAGCTATAAATTTAAGATGCGTTGCTGAATACATGTGAATTTTTTATTTATAAGAAAGTGAAATATTACAAAAGCAAACACAGAGTGAGATAAACTAAACCTAATCAATAGAACATGAACGATTTTTACAGATTTTGGCTGGTTAACACGAAAAAAATTAAAATTTCACTTCGTTGCCATTTTTGCAACAAAAAAAAAATTTACCAAACAAGACAATATTTACTAAACCAAGCTACCACAAAATGTCGTGGCCGAACTTAACTTATAAAATTTTTATTCTAATAAAAATTTAATTACTATTTTTCTTTTTTCTTTTTTGCGTTCCACAAAATTTGAATTTATATATTTAATATTTTTTTGATTGCTGCGAAAAATGACGAAAAAGAATTTTGCACGATTTTTAGTGACAGCAGTAATTTTAAGTATTTATTTGAAAATGCTAAGAATATTTTGGGTTAAGTTTAATGTTTTTATGTTATTGAATATTGTTGCCACTAAAATACTGTTTGTTTTCTATTAAACACGATTTTTTTTCTTTTTTATTAACACACATATAAACATACTTAAAATGTCAAAATAAAAATGATATACTTAAATAAACAAAAACCTTAAAAAAACAAGGTTTTAAATTATAACATTTAAGTTTTACAAATATTTGATTTTGAAACAATCGATGCAAAGTTTAAAAGCTTTAAGCCATTGTTTCGCAGACCTGCGTTCGCGTCTCACGTGAGTCCCCGTCTTATTTGATTGCGTGTTGAACTATAATAGTTCACCAAATTTTTCGATTATAGAATTCACTAGAATTTCAAAGACCTAAAGCTCCTTTTTGTCCTCCAAATTGAAGTAATGGCCTTTTTTAATGTTTGCCTGATTTTTAGGGATAAATGATTATTCTCTTTGTAGTAATTTGAAGAACCATCACTTAGAAGCTTCAAGATAAGTTAGGATTAATTGAAGTTTCAGTGATTGGAGTTGCTGAGTTTTGCTGCTAATTTACGCTTGATATTTGGGTCGCCCAATTAACCTTGAAAAACACTGCTTTAAGCAAAAAAATTTTTTCTTGCCAAATTAGATGGAATTATTCGAATAATTATTGTTTTTGCAGCAATTTTTAATTCATGATATCTGCCGCAACAAAATTTTCAAACATCCTTGTTTTTTTAACGCATTTTTGTCGTATAATTTTTACCAATACTTTGTACTTTGTAAGTTTTTTTAGGAAAAAATAATAGCATTTTCGAAACTGAATCAGATAATCATTTAAAAGGTCATCCAAAGTGCATTCGCCGCTATTCCTACAAATTAGGTGGATAAACACCTGTCATACGTCTAAAAGTAAAACTGGAACTTAATCTTTATTTTTTTGAAGCACGAAAGGGAAACAAAAGTTTCTTTTGTATGTTTAACTATTGATGACTCCATAAAAGCTTCGCATTCCCTATTTGGAAGTACATAAAACAACTTTAAAGACAGCTTGATTTATCACATTTTTCACATTGTCATGTTAGCGTGCAGTGGCCGGGCCGATCGAAATGTCAAGACCGATAATTTCGCTGATAGGTTGATCACGTGAGCGCTAACGGGAGAGGCGGCTTGCTTCGAAGTCGACGAGGCAAGTTTATTTATGTTGGTTCCTTGTTCGAGATTTTATCACGGAAGTTCGCGTGACAGAACCGCTTCGCACAACCCTGGCCCTTTGTTTTGTTTACGGAAAAGAAATTGTTTCTGAAGCGAGTTCGGTTTTTGCGTTCTTGATTTTTGTATCGCGACGTTGCTTGTTGGCAAACAACTCCGTTGTTATTTCTTTTAGATAATTCACTTTTAGTTGACCGATAGCTTATTCTCTCTGCATTTGACGTTATATCGATAAGGACCTTAATTTAAAATATTTCAAAAAGCCTATTCTTAAATACTTCTTTCGTTTTTCGAGTTGTTCGTTTATTTAACTTTGAGCCCCAACAGCCGATATATCGGTTTTTGAAAAAATAGGTCATCTGGTCCTTAAGCCGATATATCATCAATCATTCAAAAATATTTTGTGAGTTTTTGTGCATTATTTATAGCACCCATCAAGGTGAACAATCCGAAAAACTTTTCCCAAGTTCTAAATAAAAAAGTTAATTTTTTGCTAGACTTTTGAATTCTAACCAGAACGTAATTTTTTTATACCACTTGGTCTGCGAAGGATTAACTAATTTTTTGCACTTACACCTGCTTTATTCTTTCAAGTTTTGGGTTTTATCTATACTTTATAAATCCTAAATAATTTTTTTTGCGAAGAAAGTCTTTTGACAAAGAAACAAAGTGGGTTTTTTAGTTTTATATTTTCTGGAAAATAAATAAAAAGTAACTCTCGAAAACAGTAGTTGAAAATAGAAGAACGAAACAATGTAATCACGAAAAACACATCAACGAAAAAAGAACACCTCAACAAAACTTGATAATAATCTGTTGGTCATCTTTTTATAATTGAAATAATTCTAATAAGACTATTTCAAAGTTAATACCGCCACCTAGCGTTGCCAAAAAACCTTTATCGGTGATCACCCGATAAAAAGCGCTGTGGCATCACCATGCGTCGTTTTCAGTTACGCAAAAAATAACTACTGAAAAAACATCAAAAGTCGTCGCGAAAAAGCAACTGGTCGGCAAGAAGAGTTAATTGAACAACTTTTTCAGTCAATCTTCAATCTCAGAGAAAGACGTTCTTGAAAAATTAATCGGAAGAAAA
Organism: Diplosoma virens; assembly: GCA_963680785.1. NCBI lineage: Eukaryota > Metazoa > Chordata > Ascidiacea > Aplousobranchia > Didemnidae > Diplosoma > Diplosoma virens. The sequence continues at coordinate 23,220,867 of OY796886.1, forward strand.
CTTAAACACTATCTGACAAAGTAAAGGCGTCGGCAGTGTTCGTCGAAATAAAAAGTTTATGCGACGGTCTTCAGGTAGCGTCGGAAAGAGTCGCACTCCATAAGCTTGAAGATTTGCTCTTGGGCGACATCGAACGAAGAAATATTTGGAGTTTGAAGATTTTCTTTGGTTTGTTTGCGAACAAGACTGTCAATGTTAATCTGCAAAGAGAAAAACAAGTTCATACATTGAATAGCCTCAAGCTTTAATTAAGCGAAAACAGCTATTCAAAAAAATTTCTAATTTTAGAAAGATGCAATTTAGCACTTAAAGACTGTTGATTTTCGATGAGCATTTTATCTCGAAAATTTAATTTACAGAAAAATACATTTTAATTTAGTTTTTCTTACCTCCTTGGGTGAACCAGGAGCAATGTAGGTTTGGAAAATAACGGAAGCCATAGCTTCTTGCTTTTTCGGCTTTTGGGTTTTGTAAGATTCAACCTCGAGCCAAAAGTCAAGGTTTTCTTCACTCAATTCTTTTACCAAGAACTGTCTGAAGGCTTGCGTGCTTTCTGCAAATAATGGATTTTGTTAAAACTCTCTTAAATTTGATTAAGGCTTTCAGTTAAATAAATTCAAACTTTAAGAATTTTTCAAATAAATCTTTTACGGTAAAATCAAGCAATTTTTCTCACCTTTGACGCTAAGCACTTCAGACAGGGATTGCGCTTCGGGTTTTGTTTCTTGTTTTTTCTGTGTGTTGGTGGATTTTTTTGCGGTGATGTATTTCTGGTTTGCTTTCTTTCCACTTTTTTGAATCCATTTCATCATAGTTTTTCTGCAAAATCGACATTTCATTTAGTTTCGTAGAAACAAAAACAATGCATCTGCATGACGTTGGCCGCGGTTAAGTACCGAAAGCGAGTAAGTTACAAACATTTAACTCGACTTACATTGCTTTGCTTGGCGTCTTTGGTTTCAAAAACTGCGCGTTGAAGTTGTTTTTTTCGGTCATAAATCCGTTTTTGCAAGCGGAGTTTTTTGTCTTGTTGTCGAGAGTCGACGATCGGAGTAAATCCCGATTGTTTTGAAGATTGAGGAGGTTTACAATTGTCTTTAAATCGGCGGACGAAATTTCGCAAGCCTGCGCTCGGGAAAGGACAGGTTCTGGCTCTTGTTCCGTGTTCGAGGCGGGAACGTAGGCCAGTGACGTCAACGATTGCGATTTGACAAGATCAGACTGTGAAAAAAATGGAAAATTTCAATTTTCAAAATCTTAACAATTCAACAGAATTATCAAAGTTTTGAGTTTTAATATCTTACCGGAAGGCGTCGTCGAGATGGGAGGGCGGTGATCCACGATGGCTGGATGCAAATCATTTCTACACGGGTCAAATGTTTGCAGAAAAATTTTATCAAGTATAAGTCATATATATCGCTGAAAAACAAAAAGTCGCGATGAATATAAGGGCAAACACAATAATTTCAAGAACAAGATTTTACTAAGTCATTTTAACGCTAAGCTTTAAAACCGCGAAGTAAAGTTACTGATGCTCATCACCGCGTTTAAATAGCTGACCGCTAGTCGTGTGCTGTTTTGCTGCGGTAAGCGGCACTTTAATATAAGATCAAATCGTTTGACTCTGCCCAAATTTTACTTCATTTGCTTTCTGAAATGGTTGAAGCTGGCATTTAAGACGCTTTTCTGATCTTATTTAATCCATCTGTATTAGTTTGCTTCGACCGAATATTCGATCTTTATAGATGTAGAACTGACAAAATTTTTGTCGAATAAAAATACCGAAAATTGCTTTTTACTTGCTGTTCAACTTCTTTTCGCTTTTAACCTTGAGTTAATGACTGAATCGAAGCGACAACTTGATTAAATATTTATAATGACAATCACGTGATTGCCTGACGGGCGTCGATTGGCTTATTTCTGCACAGATAAAGAGAAAAAAGCAAGGGCGTTTTGCGTGATACAATAACAATCGAAGAAGCGATTGCACAAAACCGAACTTGCCAACAGTACCGTCTCGAAGAGGTCTATCTTTCAATCAGCGAGCACGCGGTTTTCGCCGCAAACAATTGAAAGCCTGTTTGTGCTCTAAACATAGTCAGATATAACGAAGATTGTCGATCGCATCTCGGCTGGTCAAATAAAAGTTGTTTAGAAATCATCGGTCGAAATCGAACATGACACGAATGGTGCCGTCTTGATTGTCTTTTGTCACTCTTAGCATTATCTTTCATCTTTTTCGCGCTTTTCAGAAAGCCAACTCACGCGATGGAGCTTTGTAGTTAATTGATTATTCTCAGCTGAGTTGTGTCAGCGAAGCCGAACATGGACGTCGTTACAAAACAGAAATTCAATTTAGTATTTCCGCTGTTCTAAATTATCATTTACCTTGGTCTTAAATTTTAATTTTTTCGGAGAAAGGAAGGGATTTAAAGATTTTTTTTATTAAATTTTGTTTGTGGTCTGCTTTTTACGACAAGATAGTGTTTTAAATCATTTAGCAAAAGCAAGAAAAATAATTGTTTTTCGTTTTTCTTCTTTCTTTACGTCGCCAAATTACAGCGGTCATCAGTTGAGTCAAGCATTTATCCTTTATTTTATTACAATTTTTCAATTTTAAACTTTTAAAAAAACTTGTTTTTAAGGATCATTTTTTAAAAGTTCAGCTATTGAAACAAACAATTTTATTCACAAATCTTTCGCAAAACAGTGTGAAGGCTTACGTGTTTACATCTTCAAGTAAGACAAGAAAAAGCTGCTAATTTCGATGAAAATAGTCATTAGTTTTTTGAAAATGACTTAAAACCGAAAAATATTTAATTTGTTTTTATTTATTTCTTGATTAGGTTGCTATTTGCTTTTGAGTTTAAAAATGTTTTTCTTTTCAAATGTAGCGTAAGGAATATCATTGTCGGATGAACGAATTTTAGGGTATGCCTTTTTATAATTCAACACAATCTTTTCATTAGTAATTTGTTTTTTTTCTTTCTCGATGAGTCACTATATAGACAATGCTTTTTTACTATTTTCTAGACACTTTGCTTCAGTAGCACCTATAAACAATTCTGAAACTAGAAGTAAATTTTTTTGATTTATTTGTTGGTTGCATGTACAATATCTACACTGTATATATCTGCCAAAAGCTATTTTAAGAAATCATGGTTATTATTGACAGTGGGAGAAGGTCTAACAATTATTTTGAAATAAAATGGAAACTTTTTGTTTTTTGTTGTTTTTTTTACTTTCCGAAAAACGTTATAAGGAACATTTGCAACGAGTTTCAAAACGTGAAAAACGTTTTGGTTATTTAATATAATTCAGTAAATATTCAAAGCTAATTTTAATTTTCTCCGTTTCATTTTTACCAACGTCGCATTCAACGTTAACAATTAACTTGAGCATCTTGAACAGCGGTTCTCAACTTTTTTCAGCCTGCGGCACATTTTGGGACTTTTTTGAATTTCGCGGCACATTTGGACCAGATTTCATGATTTTCATCCCTAAAAAAAATCTTCGCTCTGAATCTATCTCGAATTTCTTGATTTTCGTCCCTAAAAAGTAATGTTGTCTAAAAAAAAGCTCGCGGAACAATGGACTAATGTTTTTTAAAAAGTTTCGCGGCACACTTGGAAATCTCTCGCGGCACACAGGTTGAGAAACACTGATCTTGAGCGCTGTTTCTAATAAAAGAAACCGGCATTTAACTTGGTGAAAAATTAATGTAAGTTTGACGTGAGCTTTTTATCTCGAATGAAACTTGCGTCGAAAACCAAAAATGCAATGACCGCGTTACGTCAAAAGGTCGATGGAACTCCTTAATTAGTTCGGTTTAATCGGTTAAAAGCTTCGTAGAGCGAAATGTCAGTTAAAGTTTAAAAACGCTTTGGAAATTATGAATTATTAAACAGTGTTTTCGGGGTAAGCCACCTCAAAAAAATAAATACAAAAAACTTCTGAGCAGTCAAAACTCTTTGTGTATTCACATATTAATTTGTTTATTAACGTTTTTTTCATAAGAAAACTTTGAAAAATAAAAAAACGTTCACTGAAAATATAGTATATTTCATCTTAATTAGACGCTTCGCTTCGAGATCGCTTTTTTGATTATTCCCTGAAAATGGAAAAAAATTTAATAGACTTCTATTAAAAGCCAATATCTTTGACCCCCTTGATTCAAAACATAATTTTTAAAACTCTTTGCAAAAAAAGTTTCTGGAAGTGTTTCATCTGTTTCAAGGAAAAATACTCGACATTTAAACTCATTTTTTGAAAGAAATAAGGGCTAAAAGTAGCGTTTTCAACTGCATGGTGTCTTAATTATGTTGTTTACAGTTTCTATAGCGATAACTTATTACAGTGTTGCGTTCGAAGAAAAACAAAGTAGCGAAAAATCTATACGAATACGAGAATACGAGTATATCTTAACGCAGCTTTTGGTTCATAAATTTTTAAAACTTTATTTTAAATCTTCTTGCTAAAATCATGCTTGTTAATTAAAAATATTACCACGACAATTATCGGCTTACTTTTGACACGCGATCGGTTTCGAGTTTTTTCTTCCCAATAGCTGTGTTTTTGATTGGATTCATCAGGACTGCTGGGTGTTTCGTCAGAGAAGGCGATTAATTTTAATGTTTGTAGTTGCTTCTGTCATACGGTCGAAATCTTGTGCCGTGTGCAAGTCCATCGTGAACTTGCTCGAAATGTGACGTCCAGATTTAGGCGATTTCATAACACTAATTGTACAGCTTATATAATAATATACAAGAAAAGCTAACTTTAGACTTTCTATCGTGTTCAATATCAAACATAAACACGATTTTCAATTATGTAAGAGTTAAATTGGCCAATCACAAAGCATTAGAATAATTTGTATATTTTTGCTTTAAAGTAATTACGAAAAAAAATCATCAGCACAACCGAAAACAAACAGTACGAACAGAATATCTGACATTCAATTTTTAAGAAATGCGTGGGCATCGGGTGGTTAATGTTGTAAAATATTTGTAAATTTTGTTGCTGGTTTAGTGCAATACCATTTAGTATGTGATAAAAAAAACTTCATTAAGTGTTCAAAAAGAACAAAAGTTTGAAATTTCCATTACATTCAAAAACAAACTTTTTTTGGGTTATAGAGAAATATTATCGCTATTGTATTGCCAATAACAATATAGTTCTTTTCAGAGACTATTTTTGTTATAAGAACTTTTGTCATTTGTCTTTTTCTTTTGCAACTAGATCAGAAGTCTTCAGACCTAATAAATCTAGGGTCAAAAAACGATAATCTGTGATTACTTTAGAGAGCCGCATAATTACGCTTAAACATGGGGTTCTTAAAGGGAGCGTAGTTTCCCAGAGAGGTGCAAAAGCAACGGATTGTTGCATCTTTTTTACTGTGCACTCTGATAATCTAAAAACGAAGTTATGCAGCGGAACGGTAACTATAAATCTACTACAGCTGGCGCAAAATGACTTAGGACCTTTAACAAAATTTCCATTTTATTGTATGCTATAAAACCTTACATCACATTAATCTCACAACTCTGCTTTTATGATTGTGATTCATTAATACATTAACAAAGGGTCAGTGTGGAAATTAACAAAGGGTCAGTGTGGAAATAGAATAACACAATAATATTATTTTTGCTTCACAATAATATTAGGAGGTTGATTTATTTAGAGAATATTAGATATTAAAGTTTTTAGAATGCCTGGAAAGTATACTAGCAGTGAGGAAAAGGCTAGAATTCTTGCCTGGAGACAAGAAAAAGTTTCCATTAAAGAATATGTGCTCGTAGTAGAAGAGCCAAATCAACAGTAATGAAGCTTCTAGCCTCAGCCAAAGGGCTTCCTCCCAATAAAGTCCCCAAGCACAGATTTGGAGGTGGACGAAAAAAGAAAACATCAAACGCGACGGACACTTTAATAAAAAGGGAGGTGCAAAAAAATCCACGACTGACAACCCCTGGAGCTAAAAAATTTGCATCCAGAACTGCTGGAAAATGTTGCCGTGCGCACCATACAGCATCGCCTGCAAAAAGGCTTGGGCTTGCCTAGTCGCAAAGCTGCTAAGAAGCCTCTCTTAACAGAACGAATGAAAAAGCAGCGCATTGCATTTGCAAAAAAATACATTCACTGGACGCCTGCGCAGTGGAAAAGAGTTATGTTTTCGGATGAGAGTAATTTTCAAGTGTTCCGAGTGGGATCCCCTATGGTTCGACGCCCTCATGACTCTAATAGATTTGACCTTAGGCTCACAGTCCCAACTGTAAAGCACTCGGGTTCAATCATGGTATGGGGAGCTTTTTTCTGGGGAAATGGGCAGGGCTGCCCTGTATTTCTTGCCTAAAAACAAAAAAATGAATAGAGATCAGTATGTAAAAGTGCTGGAGGAGCACATGCTCAGCATGTTTAACATTCACAGCTGTGAAGTCTTCATACAAGACAATACTCCATGCCATAAGTCCAAAAAAGTTACGAATTTTCTCCAACAGCAAAAAATAAGAGTGCTTGATTGGCCTGGTAATAGCCCGGACTTAAATCCAATAGAAAATTGCTGACAAAAAATGAAGAACATCATGAAACAAAAGAAAACACCAAACTTGGAGACCCTAAAACTTGAGCTCATGAGAGTCTGGTGCCAGAAGATGTCACTGGATTATTTTCAAAATTTGAGCAATTCCATGCCCAAACGCCTGCAGATGGTCATCAAAAAGAAAGGAAATATGACAAAATATTAAACACCGTGTTTTTGTTTAATAAAAATTGATAAATATAATAAAAATTGTGTTTTAACTTGAAAAACGGTTATGTCCTAAGTCATTTTGCGCCAGCTGTAGGTGTGATGGGAGTTAAAGTTAAAATCTTTTTTGCTTTTTAGTTTTTACACAATGTCGAACAACACTTTTTATTACCTCAACTTAAATTAAAAGGCTTTTCCTTTTTTAAGTCTTTACTTTTAATGTTGAAAAAACTTTTTGCTTGATTTATTTTTTCTTGACTTTACCTTAACTTACTAATTCATAATTTTAAATAAACAGGGGGTGCAAAATTTTTGCAATGACGTCGAAGATGGGCAGCCAGAAAAAGTACTAAAGCTCCTGGCCTAAAGCTCTCATAAATAATTGCACTTAACAGAGCTGAAAAATTAAATAAAATTACCGGAAGATAACTGCCAACTGACTTTTAACATTAATTGATTAAAAGGACGTACGCAGTTTTATTATAAAATATGGTATTTTTTAAATTAATGTTAAAGTGATTGCTCAGTGGTCTGGAGAAATAAAAGGCGTTTCTTCATTAAATTAAAAACCAAAATATAACTTTAATCTTCTATTTAAATGAAATATAAAACGACAATACAAAATTTGAAAAAATCTTTTGGTGCTAAAATCAAAAACTTAACTTTTATAGCATTTTAAGAAATCCGAAAAATCTAAATGTGCCGCTCGTCACTCCGATTTGAGAAAAAACACGCATAATTTAAAAGGAACGAATTTAATGAAAAACAGAAAGTTTACTGTTTGAACAGGGTTCCGGCTGTTGCCAAACTAGAGATGTAAAAATAATGAAAAAAATGGTTCCGCTACGCACTTCATAAACATAAAGATCATCGGTTTCCTGTTGAAATTTCATTTAACTTTCCTCTATATTTTCTTGTCAGATTGAATATCGATGCCTAGTTGGAAAAATGGTTCTCTTTTTGTTTTCGACGCGCGGTTTATGTGTGATTCATCCCTGGAAAAACCGACACAATGTTCGCAAAAATTGAATTTTTTCTTTCTGGTTTGAAAACGGTGAGCATTGGATCGATGATTGGTTCGTTTGAAATTTATTTTTTACAACAGAGTGTTTTTATTACTTTAATTATGCTGCTTATATAATATACATCAAAAGCTAACTTTTAAAATCTTTCATCGTTTTATACATTCACAACAAACAAGATTATTGGTTATGTAAGAGCTAAAAATGTAAAATAAACTTTTAAAAGAGTTAATTGCCTTATCAAAAACCGATTTAGAAATTTGTCCGTTTGCATTGGAATGCAATTATCAAAAATTCAATCAATTATCATGAAACGAACTTCATTAGCAGAATATTTGGCATTTAATACTTAAAACATTCGTGGGCACGATTTCTTTGCTGTCAGTTGTGTGCCACACTCCACACAGCGCAGTGAACAACACCCGAGAAGCTTCTGGAACTCTCGGAAACAAACCAACTAGAACCAAACCGATCGGCTCTTTGCAAGCCTGCACGATTTTGGAGGCACGGATCCGTGGTATCACGCCTGGACAGAATGTCGCTTACATAACATGTGACTATGACGAGCACTATGACCACTATGACGACAACATAACACTATGACGATCAGTTGGTAATGCTAATTCAGATTGCTACTTTCTGGTAAATTTCATTTTTTTGAAATCGAATAAATTGCAAGTCATGTAAACTTTTTATTTTTTTTTCTTTGATCGTCACAAAGACCAGAATCATTCATGCGTACATATATCTTCAACTACTTTTTTGCTGTTTTTTCACATTATTGTTATAATTAATTTTATGTTTAAACATTTCTTTGGAAAACCATGTGAAACTAAAAACGTTGAAAGACCAGTGAACATAACTAAATAGTTAAATTCAATTTTTATTTATTAGTGGACCTCAAAACATCAATCTTTGTGTTGTCATACAAAAACCTTTTTTACCAAAAAGACAAAATGTCTTGCTTCCTATTTCAAGTACTAGTATATCTTTCTCAATTACTTTTTATCTCACAACATAACAAAACAAGACTGTTGCTAAATGACGTAATGTTTGCAACTTTGGTTAACCTGATGCTGTTGTTAAAACTGTTGAACGTTTTTTCGGGTTTTAATCCCCTAGTTTCTGCTTATTATTCTTTCATAAAGATTTTTTGGGATATGTTTGGAAATGAAATGAACAACATCAGACGAAACTAAGTTACAATTAAGAGTGTTAAATTTAATTGGGCTTATTGTCTTTCTCATTGAATCATAGACTTAATTCATTGGCAGAAACCCACTCGCTCACCTGAGCAAACGCCTACTAATTTATCTATCTTTGTTCAAACTTGAATTGGGCAACTATATTTATAACGAAGTAAACAAATGTATCTAACAAATATAAAAACCTGTTTCATCTTTTCTTGTCACGGATAAATGTGTCACTTCTCCAAACATAGAGTAAATATTAAGCCTGCGCGTCGGCTGAAAAATCAAGATCATTCTAATCAAACAGTTTAATTAGTCATCAAAAGTGTACCAAAAAGTTCATGAAAAACATAAACAGCCGTGGACACAGCCGACCAAAGACGAAAGTTAAATAAATTAAGGAAGAAAAAGAGCCAAAATAAATCTGTGGTTTTCAACCGTCAGTCAGCAAGTTGGGTCTTGGTCCTTTATAAATTTGAAAATCTTTTATTGCAAATCTATTTCAATTTGCTGAAAAACTTTTCGTATTGCATATACGTGATAATAAATGAACAACTTTTTATGTTAAAATTTTATATTAAACAAATTTTTACATCAAGTCAAATAAACTTTCAGAATAAAACCATAACCTAGATAATTTTTTGAAAAGTTACTATTTTTACAAATTTTGCTTTTATTTTTACATTACGCGATAGGAAATAAATTAATATTGCTTTTTACAGGTTTGCGGAACTAAACATTTGAGATACACGGCATGAATAATTACACTTTTTGACAAAACGACTAACGCAATGGTGCAAAATCACATTATATCTTACTGATTTGTTGAAAAACAGTTGAAGCACTAAACTGGCAGCATTGGTTTTCATCATGGAACTTTAAAGCAGAGGTGGGAAATCTGCGGCCCACGAACCAAATGAGGCCCGCGTGTGTTTGGAAAAAAGCAAAGCCAGTAGTCTACTATTTTTTGTGACAAAAATCGAGAAATCAGAGACAGATTCTAGTTGATGATTTTTTTAGAGATACACTATGTTTTTGTACTAAAATCGAGAAACCAGAGAAAGATACTAAGTGATGACCTTTTTTTGGTCTTCGCCATAAACTTCGGATACAATTTCTTCTCGTATCCGTGTTGTACTAGAAGGATATGATTTGAACAAACATCTGTAAAATTTGGACAAAACTATATCGTTCCCAAAAATTTTATGCGGCCCTCACCAATTTTTCAATTTTCGAATACGACCCGTACTCCGGGTAAAGCGAAAGCTTTCTCCGGAGTAAAGCGAGATTAAGTTCTAAAGCGAGTTTCTCGATTTCGTTAGACCCTTGTAAAATGCATTGAAAAACATTTTAATTCATTGAATTCACTTGAGAGTGACAATCGTCCAGATCAGGGATCGGCAACCTTTTGCATTTCACTGGCCAAACACCAAATTTATAACGTTATTGGGGGCCGTATTTCTTTTCAACTACCAAAACTTTTCTTGCATTAATTGAACGTCTCAACTTGTCTTAATAAAGTGAACCCTCGACATACGAGAATAATTTGTTTCGGGATCGAGCTCGTATCTTGAGTTCCTCGTATCTCGAAAAACCAAAAAAAAAAAAACAATTAAACGAGGCTACCTAGCTGGAAATTCTTGTAATTCGGATTTTTGATCGCATGCATTAATAAAACAAGATTTTTGCTCGAAAAACATCTTGTGTCTTGAATTTCTCGTAAATTGAGTAGCTTGTATGTCGAGGGGCCACTCTATAGGGGTGCGAAAATGCACCAAAAAACTGTCGTGCGCGCGGTGATGTGCTGCGATGTATAAGTAGCTGGCGTTTTTTTTAGTCCATACTAGTTTTTTTAGACGTGAAAAGAGCAACGTCACTAAAGTTTAAAGTTAAGATCTTTTTTGTTCTACACCAAATTTTATACTTGAAAATGAAGCATTTTTCACCCCCTGCTATAACTAGATATATTACAGTTTTATTGCTGCATAGATTTGAAATTCTTAGATTAAAAAATAGGTTTGCAGACGAGACGACAAGCCAAATTCTTTTAATATTTAATGAACATGTCTCGGACAGGGTGATTTTGCTTGGCGGGCCGCAGATTCCCGACTCCTGGTCTAGCGAATGCTTGGACCTCGTTCAAAGATACTTTGATACGACTGACCAATGGAAAGCTATTGTTTGCAATTTTTTTAGTTTTGATTGTGTGGTATAGCTGTAATGTCATGTAGAAACAAATATTCGAAAAAAAATGAATTCAACTTTTTTAAAAATTAATTTGAAATAATACATTTTCTTTAGGGCCTATAATCTTTAGAGGTTTCCTTTGATTATATTTGTTTATAGTTTGGAAAGTAGTTTTTTTTTGAGCATATCTGACTGACAGTAACTCACATTTTTTGCGGCATGTTCACTTCAATAACGTTGCATAGCTTTTGCAAAATTTCGTAAAGATAATCAATAGTTAATAAACCTTTAAAGTATTGTTTGACTTTTGTGTGACAAGTCTGTAAGGAAACGGTCGAACTAACGATATTTCAAACAGCTTTACTGTCTAATTCAAATGCTTATCTAAAGTAAACCTTAACTTTATCAACCCGACATCGTCTTCTGTCAAAAATAGTACTTTGCAAGGCAGTTTGCAAACGTCGAAAGTGCTATTAGACGAAGATTTCAGTCAAGGTTGTTTATGATGAAGCAATCAACTTTGACCGGCTTAAATTTCGTCGCAAGCTGTTTGTGACAGGTGACAATTATGTTTAATTATATTTCCAATAGAGTCGCGCAATTCGACTAGTTCAAGGTAAAAAGACTAATAAAAAATGTCGTTGGGTCGCTCTGTAAAAATCTTGCAATTTTTTACTTTTCTTCAAGCTTACAACTTTCAGACGGGAAAGTTTGTCGCGTACTTAATTAGACGGTAGACACGACAAAAAGTGTCGCATAATTGGTCGCAAGTCGTCGTGTAATTAGTACTCATGTAGAATGAAAATAATGGCTTGAATGTTCAATTGTTCATCTCAAAGAAATTTGTATGCAACCTGGCCTTTTAAAATAGCCTGCAGCTTTTTTAACTGAGTAATTTAAAATTGTATTCAACACAGGCTCTTGTTTTACGGGCTTAGTCGCTAATCGACTTTCTTTGAATGCGGTTAGATATATCTTTGAAAGTTATACTTTTTGCCGAAATTTTATGTATACCCGTCATTAATATAATATTCAGTTTGACAAGAAAATTAATTTCATGTTATTAACCATTCGAAATGAAATTATATGTTATTTTTAGGCGTTGTTTTGAGTGAAATTTTCTCAGCCTTGGGCCTATATATAACTATGCTTTAGCTTGAAGTCTCCTAAATTTTCTTTGTACCATAGTAAAAACAAAAAAGTCTATTAAACAAATTATCTTCTGATGTTTTTAGAATTTGAAGTGTATTTTTGGACTTGTTCTTTTATTATTTCTATCAAAAATTGCATTGCTAAGTAAGCAATCCAATTGATTAGTTCAACAGTCGACAATGCAGAGAAGTTTTGAGAAAAGAAAAAATCAATACAATTTTTCTGGAATTTAAAAACTCTTAATTAAATTTTCAGGTTAATTCTTTGCGTTCATATATTTGCCTATTAAGGTTGCAAAATGCAACGAATTCTACCATGAAGTTGCTGAAACGATGTAAATGTGTATTCTATTGTATATTGCGGACAATAGACTTGTGATAAAAGACTCTATTTTCACTAAGTCGGTTAAAAAAAATTGATATAAAAAAGTTAAGCGATTCTACATTCACTGATTTTAGGTAAATCAATAAAAACAATTAATTCAAAACTCCGCAGTCGTACTTGTTTTTTTTGTTGGTGGTGTGCGATACAGAGCGTAAATTCGTTCATTTCGCTTGCCAGACAATAAAAAAAATTTCGATGCGCGAAACATTTTAATAACATTGAAAAGCCAAAAAATCAATCAATTCTGGCTGTAAAATGTAAACACATGTATACTTTTGATCACGTACCCATTCGGAAGCTACGTGACGAAATGTACTTTTTTTGCAACACACTATCGATGAGCGACAGAACGTAAACCAGAGGTTTTTAAAGTGAGGTTCGCGGACCTTTTAGGGTCCTTGAAGCGATTTCAGACCTCACTGGACAAACTTTGTTAGACCTTACGTGACTCGTATCTTGATAATTTTTATATGTATTAAAACTTTTTGTACGAATTAAGTGCCATGTTGCAAAATTATTTTGTAAAATTTAATAAGAAATTTTGAGGTACAGAAATTGAAGCAAGTTTCTCATTCAAAAAATATTGTAAATAGGCGAATGGCTGAACTGTCCAATAACATCTTGTCGCAAGCAATCTCGAAGATACAAAAGCCAAAGTTTAACTTTTCCGCAATTCAGCCAGGCCAGGGGTAGGCAAACTGCGGCCCGCCAGACGATTTCATGCTGCCCGCCGGCACTTACAGAAACTCATGAATATTGTGACATTCCTCCTGCAAGAGATGTCTACTCGGAAGCGTACTGCAGATAACAGTGATAGGCAAAGTCAAAACTATAACCAACTAGTGTTTTTAAAAATTTTAAACTATTCAACCAATCTTTTAGAAATTTTATAGGCCAATACCGAATATTTATAAAACATGTTGAGCAAAATTTTAGTTCAATCCGAGATAAGTTTGAGACAAATCCCAAGTGAAGATCTTTTTTTTGAGATCACTATTGTGCGGCCCGCAGACAATTTCGACTTTCGAATGCGGCCCGCGAGCTAAAAAGTTTGCCCACCCCTGAGCTAGACAAAACAACAGATGTCGCTAGTCTAGTTAACTTTGTGTATATGTATGCTACATTCATGAAGAACATTTGAAAGATATACTCTTGTTTTGCAAAAGCTTTGACACACATACAACGGCAAGAGACATATTTAGCAAACTGAATAGATTTTCTGAAGAACACAATATTTATTGGAAGCATGTTATTGGAGTTTGCACCGACGGAACTCCTGCAATGCTGGTGGCCACTCTGGTTTTCTGACTTTTGTAAAACAAAAGTTCCCAATTGTTATTAGTTTGTATTATTTTAATGATTGACAGTCAAGTTTTAATGGTCAAAACAATGCCTGATGAATTATCAAATGTTCTTAACAATGCAATCAAAATAGTGAATTTTATGAAAGCTAATGCACTTAATTCTCGTCTTTTTCCGGAATTGTGCAAAGAAAGCGATTCCGCGTTCGAAAACCTTTGATGCATACATGCGTTAAATGGCTTTCCAATGGGGAAAATACTGAAAAAATTTTTTCTTTTTTAAAAAGAAGTACACGAATTTCTACCCGAGGTAAAACTAGAAGTGCACAAAACCTTTTCTCTGTTAATTATTTTTTGATGTTTGTTAGACATTTTTGATGTCGTATTTCATAGACGTTTTTGAATCCGTTAACTGCGTCAACCTGACGCTGCAAGGCCAAAAAGTAAACGTGTGGGCTTTGGATCAAGTTCATAAATTTCCTCATGTGGGGAAATTTATGGAATTGTTTTGATTATTATTAACTTAGTTTGCGTGTTCCGAAATACTTTGACCGAAGGAATAGCCATGTCTCAGTTTTACCAAGATGTGCTGGAACCATTGCTCAACGGACCCGTGGAGAGTCTCGTCGAGTTTCTTAGAGTAAAAGTAATGTTGAAGCGAACGGTTATGTGTCCTGAATGTCGCGTTGATATGGTCTGTAAGCCGTATACTCGAAACAAGGATGGTATAACGTTTAGGTGTTATAACAAAGAGTGTAATGGTTATACCAAGTACCATTCCATATGTGCCGAGTCATTCTTTTCTGAATTCAATGTACCACTGAGCAGTATTCTAAAAGTATGCTGTAAATGGTTTTCTTGCCATAGTCAAGTGCAGATCGGGTCCGAGCTAAGGCTAAACAGGAAGGTCATTATGAAAATAATTGATCGATGGCATAAATTGTGTGCAAACTTTGTACCACAGAATCTTGTTAGACTTGGTGGAGATGGTATAGTTGTGCAAATCGACGAAAATCTGTTTAGACATAAGCAGAAATACCATGATGTCTCTTTTACTTCAGCTAAGATCTCATTGCACATTGTGGAAGATCGTAGAGCCTCTACACTACTTCCAATTATTGAGCAAATGTGCATCCCTGGCTCCATTAACCACAGTGATCAATGGAGGGCTTACAGAAGTATAAATTTCAGGGGAAAATGACTTGAAAATACAATGGGGAAAAAAGGGACATGATTCAAGGCTTTTAATATGAAACTCTTTTTATGGCATTGCAATAGGTAAAAAAATTTTTTCCTTTTTTCCGCACCTTAATCAATCTTCGGATGAAAATAAACTTTAAATGAGCGACGATAAGTAAGTAATGAAGCAGCACGTTTTAACCCTAACCCTAAAATAGCGCTATTTTCCGAATCTAAAAGAATTTGATATATTTTACCATTTCATCAGCACTCCGTTTGGATTCCAATCGGACGATTTGCCTTCAACTAACAATCGAATTCAAGAACAGTTCAATGATATGATTAATGATGGAAGTGCAAAAAATGGATTGCAGTGGCTTCTGGATAGCAATGATGCAAACTTATTCTAATCTTGCAAAGATGGCTCTAAAAGTGTTCATTTCACTTGCTACGAACGTGAGACAGCTTTTTCCATTTCACTCCGTATCAGAACCAAATTTCTAAGCAGGCTGGTTGTCACCAACGATATGAGAGTTGCCATTTCCAAAACACGTCCCAAAATAGACGAACTGATTCTAAAGAAGCAAGGGCACCCATCTCATCATATTTTTTTGTTCTTTTTATAATTTTCACTGTACAGTTTATTGATTTTTTTGTTGCAATCGTGTAATGTTTTTGCTCTGTAGAGAAGGCCGCTAAACATTGAAAAAATTGCAAGGAGTCCGCAATGAATTTTTTTAAAGTTTGGTAACCACTGATGTAAACAATCAAGTTCTGAAAGCACGGGATAAATTATGACTCCAAAACAGTCGACTTTGTTCTAAGCAGTGCCACATATTTCATTGCTTCTAAGCTAATGCCCAAGATATTATAAACTTGAATGGCTTGCAGCCAAACAAGCTTCTTACTTAAGTTAAGCAGAGTTCGTTTAAAATTTATTCTGCAATATTGCCAATAAATAATACTTCAAAAATTCTCATCTTTGCAAGGGTCAAGTTCGCTTTTTTGCAATGTTATCAACGCTACTAAGTTGAAGGTCAACTTGTTGATAAAAACAATGCTATTAATTCAAAGCAGTGCTTCCTAACCTTTTCTAGTCACGGACCCTTTTCAAAAATTATCACTCCTATGGACCTTTAAACTTTTAGGACTGACCCTGACTAATAACTTTGCAAAAGTTTTTTTAATTCTGTCCAATTTTCAATGCACTCGGGGACTCCCTGCTACCTTTCTACTCATCCCTGGTTAGGAGCCATTGATTTAAAGCTTTTTGTTCATTGTTTTAAAACATCAAGTCTCTTATCGTTGGTGACAACCAGCCTGCTTAGAAATTTGGTTCTGATACGGAGTGAAATGGAAAAAGCTGTCTCACGTTCGTAGCAAGTGAAATGAACACTTTTAGAGCCATCTTTGCAAGATTAGAATAAGTTTGCATCATTGCTATCCAGAAGCCACTGCAATCCATTTTTTCCAGAGCTTTGCGATTTAGTTTTTATCCTATTCTTATTTTAATAGGATTGATAGAGCTAGTCTTGGACCTCTTTTTTTTAATATAAAATTGTTTGCAATAGCATAGTTTTGTATCCTAATTGATTTTTATATCCACAATAACATTTACTTGGATCCCCAAAGCTTTACTATTATTAATGATATTTACAGCAGTGGTTCTTGATGTGGTCGATTGGAGCATCCAAGGGGTCGAGATGGGATCGATAAATAACTATTGACGTTTACTGGAGCAATAAAGCAGCGGCGTATAAAATGTAAAAAAATGTATAGTTATCAAAGTGAAGACGTTTTTTTAGTTTTCACTAGCTTTCCCTCACTTCTAATTGGAAAAACACAGTCGCGTAAAAGTAAAGACTTAAAAAAGGTCTTCGCTTTAATGAGTTAAGAAAGTCTACTGAATTAAGGGTTCGACAAAATATTTTTTGCTCGTTTCGGAGTCGACATGCAGAAAAGTTTAAGAACCACTGGTTTACCAAACTAATAGTTCGATTATCCTTTATAAAAAAAATGTTTTCGAAAATATTGATGTTTTTTTTAGTTGAATATTTAGACGATCGTTAATGATGATTCGAGCATTGTTTTGAATCAACAATCAACAAACCAATGTTTTCTATTTCTATTTCTATTTTCTAAAAAATTAATTCAATCTCGATGCTTTTTAAAGCTAAAAAATGTGAAAAATCGGCGTGATAAAGAAGTTTCATGAGTGGTTTACGTGACCAGAGTAGTACGTTCTAAATTGGGTCTATTTTAAGTACTGTAAACCAACAGGTCAAAACAATGGGCGCTCGTTTCAAATTTACAGTTTCGCACGCGAACCATGGAAAGTTACAAATTTTTTCTTTTTCTTTCGTAAAAATTCAAATCAACGTCTTTATCAGCAGTTTTTTTTTTACGTTGTAATGATATTTGAGATGATTTTGTGTTTACAAATTACACCGTGATAGAGTAAAAAGAATCGAATCGGCTTTGCACGGTTGAATCAGTAGATTGTTGTAGCTTAAAAATAACGTTGCATGCGAACTGATTATATAAATTCGCACGTAATCCAAATCGAGTTCCACGCCATTGGTTTAGAGAAATGTCCATCCTGGTTCCTGAGCGGTTTTAAAATAGAACAATAGCACGAAATCTAAAAATTTGTTTGTTTAATATAATACTCAGTGTATAGCAAGGGTGGACAATGATTTTCAACCTCGGACCCAATTGGGTTTTTGGAATGATTCGCGGGCCGCACATAAAGTGACATTGGTAAATTTCAATAATTATATGAGTCATTATGAAATGTCATTCGTCCCAAAATGCGATGATCTCTAAAAAATCATCACTTTGAATCTGTCTTGGATTTCTTAATTTTTCTGTCGAAAAATGGGCCGCATGTGACCTAAAAAGAGAATTGGAGCCCCAGAAAACTAGATGAAAACCAAAACAGGTTTTTTTATCCTGAATGTAGTTTTCCAACGAATGAAGTTTTTTATTTTAGGTCTCCACTTTGTGTCTGGCTCCAATCATAGATTTTGAGGGGTAAACTTTGCTAAAAAAACAGGTGAAGACCGAAAAAATTCTTCATTTGTTGGAAAAGTACTTTCAGGATGAAAAAACTTCTTTTTTGTCTTTATTTGGTTTTATAGTAAAATTTGCGTTTGTTGACAATGGATATTCAACCGAGATAGTGTGTTTTTCTTTCGAGCGCCAGTTTAGGGGCCGCTTAGTGCGTGCGGGACCCCCGAAACAAGTTTGCTCCCCCAAATGGCGCTTTGGAGGAAATGCGCTGGCTCTCTTGACCAGGATGATTTTTGCACACATTTCTATAATCTCATTTTTGTCTTCTGCTCGAATTTTTCCGAAAGAACCCTGACCTCTTTTAGTGAGGAAAGACTCAAGTCTGCCTTTTTGAGAAAGTCAATTTTTCCAGTCACTTACACGTATTATCCCGGTCCATGAATGCGATATACTATTTCCGTTATCTTTTCAAACAAAATAAGATAGAAAATGATTTGTGGGGTGTTTTAGAACAACGATCACAGTAACATTATTGTCCAAATCCAGAGAGGAAGGTTGAGTCACACCGTAATCGGTTTGGTAATGCCTCAGTTTCAGAAAATATAACAAAGTCTCCAATGTTATACCAAATTCATCAGAAAATAAATTGCCATTTTGCATGCGTACATAAGTGGAATAACTTACAACGAATAAATCACCACTCTTACGAAGTTACCCACACACAATAAATTCTGACTTTTACAAGCCAAATTGTCTATCGTGCTTGACAAACACCCACACGAGACCAGTCACTTTTCAACTACAACAAAGTCTCAACTCAACCGCAAACCATAGTCTCTGAAAGAATGTCATCGAAGCAGCAAAGATCTTTTTATAGGGAGAGTCTAGGTTGAATTTATAATTGGTTTATTTAAAGGATTTGCACCTTTTTCAAGAGAAGCCTTTGATGTGGGTCAGGAAAAAAGAAGAAGAACAACAAAAAGTTTGACATATTTTAATAATTATTTTTTATATCATATTTTCACAGATAGCGATGCATTTTATAACAAAAAAGATTTTTAAAAAAAGGAAAAAACTCAATAGCAAAGACATATATTCAATCCAATCGTAAAAGCGATCGAAGAGTGGCAAATCAAGTTGTGTGGTCTTCAAAGTTATGATCATTAATGATTTAAAAAAAGATTTTCACTTTTTTATTACATAAAAATAAGTAAGAGACGAAAGCTTTTTCGTTTTTTTGGCAATTGTTTCCATTATAACCCACCTGTTGTAGTTTTATATTAATATATCATTATATTAGAAAAACGTTTGCCTCATAAATCTGGACCGACAATTGCGCGCACGATTTTTTTCCTTTAATCGGTAATTTTCATTTTTAGTCGAATTGTAATCATGGCCATAATCTTGTGGAGCATCACCTTATAATTACCGTACATGTTCAATATTACCTTCAACCGTTTATAGTTCTATGATAAATTACGTTAATTTTTGGGTAGAAAGTTGACAGTTGCAGTTGCGCTGTTTCAGTTTATCTATTTTTCTTTTAATTTGTAATATTTGTCTCTAAGTTTGCAAGTTAGAGTAGGACAGCGGAGTTTTTGGATAAAGCTTGAAGAAGTTTTTGTCGAATTGCGAAGAATTCAAGTTATCCTCCGCTCAACAAAGTCTAACTGTATTTTGTAAACCATTTTCAAACAACATAGCGTTGTATTGACTTGAATTGAAGTTAACAGTTTTATCACACTCTCAGAAACCTAACCGCTACAAATTTGACATATTTAAAACAATTTGTCATCGTTTATTCAGGTATGCTTATTCAGGACAATGCAATAAATGGCGCCCGGTTCGGTGTGTCTTCTCAACGTCAATCAACTAGTTTGAGGAGTAATCTTATCTTGGTCACATGATCGCATCTCTGCAATGGGTTTTGTGACGAGAATTCTTGTTTTCCAATTGCAGCTGAGCACAAAAATTTTAAAGCACCAATTTCAATTTGTCTTTGAAAATTTAAAAAGCAAAAAGAGTGAGGTTGAACATCAAACTTGATTCTATCTTTTTGAGACCATAAACAGCACATAGGACTATCACTCAATATTCATTGTCAGCCTAGTAAACTGAAGTGATTTTTAAAAAGATATAAAAATACCTACCTTTAGATGAAACAAAACAAATTAAAGATACATCTCACCATGAACCAAAAATCTTATTTAACATCAAAAACTCCTAACAGTTAAGTAATCTAAAAAATTGCAACAAATATTTTTGACTTCTGAAATTTGATAATTACAGAATAATTAGACTTCTTAAAATGCAAAGCAGTTTGCAGTAAAATATACTTTGTGCGATCTCATTCGATGAATGATTTCAGGAAAGCCAAAACCTACATGGAGTTGCAATCTCACTTGCAGAAAGCTAGGGTTATATGACGCTGAGACATATATTGTTTGTTCTAACCTCAAAGAAACATCTATGAATTAGATCACCTTAAAAAGTGAAATCACACGTCAAAGTAGCACCAAACTAAAATGAGAATTTTAATCGAAGCAATTCGATATTTTGCGAAAAGACCAGTAAGCGAAAAGCTTTGTTTATAGCTGCAAGGTACGAGCCTTTATGACATCGTGGGGGAAAAGTCCAATTGATCAACGTTCCATTCAGAATTGAAGAAAAAAATTTATTAAATTATTATTACTCATAATTAGAGTTTAAGCAACCAAATTTCATATAATAGGCCTTTATTTCGATTTATCAAATTGTTGTGTCGGCAGCGTGGTCGAGTGGTTAAAAGCGCCGTGATTATGCTCGAAATGGTCTCGGTTCAAAACCTACTTGCGCCATTCTGTTGTGTCCTTGGGAAAGACACTTTACGGCACTTTCCTCTGCCTGGCAGCCTTAGTAAGCAGTTCTAAATTTGAGTCAAATCTCTACAAAACTAAAAAGCCAAAATAAAAAATTTCAACCAGACAGCAATATCTTGGCATCTCCGAAAGCAAATCGGGGTAATTGGTTGCATTATTTATAGCACCTCTGACGCTTTCCTGCGAGTCAAAAAAATAAAAATAGAGATGAAATGAAAAAAGGTTTTGCTAATTTGATAATAACGAAATCAAACAAAAAGAAACTGTACAGTGTGGTACAAAAAACTGTTATTATTTATTTAGTTTTAAGCGACACACGGTGAACTCAAATTTAAAAAAATCAACTTAATTCTGCCGCTTTAAATTGCTGTAATGTTGTTTTTTTTAATTTTTTTCTCCTGATAGAGAAAGATAAAAGATTATCTAATCAATTATCGAATTGGAAATTTTGCTTCCGCAGATTCATCTGGATTATTAAAAAACTTTCTTTTTGGCAGAATAAAAACAGTTTTCGGCAATGTTTGTCTATAAACAAACAAATCAAGAACTAAAAAATCGTCAAAAAACGAAAAACAAATTTTCAATTAAAAGTAATCTTTACGATTTTTTTTCTTGTATATGCTGCAGAACACTCTATAATTAAAAAAAAACAATAATGTCTAGTTATTTACACCATTAATCTGGTCTTTTTAAAAATTGTTCTACTTTTCTTTTAATTGTTTTTAAAAATTTTTTTAAACTATTCTGCTTCTATTTTTTAAATAAAATCGCGTTGACTGTAATTTCGTCAAGGATAATTATTTATTTTTGAAAATTAAACGCGTTTTTTCCTTTTTTTAAACAAGGGTCTTGGTTGAAAGAGCGAAAAGTTTGGGGCCAAAATCTTTAACTTAAAATAATTGTAAAAATATTCTAGGCACCCAGGAGCGACCTCAAAAAATCTTAATGAATTTTTGCAATACTTTTTATCGCAAAATATATATTTGTCAAAAAGCATTGGTTAAAAAAATCTTCTGGAATGGCAATTTAGGCTTTCAATTGGTGTGTGATTGCACTGTTGCAGCTACAGGTCAAGTTGTTTTGGATAAAATTTAACAAACATAAATTCCACCTATCTCATTTCTAGTTATTATTTCAAAAATTCAATTTATTTCTTAGAAGTTTTTGATTAATCTATTTCTTTAAGTTTATTTTATTGTTGTACTGCGAGCGGCTTAAAGCACGCAGTTGCATTTTTTGAAAAAGTTTTGACTTAAAGGCAAATATTATGTTAACTTTTAAATAGTGACACAAAACCGTGCAATCCTTTTCAAAAGCAAAGATTTTGCAAATGATTTCGTCATACGGTGCTTTCTGTAATTGCTGCTGTAAATGATTCTTATTTTTTTTAAAAAATACAGAATTTATTTAATCGGTTACCAATTATACGACTTTACAAGCAACACCCGTACATTGAAAAAGTCCGTCACTACTTACGACTTTGATTTTTTTTGCAATTCTGTAGTTGTTCAAAGTTCACCCCAGCCAATCTCGCTCATATCGTAATTTGTGACATTGTCCTATTCAAACAAATTGTAATAAACGACAAGCACCGTCCAATTATCGCTCCAATATTGAGACACCAACGCCTTGTCCAAAAAGTCATTTCACGTTTAGCAAGGTGAGGTGTGAATTTGCAAGAAGTAAAACAAAAGTCAGAAAAGCTATAATCGTGCATGCGGTGAAAATTGTCCTGTAATTTTTCGCGTCTCAAATAGCCGGGCTTTGATTTCTTCAACAGCCAATTACGGCAATTACGCACTGAATCCAACGCCTTTTTTCTTGAAAGCCTCACTTACATCGATAGGACAGGCTTTTAATTAACAAGTTCGTGTTGTTGATCGAAATAAGCTTACGAATTCTTAATTTTTTTCTTTTTGTTGTTTGGCTTTTATAGAAAAATATCGAATGTTGAGATTACTTTCTAATGACGTGTATGTCGCTTGCCAAGCATTTTCAACACATCAATAGCTGGTTTCAAAGCTGCATTTTTGCAACAGATATGCAAATCCCCGATTTGTTTTTCGCTTTGATTTGGTTCGTTTAATAAGATAAGCATAAATCAGTAAGCAAGAAACTTTGGTTTATTGCCTAATGTGTACATGCTTCACATACTTCTTAAATCTGTTTGATGCGAGAAAAGGAATTTCACCGATAGGTGGTCTGTTTTAAAATAAAACTAGTAAATCATATAATAAAAATTATTTTTAAAGACAGTTTAGATTAAGTTTTTGTGGTTGAAAATTGTACGCTAAGCTTTTTGCTAGTTCGAAATAATTATCTTTTTATAAAAACTTCTCGTCAAGTAAAAATCTCATGTCAATAACTTACAGTTGAAATTTTAAACTGCATTTGCACTCTTCAACTTTATAGAAGCTACTCAACAATCCGACAAGGCAGACGTAAAACAAATTTTGATCCAAGTAAAAAAGTATTGCTTCAATAACGCTTACGGCTCGAAGATAAATGGGCAGTTAAAATTTGCGTGCAGTTTTATTAATAATTACCATGTTGAAAGAATAAAAGCTTTATTTCAACAGTGAATATCAAAAACTATATGAATCGAAAGAACCCGACAATTTTTTTTCATTCCAAAACAAAAAAGCTGAGAAACTTTGTGCTTCGGCAATGATATTTGCAACAACACAATGCGTTGCAAAAGCTGTAAAGAATTGCGATTGTTGTTAATAGTAGCCTTTTCGAATTTTCTTGAAATAAATCTCTGACACCCATAGTGGCCGACGCTGCATGTCATTTGTTTGCGCTTTAACAAGTCACGTGATGCAAAAAGCGTTTCAATCTCGTGCTGGCACATTCACTCCAGACAATTGCTCCGGTATAGCACTACAAAACCACATTTGCTCATTTGCAAAATAAAAAACGTCATATTAATGCTCTGTAAATTTTATTTTAAATCCAAAGAAAAAAACGCCACAAACGTGGATTTAAAAATAAATCCCAAAGGAAAAGCTTCTTAAACAAGCTTTAGTTTTTAAAGCCAAAAGTATGTGGAACAATCAAGCTTAGTGGTTGGAGCGCGTTAAAAATCTCGATTGAAAATGCTTGCCACTCTTTACTAGTGAAATAATAAAGGCGGTTGAAGATCGTAAAATGTGGCGGCTTCTTGTGTCCTCCCTTTTCACCGAGTAAAATATGGAACAAAAGAGAGAAAAGGACCGTTTTGATTTTATAAACAGAACATGCATACGCTATGTGCCAGTCTTTTCTGTTTCGGCTCAAACAATACATTTTAAAGACTTTCCAAAACAAACACAAAACTGGCGCTAATTGCTGTTTTCTTGCTAATAACTATCAATTTTTTCCATACATTGCTTTGTTTAATCTTGAGGTAAAATTTGTGTTTTATGAAGCCCACCTTAATATACACAATATACACAAACAATATATTGGGTTGGCAACTAAGTTCTTGCCGTTTTTTTTAAATCACATATCTTAAATGAAAAATAAGAACTGACAACTATTTAATCAATGATATATTCTCCATTCATGTCGACAACTTTTCCCCAGCGTTCGACAAGTTTCTCAATACCTTCTCGGTAGAAATCTTTTGTTTTTGACTGGAAAAACTCGTCCAACCAAGCTTTCAATTCTGCATGAGAACAATTTATCCTCTCTGCCAATTCCCTTGTTGTTTGGCGTGAATCTTCATGCAAAAGTTGGTTTAACTGCCCTTCATCAAGTTCAGTTGGGCGGCCAGAACGCGGTGCGTCTTTGAGATCAAAATTTTCCTCTTTGAACTTAGCAAACCAGTAACGAGCGGTTCTTTCTGCCATTGCATTTTCCCCATACACAACACAAATTTCACGAGCAGCTTTTGCAGCAGTAAAGCCTCGATTAAATGCAAAGAGAAGGAGGTGTCGAAAGTGCACATTTTTTTCAACTTGACATTCCATTTTGATGATTTAAAAATAAAGTGAAATGACTTGAATTGAAACACAATAAATAAAATATTGCAATATTTATTTATTTATTGATAAGTTTTCTAAACACAATAAATTTTAATAAAACGGCAAGAACTTAGTTGCCAACCTAATACATTAACACATAATCTCAGAAAAAAATTGTATTTTTATATTTATACGTATTTACATTTTTAAGTATTATGTCGATTTCATTGCCTTTAGTCAGTTAGTTAACTTTTACTTTACCCTGTTCAACGCCAGATGCATTTGATGTTGAGTATATCAATTATTTCTGTATCTACAGTATATGAACTTTTCTCATTAGACACTTCTTGCGCAAATCGGCAAAGCTGCAGGCTTACAATTATCACATTAACTAAATTTGCTTTTTCGAATACCAAAATTGGGCTAAAAATTAATTTTAGAAGTCATTTTTGCGATTAAGTAATTTGTCATCATTTGTCATCATTTATTGGTTCAAAATCGAAGTGCAAAATCCTACTGCTAAAACAACTTTTGATCAAAATTGCTGGATAATCTGGAGTAAATGAATGCAAACATCTCTTTTTTGGAGCACGAAGATAAAAAATGTTGTTAATTGTATTACAAAAACTTGTTGCGCTAAGCTTGTTCAAAATTAATTCCGCGAGAATAAAATCCAAGTTTCAAATAAAAACGTGAAACTCAAAAATAGTTTTGTTTGTTTATTATTTTACTATATTAAAGCAAACTTTAAATCAAAGGTAAAACTAAATTACGAGCAAAACATATCCACAGCCTAACCATAAAGTCTTGGTAACCAATATTTCAGAAATGCTGATTTAAAGTGTCTTAATTGCAAGTGAACAATTCTCAATAAAAAAGCTGAAAAGTTTTTGCAATCTTCTCGATACTTTTAGCAAAAAAACTTTTCCTTGAATTCAGAGCAATTAAAAAACAACTGTGATTCTAAATTTTAAGTCTAAACAACTTATTTTCTTAGTTGTTTTCTGCGAAACCAAAGTGCTTTAAAAATTTGAAAGCACAAAAAAGACTTTTTAAACATTTCATGGTCAAATCGAAGACAAGACCATCTTGTCGAACTTACCTAGCACGAGGTCAAGTTCAACTATTTCAGCAGTTGAATGTTGATTTTTAATGGGTTCAAAAATAATTTAATCGAACGAAACCGAAGAATGAACCTTTTTCTCCTTCGCACGCCGAAGCATGCGATCCTCTCTGTCCGCATTTCCACCGAATTGGGTCGAATCAAGGTGAACTCTCATTGGGGACAGTCTGCTTGCTCGGGTTATTATGTTCGCAATTTTTCACAACAGGGGTCACCAAACTACGGCCCGCTGCTTTATTTCTTCCGCCCCGCCGTATGTTATTTCAAAGCAGCTAAATGTAATAGTTTATAGCGATACAGAAATAAATGTCAAAATTTCGGTTGTCAGGCCACAAGAAATGTAAGCTACCGATGATTTTATATAATCTGTTGCTGACTGCGATTTATGATTTAAATTAATTCTTTGTATAGATTTTGTTTGTTATATTTATCATTATTTGATTTATACAATTTCATACACTAATTCGTTTGTATCCGGCCCGCTATCGTCAGCTCTCACGGTTATCTGGCCCTTTGTAAAAAAAGTTTGGTGACTCCTGTTCTATAAGGAGAGAAAATACATAGAGATCCATAAACTAATCAAGCAGACGTCCCTAAGTTCAAAACTTTACCCCACGATCCGGCAGTGACTTCGAGTCCGGCACCAGTGATGCACAGTGCCACTTCGGTCGGTACAACAATGCGCTGTTGGGAGCCGGAAACTTAAATTGAAGTGAAGGTATTTTTTAGTCACTGTTTTTTTTGTTAAGCCTGTTTTTGTGAACTCTTTTTGGAAAGATGACGAGCCGTTGGCAAGACTGTGTACCGATTCAGGCCTCTCACATTAGGGTCAGGAGTGACCACTACACAACACACACCGGCCGTTTCAATATCAAATATTCTTGTTTATTTTGCATTTATGCCAATAGGGTTGTCCAAGTGAATGCAGGTTTTGCAGATCTTAACAAGTAAGTTTTTATAATTGGTTTTGACAGATCCATTTTATATTCTTGATTTTTATTTTTAGCTTTGAAAGCTAAAAATAAAAATCAAGAATATAAAATGACGACGAGCTTTCAAAGCCAAATTAAACCATTTGAGAGCACCGCATAAATAAGAAATTTAAATGCCACTTGAGCAAGGTTTTTCAATTATTATTTTTTTAAATTTTAATTTGCTGGAAAAAAATATAAAACAGTTTATGATGAATCATTTATTTCATTGTAAAATTCAAAACTAATTTCAAGTTAAACCAATGCATGATTCATAAGATTATTGTTTTAAATTATTGGTTTAAGTATTATTGTTTTAAGCACTAAATTAAGCCATGTTTGTTTATGTAGATCTAAACATAGCCAGAAAAATTTATATAAAGCCAAGATTACAGTTCTATAAGTCTTTGTTTTTTCATCTTCAAAAAAACAATTTCTATCCGGAAAATGAAATGTAAAAGAAAATATGAAATACGATATAAAATTGCCACAACTCTTCTCTAAATTCTCTCAAATTAAAATTAACTGTAAAACCAGACCTTTGCGAGAAAAGAAGACGGCTGAAAAACAAAATTTAATTTAAAATGACTAGGCTGATACGATTAAAAGATTTCTCTACCAGAAGATAACATAAAATTACCTGTATATGAGCGCTTGCCTAGCACTGTAATCTTGTATTGTTATCAGTCCACCTAATCCGTCTAATTGTTTCTATTTTTACGCGCAGTTCTTACACCATTCTTACTCCAAGCATAATTTAAATTAATTTGTCGAAACTTTAATGACCAACATACTGAGCGATAAGTTTCAATATAAGAGTATAATTTGCAATTCAAGAAGAACTACTTTTAATAATTTGAGACTCTAATTATTAACTCGGTACAAAGCAAATTAAACCAATTAAAATCACAATGAAAATAATTTGTCCAAACATACTCATACCATTATATAAATTGCATTTTTAGATATAAATAACACTATAAAGCTCAATATAATAGGTAACTTCTCATTTTAAAAACCAAAAATTACTTTATTCGAAATAAATAAGGTTTAAGAATAAAGCTTAAAGCAGGAGCCTGAAAATCGAATCGTTTCGAAGCCCAAAATAAATCTTTATTTTAACAAGAGAGCCACAACATATAATATATTCATAAAAAAACCTAATCCTTTTGATGTGACTTCTAAAAAAAGTCTTGAGCACAACTAAAAGCTCAAAAACGATTTGGACCAAATCTGTCACGTGATAATCAAATTAAGACTAATAGTAAAGAAAAAGCTCTTCACTTTAAAGGATGTCTAAATCTTCTTGTTTTCTATAATTTTTGCTTCAAACCTATGCTTCAAAAGTTAATATCTTTTTTTTTAAATCGAAAAAATAAATTGTGAGCCCCTGGTTGAAAGAATGGTTTTGTAACAAATTCAGTTTATCTGCATATTATTTTTGGTTTGAACAGTTTTACGGTAATTAAAAGATTGCCGATTCAAATAATTAAAGCGTGCCGTTCATTTTGCTCCACAAAGAACTTAATGTAAATTTGCCACTTAAAGTTGGGGAATTTTCCAGCAAACAAAATCAGCTTACAAGTAAAGGTACAGACAAATTACACGATAAAATAAACGATGCGGTTTCTTACACATGCACTGAGGTCCGTATAAGATGGATAGTTTCATTGTGTAAGTAAAAGAGCCCTGTATATGTAAATCACTTTATCGTGACTATAAATTCTTAAGTAGTTGAAAATCACAACCCTTTCAGCAAAAACTTTCCATATCTTTCCGTGCTTGAGGAATTGGAGTAAAGTTTTTGGCTAAAACGCAGCTGTCATAACAATGACTTTTATTGTACTATTTAATTTATTCCAAAATTTTCTTCTTATGATGTGCGTCTTGACAAAGGGGAAGAAAAAAGACTTAACTTTTTATGCACCATTACCAGTGAAAGATAGTTACCTTAAAGGTTTAAACTATATAGTGGTGCATAACTGGTTAAAAATTTCCCACTAGTAAAAAATTTTATGAATGCTTTGGGAGCTTCTTTCTTGTCTGGTACGATGGAAAGTTACTCCAGTTTCCAAGAAAGTAAATTTGATCATTCTGACAAAGTATAAATAAATTTTTAAACAAACACCTATTTGTCAACTAGCGCATACTTTTACAATCATTGCGCTTTTATCGTTAAACAATATTCAAAAGGTCACCACCGAATAATGATGATTATTCATTTTATTTTTTCATCTCTATATTTATCTTTCTGGCTCATAGCAGTACGTTGGAAGCGCTATACCTAAGGCAACCATCCAGGGATCACTTCAACCTGCTTCCGGAGATACCAAGATATTGCTGTCCGGTTAAAATCTTTTTATTTCTTTTATTTATTATTATCATTTTGAGATATGATAGAAATTCAGAGCTCCTTGCTAAAACCGCCAAACAGAAAAAAATGTCGTAAAGTGTCTTTTCCAAGGATGCAACAAAATAACGCGATTAGGTTTTGAACCATGATTGTCGATTGCCGTTTTACGGTGCTCTTAACCACTCGGTCAAGCACCCGACCTGTGAAAGCAGCCATGGACAGTAAAAAAATGATTTTTGTTAATCAAGGTTAAACTAAAGTTAGATTTTGTCGAAGATTAGGTTATGTTATGCTGTAATACGTTAGGTTGACAAGGAAGTGAGAAATGGCTTCGAACATACAATTTTTTAGCGTTGAAATATGCCAGCCCTTTTTTTTAACAAATTATAATTTTTCGCAGACATCTAGGGCGATGCAAAAATGTGTAGCGACTTAAGCTGCGCGCTTTCCATCATTAATCCTCACATCGAGATGTTAGCGAAGAGAAAGCAATCCAACAATTACATTACAACGATTTCTGGTTTTACAAGTAAATTTTTTAAAGTTGTTCTGTCTGTTATGCGAAGCCTATATAACACAGAACTAATAGCCTTTGGTTAACTAGCGTTCCGTAAACACCCTCACAAAAAATATCAAAGGGGAAATTTGAACTTGGTAATTGGCCTTCGTGGAAAAGTAGACAAAAGGTTAAGAACCACTGGTTTAGACACTAAAATTGATATCTCCAGCTAAGACTTTTTTATTCAGATTTAACAGTTTTACTCAATAGTTTTTTGGTTTTTTGTGGAAATTAATTTTGTTTTGTGATCTCATAACATCAAAATATTAAAAAAAATTTTTTTTTCTTCAAATACACCATTTATCTCAAAAACTTTAGTTGGTCATTTAATTCATACGTAACCAATGACTTTTTGTAATACTAGATGCTAGACGGAAACGTTTATAAACAATTGAAAAATATTACTGATATAAATCAAACAGAACATAAAGCCGGAAGTGATTAGGGTTTAATTACACAATCACAATCCTATTTTGAACTTAGAAAACAACTTCTTTAAAAGAAAGATTTATTTAAAACATTTAAAAACTTCAGCGTTTATTAAACAGATATTAAACTAGTTTAATAAACGCTAAAGTTTTTAAATATTTTAAATAAATCATTCTTCTAAAAAAACTTGTTTTCTGAATTCAAAATACTATTTTGATAGTGTCATTAAACCCTAACCGCTTCCTGTTTCATTTTTTGTTTCATTTACATCAGTAACATTTTTTGATTGTTTATAAATGTTTTCGTCTTGTAATAATATTTGAAAATGTTAAAATGCCGCCATCAATTAACCTAAATATGTTATTAAAATTAAAAGTTGTTTAAGAACTAAATTGCCGCTATTATTATGTTATTTAATGTACAAGTGTTTTGTAAAGCACGCACGACTTTGAGTACAATGGATTTTTAGATTTTTAAATAACAGGTTAAAAAAGAAATTTACAATTCTAAATTGTTGTTGTTGTTGAAAGTCAGCCCGACCAAATTGATAAACTATTTGTTACATAAGAAAAAATTATCTGCTGCTGTAAAAAATAACATTTTTCGTGTTGGCGTAAAAAAAACTTGCTATAGTCCGTTTGGCTCACTGATTTAAATTTACAACTTGTGTGAAATTTGCCACGATGGTAAACATTGAAGCTTGTTATCTTCAGACTGTTAATTCACTTCCTCTGGAAGTTCTTACCGCAATGACACGAATTCGCATCTATAATTTTTCCGGTGTTCAAGCAACTTTAATGTGTGTGTTTGTGACGTCGATGCTGTTTTCCGTCGTTTTACATCATTTTCGGCATCTCAGATCAGATCTTAGATGCACCCTGATGGCTTCAGAGTTGTAGCATGTGTTTGTGATTCCGGCATTCTTGAGCGTGCGACGCTTCAGTGAAAAATGTTCGGATAACTTCCTCGGCTCCTAATTCTATTCCGGCTCTCACGAAATGTGCAACTGTTCATCGTAAAAAAAAGGAAGACTGCTTCGGAAAGGAATCAAAACGATGAATTTAATTTTCACTGAGAGCGCATTGCACTGCAAATAATTACGTTTACACCACTGGACGAATAGGAATCTTTCGGAAATTTAGCTGAGAAAGTTGAAGTGACGGGATTACCATTTATTATTTGTCTTCGCGTTAAGCCAGACATAACAGAGTCTTAGGGTGGTTGAAAATATTTTTGCAATTTAACCAAATAGCCTTCAAACAGACACATATTTTGTCTTGGTATTAAACTTTTGAAACTGTAGTTGGAGCGATCAGTCCGTGATGACTGATCCCCAATCAAATTGTTGTTTGATCCTCAACCAACCAAATTTTTAAAAATATGGGACGGGTTCGGGTTTTCGGCACCAAAGACTTGGTTGAAAATATTTTGAATTATGGTGATTCACTGCAGGAAGGATTACGAGTGACGTCATCTGTTTGTGTTTAGCGCTTCAACAAGCAGAGATGAAACTTTTGATTTAATTTTAATCGGTTCCCACCTTTTCTCCTACACAATGAAAAAGGTGCTTAACATGATTACTCAGAATGATTGTAAAAGTGAAAAGTAATTTTCAAAAATTTTTTTATTAATTTAAGTTAATCACTTCTGAAAAAATTTTGTTATTCCAGAATTGAAGTCAAATGCAAGGAACTTTTACTTAATTATAATTATTTTTGACGGTTTTTTTACGAGAAATATAAATGTAAAAACAACCAAAATGCATCAACAGACACAAATAAGTCTCTCTATATTTTAGTTCTCATAAAGAAAATAAATCTTTAAAAATCTTTTAAAGATTTATTTTCTTTGCATTGAAAAAGCTAAGAGACAAACATAGGTGAAAGCTTGAAATAATTTCAGTTTTAAAATTACTTCGAAAATATCTTGACCGCATCCGCTGTTCAAACTGTGCGTCTGACGCAGGAGCAAATGTCACAGAGATATCGAACAATCTAAACGGGCTCCGAACATTTTTATTTCCATGTTTTTGGCGAGGTCGCGACCTTTTAACCGTGATCGATTATAATTCGATGCCAATAAAAATAACTAATGCTCTGTAATGACCAAACTACCTGATGCAGTTCCATATTTGCCCATTTGTTCGTCCTTTAACTGCTTTCTGGCAATGACTCATTTAAGAACACCTTTGTCGAATAAAAAGAAGTTATTTTGTTACTACCGGCTTTCGACTATATCAAAAAATAACAAAAGTTTTATCCATTGTTTATTCATTGTCGGCCATTGTTTTATTGGTAACTTTTAAAAATAATAGGGCTAGCTGATACTTTTATCTTTCATAAGTCAATAAATTACAGCTAAGTTTTAAACAATAAAACTTGCTATTGTTGTAGTGACCGTGTTTGTAACACTTTGACGTAACAGCAAAGTCTTTTCTCCAGTGCGTTTGTTTGTTAGATAAATAAGATACCGAAAGTCGATAAGAAAGAACGACTTGATCGGTTGTCCAAATAAAAAAATATTATTGAATCGTTCAAAAAGGATACTTGCTAGACGCGTATAGGTGTGACGCCCCGCAAACGAGACGGTTTTTAGATTTGACCCTGAGTTATTGTAGCTAATTTAATGACAAAAATTTGGTAGTTTACTGATCATTGTATATTAAGATGGATTAAATTTAAGAAAAAAGTCACGTCTTTTCAATTGCCCACACTAAACTGGTTCTCAACCTGTGAGCCGCGAAACTTTAGAAAAAACATTAATCCATTTCTGCGCAGCCTTTTTTTTAGTGGACACTACTTTTTAGGGACGAAAATGAAGAAATCCGAGACAGATTCAAAGTAAAGACCTTTTTCTTTTCTTTTTTTCTTTTTTTTTTCTTTTTAGGGACAAAGTGTCACGGTCCAAGTGTGCGGCAAAAATGTCACGCACTTGCACCTTGGTCCAAATGTGCCGCGAACTTTGAAAAGGTCCCAAAGTGTGCCGCAGGAGGAAAAGATTGAAAAGCACTGGTTTGCAGGCACATTCAAGGTTCAAGATTTTATTACGGTTTGCGTCTGAAATGCATTTTGAATCAATTTTTTTTGTTTACGATCTTTAATCTTATGTAAGAGTATTTTTATTCCACGAAAAAAACTTCATTTTTCACATTGTCAAAACGCTTTAATTAAAAGATATCTTATAAAACAAATGATGTAATGCAGAAGAAACAAAAATTTCCACTCTGAGCACTGTTAATTTTGTTGAGACTTTGGGCGAAAAACGTGATTTTAAAATCGAAAAGAAAATATTTTCAGTTTAAGTTTTTCTTGTATTGGAATTCGCAAGATGAGTTCATAATTAATATTTATGAACAATATCCTGTATAAATATTATTTTTTTATTATGTGCTACAGCGATTGCAATTTGTAAATTGAAGCAAATTAGAACCACGGCAATTACAAGTCGCCGTGTTTCCGATTAATTATTTCTTAATTAACTCTATTGTCCCAAATCAAACTTGGCTTTGAAAATCGTTTTGTTAACTATTGACATAGTTTGACACGAGCACTTGCGGTTTACGATGCAATAACTTGGACAAAACTAAAGCAAAAAATAATTAAATTGAAATTACTTTTTGCTGGCAAGTGCAAGAGATATCTAAAAGATAAACAGGCAGGCAATAAAAAAGCTATTGTAACAGTGATTCTGCAATGTTTTTTTGTCCAGCTCATTTTAGCAATGGGCAGCATAGCAAGCTTAGTGAAAAAAAAGCATATATACGCCCAAGGGTAGCACCGTAGAATTCACATTCAATTTCTAAATTATTTGCTCGTTTTCGTTGCTTCTATCTGTAATCAATTATTTTTCTGTGGTTCGGATTTATTTTCTCCAAACTTCTACAAGTACTCCGGTCTAATTGCATAACTTCATAAATATAGCTAGGTATATCATATTTCCGAAGTGGTGAATCGGGACGTTAGTTAAAAGAAAAAAATTCATCCCTAAAAACTAGTGATTTCTAAAAAAAGTCTTACCTTTGAATCTGTCTCGGATTTTTTGATTTTTGTCCCTAAAAAGTAGTGATCTGTAAAAAAAGGTCTTCACTTAAAATTGGAAATACCGGGACATAATCGTTAACCGGGCGGGACACAGGGACAAGGCCTAAAAATCGGGACTGTTCCGGCTAAAACGGGACGTATGGTAAGTTTAAATATAGCGGGATAGAATTGTGCAAAAAAATCACTATCTTCTTCATGACAAAGTGTTTAAAGATTTTTTCCCCAAAAGAGTGTTCCGGGTCAAAGCTTGATTGAAAAAAAAATGAATTTTTTATCCAAAAAAGAGTTTAGGTTTCTGCAGTTGTGATAACAAGCGTTTTTTAAAATATTGTATTCTTATCGAAAATAATTTTTTACAGTTTAACGTAGACAAACAAAACTTTTAATTTATGTTGTTATGACTGGTACGACACTTTACCACTTAATAATTTTTAAGCAGGAAGCAAGTTATCAGTTTTCCACTGGAGTTTTAACAAAGATTAAAATTATATGTCGGTAAAATTGAAAAAAAATTTACCGCTCAGTGAAGCAAGTAAAATCGAAGCGTTGACCAAGAGACACGGGCTCGATTCCGATTAGGGTCAAACGAAAGGCTATAAAATTTATATTTGCTGCTTTCCTGCTCGACGTTCAGCATTATAGGAAAAAATGGGAAGAAATATCGAAAGCTTTTTTATGCAAAAACATCACGATTTAATCGGTTCTTTCTTATCTTGGGCACAGATATGTTGTTTATAATATGTTGTGTTTTGCAAATAAATAGATGTGATTTATTATTATACTGTTATGGAAATAAAACGAATCAAGGTTATTAGTTTGCTTTTTTGGGGAGGACGAAAAGAAAAACATACAACCATGACTACTCTGATGCTGTTGTCTTTTTCAAAAAAAAGAACAAAAATTATTTGCATGGAGAAATTTTCTATAGATAGTGCCTGGAAGAGCTGTCCTATGAAGAAGTATTCAGTAGAAATTTAATATACAAAGTTTAAGTAGTGCATATTGCAGGAGGTTTAATCAAAAATCTTAAAAGTTATAAAAGTTTTAATTTGATGAAATTTACAAAAGCACAGGACCAAAAAAAATTTTATGTTGAAAAATATGAGATCTTTTGTTGTATGTTTTGTTATAAGAGATTATTTTGTTATATTGTTTATTATATTGTTTATATTGTTTTGTTATACGAGATAAGGTAAAAAATGAGAAAAAATTAAAAAACACTGTAAAGTAATTTTGAGCAGATTATGAGTAAAAATGAAATTATTTGCAAAAAAAGCCTTATGCATACTTTATTTTCTCTCATCCTCTCTACGTTTGGCAATTTTTTTTGCTTTTTTAAAGAATGAAAATTGATTCTATTAAATACTTGTTTATGCACAAACTAAATAGATGGCTAAAATGTGTTTGAAGCTTTTAAGATTTTTCTAAAAATTTTTTTGTTGGATAGGTGCTCTTATTCTAGTTGCAATCGATCGTCAACAGGTGTAGATATCAATTCAATAAACTCGATAAAACTAGTGCTGCTAATTGAAACAAGTCTTAATCTGCTACAAAAAAGAGAAAGTAACGTAACAGCGACATCTAACGATGTTTTTCTTAAAACATTTTAAAGAAAACTTTATCAATTTTTTTACGATTTTAAAGCATGTTAGCCTTTACTATTTTTTTTTTTTAGAATTTCAAAACTTGTCCTTGTGCTAAAACCCTTAATTTCTTTTTTGAAGAAAGGATGTTTTTTTAATTCTTAATTTGCTAAATCGTTTCCGCAAAACCAAATTGAATTGCATCAGAATAGATCAAAAGTCTTAAAATAAAATTCCTATGGGGCTTAAAATTAAATTAATTCACCATAGACCAAAAAAAGATATTAGTTTCGATTAAGATGTCTAAAGATAGTTTTAACGTCATTTATTGCGTGAGTCATCCGAGAATAAAAAAAGATAATTTCTTCATATCAGAAATCTTAATCTCTTTTTTCTCTGTTCTTATCTTCTAAAATTAATGATAAAAGTGAACAGCTTTTACTTATATACTTCAAAGCTATAACGCGTGCTGCGTAGAATGTTTTTTTTTGGCCAAACTCTTGAAATATTGTTTGTTTTTTATCGCGATTTTTTGTAGGGATTGACATCTTGTTTTAAATATTTAACTACGTAGAGTTGCAGGTTTTTTTGGAGTTTATCGAAAACGTCAAAGCTTTGTTTAAAAGATTTATCATTTTTAAAAAAAATTAAAAAAATGCCATTAATATTTTAAAAAGGCAAAAACGCTCAAGTTTTGATTTTGTTGTGAAGGCTGTTCACGCTTGTTTAAACTACATCCATATCAGCAGCGTGGTCGAGTGGTTAGAGCGCCGTGATTGTGATCAACATGGTCTCGGTTCAAAACCTACTCGCGTCGTTCTGTTGTGTCCTTGGAAAAGACACTTTACAGCATTTTCCCCTGCTTGGTGGTCCTGGCAAGCAGTTCTAAATTTCAGCCATATCTCTATTAAATTACAAGCGGACAGCAATATCTTGGCTTTTTTGAAAGCAGGTAGGGGTACTTCCTTACCATATGCATTAGCGCCTCCGTCGCTTTTCTGCGAGTCTGGACGATAAAATAAGAGATAAAATAAATAAAAAAGGACAAACGCTTTTTTCTATTTTTCAATACACGGTACTAAAAGGCTTTTCTTCTAATGATTAAATGTTTGAAATTTGAACTTGGCATAAATCTTTTATTAAATATATGATAGGTATTTGAAGATGAGATTTAAACAAGTTTAGACGTAAAATGTAACCAAGGAAATTTCCAGATAAATCAAAAAACAATTTGTGTCTTTATTTAGCTGTTAGATAAATTAATTTCATACATATTCTAAATTTTAACAAATAAACAATATGGCTGTATTCGAAAAAACAGTATTTAAAAAACATATCGACATGTGATTTTAATTTTTAGTGTCGTGTGCTTTTTGCAGCAATATTTCAAAAATTTGTTTGGTCCAGAAAATTGAACTTATTAAGACTCAATTAAACTTGAATAAGAAATTAACTTTAATTTCGATATGTTTAATTCATGCTTCAACATAAAACAGTGAAAGCTTCGATTACTTTGGCATATTTACTTTACAATTTCGGTTGGGCGTAAAGATCCTGCTAGCAGCAATATAACCACGGCTTTATATTTAACTATTTTTAGTCTGATGCAATAATTTCTCTCTAAATCGGTGGTCCCCGAACTTTTTTAAAGCAACCCCAATTTTTAAAAAGTTAACACTTCTCACTTGTTGTGACTCCAAAATACCAAAAAAAGTCATGGCTCCGAGCGGACGTGATAAAATTACCTGATTAGGTCCACTCTCGTAGAGACCATAACCGAAATGAGTAAGCTATAGCCGCTCGCCAAATCTACTACCTTTCACTTACTTCTCTGGGCCTAGAAACAATTTATCTTTTTCATAACGTAATTTGATAGCATTGTTTTAGCTGGGCTATTGCAAAATTACTAAAACCTAATATGTTCTGCGTCTGCATTAATTCCTCTCCTAGTCGGTTAAATTTTGAGAAAAAATCTCCCGCAAAATAAAAAGTTTACCCGCCCCTGTATCATAAAAAATATTGATTACAAAAAGCCGTTTCCGAAAATTAAAAAGTTTATTTGTTCTCACGATTTTGCAAAGTTTTGTAAAGAATGGGCAAAAAGATTGAGTAAAAAAAGTAATTCTAGCAACAGCTAACTTAGAAATTTTTCAAGAGATCCCCATCTTGGGTCGCGACATGCAGTTTGACGACCATTGTTCTAAATTATTTCCGATCCAAACCAAAATCTTTACACCCATAAGTGAGAATTTGTAAGATTATCGGAAAAATTTTGAACAAAATAAAATCAAAAACAAATCGTTCAGAATTTCGCGGAGCTATTTTGAAATAAACTAGACTGATATATTTCATCATAATCATCACCACTATCGATCGTCCTGACTCGAAGGACAACTGTGGAGGCATTAGGGCTCGTTTCCTCTACGAGCGTTAGTAGGCGCATTGTTTGTTTGTTTATTGATTTTTACTTCTTTTTGGGCTAAAGCGCTAAATGTATTTTGTATGTGAATTGAATAGATTTCTTACAATTTCGATTGAAGTGTGCCGCAAAATTTAGACTTTTTGTAAGTGTGCTGCGAGTGAAAAAGGTTGCAAAGCACTGGTTAGAGCTCCTTGCTGAGACGGCCAAGCAGAAAAAAATGAACTAAAATGTTTTTTTCATAGTAGCAACAAAGAGACGCGAGTAGGAGTTGAACCGAGACCTTGTCGATGATCTTTGCCATCTACGGTGCTTCGACTAACTCGGCCACGAGGCCGACAAGTTTAAAAAAACTTGACTTGTTTTAGCAATTTTTAAAAGCTAGAAAAAACAAATTAAAGCAATGCTAAAAAAACAGAACAAATTTTTGATAGTTTTGCTTTTTATAAAAATTTATTTATTATCTCACGTCAGCAAAGAAAATCTAGCACATCTTTTTTCTTTGTCAGTTGTGTGTTCGTATAGGATCAGATAAAAAAAGTGGTTCCCTAACTTTTTTAGTCACGGATCCGTTTCAAAAAATTATCAAACCAAGGTACTCTAAATTTTTAAAACTGACCCTGACTAATAATTTCACAACGTTTTTTTTTCTTTAAATTCTGTTCAACTTCCTGTGCACTCACGAACTTTCAGCAACCTTTTCACGGACCTCGGCTGGAGGCCATTGAGAAAAAAGATCTTATTGAAGCAAGGCATATTCTTTTGCTGTTTCATGTTGCTGCACTGGTTTTAGTTCGATGTGAATCTAAAGAATATTTTTTGTTTGCTGGAAAAAAAAAGTTTTCAAAACATCAACTTTTTCCAAAATTGTGAAACGATCCCTTCAGTATAATACTAAGAGCATGAAAAAAACTTAAAATACTGATTCGCTGAGTACAGTGACCCCTCAACATATGATCTACTCTGCTTAAGAGAAATTCGAGACACGAAATGCCTTTCGAGCAAAAATCCGAGTTACGAAAATTTCCAGATGCTTCCGCTAGGTGGCCGAGTGGTCGTTTAATGGTTCTTTTTTTTGGGTTTTTCGAGATACGAGGAACTCAAGACTCCGAAACAAATTATTCTCGTATGTCGAGGGGCCACTGCAAAAAGTAAAAATAGTTTGTAGGAAAGTCAATTGATTTATTAATTAAGATATCGCTTTATAGTGAATCCGTGATTGCCGTTTTAAAAACCTTTCAGGCTTTAGTAATTTAACTCTAAAAATAAGCATCAGTTAAAAATTCTAATATATTTTATATATTTACACGCAGTTTCCGCGAGGAATCGGATAAAATAACGGCTGTGTGACCCTGATGCTACAGTTAAAAAATGTGATAAATTTGCTATAATCTTCAAAAAAAGTAACATATTTATCTTTTTTTGCTTTTTAACGCATTGAAAAACAAAACTGTATTAAAATGTCAGGTTAATTTTTGTGCAAATATTACTAATTTGAACTATTCCACAAAATAAGTTATTCAAGTTTTTAACGTCCAAAAGATATAATGCCTGACATTAAACCGTTATACCGCATACATACTAGTTGCTAAAGCAGATTGGTTTGTTAATTGATTTTATTGAGCCCATCGATCACGTCCAAATGTCACGTGATCGGTAATATGTTCATAGATGTCGTTACGTGTTTCTGATGGGCTGGACATAGCAATCAATTAGCTTTGAAATTTCACTTACGCATAATGCAGTTTTTATGGAAAGAGTATTTGGTTCGCAATAAAGTAAAGAGTATTGAAAATCAGCAAAAATCATAATAAGTTGTTTGGCACTTTGAGGTAAAGTACGCAATTTACTAGGCAAAACAATTACTTAAACTCTGAACCAATTTTTTCTCAAATAAAACAAAGAAGTCTAGGGTTAGATCAGAAGAATATTTGCATTCAATAAGTTTAATTTTAAATCAAAAAACGAGCCTTTAGAACTTACATAAAAGCTGATTGAACGAACTACAATGTGCTTAAGACTTATATCAAAGCCGGGATAAAGCTGTAGAAAACTCAATGAATCAATCAAAAGAATTTTGTTATATTTTCAGAATCAGCACACCCGTTTGAAAAAAAGGCTGAAAGAAGTGTCGAAAGTGTTTTTATCGACAAACTAAGCTTAGTTAGGTTTTAAAACACAGATGCAACGTCATGTTGATATTAGCCTTGATGAATTGGTGATTTTACACAAAAAGTTACCACAAGATGAACTTGAAGCCGGTTGAATACAGAAATTAAGTTAAGGCTCGTTTCCACTACGAGCATGGAATGGAGCATTCATTCTTTCTTTTATTGATCTTTCCGCGCTTAAAATCTAAGCGAGCGCTAAGCGAAGCAAAAAATCAATATAACAAACAAAAAATGCTCTATTCCACGCTCGTAGTGGAAATGAGCCTTTATTTTTTGCTTAGTTGTTATACTTGGATTTCTGTTATTATTTTACGATTTGGTAAATTTTAGCATCTGAATTTTATCCAACCATTTTACACTTGATCGAAATAATGTATGCTAGACCTACAATCAAAGAAAATTTGATACCAAACCATTTAAACACTCAAAGCTTTCATCATAAGTGGTAAAATCGCAATAAATTATCCGCTTTCAAAAGTAAAATTCAAGACATATTATTTTTCAATGCGTAGTTTTGGCAATAGTTAACAATAATCAATGAATACAAAGGGTTGTAAGTTGTAACTATAATAAAAACAGTAATATACGTCCTATAACCGTGCTCGAGGATTGATTGAATGGGTTTGCAATCGGCAGCGAGGTCGAGTAATTAAAAGCGCCGTGATTGATGGCGAACGTGATCGACACGGTCCTGGTTCAAAACCTACTTGCGCTGTTCTGTTGTGTCCTTCAAGGACACTTTACGGCACTTTCTTCTGTTTGACGGTCTTAACAAGCATCTCTACATTTCGATCATATCTCTAAATAAAAAAACTAAAAAATTTCAACCGGACAGCAATATCTTCGCATTTCCGGAAGCAGGTCAGGGTAATTGCTTGACAGTTGCTCTTTGTATAGCGCAACGGACGCTTTCCTTTGAGACTGGAGGTAAAATTATAAAAATCAGAATATGCGATAAAGAATGAGAAACTGGACGTCAAAAACTATATAAATCGATAACTTAAACATATCTTGTAGAGCCTTTGCCTTTATTGCGTAAACAAAAAGTTGCGTAAATGAGTCTTGTCGGGTTATCAGCACCAAGCGATGGAAACGAATCATGGCCCGGGTCGTTAGAAGACTTCACCTTCATCTCATCAAACGCACCATACACGGATTGCGTTCGAGAAGCTCGTGAGAAAAGCACAAGAAGAAGTGAGCCAATTACCGGCCATTGCATGGACAGTTCGAGAATATCCCGATCAAGGAGGTTATTCAGTGAAACAGCGTGGTATCAAAAACTACCGTGGTCGGTTATGAAAAAAAGGGAAAGAGGTTCACCATCAGGAATGCGAAAGTTCGATTCAAACGATGCAGACGGAACAACGAAAAGTCGCTTTACTGATACCAAACGAACCTCCTGGATGTTTATTCAAACTAAACCGACTGAAGTGGGTAAAAGCTCGCGGAACAAGTTTCATAATGATCCTCTTTTTGAGAGTCGATCGGGAATCGAATCCCGGTCCAGACAGCGACAAATAGAAAAGCAACAAGTCTTTACTATGACCCCAACTTCAAACCCTGTACCTCGACCTGGAAGTCCCAACCAAAATGATCCCAATAAAGAGAACACTCTTGGACAATTGCTTTTTTTGAAGAATGATTTCAATCAACGTCGAAATGCTTTGTCAAAAAGCGCTGAACCAGGTGAGAAAATAACAGAGTATTTTTTGCATAAATATTCTTACCAAATTACATTGTTTAATTCAATATCAAACCTAATTTATTCGTGGAATTATTCAAACAATACAAAAATTTTAATGTCTGAAAGTAAGTCCGGGTAATCACTGTAGCCTAGGCCTATATGAAAATTGAAAAAAGGTTTAGACTTAGTTTGTAAGCCAGTATTACGTTTTCCAAAAAACAGAGTACTTAAAGTAGTTAAATAGTACTAACTTGGTTAATAAAGTTCCACTTTGTATGCGGTTAGAAAGTTTTACAATCAAAAGAAAATTTATATCAATATTTTAATGTTTATTGCTTAGTAGCTTTTCTTTAAATATTCCTACATTAAAAGTACAAACAAAAATTTCTCGCAATTACAAATTTTTTATGAAAAAAAATGCATTTTATTCCGATTTTATTCAAAGCACCATCAATAAACAAAACAAAACAATCTCTCATTAGTAAGGCAAAACAATTTGTCAGCACATACGTTGGAATAAGCAAGACACTCCAAAAAGCAGCACACCATAGCCCTACAGGCGTTTATGGAAGTGTCGTAGATGAACCTATAAATTCTTTAAAAAAAGCAGTAATCGTAAGCAATAGTCTGTCGCTCGGCAACTGGTGGCCCGTGGGAAATTTTAGGTGGTTCGCAGAGAACTCAGGAGACAAAGGAGCGAGATAGCAATTTTTTCCATCTTTTAGACATGATATAGTTTTGGAGAAAAATATAATCAAGAATCTGGTTCAGCCGTTTGATTTTAAGGAGTGGCGTACTGTCACAGACTTTGTTCGGGAATCCCAAAGGACCAGTTGAGCTAGGACCTGCGCTGAAACAAAGCTGTGTCTAAATTTTATTTTATTCCGGCTCAAGAAGTAGTCTTGCTATGAGCCTGACGGTTTATACAGTTGGTTCAACGAAAAGCTCGGATTGGTTTCGTTGAAAACTCTTCTTTACAACAAACAGAGACCACTGTCTCTAATAAGAACGAATGTACTATAAAAATCACGTCCGACGAAACTTCTATTCCACGCTTTGCCAAACTGCAAAGCGAAATCGACACTATAACTCGACCCAATCAATACAAATAATTCTACCTCTGTAGAACACAACTCCCAGCCACTGGCACAAAATAAATTCAACACTCGACGACTAATACAAAAACTAACGGGCCTTCCGCGCCCAACCAATTACTTCCACTAGAGTCGTTTTCAAATCACATCTAATCATAATAATAATCTCTGGCTACGCAGCGCCTTTATACAGAAAACAAGATCATGTGACGTAAACTTGCTCGTAAATTCGAGATTTAGCCAGAACTCCCTGGAGAGATCGCTGAGCTCGAGTGCGCCAGAATATTCCACAATATGCGAGCTGTAGTAAAGCTTGGAAAACATATTACGTCATACTATCCAGCGAAAGAGAAAAAAGATACATGTATTGAGCAATAGAGAGCGAATCGGACCTATACGCAAGCAGCGCTCAAAGAGCCGCAATTATTCTTTTATAATAACACTACGAATTACTTTTAACGGGGATAAATTACATCGTTATGATTAAAATTAATATGAAGTGTGACACGTACGCAGAAATTTATGAAGGGGAGGGTTTGGAGCCGAAAAAACGATTGCTCTAAGTGGTCCGGGTAATGGGAAAAAATTTCCAAAATTAGGCCTACATTCAAAAATAAAGTATTTGTTTTTGAGAACATCTTGCAGTAGCATGAATTTCTTTTTACCAAACCGTAAAACCAACTATTGAAAAGGTATGTGCAGGTAATTCAATCATGACAAGAAACTTTCCAAATTAAAAGCAACTCGTGTAAATGATGAAAACAATAGGTGAAAAATCAAACGAACAAAAATATAACCTTACTTAACAAATATTTAAAGCTTTTTACAGGCTTACATTCAATTCAAACGCCTGTTTTTTTCACTTAATCTGTTAATTACCTCACCAGGGCAAGGCGTGTGGCTCCTATAAATGTTTAGTAATGCAGATCCATTCATTCGAGTGGTACCAGTTGTGTTTCGTAAGCACGTTTTTAGTCTGCGTAATGTGAAAAACGATTGTTCACTAGTGCATGTTGTCACTGGAAGAGTTAACAAAATGGTCATCAATGTAAATATGTTTGGAAAAGCATCGGAACTGCATTCCTTGATGCTGCTTAACGCACCAGTTGGTCTTTGTGCTGCGTTCAACCGAAAAAGTTTTCTGTACCATAGCATTAGTTCAGGCACTAGTTCTCCCGAGGATTTCGTTAAATCATTTTCGTAAAATTTTCACAAAACTTGAATTCTTTTAATTTGTTGAGGAGTTGGTGCACTAGTTGGATCAGAGGAAATTAAACATTGAAATTCACCAATAATCGATTTGTGGGCTGTAAATCTTGCTTCGAGAATGACAATAAAGTTATCAAGAAATGGAATAAAAATCCCACCTCTAAAATGTTCTTCATTTGTTGCAGCAGCAATGTTGCATCGATTGGTCAGTCTTGAAGTAAGGCGTGGTGTTTTCAAAATAAAATCTTCGGTTTTGGCCGTTTCTTGCGCAAAAATATAGAGCTAGTGAAATTCATATTCGGCTTTTTCTCTAAGACACTTCAATTCATTTGCAATATTATGTGTAAT
Organism: Diplosoma virens; assembly: GCA_963680785.1. Lineage (NCBI taxonomy): Eukaryota > Metazoa > Chordata > Ascidiacea > Aplousobranchia > Didemnidae > Diplosoma > Diplosoma virens. The sequence continues at coordinate 23,265,824 of OY796886.1, forward strand.
GTTGACGGCCTCAAAAAGGTTTATCGACTTTTTTTGCTTAACTTTGCACAAAATAACACTGTATCCAAAAACGTTTTTTAAAACTAAGAGAGCAATGCAAAATTCACTTTGCCTAATTGTCGATAGCAACTGCAGAGCTCGTGATGAAGTTTCTCTGTCTGGCCATGCTGAAATTTCTGCCAAAGCTTCTACAATGGTAAATTGTAAATTTGAAAAACTAACACTCTCGTGTCGATCGACCCATCTGGTGGCACAAATTTGAACAAGTTTTTGAGCTTTTGTTGTTGACGAAATTGTGTTGATGGACTTGCGTAAAATGTTTTGACTTTTTGAAGCATTAAAAAAATTGTGAACTGAAGCTATTGTTCCCATGCAGTTTATTCCTATGCCCATGCTTAACTTTCAATATTTTACAAGTTTGAAAGTTTTCTTCACAGTGGCAGCTGTACATTAGCTAACTTGACGCAATTTAGGCGATAGCAAAAATTGATGCGCAAGCAGTAATTAAGTTAAAAAAGCGCGGTAAACAATAGAAACTAAAATCACATTATTGAAGCCTACTTATTACCATGTATATATGGCTGAACACCATTCTTCAAGGGGGAGTTTAACCCCTGAAACCCCCCTTGCATAAGCCTATGATTTTAAGTGATAAACTTTTTTGACATTCAATCAGTCTTTTGCAAAAATAGTAGGCAAAAAGAATCAAAAAAGTTTTTTTGGTGGTATTCCCGACTTAAAAAAGATTTAATTCCAATAATGGTTCATGAGTGTGAATTTAAAATATTAGCAAACACCGATTTATAAACAAGCTGAAGAGTGCTTTAAACCAGTTACCAACTTGCGAACCCAAGAGGAAACTACCATATCTTGCTAATAAAAGGTGAATTTAGTTTTTGTAACTTATAAAACGCTTTCTGAAGATTTACCGTGATACAATAATTACGGCAGATCATATGCTCCACATGATTACTTACATCTCAAGAATTTGTTGTAAAAGTGGAGCAGCTCCAGATATTTGCAGATGCAGTAAATAAATCTTCATCAATATCAAAGTGAATCAACATCAATTTTTTTCAAAAAGATGGATAAACAGAGTTTTATATAATATGTATTTATAAACTTATGAAGACTAGTTTTTCCACCTCAAGCAATTGGACAAGCGGATCACAGCAACAGCATATTAAGCCTGCTTCTCTAAATCAATCTTTTTCCAAATACCGGTAAAGATTGTCAGGTCATAAGTTGCAACCAAACTTTCAGATGAAAGTAGGTCTACCGTTATGTCAAATCAATTGCAATGCACAATATTAAAAGTCCTTATTGATCTAAAAAAACGCCGTGATTGTGATCGACAGAGGACATGGTCCCGGTTTAAAACCTAATCGCGCCATTCTGTTGTGCCCTTGGGAAGGACACTTTTATGACACTTTGCCTGCTTGGCGGTCTTAGCAAGCAATTCTAAATTTCAGTCATATCCCTATGAAACTAGAAAAAAATAAAATAAAAAGTTTCAACCGGACAGCAATATCTTGGCATCTCCGAAGCAGGTTGGGGTAATTGCTTGACCTATGTATTAGCGCCTCCGTCACATTCCTGCGAGTCAGGGAAGATAAATATAAAGATAAAATAAAAATGAAGTGAAATGATACACAAGCAATAGCTTTCAAAGCCAATTAACTTAATAAGTTTAAAAAATGCTTGCTTGTGTTGTATCTTGATGCCTGTCAGTGGTTGTTGTAAAATCTAGACCGACCACTCGTGATAAATTTTGAAAAATTGGTTGGTTAAAACTTTTTTTAATTTTGTTTGCTTAAAAATAATATGTGAGCTCTTAAATAAAAGTTTCGCAATCTTGATTGATCACAGCTGCATAACTTGGGCATGTATATGACAACTGCGAAACACATTTAAAAAGTAAAATGCGTCGACCGGGAGTCGAACCCGGAACTAGTGCTTGGAAGGCACCAATGCTGACCGTTACACCATCGACGCTTTGTCAGGAAAGTGAAAAAATAATAATAAAAATACTTTATTTTTTAAAAAATTGCTTTTTCTTTTCGTTGTAACAGTTTATTGTTATTTACATTTTCGCAATTAATTATTTTATGGTAGGCTTATAGTACTAACAAAAGAGAGTGTTGATATACTAACAAAACAGATTGAACGTAATCTACGTCACCGATTATGTGACCGGTAGGCCAATAGTAGGTTGGTTGTTTTTTTGTTTTTTATTAATGATTTTTAATTATTAAATAAATCTAATAGGCCATTCCACAATCAAAGCGGTAGGCCACTTACTATACCGGCACCCAAAACAGTATGTTATTTAAAACAAAAAACATATTCAGCATAAAAATAAAACACTGACTTTGTAAATGCTTAATTAAATAAATAGTTAATTTTGGTAAATGCAAACTAATTTATCAGAGCAATTGGTTCAAAATTAAATACAATATTAGATTTAATGTCTTTTTTTTAAAAACATTTAACAGCTCACGAATCAACTATTTATCCTCTTACTCACTAAATTTATATAACTTATGGAGCATCTATCTACGGCCTATTTTCAGTGGTAGATGCCATTGCACTTGCCGTAGGATTGAAAGTTTTTATTTGAATTTTTCCTTTTTTAAAGTTGTTGCAATCTTATGGGTTTTTTTTGCGGTAACCTTAGCCTTCGGATAACTTTAACTCGGGTCCATAACTCGACTCAACTCAACTTAAACAACCAATATCGGAGTTGCCCCATCTTCAAGATTTATTTTCAAAAGATAGGCTACTAAAAAAGAAGATAGAACGAATGACCAACATCAACTCCAAAGATTAAAATAATCAAGTTTTGACAAAAAAGTCAACCTTGTTAAAATTGAGTCAAAAAGGCAAAAACGTGGAGTTAATAACCATTTTCTTAAAACTTCGTAATTTTGCGAGTTTTCGCTCAACTTTTAGCATTGTCTCGTAAAGGCGCGTTTACAGCCGTTTATAGCACTTTTTTTTTCAGCGTGATCTTTGTTTTTTTGACGCTCAAATCCACTTTTTTTTTTGTAGCGATGTCACAAACAGTTTGAGTTCCGAGTGGATTTGAGCGTCAATAAAACAAAGATCACATTGAAAAAGTACTGTAAACGGCTGTAAACGCGCCTTATGTCGTAACTGTACCCAAATTTAATTAAAGCATTTACAAAAAAACTGCTGCATGAAAAAAGCTGCTGCGGTTTCTTTGTTCATTTCACTTGGTAATTTTTGATGTGTTGCGGAATTTCGCGAAATTTCTTTGATTTGCTGCACGTTTTTTAACAGTCTGCGAAATCAAAGAAATTTTGTAAAACTTTGCAAACATAAAAAATGCCGGTGCCGGTTTAGTATGTGGCCTACTGTAATGATCCAAGAACCGGCAGCAAGGTTTTTGCAGTGTGGTTGTATTTTACTAGGCATACCATATTTCTGAAGGGGTAAACCAGGACGTTCATTAAAAGAAAAAATTCTTCCCTAAAAAGCAGTGTTCTCTAAAAAAAGGTCTTCACTTTGAATTCGACTCGGATTTTTTAATTTTCATCCCTTAAAAGTAGTGTTCCATAAAAGATAAAAATAAAAAGAAAGGACTCACACGAATCTGTCTTGGATTTCTTTATTTTCGTCCCTAAAAACCAGTATTCTCTAAAAAAAGTCTTCACTTAAATTTGGAAATATTGGAACATAATGTTAACCGGGTCACACTGCTGAGGCGACTCGTGGGCTCGGGATGGGGTGCTGGTGCTAAAACATTATGCATAGCCACCTTATCTCTAGTCTACTCAACAGCTGAGTACTGTGCGCCAGTCTGGTGTCGCAATGATCACACTCGCCTCATCGACGGTATCTTGAATAACGCCTTGCGCATAGTTACTGGATGCCTGCGTTCTACTCCAACGGACCACCTACCTGTACCCTCAGGCATCCAGCCAGCTGAGCTTCGCCGACTGGGAGCGACACTCTCCTTGGCTAGCCGTGGATCTCTAGACCCCGATCATATCTTGTATGGTCTTTTAAGTGGGTCCTCAGATACTCACCAAGTGAGACTAAGATCCAGACGCCCGTTTGTGCCAGCTGCGCGGAATCTTTTGGACGACCTTGCCAGATTGGCATCTGTGCTTCTGAATGGACAAATCACAAATGGAAAACGGAGTATTGTGAAAATGCTTCCAAGCTCCGTGCTTTTGTGCCCGGAACCGGTGCCAGGCCTGTTGGGATGGGCTTACCCCGAGCAGCTTGGGTTAAGCTCAACCGCCTGCGGACTGGTTTAGGGCGATTCCATTCGTCCATGCACAAATGAGGTCTCGCTTCTTCACCGAATTGCGAGTGTGGCGCCTCTGAGCAAACCGCAGATCATGTTCTAACAACGTGTCCTTACATCGGGCACCACATGGAGCACGAGGTCTGACGGTTTTAGATGACAAGCGCGATGCTGGCTTAATAACACCACTGCCAGCATCTGATTCAGGCAGTGCAGCAGTCTGGGGTAGTAAAAGGATAAACCCTCGGCCCCAGTCCTGTTTGTGTCTGACCTGGAGTGGATACCCTTCAAACGACAACAACGACGATGGTTGTAGAACTGCACCAACGACAAGCCACCTCAACGTGGTGGTGCGGTCCCCTTCCTTGCACTGGGGAGGGTCGAAATGGCTTGTCAATTCCCCGAGGGTCTCATCCTCGGGTGTTTCTCCCCTGGACAACTCTTCTCATTTTTTATCCCTGCTGTCCAATGCGCGGTCACATATGGACAGCATTCTTAAACCCAATTGACCGCCCCCTACCTCTTCTACTTTCTTTTGGACAACTCTTCTTAGTCCCTCCTTCCACCTCAAATCTCTTCACTACTCATCTCACCCACCGCTGATACTTATCTTTATGCTTCTCCTCATCAATAGTGATATTCACCCCAACCTATAGACCCCTGCTCCGTCTGCTCCCGTAGAGTCACCTGGGGAAATAGATCGGTACAATGTACCAACTGTTCTCTCTGAGTACACCTCTCCTGCTCTGGTCTTTCTCCCGCTGACTTTCGTAAAATTTTCCCGGGACACTCTTGGACTTGCCCAATGTGTCCATCCTTCTTACATCCCAACCCTGCACCCTCATCCATAAACACTCCAAAATCCCCCATCCTCACTCACAAACACCCACAAAACAATATCTTCAAAAATGAACCCTCACTCCAAAACAACCACGAATAACCCCATCAACCATCCCAACCTCCCCAACTAATTTCTAATTATCCTCCCTCAGCGTCAACTATACCTCCTCCTCAAACCCAACATACCATCTTTTCTCTCACACAATTTTCTTTCCATCCTTCCTCTCTCTCGAAACAACCTTCGAATCCTACAATGGAACGCTAATAGGATTCGCCCCCGTCGTACTGAACTCACACACTTTCTCTCTCAAAATCAGTACAATCTCATCTTCGTGCAAGAGTCGCACCTCTCCTCTGACTCCACTTTCCGCATACCCGGCTACAAAACCCTCCAAAAGAACCGTTCTATGACAAGAAGAGGAACCACCATCTCTACGGGAAACCTAGGAGGTGGTGTACTCATACTTGTCAAAAACGGTCTAACCTACACTTCACTCTCCACACAATCCCTCTCCTCCCTCGATCCCAGCTCCGATTACTTAGCTATCACAGTTAAAATAAAAGGAGCCTCACCTATACATCTTTTTAATGTCTATGTCCCTCCTATCCGCTCTTTTTCCTCCGACTCTCGCCCAAAATCCTTCTCACCCTTTCTCTTACCATCATCCCCTACCACTTATATCTTTGGCGACTTTAATAGCCATCATTCATCCTGGGACTCTCACTCACCAGAAGACCAATCAGGCAAAGATCTGTACGACTGGCTCCTTTCTTCTGATTTTTTACCCATCAACAACCCCGAACATCATACTCTACTACACCGTGCCACCGGAAACCGATCCTCCCCTGATCTCTCTCTAATTCCTGCCTAAATAGCCTCTAAATGCACATGGCAGACTCTTCCAGACCTCGTTCAGATCATCTTCCTATCTCTATCACTATTCCTACCTCCCCTCTAATTAACTCTATCCACCGCCCCCCCTCATTTAACTACAATAAAGCTCGCTGGGACGATTACCTTACTTATATTGATACCCACTGCTCTCCTCCCTCTAACTTTACAACACTCTCTCTTTCTGAAGCCACTCACACCTTTACCAAACTCCTCAATGATGCTGCCACTTCTGCCATTCCTTTCGGCAGCATCAACCGCTCTGCTAAAGCCTGGTGGTCTTCTGAAGTCGCAGATGCCGTCCCGAAACGCCGAAAGGCATTTGCAAAGGCACACTCTTCCGAAGAAGACCTCCAGAACTATATCGCCATTTCTAGATATACCTCCACTGTGATAATCAAGGCTAAAGCTCAGTCATGGCAGAAAACTTGCTCTAGCCTTTCTCCTTAAACCCGCCCCAGTGAAGTCTTCTCTCTACTTCGCTCCATCTCTGGCTCCTCCTCCCCAACTTCCCAAGTTGTCATACGCGGTAGATTGTGTCAACCATATCTTTTCACATCTACAGTCCCATTTCTCTACTCAAACCCCAAAACTTTTTCGAAGCACCGAGAAAGCTCAGATGAATCATATCAGAACTGCACACTGCAACACCCTCCACTCCACTTTCTGCACACCATTTTGTTCTCTTGAACTCTCCACAGCCATCTCTCAACTTCAACCTCTTTAGGCTGATTAAATTAGGCTGAGGCTGATTAAATTAGGCTGATTAATCAACCTCTTTAGGCTGATCAAATTACCTACCCTCTTGTAACCCACCTTTCACAATCAGCACTACACTTTCTTCTATTTATCTTCAACCTTTCTTGGTCAACACACACCTTCCCATCTACCTGGAAACAATCAACAATCATCTCCATCCTCAAACCGGGAAAACCCTCTGACTCACCTTCCTCGTATAGACCCATCTCTCTTACTTCCTGCACCTCCAAACTCTTCGAAAGAATGGTTTTAGGACGACTAACCTATTTTCTCGAACAACAAGGCACTTTCTCACCCGTGCAAGCTGGTTTTAGACCTGACAGATTGACTGTAGATCAGGTTCTCCTCCTCTCACAGTCAATTGCAGATTCCTTCCACCAATCTAAACCAGGCGCACGTACAGTCCTCGCCACTGTGGATTTTGCGAAAGCTTTTGACTCAGTTTGGCACTCTGCCCTCCTCTCTAAACTCATCTCATTAGATCTTTCTCTCTGCTTTGTCGAATGTATACAATCCTATTCCTCAAATCGTCGTTCGAAAGTCCGCATCTGTAATTCATACAGTCGTATTTTCCGTCTCCGAAGAGGAGTTCCCCAAGGTTCAGTTCTTGGACCAGTACTCTTTTCCTTATATATCAACGACCTTCCTACTTTCCTCTCTACATCTGTTAAAACCTCACTCTATGCAGATGACCTAGCCATTTGGGCCTCCTCCCCAAATGTTGAGTGTGCCACTTCCACAGTACAAGCTGCCCTCAATAGACTGGTAGAATGGTCCTCAAAGCGATGCCTCCCTCTCAACCCCCTCAAATGTGAAACATCCTTCTTCAGCCCAGACCCCTACCAATCACATGTACAACCTTCTCTATACATTCTTAACACCCCACTTAAATTTAACCCTTATCCAACCTTTCTCGGTGTAACCTTCGACCGCACTCTCTCTTTCAAACTTCATGTCCTATCCTTACGGAAAAAGTTACATAGCCGATTTCGTGCTTTCCGCTATATCGCCTCTGCCTCCTGGGGCTTATCAAAAAATCCTTATGTACCTTGTACAAAGCCTTCATTCGCCCCATCCTTACATACGCTTCCCCAGGCTTCCCTTCTCTTCCCCTACCCACATCACTTCCGTGGAGAGGATGCATAGATCTTCCTATAGAGTAATCACAGGCTGTCTATCGTCCACTCCTATCCCTCTACTTCATATAGAAGCATTTCTTCCTCCACTGCGCGTCACCCTCACCCACCAATCCCTCTCCTTCTTTGAACGAGCCCTCCGACTACCTTCAACCTTTCCCCTAGCATCTCTAGCAAATTCTAACCCCCGAATACGTTTTAAGAAAGGCTCATGGAGATCCTTCTCCCGATCTCATAACCTTACCCTATCTACATCTTACCCGTAAACCTTTAATTCTCTGCCCTCCTAACCCCCCTGGTCTGCCCCATCTACTCACACGATTTCACTCCACCTCTCATCCCCATGCTCTTGCAAAGACTCCTCCTCCCTTCGCAACACCACAGCTACCTCCTATCTTTCCTCCCTATCCCACAGCGATATCTCTGCCTGGACTGACGGTTCGGTACCTGGTGGGTTGGGGCAAGGTGGTGCAGGGATACACATCAAGTGTTCAAAGTGTGTCACTGCTACCTCGCTCTCCTTCTCGATTGGTCTCTGGTCTACCAGTTACAGTGCTGAGACTATTGCTATTCTACATGCTCTTGAGTGGTGTATCTCACACTCCAAGACATGTACTTTGAATCTATCACCCTATTTTCTGATTCTTTGTCTGTTTTATCAACCCTTTCTGCCCCCTACCATATTTAACCCCCAAATCCGTCTCCGATACCCAATCCCTCCTCAATTCTCTATCTAAAACCAAGGTAATCCATTTACAATGGATACCTAGTCACTCTTCCCTCCCAGGTAACGATTTAGCTGACTCTCTAGCTAAAATCGGAGCCTCCCTCGATCCCTGCAACATATCCGTGTCCCTCGCTCCCCTTATTTCCTCTCAAAGACAATCCCTCTACACCAGTTAGAAACGCAGTGTCCAATATGGTCTCTTTCTACACCAAATCCCTCCAGTATCTCCCCAGGAGCTCACTCTCCCTCGCTCCACTCGCTGTGCTCTCTCCCGTTTACGCTGCAACGGGTACAGCACTCCCCTTAACTCTTATCTCCACAGGGTTGGTCGAGCCGAGATTCCTTCATGCAGCAACTGTGGTTCTAAATCACAGGACCTTTCTCATCTCGTGCTAGACTGCCCTGTATTGAACCATCTGCGTCCGGCCATATTTGGCCATACTCTTTCTCTTCTGGACCTCTGTCCCGTCCGTGGGGAGTCGCCCGATTACTGGGACTCTGCGGAATTGATCTGCACCCCCATCCCTAGGAATGGGTCGGGTAAACTCACCACCACCACCATGGTTGTAGGAATAATGATTGCTACGAACAGATATTAACGTTAGAGCCCAGGTAAGCTTAACCGAGGTTTTATTTTATTTCTATATTTATCCTCCTAACTCACAGAAAAGCGTTGGAGGTGATATACATGAGCAACTGACAACCTTTTTACGGAGACGCCAAAATATTGCTGTCCAGTTATAACTTTTTATTTGTTTTTTAGTTTTTATTTAGAGATGTGACTGAAATTTAGAGCTGCTTGCTAAAACCACCAAGCAAAGGAAAGTGTCGCAAAGTGTCTTTGCCCAAGTCACAAAAAAATTGCGCGAGTAGATATTCAAAAAAATTCGAATTGGCCTATTATTGACACAATTGCATGAGTAAAGGTAGAAATTATTGTCGGTATAAATATTTGACGAGCCTTTGAACGAGCAGTTTCCTAGTTATGTTGTTTACCACACCCTATTGACCGTAGATTGTAGTTAGGTTTGTAAAAAACCGCAAGCAGAGGAAGCGACGTAAAAAGTAAAATGTCTTTTTCATAGACAAAAAACATGACAATTGGACGAGGGTTGGGGTTGAACCTATGTCGATCGTGGATGGCATCAATACGACACTCTTCCCACTGGTGGCTTTACCCAGAGTTCAGTCGTATGTGTTATGATTGTGGCCTACACCAAACAATTAACAATAACCGATTGAATCTATTCTAACAGCCAGTTAGGTTTGCATAACTACGTTGTAGTTGTTACAGCTGCTTTAACAAAACAATCATAACAAAATATTAGGCCTTCATACATTCTCATTTAAGGGTTTAGTCCCAAAATGTCCAATCCGTGGCTCGTAAACCACATAGGCCACACGGTGCAAACTGAAGGTATTTTTTGGTGTTTATTTTGCTTCAAAAAGTGTCTTTGTCTTGAAACTTCAATAAAAAACTTTTTTTCTTTTTGTTGGTCTTTAATCAACTTTGAAAGAAAGAAACTTTTTCAATCCAAAGTACCGTAAAAACAAAAAAGTTTTTACTAGTAAAATTTATTGTTTTTTTATTATGCTCTTAATTGGTCTCACAAATAATGACTCTAGGCTCAAAAAGGTCGGTCACCCCTTCCACAAAGTTTTTTTGAAGAGATATCCATTTTTGTCAGATTTTTGTCAGATATCCATTTTTGTCAGATTTTTTTGTCAGAGTCAGATTCTTAAATAACGATCTTATTTTTTATTTCTTAAATAACGATTTTATTTAAGATAAACGATCTTAAATAAGATCGTTTATCATAAATAAGACTAATCTTTAAACGACTGCCCGCAGAATGGTCGAGTGGTTAAAAGCGCTCTATTGATGGCGAACATGATCACCACGATCGTGGTTCAAAACCTACTCGCGCCATTCTGTTGTGTCCTTAAGAAAGTCATTTTACGGCACTCTTCTCTGCTTTGTGGTCTTAAAAAGCAACTCTAAATTTTAGTCATATCTCTAAATAAAATCCAAAAAAATTTTTTAAATCGGACAGCAATACCTTGGCGTCTCCGGAAGCAGATCGTGGTAATCGCTTGACGGTTGCTTAATGTATAGCGCCTCCTTCGCTTTCCTGGAAGTCAGGAATATATAGAGAAGAAATGAAAATGATGGAAATGTAAACTTACTATAAAATGCTAGCTTTCATGCTATTCATGATCTTAAGAATACAGTATTACCCTACAAATAATTCATCCTGGCAAAGAGTTAAACATTAATGTTAAGTAATTTTAACTCGTTATTATCTTTATTGAATAGAGAGAGTGCCATCCGAACTAACCAAAAATAAGCACAAGTAGATGCCCAACATGAGAGACACAAAACTTGTGGTTTGTTGTTGTTTTGAAAGTGTTTTTACGGACAACCTCAAGTGAAGACCGAAAAAAGCTCTTCACTTGATGTTTAACTAAAAAACGACCTTTAATATAAAAATTTTTTTCGCTTTTCACTTAACCTTGCCAGTAAAATAAGCATGATTTTTAAAAATGCTACAAAAAACTTAAATATAATTAACATAATTGATAAAAATTAAACACTTTACTTTGAAATAAGCATATTAAAAATTCTTTAGACAATCTTTATAAAAGTAAGCACAAATCTTAGAATAAGCACGAAATCGTCACCCTGTGCATAGTTACTCTATGTAATCTTTAATATTAATACTTCCTAAATTTTAATCAATACAGAATGACTACAAGAATATTTCAAATTAGTTTAATCCGTGCTTTGTTTTAAATGCTAAAAAATTTCATTGATAAAAAGTGAAATAAATGTTAATTTCTTTTAAAAAATATATTGATAAAACTGTTTGTGTTTTTGTTAAAGGTAATGTCTATATTTTTCATGGTTTGCTATATAATATTAGACCTGGCTCTGATACAAGCAACGATTTGCAGCCAAATTAATATGTTACTATAGTGACTTCACATTCAAAAAAACACCTTAAAAAGAGCCACCTTGTAAAACCTCACTTGAAATAAAATTTGCATTCTGTGAAATTGTGACTAAGAATGAATTTTTTGCAGATATCACTCGAGTGCCCGGTCCATCAGATGGCAATATTTACACAAAAATGAAGAAGAAGAAAAGCCGAGAAGCCATCAACCAATCAGTGTTGCCCATGTCGAAGTAGATTCACTCGTTCAACTTTGCGATTTTTCGTTTTTTAAGGCGTGCTCTGATCTGCTGCAAATTGTTTTGTTTGTTTATTTTTATGGACACGATACTGCTATAAGACTTTTGCTCAAGCTTGTTGAAACTTTGCGGTAACGCTAAAAATTTTCGAAAATACCTGAATCGAATGACGAAATTAGATTTTTAGAAGTTTTTTGAGTAGCATCAAAAAACAAATTCCTGAATTTTAACCATCAAAGTTAGTGGTTTTTGACTTTTGATTTGTTACTGCTAATAACTATATCCCTACTTTATACAAAGCTAATTAGTTAGCCCATGGACAAGTCCACAATGCATTGGCCAGCACCTTGTTATACTGTAATGCTTTCGACTCGCAGAAGCACACGTGATCCTGATTTGCCCACAGAGGTTAACGCGACCTTAAAAGCGAGTAATAAGCCGCAAAATATATTACGCAGTCGTGATTTAACAACGACAAACTTTTTTAATTTTTCGAAGTAGTTTTAAGATGAATTTAAATAGATTGCAGTCGTTTCATTCAACTTTTCACGACATCATGCAAACATTTTCTTATTCGTCGTAATAGTAAAAGAGAATCGTTACTCAAAGCGAAGCTCTGCAATGCTCTGCTGGTCTTTGTTGTAAAGTTTGCAATTTTGCCTTGGATTACAGGAAGTTTTCAGCTACTGTTGAATTTAAAGCCGTTTGTTACTTTCAGAAAGACTTCGCGCGTCACTTTGTCGAGCGATATCGATGCAGCTTCCCAAAATGCAGAAGACGAAGGTAAGAAACGTACCGGCTAACATCTCAATAAGGACGATAAGTGCACATATATCGAGTTATCATCCGATCTTTAATGAGAGTGAGCTTTGCGGAAGGATAGTTGTGTGACCGCGACGTCAAAATAAACGGAAAATTTTATCAAATTTTTGCCTGACCCGACATGTAAACTGCAAGTTTTTGTTTTTAAACAAGGAGATCCATGAGTTCGATTTCAGGTCTGGGTAGAATCCAATTGGAATTATTAATCCATTCGTAAAATAATCTTGTTTTTTATAGAAGAAAGGTTTTAAGCCTAAAAAATATGTAAGTTACAAAATGCAAATCTCTGTTTATTAAAATATGGCCAGAGCAAATCCATAAAAATATAATTGAATTTAAATAAATTCTCGTTAGTACAGAACTTTAAAATAACCAATGGTATTGATGGAACCATTAACTGTTAATGGTTCCGCCAATACCATTGGTTATTTTATAATTGAATGGTGCAAACTGACGACTTTCTGAGAAAAACTGTTAATTTGAACTCTTTTACACTTCGAACAAAATAAGGCGTGTCTTCCTCTATGTGTATTACAAATTTTGATTTGTTGACATTTCCATTTCGTTGTCATTTAAAATAGCTTTAAAGCATATTTGCTGTCGTTTGTTCGACTCAAAAATGCACGATCTGTAATGTGTATGCGTTAGTCTAAGTGACAAGCTTTTGTTAAACTTTTTTGAAGACTAAATATAGGTTTCAATTAGTACCTACTTTTCTTTTGTTCAGCTACATTTTTTTTTTACTTGTACAGCAATTATCTGTTCATTTTTAAAAAGAAGAATAAACAAGTTTGTGTTTGTTTTGGCAAAGAAAATTTCGATAAAAATTCATGCAAATATATGTTTTGTTTAGCACAATAATTGACAGAAGATATCACTCATTTCCGCTTTTTATCATTTTTCAAAAATTAAATATTTACCGAGAAAAAATCAACAAGAGAACGATACGGGCGGCTGATAAGCTAAGCCCACTGGCCGACTGTGTAAATTTTGATGTTTTATAATATTTAAAAAATTCTCAAAAAAAATTTTTTACTTGTTTAAAATGTTTACCAATTCATTATAACGAAAAGCATTCCTTATAATAAAAATAACATTACTTTATCATTGATAAATATTTTGATGAGTTGTTCAAAATAAGCAGCTTTAAAGGTTGCTTGTACGAAGAAACAAATCCAGCAATGCTTGACTCGTTTTTACTATTATTCGAATATGATTTTATTTTCAACAAAGCTGGTTCTGTTTTGTCGGATATTTTTACAGCATGTTTAACTAACAACGTATTTCAATCAGAAAAGAACAAAAAATGTGCACTGAATTTGACTGAAATGTAAGCAAATAATGATATCTTCATTCCATAACATCTAACCAAGTGAACAGTAGTTGACGAAAGCTTGTGTGATTAATCAAAACTCAACTTTAGTGCACATTTTTCTTTTTTTTTGTTGATTTCAGTAGCTGACGCAGCTATTTCCCACTTTTTTATTCCATCCTATTTCAAATACCATTTTCTTTTTTATTTGAATTTTTAGACCAAAACCCAAAAGGACCTACGCTAATAGCAAAAAAGGGGGTTATCCACGTGGACATCAAGACAGGGGACGTCAAGTTAGTTGTATCCTCCAGCATTGACGAGGTGGACATTTCTCATAAAACAAAAGAAAATTCAAATAAGCAAAATAAACGTTTGTCTTTGAACTCGAGCAATTTACACGTGGTCGGAGAACAAAGCGGAGAAGCGGACAAAGAAGAAAAGATAGCGATCTCCTCTCTTTTGGCAGATAACAGGTCGAACGTTTTGGTTCAAAGGTCAAATGAGAATCCCGACGTTGAGAAAAAAAATTATCGAAATGTACGTTTCGACGTTTTATTTTTTACATTTTCAGTTTTTTATTAGGCGTTGAATAAAACTGGTTTTCAAACTCATGTTTCAAGAACTTGCTTCTGCTACTTGAACTTCGAAAAAACTTTTTCTGAAAATAATAATATATAGAAGTTTAGGCTATTCCCAATGTACCTGCAAATATTTGTCGCCCAATAACTTTTGTTATATGAATATGATGAACTTCTTTCTTCATATCGACCTCTGTCATTAGATTGACATACCAATTAGTTTAAACGTTTGGACTAATGGATTTTCATAAAAAGTGAATTCTCACCCTACCACTTTTTAAGTTTTTAATCTGTTATGTTTAGAACTTGAATGCAATTCACATAACGGAGAAAGATGAGAAACATTCGTTTTTTGATGATGAGCTAGCTTCTGGGTAAGGCTTTTTTTCTATTAAATACAAAATCCTTTAAAAGAATTTACAAAGCTCTACGTTCTATTTTTACATCGATTTTTTACAGAGGACCAATAGAAATAGTTTTTAAATAACGTAGTAAATCATTTTCGTTGTTTTGGTTTTTATCGACAAATTTAGAAAAGTGGCATGTTCTGCGAGTGAAGATGAAACAATAGTAAAAAAATTTTCACAAGTTATTTCTGTGAATCTCTGAAACAAAACATGAACATTTGTTTTGAAAATAACGTTTACATTTTCCACGGAGTCCTGCAGTTTCCATGAATCCTTCTTGTTGCGTCGGCTCCTGAATATATTACGCATTCGAATACAAGCTTTCGACAGGGGCTTTATAGAAAATATTTTTAAAATGGTACAGATGCTCAAACGTCCAGACGTTCATAAAGCGCAAGATCGCTTGTGAGCACTAATAAGAGACTGCGACAGAAAGGTTGTCGTCTTCATTCTAATCGCGTGAACCGGATTCGGCCGGTTTGTGTCTTGTGTCATGACCTATTTTAACCTTTCGAGAATTATTATTAGAATCTGATTGTAAAGTTTACGAAATGATAATAAATCTCATCTCTCTTTAGCATACCAATGACATCATCATGACAATCGAGTTGTACACGATTTATGTTTAACATAATTTTACACAAGACAAAAATACAGTACATTTGTGTGACTTTTCAGAATATAAACAATAAAATAGAGCAGTGGTTCTCAACCGCTGGTCCGCGGACCGGTGCCGGTCCGGATTAGCCTTTCTGCCGGTCCGCAACAATCTATTCTAATTTTATACTTTAAATAGGCCCTACCAGTTCAGAAGTAAAACAGTGTCAAAAGAATATTAACAGTGATTATTGATTTCGCTCAACAGCTAAATGCGAGATCAAGGCTTAAAGTATCAATAGATTGGCGAAATGTGTAGTGGTGTGTACTGACGGAGCTGCCAGCATGGTTGATTGTCATTCAGGTGTAAGCGCAAAAATAAAAAAGTTACAAACAAAAATCTGCTGTCTTACACATTGCATAATCCACCTTAAAAATTTAGCTGCTTTCGTTTTTGTTGTATACATTCAAAAAATTCACTCTGATTTTACCACCTATTTTTTTTGGTTGTTTTTAAATAGATTTTGAACAGGTACGCAAATGCATGACCTGGAAAGTTAGTTGCAGACTGAAAAAAAATTTCATCTTCTGTTTGGTAGTTCGTTCCCCTAATGAACTTTCGGTTTTCCTTTATATCTATTCAGAAAGATTTTTATATTTCACATTTATTGTGAGTACCTTATCAACCAAAAGAGTGCCTCTTTTCTTCGATTTTGCGCCCTTGCTAACTTATTGTTTTTTTGCTGTTGTTAAATCATCGTTTTAAAAACTTTCCTTATTTAATTCCGGTTAAATTTATGTAAGTGTAGAGACAAATCGAACCCAGTGCTTTTGTACTGCAAATTCAAAGAAAACTATTTGCCCCTCGTGCGCCCCCGCTTCTGACTTGCCTTTCAAAAACTTTAATACAGCAACTTTTACTACCTATTATATCAAGAAGACAGCAGCAAATTCCACATCAAATAGAGTTCTTTTGATGCTAAATGTTCCCTTTTGTTTTATTAAAATTCTTTTTATCAAGTTATCGCGTTTATCACAATTTTGTCATTAAAAAAGGTTACCGGGCTGCAAGATTGTTTTGAAATATTACCGGTTCGCAAGCTTAAAAAGGTTGAGAAACACTGATTTAGAGCATAGTCAAAATCAAAATAAAAACTTTCGTTGCTCGTACAGCATGAGTAATTTATATCGAACGAGATCTACAGTAATATAGATAAAATCTTCATTAATGAGTGAGCTGCATAATTTATTTGAAAAAGAAGCATGAAATTATGACTCCTTGTAGGCAAAACAGATATCAGTTAAATTTAAAATATTTATTTAATATCAAGAATATTACTCTAATACTATCTTTTGACTGAATAAAAGAATAGAATTACTCGTGTAGTAATTCTGAGTAATTTTTATTCTTGAAACAACATACGCTTTTGGTGGCTGTTTAATTTTCACAATATGAATGTGACTTTAAATAGGATCTGTATCCGTTGTTTGTGCTTTGCTCGTTTGTAATTTCAACGAGCATCTACGGCGACAGAGATACGCGGTTCGGTGCCGCTCGCTGAGTTTTTTAAGGTGTGCGCTAAAACTTACATATATAATGCTGTGGTAAAATCTAACCAAAACGAAAAAAAGTAATTTTATCAGTTGTAAAAAAATAAGTTATTTTTTGGTTTTGGTTTGAATTTACCACAATATTTATATGTTTTAGCTGTTTACCACCATTTGTTGGCAGCGTGGTCGAGTGGTTACAGCGGGTGATCAACATGGTCTGGGTTCAAAAACTACTCGCATCATTCTGTTGTGTCCTTGAGAAAAACACACTCATCGGAACTTCCCCGTGCTTGGTGGTCTTGGCAAGCAGTTCTAAATTTGAGTCATATTTCTATAAAACTAAAAAAACAAAATAAAAAATTTTAATCGAACACCAATATTTTCGCAATTCCAGAAGCAGGTCGGGGCAATTGCTTGCCCTGCGTATTAGTGCCTCCGTCACTTTCCTGGGAAAACAAAGTATAAGCAACTTTAGGCAGTTCAATTTTAGGAATAAAAACAACATGTGATTGAGTTTAATTTGACTTTTACAAATAAATCTATAACAAATTTCGTATGATATTTCTTTTTTCTACCTTTATTCAAAAATAATATCTTTAGAACTTTGACATTAATTTACTTTGAATATTTTTTTGCTTATTTTTCTTGATTCACCTTCGGCTACATTGAACAACGTCATTTACTTTGGCAAGTCGGATCAAAGATAAGAAAAGCCGTTATTAAGATTTCACGTGGTATTGATTTAAAATATCTTCTTGTTGCCTTAAAAAAGACCTTTTATGACTTTTTTTGTATGTCGACTTTAACAAGCATCTATAAATTACAGTCATATTATTCTAAAATCTAAAAAAAACTAAAAAAACCTTTAAAATTTTTTTACCGGATGACAATGTCTTGACATCTCTAAATGTAAGTTTAGGTATTCGCGTGACGGCTGCTCTAAAATACTTCCGTCGGTCTTTTACAAACCAGAAAAACGAATGGCCAATGTGATAATTATGATTTATGGTTGATATCACAACAAATTTAGAATAGAATTGATTACTAATAATCGCTTGATCAATATAGTGACAACCTATAATGTTGATCGAAAACTACGTCAGAATCGTTATATTCATCAAATTTCCTGTCAGCTTTTGTCACATAAAAATCATCATACATTTATGTGAATCACCAAAGGCCATTTATTTTCTTTAATCAATCGGAATAAAGACAAAAGAATAGTTTCCTTCTTACTAACAACAAAAGTTTTCATCAAAAGCAAGACAATAGAAAGTTAATCTTGAAATATAATCAGTGAAGATTTGGTAAGAATGCGCGGTTATGGTTGAGGAAAAACTATTTTGTGAAGCATTTTATTTAAAAGTGAATGAGTAAATGGTCCCCACTCGAAAACCTCTTCAAATGGAGCTTTACTCGTTAGAAGTATTATCGTCATGCCCCAATTATTTGTATCTCACAAGGCTTTTTTAATTTGATCTTCTTTGATTTATTCCAAACCGTAGACTTCTAATTCAGTTTTCTAAATAAATGCTCAAACAATCAGTTTTTTAAAAATCGCATTAATAGTCGCGGCCGAAAACATTCAAATGAAGTAATCTGCCGTTTTTTCTTTGAGCAGTTTCATTAATCTAAAAACCATCTTCAAAAAGTTGAAAAAATTAGTTATTGGCATATTCTTAATTGATTCGAACTAGAGTGGAGTTTTAAATATGACGTGAAATTGTTATCTACATTATGGTGGATTTTGTTTGAGTAAAATATCCCTTATGACCCTTTTGATGAGTGAAACAGACTGTTGGGTTTTCAACCTCGTATTAAATAAACTCTTGCTTTTGTTACTTAATTTTTTGAATCAAGATATTAATTTTTTAATGCTCCGATATTGCGTCTTATGGCGGCATTACGTAAATTAGTTTGTAAAGCATGCCCAAGAGCGCCGAGTCAAAATAAAGTTATTCATCTTCATATAAGCTGTAAATAAAAAATTCAACAAAAATCCTGTCCAAGATTCGGCATTTAACAGATGGCAGATGAGCATAGTTTTTTGAATACCGTACAATTGGAAGTAACTTCCATTTATCTATTCGCTAAAAATAATCGCTTTGCGATGCATTGCACCGGTATGCTTTTTTCCGTGAACCTTGCGCGTTGCCCAGCTGTGCGGTTAGCAAGAGAATCGATTTGATTTAGATCGAATTTTCATTCTGAATTTTCGGCTTTTTGTTGCCGTATTTCACTTTGCTTTTAGCAATCAATATCAAGCATTTTGTTTGAGCTTATCTTTGATGAGAAGCTACTCGTTAAGCATAATCAAATACAAAAAGAAAACAGAAAAAAATGTGTTAATTACGGCATCTCACTTTATCGCTATAAATTTCAAAGAGCAAATCCTGAACAATTAACATTCTCAAGAAGATAATATAATTTAAGAGTATTTGGCCGTTGAGGAATCCGACAACGTTGACACGAAGCAAACGGCTTTTTAGAAAATTCTTAATTAAACAAGAGAATAAAAGCAGCTCATTAAAAAAAACAAAAGCATATTTGCTGCTTAAATAATTTCTTGCGAGGTATTGATTGAGTTATTGAAAAAAGATTATTGAAACGGAAATGTTGAAAAAAAGCATCGTTGTCGGTTGTTGAAAACTAAACTTGAGGATCAGAGCACAACTGTAAAGTAAAGATTAGAAACTGGTGTGGTTGAAAATTTAAGAAAAGTTCGGACTAGATTGGACGAGTTTCGTCGACAAATAGGATTCAGTGCTTTATGTACAGCAGATTTTCAAGCATAAAGATTTTTATTCAAATTTGAAAGTGGTGTGAATAAAAATAGTTATAAATATTAGACTAATTAATTCAAAGTTACTTTAATTTTAACATAAAGTTGGTTGACGTACCAAAATTAAAAAAATAAATATTGTCTTTTGTACCGAAATGTGGCGCAGCTATGTTTGGCTGTGAGCAAATAGACAAAGGTAACTGCTAGATCAGTGTTTCTCAAAGTGAGCCACTTGGCTCCCTAAGGAGGAATTTGAAATCTCCAAGGAGGAAAAATCACTAGGGGAAGAATCGGGAAGGAATTTGAAAATTTCACTACAATGTAAATGAGGCAAAAAAATTGGTACTTCAAAGTGAAAAGTTTTTTTGCAATTACTACTTTTTGGGACAAAAATATCAGCAGTGTGGTCGAGTAGTTAGAGCACTGTGATTGTGATCAACATGGTCTCAATTCAAAGTCTACTCGCACTATTCTGTTGTGTTCTTGGGAAAGACACTTTACATCACTTTCCTTTGCTTGGCAGTCTTGGCAAGCAATTCCAAATTCAGTCATATCTCTGTATAACTAAAAAAACAAAATAAAAAATTTTAACCAGACTGCAATATCTGGGCATCTCCTAAAGCAGGTTGGGTTAATTGCTTGCCCTATCTATTGTGTTGTGATACTTTCTGTGAGTCAGGAAGATAAATATAGAGATGAAATAAAATACATAAATAATGTAAATAAAAATTGAGAAATCTGAGAAAGATTTAAAATTGAATGTTAATTTTTGAACTTTCTGGGATAACTGGAATTTGGGTCACAAATTTGGATGAAGACAAAAAATTCTTCACTTTGATCATCGAGGTATTTTTTTGTAGAAGGGTGAAATGATGGTACCCAAGTCCTGAAAGGGAGGAATGTAGCAAAAACTTTTGAGAATCACTGTGCTAGATATTTAAAGCAAGTTTACCATTTCCTGCTTATTTTTAAGAATTGTCTTTGTTTTTAACATTATCTCTATGAATTTTAATGTGCTTATTTCGGAGTCAGGTTGTCGTTGTCGCTGTCGTCGTCATTTCGGAGTCAAGTGCTGAATTTTCGTTAATATTGTTTTAATTTTCAATAGCATTTCTAGAAAACCTGCTTATTTTGCTGTCAATGTCAAGTCAAGACAAGAAGAAGAAATTTCACATTATACCGAAGAAAAACGGTCGTTTTTTGGGGTAGAGTAGGGTTAAATTCAATTTAAAACCTTTTTTTGCGTTGAAAACAGTTCCAAAATGACTATAGCTCATAAGTTTTTGTGCCATCTCATGTTGAATAATAAACCGAGCTAAGATATTTTGTAGGATAGGATGGAAATTACATCTAAAACCGAAAAAGTACTATTTAAAAAAACTGTTTTTTTCATGCTAAACCAGGGGCGTCCAACCCGTGGCCCGCGCAGTATTTTTTGAAGCCCTCTGTCCGGTCAATTTTCGCAGAAGTCGAAGACAGATTTTATGCGAAGACCCCTGTTTTCATGTTTTTTTCAAATTTTAGAGATCACTATGATTTCGGGACAAAAAGTGGGAAATCTGAGACCTATTTCAGGCGAGAACCTTTTTTTTTTAAAGATCACTATGATTTTGGGGCAAAAAGTGGGGTGTTTTGTTTGTTTGACCCACCAATATTTTCAATGGGTCAAAATGGCCCTCGGCTCAAAAAGGTTGGACACCCCTGTGCTAAACAGTTCGCTACGCGAAAAACTTTGCTAAACTTGTCAATTTTATACAGTGTAGTTTATAAAATAAGTCGTTTTCTTAAGTTATTATTGGGCTTTGTGAAGAGCTAATTCATATTAAAAGCAGTTTAGCTTCACCACCGGCAATGTTTAGCTTCATTTAATACTATTGATTTAAAAATTTTTAACTTTTACCTATTCTCCAATGTTTGTTGGTGGTTGACATTGTTTTTTAAAAGGATTTTGTCTCAGAGATTTATTTTTATAGCCAATCTTTTTCTCTACTTTTAGTTGTATTCTTTAAAATTAGCCATAACAAAAGTTTTACGTAACGTTTCTAATTTTGCGAAACATGAATATTGAATTAAATTTTGCGTTAAATTCTGTCGAAAAAATTGTTTCTAAACAGTTTGCAATTTGCTTTTCTGTCACAATTTTTATCACAGTGTTTTAAAAAAACAGATAATTTTTTGAATGACCTATGCAGGTATGTAATTTTTGAATGACATATATCTACAATCGAATATCCATTGCTGGTATAGTTCTTTTGCAGCATACGTTGTGGAACTTCATACAGGTGTTCGCTATTCGGAAACAAACGTATCTAAGCTTGTTTAATCTTACGGCTTAGAAACAAAACAGTTTTAACTACAGACTATGCTGAATTAAGAAAAAAAACACGCAACTGTTCTAACCATAGAAAATCTTCAACCTATATATTTTGTGTCAAACTACGAATTTAAGGTCACAAATGACAGGTTGTGAAAGCGCTCGTCAAGCAGTGTTGGTGTCTCTTTAACTTTTTCGGTTTTTTTTTGTTTGCACAGCTCTATAGTTCTTGTTTGTATACAGGTGGTTTGTTGCGCACATTTTTAAAACAGAACTAAAAAAATTGAAATTCTTTTCTCAGCAGAGCCAATTCAACTTAAAATAGTGAAATCGGACAGTTGTTAATAGAGAATGGAACATGAATAATTTTATCAAGCTTTAGTGATGCAAGGTATAAACCAAGAATCATTTTGCTAGTTTTGAAAATCAGATACTTCTTTAGTCAAGATAGATTTTTCAAAATTGGCAGCTATTAGTTTATTTGGTCAAACAATGAAGTTAAATTTGTAAACACAAAGTTTCTTTAGATCTGATGATAAAAAAGCAGAGGACTTGGGTTAGAATTTTGTAATTATGAAGTTCAAAAAACTAATAAAAGTTGATGAGCTTTGGTCTTCTTCATTATCGTTTAAATAAAAAAGGTGAAGCAGCGGAACAAATAAAGGTTTTTTAAGTTTGAGTTAAACAGACTTAATGCATAACGTCTCACTACGTCAACGTAAAGGCTCGTTTCCACTACGAGCGTTTAACAGAGTATACTTTGGTTTTTTATTTATTTTTTTATTCGCTTAGCGCTCAAGCGCGAAAAGAAGTAAAAAAATCATTAAAACAAACAAAGAAAGCTACATTCTACGCTCGTAGCGGAAACGGGCCTTTAGACTTAAGTCAACTAAATTTCAGTTTCTTCAAAACGGAGGGTTCATAATTATTTAAATATTACAGTAAAACTTCTTAAAGCAAATAAACTAAACAGATCAAACAACCAAGACAAGCTTTTCCAAATTTAACGATCTACCCAAAGTTCAGACAAAAAACCTAACAATGCTGCTTGTGCTAAGAAGGTTGATACTACAGGTAGAACAATCGCTTAATTACATCTATAAGTTTCAACTTTTTTGCAATTATACACAGTTTTGACTAAATAGAAAAAACAAGTACTCCTAGTTCTAAACCATGTTAAAATAAAAACTTTTTATTAAGTCTTAACTTGTTTTTCTTCCTTTTAATAAATACAATTAAAAAAATATGATAGAAGATAATTCAAGCGCAAATAAAGTGTTTCAGTCTTCACTTTAATTGGAGAATTTTTTTATTGTGACAAAAAAATCATTAAAATAATAGGCATTCTAATAAACAAACCAAACTAGAAAAAGTCCTTGAAGACTCTCTACACCAGTGGTTTTCAATGGCTGATCCGCGGACCGGTGGCGGTCCGCAACAATTTATTCCAATTTTATACTTTAAAGAGGTGCTACCAGTTCAGAAGTAAAAGAGTGTCAAAAGAATATTTACCGTATTTATTGATTTTGCTCAATAACTAAATGCAAGATCAAGGCTTAAAGTAGATTAGCGAAAATGTGTAGTCGTTTGTACTGACGGAGCTGCCAGCATGGTTGGTTGTCATTCGGGTGTAAGCGTAAGATGTGGATAGGCAAACTTGCATATTTAGCAGATATATTCGGCCGCTTGAATGATCGTAGTAGTTCTTCTCAAGATTATTGTATCAATATATTTACAGTGTGTAACAGAACTTTAAAAAAAGTTGATTTTTTGTAATAGATGTTTGCAAAAAAGCGACATTGATATGTTTCCTAGTTTGCAAGATTTTGTGGCAAGTACCTTTGTTGACACTAAAGAGTCATTTGTTAGTATGAGTTAAAACTTAAAAAGATTAGCCATTAATGTTTGCCTATATTTTTCCGAAAATAAGATCCTCAAAAGAGAAATATTTTTGGGATCTTTAATCCATTTACAGAGGACATAAAGTCGTGCAATCTTAATGCTGCTAATAAAGAATCGGTGATTGAACTCGTTTGCGACACCAAGTTAAAAATTACAGATAAAAACTTACCACTTTCACAATCTTGGGCTTCACTTAAAAAAATGTATAATGTATATGCAACTTAACAACAAAGCAATTGAACTCGTGCTAATTTTTTCCACGGTTTATCTATGTAAGAAAAGCTTTTCGGCTTTATCTCTTATCAAAACCAAGGAGAAAAATTGCGTGGATATTCAAGCTGTACTTCGCTCAGAGGCGCCGAAAAATTTTTGGCGTGGGGGAGGTCAAGATTTAAATTAAAAGTACTTTTTTTGGTTGAATGGAAAAAATTGTAGTTAAGGCTTCGAAACTAAATAGAATCGTCCGAAATTAAAAGTTACCTGATCCAAAAATATAGTTGAAGACTAAAAAAAAACGTCATCACTTTGATTTGCACTCTCTTTCTTTCGTTATGACTACAATGATCACGCGATGACTAGCAAGGGTGCAAAGTTGAGAAAAAGAGCCACTCATTTGGTTGATAAAGTACTAACAATAAATGTAAAATATGAAAATCTTTTTGTATGTATACAAAAACACCGAAAGTTCATTAGGTAAACAATTTCCATAAATAGGTGATAAACTCTCTTTTTTAGTCTTCAACTAACTTTCCAGGTCATGCATCCGCGTACCTGTTCGAAATACAGTTGAAGACAAAAAAAATGTTGTCACTCTGATTTGACCACCTATTCTTTTTTTTTTTGTTTTCAAATATACAGGTACGCAAATGCATGACCTGAAAAGTTAGTTGAAGACTAATAAAGAAATTACATCTCCTGTTTACGGCAGTTCGTTCACTCAATGAACTTTCAGCTTTCTTGTATACATTTAGAAAATTCACTCTTATTTTACCACCTATTCTTTTTTGTTGTTTTTAAATACATTTTGAACAGGTACGCAAATGCATGACCTGGAAAGTTAGTTGCAGACTAAAAACGAAATTTCATCTCCTGTTTACGGCAGTTCGATCACCTAATGAACTTTCGGTTTTGTTGAATATTCAGAAAGATTTTTATATTTCACATTTATTGTGAGTACCTTATCAACCAAAAGAGTCTCTTTTCTTCAATTTCGAGCCTTTGCTAACTTACTGTTTTTTTGCTGTTGTCAAATCATTGTTTTAAAAACTTGGTTAAATTTAATTCCAGTCGAATTTATGTAAGTGTAGAGATAAATTAAACCCAGTGCTTTTGTACTGCAAATTCAAAGGACACTGTTTGCCCCCTTGTGCACCCCGCTTCTGGTGCCCCTGACTTCGCCTTTTAAAAACATCAATAGAGCAACTTTTACTACGTATCATATCAAGAAGGCAGCAGTAAAGTTCACATTAAATAGAGTTCTTTTGATGCTAAATGCTCACTTTTGTTTTATTAGAATTCTTTTTATCAATTTATCGCGTTTATCACAATTTTGTTATTAAAAGAGATTACCGGGCCGCAAGCTTAAAATGGTTGAGAAACACTGCTCTGCACCCCTGTATACCCTATCAAGTTGGTACATCCTGCCTGGGGTGTACAACATACTCGGTTGAAAAGCACTTTTCTATAATATTACTTTCACCGTTAGTAGCTTTAGAATAGAGTGCTTTAGTACATACTAACTAATAAAAATTTAAATACGTTTATTTTTCTGATCAAGTGCAATTAGTATTGAATAAATATTACATATGGCATCAGAATTGTTTTTTTTTCTAAAGTTGAGCTTTTTGTCGTACGCACGCACTTTTCGTAAACGTAAATTCAGGCGAGTATCAATATTTAGAAAATAGTAAACAAAAAAAACAAAACTTCTCACTAAAATTTATAAAAAGTATTCGGTAATTACAACAACGAACAACGAATAAGCGAATGAGGTTTTGTTTTGATGAACGATTAAATTTTTATAGATATTAATTTCAATGTAATCGTCATTTTTCAAAGTCACTTTGAATTTCCTCGACGTAATTCCAACGTTTAAAAATGCATATTTTTTGCTATTGCGGCTTTTAACAAACTGATTTCATTTATTTTCATCTGAGATTATTTTACAACCATAAATAAAAAAATCTAACAGCACTCTTTATTTTTTAAGGATACTTATTCTGAAACCTGAAATTGAAATAGACGATAACACAGCCGAGCCGACTGAATCGCATCTGCTTCAGAATTCAAAGGATATTGACATGCTATCGCGACAAAATTCTTACCTGACCAAACAGCAGGTTCACGACGCGATGCTGCTGATCAACGAGTGTCTTTCCGATCAGGAACTGCGAAACGAAAACCTATTTTCCGTTTCTCCGTACGACACGTTCGCGTCGAATCTAGATCCAAACCACAATGCTCCAGTCACGTTTCAGTACTCTTTGCAACGCCAAAAAAACGAAGCAACGCACGACGACAACGACGAAGACGATAATCTCGATTTTTCGTGGTGCGATAAAATCCTGGATGGAGTTATAGCGGAACTAACCAGCACCGGCCACCAACTCGCCCAAAACGGCAACAAAGAAAGCGGAAGCAGGTATTCTAAGATCCGCAACCAAGGATCTGCGTACGATCAGGAAATTTTTTCCCCAAATCCTTTTGAACGACTTCAAGAAACAGCGTCATATAGTGACGTGGACAGCGGGATAGATGGCAGCGCGATGACAGTTCCGGTATTGAGCAGTTTTAAAGGAAACAACAACGGAAACGAGAACAGTGTCTTGAAACCCAATTTTCTGTCCGAAAAGATTAACAAATCGTCGGAAAAAAGCGTGAACAGTGACTTGAATGAGAAACGAGTTCAAGATGAAATTGAAAAGACGAAAAAATATCTTGCTCAATTGCAAGAACGACAGGTAGCATCGGTTTTTTGCTTGAAAAAAATCTACGAAAGGCTTTAATTGCTTTTGTGCAAACGTAATTTTTTAGATTGAATTGGAAAAGTTCAGAGATGATAGAAAGCGTCACAGTTTGATGGGAATGCTTCCTGAAACTGATTTGTCTACAGGTAAGAGGAGCTTTTTTTATGTCGTGTTGTAAAACACACGATTTCGTGGTTATTTTTGCTAGGCTTTAAAATTGTTTTGATTTTTTTGTGAAAAATCTCTGGAAATTCTTTCTAATTTTTCAATATTAGCTATGCGGCCAGCTACCATAAATATCGCTACTTTTATATAGTGGTACTACGGTTAGATGCACGTGAATTAAAGCGACAATTAGCAGCATTTGTTTACGTCCGCACTTGTCAACTGGTCGTATTGTGCATCCTGGCTGTACTTAGAATCCAATCCTTCATGGATGTACCACTTTGATAAGATGGTAGATTGTACAAAGATGTATTAATACCATATGTTTCACTTCAAAATTAATTCACGTTGTCTCGGATCTATTGTTTTTTCTGGTTTGATCAAATTTTTTATCATTGGTAAAACTGAATTTTGGGCTACTGAACTTGTTTCTCATACAATTAAATCAGTGAACAGTAGCGTATTTAGGGGGTGGAAATTGTGCCATGCCCCCCTTGAAGATGACTAATACGTAGGCTTACCATAGGTAGCACAATAATTCTAATGCCATGCCTCCCTTTGGAGATGACCAATACTTTAAGGCTGAAATCCTGCCAGAAAACAAAGACAAATTCCGTGCACAGGCCCTTTTTTTCAGAGATCACAAGTCTTCAGAGACGATAATCACAAAATTTGAGACTGATTCAAAATAAAAACCTTTTTTTTGGATAACATTCGTTTTTGGGACGAAAATCACAAAATCTGAGACTGATTAAAAGTAAAGATCTTTTTTTTAGCTACCACGTAAAAAATATTTTCCATAAGTTATATTCTATTTTGGTTGTATATGCTTTCCCTCCTTTTTCAAAAATCCTCAGTACGCCACTGTAAATGTTAATTTATTGTTGGTTTACATATTTTAGAGGCCCCTTGAAAGAATGCGATCCCCCAATCGGTGTGCTTAGAGAATGGTTAGGTCAGCCCAGGCTATAGCTGCTCATTTTTTCTTTCAGTACTTGAGTAATTGAAACAGAGCAAATTTTTAGCTTTGATTGTTTCTTTACAAGGTTTTCGCATTCTTTAAGGTTTGGAGAAAAGTAAGCTTGATTACAGATGTAATAAAAAATATTCTTTTTGTTTGGAATGCATACTCACATTTAACATGGTCATTGTACGAGTGACTATAAAGCTGCCGAATTTGAATATTTTAGTGTTTACGTAAGGTGTTCTTTTGTATTCAAAAGCTGGCGTAGCGAAAGTAGTTTTTAAAATATTAATGAATTCTTTTCAATCATTTATGTCAACATTATTGTCGCCAAAATACTTTCTTTCACACTTAATTCTTTTTCTTTAGACATCCGGTTTTTCTCTCTCTTTATTTATATCTTAAATTCTCTTCTAGTTCACGTATTAATATTTCATCATGGCTTTTTAACGTTGGATCCTGTTAGATCTCCGTTGCTATTTTTGTTTTCTATTCCTATTAAATTTATTCAAATAGAATTTTAGAAAACTGAAAAGCTGCATAAAGGACGTTTTTTGGTTTCTTAGATCAACAAGCAATGTTTTATGCCACTTTGCCTAAATCTCCTCAAGGTAGCTTTAAAGTATCTGAAACGAAAAACAGAAAAACCCCCGTCGACGTTTTGAGAAAAGAAAAACAAGACTTGAGTGATTTGGAGGTGAGAAAAATAATTTTGTATTGTTTTTTGTTTTTTGTATTTTTGTTTTTTAATCAGCAATGTTCAACAAAACAAAATACTTAATGGCAAAATAAAAAATTTTCATCTCAGATTCGGCTTGAATTCAGACTGAAATTGTTTGGAGTTGTAATTACTAATTAAACGTCTGTATGCCAAGACATAACAATTTCTTATGTAAGGTAAGTTTCTCCGCATTTTTCTGGATAGAAATGAAACCTTTTTTTTTTCATCGTAATTTTGCAAGACTCACTTAAGCTACACATTTCTGCCATACATGTATAGTTTGTGGATGTCTTTTATGACAGATTTTTATTTAATCAGCCACAAGGTTTTCTGCCACTTCACCACCGGTAGACCTGGTTGTTTAATAACCTGTTTGAGGGCTTTAAAACTGGTGAGAATCGCGAGGGACATGGCTGAGATAATTATAGGAGGATGGGAAAATGAATTTTAAATCAAACTGACGGATAACTTTTAATATTTTTACTGGTACCACAGCTGTGATGTCACATTGGTATGGCTTTGCAAAAAATAACAAACTTAAAGAGAATCTTGGCACAGGCTAAAAGTTACCTGGATGTTACGTGACGCAATATATGACTCAAATGCAAGATATTTTTCACGTAGAATTAATAAAAAGAGCATTGACTAATTATTCGGAGTTAAACTTATTTAGCATTAACATGACTAAGCAATTAGACATACAGTCTATGTGAATCACTTTTTATCAATATTTTTTATTACTCGTGGAGACGATCATGATCTACTATTTCCGGTAATTAAACCAGAAGTTACTGTTCTTAATTAACTAAGCTACCTTTATGATGTTCTGTAAGTGTATGCTTATTTTTATACCTGTTTTTATGTTTCATATTTTTTAACTTGTTTGCCGTTCTTTTTGTCGACTTCTAGGAAATAATTGATTGTAATATGCTGATGTTTGAGGCAATCAAACAAAAACGTTGAGTATTGCAGTAAATACAGGAAGCGTTTTTTGTTTTACTCTTGTTTTTCTTATTTTATTGATCTTGATTAAAAACATTGTACATTACAAACAAAGTAACACAATTTTTTAATTGTTTTTATAAATTGTAGTCTACAATATTTTCAATTAAATTATGTGCAAAATTTATAGAAATTTTTTACTTTTCAATTTTTCATATAACAATTCGAAATAAAAAAAAAAGATAAAATAGACAACTCAGTGAAAGTGTATTACATTAAACTCTCAGAGATTTTTTATGTATTGATTATCTTTTGAAAAAAAACATATTTCCTTGTTGAAGATTTAATCGAAGTTTGACTTTTGCTTTGAATTCAATCGTTCAAAATTTAGTTTGCTTCAGATGCTTTCCTGATTTTTAACTGAAACCATTTACCTAATTAGACAATTTCTCAAAATGATAAAGCACAGAAAAGCTAGTGATTACTTA
Source organism: Diplosoma virens (assembly GCA_963680785.1). NCBI lineage: Eukaryota > Metazoa > Chordata > Ascidiacea > Aplousobranchia > Didemnidae > Diplosoma > Diplosoma virens. The sequence continues at coordinate 23,296,161 of OY796886.1, forward strand.
AGTAAGGTATAAAAGATCGATTTTTCTGGTTTTGAATTATTCTTTAATAAACTAAAGCATTATTAAGCCTTTCCATTCAACTTTTTTTATTGTAACTTTAAATTCTCCCGCGGATTTAGAATCCACAATCCGAAAATTAAACCTTTAGTTAAGCTAAAATCTTAAGGCCCGTTTCCACTACAAGCGTGGAAAAGATTATTCTTTGTTTATTTTATTGATTTTGTTTGCTTTGCTTAGCGCTCGCTTCAATTTTAAGTGCGGAAAGATCAATAAAAGAAATAGAGAATGCTCTTTTCCACGCTCGTAGTGGAAACGGGCCTTTACAGCCAAAAATTATCCTATTACTCGACGGAGGTCGTTTAAATATTTTTTGGATCTGTTCACTATTTGAAAAACTTGATGTTAATGTTTCAAAATCATAGAACAGATTGTTTTCGAATTGCGAAGTACAAACAAAAACAGAAAACTGTTTAGCAGCGAATTCCGGTTTCTCCAGTTTCGCTACGGTATTTTTCAAAAATCTTTATGCTTGTCTCACTGCCTTAAGAATTTCTTGTATCTCCTGTCTGTATTTTTTTTTACGAGTAAATTAGCAAGACTTTAATGAGATACGTAAAACAGCTTGTTATTTGTCTAACGCAGTGCTTCCCAACTTATGACCACATAGCCAAAATGGTCCACAGCAAATTTCAGGTGGGTCACAAAAATTTTCTTATTTTTTACTGAGGAAAAGCCTTACCAGCAATTTAAGCTCCTTTTTTGTCTTCAGTAGTTTTCTTAAAGGGAAACTAATACTTTCTGCTTCTATTCAACCAAAAACCCTGATGAAGACCAAAAAAAGTTCTATCTTCAAATGTTTATGACGTTTCGGCATCTCTGTGAAATGCTAAAAGATCAAGATTCTGGCAATTGTCGATAAAATTCGGACAAAAATGTATTGCCTCCCAAAGGTTTTTGAGCTGGAACGGCTGTATCTTCAACTATTCTTTGAAAATTGAACTTTCTATTTAGTTTTAAAAACTTAACTACGACTTGTTCTATCTGACAAAAAAAAGGTGCCTTTGTTTTAAATTTTTTCTCTCCGGCCAAAAAATTTTCCGGCACCCTTGATGATAAGTCGATTTTATCGACCACAGAAAATTTCTTGCTTAAAAGTGCTCCATGAGGTAAAAACGTTTGGGAACCATTTGTGTAACGCATATATTTTGTATCATTTAACAGCATTTTGATCGCTTCACTTAGACATTTGCAAACAAAAAGAAAACAAAAACAAAACCAGCCTTTCAAATTTATTTTGTCAAACTTGAGCGTTTCACGAGTAGCGGCGGCTATCATTGAAAACTTTATTTTTTTTATTTTATCTATATATTTATCCTCCCGACTCGCAGGAAAGTGACGTAGGCGCTAATACATAAGCCAAGCAATTACCACGACCTGCTTCCGGAAATGACAAGATATTGCTGTCCGGTTGAAATTTTTTTCGTTTTTGTTTCTTAGTTTTATTGACATATGGCTGAAATTTAGAATTGCTTGCCAAGACCACCAAGCAGGGGAAAGTGCTGTAAAGTGTCAATCCCAAGGACACAACTGAATGGCGCGAATAGGTTTTGAGCTGAGACCAAGTCGATCACAATCACGTCGCTCTAACTACTCGACCACCCTGCCGACAAAGTTACGCTGAGACAGTACATCAACTTACATCAATGGTTGCCAACCTCTTGGGCATCTGTGGAAAGGTTGCAGGGCGTCCGCAAATGCGTTAAAAGTTGACCAAATTTTTAAAAACTTGGCAAAATTATTAGTCAGGGTCATACCTTAAATAATTAGGGTTCTGTAGGCTTCATAATTTTTAAAATAAGCCCCTGACTAAAAAAGAACTGAGAAACACTGACTTACATAATACTGCTACAATAAGGGAAAATGGTTGACAACTACACTAAAACCCTCAATATGTCGCAGTGACCAAAATTTTTCCTAAAGTTGTTTTTATTTAAATCAAATTAATCAATGCAAGCAGTTAATATGGATTTAGTGAAAAAAAGCTTTACTGGTAGTTAAACGTGTGACCCATTGGTCGTGAGCTTTAAGCGTCGTGGTTAATCTGGATTACTAAGCAAATCGCCAGGGAATTCTCTTGAGAACATTATATACGAAGAAGGATCAAATATTAAGTTGTAATCGAATAATCGCCACATCTCCGCGTTGTTCAATCTCGCCCCATAATGCACCACCTATAAAAAAGATCTTGGCTTTTTACGTAACTATCAACATTAGTCAAAGAGCAAACCTTGCAGTTGCCTGATGCTATTGTTGGTTTGAAAAAACAATTTTGAATTTACCGAAAGTAAGCTTTTAATCTATAAAATATTCATTAAGGTATTAACTTTATATTTTAAAAGATAGACATTTCTTTAATATTTCATTTTTTTTCTTGCATAGTTTTTATTTTATTTTATGTACGTAAGTTACCGTCGAAGTTACGCTATAAAAAAAACGCCAAGAATTGATAGGCGATAAAAAACGCTAGTTTGTAAAGATCGTGGATTATTACTCGCCATCGAGTATTGTCACAGCTTCTGTGCAAATTTATTTGCAAGCTGTTTGAACAACTACTGTTTCCTGAAAGCAAACAAGAAGAATTTTAAAACAATGCAGTCGATCAATTATAGTCTTTTGCCGAGCTGAAATTCAGTAGTTCTTCTCTTACGCGCAATGTTGTTTCAGGGCTTGTATGATTTCATGCAGGCTATGGAGATTATATCTTTATGAAAAAAACAAAAAATAAAAAGTATTGCTTGGCTTTTAACAATTAACTTATTAAATTTCCAAACAAACACATTATTGCTCAAAACAAAGATTTTCAAGCTTTTTTTGCTTTTGAGCCAATTTCAACACTCACTACAAGGCGGGGCAGCAAAACTTGGAAATCAAATATACAAGTAACATAAGAGTATATTTTCACAAACAACAAAACTGACATCGATATGAAGGTAACACAAATGCATAAGGACAATAAGAGACAATTTATTTCATATGGCCGCCCTTCTTATCAATCACAGCCTGCACATGGCGTCTGAAGGCGTTGCAACTATCGAGAATGAAGTCCTCTGACATATTGTCCCATTCTAGCACCAGGGCTTCCTTCAGATAGGCAACACTAGGGTGCAAAGTAATGTTGGTTGAGTGCTGTAATGTGCCCCAAATTGCATAGTCCAGGGGGTTCAGGTCCGTACTGGACCGATCTTACGGTGATTAACAACAGCATCAACGGTGAATATTTTTTCATCGGAAAATATTTTGACGGTTGGTCCATGCCGCTTGAGGTAATTCAGCACTTTCTTTCCCCTTTCGAGCCTTCTTGCTTGCATTTCAGGTGTCAGAAGATGTTTTGGAGTCCTCACAAACGGTTTTAACTGTAAATCGGTGTGCACAGCTCTTCTCATCGTTCGTGGACTAACTTTCATTTACCTGGCAAGTTTTCTCATGGAAGTTGTTGGATTTTTCGAAACTGTTGATTTGAGGGTTTTTAGAAATGCATGATCCCGTTTTTTATTCACGCCCCCACTTCCTTGCTTTCTCAATATGCCCTCTCCATTTGAAATGCGGTTCTTAACAGTGTAAACGGTGCTTACAGAGGCCACGACAGTCGTCGCGGTTCTCCTTGCTGCAACACCAGCAAGTAGCAAATCCACAATTCGTTGTCTCTTTGCTTCCTGAGGAGACATGGCTAAACGTAATGCTGAAATTACTGCTGAAATTAACTCTATATACCTTCACTCTGAAATAGAAAAGAAAGTGTTATTACCTATCTACATTCACGAATATAACAAAAATAATGTTTAAAAATATTCCAGGTTTTGCTGCCCCACCCTGTATATTCATTGAAATTGATGTGACAAACAAGCGAAGACCAAGAAAAATCTTTACTTAAAAATATAATTCCAAACGCGTTTCTGAATATATTTGTTTGATGAAAGGCAATTGAAGAACAAGCTTTATTTTATAACGAAAGTCGAAGTTTTCTTTTTGATGTGTCATCCTCTGTTTAAGCAAAACTAATAAATTGAGTCCGGAAAATTTTGTACATGGATCACACGTTGGATATTTCTGAGCTAAACTTTTTTTTAAAGAAAATCAAGTTTTATCCTTTAATTTTTACTTTACTTTCAAGATAAAAGATTTTGTTTGTCGATTCCGACTGTGTTCACAACCTTTCAATAACTCAGTCTTTCTAAAACAGATTTCGCTCAAAAAATTTTTAAACTTACTGTGCTTGTATATCAAAATGATTTTATATTTAGTTTTTTTTTGTTTTTCAATTATCAGAAACCCCATTTAAAGGCATAAAAAAGCACTGAAGAACAATCGTCTTGCAAGTTGATTACGAAAGATTAATTTACTTACGCTAGATAGCGCTAAGAAGTTCTCGACGTATTTATAATAGTCTTACTTTTTTCAGCTCTTGATTATTTTGAATAATGTCTTGTTTTAGTTCGACATTGATAATGAACCAGGTCAGTGTTTTTTTTAAGGTGTTTTGAGGAACCGAAACGGTCTCTCAAAATTGTCCAGCGGTCTCTCAAAATCTGCTACTACCATGGCCGTACCTGCCGGGGGTGCAGGGGGGGCAATTGCCCCCCCAAGTTTCGAAGATTTGGGCAAAATTAATATTTTTCGGGCAGTGAGAAGAAAATATTTGGGCAAAACCATAGTTTTTCGGGCAGCGATATGAAAAATTTGGGCAAAGTCAGGAAATTTAGAGAGGTGATGATGAGGAACTGCAAGAAATAATAATCCAAATTTAGGTGAAGACCTTTTTTTTTTTTTTTTTAGAGAACACCTTGATTTTGGGACGAAAATCGAAAATTAGGAGACTGAATTTAAGTGAAGACCTTTTTTTTTTTTTTTTAGAGAACACCTTGATTTTGGGACGAAAATCGAAAATTAGGAGACTGAATTTAAGTGAAGACCTTTTTTTTTTTTTTAGAGATCACCATGATTTTAGGACAAAATTGGTTTTTGTCTGAGAAACTCAGACAATTTTTTTGTCATATCCGAAATGTACTCTAAAATCATGATTTGGGCAAACGTCACAAAATTTGGGCAAAACTTCATTGCCCCCCCAAAATTTTTTGGGCTGGTACGGCTATGGCTACTACAATAGTGTAAACAAAGCTAAGTATGCTCAGGAACAATAGGAAAAAAATTAGCGCTTTTTCAAAATTGCTTAGAGGTTCCTCAAGCCAAACCTTAAAAAAAACACTGAACCAGGTCAAGGCTTATCAAATCCTGGGTAGCAACCCCATTGGGGGCCGCCTAAAAATTCTATTTTTAACTTGGGATTCGCTTCGACTTTATTAATTTCATTGTCCGAAGGTCGCCCAAATAGTTCTATTTATAAAGAACGGGGTCGCAAACAAAAAAGCTTAGAAGCCTTGTACTAGGCCGGGGGTGGGCAAACTACGACCCGCAACGACTTTTTGTGCGGCCCGCGAAATCCGAAACAAATTCAAAGTGAAGACCTTTTTTTTAGAGATCACTATAGTGCGACCTTCAAAAAAATGAACTTCTGAACGCAGCCCTCGAGCTAAAAGATTTGCTACGTCCGCACTAGGCAATCGTCTTGACCGGTAGCGATTGAAAATGGTATAAAATAGACGGATCCAAATAGACTTTCAGGAATGAATATGCATACAGTGTTGCGATTTTGAAGTTATATCAAGAAACCGAAACATATATTTATTTTCGAAAACATCTGATCAAAATTTATGTGCCACCCGACAAGGCACCGTAATAACTTTGTCTATTTATATAGCTATTTACGATCTTTTAAAATTTACACCGTTTATTAAAATCAAGCCTAAAATTATAACGTCATGATTGGAAAGCGCTTGTTGTCAATTAAAATAATTGATTAGTTTTCGAAAGTACAAGTAATGAAATAAAAAAAATTTAATAGGGTTAACATTCTAGTTCACAAAAGTTGAAGTAAAATGACAATGTTGCCACTTAAAAATTAAGTAATTACAACTTTAACTAAGAGCTTCGAAATGTTTATTTTGCTATGATTAAAAATTACTATAACATATTTCGTACTTACTTTACCTAGGATATTTTCACAACTCAAACAGCTATTGACTTCGGTATCAAACAAAATAAATGCGTCAGTTGTTAGCTACTATAATACGATTAACGCTTTTTCACAACCAACAACACGTGATAATTTCCCACATATTCACCGAATGATTGTATTTTAATTACACGGCGGCGTGGTCATTTGCGCGTGTTTATTATTGAGCGACAGAATGAGATTAGAAAATATTGGAGGTCATTTCTAAACGGCTGTCAGATAGTCATGCGCCTGTTACGTCATAAGTCAGGATTTGACCGAATAAAGATTTTTTAGGCGAGACGGACTTATATTCTGCTTTTCCAGCAAACATGCATGCATAAGCTGACACATTTCCAGTTCTATTGTGACTGTAGACTTAAAATGACTATAGGACCTTAGCCATTGCAGTTTCCCCATAAATCTTCAGACATCTTTCAGATTTTTACATCCCTTTTATCTTCATAGAGCCCTCAAAAAGCCGATAACGACCAAGAAATTAAAATGTCTTCACTTACTTTTGAGGACAAAATACTACTAAAAACTTCACCTGAGTTTAAAAGACTTTTGCCGGTACCGCCCCTTGCTAAGCCTCTCCTATAAAATCAAAGTAATACGCTTATAACTTTCACGATAAAATTTTGCTTTTAAGAAATTTAATTTTGAATATTTTGAAAAAAATTTCAAAAAACATAATATTTTAAGTACTTACAGCTGCTCACAAAATCTCATAAGCAAGAAATTAACTTTTTTGTTAGTAAAAGTTGAAAAAGAAAAAATTTGAAAATTCTTGATTTATTTCAACTGGCAAAACTCAACAACAAAATCCATGTGCAACCAAAACTAACAGTAGTAGGCCTATAGGCTTGATGATATAGTAGGGCCTGAAAATTTTTTAACGTTTAGCGGGCCCTATTTATTGCTTGGTTTGAGTGATTTTTTTACATTGTATAATGTTTTCAAGCAATAGATATCTAGAAAAGTCAAAAAGTTTTAAATAAATCAACTTTTGCAAGAAAATACAATATTACACGGCAAAAACACTGTTGCGTGTAAAAACTAAGCAAGCAATTGACATAGAATTAAAATTTTTTTGCGCCTTTTGAGTCACAATTGTTGATCGCTTGTCTTGATTTTGATTGTAAGCTAGAAAATACATTTTAATCAAAATTGATTTGTGTCACACAGGTGCACTGAATGTAAAAGCAGTTCAGCTCTCGCTTAAAAGGCTTATAAATAGTACAATGTCTACGTTAATTCGACTAATTTTAAAATAGTCTTTTGTAAGCAATATGAGTTGAACACGTATCAATTAATTGTAATTTAATTTAAAAAAATTTTTTTCTAAACTACCTGGATTTTTTTTCTACTTTATTTGGTGGAATCTGAAAGATGTTATGGTGTAGGCAAATGTTTATGTCAGAGAGCGATCTTCATATCTAATTAGATGATTGACAGTTTGTGTCTATTGTGAAGTCGTTTGAAAAATGCATAACTATTCTGTCATTATAATGTAATTCAATAATTTCAGCATTTTGATGGGTTTGGCTGCTATCAGTTTAATGTCGTTTTGTTCAAGTTTGCCTGAGTTACTTACAATGTATGAATTAAGAAATTTAAAAAAATTTCAACGTTTTATTCCTAAATTTCGGATGTCGCGAAGGTAAACCATTGCTAAAAAGATTTTGAAAGCATCTGCAAATTTTTCATCAGATTATGTTAAAGTTTTTAAAAGTTTTTGCTATTAATAATTTCAAAACAACCTTCAGCTAAATGGGCTTTTATTGAACTCTTTTAAAGAATAAATTTTTTGATAATCCTTGTTTCTGCCACGCTTTTGTTCATCTTTGTTTTACTTTTTTACTCATACAGGTATTTGTTGCTTTATTTGATTAGAATTTTAGAATTTCGAATTTATTGATTAGAATTTATTTCGTTTACTTCGAGATATGTTTACCTAAAAATTGAAGTTGCAGACTTAAATTTGCACAGTCTTGCAGTCTTAAGATATTTGTGGTCTATTCTTGCATGATTGCAATGGCAAGAGCTAAGCCGTGATTACCATGAGAAATTTCAAAAAAAAAGCGGAAATGCGAGGAAAAATTGTTGGTTTCGCATAACTACCATTAACCTTATGGTGATTATCAGAGACAAAAGAAAATTAAAGTCTTAATAAAGGTTTTATATATAATTAGCTGTACAAAGGGTGAAGTTATCGTGTTTATTTTTTAATATCGACTCTTTTTATATTCTTACATAGGTGCAATTTCTTCTTTGTCTGTATGTAAAGTTGTTCTAAAAACCCAGTAACTACAGAAAAAAACTTTCTTTTATTTAAAAGCCAGTTTACATTTGTTTGCATCCGGCCTATCGCTTGGCTGATGTCGTACGTCGAGCGTAGAATTGTAAAACAAACAACGTGTGCTGAGTGTGTACTCTCGATATAGATCAGACATGGACCAGGCCTAAATTTTGCACACAATTGTTCCACTCAAAGATGATAATTTCAGCTGAAAAGTACTTAATAGCGGTGTCGTTAGTTAAATAATTAACCGATGACGATACACGGTTAAAATATTTTTCTCTTTTTATGCTATATTTACTTGATCTTTTTGTTTTTTGATTACATGATAAATCAATTATTTTTTCAAAAAATTTTATTGCGGAAACGCTGGAAACCATATTGCGAGGGATGCAATATCTTAGATCAGTGTTTTTTATCCCTTTCGCAGCAATTCAAAAATTTAGCTTGAATTTTTAGTAATGAGCATTTGTGATTCAATTTTTTTTTGAATTTTTTTCGAATCAATTTTTAATAATTGTAGAATCCAGCAGTTTTTAACAAATAAAAAACGTTTTTTTAACCCGTGCCTGACACAAAACACGATAGAATAACTTTTTTTTATATTTTCTTGTAAAAAGTGTGTTCCTTCACAGCTCTTTGGGGTTAGTCTTCCCAGTAAGAATTCAAATTCCATCATACACTTAAAATATATTAGACTAGAAAGATTTTATTACAATTAAATGGTTGAGAAGCACTGTTCTGGACTACAGTATACTGTAAGTTCGACCAAATACAGTAAATTCTGTGATTATTGCATCACAATTGTTTAAAAATCATAGGAACCACTAAATCCTTATTTATTTTTGTATAGAAAACAAAGCTGTTTATTTGTGAAAAAAATTTACAAAAGCGAGAAAAATATTAGACTAAATAAAACCAATGAAATAGATGCAATCTCAGTATTAACTTCAATTTCTTTTTTTTAATAAACTTAAAAATATCAACTGTATGTTAGTCATTTTGTCAGTTGTAACTGTACTATTTTATGGAATAGAATTTTTTTAAAAATAGCGGAAAACATACGAAATTAATTATAGCTTCGATGGATCAATCGGATTTATAAATGACAATGACACTGAAGATGTATTTAACGATTTTGTGGTCAATTTCCTTGACTATTGATTCACGTTATAACCTGTTGCACAATGTTGTCGTCGAACACGCGACTGTTATTCAACATTTATTTCATGTGATCCTACCTCAGCTAATATCCTAAGTCGAAAAAGAGATTCGAGCACAAGTTTTGATCTTATTACATGTAAGTTGTGATTGAAAATGTATTGATGGGTTGACGTGATAATCTTAAAGATTTTAAAAGACTTTAAAAATTACTTGATGTCGCGATCTTCACTTACAGCAAAATAATACTTCAAACAAAGTAAACCATCAGCCATTATATCTAGCTTTGCAAAACGATTTACCATTTTTTCAATTACACCGAATTGTTGCTTTCATGTCGGATTTCGTTTTCAAAAACCTTTTCCTTCATAAGCCGAAGAAACCTCAAAAACAACTTCTATAAACAAGTATGTCAGTTGTTTTTGATGTTTCAATGTTCATAGAAATCGTAAATTTAGGTACTTTACTCATCTTATACAGGATTACGGCAAAAAATATTAGTTTTGTTGAGATTTGTTTCATGGTTTTTTTATCAGGTTAGTTAGTTTATTTATTAAGTTAAATATAAAAACAACAATCAAAATTGTTTAATATTTTTAGGACAAAAGGAATTTCTATTGTAGAATGTCAAAATTTGAACTTGACTCATAGCGCAGATACGTAAAGTCGTGTGATTTTGTAAAATCAAAGAACGATGATGCCGCATACCAAAAAAGCGTTGTTGACCTAGATTTAATTTGTTTTCACATTTCTAGTACAGACTTCAAAACTTTACGCCAAAAGTATTCACTGTTTAGTGCATGAACTTCGATGCGCAAATTTTGTTTTATAGATTTTCTACCGTCCCAACGTTTGTAAGTTATTTTGTCCTGTATTTTCTATTAAACAATAAAATTTATACAAGATTATTCATTACATAAAAAACATTTGTTCCTTTAATTATTATTTAAATCAGCCATAAATAATTAAAAACATTTTTTCAAACTTTTTTAACTAAATTTGAAAATCGCCGTTCAATGATAGTCGTCTTCGCATGGGAATATTGTTCTGGTTGCCTCTTCCTGTTTTAAGCGGAAATTTAATGGAGTCAATCAAATAGATGAGCCACGTGTTTAGAAATTTCGTATGCTGGCTTTTTCAAGAATACAAAGAAAGTTATTTGAATAGAATAAGTATCGAATTTGGGTTTTTCTGCTAGAAAGTCAGAGTATTAGCACACTGAGCTATTCTGCCAACCTGCACAGGCGCAGTTTGCAGAATTAATTTTTAGAAATGAAAGCTGCAGAGCGCTGTGCAATAAGGTTTGACTGTTTGTCAGTTAGGTGGCTACCAAGTTTCGATTTGTTTCGTGTCATAACAGAAAATCTCTCTTCATACCGACGTGTGCTTAAAAGATCTTTTAATCTAGAAGCAACGAAATAAATCTTCACCACTGTTCTCGCAATTATTTTTAGCTATGTCTTTATAGAAGCGGATTGTGTATGAAAGTATCACCTGTAAAGTCTTTTGTATTCACATGAATAATCTTAAAGAATGGACAATTTTTCTGCAATCATATACGATGCAATTGCAGACTTTGATTTTGTTTGACAACCTTTTGAAACAGGTGTGGGCAACATTTTTTAACCTAAAAGCGATTTAGATAAAGACAAAGTCTACTGGGGGCCGCTGAAGATTATTTACCTCCACCAATGGATAAATTGTCTTTCAAAGTCAAAAGGAGACTAAAATCTGACAGAATAGTGCTTTTGTGGGAAAAAGCTAAAAGAAGACAAAAAAAGTGGCGAAGAGTTTCGAGTTGTCACTTTTGTGTCTAACTAAAAATTGCAGTCCAAGTAAATATCACTTGAAACTTCTTGATTTTCACATTAATTACGTGAAAAAAACGAGATTTATTAATCATTCTATTATTTTAAAAAGTAGACTCGATGAGAAATAAAAAAATATGTCATACTTTATTTCTTTCACATGACTGTCAACAAGAAGTTGCTGGCCATTTGAAGAATAGGTCATGCGCCATATTTGGCGCTTGTGCCACGTGTTGGACAGCCTTGCTTTAGCTGCAGGTTTAGAAATTTACCTTTAGCTTTCACCTTTCGCGATGAAATGTTTTATTGCGAGTCTAATTCTTTAGCATGCTGTTGCTAAGGTAATATCCGCTGTACTTTTCTGTATTTTTTGTTTATTAGTTAAACGGATAAATGAACTGAAATCATTATTACGAAAGTCTATTTCGCCAAAAAAAAACAAGTGATCAGCTTTTTTGGGACTTCGTAAAACCGTCTTTTTATTACGCTATGTGCGGATATACCGTTAACTAGCTCTGAATACAAAAGAGAAAAAAGATGAAGTTCAAAAAAAACTTTTTAATTAAATTTAAACGGACGGTTAATCACCTTAGCTATTTAACTCGATCTCAAATTGCGGATTAAAAAAGTCGCTTTTTTCCCTAGGTCGACTTGACGCGAGTCGCTAAAATCAGTCTTTTCTTTCAAGCGTTTGCTGCTGTTCAAGAATTCCCGAAAATCGCGAATCCGTTGAGCTAACAAAGTGTTGAAAATGTGTTGCGCCTGGCACGTTCTAAAATACTCAGTCGCTTGTGCGCTAGGAGAGCATTTATTGCCGCTTAGCTTAATTGAAACGTTCCAACAACGTTCAGACCTCCCACTCTGGTTTACGTAGATTCGACACGCTTGCACTGAACAGGTGCGCTGTTAAATTCTTGCTTTTCAACCTTGTTGTAATGTTTTGGCGGCAATTAGCTACGCAAGTTTGTTTTGGGCTCTGTTTACTCTTCGCATTATCTTGTTCATGAGAGCAAGCGCTTGGCTACTTTCACATCAGCACCACAAAATCGTTTTCATGTCGAGAATTTTTTGCTTTGCCACTGTCGCTGCTGACAAGCAAACAATACACTAAAAATTGAAACCAGCAAGGCAATGCCGTTTTGCTATGCTTTTTCGAGCAAAAACTAAAAGCAGTTTACAGTTTATTGTAATTCCAGCCAAGTTGTGCGTAATCCTCTTTCATTTTTAGGAAACGCTTGTAAAAACTAAAAAACCTGACGTTAAAACGCTTTTAAAATAAGCTCGTCTTTGCTTAACTTACGATTCCATTTTGCTGAAAATAGAATTCAACATCGACATCAATATTTTGACCAAGTGTTGTCAAAAAAACAAAAAAATTAAAAAAAAAAATCGGTCTTGATAATACACGGCACATCGCAGTGCATGACTAAAAATTATTCAAAATTTGACGCAGACAAAAAAAACATCAACTTTTTACGCCTGTTACAGCTTCTTATTGTGAGAAAAAGAAACATCTAAGCCTTTTCTCTCCAGTTCGTTTTTTTTTTCTTTTCTATTTGCAAGACATTTCGTTCTTACATATCAGAATTCCCGAGCGGAAATTGTTCTCTCGTATTCTCTAAGAAACGTGGTATCTCCCAGCACTTTCTTGTTGTAAAGGTCCTAATAAGCGACGAAACATTTCAGGTAGTTTTTGAAGTAAGCGTGCCGGTGTCTGTATTGCTTCCTAGATGATTGTTTCCATCAATCTTCGTCCAGCAATTGTCGTTTGTCCCGTCAAACCCGTTCTCTTTTGTTAGTGTAAAATTCCCATTGCTCTGACAATAATTTTAATTTGTCTGTGTGGTTGCTTCAATTGCATATAATTTAATGCGATTGAGTGTGGGCAGCGGTGGTAGAAAACGTCGAAATTATCACGAAAAAGAACGCACACGTGATTTTTCTTGATCAATGTTGCAGCAAAATTAATGTGGATATAATAAGTTGTAATTATGCTTTGAAACGGAAATAATTAAATATCAACAAACGATAAGTGCTTCTTTTTAAGATCGTGATCGCAAACTGTTTTCTTGCATGCTCAGACAAAAAAATAGGCCGGTTGAATTTCGTAATGAGTTAATTTATAATTATATTGAAAATTTACCCAAAATAATTTAAATCACTCTTAGTTCATTGGTATTGTTTCATTACACGTGATATCCAACCGTTTTTTCATGAACTCGTAAAAAATTTTTAAGTTTTAATTAACAGAAGTAAGAAGCTTTAATTATTAAAAGTGAGAATTATTATGATATTTTTTAACAAATTGAAAGTTAGTCAATAAAAAGTAAAGTTTTTTTCTCAGGTTTGCAATATTGAGGAAAACTTTTCGTAGTTGACATTTTTATTTAAAATTTTTTTTTTGTAAGACCTGCTTTAAAAAACGATTGTGCTTAGCTTTAACTATATTTTGATTATTAGTTTTTTTAATTAAGTCTTTATATGAATTCGTAGTTGGGGTAGGAATTTAAAGATACTTACACGCACGACGAAGAAAAATTGTAATTAGGCCTATGTTAAAAATTTTTTTAACCAATTAATTGTATTTTATATATGGGTAGATTATGCCTTATTTATAATTTTTTATCAACATGTGCTTGTAAAAACCAGTTTCGTTTCGAATGAAGTTCTGTTATTTAACTCAATTTACTCGATCTATTAAGATATATTCATTGTAAAATAAAGGTATTCATTGTAATATTCAAGGTATATTCAGTGTATACAATTACGCAAATTTTAAAGTCTGATTTTATAAAGTGTGCTTCCAAAACTTTAAAAATAAGTGTCAAGGTAAAATTTTTAAGTGTTTCAAACATTGACCACAGTTATTTTTTTATTCTAATCTTTCACTACTCTTGTTAGAGGGCATCACTCCCTTCCGTTTGAAGCTGATCATTAAATCGTTTTTTATCGTTGATTCTTATTCAATTGTTTAACACTGCTTTTTGAACCTACGGCGTGCTTTTAAAAGTAATCGAAACAAGCGATAAGACTCAAAAATTAAGCCTACAGTAAGACCAGTTTTTAAAAAATTAAATTGACGCGAAACAGCTTCGGAACACATGTGTGATAGGTTTAAAAACAACTTGTATCAGGTTGTGGTTAATCTTACAATAGAGAAACGAGAACGTGCAATCTTTTTTTTAAATATTTTTGTTTTTGAATTGCGAGTCGAACAGATGTTTTCTAAAACATTTTGTGTCCAAAAAAGGAAGAACTTTATCGAAAATTTTAATAGTTACGTAACAGAAGTAAAGGTGCAAATTAATTTTGAAATGCAATTCAAGGCCCAGTAATTTGAAACACTAGTTAGAATCTCGAAAAAATTTTTATATGACCTTAGTGTATGTGAAAAAATAATCCTATCAAATTCAACCAAACCCAGAAAAATAGTTTCGAGCCCGCTGCGGCTGATCAGGATCCTTTTTTTGAAAAAAAATCTTTAGAAAATAAATGCAGTTTCCATTTTCTTAAACAAAGCAAGGCCAGGACGACCTTCGCGATCGTGAGAGATATTATCGACCGAAACCCTCTGTCATGAAAAAATTATATATAAATGTAATTAAGATTTTAATTTCTTTTAAAAAAATTTCGGCCGCTATTAGGGTTGCCAACTTTTCAAATTAAAACAGAAAAGGAACCTTAACAATATGGGGCAACGCCAAAGGGGCAGTGATGGGATTCAAAATTTTATGAACAGGTTCTCTATCGTCTAGAACTTACTAACAACAGGTTCTCTCATCATACAGAGATATACAGATACAGAGATTACGTTAAACTAAGAACGGGTTGGCTGAAAGTTATGACATTCCAAGAATGGGTTCGTGCGAACCCGTGCAAACCCCCTGAATCACATCACTGCGAAGGGGGCTTTTTTGTTTTTAAAATAGAAGTCAAGACAAAGATAAAAAAGCTTTTCTCTTAAAATCAACGTTTTTGATGTTTTTATCAAATTTTGTACCTCTAACCAGCTCTAAAATCTATTTTTTGCTTGTCGCTGAATGATGAAAAATAAAAGTCATATAGCTTTTTTTCAAAGCTCTAAACAGGACAAGGACAGGAGCAGATAAATAAACGACTTTGATAACACCCTTACTCACCACAACGAGAGAAGGTAGGCCATATCGCTCCAACAAACGACACAACCAAAAACCATACATAGCATTTTTCAACTACCATCGCATTTCATCACCATCATCATCATATCAACTATTCATCCTGCTGACTCCCAGGGCAACGTTAGAGGCGCTTAGGTCGGGCAGAACCTAAATACAGCCATTTAGGTTAATTCTCAAGCGAGCAGCCCGTTGTGCTTCCGTAAATGACGGGACATTGCTTCCGGTTGAAACTCTTTATTTTGTTGTTTTTAGTTTTTGTATAGTGATAAAAATAAAATTTATAGTTTCTTGCTTAAAGCCCAAAAAAAGGAAAGTGTCTTTCTCAAGGACACAACAAAATGACGAGAGTAAGAGTGGAACCGTGACCATGTCGATCACGGTCGCCATTAAAAGGACAATCTTGCCTGCTTGGTTACGCCACAGACATTATAAATTATTTGGTTAAAAAGCTTAAAAAATATAAATAATTATTCAAGTTTACCCTAGTCTTTGGATTTGCCATACTTTTTGAAAAATCTTTTCGTCAACTCCAAATTTCGTTTCGCCAACAAAAAATCTCTTTGCTTTGGCTTTACCACATGTTGATTTCACGGCAGAAACGTCACCGCAACAAGCGTTCGCTTGTTCGTTTGAAGTGTGATCGAAAACAGATTTTATTCGGACATCAAGATTATAGCTGCAATGCACTGGCGTCTTAACGGAGTGTCGCCGTGAATTGCAAGGAAACTGAGACGACTTTTGCAGACGAGTGTAAGATAATAGCCTTTTTGGTGCCTGACCGAAGTAATAAATCATGTATCCAGTTAGAAGAATAAGAAGAGATAGTTCGAGATTCGTGGATTGATATTTGTGATGCCATTCATGGCTAGCGGTTATTTGCACTTCAAACAATGCTACCATAAATTTAAATAAAAATATCTTGACTTATTGCTCTCGAGCACTCTTGATCTTGCTCGCCAATTAAACGAAAAAAACAACGAAGAATTCAATGTGTAAATTATTTAAGACGCGGTAATGTTTGCTGAATTCATTTTCGAATTAGCGGTAATCGATTTCCATGTAATTGATATAAGCCAGGATGATTTTGAGAGGAGACAAGTTTTTGACAATAGATTAGTGTTTATAAGTAAAAAATCTTGCGGTTTATTACGTCATTGAAGCGAGTATGTCAATTTGATTTGAAAATAGAAAAAAAAGTTTTGATGTTTATTGTTTATATCAATTGCATGAACGCAAGTAAAAACATTTGATATCAACAATGCTACACTTGGTAATTTTAAGCAGGAACTAAAGTTTCTTAAAACTTGTAGCCACGATTTATCTTCATAAGGTTTGGATCAGTTGTCAAAAATTCGCTGCTTAAAGATACACTAACATAATTGTCTATGCCTTGCAGATTTGAAGCGTAGATGAAACCTGCAATGTTTATGCTTGCCTAAGACGTTAATGACCTTCACCTAAACAATACCATGAGAAAGAGCACTTAAGCAGCTTAGAAACAAAATTATTGCCATATTGAGGTAGGATCGAAGCAGCTTTAAATTTTCATATTTTGTCACCATCTACATGTAGGAAACTAAAGCAGAAACAATCTACAGTGAGGCTGAAAGTTTTAATGTTAGCTACCTAGTCATCTTATTATATGCAGCTTCTTTGTAAAGTGCCTGATATTAGCCTAGTTCTTACTATGTCTTTTTTAATTAGGGTTGCCACAAATTTATTCAATTTTGAAGTTTGTTTGCGCTTTGCATAATTCTATTACTCTCTAGTCTAAATATTTGTACAGTGAGTTATTTGATCTGAGCAATGATATTATATGTGATTAGGAAATTGTTTATTATAACCAACGTACCTTTTTATAGCTTCTTTAGCTAAGATGCTAAAGATCTTGTCCCAAATAAACTAAAAATCTAAAAGATAAAATAACCCGATATGCTACCACGATATAAGACCAGTAGCGTATTTAGGGGGGGGGAGCATTGGGTTGGAGATCATTAATACATAGGGTTACCATATTAAGGACAGTATTTTTAGTGGCATGCCCCCCTTGGAGATCAGTAAACCAAGACAGATTCCATGTGAAAAATTTTTTCAGAGATCATTAGTTTCCGGAGACGAAAATCATAAAATCCGAGACTGATGCGAAGCGAGGATTTTTTTTAGGAAACACTTGTTGTTTGGGACGAAATTTATGAAATCGGAGACTAATTTATAGTAAAGACTTTTTTTTACCTACCCTTGAATAAATTTTTCCCAATTAGCCTATTTGATTGTGTTCGCATGCCTTCCCCCATTCAAAAATCCACATTTAAAAAATCGGTACACCACTGCTTAAGACAGTGGAATTTAATAATTACTTTAAATTAATAAATTAATAACAATTTAGAACAATATACTGTACATCCGGATTAGTTGTTTCATCCCTAGGATGCCCGCCTACTCTATTCAAGTTTTTTGTGGATAGAATTGCTAAGATTCAAGATTGAATTGCTGCAGAGTATGGCACATTGCAGGGCCAGATTCCAACCAATCTCAATAAAGCACCTAATCTTTAATTTTCTACTCTATCGCTCCAGTCGGCTTTGGGTAGTTTTTTTATTCTACACAGCAAAAAAATTTGTTTGGGATTCGATTTCGATCCTTGTAAGCTGTAACAAAAAAAACACGTAAAAATGATTTGATGAAAATATTCGTCAAACTTTGGTTTATCTAAACAAGCATCAATCTACTTTTGTTGATTGAAATTTTTTCGCAACTTAAATAGATTTGTTTCTGTATATGTTAAAAAACGCTAACCGTATCGACAAATTAGGAACATATTTTTTTGGCTTTGAAATAAGGTAAGGACTCTAAAATTTTAAAACGGAATTTTAAAAGCAAAATAAGACAGCAGATTGTTGTTACTGTAAACCTTCAAATGTTTACTTACAATAATAACTTAAGCTCTTGACTTTATTAAAGCTTGACAGTGTGCATAATAAAATTGTAATTAATCGTTCCCTTTCATCTTTGCTCTAATTGATCACTGTTGTTTACCAATGTTCTCATTTAATAAATTCTATAATGTGACATCAGTGACGAAATTTATTGACCTGCATGAAAGCTTTATTTGTTGTTAAGCTTAGTTAAAAAGATTAAGGTTATTGAAGCATACAAATTTTCGTAGTGTCTTTTGTAAAGTAGTTACTTGCTTTATTTGCTCTAGTCCACCATTGTTCAGCTAGAGGAGGGTCCAGGTAAAGACTATTTATAATATGAAGGATATTGCTGTTGTAAATGTTTGCCATTATGATCTTTTTTCATATTTAACTGACTAATCGTTTACTGATTCAAATTTTCAAATTACTACGGTACTTGTAACAGCTTAATTTCAACTATTCGGCTTTTTATGAACAATATGAAACTAATTGGGATTTTCCTGTTTTTTTCCAGCCGACGAATGCTATGACTACCGCCTTTCAAGTCGAACAGTCGCAGCAGCACTCGTACTTTGGAAAAACGTCGCCAGGTTTTGGAACACCGGATCCTGCCAGCGCAAAAAGAGCGGATATTTTTACTCCTGCTTATGCTCATCCTATGCATCAGCCACAGCGCATGATAACAGCGAAAAACATTTATTCCCGACGATTGGAAATGGAACCTAATAAAGAAGAAAAGCCTATAGAAAAAGAAGTAGTGTTAAAAAGTCATCAAGAGAAAAACTGTCTACACTCAGTCGACAGCGTGAGTGAAAACAATAAACTTACGGAAAAGACGAAAAAGCCTTCAAATACTGACAAGTAAGTACAAAACATAATTTTTTAACTATCTTTTAGTTGTTTCTTTTTCAATCATTGATAATGAATCTTTGTTACTTTTAGTAAGTACTTGAAACCACTTGTGCCTAAACTACCACTACATTTCAAACAATATCCTTTTGACTTTATTTATGATTGTTTTTCTAACTTCAAACTATTACAAGCACCTATTTTAAGCGAATGTTAGGTTTAAACTAGTAATCGTTGAAATTCTTCCGATATCTATAGACTACCGCTACCAATTTTAGTCAATTATCTATGCAGTAATTGCATCATTGCTGTTGTTTTTAACTCACTACCGTCAGGTGATGTCATCAATTATTCTTCTACTCTAATGGAATCCGTGTGGTTGGCGAGAAATCCTTTTATGCTCATCCTCCCCCTCAAAAAAATCCTCTGTCAAAGCGATTATTTTAACCAAGTTATGAGTTAGCCGAAGTTTTACAGTCTAATCTAATTTTTTGTTTTTCTACATTATGCATTGCTAAAAATTAGAAGTAAATTTTTGTTGAAATATAGCGAATTCCATGATCCAATGATTGAGTACCTGCTTTTAAGGTACCTATTCAGCTTGTCGTTTTGTAGGTAACCTGATGAATTGCTACGCTCTGAGAAAGTATTTGTCATACCTTCTGCCTTGTCTGGGGGACAAATAAAATGGCAAAAAATAATTTGTTACAAAAGTCATACATTGTAAATTATCGAAGAATTAGAAGGAATAGAATTGGGAAAGCCGTGTCAACTTTTCAAATAAAATGAGAGAAACAGAACATTGTGCACCAAAGTTGACTATTTTTATTATTTGACCACAAGCTTTCGTGGGCTACTGCCCACTTCGTCAGATGCAATGGAATGAATACACGAAAGTTGACTATTAAAGTTGATAGAATACATTAAAGTTGACACTTTTTATTTTACTGACTAAAGAATACTTACTAAAGGATACACTAAAGTTGACTATTTTTATTATTTGACCACAAGCTTTTGTGGGCTACTATATCACTTCGTCAGATGCAATTCGCTTGCACCATTCTATTGCACCTGACGAAGTGGGCAGTAGCCCACGAAAGCTTGTGGTCAAATAATAAAAATAGTCAATTTTAGTGCACAATGTTCTGTTTCTCTCATTTTATTGTAAATTATGTTTTCAAAGTCGCACCGCGGAAACCGCATTTCTTAGACGGAAGCGAAGCAATTAATTTTTAGACCTACTCCAGTTAGAAATGTAGTTTTTTCTAGAACTTTGGGAAAACCGCAACCTCAGTTGCAATTTATGACCGCGGAAAATTTACCCAAAATACTAAAGTATACCTTGAACTTGATATGTCAAAATACATACATATAGTTTAAAAAACAGCAATTTTGCTGATATACAAATAAAACGTTTAAACGGAGCTTCTTAAAACTGTTTGTCCGTAGCATCTCTGCCGCCGTTCCCCGATCAAGAGGTTTTATGGAAATCCAAAAGCAAGCAGTTGAGAAGGGAAAAGTTCGTTGCTGTCTGGCTCGAGCGGTTGTCGTCGTTGTTGTTTATCTTGTTTTGCGTCAGAATTCTTTCTCGCATTCCGTCAACAGCTGTGCGGGCGGGAGAATTCGCGTTTGAAACGCAAATCGACGACGTTTCGTGTTTTTGATGCGCGAAGCAGCACGCGCTGACGTCGATTACATTGTTCGCTTTGATCCGCGCCAATGTGGAACACCGAAGTGGCCTGGTTCGGCTTGAAGTGTCGTTGAATCGAGACGCAATTCCGCTTGTCATCGCCTGCTGCGACTTCGCGTTGTAATCCGACGCTTTTCCTCGTAAAAATCATAAACTTTCACACGAAAATATAATCGCAGCATTTTTGTCACACGCCTTTATGGACGATAGAAAAACCTTGTTTCCGCGAGAGATTGTCTTTCTTTTGATCTGAGAAAATAGGGCCAAAGTCGCTACTCGATATTCTACCGAAGTAATGAAGCGAGAATCTTACCCTTAAATGACAAAAACTTTTCTCAAACTCGTTGACGTCCGATTTGCGGAAGTAATCATAAAAAAACAACTTTTCCACTCAGCAAAGTTGTTTCGTCCTATGAATCCTTTTCCAAATAGCAAATTACGAGTTAATTACTCGTAAGTTAACTAACGCAAAAATACATAATGTCCGTTCATTCGATAATACAAGCTTAAAAGTTAGATATGTGATAAAAAAGTAATTAAAAACGTACATCGCATCAAACTATGAAACTATCTTAAACGACGTTAATGGCAATTTTTCTATTCGTTGTCAAACTTTTAGCCAAATGCCGAGTTATTTAACAAATATACCACATATCAGAAGACTAAAAACAAAATTACAACTCAAATTTGAAAAAAAACTTTCGTGGAATTTTTAAAAATTATCAGAAAACTAAAAACATATATCAGAAAACTAAAAACACAATTAGAAATCAAATTTGAAAAAAGCCCTTTGGGGAAATTTTTTAAATTCTTTTTTAGGCTTTCTTTTGTTGTTAATCTATATAAATGACTTACCACCAGCCTCTCAATTTCCCACCGAACTGTTTACTTGTGGCTCTTAGTTAACTTTATCTGATGAAAAATTAACAAATCTTCAACAAAAGTGACATTCAGCTGATAATTGTTTTTCAAAAATTAAGTCTTTTCACTCAACTGTATCAAGTTGAATTTTTTGAACGAACATTGATTGTACCACTTACCTGATGCTTTTCTGATTTCGATTGACTTCTTCCTGAAATCAAAAAGGACGTGTTACCTGCTACGCTTTTAAACAATGTAGTTTATAATTTTTCGTGCCACTGTGGTAATCGGTACGCAGGACCTACATCTCAGCGATTACAGAACAGAATCCGTCAACACATGCCAAAATTTATTAGAACTGGGCAAATTCCAAACTCTCGCAACATCTTCACTCGTTTTGGCAAATCTTCAACCCCAGTCATGTTCAGTGAATCTGCGATTGGTCAACACCTTTTAGATAACCCTAAGTACGCCAAAAATTACAATGATAAAAAATTTACTATTCTTTCATATGGCCGTTCGACTTTTCATTTGTCTGCTTTGAAACCCGTTTACGTCAAGTCATGCAAGCCAAATTTATGCCGCCAAAAAGAGTTTGTTTACAACTTGAAAATCTTGCGCTGATCACTCGTTTTGACGCTTTTCTCAAACATCCAATCATCTTCGTTCAGCTTTATCAGAAAATCATTAATTTTTTTATTCCTTCATTCCGACGTTTATCTCCTGAAGAGTGTCGGAAAAAAACGTTGAGATAGAGATGAGTTTTTTGTTGGCTATTTTCAAATTCTGCACCACAAATCACTTGTTTAAATTTTTTCTAAGTATGTAAAACAGGCTAAACGCCAACTACGTGTTTTTTGCTTAAATTTTTCATATGCCGTAACTATTAAAAGAAATTCTTCGATGGCCAAATTTTTTTGAATATAAATAACCCATGTTGTCTTTTAAGAATACGCAATCTAATCAAACTAGCAGAAAATGACTAATAAAACTATTTTAAATTTTTACCACTGAACAAAAAAACTTTTTTATAGATCAGATCAGAAAAAGAACCAGAGGAAAGTTCTGAACGACAGAGTTTCCAACAAAGAATCCGAGAGATCAGACGACTTGCAATTGCAACTTGAAGAATTAGATACATTCATTGCTGAGCTGTCACAAACATTTACATCGACTGGTAAATTGCAAAAACTGCAAGCTTGTGAAAAAAACAAATCAATTTTTTTAATTTTAATATTTCTTTAAGCAAATTAGTTATTAATGATATTGCTTCAAAATGTAAATCCTTAAATTGCACCCTACAAAAAGTAATTGTTGTCATCAAATTGTCACTATGGCCAATAGATGAAACTACATTTTAAAGCGATTAGTTTGTTGTTGATTACTTCCAAAAGAATTTCCTTCAGTCCAATTATTAGCTAGTCGTACCGCATTACACATTAACACCGCTTACTGACCTATTTCTTGTAAACTTGGAAAATACCCTTTTTTATTCGTACGCGTCATATAAATGCTTCTGACTACGAAGATTCTTACTGTAGCAGTTACAGTCCCGGATTCTTGAAATTCAGAAATGCATGTCGAGCTCTGTACTTGATAAGGGTCATACATAAATCAGTTTCTTTTTTGTCATTAAACACAACCAGAGAATGTGCAAAACACATCATTCGATAGTAAATCTTTTCTTGAAAATTATGAATGTTTTGCAACAATAAACACAAGTTTGGTCTTCCCTTTTTATGTCGGAATTAATTTCGTTTATATCTTTTATTAAAAAATTACCTTTTTGAGTATGACTGCAAAAAAGACTTCTTGTGCTTTAAAACACTCGCACATGAAATGAAGAGAAACAGTGTGACACAATCAAATACAAATTGCAGGTATTTGTATAGCTTTGTACGCTCAAATTACTCACACACATTATATTAGTCGGCAGCGTGGTCGAGTGGTTGAAGCACCGGACTGATGATCAACATGGTCTTGGTTCAAAACCCACTCGCTACATTTTGTTGTGTCTTTGGGAAAGACACTTTACGGCACTTTCCCCTGCTTGGTGGTCCTGGCAAGAGTTCTAAATTACAGTCATATCTTTATTAAATTACAAGCGGACAGCAATATCTTGGCATCTCCGGAAGCAGGTCGGGGTAATTGCCTACCCTATGTATTAGCGCCTCCGTCGCTTTCCTGCGAGTCAGGAGGATAAATATAGAGATGAAATGAAATAATACAGTAAGGCAAAAAATCTTTTTTTGATGAAGGCAAATGCAATCGTTTTTTTTTTGTTTTTTTATTCTAAGGTAAAATAGGTTAAAACTCTGACGAATGAAAACAATTCGTTTTTACAATAGATGAAATTATTTTATCAAGACACTTCTGATTTTCGATTGAATTAAATAAATAGAATCGATTTTGAATTGTGTTCATCGCGCTCTTTTTAACGTATTACGTTTGAAAAGCGTTGCTTGTTTAATTTTCGACGCTTTGCATTGTGATTTAAATTTTACGGTAGCGTTTTGGCCCGAAACCGAACCCTTAAAAAAGGTTGGGCTTGGCACTTGGCTGCTGTTTATTGTGAATGCCTGATCGCTAATAAAAGCTGTTTCGTATACATATTTATTTTCAGCTGAACTAAATTTAGATTTGTCGCGTTACTTGAATAGCGGTGCGATTGTTTTTTAGCTCCCAAGGCATCGATGCTTAAAAGAAGCGCTTCTTGTGCCAATGCAAAGAGAGAGAGGCCAAAACGAGTGGCATTTCCTCCGCAATCATCCAGGTATATTTTTTAAACACACGGATAAATGGCGTTTACTTTTTACAGTATAATTGTTTACAGCATTTTTAAAGAACAAGATTTTTCCTTTCTAAAAAGCATAAAATCCTATTTTGGGACCTACTTGAAAATAACAAATTTTTTAAAATTTATTTTAGAATTTTAATAAAAAATTCTTTCCGTTTTCGAATTTTTTTGTTTGTCATGTGATCGTACTTTCAATGGAGAAATATTTAGGAAGTAGTTTTAACTATTTTAAAAACTATTTTTATCATCTTCAACAAAAACAATTCAAATTTTATTTATTTTAAAAACCTTATTTGCATAGCAAAATCAATTGTTCACTTTTACAAAACCTTTTTCCTGTTTGCTCGGTTTGAAAGTTCTTAGATTCTTGTAGATCTAGTTCAAACTCGATTCTTTGCGTTTGTTTAGCAAACTTCAGTCGAAGTCAAAGTTTCGTCTGCCATTAAAAAACAATAACGAACTTCAATTTCGATGTATATCCCAAGATCAAAACAATGTCAAGCGAGATTATCTTGTGCAAATACGATCAAAACATTTTTTTTACGTTCATGATACGAATAATCAGCCTTGTTTGCAAAAACTTGCCATTAATGCCGCGTTTAATGTCAAAGAAATTCGACAAAAGCAGCAGCAAGTAAGATTTTTTTCAAAATTTGAATCCAAACTTTGGCCTAAAGCAATTTCCGCCATAATTATTTATGATCGAGCCATTTCTATTCAACGATAACTGTTTGCAGCTTCAAAATCAAGACTTCTGATTCAGTGCCGTACCCGCCGAGCCGAAGCAAGAGCAGTTACGATTCGGTTTCGCGCCGTCTCTTTCCGTCCGGCAGCGCAGAGCGCGACTGCAAAACGAAAAGCCCTGCCGTCGGATCAGGTAATGTTTTCATAGCTGGCACGGCATCCAGGCCTGACGAAAGCTCGCTAATAAAACATAACATTTCGTCCGCAGCTGCTTGGACTTTCTAACAGTGTTGCTTTTTTTCTCTTGTACACTCGCGGTCCGTCGTTTGGTCCAGGTTTAATGCGAATTTAATTGCTTCACAAAGACCAGTAGGTCAAGGTGACGACAGGTTTGTGTTTGAACAAGGTTCGCGTGTTTCGTTGGCTTGGTGGGCTTGTCAACATCCGGGACGTTACGAAGACCGATTGTTTCTTGTTGCACTTGTTTGTTACTACAAGAAAGTTTACTTTGAGGATTGAATTTTCTCTTTTATAGCAGAAGTAAATCAAAATAGCGAGGTAGAAAACCAATCATTCGTTCGCTTTTTTTTTTATCTTTTTTGTATAAGGAATCCTATTGTGAGGTCAGGCTGGAAGAAAGCATTCCTATTCTGCAAAAACACTGAAAAACAAATAAAGATTATAAAAGTACTTCGGTGTTGGTAAATATTTTTATGAGTACTTTATAGCGTTTAATAAGAAATTCATGCCACGGAAAAAGTAAAGTTTGGTGACTTTAGCACGATGTTTTCTCATTAAAATCAATTTAAAAAGAAAGGTCGGTGATCGCAGATTTACCTAGAAAAATGAGGCTATAGGAAAAAACCTCGGAAGGTTGTTCAGTTTCATCTTGTTTACACATCTTTGTAGAAAGCAAAGCCTGCTGGTTTTTCTCTTATATTTCTTTCAACAGAAGCAGACAAGTCGCTTGTCTTATATTTTGTCGCCTGTTGAAGGTCGTAGCGGAAATCCGTTAAAAGGCTCGTGGCGATGTAAATGCTTTTAAACGAAAGTAAAAGCAACTCCTGTTTGAGCTTGTACAAACGAGCTTTTCGAGGTTTTAAAATGCCATTCGACCGCTTTTATTGTTAGACAAAAATGTTAATCGATTGAAAAACGAAGGATATAGCACTGTTCAAAACGCTAATACAAACTTACATGCGGTTCGAAATCCTGGATTGCAGATGATGCAATCCGACATAGGAATCCTAGGTTGAAGTGGGTACGGCTTCTGAGAGCTCTTGTAATCCTCAACGTAAACACCATGGAGAGGCGCTGTTCAAAATGCGGATCTCTGCCGCAATGAGGCAAGTTTAGAGTTTATCTGTCGCTTTAGGCGCCTGTCAGTGATGACATTTCCCGCGTATGAGAGAGAGTTACTGATGAAAGAACTAATCTCCCTAACAGGCCGCTTAATTTACAGCTTGCCTGATACTGAGAAAGGAATTTCGCATGTTTTATGACGGAGAGGGCAATTTATTTAATAGACATATTTGTTTCATAAGATAATACGATTTTGCTGTGTCGATCGCGGCGAATTTTAATTGTATTTAATGCAATCGCATTCAACCGAAGAAGTGGAAATTTAGAAAAAAAGAATTTCAGTTGCAAACATTAAAATTAAAGTTATTTAAAAAAGTCAAGGTTTGAATTGAGAAGGGTATATCTAAGGTAAATATGAGAATATAGCTACATACTGTGTATTTTTAAATCTGACAGAGATCCAAAAAAATTTTTAATTTAAACCATTCGAAAAATTTGAAACAACTTTTCAAACCCTAAAAACATTTTTTTGGGCCCGAGCAAAGCAATTGAAAATCATCTGTGTTTTAGGAAAAGTTTATTTCAGAGTAGTTGCACTACTCTATCACACAAATGGTCACAAATTGTTTCTAAAAAAAACCTTTGTAATGGAAACTAGTAAGCTGCGCTACCTGCCGAGAATGAAATTAATAACGTGGTTTTGTCAAAAATCCTTTATATAAAATCATTCTTGCTGTATACATTGTAGTTATTAATTTAATTGCATTCCGGTCTGTTACGTGATTTATTCTTTCATGCCTATTTTCGGCAGTTTTGTTTTAATATAACTGTTATAAATCACCTAGAATTCAAGTTAGCCTTGTTTAATTTCCTTTGACAGAAAAATTTTATAAATAAAGGCAAAAAGTTTTGGGGTTTTTCTTTATTGTCCCGCTTACATGATGATAATAATATTAATATATTGTTTAACGGTAAATTCTTTTTCTGTTTTCAGTCCGAAAATAATTTCATTAACGAAAGCTTTTTTCAAGCCTCTGAGTCAATGAGTGTTATTTCCTAAAAACCGGCTGAAAAAACGCTGATGTTTTTAAACTTTGCCTTTTAATGATTGCAAAAGTAGGAAAAACCCAATTACCGTAGGTTAAAAAGTAATTAATCGATTATTTCCAATAAAACTATTTTGCAATAGAAAATAAGGCTTATGTAAATGAAAATGTGTATATTTTATATAAATGTTACCACGTTTCAGTCATTTTAATTTTACGATTTAATTCTATCAAAAGTTAATCACATCTAGCTCCAATTGATCGGCAAAACCATCTTTTTTAGAATCTCTTGGGAGTTCTTAAAACAAATAAATTTTAATAGTAAATTAATTTATAGTTTTACTTCAATATAGAATCGTCTCAAGTGTTATTTGTCACACTAGTTCTTTTAACTTAAAAGATTAAACTTGAAATGTTTTAAACTGCTAATAATTACATTGTTGTATTGAAATGATTAAGAGACGAACTGATGACCTATTAGTTGTTGTAGTTTTCTACATATTTGTAATTTCTTGAAATTAATTTAACCTGATAAGCGTAAAAATTTAAATCTCAAAACAAGGTTAAATTTGTGTAAGGTAGTAGCAATTGTTTGTCTCGATGCGGCCAGTTTAGAAGTTGTCAATGTTGACATCGACATTCATGGCCGTAAAATCATTTGCTTTAAGGGCAAGGTTTTAATGAGATAATTAACTAATGCTGTAAATTATTTCAGGATTATAGCGCGAATATTGTATGAATTTAGAGAAACTATTGAACTGTCAATTGAGTTTTTTATGGCCGTAACTTTGTTCCAGAATAGTGATGTATTGAGTTTCAAAACAAAGGCGAATAGTTACAAATGCTTTTCTTGTGCAATTAGTAGCCTACTTACTGGTTAATCCAAGTGCTGTGAAATTATAAATTGAAATATTGCGTGATTTTTTTTTATCTCAAATCTGTTTTTATTCGCATAAAAAAAGACAAATGACAGTTTAATCTAATTAATCTTGGATCCAAACTAGCTGCCGTATTAATATATAACCGATTAAAGTTTACTCATCTAGCTTGGTTATGGTCAAGTGCTAGCCTTCAAACTAGAAAAGCAAAGAACGCTCCGCTCGTTTCACAGAGCACACTGTGACACAGTTATGCCGCAAGTCTGCTGGTT
Source organism: Diplosoma virens (assembly GCA_963680785.1). NCBI lineage: Eukaryota > Metazoa > Chordata > Ascidiacea > Aplousobranchia > Didemnidae > Diplosoma > Diplosoma virens. Next base: position 23,324,995 of record OY796886.1, read on the forward strand.
AACTCTTCAAGCGCAAACAAATTTGGCATTGAAAAGGATTATGACACATATGATGTTTTGGGGCAAACGGCTCGTAGTTAAACACCACAATGAAACGAGAGTTTGCGGAGTAGTGAAGAAAAGTATTTGAATTCTACTTTATTACTTTGAGCAAAATCACTCTTTTTTTTCTTTTTTTGGCAAATAGAGAAAAGAGAAATTAAACAAGATCGAACCGAAAAACTGTTTTATTGTTGTAATGAGATAAAAGGCGGATATTTTTGCTCGAGAGTTAAACCAGGTTGTATAGTGTAAGATCAGTGTAGTCACAGCTAAAAAATAATTATATAGTATTTCCATTTTATCTTTTCTATCGTGAGAGGTTGAACAGCAAAGCAAACATTGGCAATCTTTTAGAAGAGAAGATCTGGCAAGACAAAAATTATTTCCGATTTTTTAAATGGTTCTAAAAATGCAGAAAGCAATTTTCTTTTTTTATTATATTAACTATTTGTCTTTCTAATTTTCAGAAAAATGGCAGTGGAGTAAAACTTGGGCAACGTTTAACAATTATTCGGACCTGCTTCCAGAAAATCCGGAATTTTTCCGGTTTAGGAGCAAACTGTCTGGAACGTGGTAAAATTTTCTGCAAAAAGCGAAGAGCCAATGCAATTGAAAACATTTTAGTTACAATCAAAGAGCCAATGCAATTAAAACTGTATTTTGCTTTGACAATAAGAATAGTTAACTCTCGAAACGTCACCTTGTAAATAAAATGTTTTCAATTGCATTGGCTCTGCTTTTTGCTGAAAATTTCTGGTTTACATTTTTATTTTTTTCTGTAACTTAAATTTAGAGTTGCTTGTTGAAACCGCTAAGCAGATAAATTAAGGAAAAAGTCTTTTCCATGGACGCAGCAACATGACGAAAATGGGAGTGGAACGAACAGCATGTCAAACAAAGTCGCCTTTAAAATGGTGTTCTTTCCGATTGATCTCGCTCTCCATAATTTTTCTTTAACAATTTTTTCCTTTGATTCTCATCATAGTTCGAGAAGGTTGCAAGATTTCTTGAGACATCGCTAAAACTATTTTTAAAGCATTGTGTGTTCACTTGCACCTTTGCAAAAAAATAAGAGAGTCAACAATGTTAATCAAAGCCAGATTCTACATAGATAGTTGCATTTGTTTTCAGAACTATTTCTTTGATACGATCGTTTGTACTTTTCGATGTTTGTGTTACAACTATACTGAGTATTGTTGGTATTGTCAAGTAGAACCCCATTTTCGGGGTCGTTGTTTACATCCTCAAGCACCCACTTTAAGTCTAGCGTTCATACGATGATAAACAATAGACAAATTCCGTAATGTGTCCAAGTGTCGCGAACGATACGCTGTGAGTGTTTTTGAACATTGGTCAGTAATGTTTTGCCGTTTAGTTTTTAATAAAGTATGGGAAAAGCATATTTCAATGGCTTTTCAACGTCGACTGCTCTTAAAGCAATTTTTGAAACTCATTTGCTTTTTTTGTTCAGTTTAATGCCCAATTTAAAAATTATTATTAGTTGTTACAAAAAACACTTTTTTAAAAAAAATGCGAGACAAACAACAGAGCAATTTTGCCGAACTCGAGCAAGTCATAACGGAAATGGAAGCTTTGGCTCAGATGGAAAATGAGAAAAAAAAGTTGGCCATGGCCAGAGAAAACGATAGTCTCGATGACAAAATCCTTTCAGAATCCAGTTCCCAAAGCGGTAGTAAGAAGAAAGCTGATGATGTGTGGGTCAAGAGATTGCAGGACGGTGACGGGATCTTGAAGAAAGATAAAACATTTGATTTAGTGAAACATGAAGCTGGCAATTACTCTCGGAGCGATTCCTTCAGTCGATCATCTCTTTCAAAGAACGAACTCTATGATAATTCGTTGCCGAAATCTGTTACTTTTTCTCCAGAACTTTCGGAAAATGACGCAAAAGCGATAAACCATTTAGGACCTATAGAAATTTCCAGAAAACAACAAGTTGCTGAATTTTACGGAACCAGCAGTGGGTATCCCGATACTCCGAAGTTTTCTTCGGATCGTGATAATACGCCTACTAAATTAAAGGAAAGGACAAGCAGCTCTTTTAAATTTGTGTGCTCCGACCAACGCGATTCTACGACGGATTCTAGATCTTTCTATCCCTTAAACACTGGTAGATATTTTTTATGTAAAGGCTCCATTTCCACTTCGAGCAGGGAATGGAGTATTCTTTGTTTTTGTTTTGATTTTTTTGCTTCGCTTAGCGCTTAAGCGCAAAAAGAAGTTAAAAATAATTAATGAAACAAAGAATGCTCTATTCCACGTTCGTAGTAGAAACGGGCCTTTATCCAACTTTTTACATGAATTTGAAAAGAATAGCTGCTAAATTTAAAAGCAACTTTATAGTTTATCGAGCTTGTGTTTCTCAAACTTTTTAAGCTTGTGTCGCGCTGAAAAATCAAAGTTTAATGCGTAACGCACAATATAAAATAAAAGCTTCCTTTCGGAAAAATCGAAAAAGCTGTCTCAAAATTCCAGCATTGTGTCTGCAAGCTTAAATAGATTGTTTCATAAAGTGCGCCAAATTTGAAATTTTATTTAGGAAAACAAATAATAACGCAAATGGTTACATATGGCATACTTATAAACAGTAAGTTCTCTTATTTATGTATGAAACACAATGTCCATCATATGTTCACCTGCACTGAGTCTGCATGCATTTATGTGCTCTTTGAAATTACTGATAACTTTTTCACACATCTGTGGCCCGATGTCTTCAATCATACGCTCGATTTCAGCCTGGAGTTGAAGAACCGTGTATGGTTGGTTGGTGTATACCTTGGATTTCGCGAAACCCCACAAGAAGAAATCGCAAGGGGTAAGATCGCATGATCTTGGTGGCCATTCCTTATCGCCGTGCAAGGATATTACTCGTTCCGGAAATTTTTCGTGGAGTAATGCAAGCTTTTCACGTGAGGTGTGGCAGGTCGCTCCATCTGCTGAAACCAGAAGCTGTCAATCTCCAATTCTTCCAAGTTCGGCCACAACTGAGTGGATATCATGTTTCGGTACCGTTCTCCATTAACAGTAACTGCAATCCCCTCATCAGTTTTAATAAAAAACGGTCCGATCACTCCACCTGCCAGAAACCACACCACACAATTATTTTCAATGGATGTATTTCACGCTCTTGCATTATTTGAGGGTTTTCATTTCCCCAAATCCGGCAATTTTGTTTGTTGACAAATCCACTCAAGTGAAAATGGGCCTCGTCACTGAATACGATTGGTTTCGCAAAATTGTTATCCACTGCATATCTTTTCAAAACCCAGTCAGCAAATCGCCTCCGCCTCGCATGATCAGCTGGCTTAAGATTATGCGTAAGTTGAATTTTGTACGCGGGCGTATGGAGATCTTTATGCAAAATCCGATGTAATGAAGAAGTCGGGATATCCAACTGCTGCAAACGTCGGAGAATTGATTTTCCTGCTCTCACAATGATACCATCTTGCACAAGAACAAGCTGTTCCCCAATTTGACGAGAACGTTTCCGCCAAGGCGATTTTACAGTTAAAACTAAACCAGTTGTTTCAAATTTGTTTGTCATTATTCTGCGTACAACAGACTCGTAGGAAGCTTCATTTCTGTCAAAAATGGTTCGGAGTTTTCGCACGGCTTGCGTCGCACATGCTCCATTTTGGTAAAATGTCTTAACAATAAGACTCGTTGCACGGTTGAAAACCGCTTCATGACACAATATTGTAAGCAACATATACTAAGCAAGTACCGGTATTCTGCAAATAATTCAATTTTTACATAAAGTATTCTGCAAGTTAAAACAAAAAACAACTAATTGGAGTGAAGACACTTTGCAAAAATGATAAAAGTATGCTCTTAATCTTTAGCACACAAAACGTTCGCCAAATTCAAATTCGGCGCACTTTATGGAACACCCTATATCACAGTTACACATACTTTAAAAAATGTTTTGCGACATGCTGTGTGAAAAACATTGCAGTAAAGCAACGTTCATCTTGACGACTGTTTGCTTTGCTTCTTTATTATTATAAATTAATTAAGTGCTGGCTAACCAACGTTAATCACACTTAATTTATAATGACAGAAGAATTCAACCGCTGCCGTAAACAAATGTTTAGTCAGCTGTAGTGATAGCAACTTTGCAAACGGGTATTTCCAAACATTGCTCCATACGCAAACTTGTTTTTATCTACAGTTTGTTTTACATGTTTTTTAGTGTATTCTTGATTTTAATTAATTTTTTTAATCTACAGTAGAAGTAATATCTTTTATGTTTGTTTTTGCTTTGCTAATTTTTTTCCCGTCAACCATAGGACTAGAGCTAAAAAGTACTTTATTTGGGTTATAGACTTGGAGAAGTGATATGACGTTCAAGTTAAATGTATTTTTTTGCGATAAGAAATAATTAAAAATGACTCCCCTTTTTTGTTCCGCAATTTCAATCCTTCTCGCGTTTATTGAGGGTCCACGGTATCTACACATGAAGTACAGTAAAAGGATATTCATATGATGGCATGTTGATTCTTTTTGCAGGCATTCAAAGTCCGATAAAGGATGACGATGTCTTTACGTCACAAGGGTAAGTGTTGACGTAAAACGTAAATCGATAAGAAGTCGTTTGCCTTCTGTCAATTTCTTCACTTTTGCCGCCTTATCAAATCAAATGTAAATTTAAAATTCCAAGAAAACTTAAAGCGAAACACACTTAGATTTAAAGCACAATGGCGTCTTTTAATCGACTGTTTATTGTGAACCTATTTTCAATTCACTATTTTTGTTGTATGCTGAGGTTAGACAAATAGAACTTGAGAAGAATGTTTGAAGAGGATTATGAGGAACATTTACAAATGAGTTAAAATTCTTTGGCTCTTGACCTTTATCAGTTGCCGTTATCTAATTATCATGTTCTTAAATCCGTACTGTAAACTAAAAAATTTTTATGAATTCTTTGAGCTTCTTAAACATATTTACTGACATAGTTTATGGTATTTTCAACTTTATTTAATTAAAAAATGAAAATTTTTAAATCTAAAGATGAGATTTCATTTGTAAAGTGAGAGACTTTGTTTAAAACTTTCAGGGTCGCCCAATCATCTTTTCCCTCACAAATGGGGCACATTCGTCCCGTTCAGCAACAAGTTTCTCCCGCGACGCACGTTTACAAGCTCAGCTCCCCTCCAAAAAGGCAGAACAAGTTTGAAGAGCAACTTTCACCACAGCTCTTCATCGCAATGTCAATGAATCCTGGAGGAAGACCTGTAGAGGTAACGGTGCAATTTACTTTTACTTGTTGCAAATTCTATCAATGGAGTTTGTGTATTTGAGAAGAACTTGATTTTTCAGGAAATTCACAGCTATAAAGAGGACCTCGATCCTTCATTTGGAATGGATCCCGTTGATTCTATTTCTCCCGTTACTCCTGGTTTTCCTGTTTCTCCGAAAACCCCGTACGTCAACGAAAAATCACCCGTATCAAGTGAGAAAGCAGACTTTTATTTTTGTTACGTTTTGGATATGATTTAAAAATTTTAGAATTATCATCTGAAGAAATGCGCTTAACTATTTTTCAACTTGTTTTCAGGCCATTTTCCTGTTGGGTCTGTGCGGACACCGCTCTCTATATTGGGTTTGGAACATAAACCCCAACCTGAATCCGTTGGAGTTGATATAGAAAGTGAAAGTAGGTGAAAGTAAATTATTTGCATCAATAGCAATAGAAATCGCGTGTTTAATAATTTTTAAATAATCCCGAAATGTGTGCTTTTAGAATTTAATACCATGCTACTGCAAATGCTCAGAATGCACGAATATGAAACTGTGTTATTTTTTAAATATTTTTTATCTTTAAACAGGCAGTTTTTTTTTTGAAAAACGTGCGATCGCTTTTTTTTTATTCACAAATTTTTTTCTTTTGGTAAAAACAACTTTTTATTGTTACTCATCAGTCATTAGTCTTCTTAACTGAGCCATACTACGCCTAGAAATTACGTCACGTTTGACCGACGTCGTGGCCCAAAATATCAAACCTAGTTGACAGATAATGGTCTGAGCGCTTTTTCGTGCATGGAAAAGAGTGAAAAAAATTGTTATTGTGTCGCGACGTATAGACGAATCACGGCACAGTAACGTAACTGATATCGAAAGTAAAATGCATAGTCATATAATTATCATCATTAGTCGCAATGTTCCCTGCCTCTCGTTTTAAGGAGAGGTATTTTCCTGCTGTTAGTGACCAGCCTTGTCTCCTCGCTCCCCTGCGAGCGAAAACCAACAAGGTCAAGTCTGGATGCTCGTGACTCAATTTGTGTCTCTTTCAATCGAGCCCTCCCTACAAACACAGCAACCGGATTTCACAGAAATTTTACGTAAATTTTACGTAATTCACGTGAAAACCACGTGGATTTTTTGTGGAATTTACGTGGTGTGTTGTCGGGCTAATACTTATACGACACGAGCGTGTAGCGAAAACTTTTTACGTTTGCTGCAAAACTCTCAGCAAACACTTGCGCGGAGGGCGGTTTTGTTTGCTTTACACTGAGGCGTGTATACCGTGCTGAATTTGAAAATGATAAAGTCGGGCTTATTTATTTGTTTTATCGTGACAATTGAAAATATCTGTGCTTCATTTAATGATCAACTTTTTTACTCCTGGAATAAGCGCACTCAAGATAGCCGATTAGCCGTTGTTGTTTCTAGTTAATTACGTCCAGCCTTGTGTAATGATGAACTTTTTTCCTCGACAACTCAAACTTTAAAAAAGTTTCAGCAATGCAATGGACAGCAATTTGACAATTTGCTTTGCTCAATTCCACGGTCAAGAAAATTTTTTATATTCATCACCCTGTGATTTAGCCGCGCTTATAATTACAGTAGATAAAATATTTAATAACAACCAAAAAAATTAAAAAACCTAAAAGCAACTTTATTTTGTTTTTTTACGAGACTTGTTTTTAGATGCCACATTTAGTGGCCTAAGCTTTGCGTTGTTTCAAAATTATAAGAATTTTGGTTCGCAGCATTTGTTGCATGTAATTTTTCAAGAACTGACACCTTCAGTTAAACCTATTTTACCGTTTTAAGCAAGTAGGTTAAGTTTTTTTGTGTTCTAAATTGTGACCATCACACCGCCAATATTCAGAGTAAGAGTGTGATTTTATTTTAATTTTTAGTTACATGTCTACTGTAGTTTTTGTGTTTTTACATGATAATCTTATAGTTGTCTAGCGCCACCCTGCGATCATTATTTCTACGAATGCGAAGCTTTTCTTTTGCTTTGCTATGATTATGTGAGCGAGTCACAATGCGGTTGCAAAATGTGACAAATGAAATAGCATTTTTTGTTTAACTTTATAATTATTTGATTAAAACCTCTACAGGGTTGCTATAATTTCTTAAAAAATGCTCTTTAAAAACGACTTTTTTCTTTTTTTTAACCAGAACACATCCAAAAAATAAGCAATATAAAAATTTGGCATCTCCAAAAATATACACCCAAAAGTGGCGTCTCGAAAAATATACACCCAAAAATGGCAACTCTTAAAATTCAAAAAATCAACCAATATAATAATTTGGTATCCCCAAAAATATACACAAGTTAACAATTGAAGTTTTTTCGTTCCGAACTTTTTAACAATATGACAAAACCGTTTGATTTTGAACGAAGGAAACTTAAAAACCAAGGATGGCGGAACTGCAAGTGATGCAACTGTCAAAGATAAGCGGGTGTAGCGCATGATCTAAATAAGCATATCCAAGGATTAAATACAGGTTTTTGTTAAAAAGGACGCGTGAAATTTCGTTAAAAATTTTTCTGGCAGTTTAAGTGTTAGTACGCAGTTGTAATATGTTTGTTCTTACCACAGCCTTAGGCAAACGCGCGGCAAAGTTATGAAAAAACTGCGAACGCTTGTTGTTAATATCAAAAGGTTTCAAGAAAGAGTAAGCTTTGTTTTAAATTATGAAAACTGGTCATTTCTAAAGGTTTTCAGCTTTGCAAAACATCGGCTTCCGTATTGAGAGGTATGTTCAAGCAAAATGCCCTTTTATAATTTTTTATTAAAGCGTTGTTTTGTAAAGTTTCTTAAATGTTTGTAGATTCTTACGTTTTTAAGTGGCTTTAATTGTCTATTTACGGCATTATGTCTGGAATGTTTCTTTCTAAAGACTCAGCATTAGGTTTCGCTTTAATTGCAAATTATTTGTGTGTGTGGTTGCGTTGTTTGAAACATTGACGATTATTGAAAGAGGTTACCTAATTATGATTAATTCATGAATTTGATAATGACGTATTTCATCAACAAAAATATATGATAAAGAGAATAAAAATTCATGCGATGACGTATAAAAAAGCTTTGTTTACTTTTATTTATTATAGTATTTTTCAAATGTAAAAGAAAAACCAAAACGTTATAAATCGACAGGGTATAGAAGCTCTTCTTTCAAAATATCAAAATATTTCTGGGTGGTTGGATTTTTTTGATTTATTATTATCAATTATGGCGAACGCCATGTACGGACCTTATTTTATATTATTGAGAATAAAAACATTTAGTATGAAGTAATGTGACACGTCCATAAATAAATCGAAATGCAGTTGTGTTCATTCTATTGATCATTAACTAGCAATTAGTTAATAAGCTTTTTCCTAACTTTCGTCTTCACAGTTTTTCCATTTAATTTCTTCTAGCCTAAGAAAAGTTTCCTTTTCCAATTTAACTGACAAAAAAACGTTTATTCTTGAAGTAAAGCGTTTTATAAAATGTTTATTTTCGCAAAAATTAACCTTTACAATTGCTAATTATTAGGAGTCTGTCCTGATCGCTACTGTACCACTCTTCTGGTCAAGTTAGTATGCATCGAACGGGGGTTCGATTCCGAGTCTAGTCAAACCCAAGATTTTAAGATTAAATTTACAGCTTTCCTGTTTGGCGCTTAGCATTACAGGGATGGTGCGAAAAGGAGATATCGAAAACTTTTCACACGATAAACTTCTGGTCCTTTCTGTCTCGTTCCCATCGCAAGCACAGTACCTTTATAATCAATTATCCTCGTAATTAAAAGAAAGGATTATTTTATACAAAAGATCCCCACGATGTTATGATCTGGTTGAAGTCGCCGAATGCAAAAATCCATCCAAATTTTCTATTTTATAACTCCCATTTTTTGATTGATATCTGTTTATCTTCCAGTTGCGCATCGATACTCAGCGGCTAAAATTTTAGTTAAATATAAAACCCGAAAGTGAATTTAACATATCATGTCCTACGGACTATAAATACGAAAGCAAATGCGAAACCGCGATTAAATGATTTTTTTCTTTGGAATCTTTGCAACAAAGCAGTTTCACTTTTTTAATACCGGCACTCGAAAGTCGATCTTCAAATAAATGAAATCATTAACTCGTTCAGTTTCGGCGCGCTTCGATTCTGTTCACGCAATTGATTACGTCATCCTTTCATAAGACCGTTTAAATTTAAGCGAGGAGGAAAAAGAAAAAAGAAAGTAGGTTTGTCGTTTTTGTTCGAATCAGTCGTTCTTCCTGCCTTAGCGACAGAACGTATTATCCCGGCTGCTTTGTATCGCATTTGTTCGTTGAATTCAAGGTTAGACTTGACTGGATTGAGATGTTTTGGTTCTTTACCAAGTTGTCTTGCATAGCAAATTGTAGATTTTAAAAAAAGTGAGCATAGTTTTAGTGTAGTTGTTGTTGAATTTCAAAACATGCAAAATACTCAATGATAACCACAAAGTCTTTTATTTTAATTTTTTCGGACCATCAAACTTTGCTTGAAAGGTGAAAGCTTAGCGGTCCAGATTATGTAAAAATGTTTAAACAAAGTTTTTAAATCATAAAGTGGATTATTCTGCTTAATATTTTAGCATCAGCTTGCTTTTCACTTAAAACCAATTTCAGTAAAAATCAAAACAGGTTACCTGCAGATTGCTTTAGTGAAAATTTCCTTTGAAAATCAGTGCTGAAATAAAAAAATTAGGTCATTTTCCTTTTTCAATGGGTAAATCAATTTCAAGTTTTGACTTCTTGTCATTTCTTCTAAGCTTTGCATGAAAGACTTACATTCCTGTTCAATTTTTTTTAGTATTACCATTATTAGAGTTTTACGTTGAATATTAGGTTCCGGAATTTAAATGTCGTGTATTAATTTAAGTCCTATCCAAATATCGTTTTTTTAACCACCCTTTCTGAATGGGATTTCGTTACCTCTGGAAAGGTTTAGATTATAATCCGAGCTCCGGTCAGCCCTAATGAAGCGCTTCGCTGAATATTTAACTTTGGTGTGTATTGAACCTTGTATAAAAATTTCGTCGAGACAGTTCGTACAATATTTACTCGCCGGTCGACGGTCGGGAAATGAAAACAGAAAAGCAAAAATTGAAGTTAAATCAATTGTTTGCGTCAGTGTCAGTGTAAGATTCTCTGGAATACATACTGAACCATGTTGGTGAATTATGTTAAGACAATGCTTTTAAATTTATCTACGAACAGTTTTATAAAATCAAATGTAATTTTGCTATCATGACTGCTGTTCTAGTAATTAACTGTATTTTGATTTTCTGAGCAACAAACTTGTTTGAGGCCGATTCGATACGATGGCGATCGGCGATCTCATTGTTAAGTGTGATTTCATCCGAGCGTAAAGGCTTTTGTGCCATTAAAATGCTTTAGAGATGCCTTTATCGTAATATGTTAGTTAGGGTTTGTCACGTTCGCATTATTTTGCTGGCTGGCGTATTTTAAAATCCTGAGCTCACATAGCAAAACGTAAAATTCAACCCAATAAGATCTATTATCACTGAGTTGGTAGTAATCAAACACTACAATTTTATTTATTTATTTTTTGCTTACGACAATAAAATCTTAAACATTGATAAAAAGACCAAATTATTGTGCAAAAAATGTAAACAATTTATACTGTCCAGATGAAATATGAGCCTGCAAATAATAGACTTCCAAGAGAGCTGCATCTAACTATTCACCTTGATATTCATTCAAGGTTTGTAAAAAAAAACAACTGTGGGTTTATTATGAGAGAACAAAAGTAGCAATTACTAAAAACCAATGTGACAATCGAAATACGCTTAATAATCAACTTCTTAAGAAAACATTTGAACGATTTAGTAAATTATTGTATTGTGACCCTTATCTTGACGAACAGGAGAGTTTGTTGCAGTCACGTAACCACTTGAAGCATTTTTTGTATTAGAATTTGTTTTGCCGAAATCTTTTAAGGGCAATTGTGAAGTAAAGTTTAAAGCTTTTGCTTTTTGAGGTTACTTTTTGTTCAAAGCACTCAAGAAAGATAGCTTGTTTGAGCAAATTATGACAGATCAAGAGAAAAGATTGTTGTGAGCTCAGTAAATTTTTTGTCGTATTTTTTCTTTTGCTTTTTCAGTAGCTGCTTCTGTTTTACTAATAAATATAAGGATGCTTACTTTAGCCCTAGTTTTTTTGTAGCCTTGGTAACAAATTTTGACGGTACGAATATTTTTTTCTAACACTTTGCGTCTCAACGCGATTTTTAGTTTAATCTATCGCAGTTGTAACTAGTTGCATTAAGCTTGCCGCTAACATGTTCATTCTTTACTAAGGTAACAACACCAAAGACCACAACGATAAGACGTTAAGTTAGTCTTAGGCCGCATTTAACGGTTTTGTGCTGCATGTCTTGCGCGATAATTGAATTTTAATCCTACAAAATCCCGTTGTTTTGTAATTGCTGACGTGCTTGCAGGCGATAACATTCGCAACCGATTTTTCTCGCGTTCCACACAATAGAACGAGATTGATTTACGACACACAAAGGCCCAGGTGTGCTGCCGCTGTTTTGTTTTCGCCGTAAGTTGATGCGGTGTGAGAAAGGTTGTTGCACTGGGGTCATTTGATGTTTTTGATTTTGTGGGATAAATCGAGATAAGCTGGACTTCGGCCTCTGCCCTATGAATTAGGTAGATTGAGCCAAAATGATTTTAGCGTATTTGCTTATCGATTCGTTCAAATGAAAAATGATATGACTAGATTTGTGTTCTTTTAGAAACATTAACAGTTTCACTGCATTCACATCAGCACAACAAAACCTAAACCCCTAAAATTGCAGAAAAAGCTTACAACATGCAAGTACCCACATATTAATCATTACACTTTAATACGAAAAAATTGAGTTTTATATTTGCTTATCGACCGTCGTTAGCTTGTATACAGCGACTTGTGTAAAGAGAGTGTGCGAGTTGGCTTTTATAAAATTATTTTATCACAATGAAGCCAATCCTCCCAAGTAAACACGTTTTAACAATAGTCTGTGTTTATTTCAAAAGTGGGGGAGCGAGAGTCAGTAGAGACGATAAACCATGTTGCGCGACATATTGACCTCGGGTCATTAGCCTCTAAAAGACTCTTTGACCTGGCACGCTTTTTAACAATCAGATCTCTACAATGGAGCATAACGTATTTATTAATAACCATCATAATGAACAAATTGACTTTCTCATGTAATTTCATCATAAACTTTTGTTTTTAAGACAGAGAGCATTTTGAAGTTTGTTTATAATTTTTATTCGTTTTTCTTTCAAAACGGCATCGTACAAAAGAAACTTGTTTAATGTCGAGTTAAAAATACAGCATTTTGAAAATCAATATATTAACAAAAAATTTATTGTTTTCTACAAAAGAAACTGATGTTTCCTACGTATCAAATGAGAAAAATAGGTTTTAATAACCGTTTTTATGTATTATTTATACGTATTTTTCTCATTTGACTTTATTCAACAATATCCGAAACACGTCTTTGCTGTTTTTCGCATTTTTTTCGTCTTGTATCGCAATCAATACAGATTTTTTCTTCCATTCAATTTAGCAATTTAACATTTCCAATCTCCGATCTGGGAAATATGGGTTCGATTCCCGGATCACCCAGATTTGATAGTTGTCGCCAACGGTCAACAGTTTCACGTCACAGGACAGGAATGGCGAATCTTTTTCGTAAAATTGATCAAAATATGACAATTTCATTAAAGATAAAATTTAAGTGAGTCATAGACTCAATGGATGTTTTCAAAGAAATAGGAAACACTTTTTTTCTCCACTTCGTTTCGACCCAAGTTTCCTGAAAGTTGACTTAAGGTTAACTATGACGTGTTGTAGAAAACACGACGTTTATTTTTTTGGAAATGATAAAAGGACAACAGTTGTGTCGTTGAAATGCCAGTGATTTCGGTAGCCCAAGTTGGTCGTTGAATTTCAAGGACTGGGTCACGGTGTGACCCGCTGGTCAGTGGTTCGCCATTGCTGTAGGCCAGAGGTGGGCAACCTGATTGCGCTCGCGGGCCACATCCCAAAATTAAAAATTAGGTGTGGGCCCCAGAAAATTTTGGGGGCAGTACAGCTTTGCTTAAATTTTATTGAAGTCTGATCGTGTTATATTGCTAAAGTTATGACATAATGCGACACGTTTTGATTTCAAAAAACTGGTGATCACTTTGAAACCGTTTCTAAATTCACCGTTTTTCTTCCAAAAACCTAGTGTTGTCTAAAAAAAATAATAAATAAACTGGGCTCACCGGTTGCGGAGGACTTATTCTGAGGCTTTTTTTGCAAAGAAATTGATATGCTTCTGCCAATCACACGCGGGCTGCATTGAAATATCTTGCGGGCCGCACGTTTTTCATCCCTGATGTAGGCTGTATTTCCCCGAAGCGAAATTGCGGAGATCAACACCAGTGACTCAAGACGCGCTTTACAATAAAAAAACGAGTACTGATAGGTCAAAAATCTTTTGGTTTTGGTACTTTTAATGACTTTGACAAAAGCGTAATGGGCGACAAGCAAGGCTTAAAACAAAACATTTTGTTTATGTATGATACGATAGTTTTGTCAACGTTCGGTCAGTTGTTTTTGTTTTAAAGCAATTTGAAATTATGTTCAGGTTTTGGGGTTTTTTCTTTAACAAAAGCGGAAAATCAACAAGCACGTGAATTTGAATCCTGAGAACCTAATGACTAAAATCTGATTAAGTATGCCGAAAATTCCCTCTCATTTCGTCATAACCATATTCCGACCTTTCGTCTTTTAGTCAGAAGCCTACACATAAATTTACGATATCTGTTTACATTTGCTTTAAAGATTCCATCCTACTCCACCAACATGATTAACTTTTTATGACGTAATCTATCGATTCCCCTGTATTTTTTGAATTTATAATATTTTGCGACTAAAAAAGTATAAATCCGGTAGAATTGAAGATTTTGAAATATTAAATTAGCGTTGTAACTATGCAACAATATTGAAATGTTTTCAGTGTAGCTTTTGGCCCTTTTTGACACTCTAAAAATAATTATTAATTAAGCCTAAATTAGCGCTATCAAATTAATTGGAGAAATTAAGTGAATTAAATATTATAAATTAAAAAATAATAACATTTAAGTAAAAAAAGACGCTTGTCACTGCTTCTTCGTTGTCATCACCAATTCCCCGATAAAAAAAAAGTCAAATGGAATTGAGTCATATTTTTAAATAAAATTTTGTTGATCCGTTTAAGCCACAAAGGCGTTTTATTAAAAAACATTTTGTTTTTAAAAAAGGCATTAAATCTTTTTGCAAAAAGACCGGACAACACAAAGTCGGCAGCGTGGTCGAGTGGTTAGAGCGCCTTGATTGCGATCGACATGGTTTCGGTTCAAAGCTTATTGGCGCCATTCTGTTGTGTCCTTGGGAATGATACTTTACCCCACTTGCTCCTGCTTGCCGGCCTTAGCAAGCAGTTCTAAATTTCAGTCATATCTCTATTAAATTATAAAACAAATTTCTATAAAACAAACTATAAAACAAAAAAAATAAATAAAAATTATTTCTATAAAACAAAAAAAATAAATAAAAATTTTAACCGGATAGCAATATCTTGGCATCTCCGGAAGCAGGTCGGAGTACTGTAATTGTTTGCCCTATACATCGCGCCTCCGTGGCTTTTCTGCGAGTCAGGAGGATAAATATACAAATGAAATTGAATGAAATAACGCTTACGACAGAGAGTTAGGTTTTTTAACTGCATGGCAATTATCTCAAACAAGTCAGCTGAAAACTGAAAAAAGTTTTCACTTCAATCTCTTATTGATCTTAAGGAAGCGCTTGGTTGAAGTTTGGCGACCCTTGATTTGCCTTTTTTACTTCAGTTTATTTAGGACCCAGTTCGGAGGACTATAGTATGGTGACTTTTTGTCAATGACGTAACAATTCCAAAAAAAATATCGACATTTCACTTTTATAGTTTTCACTATTATACCAAGTATTGTCCAATACTCTTTAGCTTTGCTTTTTACAATGCCATGGCAGCAAATTTTCTTGTTTTTATTAGGCACTTTTTTATGATCCGCGGTTTGTTACATGATTTCGATCACTAAAGTGTAAAATTGGTGCTTGTGGCGATTATATTGCTGAGATATAAACGTACGTCTATTGCTATTGTTCTGTGCTATCGTGGCGGAAAAAACTTACAGCGTCGATAAAACCCTGTAATAAATCATTAAGCTTAAGCTAACTTTAAGAAAAAGAGACAATTTTAATTTAGTAACGTTCGAAAGTTCTACTTGTACATTTTATGCCCTTGTTTAACTTGTTTGGAGAAAGTTGGTCGGCTTTACGCGAATACGTTTCTTAACCCGATTCACATTTTTTATTATTCGAAATCAAGGCTACTCTAAATTACGATTTTTGAAGCAAATATTTGTCCGATTTTGATAAGGTCGTAAAGCTGCACTTCAGCGATTGGTAAATAGAAATTTTCACATGATGACTACTTGGGCACAGTTGAAGTAATTAAACAGGATTTTACTGTTGTTCATTAAACCAATGGGCTTAGTAAGTGATGCGTCATTTGGACTGGAAGCGTGTCTTGCAGTTGTAAATGAATGGTCATACTTTGTAACTTTTCAACCAAGTAAGTAAATCTCAGTGAACAGGAATGAAAATCTCACTTCAAAGAGTGCTTTTTGGCCAAATCACTGTACCAGTACCTTGTTGTTCATTCCCATAGTAAACAAAAACGGCGCCAGAAAGCAATAGCTTTTGCGCGCCAAACCGTTTTAACTGCTTCAGATTAAATCATCTTTTGTACTTATCCTTTGATTCGTCCTGGATTTTAAACTCGATAAAATTTACCGTAAGTTTGAACTGATTTATTAAGGCGCGTTTACAGCCGTTTACAGTACATGTACTTTTTTCTTTCAGCGCGATCTTGGTTTGTTTTATTGACGCTCAAATCCACTCATATTTTCATGAAAAAATGTAAACGGCTGTAAACGCGCC
Source organism: Diplosoma virens (assembly GCA_963680785.1). Taxonomy (NCBI): domain Eukaryota; kingdom Metazoa; phylum Chordata; class Ascidiacea; order Aplousobranchia; family Didemnidae; genus Diplosoma; species Diplosoma virens. The sequence continues at coordinate 23,341,346 of OY796886.1, forward strand.
TTTAGTCACATTTCAAGATATTTTTTGTTGATTTTAAACAATTTTTAATTTGATACTATTGCTTTGGTTTTGGCTGAATCAGCAATTTATTCAAGAATTTTTTTAGTTAAAAATTTAATATTTAAGAGACTTTAAACTAAAATTTATTGAATTAACGATTGAAAGTGTCGTGATGAAAATTACGAAATCAGAAAAGCTCAGTCCTTCGTCCAATAACCAGCAATCTGACTACATTATCTTTAATTATTATACTGATTCCGCCGTCGGTAGGTAAAAAATTACGAGTCTGGACAATTTCTATTCGTATAAAAGGGTAAAGCCTGCTTTTCCGATTATTAAAATGCAAAAAATCCTATTTTATTTTGCATTTGAATTTTAATAAACAGTGTCATATGCTTTTTTGTTTTATTTTTACATCTCATCAGAAAATGTAGCAGGCCCGTCAAACTATGAAATCTGGTTTTTGTTAACGACGTCTGAATTAAAAAGAATTAATCAAGTAATTGTGAAATCTTACACTAACGTGAGATTTTTAAGGGGTAAAAAATTGTTGGTGTTTGTACTGAAAAAATTCTTTTGATTTCTCTGGTCAAATGTACAAAATAAATGAGCAAAAATTTTTTAAAAGCTTCAACAATTTATATTATAGCAAAAGAACTGCAACGTTTTTTTTCGAAAAATTATCTCTCTAAAACATGGCATCTAATAAAAAATGTTCATTGTACCTCTTCAAATCTGTTAAGTGCGCACATCAATCTTCTTACGGCAGCGTTTCCCATTTGGTTTTGATCTCACAGTCTATGGCCTACAATTGATGAAGCCAAATCAGCACTTCCTGTTTTGAATCGGAATAGTTTTAAGAATAGTACGGTCCCAGATGCTCGATGGATTCTCGCACCCCAGCAACAGCTGCTGACGTTTCCAAAAGGTGCGGGGGCCTGTAACGGACAAACTCCGTGCTAGAAGTCTGTTGGTGTTTGACAAATTTTGAAAAAAATTTGCCTTTGCTCATGCTTATTTAAGGTTAGGTTATAGCTTCATTTTTCTCTTGGATTTTGACTATGCTTATTTGATTAAGCGTATATACTCATCCGCAGCTTATACGATCTAACAATCACAAAGAAATGCATAGAAAAGCCAAACTTTTTCGCTTTTTACGTTTTTTTTTTCAAATTAAATTTAGATATTTGGGAGAAGCAGGAAAAGTACTGGCATAAAAATAACCTCCCACAAAGTTTACTGCATGAAATTTTATAGCTTGTTTAATAAAACTATTTGTCATTTATTGTGGTTGAAAAAGATTCTCTTTTTATTTTCAAATTTTGCTAACACGCAGGCTGTTTGACTTCAAAAAGAAAAGAATGTGATTGCTATGCCCCTGACCTGACCTTGGCTGCATGTTTTTTGTTGTCACGCGAATTCTTTTTGTTATGTCAAACTAAATAATGCGAATGAATGTGCGCTCTTCTGGCTTCCAATTTACATTTCCGAAATTTCTTTAAAGACACTTCAACTTGTATTTAAAAAAATTTACTAAAAAACAAGTTTATAATGACTTGTAGTAAAAAAAGGACGAAGACGTAAGAAAAAACACTAAGCTATTTTTATCAAATTGCTGCATTTACAGTATTTAGTGGTGCGTGCATTGCAAAATATTGTTTTTAACATATGAACTTTAGGAAACTTGTGAAAAACAATTTTAATTACTAATGCGATAAGGTTTTGACCTGTAGTTACCTTTGTATTTTTCTCAAAATGTAATTGAAGAAACCGTTAGCGCGAAGTACCACAAAAGTGTAATAGGTCACGCGGTCACGCCATAATGGTCCGACTGTAGGACTTCTCTTTTTTACCTACAACGATACCCCCGTTTAAAAGCTAAATCGTTTGATTTTGACATTTTGAATCGATTCGATTTGTTTGAAGGACTAAAACCGTTAAAATAAATGGAAGCGGGCCAACTTTTGAAATATTTCCAATAAGTGATTTTTCTATCTTTTGTTTTTCAGGTCATCCCACTTTAAAGAATTTCCCAGCTCAGCAAGCCACTCGATCCATGCCCAACAGGGATTGCCAGTCTGATGGTTTGCAAGCAGGGGCACACCAGGGCAACGGGTAGGTCGTTTGGTGCTCACTGTCTTTCATTTCGGCAGCTGTAAGAAAAAAAATTGTCTGCCCAAAACTAAAATTACGGTCAAATCGATGTGTCTTTTTAATTTTTCGAATTCTTTAGTTATATTACTCTTGCCAATTTTACATTAGTATAAAAAGATATTGTTATATTCGCCCTTGCAAGAAACGTAATATATTAAATCAGGGATGACGAACCACTGACCGCAGGTCATCATCCTATAGAACTTCATGACCCATCTATTGTATCGAAATTTCTAGAATTTCATTAAATTGTTCTCCTTTTAACCTTTAAAAAATTAAACAGGGTATTTTTTAAAAACGCATCGTAGTTGTCCTTCAGTGAACTTCCAAAAAACTTGCGTCACCCGAAAGTAATTCTCGATCAGAAGTAATGAAAAAAAATGGTTTATTTAGTCTATGATGTACTTAAATGTAACTTTAATAAAATCATTTTTTAACCCGTTTGATCAAAAAAATACGTCATGCCTACATTAAATGATCAGTAAAAAGTTCTTTTCTTTGATAAGTCAAGTACTGAGGCGAATTGGAGTAGTATCTATAAAAAAAACTCTCTCTGTTCTATCAGATCACAATGAAAACATGCGAAATAAAGAAAACGCCAGTGTAAGATAATAGGCCATCAGACTTTGAAAACTTGGTTACAAATGTTATTTTTGTATCTGACTTAAATGTTTGAAATTCTTTTAGTGTTAGATAGTAAAGATCAAGAAATAAGAAGTTCCCAAGGGCGTAACTTTTACAATTGCAATTTCAGAAGTGTATTTTTAACGTGTGTAATTCTAAGGATAACGTTTTTGAAAATTATTATATACATTTCTTAGAAAATTATTTTATTTAAAGAATTTATGATATTTTCGGAGCATAAATTTTGGAACGCTTAACTAATTTCAATATAATAAGTAAAGCCAATATATTTTAGAACATTGTTTTATTCAGGACGTTTCAGAATTACTATAACTCATTCCATCATCAACTGCGTTAAACAATGTTTCAAAATATATTGGTTTTACTTTTTATTTTGAAATTATGATATTTTGTTACATGTTTTTTAATTTGATCAAAAAGTGGTTTTCATTGCGGTATTTTTTTTAGTATGGCGAACAAATTTTCAATCTCTTTTTAGTACTCCACCGTTTCAGATTTTTGTTATTTTTGTTTCAAAGCACGTTTTGCTTTTCTTTTATTAGAGCAGTTCTTATTTTTAAGTTTATTTTATGCCGTATCATTTTGTTAGCTTATTGAGACAGATGCTTTTTGGGTATTTTATAATTGAAAACTTGTTTGTTTACCACTCTCGTGTGTGTGAATGCGAGTTGTCTTATTGGAATAAGCTTAGTTTTCTATTTTTCCAACGAAACTTTCATGTTATGAGAAAACACAGGACGAGTTACTAATATTACCTTAAATTGTTGGTCAAGATCCATTGTTATAACACCTTGTTCCGAACCAAGCGTCCTTGAGCTAAACTCGCGGTGTTTGAGTTTTTGGGCGACCGAACTTTCGTTTGTTTTGGCTAATGTCTTTAGGCTCGTTGAGTAATGCCTTGGCTGCCGTGGCCGTGGATTTAGCTGCTTCGAGCTGTTTTAAGGTTCGTTTGCCTACAAGTTTGGATTGAAAAAAGTTTAACGTGATTCAGCTGCTAATCAGTCCAAACCAACTGGTGGTCATTAATTGCCTTTGATTTATTTTCGGTAATCGGGTCGGAAATGCGATTTCAGCACTTCGTCATGCAACGGAACATTTCCGATCTCCTGGGTTTCCTTAAACAGACAATTTTTAGTGGCGCAGGCAACAGCTCGACCAGCTCCCGATGACGATTTTGCATCGCGTTTTGCCTGATTCCGTTCAACCCAGACCGCGTGACGTATTCGATTATACTGGTTACTCGACGTTAGGCTGGCTCAATTTTGAATAAAGCCGTTCACGTTCAGGGGGCTGATGATCGTGTTAATTAGCGCGATTCGATCGCTTTGCCGCTAGACATTGAAAAACGACTTCGTGTTGTAGCTGTGAAAACAGATGGCGTTTGTTCAATGCTTTAAATTGGACTGATAATATAAAGCGATAGTTTTAATTAATTGAAGCTGTAAGTTTAGTTGGTTAAAGTCAATACTTTAGATAAAGAAAAGTTTTTTGAGTTTTATTAATTGCTTAAGCTATTAGATATTGAAATAAGAGTTTTAAAAATTGACTTGTCACCGTCACCGTTCAATTCGTCTTGAATAAAAATCTTTATTTTCAATTTCACGGAAAAGTCGTTAGATTTGGTGAGATTGTTGTTGGAAGTATTCTTGCGACGCAAAATAAATTTCTTTCAATTCAAAAAGAAAAGCAGTTTTTGAAACGGGAAACCGTAGTAGATGTTGTGACGCATTTTCAGAACTCAGTGTAAAGCCTTCCTAAGTGTAGGTTTCAATTACGTAACTGCTTTGAGCACCTGTCCCTAACGCGATGTTTTGCCCTCTGACAAAAGACTCTCGAAACAAGAGCTGACTGCTCCTTTCGATCAAGCGTCAGTTGAAAAATACGTGGTTCTAAATGCGCGTGTAACTCACTGCAAGTGTAATTCGAACCCAAGCTAATCCCTGTCAGCAGTGGGCGAAAATAAAGACAAAATTGAGTTTTAGTACGGCATTGGAGCCGTTATCCGAGCTTGATCGGCTATATGTGACGCGTAATTTGCTAACTGTCATCTAAGTACCGCTAAAACGCTAAGATAGTCCTGTGTTTGTTGAATCAAGCCCGCTCGCTTTCGTGCGTCGTTAATCTCCCAGCTAGTAGCTAGATTTCGTTGTTTAAGTATATTTAAAATGTAAATATGAGTTAGCGAGTAGCATAAGCTTTAAAATACGTAATTATTATTAAGAATCTTTCTCAATAGTTTGTTCTGCCCCGCACCTGTCGCTTATTATAACAAGCACGTGACGTGATTAGTCGAAGCTGATTGAAGCTTGACGTTCAATATGGACGATAACTGTGATTGAGATAACGTCTGATTGGCCTGTTTATATTCGCCAGTTAAAAGCGCTTGGTTATTGTCTTTGCGTGAGTTCGTGACGCGTGGTTGTTGCGATTTGTTTCATCCAGAATCACAATCACGTGTATCAGGGGCGCAAAAGTGTTTGTGGAGTTTGGTAACGCGTTGAAATTTTTGGTAGGACATACGTTGTAGCTTTGCCATACATCAATCATGCTCTAAATTTATTAGAATAATTAAAATACAAATAACTTAGAAATGTAATATGTAATTTCTTTACCTCTAATCTACGTATTTACAAACAAATAACGCTTTACTAACTGCTCCCGTATTTATTCACGAAAGCCAATATATCTTAATAGCCAATATGGCAATTGTCAATCCAAAATCTTCTCAGGCTATTTTCATAATTATTTCTGAATAATTAATTTTGTAAATTAGCAATGAATTCGATGTTGCTAGAAGCACTATTAAAATTAGGATCAAATAATAATCTAATTGTATTAACAAAGAGGAAAAATATTTGTTACATCTACAAATAAAGTACTCAAATTATTTAAAAACTAGCCCATGAATTGAATTTTATTAGCATTTTATTGGCATTCTGCATTTTATTAGGTTTCTACGTACTGCATTTTATGACAACATCTGAAGTATGCTAATGTATGTGGCACATAAAAAATTTTTTTATAAGTTTGTACAATTTTGACAAGCATTTTGTAAAAATATCGCCATCACTAATCTAGCTGGGGTGAGAGGGCATCCGCCAGACTGTTGAACTCGCTGGAAGCGAGATCAAGCATAGGTACCTTGGGGGAGGGGTTTCTTAGTAAGTGAATCAAGCTAAGGTAGCCTAGGCACTAAAAAATATGAAACGTATTATCCTGAATTTACTTCGTTAGAAAAAGAAATAAAAAGTTGTTTACTGCATTAGAAAAGTAAATAATAAGATTTAATCAATTTATTTTCTTAGAAAAATAACAGCGGACCTTTTATTCAAATGAAGAAAAACATATTTATGTTTTATTTTCCATGGCTAAAATGAATATTACTGATATTACATTCTTTAGAAAGGCTGGCAGCTACGAGGGACGATATTACTACACTTACGATTTGAATTATAAAGTTGATCACAGGCCTATTTTATTTTAAGGACAAAATATTCAGTTCTGCCGAAGTTTCCCCACTATAAAACCATATTATCGCCAAAAAAATTTCCGACTTAGGTATTTTATTATTGTTCTGGGAATAATTCAGTTTAAAAAATAATCCAACAACTACTAGGTCGCTGCAAATCACGATCGAGCACGCAAGCTTTTTGGTCACGCGACCGGATTTTTGCACCCCTGATATATATATATATATATATAATTCGATTAAATAACAATAATTGCAACTATCCTCGCATTGTAATTTAAAACGCTGTTTAACAGTTAACTTTTACTCATTTGCTTTTGCTTTTAATACCCAATCGGCTCTTTTGTTACTAATTCAAGTGAATATATTTTCAGACGTAATCAGTCCACTCGATCTTTGTCGGGTCAAAAAGAATCTCAAAGCAACAGCGTTATTCAGGTGTGTGTTGCTGAGTCTCATTTTTTAAATAGTTTTTCGCACAATTTTAAAAGATGCTTCACAACAGGATACGGGGTGTTTTGACACTTAAATGATAAAACAAAGGACTCTTGGAATTTTACAGGTTTTAAACTGCTAAATAGGCACCAAGATTAATCTTTTTTATTAGGATATTTAGAAAACTTGCGCGTTTGCCGTACCGACTATTTTTTTTTGAAATTTTTATGTAATGAAATTATATTAGGAGTTGAGGCGAACTGGTTATCCTTCGGACTCCAAACCGAATTTGCTGAGTAATAACTCGCACGACTCCGGCTACGCTGACTCACATCCGGTTCACTTGGCTTCGAATGGCTGCAACTTCTCCGATCCGACTCCTGCCAAGACTTCTCCTCCTCGCTTGAGTCAAAGCGGTCAGCCAGAACAATTTCGAAACCCCACTTCGCTCCCGAATACTCATCACCGATCGTCTTTTGGCGAAGGAGGAGCCTCGTCAGGCGCTTCTCGCAGTTTCTCCGGAAGCAACGACTCTCTTCTTTCCAACAGTAGCTCTTCCGGTCAACGTTATCGCTCCGTTCAGTCGAAAAACTTTTCCCGACCTGCTCTTCCTCCTAAAGAGTCATCTTTTAGAAATTCCGGAAAAAATTACAGAACACCTTCATCAGGTATTCTTTGCGCTTTACAGTTTCAAAAAGTCAACAACCAATAAATGGAGAACAAACTCTAAAAAAAATTAAATTTCCGAATCAAAAAAAAATCAGCTTTATGTACTGGTGCATTGTAGATACACTAATGATTGATTATATTAGTTATAAAAATAAAAAATATGTTTTTGTTCTACTGTAGTGCTTTATTTAAGTATTTGTTTTGTTTTTTGTAGAAACCGATTCTTTGGAAAAAGTCTTACAGGATTTTCAAACTTCTACAGAATCAGCCATGTTGGACTCAACAATTAATCATCATTCCTCGCCATCTTACGCTCCCCTTCAACGTTCAGAAAGTCAAATGTCTTCTTACGAACGACAAGGTAAGAAGTTCTTTCAGTTTTAACCAACCACGATTCTCATTTCATTTGTTGGTCAGGAGTGCATTATCCTCTTCATTACAATTTGTCATCGGATGATTCTCTGTCAGCACGAACTAGCAATTCGTCAACTGCAGGTAAAGTTGTTGCAAAATTGATATTCAATAAAACATTTTTTTTAATTCTTTAAAATTTGCGTAAAAAGTACTGGCGAAAAACAACCACGGAACAGTTTTTGATTGGTTCTATGTAAATGTTCATAAAGTATACCTTGAATTTTAAATCCATGTAATTTAATTTTTAAGCAATATGTTTCAAACTAATGTCGTACGTTTACAGAAATTGATCGGATCGCAAATGATTTAGCAAGTATAGCCACTCCGACAACAAAATTTATCAAAGACACGACTTCGTTCTGGTACAAACCCGAGCTAACCAGAGAACAGGTGACTATTTATGTTAATTTACATGTGGGAAAAAGGTTTTTTAGAACTTCTGTAGCAAAATAAAGGGTTGGGGTATTCCTTAAGCTTTATGGATTGCATTTTTTCCTCTTTTGTTTCTGAAACCAAAGTAAAATCTAGATTAAATACAAACTTTAAAAAATGTATAAAATTTCTATCCAAAACCTCAACTAAAATCCTTTTTTTTAACCCAGGCTCTTGCAATGTTACGTGATCGATCGCCCGGATGTTTTGTGGTTCGAGATAGCCGCTGTTATCCCGGTGCTTTCGGTCTGGCTCTAAAAGTACAGAGAGTTCCCGAATCAGTTCTAAAGTCGGCCAAACCTGGAAGTGAGTCTACTTTTTTCAAAAGTCTTCCACTGCAATAAAAATATTCGCATCTAGGTTTATTGTTTTTGAGCGGCATGTAATTGTTCTATTGGTTCTGTTTGACACTACTGTAGACGGACGCTGCCTGCGTTTTTGCGATAACGGGCGAAAACTTTACGAATTTCCGAAAACGTTCATAGACCATTCGAAATTTCGAGAAAGCTTTTCGTCGGTTGTTTCCTTCCTTGAAACATGCGGTTTGCCTATGTTTCACCTGAAACTTATCGAATGCACGGCGCAATCAAGTCGACCTATCGCTTCCACGTGGGAGGTTACGATCGATATTAAGTTGCCGTTTTGCTTTTATACATTTCCAAATAGCGATCGCGCGAGCATGTCATGATTCAGCTAAAACATGCGGCGGCGTTTTACATTCTTTTTCTGATCTGTCGTTTCGATCGAGTTGGTTCAAAACTCTTTGTCTTGCAGTCGACCTCAACGACGAGCTTGTCCGCCACTACCTGATCGAGCCCAGTTCTCGGGGGGTGAAACTGAAGGGCTGCGCAAACGAACCTGTTTTCGGAAGTTTGTCTGCTCTCATCTACCAGCATTCCATCACTCCTCTCGCTCTTCCGTGCAAGCTCGTCATTCCTCTCCAAAGTGCGTGCTTTCGTGTTTACGTTAGCCAATTGATAATATTCGTACGAGCACGTGACCTTGTGAACTTTGATCTTTATCAAATTCAGCTTTTTGCGAAATTCTGTTTAATTTATTTGCCATGTTCTGTAGATTGATGACGCATCATATAAAAGTTTGTCACTTTTTTCCATTGTTTGTGGTACAGAATAATTCTGAAGCTCTTTACGTATTCACTTTTTTTCCCTGGCAATTGGTTGCTTTTATAAATTTTTTGTGCAAAAATGACATTTCATCATCATATCAATTATGACTTGCAAAAGAACGTTGGATGGGTTAAAATTAGTAGAACTGTCAAGCAATTAGCAAACCTGCTTTTTAGAGATGCCAAGATACTGCTGACAAGTTTAAAATACCTATTTATTTGTTTTTTAGTCATAGTGTGTTATGAATCAAATTCAAAATTGCTTATACTGTCAAACGGAAAGTGACATAAAATGTCTTTCCCAATAACACAACAGCGAACGAAGATGAGAGTTTCAAAACCACGGTTGTCATTGATAAACCGCTTCGCACCTCAAGGTCGTTAAGTTTGACTTCAACTTTTTTATAGATCAAGAAGTCCCGTTGGAAAATGGCGCGGGTTCGACACCGCAAGACATCACAAACACAGCGGCCGAGCTTCTACGTCAAGGAGCGGCTTGCAACGTCGTGTATCTCGGTAGTATCGAAACCGAATCGTTAACCGGACCGGAGGTGAGTTGAAGGATCGATTTTTAGTCAGTTGATCAAGCAAATCAATTTCAATTTGTAGCATTAAATACATTTCTGTAAGTATTTTTTCGGGAGTTTTAAACTGGACTTTTAAAACCTTACAGCAATACTTCTCAAACCCTGGGTCGCGACCCAAAAGACTCAAAAGTGGGTCGTCGCTTAATTTTGTTTGCGTCGCTGACTTTAATAGTTTACGAGATCTTTGTTTACTGAGCATACAATGATCTGGTATGCGCTTGCCTTCTAGATGCAATTTCGGCTAATGGCTTGAAAAAAAGGTTTCCCTTTAGTTCTGAAGACATGAAGGCCCATTAAGCTTAATATATAGTTTTCTGGAAAAAAGTTAAAAAGCAAATTTTCTTACACTGACTTTTAAATGTAACAAAATCCAGAAAAATTGGCTTAAAATAAGCACTGTAGTATTTAAAACGGGAGGCCTCACAGCATGAACTATAAATCAAATCAAATCTGATATATTTGGCAAACAAATCGCATAGTAAACGAGTGAATTACAAACACGTAATAAAATATTCAATGAGCCGAGCTGTTTTTGTTGTTTCAACGGCGTAATCATTACAAATTGCCCATCGCGTGCAAAACAATGATGAACGACAACACGAGCGTAATGTTTCTCACTTTCCGAACGCAGACGATTTTAATATGCGACGGGCGTGTGCGTTGTATTATTGCGTCATTGATACGCAAAAGCCCAATCGAAAGTTGACATGTTGAGCGATTTGTTCAGGCTGTCGAGCGTTCGATAAGCGAATGCTTCCAGGACGGCGAATCTACGATTAAGACTTCGGTGGTCCACTTCAAGGTGTCCATGCAGGGAATTACGCTCACCGACAACGCGAGAAAGTGAGTTGCGTCACACTGACATCATTCCCTTGATTAGCTAGAGGCCGAGTTCAACGCAATGCAGGGAGTGAATCGTTTGGTCGCTGCTTAGCTTTTGCGACTCGTTCCATTCAGGCTTCGGTGCAGTTTCTTGGGTGTTGCGCTCAATTAAGCTGATCTCGAACTTATGTCCACTTTTGATAAGTGGTGATTGTTATTTGCACTTAACATCATGCAAGTAGAACTAAGACTGGAGCATTTTATTGTAATCGGCTGAATCCGTTTTTGAATGGGTAATAGCCTTTCAAGTACATCTAAATGATAAGCGTTTCTAATTTTTTGTAGAATCTTTTTTCGCCGCCACTATCCAACGGCAACGGTGACTTTTTGCGGAATGAGTCCGAACTCCAGGCGATGGAACGCATCAGCAGATCGCGGGCCACCTAACGCCAGGTCCTTTGACATTTTAATAGACTTTAGTTTGATTAATTGCTGGTGAATCCGCTCGCCGCTCATTTGCTTTTATATATTTTGACCAACAGGCTACGTGCGTTTTCGTGTGTTTGTATCGTGTTCAAATACAGCGCGACACGTTTAAGTCATAGGAAAGGCTTGGCGAAAGCTTCATTGGACCTGTGCTTTATCCGAATTTTCGGGTCGACTTGATCACGATTACAACATTTCATTTGAATGAAAATATAAAATTGCCGTGTTTGAAAACTACGCCGACTGATGAAAGCAAACTACTATACTTTTGAAACAAAAGCCATAAAAGTTGCTTTTTCTATTAGCACGAGGTTCAAGTAAAGCCTAAAATTTTTAGGAAAAAATGTGGGATTTGCAACAAAACGAAAATTCAGAAAAAATGAAGTAAAAAGTAGTATACACCTTTTTTTAATACCTTAATATTTAAGATAGATTTATTAAAAGCAAGTTAGATGGAAAGAAAGTGGTTTGTTATAGGAATAATGTTTCAATTTTGCATTTAATCAGACAGTTTTTTCGTCGATTATATTAAATCCATTAAATCAAGGATTTCTAACCTTTTTTGTTGGCCATAACCTTTTTCAACATAAACATTAAGAAACTTATAGTTGCTATTTTATATTTTTGAGCCATGTCATTTAAAAAGTAAAATGTTTTGTGTTTTTTTTTGTTGTCTATTTATTAATATTGTAATTTCAGGACTCATTTAATTAAGACTTTTATTGTTATTTTTAAACGATACTCCGGTTTTTAACAACCATTTGCCAATTGAAGACAATTTCTACTTTGTTCTTGGCATACATTGCCAAAAATTCACTTTCACTCCAATTCTCTTACTCTCATTTGTCAAACAGCCATTCCAATCTTTGGTAGCTTTTTGCTTCGATGAAGTCTTTCTTCAAGTGATCATCAATAAACATATGAGTAAAAAAAAGAATTTATGAATTTTGTTCTGAATGTAATTCAATCCTCCGGATGAAAATAATCATCGAATAGGCTTTGCTGGCTTGCTTAAATATAACTTTTGTCTTTTCCTACAGCATAAACCTTGTTTTTTATTGTAATCTTTTGTTTCAGAATATTCGGCTTTGTCGCTAAAAAGTCTATAAGTTCACTGGAGAACGTATGTCACCTATTTGCCGAACTCGATCTTGACCAACCAGCGCAAGCGATTGTCAATTTCGTTACTAAAATCCTAATCGGATCCGGGTGAAAAGTTGTTTCTATCAACGACTATTCCTATCAAATAAAATTGGGATTTTCAGTTTGGAAGCTTTGTCATTTATTCAAAGCCGGATTTTAAACGGATAAACACGGAGAATTGAACTGCTTTGAAATAGAAAAAGTCCGATAAATGGAGGGACAATAAATCGCTGACGACAAAGGATAAAAACCAAACTATTGACACCAAGTTAGGTTGTGACTTTTCATCTGTACAGTTTATGAGGTTATAACAGCTTGATTTGCCTTTTTTAAAACCGGTTGTAATATTTGTGGCTTTTTAATTGTTTTATCGCTTGAAGTACGTCGTTTCACTGCCACAAACTTTGTACAATATCGAAAAAGCCCCGATAAAATTTTTTGAATCGTTTATTGGCAATTATATAAACGTGTTTTTAAAATGACATAGAAAAGTTGCTTAATAATTATCAAGATGTGAAATGTTTTCGCAAACAAACCATTACCCTCTGCGACATATTTTTAGTAATACTATGTAACTTATGTACTTCTAACAACTTTGTATTTTCTCATAACGAACAAGATTTCTTGGAATTTTTATTTGTACTGAAGACAAAACTGATGTTGTTGCATCAGGTTTTCGTTTTCGGCAAGATTTGCTCCATTTTAATTGTTAAAAGGTGCCGTTTACATTTTTTTATTTATTTTCTTTTTTCAATGTGTGATCTTATTTGTTTGTAAACAAGTTGACTCAAAGTGTAAAATAAAGCGTTCTAAAGCAGCTGTATATAGATTGCGCATGCGCATTGTATTATGCTGAAATTTTGGTATTGGCCACCAAATTGATAAAAGGCTATTATTCTTTGCTAATGCCACATTTGGCAAAGGTTTTCCATTTTATTCGCTTTTCGATATCAAAAAAAATTCAAGTAATTAAGAAACCCTGATAGTCATTGAAATCATTATGATTGCTTGTTCTTTTACCACCCTGCGCATTGGTATAAATTCTTTTTTACATTTGTCGTTCGTTTTTGTGCTTGTACTGTTGTTTTTCAACTTATTTTTTTGATTGTTTTGCTTTCATTGTTTTTGTTTTGCGATTGCGTGAAAATAAATATTTGTAAACATCTTTACTACCGGTAATATTAGCGTACTTTGCGTTTGTTTATCTTAAAAACTTTTGCCTTTTTCTTACGTTTCTCTTTTTTCTTACAGTAGACCCACTAACTGTGAATTGGTAAAAAACTTTTTTTTTCGAAGATATTCCGACAGAGGCTATTAGCGTATATAACTTTTCCCGAGACTATAAAATAAAACCCAATTATTGATGGACTTAAGCTAAAAGTTTTTGATACCGGTAATTTTTTTTTTTGGTGGCCTAGGTTTATCTTGGTCAATTAAATAAAAATTGACAATATACAGTAGGTTTCATTTTTTGAATAAAAAATTGAAAACTAACAAAAACTCTATACTCTAGATCGGTTCTCTTCTACCTTTTAGATGCGACGAAACCTTTAAAGTAGTTTTTGAATTTTACGTAATTTTTATCTTAAGAAAAGTACATAAAGAGCAAAAAAAGTCCTTCACCTGGTTACGTATGTAATTTAGCTCTGGTCGCAGGTACAAATTTTTTGCTCTTCACCTAATTTTCGGAAGATAAAGGATTCCTCAAAATTCAAAAAGTAGTTCTAAGGCTTCCTGATACCTGATTCGACGTCGTAGCTTCCTGACATCTCTTTCATACCCCAAATAGAATCAATAAAAAATACTTAGGAAGTTTTCAAAATTCAGCAAATTTTTTAAAGAACCTCGTTTAAAAAGCGCTGATGTAAGTCTGCGAAACCTTTTAAAGGTCATATTGAAGAGCGGTTCTTTAGAAAAAGAGCGAAAGCAGCTACTTTTCTAATATCTTGGGTAACTTATTGACGTATTTAAGGAGGGGATGAAAAGGCTTAAACTCCCCTGAAAATTTTCGGATAATTTTTTTTGGTCAAAGCATAAAAACAATTTTTTAAGAGTAAATTCTTTCAGATGAAATAAAGAACAACATTGTAGTATGGCAGAAAGTGTCCTCCAATAACCATACTTGAGCATTTCGAAAAGTGTGGCTTGAATTGCCCTGCCATAAAAGCCAAGGTCACGATGGCAGTAGCTCAATGCTTGGGTTAATAACGATTCACGTGCCATTATGTCCAAACAATACGTTTTGACAAAATGTTTATTGTGCAAGCCATTTTCTTAATCTGATATCGCAATCATGCACAAAATATACACTTGTGTGCGCAACAATTTGTTATTTCCTCACTTTGGGAAATTAACCATGTGTTGTTTTTTGGTTAGTTTGGATAGTAAACTTTGTCGATACCCTGTATTTTCGAGCTTCACATCCTGTCGTTCTAAAATCTTGATCACATAATCACACAAACACAGTACAGTGGAACCTCGCAGTACGAGTTTAAATCATTACCAGGCTGAGCTCATATTGCGGTTTATTTGTATTATTACGAAGCAATTTTTTGCGTTAAAATTAATATGAAAATAAATAATCCGTTCCATCCCCAAAATATCTGTATTTATGTTTATTTTTTAAACAGAAAAGGTGCAATCAGAAAAAAATAAACAATACTGTACATGTAATATGAATAATAAAAGTGCATGCAATAAATAATCATGTTTTATTAATCTACTAAACTTAAAACGGAGACCATGGAGGATAGTGTATGGAGGATAGTGAATTTCTCTCAAAACAACATAAGGGCCCGTTTCCACTACGAGCGTGGAAAAGAGCATTCTTTCTCTCTTTTATTGATCTTCGATTGAAGCGAGCGGTTAAAATTGCAGCGAGCGCAAAAAAAAAGCAATAAAACAAACAAAGAATGCTTTTTTCCACGCTCGTAGTGGAAACGGGCCTTAACGTGTCGATGCTTAACGTTAAAAATATGAATGCATTAAACTGTTCGTTCTTTTCATTCTCCCATTCATGTATGTAAATATTTAATTAAAAAATAAAAATTTAGTTAAGACAGTTTTGCTTTTAATTTTAATTTCTTTATTAAATAGCCGTTACAATAGTTGTAAAATTTATTTACGAGGACGTGGACTACTTAGTTACCTTTAAGCTTCCAGCAGAATACGCACAATAATTGCTTTTATTATGATGCAAACGACGTAACAATATCTGCTTATAACGTAGTTGAAATCAGTTGTGTATAGACTTTTCTAGTCTGAAAAGCTTGATAGGGTGTTTCAAAAAATTGACATCGAATCAAATGAAATTCAACAGGGTTAATGTTGTGCTGAACAACATTTATTCCTGTAAATTTGAATAAGAAATTCAAAGGCACGTGAATTCTATGAAAGATTTTGCAAATGTTCAACTTGCGCACCGCCTGTAGTTTAACTTTCGTGCAAGACAGGTAGTTATCAAAGAAACACCGCCGCACTGGAGACTGTTACCCAAGCATGCTGCAGCATGTTTAGGAGGAGCCGGAGTACCAACTTCACGTGTGCCGTGTCACAGGCGGTGCGCATATTGAATATTTGTAAAACCTTTTATACAATTTAGGTGCCTTTGAATTTCTTATTCAAATTTACAGGAATAAATCTTGTTCAGCTCAACATTAACCCTGTTGAATTTCATTTGATTCGACAATGTAGTTTCTGTAATATTTACATGTCAAACGATGTCAAATTTTTTGAAACATCCTGTACACTTTAGGTAGAATTTAAGTTTGTCAAGTTTTTAATAGAATTACAAACTTTGAAATCGATTTTCGAGGCTCCTGGACGTTGAGGGCCTACGACCGCTCGTACTACGAATTTTTACTCGTCGTATAAGATAAAAATTTTTACGAATAGCTGCTCGCAAAGCGAATTTATCGTACAACGAGACACTCGTACTGCGAGGTTCTACTGTATTACACTTTTACGCCATGGGTTCGCTCTATTTTCTCCATACTAAAATATTACATAGGCCTACTGCTGCGCCTATGTAATAAAACCTTTAAAGCGGAAGTGGTTCAATAACGGCACTTTTGTTTAAAGAGATTGAACAAGAGCTGTAACGAGTCCAACAGTTGAACTTAAAAGGAATCGAGTCAGTTGGATTCCATCAACCTTCGAGTTTAAGCTGGATCCGAATCCTTAACAGCCGTGACTCGAGTCGATTCCGAGTTTGAGTCCAACAAAGGTCAAGCCTTTTCAAGTTCAAGACAAAAAACTCGAGACTTTTCTTGTCCGATTTGACAATTCGCATTATATTCAGGCCTACGAGCAGAGGTGAACTTGAAACATGAAGCTTCGAGACCGAGACGAGACGAGACGAGACAGGAGACTTTAAATAAGTTGCTTTAATTTAAGTAAGCATACCATATTTCCGAGGTGGTGAATCGGGATGTTCGTTAAAAGAAAAAAATTCGTCCCCAAAAAGATACAAGACTTTACACAGAGATCTAAAAAAAGGTCGTCTTGACTATGATTTTGGGACGAATATCAAAAAATTGGGGACGGAATCAAAGTGAAAACCTTTTTTTTAGAGAACACTATGATTTTGGGACAAAAATCAAGAAAATGAGGTCAGAATCAAAATGAAGACTTTTTTTATTTTGGTCTTCACCTTAAGTTTTACGCAAATTTTCTTCCAACCGTAAAGTTTTAGAAAATTAAGATTTGGGCAAATGTCACAAAATTTGGGCAAAACTCCATTGCGTCTCCAAATTTTTTTTGGCTAGTACGCCTTTGCCTATATCACTGCAATGTCTCGAGTTGGACTCCAGACGCAGAGGTCCGAGACCGAGTTTGAGACGAGACTTTGGGGCTACGAGACCGCGACGAGACTGAAACGTCAAAAAACGTGTCTTGAGAGGTCTTGATATCTCTTAATTTTTTGATCTTCATTTCATTTTAAACCAGGGCGTCGAACCGAACCCAAACCGGATCCGTAAACCGGTATTATTCTTTGAACCTGAACCGAAACTGAACCCGAAAAACTAAAATATGCTGAGTTAAACCGGAACTAAACCCGTAAAAATAAAATTTGCCGAACCTAAACCGGAATTTTATTTTAAACGGATCTGGTTCGACGCTTTCATTTTATTTTATATATACTGTAGAACCAGATCAAGAATGTCCAACCTTTTTTTATAATGGGCCAAATTATAAATTTAAGTACCTTCAGCGGGCCGCAAAATTATATGTACGTAAAATTTCCTCTTTTTAGTTTTTAGTATTAAATGCCATGACCAAATAACTAGTATAAAAAACAGCGCTGTCGCGATCCCAAAGCTGATGAAGCCTGAAGCCAGTAGAGGACCCAAAGAATTATCGGCCGACATCTCTGCTCTGTTTCTCCCACAAGATCCTTGGAAAGCTTATCTACGCCCGTCCCGAAACAATTATTGACTCACTGCTCAATAGAGAGAAGGCTGGGTTTCCACGCACAAAGTCAACGGTGGATCAAGTCATTTTATTGACAGAAAATCTAGAAGATTTTTTTTGTCGATCTGACGGTGGCAATTGATTACGTCTGACATGCAAGCTGCTTGAAACTTCTGCCAGATAAGCACACGGTCAGAATAATGATGAAGCTTGTCCGAAACCAAAGTTTCACTTTTACTGTTGATGACAGCAAGCAAAGCAGGATTTAACAATCGGTCGTGGATTCCTCAAAGATCGGTCGTAGCTTCCCTCTTTTTTAACCTCTTTGTATTTACGTCAACATGTGCCCTCCACGATTTCCAGAAAGTTTGCTTAAGCTTACGCAAACCATCTAATATTGTTGCACTCCTTTGGAAGGTCTTTGAGGGAATTTTAAGTGAAGACATGACTACACATTTAGCGTATTTTCAGACTAAGACGTGACGGCAGCCTTTCATTTAAATAACAAAGAGTAAAACGTGAGCTAAATGTTTACAATAGCACTAGACTTTCACCATTTTGTGCAACCCAACTTATTTTGTGGTAAAACCGAACAGATCGTCCACGTTGCGTCACCATCTAGTGGCATTGAGCATAAAACTATATTAACGTGTCTCACTGTTGAGGCAACTTGCAAGCTCAAGATGAGACATACTTCATCCTGACTATACGAGAAATTTATGTTAAATTATGACCATTGGACCTAGAATCTCTGAGAATGTCTGGTCCTCTTTTCATTCTCCTAATAAATCTACACGCTTCCCTTTTGACCACAAGTAGGATCTCTGCTACTACTTTAATCATATTCCAAATCACTTTACATTGATTCAAAATTACTATCTTTATTACCACTAAAGTCATTGACAACTATCACTTGATATCGTAAAAAATGTTAGAAAGTAACACATTCAATATTAATTAAATCGCAAAACAATGTGAACACTGAAAGTGATGCTTGGGGCAAGCGTCTTTATAACAAGCTCCACAAAAGTTTTCATAAATCAGTTCATTGGACGTCACTCGATGCAGCAATCAACTGATGTATTCACTTTGTTTCTCTTCACGTTACTATGACAGCAGTGACATCGAATTTGATACAATACAAAAATATAATTAAAAAAATTGAGGAAGCAGTGGACCGCATAAAAGCATTAAATGGGCCGCAGTTTGGACATGCCTGACCTAGATGAATAGCAATTTTGTATTTGAAGTTGCTACAATTTCTTTGATCACTAACTTGCTGAGTAGCAAAATAGAGACGTCACACACGACTTTCTGTAGGCAATAAATTAAAGCAAAACATTATACTCACGTGACCTAAATAAAGAAAGCGCAGTTACAAATAGATAGTATGCTAAAGCAATAAAACGAAAGATTTATTGAAATGGAGATGCACCAAAAATAAGGAAACAAAGTGATAAACAAAAATCAGATCTTAAGACTATGATGATTATTTTTAACTTTGCTATATACAGTATCTTAGTACAACGTGCACAACTTTTTTGTTGTTGCCGGTTCCATTACAGAATTAATTTTAACTAATGGCCGCTAGTGAGTTATGGTAAGTAAATGAAATTGTGTATTAGGCGTATAAAACAATACGTTTCATTGATGATATGCTTTTTACTCCTACCGATTGTAATGGAACAAAATGTCACAATTTTTACTGATCGAAATTACAATATTTAAACACAAATCGTGAAACAATGTAGGCTATTGGTGATTTTTTAAATCTTACTTGCATGCTAATAAACTTGCAAAATCAATCAACCTAAGCAGCTATTGTTACACTAAAACCGCTAACAAAATTAAAAGTCAACAATTTTTGAAGTTTTTGAGCAAAAGTATTATAATTTTATTGTTTACTAATTCTTCTATCGTCCTCATTTGGGTTAGAAATAGAGATTTTGGACTCTGATTGAAAATGATGAATTTTCTTTTAAATTTTACCTTAAATTTGGGATGTTAACAAAAAAATTTTGGCTTTATTTTCTTATATTTGACTTCCTTTGACAATCGGTTTGGCTTTGTCCTCGTCGTCGTCGTTTGGAAAGGCAATCCACTCCGGGTCAGACACAAACAGGACTAAACCGAAGGTTTATTCTTTTACTACCCTAGGCTGCTGTACCGCCCAGATCAGACTCTGACAGTGATGGTGTTAAGCCAGCATGGGGTTTCGTCATCCAAAACCGTCAGATCTTGGGCTTTGTGTGGTGCCCAATGTATGGAGCACGCTACTAAGACGTGGTCTGCGGTTTGTCTGTGGTTTGTTCAGCGACGCCGCATTTGCAATTCGATGAAGTAACGAGACCAAATGGACGAATAGAATCGCCCAACACCAGTCTACAGGCGGTTGAGCTTAACCCAAGCTGTTTGAGGTAAGCTCATCCCAACAGACCTGGCACTGGTTCTGAAAGTATTCTCACAATACTCCGTGTTCCATTTATGATTTGTCCACTTAGAAGCGCGGATGCCAAATCCAGCAAGGTTGTCAAAGATTCCGCGTAGCTGGCACAAATGGGCGTCTGGATCTTAATCTCTCGTGGCGAGCATCTGAGAAACCATTTAAAAGACCATACAATATGTGATCAAAGTTTAGTAATCCACGGTAAGCCAAGGAAAGTGTCGCTTCTACTCGGCAAAGTTGGATGGCTGAAAGTATGGGTAAGTGGTTTGTTGGAGTGGGACGTAGACATGCAGTGATTATGCGCAAGGCGTCATTCGGGACACTGTCTATGAGACGAGTGTGAGCGCTGCAACGCCAGACTGGTGTGCAGTTCCCAGCTGTTGAGTAGACCAGAGATAGGGCAGCTGTTCGTAGTATTTTGGTAAAAGCACTTCATCCTGAGCCTACAACTAGCCTCAGCAGTGTGACGCTCAAAGATAGTTTTTTGTGCAATGCCACTAGATGGTGACGAAACGTGAGCGATCTGTCCAGTTTCACCCCAAGATAAGTAGGGCTTTAGGGGTTTCACAGAACAGTAAAAATCTATCATTGTTGTAGACTTTTAGCTTACGTTTGGCCTTTCGATTATTTAAATGAAAAACTACCGTCACCGTCTTAATGTGACTGAGCTTTAACCTCCAAGTCTGGAGATACGCTGAAAATGTAGACATGTCTTGGCTTAAAGTCCCCTACAAGTCCTTCTAGTTTTCGGAAGAGTATAATAATGCTAAATCATCAGCATAAGCAAACTTTCTGGAAATCATGGAAGGCAGGTCATACGTATAGACGTGAAAAATAAAGGGAGCCAAGACCGATCCCTGAGGAACGCGGTTTGAAAAACAGCGTAACCTGCTTCGCTTGCCGTCACCAGTAGTAAGGGTAAAACCTCGGTTTGGGACAAGCTCCATGATCATTCTGACCATGTGCTTGTCTGGCAGAAGCCTCAGCAGCTTGTAGATGAGGCTGACAATGTCATAAGCAGCTGTCAAATTGACAAATACGACACCGGCCTTCTTCTTAGCCTTGAAAAAATTCTCGATGTTCTATGTCAACAGAACGACTTGATCCCCGGCGTCAAAACCCAGCCTGCTCTTTGGGAAGCAGTGGATCAATAATTGGCTCGACACGGGCATAGATAAGTCTCCCTAGAATCTTGTAGGGGACACAGAGCAGAGATATCGGTAAATAACTTTTTGGTGCCCCATAGGTTTTATTGGCTTTGGGATTGCAACTACAAGCGCTCTTTTCCAGATCTTCGGAATTTTGAAGAAAAGAGGTCAGGTAACCAGGACTTTAAAGCGGCTGCAGCATGGATTATAAGCTCTGGAAAGATAGAATCAGGGCCCGGAGCTTTACATGGTTTAAAGTGTTGGAGGGCAACAGTGAGTTCGAGATGACTTGTTTCTATTTTATAATAATCAATGTCCAAGCACAACCACTCATTCTCCGTTGATGGTGGAGATTGGTCCAAAAGCCTATACCTTAGTCGCTCGTGGACAAACCTGGCAAGGCCATGCATCCTGCTTAAAAAAAGACCCGCTTAATATTTGCCGATTAGCACTCCCTCGCTGAACATCGAGGTGGGTAGATCTTCTTCCGTTTCGGTTTTAGTCTGCCATGTTTACTAACAAGAGCAGACTTACTTACGACCCAGGCTGCGAGAAACCAACTGCCATCTCAACCAGGTCTGTTTTTGAAAACTTGATCTGCAAACCCTTTGGCCAACTATAAAATGAGCTGCTGGAAAAATTGCAAAAATAAGCAAAAAATGAGTTTTTTGTACGTAAAAATAAATAAGATAAAATTTTGTCTTTATTTTGACCTATAAAACTGAATGAAAAGATTCCTGAACAACCAAAACTATAAAGTTGTAAAGTATTATGATGTAATAAAACCCTGAAAAAAATTAACTTTATTGACTTTGGTGGACCCAAGTTATAACGTTATAGTCTACAAACAAAATAGAAAGAAAATCGTTAATAAAAAGACTTGCACGGCTGCTACACCTTATTTGTTATTTACGCAGGTAAGTTGCCAGTCTAAATGGGATCTAACAAATGCATATACAAACCAGTACAAAAAACTGACTTTGATACGCCTGCATGACGTCGTTCAGGGCGAAGCCTCTAAAATCCTCCCGTTCTCTTGCCTCATTCTACTATTACCAACGTGTCGACATAGCTATAAACACGCAGTTTTAAGACTCAAGTTATGCTTTTGTGGCCTTGTGAGCATCCGATATTTTAGATAAAATTGTGATTGTGGGATTATTGTTCCGTGATATAGCTATGCCTGAAGTAATTGCATATTGAGAAAAGCACTTTAGAAAAATTTTTCGGGCAAAATATAAAAAATTTAAATTGATCGTAGCAAAGTCATTTTAAGAGATGACAAAGGGGAGCAGAAATTTTTCTGAGGAAAAAAATTTTGTCAGGGCCTTATGCAGCTCCCCAGGCTCCCTAATTTCAACACCCTTGCTTGTCAGTAGCGTAAAATAGCCTAAAAAACTTGATATAAAAAATAAATTTACAAAAGTGTTTTCTTTCACTTTTTGGGCTCGCAAAATTATTATCGTACAATTCATTCAATTTTTTTTGACTTCAAGTTGATCTTGCAATTCACATTTAAATAGCTTGCAAATAGATTCAGTCTTTAACTTTTTAAAGCCAATATGCTTATCAGAAATAGCTTTACTTTAAAAATTTTTTGGTATGCAATTATTTGCCATTACTCTCCAAGAAACATGCCAGTTGACGTCCATGATATATCATTTGGCGAAAAACATAGCGTCCCCATCTCAACCTGTTCACCAACAAAAAAATTCGAGAACAATTTGATTTTTCTGGTATTGAATATGTTTTTCGAGGCATAAAATGCACCTCTAAAAATGCCTCTCAGAAGAATGGAAGTTATTTTATCTTTAAATAATTGTTTATTCCAATGTGCTGTACCCCAAATTCAATAATACAATAGTC
This sequence comes from Diplosoma virens, assembly GCA_963680785.1. Taxonomy (NCBI): domain Eukaryota; kingdom Metazoa; phylum Chordata; class Ascidiacea; order Aplousobranchia; family Didemnidae; genus Diplosoma; species Diplosoma virens. The sequence continues at coordinate 23,364,600 of OY796886.1, forward strand.
GTTTTTAGGGTAAAATCGATTATTTCAAAGCATAACATTTCTGAATTGAATTTTGGGCGCCGAAAAGATTTCGGGTACATCACAAAGCTAATGCATTCTGTTCAGTTAAAAACCTATTTGCTGCGTTTGGGCAATGGTTCTCAAACGTTTCAGAATTTTTAGGTTCGTGACCCCTTTTTGGAGACTCTGAAACAATTGTGGCCTCTTGCTTAGAACATTGTCCCAAAATTTAAGTGAAGATCAAGAAATGGTCATCAATTTGAAACTGCCTTTGATTTCATCATTTTTCTCCCCAAATTCAAGCGAAGACCAAAAAAAGGTCATTACTTTGAAACTGCCTCTAATTTCTCATTTTTATGCCAAAATTCAAGTGAAGACCAAAAAAAGGTCATCACTTTGAAACTGCCTCTGATTTCTTCATTTTTGTCCCTAATGACTTATAAAGACTAAAAAAAGGCTTCTGCTCGTGGCCCCCTTTGAGAACCCCTGCGTTTGAGCTTTTTGAAAAAATGGCGCAAAACCATTACGTGAAAAAAATTATTTCGCCCACCTTTACGAAATCCTTTGGTCAGGTATCCTCCTTTGCTAAATCAAATTATTAAAAAAACCGTGGATAACTAAAGGAATTTTTAAATCTATTCGACGTAAGCAGAAAATGTATGTTTCAGAATACTTAAATGGAACAGATTTACAAAAAATGTTTTATAGACAATATGATAATAAATTAACCAAAATTAAAAATATTCTAAAAAATGTATTTAAAATCAGAAACAATCAATTCCAAAAATGATTCGCGTAAATTTTGGAGCCTCATGAACTCTTTGATGCATGAAAGAATAAAATCAGCATCTCCAAAATTTTTAAATGTTAATAATTGCAAAATTAATGATTGAACTGAAATTGCTGAACACTTTAATAAAGATTTTTGTAATATTGGAAGACTCTAGCAGACAAAGTAGATTCTGTTAATTCTTATGATTATCGCAGTTATTTATCGGATCCTGTATTGTCTTCTATATTCTTTCGTCCTACTTTTGATAGTGAAATAGTCAACATCATTAATCAACTTGATTCGCGCAAAAGTTGTGGATCGGACGGAAGAAGTGCTAAATTTGTTATTCTTGCAGCCTACGTTGTAGCACCTTATCTAACTATATTATGTAACGGTTGTCTTAGCTTTGGTTTGTTTCCAAGCTACTTAAAGACAACAAAAGTAATTCTTATTTTCAAATCCGGCGATAAAAACAACCTTCCTAACTTTAGACCTACTTCATTACTGCTAATTTTTTCTAGAATAGTTGAAAAAATTGTGTTTTCCCAAACAATTACCTATTTAAGTGCACATTCCATATTAACTCCTACTCAGTATGTTTTAGATCCAATAATTCAACAACTCACGCTGCTCTAGATATTGTTTCAATTTATTACGATAACATTGAATCAAAAAATTATTCTGCTCTTGTGCTGGATCTAGCAAAAAGCATTTGACACCGTCAACCACAAAATTTTACTGAATAATCTTGATAACTATGGCATGCGAGGTGTCTTTAATCAGTTTTTCTTACCGTTTTTATCCCACCGGACCCAATATATTACTTTTAACAATTGTTCTTCTTTGGCAGATATTAAAATAGGTGTTCCTCAAGGTTCTTTTCTTGGCCCACTTTTTTTCCTACTTTATAGAAACGATTTGCCGAATTCTGTTCAAAGTACTCCTCGATTATTTCCTGGTGATACTTGTTTATTAATAAGTGAATTTACTTTCGAAAAATTTCAAATTGAATTAAATAAAGATATAACCTCTGTTTACAATTGGCTGTACTCTAATAAACTTACAGTTAATACTTCAAAATCTCAAATAATGAATTTTTCTCCTAAATTAAATTCTTTAACGCCTCAACTAACACCTTTTTTTAAATATGTTTTTCTTATGTTTCCTATGTTGTTTTCGAGTTTTCTTTTTTGTTTTTTTACCAAGTTTGTTCAAATTTTTGTTTTTGTATTTTTCTTTACTGAGGTTTTTTTTTCGAGAAATGATCTTTTGATCCACAACAGGATATCTTTTCCATGGATTTGTTTGCCTGTTGGGCTGGTGGAATATGTTCATGCTTTTACATATATTTTAAGGACTGATCATACTCCTCGAGCCAAACTCTGCTATGGTCCCACCAATGCACCGCCCTCATAGCAGAGTTTTATTAAGCAAATAACCCCGGTCTTGTATTTTTTTTCTCTCTCTTTTTTTCTTTCTATTTTTTTTACACAATTTTATTATGAGGTGAAGCAACCTTGCTTCTATATGATACAATGGGTCACACTTCATCGTTAATTAGCAAGTCACAACGTCAACTCGTTTTGTTGCTTTTTCTTTTTTCTGACCCCATCTTTCAGCAACTCACAAACCTTTTAACATTTTGTTATATTTTGTTCATATGGCGGAGCAGTAATAAAAGAAACTGAACTGAACTGAACTGAACTTAACTAAACTAAATGTTAATTGTTCTGCCGGGTCAATTAAAATTGCAAAAATAAAATATCTCGGTATTATAATTGATGATAAATTAAACTTTAAAGACCATATAAATTTTGTGGAAACAAAAACTTCCAGATCCGTTTGTATTTCGGGCAAACTCAAATATTATTTAGACCTCACCTTTTCACTTAAACTATACTATGCTCTAATTCATTCTCACATTAATTACGGTTTGATTATCTGGGAGAACACCTATTCGTCATAGCCTATATGACAAGATTAACGATTTTACAATATAACGCAATTAGGATTGTAAACAACTTTACCTGGTATACCACCAGTGGCGTACGCAGAAATTTGTAAAGGGGGGGGGGTTTGGAGCCGAAAATGTGATTGCTCTCAGTAGTCCTGGTAATGGGAAAAAACTTCCAAAATTAGGCCTACATTCAAAAATAAAGTGTTTTGGTTTTAAGAACACCTTGTACTAGCATGAATTTCTTTTTACCAAACCGTAAAACTAACTTTTGAAAAGGCATGTGCGTGTAATTCATTCATGACAAAAAACTTTCCAAATTAAAAGCAACTCGTGTAAATGATGAGAACAATAGGTGAAAAATCAAACGAACAAAAAAATAACCTAATTACTTAACAAATATTTAAAGTTTTTTAAAGGCTTATATTCAAACGCCTGTTTTTTTCACTTAATCTGTTAATTACATCATCAGGGCAATGCGCGCGTGTGCCTCCTATAAATGTTTAGTAATGTAGATCCATTTATTCGAGTGGTACCACTTGTGTTTCGTAAGCACGTTTTTAGTCTGCGTAATGTGGAAAACTTTACGATTGTTCACTAGTGCATGTTGTCACTGGAAGAGTTAACAAAATGGTCATCAATGTAAATATGTTCGGAACAGCATCGGAATTGCATTCCTTGATGCTGCTCAACGCATCAGTTGGTCTTTCTGCTGCGTTCAACCGAAAAAGTTTCCTATAACATAATATCAGTTCAGGCACTAATTCTTCCCAGATTTTCGTTAAATCATTTTCGTAAAATTTCCCCAAAACTTGAATACTTTTAATTTGTTGAGGAGTTGGTGCACTAGTTGGATCAGCAGAAATTAAACACTGAAATTCACCAATAATCGATTTGTGGGCTGTAAATCTTGCTTCGAGAGCAACAATAAAATTATCAAGAAATAGAATAAAAATCCCACCTCTAAAATGTCCTTCATCTGTTACAGCAGCAATATTGCATTGATTGGTCTGTCTTGAAGTAAGGCATGGTATTTTCAAAATAAAATCTTCGACTTTGGCCATTTCTTGCCAAAAATATAGAGCTGGTGAAATTCATATTCGGTTTTTTCTCTAAGACACTTCAATTCATTTGCAATATCCTGTGCAATGTTGACGGCCTCAAGAAGGTTTATCGACTGTTTTTGCTTAACTTTACACAAAACAACACTGTATCCAAAAACGTTTTTTAAAACTCATAGAGCAATGTAAAATTTACTTTGCCTAATTGTCGATAGCAACTGCAGAGCTCTTGATGAAGTTTCTCTGTCTGGCCATGCTGAAATTTCTGCCAAAGCTTCTACAACGGTAAATTTGAAAAAGTACTAACACTCTCGTGTCGATCGACCCATCTGGTGGCACAAATTTAAACAAGTTTTTAAGCTTTTGTTGTTGACGAAATCGTGTTGATGGACTTGCGTAAAATGTTTTGACGTTTTGGAGCATTAAAAACATTGTGAACTGAAGCTATTATTCCCATGCAGTTTATTTCCATTCCCATGCTTAACTTTCAATATTTTACAAGTTTAAAAGTTTTCTTCACAGTGGCAATTGTACATTAGATAACTTTAAAGCAATTTAAACGATAGCAAAAATTGATGCGCAAGCAGTAATTAAGTTTAAAAAGTGCGGTAAACAATAGAAACCAAAATCCTATTATTAAAGCCTATTTATTACCACGTACTGTATATATGGCTGAACACCATTCTTCAGGTAAAGCTAGGTAAAGCTCCGGGTCCTGATTCCATCTGCCCCGAGCTTATACTCCATGCCGCAGCTGCTGTGAAGTCCTGGTTACGTGACTTCCTTTCTTCCTGTTTGCGCCGACTCAAAATTCCCAAGATCTGGAGAAGAGCGCTTGTGGTCGCGATCCCAAAACCAGGAAAGCCCGTGGGGGACCCAAAGAGTTATTGACCGATATCTCTGCTCTGTGTGCCCTACAAGATCCTCGAGAAGCTTATCTACGCCCGCGTTGAACCATTAATCGATCCACTGCTCCCTAAAGAGCAGGCTGGGTTCCGACGCGGGAAGTCAACCGTAGATCAAGTTGTTCTACTAACCCAGAACATCGAGAATTCTTTTGAGGCTAAAAAGAAGGCCGGTGCCGTATTTATCGATCTGACAGCTGCTTATGACACTGTCTGGCACCGTGGCCTTACCTGCAAGCTGCTGAGACTACTTCCGGATAAGCACATGGTCAAAATGATTATGGAGCTTGTCCGAAATCGAAGTTTCACCCTTATCACCGGTGACAGCAAGCAAAGCAGGCTACGCCGTCTTAGAAACGGCGTTCCTCAGGGATCGGTCTTGGCTCCCCTCCTATTTAACATCTATACGTACGATCTTCCTTCCATGATTTCCAGAAAGTTTGCTTATGCTGATGATTTAGCATTGTTGCACTCTTCTGGAAACTGGAAGGACTTGGAGGGGATTTTAAGCCAAGACATGTCCACTCTGTCAGCGTATCTCCAGACTTGGAGGTTGAAGCTCAGTCACACTAAGACGGTGACGGCAGCCTTTCACTTAAATAACCGAGAGGCCAAACGTGAGCTAAAGGTCTACAACAACGGTAGACTTTTACCGTTCTGTCCAACCCCTACTTATCTTGGGGTAAAACTGGACAGATCGCTCTTCTTGCTTGTAAAACTGGACAGACCGCTCTTCAAAACTTGCTGCACCTGAACCGGAATTGAACCTGAAAAAATAAAATTTGTTGAACCCGAACCGGAACTGAACAACTAAAAATAAAATTTGCCAAATCTGAAGATGAACCAGAATTTTATTTTAAACAGTTCGACGCTCTGTTTTTAACAGCTTTTTTTTTACCTCCAACGTAAAATAAAAAAGTAAAAAATTCAAGCTACAATACTACTTAGGCAATAACAGAGTTTTTTTGTAAGCCAAAGTCATCAAACCATTTAAAAAAATTTTTTTAGCCCTATTACAGTTATTTTCATTTGGATTCGAGTCAAAACGGGTTATCAGTTGTTTTGTACTCGATGCGAGACCGAGTCTTTCAAAGATTTTTTCAAGTGTGAGGTTGAGTCATGATTGATGATTGAACCCATCAATTAAAATCGATTCATGTTTAAAAAAATAGAAAAAGGACGGAAATATAGTTGACATCATAAAAGATACTTTTCATGCCAAGTCAAATCTAAAAATGAGTTAAAATGCCAAACCCGGTACTGTAAATCTGTACTAAAGAGTCTCATGCTTTTTTGGACAAATTATACTTCCAAAAATTTTTATACTTAATCACCAAAGTTAAATTTTATGCAAAACCTGACTAAGTGAGTATGACAGTGTTTGACGCAGGGATTTTTATTCGTCAATTGGCTTTTCAAAAAGAAATTGGATTCAAGCTTCTTATAAACTAAAGTTCTTGACTCAAGTTTTTTACACTCAATCAAGTCCGATTTTGTTTGTAGTGTGAACATTAGTCTATTTTGAGTTCTTTTAAGATTTTTTCTTGTAGATTCAAGTAGGCTACGACTTAAATTTAAAAAATTGGAATTTAGTCAATAGATTCGATACAAGTCTGGATTTCAGCTTGAGTAAAGATTCTATATCTATTTATAAATTACTACTTTGTCGGCAGCGTGGTTGAGTGGTTAAAGAGCCGGGCTCGTAACCAGCACGGTCTCGGTTCAAAACCATTCTGTTGTGTCCTTAGGAAAGACACTTTACGGCACTTTCCCCTGCTTGGTGGTCCTGGCAAGCAGTTCTAAACTACAGTCATATCTCTATTAAATTGCAAGCGTACAGCAATATCTTGGCATCTCCGGAAGCAGGTCGTGGTAATTGCCTACGCTATGTATTAGCGCCTCCGTCGTTTTCCTGCGAGTCAGGAGGATAAATATAGAGATAAAATAAATAAAAATACTTTGAGCTCGAAAACACCATTTATAAAGTCCATTTTTACTACGAGCGTGGAATGGAGCATTCTTTGTTTGTTTTATTGATTTTTTTACTTCTTTCCACGTTGTCGGCAGTGTGGTCGAGTGGTTAAGGCGCCGTGGTTATTGTGATAAATCAAACCCAAGTATCCTTTTCAACGATTCAAAGCAATAATCATCGCTGTTCATTGCGTCACTAGAAGTTTAAAAGACTTGATTTATGAAGTTAAAAGTTAGACTAAAAGAAAAGAAGTGAAGTTGCAACTCCTATAACAAAAAGAAAAGTTTTAAGCAAAAAATTATTGTTGGTCTTTCGAACTGAATCAATAAAGAAAATTTCTATTTAAATTAAAGACATTTTAATTTCAATTAAAGTATATATTCTGTTGCACTTTTGTTTTAATAATTCTTCTAACCGTTAACATAAAAGTAAATCTTTATATCGTGGTTAGGCTAATCTGTAAATTGTTCTACCCGAAGACCACATTGTAATCGACAGGGTCTAATAAGTTCAAAACCTGTTCGCACCATTCTGTTGTGTCCTTGGAAAGATACTTTAAGGCACTTTCTCCTGCTTGATGGTCTTGACAAACAGTTCTAAATTTCAGTTACATTTTTATAAAACTAAAACACCAAACTAAAAAATTTTAAGCGGACAACAATATCTTGGCATTTCCGGAAGCAGGTTGGGGCCAGAGATAAGCATGGACCGAATTTAAAGCCGGGTAATTCAAACCATGGTCGTACCTGCCTGGGGCAGGGGGGAAATTGCCCCCAAGTTTTCAAGATTTGGGTAAAATTCAAATTTTTCTGGCAGTGACAAAAAAATATTTGGGCGAAACCAGAATTTTTCGGGCAGCTATATGAAAAATTTGGGCAAAGTCAGGAATTTTAAGGCAGTGACAATGATCAACTGCAAAAAATAGTTACCAAATTTAGGTGAAGACCTTTTTCGAGAACACCTTGATTTTGGGACAAAAATTGTGAAATATGAGACTGATTCCAACTAAAGACCTTTTTTTTTTTAGAGATCACCATGATTTTAGGACGAAATATGGTCTTCGTCCGAGAATCTCAGACAATTTTTTTGTCCCATCCGTAAAGTACTTGAAAATCATGATTTGGACAAGCGTCACAAAATTTGGGAAGAACTTCATTGCTCCCCAAATTTTTTTTGGTTGGTACGCCTACTATTCGAACTGCCATTTATTGTAAGTTAGGATCGGATTGTTAAATGTATGTTAATTTTTTTGGTGCTCCACTATCTGTCTCTTAGTTTTTTGAGTCTTTTGTTTTGTAAAGATGTTGTATTGCAATTTTAAAGTTGTAATTAACTAGTAATAGCAAATGGATTTTAGAATGTGTAGATTTAAGTTATTGTTTACCTATCAGTATTAATTGGTCGTCTTTTAAGTTTGTGAAATCAACATAAGTACTAAGGTTTAAAATGTCTGATAAACCTACTATTACTTGATTGTAGCATATAAACATTAAGTTAAATTTTTGGGTCTCTTTAAGAAGGGACTGTAACTGTTTTTTGTTAGTGAAACTAACTGGGAACGCCCCTGCAGCACCTGGAAGGAATAAAAAAAATTAGAAGGAAAAGGATCTTTTTAAAAGTGATAGTAACAACAGGGGGAGTCTGGGTTAGTTTTATGAACAAAAGTCATTAATGGTTGCTTCTTGAAGAGACCTGGATTTTTCTGGTGTATAATACAAGTGTATATATACAGATAATTTTTAAGGTTTTTTCCAAATGTAAGTCTTTTTCAAAATTTTCTTCATTAAAATGTAAATTTACTTGTATACTGGGAAGATACACATCGAATTTCAGTATGCCACCTAATAACTTGTTAAGCCAAATTCAATTATCAAAACAAGAAGCAAATGTTTTTTTATCAAGAAAAGTTCTTGCTAATTCATGGCATCATTTTGAAGAAATTAAACCAGGAAATTTAGAAAAAGAATGTTTAGAAGAACAATGTAGTTGGGAAGAAGCAAGAGAAGTTTTTGAAACTGATAGAGATGGACTGGTACTGTTTTATATTCTACATTATGTCTTTTAATTATTTAATTGTTTCATATAAGCTTTAATCATATAATCATATAAGCCTAAAATATTTCTTTTTATGATATAGAGTTATTAAATATAATTTTATGTAAACATATAATAGTGTTGCCAATTGTGGTTGAACTAAAATTAAGAAACTTGAAACAATAAATCATTGTGAGAAATTAAATTAAAAAATATTAATCTTAGTTGCAATTTTAAAAAATCTGAGCTTTTTAAAAAATTGTATCAAAATTTGTTTACTGAAAATAATACAATTAAAAAAACTATAAGAAATTATGGAGTGTAATTTGTTATCTTTTAAATTTTAAAAAATCCCCAAAACCTGCAAGGTTAGTAACAATGAAGGAAACCCAAAAAAATATGCTTTCTGTGTAAATACCAAGTTTTCATAAAATGTAAGCTTTTTCATGTGTGAAATTGTGACTAATTACAAGTAATTTGTAACCTTCCATTTGAAAAACTCTAATTTGTGCTTTTTATGATAATTAACTTACCATAATTTAGGTCAACAGAATAAATTAGTGTGATAACACTCTGACTTGCAGAAAGGCACAAGTTTGGTGCTCAGTCTATGCGAGTTATTTCTGTTATGCCCAAGGGAAAGCACTTAAAAATGAATTCTTGAAGGGGTCATACTGTGTACTTAAAATAGTGACTCCACTTACAACAAAAACTAGCATTTAGATGAATACAGTCATACAATCACAATGACAAATTAAACTAATAATAGGCTTTTGTTTAAAATTAGTTAATAGGTTTAAAAATTTTAGTGTATTGGCTTGTAGTAAAATTACATCTTTTTACATAATTAAACTAAAAGTTTTGGTAGATATGAGCAAGATATTTTTCAGAGAACATGAACATCTTATGAATATGATTGTGCAAAAAAAAGATTAAAACACCATATTATTATATTATGTTTATCTCTAATTTTATTTATTTCTAGGATAAATTTTGGGCTCAGTACACTGGTCAGACTGACAATTCAAGTGTTGACAGTCCTGTTGGGATGATTGTTGGTATTGTATTTGGTATTGCTGGTTTGATCATCTTATCCATTCTGGCATTTGTAATATGGCGTCGAAAAAGTAGACCAGTGGTAGTTGTACATTCTGGACCAAATGATCGTTATCCAAATTTGCAGAACCATCAAAAACAAGGTAAAACAATATTTTACTATTTTAAATGGGGTCATGTTTTTAAATAAATATCCTATAAACAATTGAATTAGTCTTTTAAAACTAGAGCTACAAAGGTTGTTATATATATTCAATTTTAGATATATAACTTAAATATAAAGTTTAATTTATGCATTATAATGTAAATAATATTTATGTTTCAGTATTTATATATATTTATATAAATGGCATTTGTGTCCAAGCAAACACAGTGTGCAAGAACAATCACTTGCTTGAAGTATTAATTTAACATATTTTTAGAACTTATGGTTCTATAGATGAAGGGAACAATTTTACATTCTTAGAATATTTTGGTCATTTAAGTAGAATTAAATTTTTTATAAATTGTGTTTCTGCTTTCACATGCAAGCAAAAAACAAGGAAATGCCATTAAGAAATTTTATTATTTAGATTAATCAGAAAAAGAATTTAATGTTTCTTGGTTTGCACAATGCATGTTTGACTGCGAAAAAGTGTTGAAAGACTATCAGACTATAACAGTGGTTCTCAAACTTTGGTGGTCTGTGGCCTCCTTTCAGGACCCTCAAACACCTGTGACCCCCCAAAGGTTGAGTGAAGACCAAAAAAAAAAAAAAAAAAAAAAAACAGTCAGACACCTCAAACATCTAGGGCCACTTTCTATTAGATACCTTACAAACATATACAACATTGCCTTCAACACTAACATGATCCTCCCTCTTTGGAAACATTCCACAATTATCCCCATTTCAAAACCAAACAAAGACCACAACATTGGCACAAACTACTGACCCATGTCATTTTATCACCAATGGCAAAAATACTAGAGAAAACACTATTACCATACAAACAAAAAACATTCCAATCATTTCTCATCAACATGGATTCAAACATAAGCACTCAACACACACTGCTTTGCACAGCATCCGTCTGCAAATCACAAAAGTCTTCAACAATGCAAGACCTTCACAGCGCACTCTAGCTGTAGCTTTGGACATGAGCAAAGCATTTGAAACAGTGAAAATACACTAACTTATACACAAACTTACACACAAACTCACTTTAATAAACATTCCTAACATCATCTTTATTAAGTTCATAGTTCATTCACTACATAAAAGGATGACAAGCATGCACTCAATGGCACACTCTCAAAACTCAAATGAATCAATACCGAAGTGCTACAAGGTAAAGTTCTGTCTCCATTATTATTAAAATTTTAGACCTCTGACATTTTACTCCCCCCAAAAGACATACAAATCATAACATATGCTGATGACATAACAATCACTGCATCTCACAACAAACTCTGTAAGGCCCAAAAACTTATTCAACCATATCTTCACAAAATATATGAATTGGCCACCATTAGCAATCTTCATATAAACACAGACAAGACTATCACCACACTTTTTGCACAAGACCCAGCTGAATATAGCACAACTCTATCACTTAAATTAAACAATCAAACACTACCAACAATAAACACCTAAAAATTCTTGGAATCACTCTAGACCCAAAACTGACATTTTCACAACATATAAACATCACTATCACAAAAGCAAAACAAACACTTAACATTTCTGAATGCACTCACCTCTACCAAATGGTGTAAACAAAAAGAACTAACTGTCTCTACATTCAAAGCTAACACTTGCCCCATTTTGAACATACAAGCACCATGTAGAGCTCTGTCATATCAAACACCAACACCAAGAAACTGCATTCAAAAACAGCTTTGCAAATTGCTACTCACTGCACACAAGATACAAACACTCAACACCTACATAAAGAAACCAAGGTTTTTTCAATAGACATCCATCTCAAACTTCATGCTGCTCAACTTAAAGAACTAATTCAAACACAAACACACCCATTACATGATCTTAATGCATACTCAGATCCACCTGGAAACATGAAAACCAAAATCTTTCATAACAGTAAGCACACTAACATCATCATCTCAAAACTAGACATAACACCTGAGGAATGCAGAGAACCTCAACACATTTACACTACCATCACCTCACAATACCTTAATTCTAGAAAAAACAACAAAGTTACTAACCACACCCTATAATTCGTTCATCAGAACAAACATTACCCCTTCATATGCATACAAAACTGGCACAATTCAGAGCCAACAAATCACCACTCTTGCAGAATTACCTACATACAGTGAACACTGAAACTTGGATGCCACAATGCCCACTATGTTTGTCACTCGCACATGACACCAATCACCTCTTTAACTGTGGTCAAGTACCAATACAGCACAACACCACTAGTCTGTGGAAAAAGCCTATAAAAGCAGCAGAGGTAATGCAAGAGTGGGAATCTAGATTGGCTTCTTTGAGTGGTTAAAAGATGGCTACTCCAAGATATTTTTGGAGGAGGGGAAACAACAACAAAAAAGGTCATCAGTTTGAAACTGTCTCTAATTTTTTCAATTTTTTCCCAAAATGCAAATGAAGACCAAAAAAAATTACTTTGAAACTGTCTTTGATTTTGTCAAATTTGTTTTAAAGTAAATTAAAGTCCAAAATGTGGATTCTTTTTGTGGCCCCCAATAAAGCCTATGGGGCCCCTTTGAGAACCCCTCAACTATAACAAAGCAATTCTTATGTTGCAGACCAGTGCTATTATAGGAGGTGCTTTATCTGTTATAACTGATTAAACTTAAGCCCTCTCGTAAAATATCTGAAGCTCCTTAGCCTATAATCTATTCTCTCATAATTATAAAGGTACAGCAATTACTATTGTAGCTCTATACAATCCCTAGATGTTCAACCTTGTTTGCAAAGTTTGTCCCTTTACTGAGTTTCAACCCAAAATTTCCATCTACATGAAATTATGATTATTTTTGTATGAAATTGCATGCCTTTTGAATGGTGTTTCTATGAACAGAGACAAATAATTGAAAAAACACAATTTATTCAAATGACAACATGTTCAAGTTAATATCATATCTGTACCTTGGACCAACACTTGCAAAAGCTTACTACAAATAGCAAGGTTAAAACTACAGTACATCATAACACAATAAAAATAAAGGTTGTTTTGCAGTATATTATCTTTTTATTCTAAAATTACATTAGCAAAGTGATTATTAGGAGTTTGATAAGCTATATTTAACTTTTAGGCATGCTTTGGTAATTATTTGCTACAAAAATTTAGCTATTGATTGAATTTCTTATAAATATTTGAAAACCTTTTGTCTCACCCAGACCATGTGACATACTTGGTTCTTTGCTTGACTAAACCTGTTTGACTAATGTCACACAGGATAATTTAGTTAAATATTGGCAATGGCCATAAAATCTCTACGTTAGTCCGTTACGTTAATTTAACAATTAATCTGTTACGTTAATTGTTGTCTTTATCTTGGTTATATAACTGCTCACTTATAATTTGTTAAATGCCTTGCCATTAGAAGCAACATTGCTTTCATTATTTTCGTTATTTTTGGTAAAGTGCATATCTTTTTGGTTAAAGCAACAGAATGTATCTAAAAAAGCAGATAAAAGCAAATTTTTGCTTGATTTATTGTGATAAAAAGTTACCATATAATTGATGTCTTGGTTATTGTTTCTAAGTCAAAGGTTTAAATTAAATACCAAGATGATCTATACACAGAGTTGCTAACAGATTTTCGCCATGATGAAAGTATCATGTTATGGCCGTGTTACCCAGTTGAAATGTTGTAGAAATGGCCACCCTCAACTTTTGACACTTATTGACATATTAAGCAACTCTAAAAGACTTCAATTTTGTTTTGTTGGACAATTTTAAAATACATTGAAAACTTTGAATAAATTGAAAGAAGTTAAATTAGGCCCCACTAATTATTTTCAATGTTTTTTGCTACATTTTCATTACCAAACTAAGTCAAGCTGGAAAAATACAGACTATTTTTGACCAATAATTTTCATTTGTAATGTTACATACCAGAAGTGTCAATAATTTGTGCTATGAGTATAAGCTTATTATCACTTTTCTCCTTTTACAGGGAAGGGTCAAGTTTGATATGATATAAATATTTTTGACAACACAATAAAAGACAGGCATTGGGTTTCTTTCAAAAAAGCGTACAAACAGCACCTAATAGATCAGTACTAAATTTTACTCTTTTCATTGTCGCCTTTTTCTGAGTTGTTATTTTTCTCTGTCGTTATTTTTCACTAATTTGTTTCTTTTTTAGTGCATTGGTTTTACATTAAAAGATTTGTATCAGTATATGTAGCACAATACTGAATGTAAATTTTGTTTTTTGACTGTATTGGATGTGGGGGTACTTGACTTGATAACGTATGTTCTTCAGTGCCCCCTGCCTTCACACATATTTCAATTTTCTTTTAACATTACCGTATGTCTATATCATAAAATTTATGTTTGTGTGTTTGGCAAAATAAATATGTTTGTTATTCGTTAAACTTACTACATTTCTTAATGTTACTATATATATATAGACCTACTAGTATTTATATTAGAGCTACTACATTTCTTGATGTAGTAAGTCCAGTATACATATCAAAGTTGTATATTACAAGCAGCTTAATACTGACTTTTGATCATACTTTAAAAACTTTTGGTCAATTGTCGTAATTATATTTATCCCGTTTTCTAACTCTCAATATGTAACTTAGTTTTCTAACTCTCAATATATTCCTTTTCTGGCAATTTAAAAACTTTTATTCTTTCTGGTAGAACGACTACACTAAATTTAATTAAACATCCTATTTAACATAACGACTGCTATTAGTTTTCTTACATTTGCATAAATTAAGGTATTGCTGGTCGTAGTGCACAATCCAGATCATTCGCAACATTAAAATTTTTTTTTTGCAACAGAGAAAAAACATTTTTGCGCAGAAATAATATCTTGTTAGGCATTCAAAAAATGTTTAAATAGAGGTTGCAATAAAGTTTTTCCTCGTCTTTGAAAAAAACAAATTTTTTTAAACGTTTTTTAAAGCCTGCTTTGACAAAAATGTTTTAGGTCTTCCAGTCAACAATTATTACGAGACGCCTCTTCTGGATAAATTCGATAGCGAGCTGGCTATGGGGTTGAGTGAATGTTACGTGGAACGAGAGAGGCTACAACTCGGGGAAGTAATTACCAGTGGCAATTTCGGTGACATTTGGAAAGGAAAGCTGCGCATGCGCGATAATAGCGTCGTCAAGGTCGCAGTGAAAAGTCTAAAGCGTAGGTTAATTGTGCTATTTTTGTGTATTATTTCGTCCTAGTTTGTTATGGTTATGTTGTGTCATTTTGTACATGTTCTTCGAAGTGATGTATTTTATGTGTTAACTTTTGTTTTCTCGTTATTCGTTGTTTTTTCCTCCCGCTTTTGATTGTTGCCAAAACGCATTCGCCAAGCCTACATAGCCTTTCTGTTTTGTTATATCGAAGTTCCGAACACGCAGCCTATCGCTTTTCACTTATGCTGAGAACATAATTCGGTTGTGTTTCAGAGCTCGACGAACCGGATGACATCGAGAAGTTTCTACGCGAAGGTGTGATGATGAGAGGACTTAATCACAAGCACGTCCTCTCCTTGTACGGAGTGTGCATGGACAGCGACGTCGAGCGTCATCGCACGTCGCCTCTTATCATTTTGCCCTTCATGAAAAACGGCGATCTACGGACGTTCTTGAGAGACGGGGGCAATGTGAGGGCCCGTTTTGCTCTGTCCTTTGTTAAGAAAATATCTTTATCTTTTCTTTCGTGAGCATGTATGAGCAATAGCAACAGTAATATTGAGGTTGGTTTTAAACTCGAAGGAATTTGTAACAAAACATGAATCGATGATCGAGCAGCCGCGATGTTGTGAATTCGAGAAGTTTTTTGCTTTTTTTCCGCATTGCCTCATAACTGTTAAGCGTCTAACAGAAAAGTTCGATCACTAACGTCAAGTGTTTGATTTGATCAAACTCGGATCCGACCACACCTCCGTAATTATTGCGTCATGTAAATAAAACATTGAATTACGTGCAAATTAAGACTCGGCTTACCAATTTTTGCCTTCTGGCTAGTGTCTATCGCTGCTTTCTATTATCGCAAAGAATTATTCTACTGATCTTAACTGATTAACGATCATCATTTCATGGCAGGTGCTCACTGTTCTTCACTTGATCCGCTTCTGCAACCACGTCGCACTCGGAATGGAATACCTGGCCCAGAAAAAGTTTGTCCACCGCGATCTGGCCGCCCGAAATTGCATGTAAGGCCATTTTTGCACCTCTGTAGTTGACCCACCTTATCATTGGACTTGGGCGTTCAGGGTCAACGAGAACTGGTGCGTGAAGGTCGCCGACTTTGGCCTGTCAAGAGATTTGTACGATCGAGATTATTACCGGAGCAGCATTAAAACTCAATTGCCATTAAAATGGATGTCGCCAGAGAGTATTAAGTACGGTCGCTATGGAGAGAAAACGGACGTGGTAAGAGTTCAGTTAGCAGTTCTTTTTTCAACATCGTTTTTGGTGTTCGTTCGACCGCTTTCAGTGCTTTGTAAACAATCTCGAAAGTTAGTGACTGGGTCGTATTCGTATTACGTCATTGTTTGGACTTTTCCAGTCCAGCTTATTGAGGTACTCGATGTCTATGCAAAAAGAAGAAAAATAAGTGATTCATGTCTGGATAAGGGTAACATATTGTCCGTGTTTAGTGGTCTTACGGAGTTGTTTGCTGGGAAATTATGACCCGGGGTGCGATTCCCTATCCCACCATCCAATCCGCAAATATACTTGAATACCTCAACGAAGGAAAACGAATGGAGAAACCTGAGTGCTGTCCATATAAACTGTAAGATGTTTTTCATTTAATACTGTTGAATAATGGTGATGATGATTATTTAATCAATATCAATTTTATTGTCAATATAAACAGACACATTTCCGGCACTAATTAATATGTGCAGCTTTCAATTTAATTCAATTCCATTCAATTTATTTTTGTCATCAAACAACTTTTTCCAGGACAAAAAAAATATAAAAAACAAAAAAACGAGTGAATAGAAAATAGTAAATTAATTAGTAACAAAAAATGGAAATTAAATGTGTTGATTGATAACGGGGAGGCTGCGAATGGACCTCCTCGAATGGACTTTTTGACTTCATTTATTTATAACTTATTGTTCAACCTTCGAAGTAGCGATTTCATTTAGTGGCTGCTTGTAGTTAACGAAAACACTTCTTGAATAACTATGTTTACGTTCGGTCCTGAATTTATATTCGTTTATGTTATGTTTGTTGCGCTGCTTTGCATGGTAAGTCGCCTTTAAACTTTAAAGTTTCGAGTTATTTATCAAGAGAGTGTTGATGATAACTCGCTCAGACCCTTATTTTTAGTTTAGCCGTTTTATTGCTCCTTTAACGATTTCGTCGCTTCTTCGCATAAATGGCTTTTCATTACTATGATTTAGCTCAGTGTTACGTCACTATCCTATCCGTGTACCGATTTCTTCGTCATGCTAAACCGCTTTTAGTTTTGCATGACGTAATTTAAAAAACAAAGATTCTAATTTGCAAATCTTATCTAAGTTTACAAACTAACTAATAAAGTTCATTGTTTACTTTTCCCATATTTATATATATATATTTTTTTATCAAAATTCTTTAAGATACAAGATTAGCGATAAAAGTGTTAAGAGTTTTATTAATAAAAAAAATAATAATAATAACAAAAAGCTGTTCATTTGCGTCAGACGCTTATTGAAATGGAAATTCTAAACGAAGAATTAGAGTGATTTGCTTCAAAAAGACTCGTGACCAGCCAACATCGATCACACTGTGTGTCTGTACTTTGAAATCTTACTTGCGAAAAGAAAAACACGTGATTGAAAGTTAAAACGTCAAACACTAATCAGACAGACACTCTCGTTCAGATTCTGTTGCTTTTTAGTTTTAAAATGCTGTGATTTAAGTTCATTTTCACTGATGCTTGGAACTTCTAATTTTTTGTTTGTATATTTTGATAAAACAAAATTTTAAAGACGCATACTCGACGACTGGTTGTTTGACCGGTCCATGCAAATGGTCTTTACGTCTCTTCACAGGGCATAGGTTATCATAAATCAGTTTTACAACTGTTCAAAAGTAAAATTGTTGTTTCGTTCACGGAAAAATATTTTCTTCTGCAAAGTGTGAATCCACAAACAATCGCTTGTTTATTTCATTCTGGTTTGTGATCGGTTGTTTCGAAAAGAACTGAAAAGTGTAAAAAAAAACTTGCAAAATTCTCGTAGATACTCGGTCATGGGTAAATGTTGGAACGACGACGCTGACCTTCGACCGACGTTCGAAGATCTCGTGAAATTGCTGTCCGGGATTTTGCGAAATGCAAAAGAATCGCTACGAAAAAGCAAACAATCTTCCGACGATGCTAGGAACCGAACTGAGTTGCACTTGTACGAAAATCAGCCGGAACTAACCGCATCTGAAAGGAAGTGAGTGGAACTGTTCTGATTCGAATTTTTTATCGAAACCATCTGATTAGAAATCAAAATTCAGAGCCAAATGTTTACGTACAGTGGCTCTGAAAGTAGATCGTAATAATTGTAATTTTAACGTTCGTTGTTATTTTGGTATTCTGAATGTTAAGAATTAGTTAAAGTAGTTAAGTTGATAAATGTCATAATATCGTTTGAAATATTACACGAAGCTACTGCGGCTGTTTCTACATCTGTTTTTATGCATTTGCCTTTTGCAAGTTCGTCTTATGTTTAGATTCTTAGCACTCGTGTCAAAACTGAAACTCTTTGTTTTTAATTCATGTCTAGTTTTTGCGTGTATCCCCCCCCCCCCCGTACCAGACCCCGATAATTACATTTCTTTCTGTTCATAACCGACGACAAGCAATTGGCCCGTGCGACCGCTCGGTACATTTCTGCGAATGTCGAGCTTCGTGATTGAACAGCTGCGACCTTTTGAAAGCACGATCATCAACCTTTTCCATCGCAAACAAAAAGAATCGCATCGTTAGTCTGGCCACATGTTTAAAAATAAGCATATTGTTTAGTTGAACGTTGCTCTGCACACACCCACGCACTGTATTTGCTTAGCAGAATTCCTTTTGGTTTTAGTTTAACCTGGCGTTGTCGAATCGACGTGTGTCGATAACGTTGTTGTGACGTCGCTTTAAATTGCTTCATTTTTAGTTTTCACAGAGTTGTCAATGGTTAATTTTTTTTTTCAATCGAAAAACTTAAAAAATAAGCATATTGTCGGTTTTCATGCCTTAAGGCAGTGTGGCTTTCGTTGTGTTGCAATTGAGCTTTTCGACCAATCAAATTTCTTATTGCGCACATGATTAACAGCTGACGATGATGTATAGTTTCTTTGTTATCGCTCAAGCATAATAATTGTTTTAATCGTGTTTTTCTGTTGCTACATCAATTGCGCTTGTTTCAGACCAAAATCGAAGCCTCGATCGGCTCAAAAAGCCGCTAGCGCTGATAAAGGTTCGACCAAGTCCGGGAAACGCAAGGTTTTGGATCGTCGCGCTAACAGGTTAGCTCGTCGATCGCTACGTTTAAATGCATTATTTAAACTATTTATTGATCAACGATTAAATTTATTAACGCTACTTTTCAAATTAGTTTTGACTTATATATATTTCGTGTCTTTAGACATAGTCTTTCCAAACTTCACGGTTTTTTTAGCAATGACGTTGAAGGCTGTAAGGTCATCTTTACTGCACTTCTGTGGACGTGGAGGGCATCCGAGCAGGTGTTCTGCAGTGTCATCTGCAGTGCCACATTTACCCAAAGTCGGGCTGTTATAAAGTCCCCACTTTGGAAGTGTGCTTCGGGGTTCTAACAGTTCCAGTACGAAGTCGGTTAAGGTATCTCCCGTCTTTCCAGGAAGCTTGGTGTCCAGGGGCAAGCGTCTTGGCTGACTCGATGTGAAAGCCTAGCTTTAAGGAACATTTTCTAAGCCGGCTTGTCCATTGCTCGATCCTCATCTTTTTTGGAGGCATGTTAAAAGGAGGGGTTGTATGCAAGAAACTCTTCCTTGATTTCAGGCGTAGGTTTGCTGCCTCTGATCCGTATAGCATGTGGTTTGAGCCGTTTTTTGCTTTTTGCATTTCCCTTCTGCTTGCCACCTCTCGTCGAATGTCTGGTGGAGCTATATCAGCGAGCAGCTATAGACAGTTGGTGTTGGCGGGTTTTTAGGCATCCTGTAATAATGCGACAACTGTCATTAAGAGCAGGGTCTAGGCCAGCGTGGTCCAACTACGGGCCCGCGGAACAATTTTGCACAAGTCTTGTCGATTACAAGCAGCGGCAACCTTTTTTTTTTTTGAAGAACGCTATGATTTTGGGACGAAAATAGGAACTTTGTAGATCGATTCCAATTGAAGACTTTTTTTTTTTTTAGAGAACACCCTGATTTGGGACCAAAATAGGAATTTCAGAGATCGATTCCAGTTGAAGACCTTTTTTTTTAGAGAACACCCTGATTTTGAGACGAAAATAAGCGTTTTTATCCGGTTGAGGCGCGCAAACTCAAATAATTTTGAAAAGTGGCCCACAAGAGTGGAGAAGTTGGACCACCCTGACCTAGATTTTATCTTTGCGGCCCGCGAAGCTTTTTCAAACTTTAATGCGGCCCTTCATGCTCTTAGCCTTGGACCACACTGGTCTAGGCAATGAGCATGTGCTGACCGTGACCATACTGGGCAAGCACACTCAGCTGCAGAGCAGCATAGAGCAAATGCTGATGTTCTCAAAGTATGAGGGCTAGCTGCCCAGTGTGAGGAAATAAGCTTGCGCAAGATGTTGTTTCGCGTGCACACTTTAGCCTTGCAGTTCTGAAAGTGCTTTTTAAATGTCAGAGATCGATCAAGGGTTACTCCAAGGTATTTAGGGTGTGCGGTGTTTTCAAGTTTTTTTTCTGCTACACAATGCTCAGTGGGCGGTTCGTCTCTCTGTTCTTGAGGTGGAAAGAGCACACTTGGGTCTTTGATGGGTTGGCTAGAGAATTTTCTGCATAGTAAAGCTGTGGAGCGTTTAAAGCATTGGTCAGCAATTTTTTGACTGCAGTGAATGTCGAATGCTGGCTAGTAACACAAAGATCATCATGGTTTCTTGATCCAGTGGTTGATTGTTTGTGTATACCTTGTAAAGGAGGGGACCAGCACGCTGCCTTGAAGAGGGCCGTTTTTTAAAGTCGGACTCTATTTTATTTCTTCTTCAGCATTACAAAAAAAGCATTCATTTCTCAGCATCTCTCCAAGAAACTGCACAAGATGTAAATCACCGGTCATTTTTAATACTCTTTGGAGGAGTAGACGATGGTTTACTGTGTCGTAGGCAGCAGTGAGGTCTACAAACACAGTTTTCGTAATTTTCTTTTTCTGGTAGCCGTCTTCAATGTGTTGGGTCAAATTGAGCAAGTGGCCGATGGCCGACTTACCAGGGCAGAAACCAGCTTGCTCTTCGATGAGGTGAGATAGGAGCAATTCGGTTGAGAAGAAGTCGCTCTAAGAGTTTGTAGAGGTGGCTGAGCAGGGATATTGGCCTACAACTTTTTGGTTCCGAACGATCTTTTCCTGGTTTCAGCAGGGCAACTACCTTTTGGTTCTTCTCCATATTCTGTGAATCTTTTGTTGGAAGAGGTAGTTGTTGAAAAACTGTAATAGTTTCTTGCCAGAATACTTGATTCTTTCACTGAGATGTTAACAAGCCCTACTGCCTTGCCATTCTTCAAGCTCTTGATTCCCGTGTTCAGCTCTTCCGTGAATGGTCTGGTAGATTTGGGCTCACTGCAAAGCATACACCGATTGATTTTAGATTTCATTTTAATAGGATGAGCTGTCTTTCATTTTAAAAGGATAGACGAGGTTCGGTCATTCCCAAGCTTGCAAATGAGGTTCCAAGCTTTCCGGCTACTTCGTCTTACATTCGTTGACTCAACAAGGTTTTGCCAGGTTTGCTCCTTTTGGTTGGAAATAGCAGATACCAGAGATTCGCCCAGCTTCGACGGTGCGATCACAAAAGGATCCCTATTGAAGAGTTGTTTGTATTCTTCATATAACCTAGCATTCTCATTAGTCAAGTTGGAGATGTAAGATGTTCTGCAACCTCGGGAGGTGTTGTTTCTAGCAGCTTTATGCACCAGTTCAATGAACCTATCGTATTTGGTGGGTATAGTTTCCAAGTTTCCAGCGTGATTTTCAAGTTCTTTAAAGAAGGCTTGCCAGTTTGCTTTGGTGTAATAAAGCGACGTTGAAATGGAACAGTTTTCGGCATGGCTGCTGCATTGATCTTAATACCAATAAGACGGTGCTGTGTCTGGGGAATTGGCTACAGTACAAGTTTATTGCAGAGTGTCGTGATGTTTGAGCTTACAAAGGCTAGATCGGGATTGTAGCCTTTTTTCCAGCATCCACTATTAACCCTAAAATGATTACTTTCTAATTCGCTAACGTGGAAGGTAAACCCGGGAGAATTTTACCTTAAATAAAATAATTAATAAAACCATACTTATGAACCAAAACATTTATTTTGAAGATACAAGGAAAATACAACTCTTCTTTCATTATTGCTATTTTAAGTGAGAATTGCAGTTTAAAAAATATCTTAGAAAACCCTTCCAAAAAAGTAACGAAAAGTGATTTTTTATAAAAAAAAACTTAATTGCCAAAAATTAGCCAAAAAATAAATAATCCTATCTTCTTATCCTCCTGGGTGTATAGTCTTGGATGATGGGAGCATGCCCTGGCAACAACGGGACAAAAACACCCAGGTGACACAACACATGAAATTGGTAAGTGTGGGAAAAATTCACCCGAAATGAACCAAGGAGCAAAAACTAATGGAAACAGTTGGACCACACAACCACCCTTAGTTACGTCATGCAAAACACTGCAGCTACTGGGAGTGTCAAGCTGGAGTTACGCTGCCAAACATATAGTTACACAACCACCTCAATTGCGCCGGGTGAATTCCTCCCTGCTAACCGTTCTAGAGTTAAATGACTTGGGCAGCTTAGCGTCATAAGATTCAAATTCTGAGCTTCGGCCCATTGTTTCATTGCAGCTTCTCCATCGTTGTTAGTATTGTCATAGCCCAATAGGTGCTATGGCTATTAAAATCACCGATGAAAACTTCCTTTTTGTTGTTTAAACCGGTGTTATGCAGACTGTCTCGACTTGATTCCATATAGGGACATTCCATGTCAACTCACACTTTTTTCGGCATTTTTTTGCCGACCATCTCCGATTTTGCTGAAATTTGGCATGTTTGTAGGTTTGAATGAG
The DNA here is from genome assembly GCA_963680785.1 of Diplosoma virens. NCBI lineage: Eukaryota > Metazoa > Chordata > Ascidiacea > Aplousobranchia > Didemnidae > Diplosoma > Diplosoma virens. The sequence continues at coordinate 23,387,761 of OY796886.1, forward strand.
AAAATGTCTCGCACCAAATTTCAAATTTCTAACTTTAATAGTTTTTGATATACGAAGGTTGAAAGTTAGACACAAAATCGCCGTTTGAACGCCCCTGATCGAGAAAAAGTGGCCCTCCTGGCTTTTTTTTTTTCGATTTGAAAGAGGTTAATATTATTGGAAAGTTTTTTTCAGCAGCTTTCCAATGATATTCATATCTCAAATGTATGTACTGTATATAAATAAAAAAGTTATCGTTTGTCGTGATCTTGTGACCTTGACCTCGCATGACCCTAAAAAGACAAAAAAAGTTTTTCAATATTTTTGTTCCTCACATAGAGGACTATCAGCATGCCAAAAATCAAAGTGGTATCTCTATGGGTTTTTAAGATATTTGCATTATATTGAACAGGTGTGCCTAATGATGCAAATTTGTTGATATTTACGCAATAAATATATTTTCGCAACTTTGTCGATATTTTTAAATAAATCATTTTTGTAAGTTTTTTGTTAATTTTTTTCTAATTAAAAAATATTTGGAAAATCCATAGAGATCCCACTTTGATTTTTGGCATGCTGATAGTCCTCTATGTGAGGAACAAAAATATTGAAAAATTTTTTTTGTCTAGAGTGGGGGTTTTAGGGTCATGCGAGGTCAAGGTCACGATAAACGACAACTTTTTTTATTTATATACATACATTTGACATATGAATATCATTGGAAAGCTGCTGAAAAGAGCTTTCCAATGATATTAACATCTTTGAAATCGAAAAAAAAATAAAGCCAAGAGGGCCACTTTTTCTCGATCAGGGGCGTTCAAACGGCGATTTTGTGTCTAACTTTCAACCTTTATATATCAAAAACTATTTAAGTTAGAAGCTTGAAATTTGGTGTGAGACATTTTCTCATCCAATCCTACAAACATGCCAAATTTCAGCAAAATCGGAGATGGTCGGCAAAAGAGGGGTGTGAGTTGACATGGAATGTCCCTATAATGGTCTTTTTATTGTCCAGTTTGGTCTAGCGGTAAACGTTACATTCTGCTTTGTCAAGTTTACCGACCTATTTTTCTTAAAAAATCTTTTAAACGTGTTATCCTGAACTTGAGTAGCCTGAATTTTGAAATTGGCTTTGTATTTTGCTTTTCTTTTACTGAAATCTCGGGAAAACCTTGTCTCGTTCTTTAAGTCTCTTTTAGGAAATGCAGCGTTTACTAGGGGCGCATAAGGTTTTGCAGTTAAAAAAATTGTTATTGTTTCATTCTAACTTGCGAGCAGAAGAACGCAAGTTCAATGCTAATCTAGTGTGCCTTTGGGAAAGACACTTTAAATGAACTTTTCGTGGAAGTCACGCTGCTTGCTTACAATTATGACTTAGCAGAGCAGCATCCAGGTCAATACAGGCTTTATAGAATTGACTAAAGTTTTGGTTATGATTTTTTACATTTTGAAGTGAAGACCTAATCCAACCAGAGTTAAATCGATTAATCTTGTCTAATTGTTATTTTTTAAAATTTTTGGCCAAATTACAATTACTTCTGCTTTTCGAAAGTTTACGCATAGGCAAAAGAATGTTTTATACCAGGGATGTGCAACATTTTTTGTTTGTGGGCCATAAATATTAACTTCAGACATCAAACTGGGCCACACAAAAATTTATTGTTTTACATACACAATAACTAACAAAATTCTCTCAACGCAAAATTATATATATTTAACATTTTAGTGAGACACTTGAAATTTCGAGTTCGTACATAGTTTGTTAATATCTGCTTTGACGGAGGTGGTTGGAACTCTTAACTGACTAATCAAATGCTCATTAGTAAGCCGACTTTTACATCTCGTTTTGGTAAGCTTCATTTTGGAGAAAAATTGTTCACAACAGTAGGTGCTACCAAAAAGGGAGATTATTTTTTTGCATGACAAGACAAATTGGGATATTTTTTACATACATAAAGTTTGTAAAAATCTTCCAAACTGTTTTCAGAATATTTCGTCTTATTTTCCATATCAACCTGCAGTTCAATGAGTTCCATTTGGCAATCATCAGGGCAGTCTTCCACTTCCAAATCAAAGGGATGAGCAAACAATTTCAATCCAATTTTTTCTCGTCTGAAATCTCTAAAGGCCCGTTTCCACTACGAGCGTGGAAAAAAGCATTCTTTGTTTGTTTTATTGATTTTTTTTGCGCTCCCTTCAATTTTAATTGCTCGCTTCAATCGAAGATCAATAAAAGAGAAAAAGAATGCTCTTTTCCACGCTCGTAGTGGAAACGGGCCTTAAATCTGTTTGCAAACTCTTCGCGTAGCTTTTGTACACTAATACCATAGTTAGTGCAATTCAGATCAGGAAATTCTAGTTTTCTTGTTGTAAGACACTTAAAATGCGTCAATATTCCTCTACGTAACTAAACCTGGAAAAGTTCCAATTTCAATTTCAATTTCAATTCCATTCCAATTTCAAACGCACAAATATGTTCAAACATTTTATTCACAAGCTAACCTTTCTCTTGCAATTTTAGGTTCAGATCAGATATATGTTGTGTAATATCTGTAAGAAATGCTGTCATTTAACCAATTCTCATTGCTCAAGAACCTCACATTCTGATGTTTGCTTTCCATAAACAACTTTATCTCCTGTCGCAGATTCCAGAATCTTTTTAAAGTGACAGCTTTACTGAGCCAACGTATAGCAAAAAATATACAACATCAGAATATTTACTATCCAGCTCCTCTAAAAAAGTTTTAAATTGACGATGATTTAATCCTCGTACTCGAACGTAATTTACACACTTGACAACATTTGCCATGACGTCTGCAAAATCTAGAATTTTGGTACACAAGTTCTCTTGATTAATGATGCAGTAGCTTATAACTACATTTTGTGCCCCAACAGCATTTAGAAAATTTGTAATAAATTCATTTGTCTTACTTGTCATGGAAGGAGCACCATCTGTTGTAACACAACACAATATAGCAGGATTCAGTTCAAACTTTTTGACTACCTTAAGCACTTGTTTGCAGATATCCTGTTCTGTAGTTGTGGAAGAAAGACTTGCCATATCTAAAAACTTTTCGATAATAGCAAAGTCAGCAGTAACAGCTCTGATAAAAACGACAAGTTGAGCCGGTCATTAATGTCAGTGCTCTCATCCAAAGCCAAACTAAAAGCTTCATACGATTTGAATCTATCTTTTCAAAGTTTCTTTAATATTATCTGAAAGATCATTTATTTTTCGTGAAACAGTAAAGCGAGAGAGGCTAGTTTGTTCCACCAAATGTTTGTACTCAGGGCATGCATATTCCGTAAATATAGTCAAAAAATTTTTAATAAATTCCCCATCAGTGAAAGAATTTCCCTTTTCTGCCATACATTCACAAAACTTAAAACTAAGCTTTGTCACCAGTTCTGAGTTTTTTTTGTATGTGGTAAAAACACTCTTGTTTCTTAAAACAATTTTTCATTTGTTCAATTTTATCTATTCGTGCCTGACCAATAATTTTATCAAACTGAAAGGAGTGCTTAGTTGTGCAATGGCGGTTAATATTATACTCTTTGATAGCTGCAATAGTATTTTGGCAAACACCTTGATTATGAGGAATTACAAAATATTTTGTGCACCATTCGCTGTTGAATACTCTTCCTTCACAATCAATTTTTCATTTCTCAGCTTTTGACATTTTATTAGCCCTGAAATCAACACAAAAATATTACCCCACGAAACTAGAAAAATATAATTTGATGCGTCTGATTATTTGCAATTACAAAATCTGATTAAATTTGTGTAATTTTACATATAAAAGCGCTGACATTAGTTAACGATGAACCCGTAAATCGATGCTTTGTATTAGCTAAAGATAAACCGCTTCTAGTTTTTGCTGTTTTTTAAATTTTAAATTTTCCAACTCTAAACAGCGAAAGAAGACAACGCTCTATTCACTAACTTCGCGATATTTATTCAAAATTTAAAGCTACCGACTCCTACAAGACAGGTTTAGCAAGTCTTCCAATCTCAGCAGCTGCCATTTTGTTTATTCTTACGTCATAAACCGATTCAACTTCAAGTTAAATTACTCAGATAGCCAGTTTTTCATCAACTTAAGTGGTCAAAGCAAATACAGTTTATTATTGTATTCAACGTGCTAATAAAACTGTACTACTCTTAATTAATTTTGTCAATGTGCTGATGAAACTAATACTTTTAAGTAGTTTTGAAAGTTGCCGAGGCCACATTAAATGGCTTGGCGGGCCGCTTGTTGCACACCCTTGTTTTATAGTGTACAAATTTCATCAATCGTAATCAAACTACAGTAGTTAGCAAGGTAAAATCATTTATCAAAAGTTGAAAAAAATTATGAATTTAAAAATAATTGTAATTTAAGTTTCCTTAGCAAAGAGTTATCGTAACCTGATTTTGGAAATTTAATGTAATTGTAAATAATGTGCATTGATGTAATTGATTTAAATCTAAATCCATCATACAGAGATGACCAACAAGAAGGTACCAAAGTCATTTTGATAAACGCATTTTACCCGCCACTGTTTATAAAGATAACTTTATTTTCTCATTGAGCTTGTGTGTGCCTGTGAAATGGACGACTAATGTGATACGTTTGTGACACACTGTGACAGAATTTTTAAGTACCTGAATAGTGGGACAATACTGCTGCATTATATGACATGCAGCTTGCAATTTTAAAAAATCTTCTGCAGTTGGTGGCAATTATGATAACCCACGTGATTAAGTGCACGGTAAAGCTAAAGAAGCTTTTCCTGTATTAATTAATGTCTTGTTTTGATTTATCAGATCAGAGAGTGATAATTCGGAACCATCAGTTTCAGTCTGAAGGAATTATACTCCCCACTTCGAATTGAACCCGCTGAATAATATAGTACTTCCATTTTCTTCATATTCGACTTTTTGTATATTTTGTTTTTATATTTGCTTGATCTTTTTAGGCCAAATCATGAATTTTTTGTAAACAGATTTTTATGCCGAACTGTCTTCGTGTTGCAATTGTGTGCCATCTATTTAATTCGTTCAAAGCCTCTTGTGCTTTACCACTCGCTGTAACACAAAATAAACACTTCTTTGTACATTTTTATTCATTGCGAAAAAAGCACGAAAAGACACGATAGAAACCCTGACTCAAGTTATAGTCATGATTATTACATAAACAGAAAAAATAAAAGTGAACGCGACGTCATTTGCTAGTTGAAGAAAAAAGGCAAGAGGTGTTTGTTTAAAAGAACTAAAAACATCACGCGGAAACGCAAAATAGGACAAGCAAGGCAGAGAGAGGAGTGTTCAGATTGCTTGCACTTTGCCTCCCGCGGCTTGGCCTCGGTAAATGCGCATGTTTGGTTGATGGGGGGGAACACCCATGTTCGGTTGCCTCGCGTCTGGTGGACTTTGGATCTCGTCTGACCAGCCAGAGTTGCTGCCCGGAGATGGACTGAGCCACTGATCCACGGAGTCGGGACTGGACTCATCAAATTGTTGATGCTAAAAAATAAAAGTATTTTTGCTGGAAATTCTGACACGATAATATGTGAAGGTGCGACACTGTTTAAAAGCAGCCAATTGTAACCGATCAATCATTGTCATAAGCAGAGGCGCCGAAAAATTTTTTGGTGGGAGTGGCAAAACTTTACAAAAAGGGCACTTATAAAAACGAAAATTTAGCGTATTTGAGCAAATTTTTACAAGAAAATTTGAAAGTTCCTTGTAAAATTTGGCCGCGGTGTTTTATTTACTCGGCCCGAGAATATTTTAACAATCTAAAACTGGCTAAAATTTTTTTTGGTTTTTATTAAGTTTGCTACTAAAATTTTCTTTCAATATGGTTTTTCCCTCTTGCTAAAATTGTCACAGTTCTTAGCTATGTAACTTTTTTCGTAAAAACTTTGTTGATTTTAACTTTGGTCGAGATTGTATAATTGCAGAGCTGTATGCACTGTTTTGCGCGATTTAAACTGCGCTATTTGCCCCCCCTCGTACACCCGCGTTCCAAGAATATTGCAGAAGGTCCCTTCCGGTTATTAGAAGGACGCTTCGCTCGTTGTCACGCGAATGGGATACGTAAATAAATTAGCTCAATTTGAATAATTCAAATATCATTACTTTAAAATGTGCTTGTTGAGTTCCGGGCGAAAAGTTTTCGGCCGCAGAAGACGGAGACAAAGTGTGAGCTGAAGAATGCGTCGCGTAGAAAACCTTCAAAAGAAAAACAGCACTCTTGAAACAATGTAAAAATGTTTTGGAATTCGAAAAACCATGAGCGTTGAGCGTAAAATGTTCATTGTTCAGCTAAGTAGTCTCCGAATACTGGTAGTACAATGCGTATTAAACAACGAGTAATGGATTATCATTCAACATTATTAGTGTTCTTATCAATACCGGTGTACTTTTTTGCTTTTTCGAGGACAAATCCATATTTTAGCCTACCATTATAAAAAACAACTTTTTTATTATGTATTTACTTTATTCTCAATTATAAAATTGTTTTTTGAAAGCTTGTGCCTCCTAATAACCACAGTGGGACGAACGATCGGCGTATGAACTAATCATGAATCATTTGTTCCGCAAGTAATTATAAATAATGACATGGGTACAAGAAATTAAAAAGGTTAATGAATATTGTATTACGATTCAAATTCACGTACACTATGGGAAATCCAAGAAGAAATGTTTTTTTAAAATGTCTGAAGATATTAGGGGTTTGTCCATGTTTACATTAGATTCAACTGGGTATTTGTGTAACTTTACCTGATCGTGTGCGGAATGACCGGAGTTGGATGTTTGCTGATGAGTGAATCCTATCGAGGAGTTGGAGGGATGACCTTGTTGATGACCTCGATGGGATAACGCGCCTGCGATTCCGCGAACGTTAGCGTTGGGATGGAAAGTTGTCATCGCTTCGGAAAATCTAACCCAAGCGTCGCAAGTTAGATTAAGCCTTTTCGGAGCGATTTCGAAATCGATTTAGCGAAACCTTCTTTGTCCGCCGTAAACTTGATCCGGAGCCGATCCGTGCTCGGAGACGCCCAGCGCCTGGTAGGTTGCCATCTGGGACAGGTGTAAACCGCCCTGACGCGTTGCTGGGTCGTAAAGGAGGTGGTTTTGGCGGGTCGGTACCTCGCTTCTTTGACCCCATTCCTAAAATTGCGCGATGGGTTGATATTAACGAGAAAAAAATAAAGTGATCACTTTTAACAGAGAAACCGAAGATCAACTTAACTCCTTAAGTCTAAACAATGAATTTTAAAGTTTTTTTATTGATTTCAATCGGAAATAAAATGCGTTAAAAATATTAACAGTTTATCAAGTAATTTGAATAAACGAGAAATATTTATGATAAAAAGCCAAAAGTTTTTTTTCAAATTTTCACATATCAGTAAAAAGAAAATAATGTAAAGACTAAGGAAACACAATTTCATCCAAGCAAATGCTTAAACCGAGATATAAAGCACAGATCGCCAATGATTAACCTCGCTTGTTCAGATTTTTACTTCAATAGTGAATGCATAGAGCAGTACCTGATCAGATTGAGTTTGATTCAAGGTGTAACCGATTCCCGGATGAGAGGGGGCCGCGTTGTCGTGTGAGAGGGGTAGTGCATAGGGATGAGACGGGATGTTATGGCTGGGAGGGTGAGAAAGACGAGGAGGGTAGCCGAGGATCTGATCGCTTCCTCCTTGAATGTTCCTGCATCACATTTGACGATAAAAGAAACCGCGAGAATCAGATGCCGGGAGCACAAAAAGAGTAAAAAAATAAAAAAAACGAGCAGCATGATCAGCTTGTGTCAGTTTGCGAAAATAAAATGGCAGCCGATTTGCGATTGGTCCAAGCAAGCTCACGTGATTGTAAAAGGATTGTATTTTCGAATGTCAGCCAAGCTGATCGGTGGAAGGCGACGAACTCGCGTACTACGTTCGAGCATAATCATGGTTCGGGCCACGGATGAGCCACGAGATGACCACGAGTACAAGTCGCTTAAGCTAGACAAACCAACAACGACAGATCGATCGTAATCGCGTTTAAAACGCTTTCTCTGCTCACCCCTGTCGAAGAGCAATCCCTGGCTGATTGTAATGATGATGATAGGTGCTGCTCGACGGAGGATCGATCGACAAAGGCGGTGAAAGCGACGACTCGCCCGTGTACGCGGTCGACGGCGACAACGACGTCGTGCCGGGAGAAAATTTATTTTCGACGGCGTGCAACATTCCCGGATGAATAGCGGTCGGTACACCGGTGGGTGTGTTGCTGCTGTTCGGAGAAACGCTGCTTTCGGTGTTGGTGCTGGAGGAGGGAGGACCGCGGGATGTGGAAAGCTTCTTCTGGCGTCTTCCGGCTTTACCTTCCGTCTTCTGTCGACGCGACTTTTTATTTCCTAAAGAAAACAAAATCGAATCATCCGAACCGATTCCAAGAAGCTTACTTCAAACGTGACCAGGGACATACACAACAATTCACAAAAAAAATGAGGGGACAACGACAAAAAAACATGAAAGTGCAATTCTTAAAAATTACCTTGTGCTTTGGCACCGACAAACGTTTCCCTTGTGTTGCCTATGAGATGATTGGCCGCGAGGGCAGGATTGGGAAGTTGGAACGTGTCTAACAAATGCACGATGTCCGTGTGCATGCGCTCTTGTGCGACGTCTCGCGGAAGCCTAAATTATTATTTTATCAGGAAATGCGCGAAGAGGATAATGTATTTTATTGTATCGAGGTAAACGAGAAGATGCTTCGAGTTCTAAAACACAACTTTTCAAGTAACGAAAAAATTTTTCTCTGCTTGAAAAAAATTGAGTAAAACGCCATCACCAGTTTATCTAAAACAATGACTCACAAACTGGGGTCCGTCAGCAATTTTCTAGGGGTGCACGGACTATAGGAATAGCTAAAATATTTTTGAGTTTGGTGACAATTCATCGTTGATATTTTTATTTGTCAAATTTAGTCAAACCTTTTCTCAATCTTTTTTAAAAACTAATGGGGTCCGCTTGGTAAAAAGTTTGAGAACTACGTAGTGATCTAAAAATTCATCTCATTACGCCAGGTCGTATTTTTACAATTCTTCTTACGGCAATGGCTTAGGGACTAGTTACATTTCAAAGCAATGCAATACAATGCTGTTTAGTTACTAGACATTATCGACAATTGAAGCGGATGTCACAAACAAAGCCTGCATCTTCACCTGTCCATGTGATCCGTGACGTCACGATTCGCACCACTGCTCAAAAGCATTCGAACAGCCTCGTAGCTGCCTTCCTTGGACGCGAGGAAGAGCGGCGTCTCGTCACGGTCGGTTTGAGCGTCGCGGTTGCATCCCGCCTCGAGGAGGATGGAGACCGCCTCGATATTGTTCACTGACGCCGCCCAGTGGAGGGCGGACTTGCCGTGGTCGTCGACCGCGTCGATGTCGGCGTCTGCGTTGATGAGGCCCTTTACCAGTCCTTCGACAGCCAGTCTAGCGGCCAATATCATCGGGGTCGTCCCGTCATTCGTTCTACGTCAAACAGTAACGTCAAGGTGCCTTCCGACACGAAGATATCGTACCGGTTTCTGTAATCACGCTACGACTCCTGTTGTTAAACTTAAACTTGAAGCTCTTAAACCCCCCCGCCGGAGAAATTTCTAGAGATTTGACAGCTTTAAAAGCTGTTTAAACATCATTTAGAAACAATCGGAAAATTTACATTGAGGTGACAAGATTTCACTTGAAATTACTTCTGTCATTCATTTGAGAAAACAATATTCAAAACAAGGATAGAATTTGGAAAACATCAATGGCATCATCAAAAAAAAGACGACTCAACTCACTTTGCATCGAGGTCGGTTGCCCTGTTGCGAAGAAGAATTTGAAAGACTCCCTGAGCATCGGCCGCCACTGCCGCGTGAAGAGGAGTCCGACCGGTTACGTCACGGACATTGGCGTCAGCTCCCGCATCTAGAAGCCGCTTTGCAGCATCAGCACGAGCAAAACGTGCGGCAAGATGAAGAGCAGTTTCTCCTGAGAAGATCGTGTCACATTGACGAGGAAAAGGGTTCAATAGCAATTGAAAAAAAATATTCGATTGAATTGTTTGGGGATAGTATGATATTTTTCAACATTAATAGGGATATTATTAAGATAACATTATTACTAAGGGTTAAAAGATAACATTTTCATCAACATTTTCATTTTCAGGACATTAGCTTTACTAGATATAAGTGGTTTGATGCCACGTTTACAAACCACACACAAACCTTTTCAAGAAATTAAAATTCATACACATGCAAATACGTATATGCTTTCGAGCTACTAAATTTTTGAAACCCGACTCGATCACAAAATAGCATCAAGCTAAATTGCACTTCATACGAGCGGGGGATCTATTAGTTTGTTTTTTAATTGGCCAATATTCAACTACATCCGGAAGTTTGCTCTCAAACATCAAGGACTCACCGCTTCTGTCGGTCTGAGCAGTGAGAGACGCTCCTTGCAAGAGAAGGCTGGCAATCATGCTCTCCTTTCCGTCGTTAGCCCCCCCAGTGTTTTCATCGCTGGTCGAGTCCTCCTCACTTATCTCAATTTCGACTCCTCCACCACGGACCGACGCCACCATAAGCGGAGTGACTCCGTCTTAAGTCAAATTCCTGATTTTAGCATCCTCCAAGAAGAAACAAGACAACAACCTTACCTGGACCACGCGCGTCGACGTCAGCGTTCATGTCTAGTTGATGGGGTGGGGTCAGACTTCCCAATGGGAGGTCAGCGGCCTCAAGATGCTGGGGAGTCCACTTTCGGGTGTCCTTCTCATCCTGAACTTCTTCCTCTTTTCCAAATGATGTCTGAGTCCGATGGTAAAGTCGAGGATCGTCGGTGCTCTGAAACAAAGATGCTGATTGGTCCAATTTATTTTAAAGTAAAAGCAAGAATTGGAAGACTAAAAGAAAACAAAAGACCTCCTTTTCTCCCCCTCAAAAAATAATAGCTTGGCATTTAAAATATCTTTTTGTTATAATAATTGAAACAAAAAACTTAAACATTTGGATTGCAGTAAAGTGAAGCGATTGCAACTTACTCTTAAAAAGGTCTGACTTTCATTAAAGCCATCTTCTCTGTACTTGCTGCTCTGCGGCTGGTTCGGTTGACCTTCTGGCAGGAACGGCAGATTGGTTCCGTTCTCTAAACGTCTTTCGTCGTCCATTGGCTGAATTAACAACAAAAATTGAACAAGGCTGAATTAAAAAAATAATAAAATCAAAACTTCTTTTGTGTTTAATAAACGCGACATTTTTTGGCGTTCTTTGAAAATTTGAATTCAAAAAGAAATCGATTTGACAAACCACCTGCATGTGAAAGTCATCTTGTCCGATGGGATCTTTTCGTTGTTTTTTATTCAGTTGCAGTCCCTCCGGAATCCAGAGAGTACTGCTTTCTCTCTTTCTCTTTCGGTGAACCACAACCACTATGACACCGATAACTACAACGAGCCCGGCTGAAAAAACAGAGTCAATACGAGTTGACAAGTCTTTTGTTCAACTTTTTCAATGACATTTCTCGTGCAAAAAACTTTAAAGCTCACCAGCTGCTCCCACAATAGGGGAAGAATCGGTGATTGGCTCAGAGCTCGAGGTACTTCCCACGCGCTGGAGGTTGTAGTCAGGCAAGTTCAGGGTGTCGGTTGCGGCGCGGGCCGCTATCATAGACGCGCCAGAACCTGCAGTGCTGATGCATTCGCTGCCTATCTGCTGGCACTTTTGGTTGTTGATCACCAGTGTGGCCTGCACGTAGTGTTAAAATCAGGGGTCAGGTTTTAATAACAAATCTCGGCTGCTTTTTAACAAAAATTTGAAGCGAAGCAGATTGTTGCAAAAAAAAAACACTTTTTCAACGAGCAATACCGTTGTCGTTCCGCTAGAAGCCGCTCTCTTCGATCGGTTGTGGTCGTACGAGGTGTTAGTGTAGAACCAGTTGATCTCGGCATCATCCGGGAAGCCCAGATAACTCGATCTGCGCTTTCTTGAAAGCTACAAAAACAAATCGATGAAAACAACCTTGCAGCCATGTTCTGATGCAAGCTGAACGGGACACGAGCATTGACCGCGCTCGCTTCGTGATTCTTATCCGACGCCGCGTCGACTCACCGTGTCGGAATCGTCTTCGATCATCGGTTGTCCGTTGTCGTCCAACTGAAACTCGACCGCGGTGTTCAAGATGTGGCCGACGGAGCGGAGGAAGTCGGACTGGCGACTCGACAAATCGGCGGGGGATATCCCCACAACCAGGACCTGCCAAGCATGGGAAAGGTGACCAGGGTGCATCGATTAGGATCAAACGGGACAACTGACCAGCAGGCCGTCGGCTTCTTGTCTGGGATAAGCACTGTCGCAGTCGAGCCCATCGAAACCACAGCCCAGCGTGTTGCACCCCTCGTCGCAATGCCCGTTCGCGTAGTTCTCGTTGCAGTAGTCAGTGTATCTCAACCTGGCAAGAAAATATTCGGTGAAATGTTAATCAAACGAGAGCAAAATAGTAAGAAATAGATTAAATCAAGTAAAATTTCATAAAATGTCAGAAATTCGTAACGAGGAATGAATAAAAAATGTTCGATAAAAAACGGACAGATTATAATCAGACACATTACTGACGAACGTAGCAAAATAAAATATTTTCCGATCAAAAAACAGATTAACGGAAAAAAATCGATACAAAAATATTCTTCGTAATATCGAGCAAATCGTTATCGTTCGAAGATATTAGTAAACAAACGACAGACAAAGATAAAAGAAAAAAACCAACGGGCAAACGTCCTGGGGGGGTTCGCAGTCGAAACCGTCGAACAAACAAGCTTCGTTGTTGCACTGCTGGTCACAACTCCCGTCGTGAAAGCGGAGTTGACACTGGAGCGAATCCAGACAATCTGGAAAAGGATCGCTGATTCCGAGCGAACAATCTCCTCCGTCGTAATCGCACTCGTAACTGTTGCACTGCGACTGTGACAAAGCGATTAGTCATGCGGAGCACTGACGTCATAATGACATAAGCGGGAATCGATGTTTACTTACGTCGCATTCGCCGTTTCCACTCAAGGCAGCGCAAGCTGTGTCGGGACAAGTTTTTTCTGCAAAGATTTAATAGTTTCGAGAATTTTCTCCAATTTTGAACAATTGAAAAAGTTGAAAAAGCCAAAAGAAGAAGAATTAGACTTGAAACTTACCGATGGACGTCGGAACGGTCACGTCATTGGTTCCGGGTCCTGCCGGCTGTCCTGGAATCAAATAAATGCATCCTGCACCGTTGTAATTCTCCGGGCAATTACACACCGCTCCGGCACTAGTGTCTTGGCACGTTCCTCCGTTGTAACATATCAAGTCGTTGGAGCAAGTAGAGAGCGCGATCTCACAGTCGACTCCGCGATAACCCTGATGTCGAATGATTACGTCATAATAAGATTATTAAAAACTCACTGCGATAAAAAAAGCTTAATAAAAACCAAAGAGAAACGGATTTCAGTGTTTATTATGAGTTAATTCTATCACAAATAAGGTTTAAGCGACGGAAGGTGATCAGCTTTGTCTGTATGTTCAAAAATTAACGAACGATAAAGATCGTTTTCGTCACCCTAAAAATCTACAAAGCAAACGAGCAGAGCAGGCAGATTCATGTCAACTTCGAACAATCGGAACGATCCATGTCGGATCTGTACGTACAAAAGCGCAGGAGCAGCGATAACCGGTCGGTTCGTAAGTGTCGTCTGTGCAGGTCGCTCCATTCATGCATGGCGAGGTGCTGCACGTCGTCGTTCGCTTGTCGCAAAGCTCGCCGAAGAAACCCTGGAACGTAGGAGTTTAATTCGACAATCACGATTAAAAAACTAAAAAAATTTACTTTTAATTTTATTACAAACAGGATTACCAAGTCAAAGCCCGTAAGAAATAGGGAGGTTTTTAAGCAGAATCGGATTTGGAGACGAGTTTTTTCAACTAACGGGGTTTCCTATTCGACTCTTTGACTCTTAAAGCCCAATTAAGTAATTTATTTATTTTTTATTTTAATCTCTATATTTATCCTCCCGACTCGCAGGAAAGCGACGGAGGTGCTAATACATAGGGTAGGCAATTACCCCGACCTGCTTCCGGAGATGCCAAGATATTGCTGTCCGCTTGTAATTTAATATAGATATGATTTAAATTTAGAACTGCTTGCCAAGACTACCAAGCAGGGAAAAGTGCCGTAAAGTGTTTTTTCCAAGGACACAATAGAATGGCGCGAGTGAGTTTTGAACTGAGACCGTGTTGGTTACGAGCCCAGCGCTTTAACCACTCGACCATGCTGCCGACTATGTTTCAAGATAAAACGTTAATTAATAGGTTAAGGCTAATTTCCACCTGCTGCATAAGCAACAAGCAGTATACTGTATAACTTTACGATTTTGCCAATGTATTAGGTTTTAAGCAAGTTTTGGCAATTTTGTCAGTTTTTCTCCTTTAGGAGAAACAAGGGATGGTGAGTTAATGACCAGCAAGTGACTATGTGACGCATCGCTGGCATTTCAGCAAAATCCTGGTCGTTTCAAAAATATACACGTCATAGTTAGTTGATATTCACGAGAACAGATGTAGTCAAAAGGTATTTCTTGAGTCCAATAAAAAGTGAAATTTTTTACGAAATATTTTCGGGCGATATTTGACTAAAATTTAACGTGCCGTCTAACAATATTTTTTAACACAAGCAAAAATTAAAAAAGATTTTAAAGTCTAGAACTTATTGAAATTTTATTCTCAGTTAAATCTTGATTTTCGATCAATTTAGTGAAAAAAATTCGCAATCTCTCCCCTGGACCATAAGGACGCACTTACAAAGAAAATCGGAATGGAAATTGTTGGTACATTAGGAGTCGGAATCGACCTCATACCTTCGAACTGCAAGGGTGATTGCAGCATTAGCAAGCTCCAACGATTATAAATCTTTTTTTCTTGTAAATCCGAATCGGCACAACGATAAGTTTCTCACCTCGTTGCAAGTACAAGTGAAGGAGTTGACTCCTTGTCCGCAGCTACTTGATCCGACCGGATCGCACGGAGAAGAATCGCATTCGTTCAAATCCCCTTCACACCTGAAACATTTTATTTGCATTGTTGCAACTCGATGGCAGCGATATGGTTCAAACTGTCAAGATCCGAGTTGGTGATCGAAAAGTTGCTGGATTCCGGTTCGAAACCCGATTTAGGTAAAACATCGTTGCGTCTGGACAATGACTCTTATTTGCCAACAACGCCAAACAGTTCACTCAGAGTGGTGACCTACTCTCACCAAAATTGCGTAAGAACCGAAAAAGAGGATCTCTGTTAGATACGAGGAAATACGAAAGACGTAGGTAGGTTTAATGGCTTTGCTTTTGATACACGGTTTAAAATTCAAAAACAATGCGCTATGACTTTTCATTATAACAAAAAACTTGAATTATTTTTCGTCAGCAAACCGACTTCGACAGCCAATTCAAGCGAGGTCGGAACAAAAGCCGACGATATTTCGACTCACATATTTTAATATCAGCCGTAGTCGCTACGTAGTCGCTACGATCGTGAACAAAACGATCGCATCACGACGTCAATCATCAAGCACAACCCAGCGATCTTACCTCGATCCTGTGTACCCAGGCTGACACTGGCAAGTAAACGAACCGATTCCGTCGACGCACTGACCTCCGTTCTGACACGGCAATGTCGCGCAATCGTCGAGATCGATTTCGCAGCGCGAACCTTCGGAAAAAAGAAGTTTCTAGTTAACTGTATGATTTTTAACGTTTGTTTTTGTAATTTCTACACAGCTGTTTCGTTTTTTAATGAAAACAACGGCGATTAGAAACCAAACAATGTTCCACGATTTAACCACATCGCCTTAATAACGACGAGCGGTCGCACAATAGTAAACGTCAAAGCTTCTCAAACTTTTTATTCCGCAACAAAATTTTGGAACTTGAAATTTTCAAAAACCCTTCGACGATTAAGTAAAACAAGGATCTAGAACTGAGATCACTCTATGAACCAATATAAAGCTTAACAAAATATGATTCAAATTCCGATCGATTTCGAAAGAATGACTTCAAAGTCGTCACTTTAAACAGCATACTGTCGAAAATTAGTTTTGGCGGCCGAATCCATGAGTTCGCATTCAAGGTTAAAACGATGATTTTGCTTTAGAACTCCATTCGGGGTTCACCCCCCCCCCCCTTAGCTCTAACAGTTTGAAAAACCCCAGTATAAATTACATGATAGCCGTCCACTTGAGGCAGCGTTAAACTCAGTTCTTTGAAGATATGAATAAAATAGGGGCACAACAAACCCAAATTACCAAATACCTGTGGTTCCAAGTGGACAGACGCACGAAAAAGAGTTGATCAGGTCGAGGCAGGTGCCTCCGTTCCGGCAGGGGCTTGACACGCATTCGTTTATTTCTACGTCGCAGGTGACACCTTGGTAGCCGGGAACACAGACGCAGGTGTAACTGAAATAAAATTCAATTCGCATTAGCTGCTTCGAGCTTCAAGTCAGAGCACGAAAGCGAGCAATCGAACCGGGAAGTGAACCCGTGTACTTCTGACCAGTAGTTGGTCCTCGTGGTGTTATCTGCACTGTCGATAAAGCTTGTGGTTTTTTCATTAACATTGCCGTTTTTTAAAATTTAGACCAGTGGGTTTCAATCTTTACAATGTCATGAGGAGTCCACCGTAAGTTTAATCGAAAGTTTATTCGCAGCCAGATCAAAGATAAATATTGAGACAAAAAAAACTTCCACGGTATTTGTCAAGTATTTGTCTCGTAAATGTTAATTGATGAGGAAACAGAAAGCGAAAGCATCCATACTAAATGAATTAGGGAGTCCAATAGCCCCCGTTAAAAACCACCGATTCAGACAATGCCACCGTCACGATTAACCGGTTCAAATTGTTGTCGTTACGCTGTCTGATTGATAAAGTTAACAAGCATTTTAAAATGACGTTGTTTTACGTTATCAGATGATCGGGTGAATTACTCGACGATTGTTTGTGTTTAAAGAGTATATAGATGAAGGTTTGAAAATTGTAGCGCAAAATACTTCGCGAAACATTTCATTTTAAGCAATGTCGTTTGAATTTTGAATTACTGAAAACAGAAAAACTTTCGCCTTTGACAATCGTAAGTTCATCACCTTGCCACGTAATCGTTGCAAGTGGCACCGTTCTGACACGGATACGACGCACAGTCGTCAATGTCGGTCTGACAGTAGCTTCCGGTATAGCCGACGACACAGTTGCATTGATGACTGTTTCCGACATTCTGGCAAGTTCCGCTGTGTTGACACAACTCCGACACAGCGATGCCTGAAAAAAAACGCTACATAGCATCGACTTGTCCAGTGATGACAACGAAGATGACGTTTTCTATGGCGACCAATCAGTGGCTGAGCGGTCGCATAAATAGCGGTTTAACCACTTGATCGAGTTCTGTAAGTCGTGAGTTAGAACCGAGATTAGATCAACAACCAAGAGGTGGTGTGTCATGGATTGTGTTTACAGTGATGGCCTTACAAAAAGGCGGGTCCGATGCAAGAAAAGTAAGGGGGCCACGATTTTGTGTTCCAAGGCAAAGCATCTCTGTCTAAAAAAGGTCTTTGTTATAGGAGCCACTTTTTAGCGTATTAGAACATTAGACATACCACCGTTCTGGTGCTACTATGTAGAAATATAACAATATCCTGTGCATGAGGGGCACTTTTTGATGTATTTTAGGGGGGCCCGGTTAGGCCGCTCCGTTCGCACCCTATTAAAGCCATCACTGCGTGTTTATATTTACGAGGTTTGTTAAAAAGGTCGATCAATGTTTTTGTTGCCGAGGAAACTTCAAAACCCAATTGACAACTACGAAAAAGAAGTGAACTTTGTTGCATTTGAAAGTGCAAGCAATTATCAACTCCAGCTCTAAGTCGATAAACAATTAAATGAAACGATTCGTTATCGCGAAACAAAAAAAGTAGTTTGGAAGACTATCGACGTCGTGCACCGCATGACGCGTTCGTCCTCCCGATCGTCGGTTCTTACTTTGAGAAGTTGCTGCTGCTTGGCAGGTTGAAGTGGGAATGTCGCAAATCGCGCCCCCGAAGTTAGCTGGACAATCGCAGCGGAAAGAAATCCCAGACTGAGCGCAACTTCCGCCGTTGACGCAAGGATTAGGAGAGCAGAGATCAACTAGCGACTGCAAGCAACAAGGATATGAGCATGAGCGGTAATGCTTTCAACAAAGCAAAGCAAGCACAAACACGAAGCGATTTCAGCCTACCGAACATGTCGGACCAGTGTGACCGCTCGAGCAGCTGCAAGAGAAAGAGTTGATCGCGTCGTTGCAAGTTCCGCCATTTTGACATGGCGACGACGCGCACTCGTCGATATTCGCTTCGCAGTGCGACCCAGTGAATCCGGACAAACATTGGCAGGAATAAGAGTCGATTCCATCCACGCACGTTCCGCCGTTGACGCAAGCACCGCGCCCGCAATCATCGACGTTTACCTCGCAATTGACACCAGCGTATCCGGACTGAAAACGTCAAAAATAATAAATCCCTTGGAGATATATGGTATAAGTTCAAATCTTGGCCATTATGTTCTTGAAATAAAAGCTCAACGACGACGCTCAAGTCGTGGAGTCGGAGTCGAAAAAAATTCCTCCGACTCCAAAACTCTTGTCATGACAACAAACGCAGGGTGTCAGTGAGTGAAAAAAATTCAAAACTTTTTCACACATGACAGATTTTTATTAAATGTGACATCGTTTCAGGTGTTTTTACCTTGCGGCATATTGAAGCATCTCAAGCAGGTTTCAGCAAGCAGTGCTATATTAAAGAACCCGCAACAAACAAACTTTAATTTCTTTGCCAGAGCTGTCGTCATCGCAGCGACTCTGACACTCACCGGGCATGCGCACGTGTAGCTGTTCACATAATCGCTGCAAGTAGCGTTGTTTTGACACGGATTGCTTGCGCACTCGTCGATTTCGATCTCGCACAACCGACCGTCGAAGCCTCTTCTACACAGACACTTGTACGTGTCGACGTCGTCTACGCACGTGGCGCCGTTCAAACAAGAATCTGAAACGTAACGTGTCAAGAGAACGTAGGAATAAAGAGCTGAACAAGAACGAGTTATTTCCTCGGATGACAAACAAGTGAAAAACGCAAAACAGCACTGAAAGGTAAAACCGGCCACAGGGAAGTCGCAAATAGAACTGACGATCATGGAGTTAAGCTTGCCAACCAAGTGAGAATGTTCAAAATTTGAATACTTTGTCGTAGCACACGAATCGGGCAATAATCAAAGACTATAAATTGAAAGTGAATTCAAGTACGAGTACTTATTGTATTGAATTCTGAATAATTTATAAAAAGATTTGTGTTACAGAGGGATTGATTGATTTCATTGCTTTGTCTCTCAGATACTTAATAAAACCTTAGCGAAAAAAAACAACTTATTTCTTGCAACCTCACTTGACAAACAGTCGTCGAGATTTACAGCGCAGTTATCGGAAGTGAAACCAGACAGGCAGTCGCACACGTAACCGGGCGATAAGTTGCGACAAGTTCCCCCATTCAAACAGGGTTCTTGTGCACATTCGTCGACGTCGATGCCGCAAGTAGGACCTGTTAAAAACATGACAATGCTCATTGCTGATTGCAAAGCTTTAACGTGCGACTTAGCGATGACATAGTTCGGTTGTTATAAACGGCCGGGTCAGTATTAGAACAAGGCATTGCATCATTGTGTACCTTGAAAAAACCCTTCAGAGCTTATTTTTCAATGCAGCCTAGCAGTCTACATGTCTTGGTGGCCTGAAACGACCAGATTGCAACAGGTCATTTTGGAGTACTAGAGGCCCCTTGTTTCAACCGGCTATGCATAAGAATAAATGTAAAAAAAGACAAACTTACATTAATTGTAGGAATTTTCTCAAACGAAAAGCAAGTTTAAAGTAAACTATTGGTCAATATTTTAGCTTTTTAGAAAAACTCTACCTTGAAAACCGTCCGCACAAGCACAAGTATATCCTGAGTAATCAGCATTTGGGGAACAAACTCCACTATTTTCGCATGGGTTAGGAGTGCATGGGGTAAGCCTTCGGCTGCTACGGGTAAGTTGAATTTCGCATAAGTTACCTGAAAAATGTTTTGTTAAGTTGCACAAAACTTAATATCAATTGATTTGACTCATATAGCTGTTGGATCGTACACGTGCATCAAAGGCAACCAATCAAATTAGAGCATATTGAAGTATTATTCAAACATGGATTAAAGGTGCACTTGTCCGGGCAGTATGACAATCAGCTTATAATTAATGTTTACAAAGTAATGAGCCTAAAACTTGAAGATGAAATTAACGCAATGAACGGAATATTTTTACCTGGTTTAAGAAATTCTCAGGTGATTCAACTTGTTTTACAAAGTTTTTAGACAAAGTTGCTGTTTTCATTTCGTAAATTTCTTTGCGCAAATTAACCATTGCACCTTTCGTAAACCTTTTTTAACAATACGAAGAAGCTATTTTCAAAGTAGTAGTGCAAAGATTTTTATGTCAAACCTGTATTTGATTTCACATTCATTATTCGAAAGAAAGTTTTCAAACAACCAGTTAAAAAAGTCAAGATCTCACCAGAGTAACCAGCAGTGCAGTTGCACTTGTATCCATTCAACAAGTCGATGCAGTGAGCTCCGTTCCGGCACGGATCGGATGCGCATTCATCAATCTCGTTTTGACAGTTTTGACCCTCGTATCCCAACGCACAAACGCAGAAGTACCTGAGATCGACGCTCGATTAAGACAAAGGAGCAGATTAATGCCTTACAATTCACAAGTTTTCGCTCGTTATCTTGTTTGCTTCAGTTGATACCAACCTGTTGACGTGGTCGACGCAAGTGGCACCGTTCACACACGGATTATTCGAACACTCATCGATGTTCGTAGAACAGCGGGGATCCGTGTATCCTAAAACACAAAATTAATTTTGAAAACACGCTTTGTTTGGGAAACAGATAAAAACTTGTAATCGAATACAAATACTCGAGTGACCATTTACCGGGCCGGCACACGCATTGGAAACTCGCAAGTTGATCCTGACACGTTCCTCCGTTCAAACACGGATTCGAAGAACACTCGTTTATTTCAGTGTTGCAGTGCACGCCTGAAAACCAAAAAGCATTGAAAGTAACACTTTCTTGACTGAAAACACACGACGAGCACCTGTGTAGCCGGATTGACAAGTACACGTGTACTGATTAACTCCGTCGTTACACGTACCGAACCGACACGGATTCGAAGTGCATTCGTTCTTGTTAATTTGGCAACTAAAATTGAAAATGTTCGCGTCGAAACGTTGTGAAAAAGTAAAAACACATTCAAGACATCACTTGTCTCCGGATATGCCAGGGGGGCAGGAACACTCGTACGAAGCTACTCGGTCGATGCACGAGCCCCCGTTTCGGCAGGGGTTGGAAGCGCATTCATCGATCTGGGAGTCGCAAAGAACACCTTCGTAACCCGCTTGACACGCGCAAGTAAACCTGGATAATTCAGAGTCGTGCTGTAACCGAGTGCATGCAATCAGCAGTTGAAAGTGACAACTGACGACATCCAGTTACAGCTATTTTAACAAATGTTTCCGCTCTTTTCCTCCACTCACTTGTTAACACCATCCACACAGGTTCCATAATGACAAGGAGACGACACGCACTCGTCTACGTTTTTCTGACAATTGACACCCTCGAAACCTAAATAGAACTCGATTTGAGAGAAACAGAAAACAAAACATTCTTAGATAATATCAGGACAGATAAAGCATTGTGTTCCATTAGACCAGTGGTTCTCAACCTGGGGTACGCGAGAAAATTTCAAGGGGTACTTGGTTGGCAGTCGAATTTTTACGTATGGTTGTTTTTTACTGCAATATTCTATACTACAATGCATGCCGATTGAAAACTCGGCGTAAATTTTGCCTGATCTTGTGTTGCTGTGACGCAACAATGTGAAACCACAGCTTTGCCAGATAAGCTATGCGAATATACTTTAAGTAGCACAAAACGAATCTAAACCTTATTAGTTAGTTGTCAAACTTGACATGGCAAAATTTTTTTTTAACTTAAGTGATTAATTTTTTAAGACAATTATTGACTTGCTGACATACTATACAGAACAAAAAACGCAAAGAAAAAAAAGGATGGAATAAATTAAATTTTAATTTTTTATTTTAAAACTAAAGCCTAATCAGCTAGTAGTTTATTACTTTATTTGAGGTAGAATTGTTTTTGTACTGTTTATTTTTGCCTTAAGTTTTTAAATGCATTTACTTTCTAAAAAATCTAACTTATTAAAGCATGTTGATGTGTTTTTTCTAGTTATTATTCCAAAATTGTTATTTAGTTATGTCTTCTCTAGCGAAGAAAAGAAAGTATTATGAAAACTACATCCAGTATGGATTCACTGCCATTAACAAAAATGGCCGTCAATTTCCACAGTGTGTTTTATGCTGTAAGGTTTTATCCGTTGGGTGCATGAAACCTACCTTTCTCAAACGCCATCTAAACGGATGTCATCCAAATCATAAAAGTAAGGGTACAGGTTTTTTCAAGCAAAAAGAAGATGAATTAAAGCGAGCACGCCTTGATCGTTCAGGGTACATCAGTCAACAAAATGAAGCTGGGTTGCGTGCGTCTTACATGATATCACCGAGAATTGCACAAGAAAAAAAATCTCACAACATTGCAGAGAAATTAATTATCCCTTGCTGTAAAGATATAATTCGATGTGTTGGTGGATGTGATACTGAGAAGGTTGCATTGATACCCCACTCCAACGATACAGTTCGTCGACGAATAGTAGATATGTCTGATGATGTCAAACAACAAGTGATTGCGGAATTAAAAAAGGCACCTTTTGGAAAATTTGCTATCCAACTTGATGAGTCGACTGATGTGACTGCTTGTGCTCAACTCCTTGTGTTTGTACGATACGTTAGTGGCGAAGATTTCAAGGAAGATTTTTTGTTCTGTCATACCTTAGATTCCACAACAAGAGGCAAAGACATTTTTATTAAGATCTCAAATTTTTTTGAGAGAGAAGGATTGTCCTGGAATAATGTATGTGCATGTACAACTGACGGAGCACCATCAATGCTTGGCCGTCAATCAGGGTTTTGAGGAAAAGTGGCAGAGATGAATTCTAAAACAAGGCGTCTTCATTGCATGCTTCATCGATATGCTCTGGCATGTAAAACTCTACCACCTGGGTTGAGATTAGTACTTGATGATGTCGTGCATATGATAAATACCATCAAATCAAGTTCCCTAAATACACGGCTATTTTCCCTACTGTGCCAGGAATTAGGAAGTGATCATGAAGCGTTACTGTTTCACACTGAGGTTCGCTGGTTGTCTCGGGGAAATGTGATAAGAAGAGTAGAATCACTAAAGGAGGAGCTTTCTGAATTTTTCAAATGTGTTAACAAGACAAGGTCACTTGAGTTCGTTCAGAAACTGTCAGACAGCCAGTGGCTTCAAAAGCTGGCCTACCTTTCTGATATATTCTCGAGGCTTAATTTATTGAATTTGTCTCTCCAAGGTCGTTTTCATACAGTGATTGATTTCATGGACAAACTAAGGACATTTAATATGAAGCTCAATCTCTGGGAAAAAAAGGTCAAAGATGGAAACCTGAGCATGTTTGAAAACCTTGATGAGGCACTTAGTAAAACTAAAACTAAAATCACTGGAAATCTAGAAGTGGCACAGCTTGTGCAAGCCCACCTAGCCTCTCTGCAAAAGGAGTTGCAGTCTTACTTCCCTGAATTGAGTGAAATAGAATCAAAACTGATTCGAAACCCATTCGTTGTAAATGTGCAATCTCTTCCAGATAGCATTCAAGAAGAATTCTTAGATTTGGTGAATGACTCTTTTGCAAAAGATGCATTTGAAACGCTCACCCTTACCAAGTTTTGGACAAAGATGAGTGTGACTTACCCTGCTGTATCTGATATTGTTCTGAACTCTTTACTTATGTTCCCCAGTACTTACCTGTGCGAGCAAGGATTTTCGACACTGTTAAACATGAAAAATAAACATCGATCACGGCTTAATGTGGAGCATGACTTACGCGTGTGCCTGTCTAATACCGCTCCTCGAATTGAGAAACTTATTTGCAACAAACAGGCACAGCCTTCACATTAGTAATTAATCAGTAGCCTACAAAGTGTTTGAAATAAATATTTTTGTTTATATTCTTTGTAATACTATATTAAAAATGCTAATTAAACTAGTAGTAAAAATATACTCACTTAAATTGGTTTCAGTTTATCAGGGGTACACGTTGATTGTTTTTATGACTCAGGGGTACTTAACGGCAGAAAGGTTGAGAACCACTGCATTAGACAGATTAAATACTGATGACTGTTGTTATTTTAATGGAGGTTGTCGGGACTCTACAATCAAGCACTGACAAGAAAAAGGTTTTTCAAGTCAGTATTTGTTAATCTTTTTTTGCCATTCACGCCAGGTAATCGACATTGAAAACATCAATGTAAAACTACCGAACAAACGGCACGGAAAAAATATCGTATTTCCCGTAAAAACCAATTGAAAAAAAATTATTTACACTAGTTCTTTACATCCATCAATCAACAATTTTGAAAATGTGGTACCAAAAAGCTCAGCTCTCAATAAGCAAAAAAAAGACGCATCACAGTAATCCTGATAATTTCTACAAAGGAAAATGTTAAAACATTGAAACAACGTTGGAAAATTACTGTCTCAAAGGTTTGTTAAGGCAAAGGAAGAGATAAAATAAGTAGATAAAAGAAAGAGGGCGAAAATCCTCGCTGAATACACTGACCTGCCAAGCAAACACAGTGGTACGAGGCGACATCATCATCACATCGTAGGTGATTGACGCAGGGGGTAGAGGCGCACTCGTCTACGTTCGTTTCACAATTAGAACCGGTGAAACCTGAAAAAAAGATGCCAGTTATAAGAAACGATTATGTGATCGTGAAATATCTAGGCCGCAGCACCTAGAATCTGATCAAGGTATTCACTGCATTACTCAATAACGCTATCTGCAGAGTACGTGACCGGTATACTCGTAGTAGGCTCAAAAGAAACAGCAGAAATAATAACTAGTCAATTTTGACTTAACTTGGCCAAATGGTTATTACAAAAATTTAGGACTGCCTAGTCACTAAACACGTATACAATTCAGCTGTGTGATGTAACAGCATAAAAAATGTAAAGACACAATGATGGTTTTTTGCTATTCAAAAGAATAAAAAATCATTGCAATGTTATACGAAAAAAAAACGTAAAAAAACAATCGGACGTCGCATAATCACCTGCTGCACATTGGCAAGTGTATATGTTGACGGCGTCGTGACAAACGCCCCCGTTCATACATGGGTCGCTTCTGCACTCGTCCATCTCTAGCTGGCAAAACTCGCCGGTGTAACCTGAAGTAGATTTTCGTGAGAAAACATGAAAAATTCAATCAAGGTATGGTCGAACCAACGAAAACGTATAATTAAGGTGACGTGTTTGAATAAGAACCACATCCTGACTACCGGTAAAAGGCGAAACAGGCAGCGAAGGTTTTTATAAAAAAATTGCGTGGTTTAATACTAATCTATAAATTTGATTTCTACTCTGAAAGAATTTTATGAAGCTCTTCACTGAGAGACTTGCTGCCTCCAAAATTGAAAGTAACAGAGAATATAATAGCAAGGAAAATTCGAAATACGTCGCAATATAAATATTTTAAATGTTCGTTTTAATTCTTAAAATTTACATTGATGCAGTTACTAACGATTAATTAGATGACCCTAACAGACCGAGATAAAACAAAACTGCACCATCATCTCAGGTGCAGATCACGAGGGTGTATCTCTCACAAATCTAAAATACAGCGGTCGCCTTGCATCTTCATAAGTGGACGATTGTCCTATTGCTGGGGCGTCCAACCCGTGGCCCCCGCAAAAGTTTTAAGTGGTCCGGGGATATTTTCCAAAATGACGTAAACTAAATAGTTTCAGAATAAAAAGTATAGCCAATATATTTTGAAACATAGTTTATTAAGGACGTTTCGGAATTATGACTCATTCCACTATCAACTTAAACTAAATAAGATAATCGTATTTCAAAAAAAAAATATTTCAAAAGTGTTCTACCAAGTGAAAACAAAAAAAAAAAGAAAAAAGGTCGTTACAGTAAATTTCGGCCACGGTATTTTACTTTCTTGGCCTGCAAATATTTTCGATAAACCAAAATGACCGTTGGTTCAAAAAGGCTGAACGCCCCTGACTAACTGCCATTAAAAAACTCAAGTAATCGGAACCAATGCGATCGCCGGGCGAACGAACCTGACTGCGACGAAGGCAGCTGCGCGGGCAACAGCATCAAAGACAAACAAGGACGAGAATCGGCATCTACCTGCGTTGCAGACGCACTTGAACGCTGCCACCTGATCGAGGCAAGTCGCGTCGTTTAAGCACGGCGATGAATCGCACTCGTTCACGTTCGTTTCGCAGCGAGGTCCAGAGTAGCCGCTGCTGCATCGACAAAAGAAAGTCCCCGGGGCGTTGACGCAGGTTCCTTGATGTTCGCAGGGATTGTCTCCTGAAAAACGAAGCGAGGGAGATAAGCAAACAAAACTACGTGCTAACAAAGAAAGATAAGATAAGCAAAGATAAGCAGTTAATCAAGAAGACACAGAAAGATAAGCAAACAAAGCAAACAAAACTTAACACCTACGTGCGAATTTAAATAACTGGCTTTTTGAATCAGTAATATTTACAGCATTGCTTAGGTCAGTGTGGTCTAAGCAATAACCCGAATTTTCACTGTACTAAAAATGACCAGCAGATATAAAATTGCATCACTCTAGCTTAATTGATAATTGAAAAAAGGGGGTAACATAAGCGATCGATCAGCAGGTGGCATCCGGGTTAGAACTTACTGGTTGAAAGATAGTTAAAACTCGTACTATTTAAAGCCTAATTATAAACTTATCCTTTTACCATTAGTGAATTGTACGTAAAATACATATTTGGATCGAAGTTTTAAATTTTTACATGCTATCAGCAAACACTCACCCAAACTGCATTCATCAACGTCATTTGAACAGTTGGCACCTTCATATCCTTCCGGACAGTTGCAAACAGCGTGACCGGTGAGGGGGTGAGGCGAGCAAACTGAACCGGGGGCGCAAGAGGCACGGTCACTCGAGCATGCGTCTTCTAATTGGCAGAGCATTCCTGGAGTTGGGCAAAATTAAAATTGGACATGTACAAAATAAGGTCAAATGTGGTTCTAAAACAATCGCATTACATCATATGGCGTTTGCAAGAGCATTGCAATTGAAGGGGATATGTGATGAGAAAGGGAAAAGTGAGAGAAAATGGCTTGAACGAGCAACGGCGGAAGTAGTAAGCGTGGATTGCCTCGACTTGAGGAAGCGTGAAAAGCGAGCTGCTGATTTATAACGAGCAATTCAGGAAATACGAAATTCTCCAGTGGCCATTCGCTGCTTCAGAACATCGTAAGTTCTCTTATCGAATCATTTCAAGATCGAACGCAGCACGCGACTTCCCGTGCGTAAGTTGACGCACAGGTGGGCGTTCTGCTGTGGCTTATTTTAGAACCATGGCGACACGTGACGTAAAAACGTCATATCTTAAAATGGAATTAAGTGGTGAAGCGAGTGCTTTATTTATGGAAATGACGAAGTGTTACAACACTTTAAACGGTTGTACGAAGTGTTACAACATTTATAAGAATGAAAGAGCGGGACATGGCTAAGAGCAGATTAGAAATTCAAAAGCATTTCAAAAAATAAATGAGTGGTACATCAGCTCTACCAAGAAGAACAAAAGGATTTTGAGAGTACTGATTTCCATGTCCAAATTTGATTGTTGCAGTTTTTTCACTGACCTGCTTTTCCGACCGGACACTCACAAGAGAAAGTTGCTATCAGATCGTGACATGTGGCCCCGTACAAGCAAACGTTGGGCTTGCAGTCATCGATGTTGGTCTCGCAATTAGGCCCGGTGAAGCCGATCACACACGTGCATTGGTAGGAACCTGCGAAAATGCGACGAACCGTGACGGTGGCTGCGCATTGGCTCATTTAAAAATTCGAGAAACTGACAGTCGCGCAGGAGCAGCTGCGGGAAGATAAAGAATGTTCAATTCTTGATTCATCCGCTGCAGTGATATCAAAAAAAAAAAAGACCGAGTGAATTCTTAAATGAAACAATTCAGCTGCCAGTAAATAAAGAGCCCGTTTGGAATTGCAAACAAAAGACGTACGAGTTTGTAAAAAGAAACATTTTCGACCATGCGACAAAACAAGATTTTTTGATATTGCAACCGGCAACAACGACGAAAACAAGACTAACCAAAAAAAGTGGGAAATCGGTTTATAGATTCATTACATGTAATTGAATAACATAACAGAATCATGCATCATAATTATAATGCCAGTCCAACTGCTAAGCAAGATTATACAGAATAACAATTAACTTGTCGTTTATAGCAGAGAGGTATTAAGACCAACAATAAAATCACAAAGCTTATTCAGAGTCAGACAAAGTTATTTAAGGTAAACAAAAAACTTTCAAAACCTAAAATCCCGATGCCTGTTCAAGTGTTTATTCAACGTATCGATTACTGAAGATGACATAAATCTACCTGCGTTATTCAAGCAAGACCCTCCATTCTCGCATATGGTGGTTGGGTTGTCACATTCGTTCACGTCATTACTGCAAGTTGCTCCTGAAAAAATAAAAAGAACAAGATTAAGTACAAGCACAGCAAATAAGAAGAGCAACAAGCAGCTTTGTTTGTACGTTGCTGGCTGTTCGAATTGCCATTTACGGAATCGTGAACTAAACTGATGAAAACGACTTAAAGTTTCATGACTAACAAAATAACAACGTCACGTTCTCAATCCATACGATTGATCATAAAGATACAGAAGATCATGAATTGGTGACAATATGATTTAATACGATAAAATACATTGACACTAACTGCAAAGCAAAACTTTTAGAACAGTAGTAAACAAAAATAAGAAACGTAGAACCGTTACCGGCACGTTTTCGATTTGACAGTTTATTCAGGCTGCTGTTCAAATGCATGTTTTTTACAAATAGATCTCCGAGAGTTCTAATTTTTAGGCCATCATCTTTTACTTACCCTCATAACCCGATGGACATTGACATGTAAAGCCATTGACGAGATCGGTACAGATTCCACCATTAACGCAGGGATCGCTCGCACACTCATCAATGTTTACTTCGCAATTCCCGCCTTGAAAGCCTTTTTCGAAAATAACATGACGGATATTCAATTGATTTCAGTTTTTTTCATAATATACGACACGAGCTTCACAGTATTCGCTGGTGGCGCCGAAAAGGCGAAGTCCGTTTCATTGTATTTGTTTTCTAACGCCGAAACGAGTCGCCAGTTCGCGGTGTCCATTTTCGCAACATTGTGGCGGGGTACATAGATTTTGAAACTATTGCAGCGGCGGCCCGGCCGGGGAATCGAACCCATACGTCCCGATCCAAAATAAAAATGAAAAATTTTTTATTTCAATTTTCGGTCTAATTATGCGCGGATTAGTAGTTGAAAAAAAAAAAAACTAAAAAACGGAGCTCACCAAAGGTCGAAATTCCAAGGTTTTCCCTAAGTTGTAAGGGATCGTATTTAAACAAGGTTCATTAATTGGGCTTGCTTATATTAAAACCATGTGATGGTTCAATCTAAAAAACGTGTATATTTTAACACACGTCAAGTGAATTTATGAAGTTTATTACTGTTTTATTATTTAAAAAATTACCCATTTGGTAAATCACTTTAAAATGTAGATGATCTGGGATTGCTGGTCATCAAACTATTTTTAAGTAAAGAAAAATTTGCGGGTTAGGAAGAAGGTACTATACTAACTGATTAATGATTAGGTCAGCGATGACTAAAAAACAGGTCTTTTCTCAATTAACTAATACAAGTTTAAGTGTAAAATTGCTCAGATGATGATTAAGTGGGTCCTCAGATGCTCACCAAAAGAGACTAAGATAAGACCCCGTTGGTGCCAGTTGCGCGGAATCTATTAAATAATTCTACCGGACTAGGCATTCGCGCTTTTCAGTGGAAGAATTGCAGATGAAACGCGGAGTACCGTGAAACTATATCCAGGCTTCGTGCTTTCATACTCATAACCAGTGCCAGGCCTGTTGGATTGAGCTTGCCCCGAGACTTTTTTCTTCAGCAAACAAATATACTTTTATTTTTTATTTTATCTCTGTATTTATCATCCTGATTCGCAGGAAAGCGACGGAGGCGCTTAATACATACGGCAAGCAATTACCCCGATCTGCTTCCGGAGATGCCAAGATATTGCTATCCGGTCCAAAATTAATAGAGATACGACTTTAATTTAGAACTGCTTGCCAAGACTACCAAGCAGGGGGAAGTGTCGTAAAGTGTGTTTCTCAAGGACACAACAGAATGGGGCGAGTAGGTTTTCAACCGCAAACATGTCGATCACAATCACGGCGCTTTAACCACTCGACCACGCTGCCGACAATGTTTCAAAACAAAATATCTTAATTGAGTCAAGCAAGTGTTACCTGCATTGCAGACGCAACTATAAGTAGTAGAAGAAAGACCGGTGCACACCCCATTCGAATTACACGGGTTCGATACGCACAGAGTCGACGTGACGAGTTTACGATCAATTTCGCAATTCTTTCCCACGAAGTCAGGGAGGCAGTCACACTCGTAAGAACCGAGTTTGTTTTCGCAAACGCCTCCGTTCTTCAAAGCAAAGCAATCAAAGGTTGATCACATTGTTTCACTCTTTATGAATACAACTTCAAACGGACAAAATGAAATTAAATGTAAATTTTTCTGATCGATTTTAATCATTCCATGAATCGCTTCTTCCACATGAAATCATGAATTGTCGTTTGGAGAAATGTACACTTTGGTCAACGATTTCAATAAGGTATAGTCTATTTTAATTATTGTTGATACAACCAATTCTAAACTATGACGTAGTTGTTAAAATTTTAGTTGGATTTAGTAAAATGCAGCATAACTTTTTCTGATTTTTATGGCTACAAAGCGTAAAACTGCCAAATAATTCAAAAGTATGTTAAAATTTAATAAAATTTAACGGCAGCTAGTTCAAAAAGTAAAAAATTTTCGCATTGGATTAAAAAATCACAAACGAAGCGATAGAAACAGACAAAAAATACATCAAAAACAAGAAGGGTTCTCAGAAGCATATACATCTTATGACTGAAACAACAAAACCAAAACAGCAACCCATCAGTAAGCAAAAGAATATCTCAAGTGGACTCAAGTCGCTCCCGCAAATTTAAAATCGAATGGCAGCAAGGCTTTCCTATAAACCGGAATATCTGAGCTAAGACGATCTCGACCGAGCACGCTTAATTAGCGCCGAGAGCGTTTCGAATTCGCCTTCGCGAGCGCATTGTCTGGACTAAGAAGGATTTTTCGCTTTCAATTCGCACTTGAGTCAATTCGAATTTCGACTTTCCCACGCAACGCATTGCGACGCGTCGCAATCGAGTTCAAAGCACGCGTGTGCGCGACGCATCAAGGCAAAAGTAGCAGAAAGGCAAAAACAAAGCTTTTTGGCGCATGATTTGATAATATTTCGGAGATTCATCTCAATGCGACATACATCAGCAATGTTTCAAAAACATTTTTTTCGGCTTTCAAAATGACTTCACGGCAAAAAGGCTGATTCAACACAGCGGCTGGCTATTCAAGTTTCGACGAACGCTAATTCAAGTCTTATATCCAATTGCGTACGAAATCAATGCGATAGATCATTGTAGCCCATTCAAATGCTTTCTACTTAAGACCGCAAACAATAAAACCGAGTTAAAACTATGTAATTTGTCAATAAAGTTAGCGAAACGAGGGTCAATTGTGCTTGAGCCCCCGGTGTGCTGTTCATTGCCCGCTGAAGCGCGTGTCCGACGAAGAGTTGTTATATAAACAAGGATGAAAACACTTCCTCGATTCGTACTCTCCAAAAACGTGAAATTTTGTAAACTTTTTTCACGAACGAGAAGTCATTCTGTTGCACTGTCACGAAACTCGTTAAAAACATCTTGAAAAAAAAAAAGGACAAAGCAAAAACGGGAACGGCCAAAAGAAAGAAAAGACAACTCAACCACAATGCTGTACTGTTTAAGAGCAACTTGTCAAACGTATGGTTTAATAAGCACGACACAAAATCAAATCCGCAACGTCAACGCCATAATTACTGGTGAGGAACAAGCAAAAGAAACGATGAAGGCTTACTTGGCAAATTTCGGTGTCCCGGGCGCATTCATTAACGTCGGTGTTGCACGTGTCGCCGACCCACCCGTCCACACAGGAGCAGGAGTGGGTCGTGGCTTTGGATGTGCAAGTGCCCCCGTGCTGGCACGGGTCGTCGTAGCAGAAATCCACGGTTCGGCAATCGTCACCTTCAACAATTGCGATTAAGACAAATAACACGGGATTTGAAAATAGCTTTTTACAACAACGCCATCACCTACATCTCCCCTAAGCAACTGCACTATCGCATTCAGCTTAAACATGCCATAGAAAAAAAGTTAATTTTTTGCAAAATATAACGCGAGCCAAAATTGATAGTCGGCTGAACGCTGGATGCTGAGTAATAAACCGGCGTTTTATTACTATGACCTGGAAAAAAACTTTTTAACCAGATTATAATTCCAATTTTTTCTAACTTGTTAAAGATACCAAGTTCGAGCTAACTTACCAATGTAACCATCTTCACAGACGCATCGACCGCGTGAAACGCTATAAGTCCCATAGGGTCCGCAGTGATTAGAGAGGTCATGTTGGCATGACGCTCCACTAAATGCGTCCGGACAAGCGCAGGACCACTCTATCTGTCCTTCAATTTGCTTTGAGTAACAAGTGCCGCCATTTTGGCATGGAGTTGGATGGCAAGACGTGTCGTTGAATTCGCAATACAGGCCGCCATATCCGAAATCGCATCTGCGAGACCAACTCGTTTAGCTGTCGCCCATGTCAAGGTTGCATTCAAGCGTCATAAAAACCTCTGATTGCATTAGGAAATAAACAGTTACGTATGCAGAAGACGTGTATCCATCATAGCATGCCAAGTACAGTAGAGAAAGAATAAACACAATTTTCTATGCCATAATAATTATCAAACGTATTAAAAATATCGTAAAACTTACACTTACAGGCTTTTTGTTGACTTTGTTAAGCTATGAGCATTTATTTCAACGGGACATGTATTGTGTAAACATGTAATTTTAAAAACAAAAACAAATTTTTAAACGTTTAAAAACAAAACCATTTGTTAATATATAATTTATTTTTTATCTTTGTAGTAACCATCTGACGATTCCATGCGATGAAACAGACTGTTGTGGTTTTTTACAAAGTGATTATATAAAATTTTGTGATAAAATAAATTTCTTATAAAGTGATTTAAATTGAATCTTTCTCTTTGAATAAGAATCAAGATTTCGTTTGAATAAAGATGAAACAGACTGCTATGATTTTTTACACAGTGATTAAAAAAATTTTGTATTTAAATATCTCTCTGATCCTTTCATTCAGCAACCTCACTCTTGCAATATACATAATCTTTAATTTACAAGGGTTAATTGTAAACAATTTAAGACAATTAAGAATGAAGCACTGTACATAAACTATCCCACTCATTAAACAAGTTTCTTTAGAAAAAACAAACAATTTGTTAGTTTGTTATAACAAGCCAAACATGGAAATTCTAAATCAAAAAAATCGGAATCGAAATTGGCATCGAAATCTAAAATTTTTGTTTTAATCGGGATCGGAATCGAAAAAAAATTGGCATCGTCCCATCACTAGTAAAACGCTCAAAATACGTAGTTATATTGGTTTTATAAAAAGAAAAGGTAAACTGTTAGATAGTCCATTTGAGAGCAAATTGAAAGTTGATACGAGTCAGAGTTTTGTGGAAGCTTCGCTAAAACGACGCAACAAAGAGATCAACTTCTCAGGTCACTAGTGACTCAGTCAGCCAATTAAAGGTAAACAATTACCAAATTGTCGAAAAAATAACTAAGTTGTGACTATGCGGAGTTACAAAGTTCAATGACCACAATAAAATGCTATTCGTCAAAACAAACCAAACTTTTTCTTCGATAGAATAGTAACACTAGAATTCGATCAATTCTTAAAGGCACGCTCTAAAAAGTTATACTGTACATTGTCATTAAAAGAGTTACAACAAAATTAGATAAAGGGACGATGGAAAGAAAAACAAAAGACACGTTTTCTATTACCACCAGTCCGTGATTTCTGGTCATGCATACAAAAAAACCCGAAAAAATTTTAAAGAAAATTTTAAAAAAAATTTTTTGCAGCTGACATTTTTACGATGTAATACAAAATGTAAATATTGATTGAATGTTTATGTAAATATATATATAAATATAGATAAAAAGATTCGTAAAGTTTTCTTTAAAAGCACAGTAAGCTATTTATAGTGTAGTAGCAGTTAACGCTTATACGTAATTTAGTGATGCTCAGTAGGATTCCCAAATTGAACATATCCTAACACAATTTTGTAACAATCGTGGACTTGTCAGCGTATTTCCTAGACACAGTTTGTGAAACTTGTCGGCAGGGTGGTCAGTGGTTAAAGCGCCGGGATTGTGATTGACATGTTCTCGGTTCTAAACCTACTCTCGCCATTCTGTTGGATCCTTGGAAAAGACACTTTACGGCACTTTCCCTGCTTGGTGGTCTTGGCAAGCAGTTTTAAATTTTAGTCAAATCTCTGTTAAATTTAAAAGCGGACAGCAAAATCTGGGCATCTCCGGAAACAGGCCGGGGTAATTGCTTACCGTTTGTATTAGCTGCTACGTCGCTTTCCTGCGAGTAAAAAGGATAAATATAGATAAAATAAAATAAAAAATAAATAAAAAGTTGTGACTCGCTTTAAACAACAAAATAAGAATGAAAAAGATTTAATTCTAAGAATAATTTTAAAATCTCACGTACGGTTGTAATGATAACCACGATTTAATAATTCGGTTTTGTAATAATTACCGATAGCGTGGTCTAGGACCCTAGATTCTAAAAGCAGCGCAGTTTCTTTGGCGATCGTGATTTACATTGCCTCATGCCTTAGCCTTGTCGTTATCATTATCATTAACGAGGATTCCAGGCGCTATATTTAAAACGGCAATTTTGAAGGAGGCACGGACTTTTAGAAAATATTGATTACAAATAAGTGTTCCGTGGTGTTTATGTGTGGACTGGTAAAAAATACTTTAAGATTTATAATAGATTTATTTCTAGTAAAATTGGCAGCTTGGCAAATATGTACAAAATATATATCTAATATTCAGGAAATTTTTGAATTAAATATGATAAAGAATATTTCTGAAAATATATGCACAAATTTAATATTTTGATATGACTTGCGCAACTGTAAAACTTTTAGTAAAATTGGGGAACTTAGATTTTAACTTATTAACGGACTCGAATTTGATTGACCTTTCTGGTTGAATACCTACGCAAAACCAATTTTACGTAATTTTTTCTCCTTGACTATCTTATCAAGAAGCCTTGAATTTCTGTCATATCATCATACAGAAAAATAAATAATTTTAACCGAAACTTAATATTTTGCCACTATTAAAACAAGGCATATGGAATAGCTTAATGGTTTGTTGAATTAGAATCTTAGACTGAGCGTTGATATTGTATTTTTCGTAAACGTTAGACAACTTTAACCCAAATTATTACCTTACAACAAAACAACAAAATAGCATTTCAAGAATTTATCCAAAAGTTACTGTTTGAAAAACTCAAAATTTATTGTCAGTTTCTCTATCACGATGACCAGAAAAAAAATTAACACGGCGTTAGGATACAAAACAACTAGCTTTCGTTAATGGTACCTTAGAAAAATTATGTCGTTTGTAACCGACAAAGCATTGACATCTAGTATTCCCACGCAAAACAAAGAGATGATTATTGCTACCTTCCAGCATTTGTCTTATGAATAGATACTGCGGTGGCATTGGCGTGTGAACGTGTTCGTTATGAATCAACTGACGTCAAATTATGCGGTTCCCATGCGCACTGTGGTGAGCTGCAAGGCAAAGGTCGAAAATTTATTGAAACGCTTTACTTCAAGCCGCGATCTGTCCAAACGATTTCCTATATATTAAACAATCAAACGTTGCTTTGAAATCAAAAAAATATGATCAAAACTCTATCAACTAACGATTTCAAAAGAGTAGTTTTTTGTGTTAATCGGCTGAATATTTCAAGATGAGAACAAACTGAAAAAGGCTACGGCAAAAAGCTGAGATCCAGAGAAAAGCCGCGACCTATACCAGCGTCCAGTTTTTTAAGATAAACTTTCAGTGGTTTACAAATCGTAATGTTCACAGTTTTTAATCTGCATCAGTCGTGTAGCTAAAGTCAATTTTGCAAAATTGGAAAAATATTCGAAATTAATATCTTCGGTACCTTCCGCGCAGTGGGTTGGAACGACAAATGCAATAAATACACTAACCAGGGGGGGTACTACAAAAAAATTACGAAACAAAACAATAACGTTGATTGAAGAAACACTTTTAAAATTTGTCTATGAAACTTAATAATATCGGAGAATTTTATAATTCGATTACGTCAAGCAGTCTGTCTATAAAATTAACAGGTCAAAAAAAAATTTTTGCTTTCTTTTAGAATTTTCTTGTCGCAACTGTACAGCCGAATTCTTTGCAAAAATACTTAAAAATTACAAAAAGTTTAAAAAATACAAGCTGTAAAAAAAAACCTTTTGTTGTTGAAAATTAATGCTTAGCGAAAAACTATTAGAAAACTACTTTTCTTGAGTCAAGAAATTTAAACCAAAAAAACAAAGAAATGTAATCAACACTATCAGCTTACTAATAACAAGAAAAAGTGCTTTAGCACATTCTATACAAGATAAGACGCCGCTAAGAGTTATTTTGATCATTTATCATTTGAATACAATTGATTAAAAGGAAAATATGCGACCGGTTTCTTTTAGTATTTTGATTCCATTAAAATCCACTTGAAAGTGAAACTAAGAATTAACAAATAAACATTGAAAGCTTTGAATTGTGGAGTTATTCGAAGGCGCTTCTGATTGGCTACATTAACACAAACCCGGAACGAGCAAAATAAAATATACATAGGTCTAATCTATTTCAAGGCCAGCTGAGGTTGCCCGAGACTATTGTTTATTTGGACAAACAAGATGTTTCAGTTTTGAACAAAGCGAGATTAAAAAAACTTTGAAACCTGATCAAGCAAAATAATGTTTAACAGCACAGGACTAAATCAATTGAATTTCAAGCAACATCGCAGTTGAAAAACCGAAGAGAAACGATTCTGGTGATCGTGAAGTGACTATTTAGAACCAGAATAAGACCACCTCAAAATTTATCACGTAAAGTCAGTTCGCAAAAAAATATAAGTCTCTAAAAACCTGTCGCCAACATCGCCATTTCCTCAAAGTTGTAACAAAACCTTTTAAAACCGCGATTTTTCATCGATTATTACATAAAGTATTAATATAAACAATGCTGCAATTTAAGTAGTTGACCTTGTTGTGGACGCATTCATCTTTCAAAATAAACGTTGCTTATTGTAAGTCATGAGATTCAATTGACTACAAAAATAGGTGTGCCGCGAAACAACGGCAATCTAAGCCTTTTATAATTTGAATTGCTTAAACCAGTAGTTCTCAAACTTTATACAGTCGGAGCACACTTATAATACTACAAATACTTGCAAGCGCACTGTATACAAAGTAGGACTAATAAGTAGTAATTAAGTTAAATATATAGAAAAATAACGCATTTAATGAAAGCAAATTAAACAATGCTTTTATGCAATTTATTCATTCTTGTGTTAATGAGAAACATGAGTTAGATGAAAACTTGTGATTTTTTCAATGTTTGGGCGTATGCTTGAGAGACAAACCTCTCGTTTACTCATCAATGCATAGAAGATTTGCTCTCTTTTTAATCAATTGTGGCGAGGGTTAAAATCCAAGTTAACATAAATATGAGGTGGAAATTCGCAATAAAATGAATAAAATTTTCAGAAACTTTACGAAGCGCACCTAATAAAGCTCTGGGGGCACTATTTGAGAGCTACTGGCTTAAACATTATAAAACGTGTATGCGATTCAATGATTTCTTGATGAAGTTTTAGCAAAAAACAGTTTCAAGAAGCAAAAAAAATTCAAATCCAGCAAAATCACGAAAAAGCAATTATATTCATTTGTAAATTTATAGCTAACTAATTAAAATTTTGCGTGTAAGACAAAATATCTAAAAAAATTAAAAATTGAGATTGTGTTATAATTCACTTTACTAATAAATTATTCAAAATCAATAAAAGCATTTTGATGCTTTTTGACAACAATCAATTTTTATCAAAGATTCATGCAAACAAAATCGACAAAAGTTTTATTATTCAAACAAATACAGTATGTTTTAAAACTGAAAAAAGCGACTACAAGTCATGAGCATTTGTTGTCAATACCGCGAACGTGGTTTTAACCTATAGAATTTAATCAATTGATATTTTGTTTATAATCACGTCAACATAAAGCGTCGCATACACAGCTGTTACTTTTATATTTTAATTGTTTAAACATCTTGTTCTATAAGCAATCATTGAAACGTGTAGTCTACCTGCAGAACTGAGTTCCGTCGAGTCTGGTGACGCAGCCTCCATTCTGACAAGGATTAGTTGTGCATTGAACATCTACAAAGAAATTTACGAGCGTAAATTCAGCAATGAAGTCGGTCATACGCTTAAGGTGAGGTATAAAAACGGTATTTTTCAATTTTTTTGGTTGCGATATACTTTTCCAAAAGTCTGCACACCGCATTCAGGGATTATGTTAAACAGTTAAAGGTACAAAATATAAAGACTTTTGCTCATCGCTTAATTTCGTCAGGAAAGACGCAGTTGAAATTACTTTTCGGCTTTCAATTTCAAGAGAAAGCCTTTTTTGATTATTCCTTGACTTTAATCCTCGAATTCTTTTGTATTTGGTTGAACGCCTATAAAGGGCATCCAATATGCTGGTAAACCCTAAGAGTGCGTCGTACCCGGTTAAAATATACTGTACATATTAAACCACAAGGTTTGAACCTGTGACAATACGGCAGCCAGAACGATTTGGAATGTCGGTTAGAAGGATTGCTTTTTTCACCTAGTTTTATTAGTTAAATTTAATCAATGAGTATAGCCAGTGAAATGGCTCGGTATTCTACCATTCCGACTTACGAACAGGACACAAGTTCGATGGTTAGTCCACCTGATGATTTTCGTTGTGTTCTTGGAAAAGTCACTGTTTAGTGCTGACCTACAATAGTGAATTCGCTTGAAACAGAAAAAAGCAACCAGGAGGTGTGCATTAATGGGCCAATGATCAGCTATTCCAAAACATAAACAACCTACATAGAATATTAAAAACCAATGTTAGAATTTGTAAGTCTATATATATACATCTCAAAACTAGAAACTTATTAGAATATAAACTTCTTAAATGGCATTTGTTGTTAGTGGTATTCAAATATATAATACTATTGGACAAATTGTACAGAAGCATAAAAACATAAACGATCTTCCAATAGAGATCATTTCACGATCTAATACAGTATAAATGCTTATTACAAAATTACTTTAACTTTCAATTGCACAAATCGTAGAAAAACTAACATAAAGCTTATTACAATTCGTAAAACGAAAGATTTTTAAGCTCTTTTGCTTGTGTCAATTAGTAATGAAAAAAAAAAAAACGAATAAAAAACAGGCAGTCTACATAAAAAAACTGTTTCAAATGTAGAAAAAATACATAAATTTAAAACTTACGGTCACTTTGACAGCTTTGCAAAATATGGGTCAAAACAATTAAGAACCAGGTGAAATTCATCCTGACGGATTTTTCAAGAAATAATTGTTCAAATCAAGAACTCGTAATAAATTTTTGTGATAATTTGAAGTACATTTTCAGTGTTTAACTAACATTGAATTGAAGCTTTTTGATTATATTTCACACAAGGTTGTTTTTTTTTTAAATAAGTTG
Source organism: Diplosoma virens (assembly GCA_963680785.1). Lineage (NCBI taxonomy): Eukaryota > Metazoa > Chordata > Ascidiacea > Aplousobranchia > Didemnidae > Diplosoma > Diplosoma virens. Next base: position 23,427,967 of record OY796886.1, read on the forward strand.
AAAGTTAAAGCAACAACACTCTACTCAGACTTAAGTTGTATATATTCGAGAAATACTATTTTTTTGTTTTTCAAAATCTAAAAAGATTTTTTTAAAGCAAAGCGTGATTAAATAAATGAGCGGGTACAAAAAATACTTAAGTTTGTAAAAAATATCATAAATCATAATAATTTAATGTAAAAAAGCTACAACGAAATCGTTGAAAATACATATTATTTGTTAGCGACTTGGGGTATTGCTAAAAACTGTTGTTCGGATTCCGACAGTTGTGGTTTCAATACTCAACCACGGCTTCAGTCGTTGCTCTCGTAAAACACTTTCAATTCTCTGCTTTGTAGTATTAACCGATGCACAAAAACGTAAATACAAAAGCCCAAAATGGACGAAAACGAAAACTGGGCAACGTAGAGGCTGGACATAGCAGAAAGCTGCGACCGCTTTTTGACTAATTGCAGCTCAAAAAGAAACTTGATTAAATTGTTAAATTTCGCAAAGAAAACAATCACGTGATAAGATTATAAAAACAAGCAATCGAAAAAAACAAGTTACTGTTTGAGTTTTTGTTTATTGTTGAACAAACCTATTTCTGCGCAATTTTTAGCATATAAAAAAATCTACAGCATTGATACTATAGTTTTTAAGAATAAAACACTGTCTCTTAAATTTCTCCCAATCTCAATCAGTTAAATAATTTTTCAATTTTTTTTCTTTCTGAATCAATTAAATAATTTTTCATATTTTGTTGAACCAAAATTCGGACGCTCAAAATTTCTTAGCGATTTTCTAAACCAGACTTTAAAAAAAAGCAACCACAGATTTATTATAATTTCTGCAAAATTCTTTGACTTTATTGTAAAAATTTTCATATAATGAATTTGAAGCAAAACAAAATTTACATATATACGTAATTTTAATATGCTCGCTATTGGTAATAGATTTACGCATAACGATATAAAAAAAATATGTGGAAACAAGTAATCATTAACATGAACAAATGCGAAATTTATAAAAAAGATATTGGTTAAATATATTCACAACACTATTGCTGATTTAATAAATCCAATAATCGTTTATTTTGCTTCGGTTCCTAGATATTGCGTGCCAAGCTTTATTTCATTGGTGGAAGATTGATGCTCAGGTTATTATTTGTTAAAAACTTTTTAAGCTTCCTAAATTACCTCAAATAAAACTTGAATCCATTTGTTTAATTTGTTTAAAATTTGTTTTTAGTAATGCGTCAATTATTATACGATTCACAGCAGTGTTCTTCAACCTCATGCGGTATTTTGCAGTTAATGACCCCTTTTCAAATTCTTTTAAAAGATGCAAATGCCTTTTCCGCTCTTTTTTCTGTAGGTCGAGATTTGAAAAATATGGTATAAAGTTTAGTTAAACCCTCTAAAAAACGTTGGCAACTCTTAAAGAGGTTGTGATCCTCAGGTTGCAAAATAGTAGGAAAAAGTAGAAGAGAATCTGTAATTATGGAGGTATGATCAAGAAATAACAGCCAACTGCAATAAGACAAAATACATATGTTTAAATATGAATGAAGCAGGTCAAACAGTCAAATTGCAAAAAGCAACGGTGGAACTGTAAGTACTTAGGGAGTAACTGTTTAAGAAATACTGAGTATGGAACGCAGGTATGATGGACTGTGCAAAAAAGAGTTTTTAAATAATGTGTCACAAAAGGCTCACAGCAAAGACCAGCTGTTTTCTACTTAGAAATTGTGGGGGAAAAACAGAAGACTAAGGTTGTGGCAAAGGTTAAATATAAAGAAAACGCCCAAATGATTAGTATGAGAACAGGTGTAGAGAACACAAAAAGATAAGATAAGGTTGACTTAAAAAAGAAGACTTAAAAAAACGGTTGTATCTGAGCAGAGTTTAGTTTACAAAACAAGTCATTCTGTCCAGCAAAAAATTATAAATTGCCCATAGAACAACATTATGCAATATCAACATGGATGTATATTTCAAGCCAACATAAATGTCATGTCATTCAATCACTTGGATTGTTTTTCTTGGTTATTCTATAACAACTATTTAAGTTTGGGCAAAGCTTCAAGATTGAAAAAAAACACCAAATTACAAAGCCACACCTATCTTTTTTATAACACAGCTTTGCTTTGGTTCTTAAAGATCACAAGACAAGTTCAGCAAGACTTTAAATTTAGAAATAATCATTAGGCCATGTAACCTTCTTTTTAAATTTTTTTGAATGCAATTTGAGAAAATTGTAAAAAAATCAAGCAGCCCGAAAGGGGTCTGTTTAAGAAGTCACCGTATGCGTTTTTTTTTTCGGTGAAATTAACCCAAAATCCCCACCTACGGCACCAGGATGGAATAAATAAGAAACCAAAACGAAAATGATCTCTTTAAGAAGCGATAGTAACAACAAGAGGATCCGTGTTAGTTTCACGAACAAAAAAACTATTTCGGTGCCTTTTTGAAGAGACCCAATAGTCGACTAACTGACTTACTAAATTACTTCTTTTGATATTTATCATAACTAAATCAAACAGCAGTTAATAATTTTTTTTATAAACAGCTTAGCTTTTTTGCAATTATGACCACAAATTTTAAAAAATGGAACAAGTTTAGTGTTGTAATTGATATTATAGCTGCAGGTTTACTTCTATCTCATGCTCGTCATCAAAATACAAACTGCATGGCAAAACAATCTAAATTTACAGCAACTAATGCCAAAAAAAATAGTTTCATTCTAACTTGATTTTGAACTATAAGAAGACATAAACTTTTTTTCAGTTTAGCAGTACAGAACTTCTGACGCTAGTTTCAGTTAATTTACATTTGACACGCGCGATTACTACGAGGTGACATTGTAATCAATGGCAGAATTTTTTTGAAAATAGAGTATTTTGGTTATAGTTATAAACTTTTGTCTCATACTGACACCTAACGGCAACAACAAAATTAAAAGAGTAGAGTTGATACAAAGTAATCGACAGTTTGTTAATTTGTGAGCTTCAAATGATCGTAAAGTTGATGAATAAAAAATTAATTCATCTGGAAGTAATTGCCAAACATATGGGAAACTGTACTCATTTTTCATGATTTTTGTTTAACTACCTATGACTGTGATATAAAATATGGTGATCCGAACGGCGAACCAGGGGCCGCATGTGTATCGTGACGTGTTTTCTGCGGCTTGCTGAACAATACGACATGTTTTCAATAAAGACAGCTCTAGTCTTTTTAAAACAGACACAGTAAACGATTTGTCATATTGCGCATATTGTTGTTAATCCGCTTTGTCTTCAAAAGTTAATGAGAACTGAAAAAATGTTCTTATTTATTTTTTGAAACCTTTTTTTTGGTCTCCATAATTTAATTTAAAAAGCAGTATTTTTTAACCTATTATTTAAAAAATTTTTAAACTAACTTTAAGTTTAAACAATTCTAAAAGTAGCTTGGGAGAGTGAAGAATTTTTAAAATTTTGAAGTAAACATTTTATAGACTTTTTAAACAAGAACAGATTAAAAGTTTTTTTATTTCTGTTTTTTTTTTCGAAAATAAAATACCTGATTTTATGTTGGTAAGACGTTTAACGTTTTTTTGTTATTGTCATTGATTTAACACGTTATTTATCTACTATTTTTTGTCATTTTTTGATTGGCAGTAGACCTACTTTACCGAAATCGGTGGCGTGGTCAAACTTTGTATAGAGGTCCATTTAATTCTACAGCCTATTTTATAAACAAATTACAAGTGTTTCCTTCAATGATGCAAAACTTGTTGCAAAAAATGCAATACAGAGGTTAGACGTAGTAGGCCTACAGTTGTGATTTAATTGCGAATTTGGCCACGTGTCAGTCGTTTGACTTTTTTCTAGGGGTCGCGAGAGCGTTCAATAAACAATATAAAAGTAAAAATATTTAAAAAATAATATCTATAATTATAATTTTAAAATACTGTATATCTCAAATTATATATCAATATTTGATTTATGACCACGATAACCGGATAAACTTGTTTTGAGGGTAATTATGGATCTTGCAATTAAATTTAAATGGTTTATTACGTCATTACACAGAAAAGAATAGATTCGGGATTATTTTCAATGGGCGATGTGCCAAACGACCGCTCCGTTCGCACTAAAGCCGTCACTGATAACCCGAAGCAGTTCTAGACAGCTTATTGCTACAGCTGACGAAACATAGGAAGTTCGTAGGCTATAAGAGTGAATGAGATGGTATAATTTCAATCAATTTTTTACTAGCCTAATATAAGCGTACCAGCCGAAAAAAATTGTAGGCAATACAGTTTAGTCTAAATTTCGTAACGTTTGCTCGAATCATAATTTTCTGCGATAGTACTTTACGGATATTAAAAAAACTTTGTCTAAAATTTATGGTGAAGTCCAAAAAAAGTCTATTCTTTAAATCTGTCTATAATTTCTAACTTTTTGTCCCAAAAGTAGTGTGATCCCTAAAAAAGTCTTCATTTTATACCTTAAACTTTTTTTGCATTTAGTATTTATTTTCGATGCATAAAAAAATTGCTTTACCCAAATAATTCCTTGTCGCTTCCCTAAAATTTCTAATTTGTCCAAAATTTTCCTATCAGTGCCCGAAAACTTCTAATTTAACCCAAATTTTTGAGAATTGGGAGGCAATTGCCCCCTCGGAAGGTATGGCTATGTAGCCTAACCATGTTGTGAAGGCATGGCTTGGCGATGCAAAGGTGTTTGTCAGTTAAGCGTGTCAGTCTGGTTTTCCAGATTAACAAATTGGTCTAAGAAAGTTTAAAAGACTGGCTTTAACCTTTTCTTTTTGCTAAAACTCACACTCTATAGTCCAGTAGGCCTAATGGAAAAATAAGCTCGGTTAGAGAAACTCTAGACTGCAAGTAAAGAGTTACAGCTTATGTGTCATTGGTCAATATGACCCACCAAATGAGAAGGAGGAGTTTGGGTAAAATTTTTACTTAGCCTCTTGACTTGCAGGACAACGTTTAAGGTGTTAAAGTTAGAGCAACCTCAAGTGATTACTCTGAGCAGCTTTTGGTGATTCCAAAATATTGCTGTACGGGCCCGAATAAAAATCTTTTATTTTTTAAAAATTTTATTCAATGGTATGAATAAAATTTAAAGCAGCTTTCTAGGACCGCCAAACGAAAAAAAGTATTGTAAAGTGTTATCAAATACAGATCTTATCACTATGCTCAAGAAAAGTTAACATCCCTTAAAAATGGCTCAACAAGGAAAGGTGCCTTTAAAGAAAAGACTTTGTCTGGATCTTGGTCAACCATCGCTTATTCGCAGACCAGAGTCAAAAGCGCAGCCATTCAACTTTTGATACCTTTTTCGTCTTTATGGCTGGGTGAGACTGACTTTTCTGCATTGCTGAAAATAAAGAACAAGGCCAAGAATAAAATAATAGTCGAGTTTGATCTACGGTAGGTTCTGGCAACAACAACACTACATACAAAAAAAATTTTATCCAAGATGCAGAACTAATTATATCGCTATGTTGTTTTATAAAAATTGAATTGATATAATAAGTTTTTGTTCATCATAGTTGATTATTTTTAATCATTTTTTGTCAATGTGCTTTTACAAATGTATTAGATGACGATTGCTTGAAAAAATTTTTAAAAGAGAAAGGTCGTTAAGTTGCATTGAATTCCCAAAATGGGTCGTGGTGTATAAAGAGGTTGAAAACAAAATCTATTCTACTATTTAAGATATTTTTACCGAAAAAAGCAATTTTTCATTATTTTTTGCTCTAAACAGAATCAATATATGATTATCGCTTAAATAAAAAATTAAACCATTTTTTTAACCAATTATTTTCAACGTGTCTAAATGCAAGGTGGGTCTAAAATTTTTTAAAGGTATTTTCTGGTCACTATTATAGTACCGGTCTTTCATACAAACTAAGAATAAAAAAAAAAGTCTTCACTTGTAAAATTCTGTGACAGTTATTTTGTTTACAAGGCCCGTGAATATTTTACCAAGCCAAAATGAACCTTGACTGAAAAATTTAGACGCTGCCGCTTTAGTTCATCTGCATCATATTTTTATGAGGTTGATTTGTCACACCGTAAAATCCCGATAGGTTAGATACATATAAACCAATGATTAAATATTGGTAATTAGCCTATGTCTAAATTTGTCTAAGCTAGTTTCATCTGAATGAAATCTAAAAGATTTTCAAATTTTAACAATAAAATTTGGGAAATGTTTCTGTTGAACTTTTTAAGACTCTTTGGTCTACTCGACTTAAAAGAAAAGTTTTGTTTAATGCGAGCGAAAATATAAAAAAGCTTATTCACGATGAAATAAATGAAGAAGCGTGGTCCATCGAGTCACTACATTTCTTTTTTAAGTCAACAAAAAGTTTATTGTGGCCGCACATATTTTTTTTAATTTCAGGATTCGGCCCACAAGTGCAACCAGGTTTTCCAGTACTGATTTAAGGCCTCTTTCCAGTACGAACGTGGAAAAAAGCATTCTTTGTTTCTTTTATTGATCTTTCCGTGCTTAAAGTTGAAACGAGAGCTAAGCAAAGCAAAAAAAATCAATAAAACAAACAACGAATAATCTTTTCCACGCTCGTAGTGGAAACGGGCCTTTAAATTAAACAAAACGAATAATTATATTGAGATTGATAAAATACATTCTGTCTTTTTTTTCTTATGGAACAACTAAAAACTCAAAGTAAAAAATTTGTGCGTCAAATCTGAAGCTGAAAAGCAATCGTTGATTACAAAAGTAAAACTTATCCCAATTACAAAAATCGTGGATAAATTTAGAAAATCCTGGAAAAGTTTTCTTGATTTTAGCTTAACTCATTGATGAAGCCTAGGATTCGCCGATGAATTTTTCTCGATATGTATATCGAAATGTTACTGGCCATAAATAAATACAAGGATAAAAACATGATTGTTTATAGGTTAAAACGCGGATGTATTCTTGTGCGATAAACTTGGCCATCAATGAATCCTTGCTTAGGTAAAGAATAAAATATGGATATATTCTTGCAGGATTGAGTTGGCCGTTGATAAAGTCATTCTTAAATCAACGATACCACATGGATATATTCTTGTACACTTGAGCTGACCATTAATAACTCCTTGTTTCTGTAGCTAAAGGAAAAAGTATGAATGTATTCTTGAGCAATGGATTTACGCAGGACTAAATATTGTTGTTTAAAACACTTATACAGTATATTTTTGTGCCAAACAAAAGTATCTTTTTTGTTTAACTACTAAATATTGCTATATTTTGTTTATTAAAGTGCATTGACGAAAAATAAATATTATTTAAGTACATAAATGTATATTTCTACTTTACACAAATGCACGTTTTTGATAAGTCTATGGTTGATTAAAAAACACCAAAAAAATCTGACTCTATAATAACAAAAAATTTTTAATTTATGGATATTAAAATTTTTTAAGATGATTGATATTAATTCACAGCGGTTAATTTTTTAAATTTCCTTGTTTTTTTCAGTGATATATTTTCTTAATAGTGCATCTTACTAATACAACTGAATGATTTACATGCACCTTAACCTATGGTTTGATGTCAAGAATGGCTGACATGTTAAATGCTGAAAAAATCTTCACTGAACCGGAAAGTAAATTCAACACATTCAGTAAATGGAAATGATTTTAATTAATGTACACAACAAACAATAAAGCAGCAAAAATAATAATCAAGTTTTTGACACTCGTTCAGTGTCAGAAACTTGAGCGCATTTTAGCGAAGGATGAGCAAAAATCACCCACCATGAATCCTTTACCATTGCATTTCATGCTTCTTAAATGAGTGCCTAAACGTAAAAATTGAAACAACCTTGCTAAACCCTAATTTTGTCCGTCGCAGAGCTGGTCATATTAAGAAAATAAATTGTTATTACTTAGTATATGCAACAAAAAAATGTGACCTTTGAGATCCGTATGGCACATTTAATCATAAAGAATTTTGGGCAATTTTTAAATGGTTAACTAAAGGACGCATTTTAAGATTTTGTTTATTGTGTTTAGGGTGGCTGGTCATTTTGTCATTCTATTGACACAAAATTGTTAGGTTCTTAGAGATCAAAAATTTGATGAGAAGTAACGTGTCTCTTTTTTCTTTTTGAGCCCAAACTAATATAACAACTATAAATGCTTATAAAAAATAGTTTAGGTTTTGAGACCAAATTGCCACTTAAAAACTTATATGTTACACAAAAGCAAATATAAAATTAAAACGATTAAATTTTACTAAAATTTTTGTGAGGTTCACGTATTACAAAGAACATTAAAATTTGTTTTTTTGAAAACATAATCGAGTTTAGTAAGAATTTTTAATCCTCATATCCAGGGACGTGCTGTCAGGGAATGCAAGTGAAGCAGTGCCTCACCTGTGAAAACCAAATAAAGCAGAAATAAAATAATGAAATTATAGTCTTTGCAAAATAGATGCAACTTGCTATAGGTTAAAACAAAATTAGTAAAAATTTTACCGTACTTGCGTTAGTTTAATTAGTTTTGCTATTTAACCCTAGTTTTTGACGGTTTAATCATTGTATTTTCGGCGCTTTAATCATTTTGTCAAGCGTTCTTGTCAAATCGCTATTAAGGCCCGTTTCCACTACGAGCGTGGAAAAAAGCATTCTTTGTTTCTTTTATTGATCTTCGATTGAAGCGAGCGCAAAAAAAAATCAATAAAACAAACAAAGAATGCTCTTTTCCACGCTCGTAGTGGAAACGGGCCTTTACACGCTAGTGAGGCAACTTTAAAACTTGCCTTCCATCATAAAAAAAAAAGAAACAAAAAAGAAACAATAAAGCGCTTTTTTCTCTTTGGGTGAAAATATCTGTTGAATTGAAAGAGATTTGTAGCATACCGCAATTGCTACGTTGTAGACAAAAAGGTTTTTCTGCTCCCGACATTTTCAAAAAAAAAAAAAAAATCAGTTTGTTCTTAGTAAGTCGGAATACACGCATTGTGCAACGGCAAAGCAATAAATTTACAGTCAAACCTCGGTTTACGAACGTCTCGGAATTTGAACAATTCGGTTTTCGAACAGAAATTTTGAGTTAAAAACGACCCGGTATTAGAACAAAAATTCGGTTCTCGAACAACTTTTTTTGTTCATCAGCATACGAGTTACAGTACATTCATTGTTACGTTGCTTTATTGTTACTTGTGCTTTATTGTTACGTTTATAAGATTCATTGTTACGCTTTGCATTTACAATTTTATTGTACAAAACATTCTTTTCTCTTCATTAGCCCTAAGTCATGGATCCAATGAAAGCGAGAAGTGATATTGGTCAAGGAAAAAAATTGCATGTATATTGTTATGTAAATTTTTATGCTATATAAAGTTATGTAAATGTAAATTACTTGTTATGTTTTGTTTTATTTACTCTTGGAAAAAATGGTTTTATTTTTATGATATACAAGGTATATTGTAAACAAGTAAATAAGTTATTCTTTTGGCGCGTGGAACGAATTAATCTTTTTTACATTATTTATAATGGGAAAATATGATTCGGTTTTCGAAGAATTCGGTTTTCGAATAGCTTTCCAGAACGAATTGTGTTCGTAAACCGAGGTTTGACTGTATTTTAAGTTTTAGTAATGAAAAATGATTTAGAATTTAAGCTAAAAAATTTTTCAACATTAAACTTTCGATCTAATTTGGTATATTTATAATTCAGTGTTTGAACCTCAATTTTTGGCAGCATTTTTATATTTGTAACGTACATTTCTAACTAACTATACCTTACCTTAACTTGCAAAAACTGATTGCGAAATTTTTTACTTCCATTGCAAAGACAATTGAAACTAAAGGCCCGTTTCCACTACGAGCGTGGAAAAAAGCATTCTTTGTTTGTTTTATTGCTTTTTTTTTTGCGCTTGCTTCAATTTTAACCGCTCGCTTCAATCGAAGATCAATAAAAGAAACAAAGAATGCTCTTTTCCACTACGAGCGTGGAAAAAAGCATTCTTTGTTTGTTTTATTGCTTTTTTTTTTGCGCTCGCTTCAATTTTAACCGCTCGCTTCAATCGTCGTCGTCGTCGTCATCGTTTGAAGGGCATCCACTCCAGGCCAGACACAAACAGAACTGGGGCCGAGGGTTTATCCTTTTACTACCCCAGACTGCTGCACTGCCTGGATCAGATGCTGGCAGTGATATTATTAAGCCAGCATCGAGTTTCATCATCCAAAACCGTCAGACCGCGTGCTCCATGTGGTGCCCGATGTATGGGGCACATTGTTAGTACATGGTCTGCGGTTTGCTCTGAGGCGCCACACTCGCAATTCGGTGAAGGAGCGAGACCCCATTTGTGCATGGACGAATGGAATCGCCCAACACCAGTCCGCAGGCGGTTGAGCTTAACCCAAGCTGCTCGGGGTAAGCCCATCCCAACAGGCCTGACACTGGTCCCGGGCACAAAAGCACGGAGCCTGGAAGCACTTTCACAGTACTCCGCGTTCCATTTATGATTTGTCCATTCAGAGGCGCGGATACCAAGTCTGGCAAGATTGTCCAAGAGATTCCGCGCACCTGGCACAAACGGGCGTCTGGATCTTAGTCTCACTTGGCCACTATCTGAGGACCCACTTAAAAGACCATGCAAAATATGATCGGGGTCCAGAGATCCACGGTAAGCCAAGGAGAGTGTCGCTCCCAGTCGGCGAAGCTCAGCTGGCTGGATGCCTGAAAGTACAGGTAGGTGGTCCGTTGGAGTGGGACGCAGGCATCCAGTAACTATGCGCAAGTAACACCGCTCGCTTCAATCGAAGATCAATAAAAGAGAGAAAAAATGCTCTTTTTCACGCTCGTAGTGGAAACGGGCCTTTAAGGCAAAAAAAAAGCAAAAAAACAAACAAAGAATGTTTTTTTCCACGCTCGTAGTGGAAACGGGCCTTAATGAAACAATTTCCATTGTGAACGACAATAAACCGTTCAACTTTTAATTTGAAAACATAGAATCAGTGTTGCCAACTTAGATTATTTTAATCTAGATTTAGATTATTTTCGTCTAATTTAGATGTAATAAATACCCATTTAGATGTTAGATTATTTTTTAGATTATTTTAGCATTTCATTTAGATATATTTAGATTATTTTGACAAATGTTATTTTGCATTTGTTTCTAGTGGCAAAGAAGTGACAACATGTTTTTTTTTAGAGAACACCCTGATTTCTGGACGAAAATTGGGAAATTTGAGAGCAAATGGAAGTGAAGACTTTTTTTTTTAGAGAACACCCTGATTTCTGGACGAAAATTTGGAAATTTGAAAGCAAATGGAAGTGAAGAGCTTTTTTTTTTTTTTTTTAGAGAACACCCTAATTTTTGGACCAAAATTCGGAAATTTGAGAGCAAATGGAAATGGAAGTGAAAACTTTTTTTTTGCAATATAGAACACCATATGAGTTACAACTTTATATTACCATTTTCGTTTTTTCATTGAAAATGTAACTTTGGTATGTTTGGATTATTATTTGGATTATTATTTTTTAATTTATATTATTTTAGATATTTTTTGTTGAGATTCTAGATTATTTTATTTTTGAACATTTGGCAACCCTGCATAGAATGTCCGTGTGTATCTTTATACGACCGTCGGGAACTAAGTTTCAAGTTAATTTAAGCCAGTAATTCTTAACAAAAGACACGCATCACTTGAAGGGAATTTAAAAAATTCAGGAGGATCAGTTTTGATTACACATTTTTAACAATGCATACGAGTACACCGGTATTTTGTCAACTTCAAAAATATTATTTATTTCCAATTGAGTGTGTATGAAAATTAAAGTGTCATCTTTTCCCATTGCAAAAAACACTTTAGTCCTCTCTCCACGATTTTGATTTTTTTTATACTGTCACATTGTTTTTTACTTCACAAAAAAATTTATTAGGAGACACGAAAAGCCTTTGAATCTTTAGGAGGTCATAGGTCAAACCATAATGAAACGGTGACCTCTTAAAGACATCTTTAGGAGGTCAGGTTGTTCCAAAAAAGTAGGTTATCTGCCTGAGAATTAAGAATTTAAGCCCCTTTCCCCCTAAATCCAATCATGAAAGCTTTAGCAAGCATGTGGAATCGAAGGCTCTCATTCAAAATCAAATTCCTTAAGACTTTCAAACCTAAAGAACTGATTTGTCTCTAAATTAACAAATTTTGCAATCCTAATGATAAAGGAAACTGAAAATTCTGCAAGTTTTACATTAACAAAACATTTTTTTTGTCGGTATCGTCGCCGAGTGGTTAAAGCGCCGTGCTTGTGATCAACATGGTCTTGGTTCAAAACCTACTCGCGCTATTCTGTATTGTCCTTGGGAAAAACACTTTATGCCACTTTCCGGTCTTGACAAGCAGTTCTAAATTTAAGTCCTATCTTGATAAAACTAAAAAAACAAAATAATAAATTTTAACCGCACAATCCTGGCATCTTCGGAAGCAGATCAAGGTAATTGCTTGCCCTATGTATAGCGCCTCCGACACTTTCCGGCGATTCAGCAGGGAGATAAAATAAAAATTTTTTTAACTTACAAAGAGTTAGCTAGTGTGAGAGAATGCTTTAAATTTCTTTTTTTATTGTTTAAGTAGAGCACTGTTTTATTATTAAAAGAATTAGTACTAACACTACTTTAAAAAATTAGTGCTTCACCAACCACGAACTTCACTATATCACTTTAACTACCCTTTAATTAAATTTGATTATTTTCTACGGTTGGCATCCGAGAATTTTAGTGATGTTTATCATAAAAAAATTAAAAATTTTTATGCATGAAATCTTTGTTAAAATTGTGAGTTCAAAAATATAGCTAAAATATGTATTTGATAAAACAAGAAAAGTATTCTAGGCTTTGTAGCTAATAGCAAACCCAAGTACAGTATATTACTACGATAAAACAACGAATACATCATGGACAATATCAAATATGGTCAATACAAGAGCATCTCTTAAATAAAACAAGAAAAGTATACTTGTCTTGCCATAAATGGCCAAGTCATTTTTGTTTTTTATTGTTTTTTACATCACCCCTTTTTCGCACTCAGCTATTCTAACTAAGCGCCTGCTTCTTGTGCTGCAAGTTTATATACCAGTTTACTTTCTCAAAAGTTGAGGTGTATGTATTTTTAAGAAAGAAAACTAAGGTGCAGACTTATCGCTAAAAAATGGTTGACGAATACTGGGCTAGACTCTACAGTCGTCAATTGATTGCTTACTTCCAGAAATACATGTATAATTTTTTTACTGTTTTAGTCATTTTTCAGAGCAATATTTTCTGATATAAAAAGTCTGTCAGTATCGCTAATCTGAGCTATTGGTCTAAAGCAGGGGTGCGCAAACTTTTAGCTCGGCGGGCGGATTCAAAGTTGATTTTGGTCGAGGGCCGCGCTGATGTTTTCGACGTAAATTCATGCCTAAACTTTTTTTGAAGACCAAAAAAAGATCTTCACTTTGATTAAGACGGTTCATATTGAATGCTTAGCGGGCCGAATGAAATAGTTTGGTGAGATGGATTTGGCCCACAGGCCACAGTTTGCTCACCACTGGTCTAAAATCTTCACTTCAAATTAATAGTAGTTTTTGATTCATTTGTCTACCTCTGGTTTAGGTCAGTGAAACCTAAAAAATACAAGAGATATGATTTAGAATGTTGTGGCAATATTTGTGGATCGCAGAACATTTTGTCGTGGCCGTGATTTTTGGCTATGTTTTTATAAAATTTCATAGTTCAATGTATACCTTTTATTGGTGATTATTTTAAACCTGCTGTTCTTCTGATAAGTCTGTCTTCTGTTTCACGTAATACTTAAAGGACAAATTGTTGACAGTTTTGTTTTGCTGCTTAACATCCCATCGACAACAATCGAATCAGTTAGTGAAAAAATATGAAAAACAAGTCTAATGGTGGTAGAAAAGTTTACAAGAATTTTTAATTTTGAAAAACTGCATAGAATTTTGACAAAAATTAGTTTTTCAGCATCTCAAAGCATCGCAAAAGCATGCAAAACAAAGGAGTTTTAAATTAGCAAAAATTCTGAGTTCTCTTCCGTCAACAAATTCTCCGAAAGTTCAAACTATCTAAATATGCCTCATATTCATCTTCAATTAAAATACTTGGTTTGTCAAATTTTTGTAAATCCTTCTTGTCCAGTTCTTGCGTATTTAAAAGATTCCGTTCACATTTTTCTTTTTCATTGAGATGATGAATTATCTCTTCAACTTTAAAAACTGACACTGGTATGTTGCTTATACTAATTGGATGGCCTGATATTTTAGCTCTTTTATTTAAAAACCAATTCATTATTTTGTCCACAGATTGTTTATTGTGAAGTAAAACCCAAGCGGCGCCAGTTGTTTTTTTAAAAGCTGTATCCTTTATGAAAAAAACTTTTTCGACAGAACATTCTTTTACTGTTTCCAATGTACTTTGCAAACTATCTTCATCAACCGTCTGAGGCAAATGGTTGATGTATATTGTTCTCGATCTTTCTGTTTCAATTTTAAGCCATGAAGGTGAATTATGACCAACAATTTCGGTCCATAGATTAATCGGAAAAGCTGCTGTTGTACAAAATTGGGTAATTGATGTTGATTCATCAGTAAAGTTGTTGTCCAAAGCCGCTGCAAAAAGCAAATAATCACTCAGACAAGCAAATGATTTGACTTGGTTCAAAATATCAGAGCTGATTGAACCAATATGAAGCAAAGGTTTAATTGAAGAACAAAGACATCCACCCAAATTATTAAGATTTACGTGCACTTGCGAAAGTGGCATAGTCTTTTGGTCTAATAAAACACTTTCATCTTTTAAGCAAATAAAGTCAGAAAAAGTTTTGTCTATGTTTTTAATGTCCTCATCAGCTAAGACATTTTGTTGGCTGCTAGCATCCAAATCTACTAAACCTCTTTTTCCATTTTTTAATATCAGACATTCAACCAAAGCATGAAGTCCAGTTTTTGACAAATTATTTCCAGAAATATCTAAAGTCTTCAACTTTGAATTTGTGTTCGGTGATTGTATAAAATTGCATAATTCAACTACACCGTTGTCATCAATCATATTCCACGCTACACTCAAACTTTCCAATGGGTAATTTTCTGTTTCCAAAAGACACAGTGCCAACAATGAAAGCCCCTTTTCAAGATAATTGTGACTTACATTTAATTGCTTTAAATTGAGAGACACGGAAGTTTTAGTAAAAATTTTAAAAATTAGCAGTTGAAAGTCATCATCAAATAAGCAGCATTCGCTCAACGATAAAGCCACCAGGTATTCAAAAAATGGATAATCAATAACTGAAAAAAAATTAACTAATTGATCTTTCTCAATACCATTTAGACTCAATTCTTCAAGGAAGGAACTGTGATTCTTTGTGATGGATGACGAGAATTCGCTTGGGCTCAATTCACTTTTACTCAAATTTAATGATACCATTAAGGGAAAAAACCGATTGACAATAGTGAAAGCTTGATTCAATTTCAATTGAGAAAAATTAAGTGAATGTAAATGGCATTCATCTTCGACACTTAAAATTTTTTTTAAATCTCCCATCATGGTCGAATCTAGTTCGTGGTTGCATGATAGATCTAGCGATCTAACTGAGGATAACTTTCCAGGATACCTGTTGGCTAACAATGCAATGAAATTGTTGGTTAAGTTCGTGTTGCTTAAATTGATGTCAGTCAGACTGCTGTTTGCTATGGAATACAAGTAGCTGAACATTGTTGTGCTCGTCTTTTTTCTTATTGTTATTATCTCTTCGCTTCTCAAATCTTTTAAATCCAATTTACGAAGATTTTTATTTACAAATAATATATCGATTATCTGGAGAATGTTTTTTATTTTGTTGAAAGATCCACCGGCTTTTAATTCCCGGATCGAATGACAACTTTTGAAAACGGAAGCAATCGATTCCCAACCAAGTGGGCTTAAGCCGACATTTGCAATGTTGAGCTTTCTTATGTGACACCGCTTATGACCTAAAACCAACGATATGGCTAGTCCTAGCTGCTCTCCATTGTGACATAAATTGTTTGAAACATTTAAACATTTCAACGCTGGCGTTTTAAGGGACAAAGTGCTCCGTAAGCCTTCAAACAGAATATGCAAATTTGTTATTCCGCAGTTACTTACATTTAAATCAACAAGGTTGTTGTTGTTCCTCAGCGCAGCAGCCAAGCTTCTCGGCAACGACGAACGACCTAGCAAATTGTCGGAAATATTTAAAGCGCGTAAAGACTTTGAATTCGAAAGGTATTGTCTTATCAATTCTGGGCAGTCGTGATCGCCGTCGTTGTCGGCCATATTCAGCTCTTCCACAATGTCGTGCTTTAGAAGCGTTGCTATTAAGGCTCGGAATGCAACCGGGCCGGCTTTGTTTCCGCTCAAATCTAGTTGTTTTAGCTTTTTAATTTGTGAAAGTATCTCTAAAAATGATTTCTTATTTTTAATCAAAGTTACCGTTCGATGTAAGCTTAAAGAATTAATGTTTATTTTCGATATTGAGTTTGTTCTTTTTTCAGCAATATTATTTAACATAACGTAAATCACAAGATCGTCAAGATTGACTGTAGTAACCGAATTGAATTGAACTAAACTAGTCGTCAATGGTAACTGTTGATTTGATATGTTTTCGTCGCTTTCGACTCGGTAGCTTATTGATGAAAACGCTAGTGAAAGTTTGCTTATCGAATGATTTTCATGCATCTTTTGATTTTCTTTTTCAAAAGTGATAAATGGCAAATAGTTGCAGAAAACCATAAAAATTGAATTTATAGTTTTAAAAAGTAACCTTTCATAAAAGCTGTAATCGATGACTGTTTAAGGCAACACTATTAAGTGGTTAAGGAATTTCTGATTTATAGTAACTAAGTTAATAAACTCACTTTAAAAATATTTTTCACTCTTCAACATAAATTTTAAACGTTTTGGTAAAAAACTTTATTTTTATATTTAGTTGAACAAAAAGACTGCATTGCATAACTCTTGGGAAGGCTAATTACAAAAACTTCAGTTACTTAAATTGACAAACCAACAAAAAACTTCTTTACAGGCATTTACTTACTTTACAATTAGCAAAAAAACTTCAAATAAATTTTTTATAACTTAATTAACAGATTAGCCTCGGTTAATAAATTGTGAAGTAATAAGAAGTATATTATGGTTAGGGTCAATTGGTTAAATATTAGAAAACTTTATTTTTATTTCTTAATTTTTTTAAATCCAGTTTATTCTCTAGAGATAGAGAAAAATAAAAGTGCATTCTACGTTTTAATTTTAGCACCTCTTTGAATGGACTCGTATTAAAGGTAGAGGAATTTTCTTTGGCAAAATTTCGTATAGCCTATATCTTACAGTTTGCTGTTGCTGTAGGTTATGTATTTTTTAGCCATAATGGTTAATTAAGCCTACAAATTATCCAATTAAAATTAGGCTACAATAGATGTCATGTGCCTAAAAAATAAATTAAACAAACTTAAAGCAAAAATTATACAAAAAATGTATTGCAGAAGTCCCCAACTGGTGCTCGGTTATATTTTAGACTTCAGCGCGTCGTAGATTATACAAGTTGGGAATACCTGTTGTATTGAAACCAAGGCTTTTTGAATTGCTGCTTCCACCAAGCCTATAAGCTTTTAAAAATAAATTGGATCCTTGCTTTATCTTTAGTTTTGGCACTGTTTCAAGTGATTAAGCTTTTTTAAAAACTATTTTTGTCTTTCAAACAAAATTTTGCGAAGAGATTGAAGTGTTTAACCTATTTATCCCAAAGATTGCAAAATGTTGTAAATTTGCGTGAAAAATTAACGTTCTTTTGGGTTGAAGCAACACATTATCAACATTAGTTTTTAATTTTCTCTTTGTAGTTTTACGTAAAAATACGACGTATCCTAAGTATAAGACGCCAGACTCATCCACTAGCATTTATTGCTTAAATTTTGTCTTTCGCTCATCATACTTTTCTCCTTTCTTCTCAAGCGATCCAAATTGTCTGATGTATACACAATGCGTTTGCTTTTCTTTTAACTTTTATTTTAAATATAATCTTATTTTGAAGCTGTTATGACGCAGGTGTAATACCGAACAACGTTTCACTGAATGTGATAACCTACTGTTTGAAGACTGGACATGAAGACTTGTATTACGTTTCTCACATCTCGTCGTTGTTTTCGCATGCAATGTGCATAGTGAGTCTGCTATCTTGCAGAACAACACAGTGCTTAAGACCAGTGTTTCTCAACTGGCCGACCGCGAAACTTTTTCAGGTGAGTCGCGCCCTTTAAGCTATTTGAATTTGGTAGTATTTTATTTTTATTAATTTTTATGAATAGTTAAACTCACTCTAGCAATGGAAGGCTTTCCGGTTTTTTTTAAAACGTGAACAACTTCGCATAGCATATTTTTATTATTACGTTATATTGCGATTAGCAATGAATCATCTTTCGGCTAATCTCAAAAAAATCGGTTAAGTTTATATCAGGGGTGGCCAAAGTTTTTCAAACATGAGCCGTATTCAATGAATTAATAATGTTTGCAAGCCACAAAATTTTCGGAAAATTGTAATAATGGCAAAATTCAAAGAAAAAGCTTATTTAAAAAAAAGTGTACAATCTTTAAAAAGATTTTTTTACTGAAAACGGTCGCTATGCCATTCCATATCGGGACCGTTTTCAGCGCAAAACTTTAGAGATGCTAAAAAAGAGTCATCTTTTCCTATCAGTGTCCAAAATCTCTATTTTCGTTCTACAATTTCTAGCAAAAATTAAGATAGCGAAAAAAACAAATTAGTCTTATTATAAGAATTCACATGAGCGACAAACTAGAAAGTAGGCGAGCCACAGTTCGGCCACTGTTGCGCTATATTTTCGTTCAACTTAAATTTTCTTTTATTCCGACGTATCTCCTGACGAGTTTCGGACAAAAGGCTTAGAGATGAAAGATGACTCTATCGCTTGCCAATTATACAAATTAAATCACAGAATTATTAAATTGTCACACAAGAAAATACAATGGTCAAAAGAACAAAAGAGTATTAAAACTCAAAATGATGCTTTTCATGTCAGCATGTCTCCTATTAAGCCTCGGCTTGATCTCATTATATCACACAAGCTAGCACAAGTTTCGCATTTTAAGTAAATTTCATGAGCTTTTTTTCTTTTTTTTTTTTGTCGCCATAGCTTATAATCTGCTGTATAGTAAATTCCTGGTCAGAAACGGGCCGCCAAGGTAAAAAAGGTTTGAGAAGCCCTGCTCAAGACTGTTTAAACATGTGTCGTGCAAAGTCTTTTTGAGGTCGCCGCGCATGCCTTGTTGAGGTGGAATTACGCTCAGGTTCAAGTACGTCCTCGATATTTACTTTTAAAACTGCAACAAATTTATCGACTTTTCCTCACTGCCAGTACATTTTTGCGCAATCAACGAGCATTTATCCGTGTGAGTGTTGCAAATCAGCTAAAATTGACTACAACGTGGCCGGGGGGACTCCAAAGCCTTCACCAACTGCACATCCAAGCAATACCAACGATAGCGAAACTAATACCAACAATACGAATACGAACAACTAATACGAAAGCAATACCAACTTTATTCCAAGTTCAACTTTAAATGTAAATCCGAAGAACACGGCAGAGCTAAGATACAATACAGTTTGGCACATTCAAAAGGTGATGGCTCTTCCCGGCAGCCAAAACGACAACTGAAGTTAATAATACGAAGACAAAGTCCAAAGCGATAGCCAAAGGAAAAATCACTTATTTTACCAAAAACCAAATGTATCAAACCAAAATGTAAGCGCGGACTATTATAACCTAAATCAAATGCCGGAATGAAACTGAGTTCAAATCTTATAGAAGTTTACGAATTAGAAAGCTGATTCTCCAACAGTGAGCATTAGCACTTTAGCAGGTATCCAAAGAGCTTTGGTCAGTATGCAAGTCAGTGTTGATCCAATTTCTTTTTCCTGCTTTATCATCTCGTTATCATCATCAGCATCATTATCTTCTGTGGTCCTGCTTTTTCATTCATTGTTTATGAGCCATCTTCATTGCTTGAGTCTTTGTCTGTGACGTTTCCAGTGGCATTGATGGGAGGAAGTATCGTAACTTCAATTTAATCATCCTCATCTGTATGAGTTACTTTTATTTTACTTTTTAAAAATTTTATCAAAATACCATCACTCCGATTTCCGCAATAAGCTATAAGGGTAGTTAAATAATCTATTAAGCCTTTCGTATAGGCCTTAATCTATTAAACTTTTTAACTAATTCATATATAAATTTTCGAGCAATTGATATAAGGACTTAAACAGAACAAACTTTGGTCCAATTAAAATTAAACAGAAACAAGTTAAACAGAAAACAGATAAACAAAACAAACTTGGTCCAATTAAGCAACAACTGAAATGACATTACAGCAGTACATATCTATTTTAAGAATTGCCAATAAAATAGGGATATCGGCTGGGGTACTATTTGGCAAAGCCGTATTGGCGCCAGTCTATTTGAAACTAGCAGGAAGGTTTGAATAAAACAGTATGATCAATCACACTAACCATAACCTAACCCCTAAACCGTAAACCCTAACCCTTTTCAAGATTTTACGAATAAGAAAACGATACACTGCCACAATGGCTGATGCCAAAACGGCTGGGCCGAATCGTCTCATCCTGAGGGATATCTTTTCAATGAATTACAGTTTTATAACTCAATGAGAAAATATTTAATACATGATTATACAACATTATACAACCATGATTATACAACATTCTCTTCATATGGCTCGGATGTCTACACTTATATTAAATTTAATTAAAATTGTTTTTAATTTGATTTTTTTTCTTTCTTTTCTCTTTTGTTCTTTCGGTGACGCAGGCATGCTCCGTAGTGTTTTTCTTTTACTTTTTTCCGTGCCTTCTTCTTGCATGTTTTAACGTCTGACATTTTCCTGCGTCTACCTTTTCTTGACTCTCGATTACCTTTTACTCGTAGCCGTCGTCATTTCCACTCCAGGTCAGACACAAACAGGACAGGGTTTGTACCCCAGGCTGCTGTACTGCCTGGATCAGATGCTGTAAGTGATGTTATTAAGCCAGCATCGAGTTTCTTCATCCAAAAACCGTCAGACATCGTGTTGGTTGAGGTGCTCGATGTATAGGGCACGCTGTTAGAACATGGTCTGCGGTTTGTTCAGAGGCGCCACACTCTCAATTTGGTAAAGGAGCGAGACCCCATCCGTGCATGGACGAATGGAATCGCCCAACGCCAGTCCACAGGTGGTTGAGCTTAACCCAAGCTTCTCGGGGTACGCCCATCCCATCAGGTTTTGGGCACAAAAACACGGAGCCTGGAAGCATTTTTCATAGTAGGCATACTCCGCTTTGCATTTGTGATTTATTCATTCACAAGCGCGGATGCCAAGTCCGGCAAGGTTGTCCAAAAGATTCCGCGCAGCTGGCACAAACGGACGTCTGGATCTTAATCTCACTTGAAGAGTATCTCAGGGCCCACTTAAAAGACCATATAAGGCCCAGTTAACATTTTTTATCTAGCCAACGTTGGCGAAAGGCAGTTTTCCAGCAGCAGAAATGTTGGCAAGATGATGGCGTCCAATGTTGGCCCAGAGTCGAGTGCACCAAAATAACATTTTCCGCCAACACTGATAAACTGCACTTTGCCAGCATTTAGCCAACACTGAAATTCCAGACGCTGTAGAGAGTTGGCTAACTATGAATGACCAGCGCATGCTACTGCAGCTGCCCAACTACTTCAGCAATCTTGCCAACGTTGGCATAACGCTAACTGCCGACTTAAGAAACATTGGCAAGATGTTGTTGCTAAACATTGACCTAGAGTTGTGTGAGGTGGATTCTACCATTTTGCCAACCTTTACCCTACGTTTACTCAATTGTTCCACCATGCATCATTACCACTGTAGCGAACTTAACTAACGAACTGTTGGAATGTTCCACTTGGCTTCGTGTTGGTCAGGTGACGGTTCCTTTTGAAGTTGCTTGTAAAAGATTTGCCGCGTCCGGCAGTTGACGATCGATCAGTTTGGAGTCGAGTCCCAAATGTTGTTAGTTGAGATACGTATATAAATGTAGACTGCATTGGAATCTTTTGTTTTATTAGTGGTTTTATTAGCGACGTAATTGCTATATTCGTCCTCTTCTTTTATGCTTTCGAGTGCGTTGATTGCGTGTTGGCTGAGGTTGTTTGAGCAACGATTGACGTTGGTGATGAAGCCAGCATACATGGGCGTCCCGTGACCAATTTCCAGGGGGAGATAAAACTTGTGGGAGGGGCAGAATTATGCGAAAATGCAGTTTATATAGCGAAATTAAAGTATTTCTTAATAAAAAGTAAATTTCCAGGGGGCATATGCCCGCTTTGCCTCCCAGCGGATGCCCATGCCAGCATAGGTAATTAACTAAGAACTATTTTTAATTCAACAAATAGAAACGCTTAAAAAACAAATTTTTAATCAAAATTTTAACTATTTCAAATAAAATTATGCGCATATCAAATGGAGCATTGTGCAACACGCACCAGGCTCATGCCACTCAAATAAAATTGATTCATATAGACTTGAACAAAGGAGAACAAAATTACATTGGCATTTTGTTGGCAGAGTTGGAAAATAGTTGGCAGTTTTTCCGACTTTTTACTGTCATCCAAAATCTGTTCGAATTTTTTTTTAACTATCGGACCATAGAGACTAACATTTTTTTTTTATTCTTTTTAAACGTTGAGGCATAACAAAAACATATAGGCTATCCCTCATCAGAAAATGTTTTATTATTTAACAATCAAAGCAATTGAAATTTTATCAAGCAAAAAAACTGTAGCAAAAGTACATGACTTATTGTCGCAGTTTTGTAAAAAGCTTGCATCAATTAACACAAACAACTGGATATGTCTTTGAATAAAAAATTTTGGCCGACTTCTTACCAGCGTATCACCAATTTAGTCACAGGGGAGACAGCCAATGCTGCCTTCAAGGTTGGCCCAACATATTACCAGTAGCTGTGAACACGAATTTTACTAAGCAAAGAAACAGTGACAAAAAACCTTTTTTGAGCGTAAATTTAATTTTTTTTCCACTTTAGTAGCTACTGAACGCAACAAATAGAACAAACCAGAACTCAAAAATAAAAAATCGGCAGAAAGTTGGCATTGCTGGTTAAATGTTGGCAATTTTGCCAACTTTCTCCCAACCCAGCCGCGCTAAAGCCAACATTGGCCCGATGATGAATGTTTACTGGAGAAGTATCGGAGGGCCTTGAGGGCCCACTTAAAAGACCATACCTTTTACTGTGTAAAAATTTACTGATTATGTTGGTAGTCAAGAATAAAATTAAAATAAATGAAATACAAACTAAAAAAAGTAACAAAATCTCAGCCAGTTACACAGTTCTCATCGATCAGTATTAACCAAAACAATTAAGACAATTTTATTTTTCTATTAGAAGATAACTTAGACATAGGATACTTTGGTAGCAAGACTAAATTACTAAAAAATCGGTTAATTTTAGTTATTCTTGCTCTTCTGACTGTAACTATTTTTTAACGTTATTTTAACTTTTCGGACTAAAGTTAATGTGTTGTTATTTTCTTAATTTAATGTTGATTTTTAATAAGCTTGAAAACAATTAGACTACTGATATTTTATGCTATTTTTTATCCTTATAATTTATATATTTATTCTTTTTTGATTCATAGGACAACTTTTCAGGCGTTACCCAAAGTAATCTGAAAACCTAAGCTTATACATAACAATTTACTAAATTTGCTGGTCTTACAACAAGATTATTATTTTTTTGTGATATATTTGTTATTTATTATTTTATTACTTTTTTTTATCTCTATATTTATTCTCCTGACTCTCAGGAAAGCGAGGGAGGCGCTTTTAGGGTAAGAAATTACCCCAGCCTGCTTCCGAAGATGCCAAGATATTGTTGTCCCCTGCCCGCTTGTAATTTAATAGAGATGTAGTTTGGAATGGCTTGCCAAGACTACCAAGCAGGGCCAAGTGCCGTAAAATGTCTTTTCCAAAGACAGAACAAAATGGCACGAATGGCTTTTGAACCAAGACCATGTTGACATAGGCGTACCAGCCCAAAAATTTTGGGGGGCAATGAAGTTTTGCCCAAATCATGATTTTCTAGCACATCATACGGATAGGACAAAAAATTGTCTGAGATTCTCGGACGAAGAAGAAAATTTGTTCTGAAAAAAAAAGGTCTTCACCTAAATTTGGTAATTAATTTTTGCAGTTGTTCAATGTCAATGCCTTAAAACTCCTAACTTTGCCCAAATTTTTTATAACACTGCCCGAAAAATTATTGGTCTTGCCCAAATATTTTCCTGTCACTGCCCGAAAAATTTGAATTTTGCCTAAATCTTGGAAACTTGGGGGGAAATTGCCCCCCTGTCCCCCGGCAGGTACGGCTATGCATGTTGATCCTAAGCCTGGCGCTTTAACCACTCGACCACGCTGCCGATATATTTGGAGTAGAAACAACACAGCAAACAATACCAACCCATTCCATAATCTACTGGCTGCATTCCAAACTGACTGACTGGTTAATATACATAGTATTCATTTAAAAGATTTCGATCTTTTAATGGACTGGTCCAAAATCCAGACCAAGAAGAACGGAGAATTCCTGAATTAGACATAATCGTTTACCAGTTTTCATTTGCTGAAATTTAGAATTCTTATTAAATTGCTTAAAAAAAAACAATACAGCGAAGTATAGAATAATGCGCTGCGACTTTCAGATCCAACAGTTCAATCTAATCCAATCCTAACTTAAAATAGATGGCAGTTCGGATTATCCGGATCCGACCAAAAACCGCCTCAGTCCAGCTCCGGATCCGGTCTATGCTCATGTCTTCTTTCTAGTTTTTAAGACTTGCCCTGTAAAAAACTAGAAAGAAGAAATGAGCATGAAAGAGATGAAAAAATTCATGTAAAGTTGGCATAATTTTTTTGTTATTTTGAGGAGATTTTAAGGTGATTTTTGTGCTAACTACGGGGACAGACCGGAAAATGATCCCCGCGCATGCGCAAAACAATTGTGAATGATCCCTGGACAAGCGCGTTCGACCGGTAAATTTCTCAAAGGTCGCGAACTCGTGGGTTCTTTTCAAGAAGTCACCGTAAGCAATTTTTTCGGTAAAACTAACCCCCGAATCCTCTGACAGCAAGTGGATGGAAATTAAAAGAAACCAAGAGGAAAAAGATCTCTTCAAAAAGCGATAGTAACCACAAAGGGATGCAGGTTAGTTTCACCGAAAAAACTTACGGTGACTTTTTGAAGAGACCCTAATTTGAAAATTATATAAAATTATTGTTTTATCTGTCATTGATAAGTTTTTGATTTTAACTGTTATATAATAACGCTATTGCTATTTATTAAAAAAGCGAATCATTTAAGGCATTTCAAATTTGTTCCTATGTGATTTATAAATCTTGCTACTTGAAATCTTACTTATTTACATGTTTTATTGCCAATCAAATTTAATTACTAATTTTCAAGTCGTAAGTTATTGTGTTTATTCTATTTTTAATCTCTTTTTGAAGTTTATTTTAAATTTTGCTTTATTATAAGTTATGTAACCCAAAAATATTGACACAATTGACATCACTATTTGACATTGACACAGTTGAAATCATTATTGACATTGATGCAGTGACATCACTATTCACATTGACCTGCTTGACATCACTATTGACTTTGATGCGGTTGACATCACTACTTGACATTGTATGGTTGACATCACTACTGAGTGACATTGATGTAATTGAAATCATTATATAAGTTTTGGTCACTTCAAAGTTTGAAAATAAAAATATTTTTCACTATATTTAGTATTATAGGTGGAGTTTGAGTCAAAAATAGACATCAAAATTTTAAGAGTTGGAGTGAAAGGTTTCAGCCACCAACTCCACAGCCCTGGTTATTTCATTGAAATGCTGCCTCGAAAACCATGGGCAGCATAGAAAATTGCAAAAAGCATTGCTTTCCAGATTAAAATAAAAATAAATGTGAAAACTAGTAAGTTTTGTGCATTATTGGGTTGTTTGATTTTTTTAGATATCCAAAAAAAAGAAAAAAAACTATTAAAATATTTAAAAAATATACAACTTCAAATGAATAAAAAAAAAAGGAAAAATGATACAAATTTTTATAAAAAAATTCAAATTTTCAAGTTAAATCTTTATGGTTGTTCAAGCTATTTAAGTAAAGCTATAAGCAAAATTTGGAAAATAAAGTTAGTTTTTTTGGCCACAGTTTTATGATACCAGTGATCAAACATGCATGGCTTTTGCTTTGTACCATATATTCAAAAACCTTCTTATGGCATGGTCTTGGTGGATGTGCATGAAGATCATATAAAGCAAGGAGGGCCAACAGTTCGATTGTGATCATCGGCCATTGTACTCATATACTCAACCAATGTACAGCCAATCAATGTGATGGACATGTTGGTGTTTTAACTGGTCAATTGCATCTGATTTTGTGTGAACTAGAATATTTTACTTCTAAAACCTATTTTTGGTGGTAAGTTTGGGTGGCCAAACTATGGCCTTTTTTTGTAGTAAAGACTTTTTTTTGATAGCACTTCATTTTGGGCTTAAAAAACAAGAAATCTGAGACAAATTCAAGTGAAGATTTTTTTTAAAGATCAATAATTTTTAAGATTGCTTTTCTGCAGTGATTGATCATAAGTTCCTAATGAATTTAAAGTTGATCAAGCAGCCAGACAAGTTGGCCACCCCTGATGTAAAGGGTGTGTTTGTGTTTGAGTTAGTTGTTGAAATTGAGTAGCATAAAGCTTGAGACAGATATCCTTGCAAGGACACTGTTTTCATTGTGTAGGAGTTGAGTGTTTGTGCCTCATGTGCAGTCAGTTGCAATGTGTAAAGCTGTGTATTGAATCATTTGCAGTGTCTTGTTGTTGGTGTTTTATATGATATAAGGCAGGGGTTCTCGAAAAGGACCATGGGACCTTTACTAGGGGGACTACAAAAAGAATCTCATTTTAGATTTCAATTTACTTTTGGGACAAATTTGACAAAATCAGAGACAGTTTCAAAGTGATGACTTTTTTTGGTCTCTACTTGAATTTTACGAGAAAATTGAAGAAATCAGAGAGAGTTTCTAAGTGATGACTTTTGGGACAATATTATAACCAGTGGGCCACAGGTGTTTGAGAGTCTCTGAAAGGGGGCATGGACCACCAAAGTTTGAGAACCATTGATATAAGGCTCCAATGATGTTTGCATATTCCAAAATGGGGTGAGTGATAGCTTTGAATGTAGAGTCAATTTATTCTTTTTGTTTAATTGATTTGGTAAAAGTGAGTGCTTTGAGAATGTTAAGCGTTTGTTTTGCTTTAATGATGTTTATGTGTTATGAAAAAAATAGTTTTGGATCTAGAGTGATTCCAAGAAGTTTTGAGTGTTTTGTTGCGGACAGTGTTTGATTATTTAATTTAAGTGATAGAGTTGTGCGATATCCATCTGGGTCTGGTGTAAAAAGTATTGTAGTTTTTGTCCAAGTTTATATAAAGATTGTTAGTGATAGCCCATTCATAGATTTTGTGAAGGTATGGTTGAATGGTTTGATTGTTATGTCATTGGCATATGTTATGATTTGTATGTCCTTTGAGGTGAGTGAAATGTCAGAGGTGTAAATGTTTAATAATATTGGAGACCAAACTCTATCTTGTAGTATCCCAGTGTCCATTTGTTTGACTTTTGAGAATGTGTCATTGTATTAAGTGCATGCTTGTCATCCCTTAATGTAGTTTGCTATGAACTTGATGATGACGTTTGAAAACTGTTTGCTAATGTGAGTTTGTGTACAAGTTTGTAAATCTTTACTGTATCAATTGCTTTGCTCATGTCCAAAGCTACTGCTACAGCACATTGTAGAAGCCTTTTGTGATTTGGTTAAAGATGTTGTGCAATGCAGTGCATGTTGAGTGTCTATGTT
The DNA here is from genome assembly GCA_963680785.1 of Diplosoma virens. Taxonomy (NCBI): domain Eukaryota; kingdom Metazoa; phylum Chordata; class Ascidiacea; order Aplousobranchia; family Didemnidae; genus Diplosoma; species Diplosoma virens. Next base: position 23,455,970 of record OY796886.1, read on the forward strand.
TGAATAATTGTTGACAAGAAATGACGAGAAGGTTATCTGTTATTTATGGTAATAGCATTTTCTCTAGTGTTTTTCCAATGGGTGATAAAAGTAATATGGGTTGATAGTTTGTGCCAATGTTATGATTTTTGTTTGGTTTTGGAATGGGGATGATTGTGTCAAGTTTTCAATGATGTGGAATTGTGTTAGTGTTGAAGGCAGTGTTGTATTTGTTTTTGAGGTATCTAATGTCAAATGGTCTAGGTTTTTTAGTTGTTGGATGTTTATGTCATCATGTCCAGTGGAGTTGTTGTTTGTGCTGTTTGAGATGGCAAGTCACACTTGAGTAGTGGCAAGTAGTAATTTGTCAGTGGGAAGGTTCTTGATTATATGATCCATGTGTCTGTTGATTTTGTTTGTGCTATAAATGGTGATATTTGTAAACTGTTTATTAAAAGATTTTGCTTTGTCTATATCAGTGATAGCTCTTTTGGTTCTAAAGCAAATACTTCTGTTGTGTTTTGTAGGTAATTTTTTTGTTAGATAGTTTTGCTATAATGCCCCAAAAGGAGTGAAGATTGTGTTGGTTATCAATTTTGCAAAGATGTTTTTTCCATGTATTTGTTTTGGGTTCATGTATTTGTTTGTTGTGATTGTTGAGAGTAATAATTTGTGAGTCTGATTTGGTTGGTTTGTGAAATAGTGATGGAGAAGCTTGTGGATATGCATGAGTAACTGACTGTGATTACCTTTAGGGATGAAGAGTCTCTTGGCATCTAAAATTGCCTTGACAAGATCTTTGTTTGCATTGTACACATATGTGGTTTAAAAAGGTGGATTTTGATGATCTGTAGTTTAATGAGTAAGATGTTTGGTGTGTCAAGTTATGAAAAACTTATGTTGCTTTAAATGTAAGTCAGGAAGTCTCCTCCTTGTTTGTGAGTGAAATCTGTTCTGATTTGTGTGAAGTGAGGAATGTTTGGTATTTTTGTGGATTGATTAAGTTTTGACCCTTTGTTTCCTCGTCTGTACTCTATCAATTGACATATGCTGGCCAAAGGTATTTTTTGGTCATTGATTTGAAGTAAAGATATTCAGTGGTCTTTATTTATTTATTTTATTTTTTTCTCTACATTTATCCTCCTGACTTGCAGGAAAGCGACGGTGGCGCTAATACGTGGGGCAAGCAATTACCCAGAACTGCTTCTGGAGATGCCAAGATATTGCTGTATGCTTGAAATTTTTAATAGAGATATGACTTTGATTTAGAACTGCTTGCCAAAACCACCAAGCAAGGGAAAGTACCATAAAGTGTCGTTCCCAAAGACACAACAGAATCGCGCGAGTAGGTTGTGAACCGAGACCGTGTTGATCGCGATCCCGGCGCTTTAACCACTTGACCATGCTGCTAACGACCACTTACAGCATAGATGAATCGAAACACACATTAAGAGATTAATTTGAAGTAATAACCTTTTTTATATTTTATCACTGATTCATCACTTCACAAATTTTTATTTGTCCTCAGTTATATCTTTAAAATTAACTTTTAACGTATCCTCAGTTTATTTCAGTATGAAATCGATATTTAATTAGATGTGGGGCCGCTGATAATGTTTATTCCATAAATGTGTTTACTAAAAATTTTTTGAGCAAAAATAGGGTCGCAAAACATGGAATTCGGAGAAACTTTGCTTAGTTGTTGATAATCAGAAATTATTTTTTTAGAAATGTCTCGGTGGAATTTTGATCGAAAACAAATACTGTATAATCGACTTCACAAAACTAGTGTGTGGTTTTTAGTTGGTGCAACTATTATTCTTAGTTCTTTACTTGGTCAGCGAAGCTATTCAGTTATAAAGAACAAGAGAGAACAAGAAAAATTGTATGAACAAGAAGAGCTTCCATCGAAATCTGATTAGAAAGAACTTTTGAATTTTAAAGTTGGTTTTTAAGTTTTATACCATGGCACACATTGATAGAATGCGTGAAAAATTAACCTTAAATGAGCATAGCATTTCCCACGTGCACACCACCGACTTTCCTGGTGCATATTACGGCTACGACGATGCTTGGAATTTTAACAAATTCAAGTCTAATTTTCGAGTCGACATCATCGACTTAGTCGATAACGAAATGCATTTCGATATGATCGGTATCGATGCCGCGATCGCCAACGCGTTTCGCCGCATATTGTTGGCCGAAGTGCCGACGATGGCCATTGACAAAGTTTTTATGAAGTACAATACCAGTGTGATACCGGATGAAGTGCTTGCTCACAGGATAGGATTGATTCCTCTTAAAGTCGATTCGCGAATGTTCGAATTTCAACAGGATCCTCAAAATGAAGACGTGAAAGCAAACGAGGTAATTAAGTTTGAATTGAACGTCACTTGCGAAAAAGATCCCAATGCCCCCAAGGATGTAAACGATCCTTATCTCAACTGCAAAAACGCAAAAGTCTACTCAAAGGACTTCAAGTGGTTGCCGATGAATGAACAAAAAGATCTTTTTCAAGACATTAGACCCTTGTATGAAGATATTCTCATTGCAAAATTACGTCCTGGTCAAAAAATCGACATGGAAATGCATGCCGTGAAAGGAATAGGAAAAGACCACGCCAAATTTTCACCAGTTGCAACGGCTTCCTACCGGCTTATGCCCGAGATAGTTTTGAAGGAACGGGTGACAGGAAAAATGGCAAAGGAACTGCAGCGATGCTTTTCTCCTGGCGTTATTGAGGTTTTTAAGAACGATCAAGGCAAAAAGGAAGCCCGGGTCGTTGACCCTCGAAGAGATACGTGCAGTCGCGAAGTCTTGCGCCATGCTCATTTGAAAGATCTTGTTACCCTCGGGAAAGTCCGGGATCATTTTATTTTTTCGGTAGAATCAGTAGCCGGAGTGGGACCGGACGTGCTCGTGATGGAAGCGATTAAAATCATGATGGCCAAATGTCGCACGTTTATTAAAGCTCTGGATGTCGAACCAGAGACTCTAGATTCTGAGTGATTTCTTTTGTCGTGATCATTTCTCTGCGTCTGCTATTTTCATTATGTTGCTGAACTCATGTAAGTAAAACAACTTTCATTTTGATATTGTCTTGTTTTCAAAGAAATTATTCGCAGCAAGCAACACTTTTTTTACTGCTTTTGAGCTCCGTTTATTATCAAATGTTTTAACCTCATGGCTTACGTCAGGATTAATGAATTAAGACTAAATACAATTGTAGAAGTAAAAGTTTATTTAATTTCTATTCGTAAAACTTAATTGCTTATGGCGACTAGGTAAGAGCACGGTATTGATGGCGAACGCGATCAACACAGTCTTGGTTCAACTTCTACTGACGTCACTCTGTTTACTTGAAAGACCTCACTTTTCTCTGCTTATACACACTATCGAATCGACTGTAAACTTTAAAAACCAAACAGCAATATCTTGACGTCTCCAAAAGCAGGTCGGAGTAATTGCTTGACGGATGACCTAGGACAATGCTTTTTAATTCCTGGGTCGCGACCCAAAAGTTTGTCTCTGTTTAATTTGATTGGGTCGTTGACGACTCCTCGTTACCGTCGTACTGTCAGCATATTTTTGGAAGGCACCCACTCGGGTCAGACACAAACAGAACTGGGGCCGAGGGTTTATTCTTTTACTATCCCAGACTGCTGTACTGCCCGGATCAGATGCTGGCAGTGATGTTATTAAGCCAGCATCGAGTTTCGTCATCTACAACCATCAGACCTCGTGTTCCATGTGGTGCCTGATGTATGGGACATGCTATTAGGACGTGGTCTGCGGTTTGCTTAGTGGCGCCGCACTTGCAATGCCGTGAAGGAGCGAGACCCCATTTGTCCATGAACGAATGAAATCGTCCACACCAGTCAGCAGGCGATTGAGCTTGACCCAAGCTGTTCGGTGCACGCTCATTCCAACGGGCCTGTTATTGGTCATAGGTAGGAAAGTATGGAGTCTGGTTGTATTCTCACAATACTGCGTCTTCCATCAGTAATTCGTCTACTGAGAAGCGCGGATGCCTGGGTCCGACAAGATTGTTTAGTAAATTCCGCGCAGCTGGCACAAATGCGAGCGTCTAGATCTTAGTTTCTCTTTTGGAGCATTTGAGGACCCAATTAAATGACCATAGGCGTACAGAATATGATCAGGGTTCATTGACCTACGCTAATCCAAGGAGAGTGTCGCTCCTAGTGGGCCAACTCAGCTGACTGGATGCCCGAAAGTATGGGTAAGTGGTCTGTTGAAGTGGGACGCAGGCATCCGGTGACTGAGTTGTATAAGTCAAATCACTACTTTTTAGGGACGAAAATCGAGAAATCGCAGACAAATTCAAAGTAAAGACTTTTTTTTCGCTCAACATTTAGATCGCCACAAGAAAAAGATTGAAATGCACTGGCCTAAAATTGAAAAGAACTCTTCCCACATTTTTACAATTTCACGCAAAACCTATTTTCCATTACAAATTTTACAAAATTTTTTTTTTAAAAATAAAGATAAAAGCGTTTCAACTTTTTTTAGGTATATTTCGAAATGACCAGGTGGACGCAGGTAAGCGCTTTGCGGGCCCACTTCGGTTTTGACCGAAATCGACAAGATGGAAAGACAATTCAAACTTTTTTGGGATACTAAAATTTTTGCGTTTAACCAATATTAAAAATAACATGTAACCAAATATTAAAAAACTTTTAAAAAAATTTTGCGTAATCTAAACTTTAAAAAGCAAATAGTTGATCTGGACCATCTGGTTTTCAAAAGTTTTTGTCGCATTCTTCCCTTTCAGGACTTAGATACCATCATTCTTCTCCCCAAAAAAATACCTCAATAATTATCAAAGTGAAGACTTTCTGGTTTTTTTTTATCTTTATCCAAATTTGTGGTCCGAATCCCGGTTATTCCAGGAAGTTCAAAAATTAACGTTCAAATTTGAATCTGTCTCGGATTTTTCGATTTTTGTCCCTAAAAAGTAGTGATTTCTAAAAAATAAAGTTTTTACTTTATTCCTCCTGCCCCCACGTACTAATTTTTTTGGATCAACTTACATTGCACCAAGATTCTAAATTCTTCCCTTAGTGATTTTTCCTCCCTTGAAATTTCAAATTCCTCCTTAGGAAGCCAAGTGGCTCATTTTGACAAAATTTGATCCATAGAGATGGGAGACCTGCGGCCTTCATGAGTTTTTTGTGTGGCCTTTTAAAAAGTAGAATTTAAAAAGTATTAGAATTACTTGTTAATGGCTAATACAGATGATAGAAAAACTTTTTTTATTTTAGAGACGCAAGTCAAGAAATTCGAGACAATTTAAAAGTGAAGAAATTTTTAGAGATCGCTTTATTTTGGACACGGAAATCAAAAAATTCGAGACAGATTCAAAGTGATAACCTTTTTTCAGAGATTCCTACCTTTTAGAGTTAAAAATCAAAAATCCGAGATAGATTCAAAATGATGACGCTTTATTCTTGAATATTTTAACTTATCCGGCCTTCTTTGTTACTGCCTAATATAAATTGGCCTCCAATAACAAAAAGATTCCCCACCTCTGATTAAACTTTTGCAAGCATATTTTTTTATTTCTACATCAATCACCAAAACGTGTTTCAAAACGTTTGCATTTTTCTAATTAGCTTTCTTAACTTGAAAAAAGTAAGTAATTCGTATATAATCACCCTCGGTCCAATATCTGATCTGTAGTAAACTGATTACAGCTTATTTTTGCAGTCAAGCCAGAGGTTCGCAACTGGTGCGTCATTTTACAACTACTTCGGCGTTGCAATATAATTGGACGAAAATATAAAACATGGGCCATCAAACTTTAAAAAGGATGAGTTGACGTTCAAACATAAAATTTATTCCGAAAGTCGAGTGAAGACCAAAAAAGGGCTTTAAGTAAAATTTTGCCTGGCATCGAACTGTCTCCGACCCATCTTAATGGTTTATTTAAACTCTAAAACCTCCCCTTAACTAAAAAACAATGCCACAAATTCAATGCATACATTACTGGAATATATTTTCAATTTTGATTTATATTTTTGATAGCGTTTTTCAACCAAGCGAGATATGTTAATTTAAGTAAAAATTGTGAAAAAACAACTATATTAGAAATTGGCACTACTATGCCTGAAAGTAAAGGTTGCTAATGTAAAAAAGTTTTAATTTTTAATACAGTATATCTCGATAAAATTTAAAATTTATTTTTTCTATAAACTTTCAAACTATACAACAAAAAATATTTTTTTCAAGCGAACAGCCATATCGTGGTATCTTTGAAAGCAGGTTGGGATAATTGCTCGCCCTAAGTATTAGTGCTTCCGTCGCTTTCCCGTAAGTCAGAAGGATAAATATAGAGATTTAAAAAAAAAAACAACTTTCCAACAGACCGCGGTCTTTCCTAAAACCAAACTTTTAACAAAGATTTTTTTTGTTTTTTACGGTTGGAAAAAACTTTCTTTAAAATAAAGGGTCGACGTCACTTGATCGACAAAATTTGTGGAATTCCCTCAAACCGGCAGTTGACCGACAAGGGAAATTTCCCAAAATAGTCAGTTGTCCGACAGCAGCTGTCAGCTTCCCGTCCATTGAAAAATATTCAGCTGTCATAAGTTATATCAAATCATAAACACAACGATTTGTTTCTGTACCAGTTTTTTTTAAACTTCCTGACAAGCAACACCTTATAGCAAATTTATTCAATGCAACTTTTATCATAACTTCATACCTATGTCTGCTATCTTTGACAGCAGGTCAGCTGCAGCTGTAGCAAATTTAGTTCAAAGAGAACATTATTTATTTTATGGATGTGACAGCTCCAGCTGTTGTGTCTTTAGATGATTCACTTTTCTTGGTCAAATGACATTTTTGCGTAATTCACTTTTCTCGGTCAAGTGACGCTCCCCCGAAATAGAAAGCATCAACATCTAAGAAAATCCAAAGTTTGGTTTTTTACTAAAAACCCTACTTATTCAATTTGTTTGTAAAAAAGAACTTTCTTTAACTATTACAGCTTAGTAGGCCTAAGCTTATTCAAACCGGCTACCAATACAGATGGGTAGATATCTGTTAGTTTTCGTGGATTTTTCATCATTATCTCAGGCAAGGCAGCAAGCACAAAACCTGAACGCGACCCGAGCTAAAAATCATCTGTCATTAGGGTTGCCAACTTCCCAAGATATTGACCAAATATAAACCAGATGTAGACCAATCCTTCCGTAGCTTAAACAAAACGAAAGCTTTACTTGTATTATCCCTGTTTGAAGTTTAACGAACACTCTTAAAATTTTTCCTTCTAGACTCATTTCAGATAAACTGAGATATTTCGTAAAGTTTATACAGCTTCTGCAAAAAAGCAGGGTTCAAAATTGTGCAGCGCCTGTACAGCTGCAACTAGGGATGAATTATTCCAGGAGTGGGCAAACTGCGACCCGCAAAAACCTCAAGCAAATAACTAATTTTTTTTATCTGTAACCACATTAGAGTTTTAACTATTTTAGATATTATATTTTGGCTTAAATATGCGATGGTGCGGCCTTCAAACAAAATCAACTTTTGAAGTGGCCCTCGAGGTAAAAAATTTGCCCGCTCCTGGATTATCCGAATAACGGTTAACTAATTATTTACCAGTTTTTTTTCTATTCGATTTTGTATACAAGTCTAGCCACTATTTTGGTACTGTACAAAAGGTGAACGACCAACTAACGACACTGCACCAAATAGAAATCACAACAAATTTCTCGTGGCGGAGTCACAAAATGATAGCCCAAAAGCACTTTTCTAAATTTAAACGCAATGCATGAAAATAATTGCAGAAAACATACAATGAATGAAAATTGGTTGAAGTTTATTACGTGTTTATTCAAGTTCAAAAAAAAAAACAACATCGTAAATACAACTTTTTTTCATAAATACCTGGTCAAGGTTGTTCGAGTAGCACAGGGCTGCGATGAATTTTTCAGAAGAAAAAGAGAAGCTGTTAGCTCAAAAGGTAGTTTTCACGCTTTCCTATTTTGATAAATTCGTAAAACATTTTTATAGCAAAAACCTAACTTTTAAATTACTATTGATGACGAAAACAAAACTGAATTCGTAAAAAATTTTCGAAATCGCGTCTAGTTAGATAACTTACAAAAGTTAATGAATTCAAAAAATACAACAATTTTAAAATCATTTTGCAAAAACAAGACGATATTGCTAGGCACATATACATCACAGACCGCATTTTAAGCATTTACGATTATATAAATCAGAGATTTTTTTCTAGAATTTTTTAGCTTTCTTCGTGGTTGCTGTGGATTCAAAAACGACAGGTACTTGGCGGGGCTTTTTCTTCTTTTTTCTGATAAGCTCGCCTTTCTGCTTGCAATGAACATTAAAGCTAACCTCCGGGGGGACGGTGAAGGCAAACGATAAAACTTCTTTCACTAAATCCAGCTGCCGGACGTCGAAGACGGACGTTAGAAAATGCGAGGCATAGGCCCTTATAAACGCGGAATAGCCGTCACGAGACGACACGTGAAGAAAGTACATGTCCTTGACTGCTTGATGTAGTTCGTTTTGTATGTCCAATACAGCATCGGCAGGATACTTCATCTCCTTTAACGTGAGCCCGGCCTCTTGCAAGTAAGAGACAAATGGCAGCTCTTTTTGGCGCAACATGAGCAAAGCCATCGTGGCGGGGCTTCCACTACCCACCACTCGGCCTCGCTTTTCAACAAACTCATCAAGATCGTCAGGAGGATCGTACTGAACGACCCAATCGGGCGCAACGTGATCTAATTCTCGACTACTTGCGTTTGTACAAAAAACAGTCATTTCCTTAGACTTTTTAAATTGCGATAGAGCAGACGCTTTTTGCTCGATGGTTTGTTTCCCGTGAATGCAGCAACAAGGTATGTCTTTGTAGTCAAAAAGATTATAGTGGTATTGTGCACTTAAGCAAGAAGATAACAAAATCACAATCTTTTTGCCTTGATTGACACGCAAAAAACTAAATAAAAACAAAAGACGTTTATCTGAGGGACATACCATATACAACGCAGGTGATTTATCAGCAACTTTCACGCTTGATGTTGTAGATTTTTCAACATAAAATGGGAACTTTTTCAAACAATCCTTGGAAAAATTGGCCAACTTTTCTGACAATTTTGCCGTCAACAAAACTGTTTGTCGTTGTCTGGGAATTAGCTTTTGTATTTGTTTAAGCTCATAACTAAAACCAAGTTTCATCATATGACTCAATCCATCTACAACAAGATATTGCAAGTTGACATATTTAAATGTATTTGAGTTATTCAAATGATACAGTAAATTTCCAGGAGTAGCTACTATAATATTGCTACCTTTACGAAGCTCATTTTCTTCATACTGCTTCGAGTTTAAACCAATTATGTCTGAGCAGGTAAACTGATGACACTTGGCAATTTCATGAATAATTCCGTAATACTCAAAAACCAACTCTTGGGTAGAAAATAGTATAATTACGCCAGTACCGTGTCTGGCATTAAATTGTAGTTTTAACAAAATTTCAATGGCTGGAATAAGATAAGCCAAACATCTGTCAAGTTTAGTTTTTGCCACAGCTAATAAATCACGACCTTCTAACAATGCAGGCATTGAATTTTTCTGATAATCTGTTATGCTTGCAAGTTTAAGTTTTGAAAGTTTTTTCAAGATTATTTTATTTATTCCATATGATGATAATGACATTAATGATGTTTCCTGAACAAAAGGACTATATCCATCAAATACTTTTACTTCAAACATATTAGTTGAATCCATCACAGTTTTAACTTTCACAGAAATAAGCTTAGTTATGTTTGATTGTTCTATTTCTACATTGTTTGAATTATTTTTACTTTCATCAATAGTCAATGTTTTATTATAAAAACTACCATTTTCTGAATGAGCCTCATTATTCAGCTGTAAACCCTTGTTCTGCTTTTCGCCGGTATTAATAACGGTAGTTTCATTATCTACTTCAAATCCTTTTTTAGAAAATTGAGTAGGTTTTTTTACTCCGATTTTTTCTTTACCTTTAGGTTGTTGACTTTGGGGCACTAGTTCAGAAGAAACATCATTATTATTCAAAATCAACAAGCGCAGTTGCTTTAACTTTTCTTGGCGTTGCTTTTTCTTACTTATTCTTGAAAAATTATTCACCATGACAAGAAATACTTTGAAATCTTAGATGTTGGGCAAATAATTAAAAAACAAAAAGCCTAATAAGATATCAAAAAATATGGTAAGGCTATTCAAGAACTTTACTAATAAAATCTAGATTAAATAGCTATAAAAGTAGCAAACTTTTTAAAAGACAATCACTTCCACGTGGAAAGTGCTTTTAATCAATAAATAAATAAACTGTGATTGGTTACAAGTTACTTTCTGTTTTAAAACTTACGACTTTATTTCGAAATAGCAAAAAAATAGTTTTGGGATTCTTCAATGTTTATATGGTAGTGCTGTAAGTTAAAAACCACTACACAAACAGGTTGATTAATTACATGGTTGTTCAACAATTCTTTTACAAGATTAAAGATTAACATGAAATGTAATTGACCATGGTTTAAAATTAGAGTTATCATATTTTCAAAATAGAGAATTGGGACACTTGTTAAAAGAAAAAAGCTGTCTGAAATAGTGAAGATGAAAAAAATTGATTGGTTGATGCATGCTGCAAAACACAATAGTCACCAGTGGAAATAAAATTAAGTTTTTTTTATGTTTTTGGTTTTCACTTTTTTCATGCCCTAATTTTCTTTTGGATAGTTTGTGTACATTTTTCAAAGTTTTTTTTGCCTCCAAACCCCCTGTGTGCTTATGCCTAAGATCTAGTTAAAGATTGAAAGGTGGTTAGCAAAAGCAAATTTTAAAGTAAAAATCCTGGCACAAAATAGTTGAGCAGGTAAGAACTGGGAGAACAAATCAAAATTAGGACTGCTTTGGCTAAACCAGAATGTAAGCCTATTTATAACACACATCAAACATGTTTTTGGTTGAAACAAAATATAATTAGATAAATATTAGCTAATTTGATAATCATGGTCAGTGGTGGGTATTCAAATTCAGGGGCCCAAGGCAAGGATTTCCGAAAATTGATGTTCTCTAAACAAGAAAAAGAGCTTTGGATCTTGTATTTCACTTTTTTCCCCCAAGCATGATGATCTCTAAAAAAAATCTTCACTTTGATTTCATCTCTGATTTCCCTATTTTGCTCCCAAAATCATGGTGATCTCTAAAAAAAAAAGTCTTCACCTTGAATTGATCTTGTATTTCCCACTTTTTGTCCCGACTTCATAATGATCTCTAAAAAACATCTGCAACAAATAAAACTATATGTGCAAACTGCCTCATTTGCCTCACCCAATATCCACCACTGATCATGGTTCTACGTAAATTCCACCATGAAAAATTTCACCAGGTAAATTCCAACATGGAAAATTTTACCATTATAAAGGTAAAAGAATTAAATTGATAATATGATTCCTAACCATAATCCTATTTCTAACCCAAACCTCTGGGTGGAATTTGTATAAATTTAATTTTTTTACCTTTATAATGGTGACATCTACCATGGAGAAATTTACCTTTGGTGCAATTTACCAAGATAAAAATCATTGACGATTAACATTATCATAGTAGGGCTGCACAGCTAGCAATAAAATTTATGGTTCCAGCTCCACTTCAACATTTTAACAATAACTGGCTTCAACTCCAGCTTTGCTCCAGCATTTGACTTTATTCCTAAATTTGCTTTTTAAAATGTTGTTGGATTGTTTAGATTAGGTTTGATATTATGGTAAAAAAACTATTAGTTTGCTGTAAATGTATTTTAAAAATTTTGATTTAATAAATGTAACTATAATTCTACTAATAAAATACAAAACTTCCTATTCTAATACTTTTAAAATGACCAGCTCCAGCTTTGCTCCAGCATTTTTAAAATGACTGGCTTCAACACCAGCTCTGAATCATAGTAACAAAAAAATTTAAAAACCACAATTTTAAATATTACTTCAAGTTTAATATAACTTTTAAATGAATTAAATATAAAATAAAATTACTTAAAAAAACTTTTGTAGCCATATTCATAAAAGCTGAATAATACAGGTAGGTAACCTCTAATCTGGAAACCAAAAAACTGGAGTGACCAGAAATCTGGGACACATTTTTAACAAAAAACTTTCTACAATTGTGAAGCTATTAAATGACCTTTAACTAATCAATGCTATTTGCATCTTGTTTGTTATCTTCAGTGCTTCATCTAATCTTTAATTTCATCATTACATCTGTTCAACTCAAAAACGTGATAAAATTTTCTCTTTGGTACTCAGTAGGTGATCTTAATTTCGGAGATGTCCTACTTAATGCTTGCCGAGTTCCAATTTCACACTATTAGTTTACACACTGAAACGCAGCTGCAAATATTACGGTATTTAACTCCCATTATGAGGTCATAGATTCTAACTGTGAATAGGGACAACAAGAATCTTCCGTTCAGTCAGCTTCCTACATGTCTCATTACATGAAAAGTGCAGAAGAAATAAACATCTAATGTTTTATCACATGTGAAAGTTGTAAATGCAAGCAGTGTCATGACAGAACTGAAGTTTTGATGCAAAATCCTGCATGATTTAGTGCAATAACAATGCTAACAGACACTCGCGTGTACTGGCTACCATACTGTTCTCCTTTTAATGCCCAAATAAGGCAAAATAAAGAAATGAACCAGAAAACTGGAAAGATTAAAAATCCAGGATAGGTCTGGTCCCCATGATTCTGGATTAGAGGTTACCCACCTGTATAAAAAATTTTCACTATCAGCCAGTTAGTAAATATACCATAAAACCTCTACTTCACTGCCATGGCACTCTATATTTCAACCCTTCTCCTATAGTGGTGTTCTATTAGAGGTGACGTTCAATTAGAGGGTGCGCTCTATTTTTTGACTCGCTGATCAGAATTATGAAAAGAAAAAACATCTAACACATTTATACAATTGCATTCATTCATTCATTTGTAATTGTGCTGTATCGGGTCGAATCGTTCGTAAGAGCGTGCATGTGCTTGAAGAAGGTCAGGCGCAGTCTATGTTGATTTTACTGCTTATTGGAATAGAGTCAACATCGATAGTGTAGTTGGCATTTAGGCCACTGCCATTAGTCCATTTAAAAAACTACAGGGACTTCCCAGTGTCTAAAAATAAGTGTGCAATTTGACAATCTATTCTTCCCTTCTTACACCTGAAAAGGCGATTTCAGCTGTAACTATTGCCAAAATAGAATAATTCATCAAAGTGGCGTTTTATTTTTCAACCCTTTTTCTATAGTGGTGTTCTATTAAAGGTGGCGCTCAAATATTAACATTTTACGGTATTAACATTTGGCATTGCTTTCCTAATATAATAGCTTTGTTATAACATAATCTTGGATTTAAGGGTTACATAACAAATTGATCATTATACCTCCATTAGTGATCATGTCTGACTTTGATGTCTATTAACCCTATGTTGGTCACGTGTTCAGTTTGAACACCCCAATTTTTTAAAAATGCTCATAATTTCTATATTATAATTTTGTTCTCTATATTTTTCCAGGTATTTTCCTAACTCATTGAGGGTGTAGCATACCAGTTGTAGAACAGTTGTGTATCAATCACATGGGGTATGTAGACACCCCATGTGACTAACCATGTTTGAAAATCCCACGTGACTAATGTAGGGTTAAAAATAATTAAAAAAAGTTAAAAGTTCCAAGTATTGCAAAATCATAAAATGTGCATATTACATCTACTTCTGTTTGGTTTAACAAACTTGTATTAATAAGCATTTTTATTTACTAACCTAATCAAAACAAAAGAACATGCTTTGCCAAGAACTGTCACTTCAGTTCATTTCTATATTTATCTTCCAGACTCACAGGAAAGCATCGGGAGGCACTATACATAAGGCAAGCAATTACACTGACCTACTCTCAGAGATGTCAAGAATTGCTGTCTGGTTAAAAATTTTTATTTAGGTTCTTTTAGTTTATAAAGATATTACTGAAATTTAGAACTGCTTGCCTACACCACCAAGCAAGGGAAAGTGTCTAAAATGTCTTTTCCAAGGACACAACATAATGGCACAAGTAGGTTTTGAACTGAGACTATGTCAATCACAATCATGGCAGACTTAACTACTCAAACATGCTCCAGACTTGACCATTTAAAAAATTGCTTAAAACTGTCATAAGCAAGATGCATGCCTGATTATGAAAAGCTGATAAACAGCTAGAAAAAATAAATTATGAGACTAAATTTTTAATATTTTATATTTTTAAACATTTCTCAAGATTTTACTACCTGCCACAGAATTTTTGAAAAGCTTGATTGCAAGTTATTAAAAAATTTAGAAGTCTATCTCACTGAAAGACAAGCTGGCCACTATTGTAATATGTGATAAAATATTTGCTCATTATTTAATTAAATAAACATTAATGAGTTGAATATTAAAAACATGAGACTAATGTTATGCAATTCAAATATAAATTGATTGAGTAACATTTAAAATTTTCACAATAATTATGCAAATTAATAGTTTTTAAACAGTGCACAATAATACACCATAATTAAAATAACCATAATTATGGTGCATAGAGAGTACTGAAAGATATCCATGTGAGACAGACAACATCAAAACATTTTTTTTGTTTTTATTTACAAATTTTGTTGCTTTTAATAGTTAAGCTTTAAGATATATAAGGCAGTAGCTAAAGGTCAAGTACCAAATATCAAATTTTTTTAAATCTAAGGTGTGGTATTTGCTTCTTTTATATTATCATTTTTATGTGATGTAATGCAACAAGGAAAAGATTAAAAAATGAATTGTTGTGCCCAGGTTTGATACTTGTTAAAAACATTTTTTACAAGTTATAAACTAGTATAAAATAGCTAGTTTTTTAAAAATAAAATTTAAGCACATTAAAAATCAAAGCAAGATAACAAAACTATAGCTAGGACTATTCAGACTGAAAGCATAGTAAAGAAAAGCATGTAGCAGATTAAGTGTAAAATATAAGAATTAAACTTAAATGCAACTGTGTAAGGCCAATATAATCTAGAATTAACAGTAAGCCAATCTATATAAAGCTAATTTGGATCTCATTCACTATTTATCATGGTGCCAACTCAGACGGGAAAATCCTCAAAAGGGATTTCCTTGTTTTTTGCAAGTTCTCTTTATTTTTTGTTTCTTTTTTTTTAATCACTTTTTTGTTCCCACCATGCTTTTACCACTCCTGACATGTGTCTTCTTTTTATGCTTTATCATCACATATGCTTGATTTTTTAGACAACTTTATTTTGCCATGGTGAATAGTGAACAAGATAATTAAATGAAAGTTTGCGTTATACATTTTAAACACAATAAAGGTTTTTATTATAATAATCCTACATACAAGTTTAATTTTTGTTTAATGTTAGTTTAATTTTAAAAGCTTCATATAAGCTTAATTTTAATCTTGCATAAAGCATACAACCCACTAATTTAGCTATAAGCTCTTCAATTACATTTTAATTTCTAGTTATAGCCATAATTTTGGTCATCTTGCCTTGATTTTTACAGCATTTTAAAGTATTTTTTAAAAAAGTGCTATTATAAAATAATTTATAATTTAGAAAAAATGTTTATTATGGGAATTGACGAGAGGAGTAGCAAACTCTTATCCAATGCCTTCTTTATTGTAATAAATCTAAAGCTAACAATAAAGCTAAAGTCACTCCATAAAATGATAATATATAAAACCATTACCTAACCCTAGATTTGAAAATTTTGAAGTACCCTATCAGGCTTTACTCTTTGCCTTTTTAAAAATACTGAAAGATTATGAGTACTGGTAATTTAGGCAATAGTTAATACTAGCAGATATTTGTCTACAAATATTCAAGTAATAGAATTAAATTTCAAGTTTATTTGCTTTGAAGATACTTTTTATTAGCCTAAATTAAAACTATCGAGAATAAAAATACTGGTACTTTAAACATTTAGATAAAAAGGGTATGTAATATGCTGATATGCATGGATAGTAGTACAAATTGAAAATAAAATAGTAGTTGCCAATCATAGCTCACTAGTACTCACTGTTTCACACAAACTTAAAAAAAAGTTTTTGCTCTAAAATATGACTAGCTATAATTCATTCATTCATTTTAATTTTATTCTTGACCACCAACACAGTCGTGAGTCAAGAAAAGGTAACATCAGACGTTAAAGCATGCAAGAAGGCACGGAAAAAAAGAAAAACACTACGGAGCATGGCTGCGTCACCAAAATAACAAAAGAGAAAAAATTCAATACAAGTATAAACATCCGAGCCAAATAAAGAGAATGTTGTAGAATTATGGGTGGGACAAACAAGAAACTTTGTGACCAAAAGGGTCAAGACCCAAAAGGGGTCAGGCACCAAAGAAACCTAACAAAAGCTACAACTTACGGCGTAGGTAAAGAATACGGACCCCCCTTGTAAAAATAATTTAAAATAACAAAAATAAAATAATTCATGAGTAAGAAAAACCGGGTCTTTTCAAGAAGTCAGAGTAAACAATTTTTTTCAATGAAACTAACCTGGACTCCCCCTTACAACACGTAATTTTATTTTTGTTATTTTAAATTATTTTTACAAGGGGGGTCCGTATTCTTTACCTACGCCCAACTTACTGTTAACGCAATTTGTTCTTTAAAATTTTGATCAATAATTTTGCTTAATAATTCCAGGCTCTCTAAGCTTAGCTAAACTCAGCATGCGCAATGTTTCCAATCTATGCCAGTTGCCAGTTAAAAAAATCTAATTTTTGGATTAAAAAAAAGTTTGCAACGGATTTATACAAAGATTAACAACAATACAAAGCAGAAATTAAAAAATATAAAACAAAAATTTAATAAAAATAAATCAAAATTGAAGAGCATATAAGCCTTGAAGACCTTGAAAGACAGACACACAAGTTACTTTTCCCAAAATTATTTAAAAAACAACAAAAGAAATATAGTACAAGAAAAAGGCAAAAAAGTCTCGAACAATCCTAAGGTTTACAAGTTAAGATTTTTTGAAGAAAAGATTAGAAAAAAGTTTTAAAAAATCAGCCGCAAATTATTCATACGTATAATGCCAAACTTAACTTTGACTGAATAGCATAAATAAACTCCTAATTTTATAGTATATATTCATAGGATATTTATGTTAATAACAGAAGTAGTAGGAGTTACATAGGATATCCATAGTTTTTACTGCTGCTTTCTGCTGCCATCCTATGGCCTTCATTAAGCAGAACGTCGTCTTTTAAAATCTGAATCCGTCATATTGAGTAAGAATCAGTCTTAAAAATGAATATTTTACTGAGTTTACTTATTTCCTGTTTTATGTGTAAAGGCGCGTTTACAGCCGTTTACAGTACTTTTTTTCAGCGTGATCTTTGTTTGTTTTATTGACGCTCAAATCCACTCATTTTTTTAGAAAAAATGAAAACGTGTCTTAATAAAATGGTTCTAAAGTGGGGTGCAGCAAACTTTTTAAAAGGACTAAACTCAAGCTCGAATCAAACTACTGTGAACCAGCATTAAGCTACAGCTTCCATAAACAATGTTATCAAGTTTTTAATAAATTTTATAAAATTTATGCGAGTACGCATTGTAGTGTTATAGCAATTATTATAGGTTGTTACTTCTTATTTGTTGATTGTTTTGGTGGGATTTGAAAACAATTTGGAAGACAAAAGTGGGGTCTTGTAAAAAAAAAGTTAAAAACCTATGGTTTAATCAATTTAAACGTTTAGATTTTACTGATTTTCTTATGCCTACTGCAGTACTGGAAGCTGTTGATGGTAAACAATTACCTATGGTTGAATCTACATTTTACTGACTATTTTTGTTTTATGTTTGCTTGTTTTGATTGGGAAATGATTTTTACGCATATCAAGAAGTTGAAGAAACTTTTATTTGTCAATAAAATATATTTATCTATGATTATAGATATGAGTTATGAAATATATTATAATTACCTATAATAAAAATATGTTTATCTATGGTTATTATAGTTTTGTTTTTTTGTTGTGGAAAAATGTAAACAAAATTTTGGCAGTTTGTAATTAGAGCCATACTGCAATTGTTAATTTTTCTTTTTTTTGGATAAATTTAGTTTTCAAAAGCATACAGTTGCTTGTCTTTTGTTGCTTAACCAAAAAAATAAAAGCATCTTTTATTTTTTATGCAAAACTTAGCAATAGAAGTTTTCTAGATATCAGATTATGCTGATGTAAAGTTTATGCACAGCATATATGGTGTAAACTTTACACCAGACCCAGCTGAATATAGCACAACTCTATCCCTTAAATTAAACAATGAAACACTACCAACAGCAAACATCCAAAAATTCTTGGAATCCCTCTTGACTCAAAACTAACATTTTCACAACATATAAATGTCACCAACACTATAGCAAAACAAATGCTTAACATTCTGAAAGCACTCACTTCTACCAAATGTGGTAAACAAGATGAATTAATAGTGGCCAAATTTAAAGCCATCACTTGTCCCATTTTGGAATATGCAAACACCATTTGAAGCACTATCATATCAAACACCAACATCAAGAAACTGCAAGCCATTCAAAACACAACTTTGCTAATTGTTACTGGCTACATATGAGATACGAACACTCAACACTTACATGACAAAACCAAAGTTCTTCCAATGGACACCCATTTGAAACTTCATGCCAATCAACTTAAACAACCGACTCAAACACAAACACACCATTTACATAAACTTAATGCATACTTAAATCCACCCAGAAATATGAAAGCCACAATCTTTTATATCAATAAGCAAAATAACATTATTATCTCAAAACCAGACAGAACACTTAAGGAATGTTGAGAAAACCTCAAACACATTCACACTATCATCAACTCACAATATCTTAATTCTAGGAAAAACAACAAAGTTACTAACACCACACCCTATGACATTCATTTATCAGAACAAACATTCCCATGTTATATTAGTATAAAACTGGCACTGCTCAAAGCCAACAAATCACCGCTTTTGCAAAGTTACCTACATACAGTGAACCAAGAAACTTACACAGCACAATGCCCACTATGCTGGTCTCAAACACATGACACTAATCATCTCTTAAACTGTGGTTAAGTATCAACACAACACAACATCACTAGTCTGTGGAAAAAGCCTTTAGAAGCAGCAGAGGTACAGCCTGGGACAAAAGTTTAAGACCACTTTTTGCAATATTACACATTTAAGTAAAAAAGCTTCTTATTCACGCAAAACTAACTATTGTTGCGTCAGAATGCATATTTAGGTTTTGGAAATAGGTCTTGCTATTTAACAATAATATATTATTATTTTCGATTTGAATTTCAGACGTTTAGCCATAAATTACCTGTAGAAATACAAAATTTTGACAGTTAAAAAATGGGCAAAAAAGCAGCTCTCAGTAGTGAAAAACGTGCCCAGATAGTCAGTCTTAGCACAATGAAGCTCTCAGAACGCGAAATATCAAGGCAGATGAAGGTTAGCAAGACTGCGGTACACAATGCTATCGAAAAATTTCGAAAAGAAAACACTTTTAAGGACAGCAAAAGGTCAGGTTGTCCAAGGATTTCCAGTAGCAAAGATGACCGTTTTATCAGGAAGGTAGTGAGTCAATCTCCTATGAGCTCTGCTAAAAAAATACAGGCAGGAATGGCGGAAAGAGGAATCAACATGAGTGAAAAGACAATTAGGCATAGATTGTCTGTGGATTTTGGCTTGAAGTCATACAGACCAGCTCAGAAACCACGTCTAACCAAAGCAATGAAAAAAAAGAGGTTAGAGTTTGCAAAAAGGCATTTTGACTGGGACACAAAAATGTGGAAAAATGTTCTTTTCTCAGATGAATCTTTAATGAAGCAATTCTCTGTTCGGAAGTATCGAGTTTGGAGACCACCTAGAGCTCGGTATCAGGAGAAATTCACCATTCCAACAGTGAAACACCCTCCAAGTCAAATGATTTGGGGGGCCATGTCAGCTAATGGGACAGCTGGTCTTTATTTTTTGCCGTCAGGAAGCACAATGAACGGCTCCAAATACGTCGAATTACTTAAGGAGAAGTTGGTGATACACATGCAAATACATAATTGCACAATTTTTATGCATGATGGAGCTCCCTGCCACAAAAGCAAGGTTGTACAGCAATTTCTCAATAGCCAGCATATCAATGTGCTTGACTGGCCTGGGAACAGTCTTGACCTGAACCTCATAGAAAATTTGTGGGCTTTATTGAAGACGAAAGTATCTCAAAGACAGCCTTCATGTCTTGAGGAAATGCGAAAGGTGATCAAAGAAGTTTGGGTGCATGAACTTTCTCCGGATTATTGCCTTAACCTTGTAAGTAGTATGCAACATCGCCTTCAAGAAGCTATAAAAAATAAAGGCGGTCACACCAAGTATTAAGAATTTTTAAATTTTCTTTGTTTTACCAAAATACAACGCATTTTGCTTGAGTAAGAGATGTTTGTTGAAATACAAAAAAGTTTTTGCAAAAAGTTTGTGGTTTGTGCACATTATGGCAGGTTTAACATGAAATGATTAAAAAACTTCAAGTGGTCTTAAACTTTTGTCCCAGGCTGTAATTTAAGAGTGGGAATCTAGATTGGCTTCTTTGAGAGATTAAGGGATGGCTACTCCAAGAAATCCTTGGAGGAGGGACAACAGCAACAACAACAACATCAGATTATACTTGAGACAAATATTTTTTTATGTATGTAAAAGTAATAATCACACCAGATGTGATTAATAGTGTACATTATAATATGTTTAAAAATTTGTTTAGTGAAATATCTTTAAAAATTTCTGTACTGTAAGTTTTTGCAGTAATTGTATTTTATGGCAAAATTTGTTTTATGTATATTGGTCAGAATTATTAAAATAGTTTAAAACTAGTTTATTATTATGCTTTCTGCAAAAATATGTGGTGATGATGATCTTTCAAAATTTAATGATGCAAGTAAAAGAAAACCTTTAGATATGGTACTTTGTTTAATATTACCAATATGAACAAAAGTATTAATAAATCATTCTAACTTTTTAAATTATTATCAATATTTCAAAAAACTGTATTTTGAAAATTGAAACTTCAAAGGCTATTTACATTTTAAAGAGTTGAAATGGTTCTGTCAATGCCATCTGTAATTTTAAAGTTCTTCAAAAGCATAAAAATAAGAAAAGTTATTTTTGAATTACTTAATACCTAATTAGCAATTAATTTTTAAGTTTTAAAGTGGCAATTCTGATGAAATTTGAGCAAGATTTTAAGCATTGAAAAATGAGCAAATAGGCTTTTACAATGTCATAGAGCAAGAAAAAAATTAATACTAAGCAGGTTTACTTTTTCTAAGCAAATGTATTTGTGATATAAACTGCTGACAGACATTCATCACTTAGCTTTTTTACATGACTTAAATCAGCAAATTGTTAAAATAACAAAATGTGATTAGATAGATAAGCTCATTAAAATTCAAAATTACTTTTAAATGACAGATACATTTTTTATGAATGAAATATTATTGTACAACATAATTTCAAGGTATATATTGAAATTCAAGAATTTGTTTATCAGTTAAAAAAAGAAATAATTTAATCCATGTAACTCAATGGCAGAATCATTGAGTGCACATTAAAAGATTTCATTCCAGTAAAAAATTAACCCCAAGTTTGTTATTTGCAAAAGTAAAAAATTGTGGTTGACATGGCCAAAACTAAAATTTTCAGAAATGAACAAACATCTATTTTAATTTGATAATTATGTTTATAATTAAAAGGTTTATAATATAAAAATGCTGGTCTTTTCAATTAATTTAAATGTCTTAGCATGAAAAAAAGCATCATGTAATTTTTTGAATGCCATATTTATTTCACAACTCCCTTGATCTTACTTAAAAAAATGTGAGCAAGAAAGTTATATGATTAAAAAATAAATATAATTTTACCAATTTATGAATTTTTTTAAGTATAAGTATACAGCTAAATCCAACACTTGACAAAAAGAGAATGAAATAAACAATAAAAACAAAAGTTGTATATAAAGAGAATCAAAATTTTATTTAGTAACTGTCTGAGTTAAATACTACATTATTTTTCAATCTAATCGTTGCTGGCACCAATGACCATCTCAAGGCAGATGCAAAATGAGTCACACAGTTTGGTAGCCATGTCTTTGTCTATGGCAGAAAATGCCTCCATGATATCAACTTTCAGAGAGTCCACTGTGTTGTGGGCATGTTTATTGGTCCTGGCTTCTATCTCACCCCAGAAGAAATATTCAAGGAGGTTACAGTCAAATGAGGAGGGCGTTCACAATTTCAACAACCAATGGTGAGGAACAATGTTGAGCAGTCATGCTTGGGTAGTCTTGCCCTTGTGTGCAAGAGTGGAGTCCTGCTGAAGGAAATGGCCCAACTCAATGCTGCTAACTCAATGCCACCAACTCAATGCCAGGCAACTGGTTAGGATTAGGGTTAGGGTTAGGTTAAAAGTTGGCTTGGCATTGAGTTGGCCTGGCATCAAGTTGGGCTGGCATCGAGTTGGCGGCATTGAAGCATAGCCGACCCCTACTGAAGATGTAGGGATGTTTGGTGGTAGCCTCATCTGCTTTTAAAAGGGCCTGCAAGTCATCACCGAGATCTACCAGAAGGTCCTGAAGAGCGTGGTGAAGCCCTGGATGAACTAGATCACTGCTGCTCCTGCACACAAGGACAAGATGACCCAGGCATGGCTGTTCAACAATGTTCCTCACCATAGGTTGCCAGACTTGTCGCTGCCCTCCTCACCTGACTGCAACCTTCTTGACTATTTTTTTGGGGGCATGATTGAGGCCAGGACCAACAAACATGGCCACAACACAGTTGATTCTCTAAAGGCTGCCATGGTGGAGGCATTTGCTGCCATAGACAAGAGCATAATTACCAAAGCATGTGACTTATTTTGTGCCTGCCTTGAGATGGTCTTTGCTGCCTGCAATGGTTACATTGAAAAATAATGTAGTATTTAACTCAGACAGTTACTAAATAAAACTTCAATTTTCTTTATAAAAAACTCTTGTTTTTATTGTTTATTTCGTTTTCTTTTTTTCAAATATTTGATTTAGCTGCAACACTCTGTATATGCTGTTGATACAAATCAAGTGATACATTTGTTATATTTTTAAAAAATGTCTTAATTTATTTTAAACAAAAAATTTTTTTGTAAATTTTAATTTTATTTAAGAATAAGTAAGAATAAATAAATTTAAGAATAAATAAAAAAACAAAAAGATTTATATATAATATATAATTTTTATTTTGTTTGTGAATTTGAAATATATAATATTTGAAATAATATTTTAAAAATTTGTTTTTTAAAATTAACCTAATTATTATTTTTGTATTGGAAAACTGATGTTACATATATATTTTATTTGTAACCTTTTTTGCAGTCTGAGATATGTTCAACTGTAATTGATCCACAACCATGTAGCATATCACCAACTCGTTTTGAATTATTAGCAAGAAAATATAAAAGAGATGGCAAACTTGTGTATGCCAGGTTAGTTATGAATATTTAACTAATTAATACCCAAATTCTTTTTTTTAAATAATTTATATGCTAACTTGTTGCATTTAGTAATCTTGCTAAAAAACAACAGAAAAATGTTCTTGAATTTTGTTTATTTTATAAGCCAAAATCTCACCTTAATCATTTGACTGCAAATGATGCTCAAATGGGGCATTTTGAAACAATTTCAGACTCCTAATGACACTAAAATGCATCATTTAAAAAAAATCCAAAAAAACTCAGTTATCAGAGACTCTTTTGACCTTAAGTATACACATGCAGTATCATGAGAATGAATTGTGTGCTTCCTAAAAGCCTGAACAAAGATATCACTAAGCTGAAAAGGGGCAAGGTGGCATTTCAAAAAAAAAATATATAACAACTCTGGTGTGGAAAGATAAACAACTAGTAAAAATGGTGACTACTTTATATGATGAGACCATGGCACCACCTGGAAAAATAAAGTAGGGCATACCAGTTTTTAAACCAAAATGTGTTTTGGATTGCAATAATACATGAGTAAAAATGAGCAAGTATTATCCATGTTCTAGAAAATCAACAAAATAATCAAAAAAACTGGTTCTGCACTTGCTTCATATAACTTCGCTGCACTCTCACATTCTGTATAAAAAGCATCATGTTGATGGCCACAAGCTATTGGATTACATTACAGAGGTATTAAGGGCCATGCCAACAGTTGTCATAAATTTTTGTCTTCCTCCTCAGATGAGATAGACTATGGCAAAGTACCAGCTGCAAATCCACCCTCACAGCTTACCATATTGGTGATGTTGGCAAGCACTCTTTAGTGCCATTGGTTTCCACCAAATGCAGCAAATACCCCTGCAGGGGTGTTGTTAAAATTAGGACTAAAACAAGATATATGTGTTTTCTTCACTATTATTTTATGAGTAACAAATAAAAATATATAAATTTGCATAAATGCTGTATTTTTTTGCAGATATTCTACACTCCATTTTCAGACATGGTTATTCTGTGTCAAGTGTCCTAGACCCTCCAGCTTGTTTTAAAATATTTTGATCAATTTGCTCAAAATTTGTTAAAATGTTGGGATTATATATCATAATTGACCAGGATATTAAAAATTTTGGCTCAGTATCTATTGTACTTCATGAAATATGACTTATTAAAATTTAGTACCCCATTGCTGTGATTAGCATTCAGTCATTTTCAGCCATTTTTAGAGAAGCATTTCTCCAAATATAAAAATTGTGGAAAGCTAATTTTTGGTATATTACATGGATTAAGTGTCAAAATAATATCAGCTTATAACATAATAAAAGTATTGAGTCTCAAAATGTCCACATTTTGGCCCAAGAACAAATTTTTGACTGTATTTAAAAAACTGTAGTTGCTAGACAAAACATAGCACTGCTATAATTTTTAACGTAGTTACTCCCTATGAACTGAACTATAACTTCACCAAATATAAAAGAAAACATCAGCCTTCAAAAAAGTTATACTACTTCAAAGTATGGACCAGCTATAAAATTGCCAAAACTGCCCCATCTTGTGGTTAATTAAATGGCCCTGTAAAACACTGTTTTTAAAAGCAGTTTTTTAACATGTGAAAGTGCTTTTTTAAGAAACTCACACACTAAATTTCAACTTTGTTCTGAAACTTTTAGGGTGTGAGATATTAGTCATCTTGTATGTGAGAAATTTCTAGTCTAGTATATATCTAGTCTAGTACAAAGCAATGATAACTGTAAACACTAACCGACTTTTAAGTATGAGAAACAATTTTATTCAAACACTGTGATGTCTTAGCATTAATAATTGTTATTTTTTCTCAGTTAATAATTGAAGCTGAAATGCTTTTTGGTTCTAAATGTAGACATAATCTGTCTGCTGCTAAGCTGCTCCCTGATGTAACCATCTCTTGCCTTGTAGCCTGTCACCTCTGTGCAAGCTTCAGCCATGACCCAGATTCCTCTCTAAACTGACTGAGTGTGGTTTGGCCACTTCGGAACACTCAGTGGTTTTTCCAGGATACCTTAAACTTTTTCATCACTGAGGGATGTCAGAAATGGAGGCTCAGTTTTCAGTTCAGTGTTCCAGTCAATCATATGATGGTAATTTGCTGCGTGAAACTTCAGCTTTGGAATGATTACTTTCCTGATGTTCTTGGAAGGCATGTCATGTGTCTTTTCTATCGCCTCTGTATCCTCCTCTGCTTCATCATCTGTTGGTATAAGAAAATCTTTATCAATGTGGGGCCTTTCATCATCCTCTTCAAATTCAGGAAATGCTTCAGCCTCAAGAAATGCTTCGCCTTTAGTGTTCAACATATTGATTCTTTAGCTTCCTGATTTTATTAACAGCTTCTCTTCTGACTGCTTCATCTCTATCTGTGCACATGGCAAATAGGAGTTGGTCTGGATGAGCAAAAAAGGCATTTCTTTGCACCACCTCCTTCACAATGTTTATCTCCGTGTCGTTCAGATGTTTCAGCAACTGCAAGCAGTGTTGTGCGGACCATCTGTCATGTATAAATATCTCTTGATCTAGGATCACATTGGCACAGAGAGTTTGACCACCATGTTAGCAATACTCTGAAGTTGGTTACTTGGTTGAGCAGTGGTAACATATAACCTCAATACTCTGCTCCAGAGAGTGTTTCACCTAGACACACAGGGAGGACCAAGTTCAATGGCTGCGAGATCATCATCCACTTTCCCTACTACAATTGCAATACAAATATTTTTGGTCCCAGGATAAATCTCTTACCTACAAAAAACAAACATAACTGATAAACAGCTTGGTTAAGTAAGCTATGCTAAGACTCAGCAAAGTCAAAACAAACACTTGTAAATCAAATAATAATAATTTATTTCTTCCTTGGACAGAACTGGATAATCAGAAAAGGTGATTGGCTGGAAGTCAATGACAGGAAGGTCTGACACTGGCTCTTTTATCTGCTGACCAAATATTCTTCACTAGTTCTCTGGACTGCTGGGTTTGCCATTGTAATAGTAAAATATTGCCCGGAATGGGAGCTCATTACCGTGGAGCTGACAGATGCTATAATGCAAAGGCCAGGCAAGCAGCATCTCCAGGTGATGGATAACACCTTTGTTTAGTCCGGTATTGACACGGTAACTGTCACAACCAGTAACATATAGTGTCTGATTTGTCAACTTGTGCTCAACCAGAAAGTCATAGATAGCTCGAGCTACCACCTTCCCATACCCAATTTTGGGTGTCACATGAGTTAAATAGTCATTGCCAGGTTCAGTCAACACGACATAGTGATCTACTATTATCGTTAAATTCCACCTTCCTGTTTTATTGTTTTTCACAAGAACTCTGGTCATGGTTTTCTTTCCATCAAAATATAAAAATGTGAGTTTCTTCAAATTTGCAAGCTCTGCTTCCCGCCTTTCCTCTCTGCATCGCCTCCTTTCATCCCTAGTTTCTGTGGTTTGACTCTTATCAACTTTGGTTATAATAGCGTAATCAACCAGCATGGCTGAGGCTGTGGCAGCACCAGCATAGTTTGAAACACCATACATATCACAAACAGAAGCAAGAGTAGGAAGTTTAGTCAAGTTTCTTTTGGAACTGTTGTCTGATATGTTTATTTGAATATAATCTTTGTCTATTTTGCTCTTGTTGTTGTCGCCTACCTTGTAAGCACTTTCGTCAGAGAGTTCAAGCTGCACTTCCTCCTGCCTGACCTCAGCTTGAACTTTTTCTATCTCAACAGCCACCTCCATTGCCTCGTCGCTTGCTGCCATTCGGACCCACATTCTGCTAACATTTCTGTTGATGTCAGCAATCATCATTTTCCGAGCACAACGCTGGTCAAGCAAAAACTAGATCTCATGCTTAGGAACCTTTACATCACACTTACAAGCCAAGTGGAATCCATCACAGTTCTTTGCTTTGCAGTGCACTTGGAAACAAGAGGCAGATGGACATGTGCAACTACAAACATTAAAAAATTCACCCGTTTCCATTTTGAACCATTTAACTTGACAAGATTTTGCTTGTTTTTGTTAACCAGCAGACCTTTCTTGTACGATCTTTTCAATTTATTTTCAATAGTTTTTTTGATCCAACAAAGGAATAGTTAACCGATCTCCAATTGCCCTAGCCCATATTGCAGAAACATCTGAAACAGCTTTCTTCACAATCTCATTCACATCTGCAAACCTTCCAGCCTCACATTTGTACCTTTAACAATTTTGTAACACTTCACCATTAAGTGGAAGTTTGTTTGCAGGAAGAGGATCTGCCTGCCCAAACACAGCATGCTCTGTGCCTTTCCTGGTTATTCTCTTTCTCTTAGTCATTACTGCTATATTCTTTGCAAATTAGTTCAACTATAAAATATTAATACATTATTTTACTTTAGAAGTGTCAAAACTATTTTACATTTTATTAAAACTTGTAAAAGTATGCATGACAACTGACAGCACTGCATTACAAAAAGTGTGACACAAAACAATGATATTCTGACAACAGCCAACAACTGTAGGCTATGTCACAAAAAAACCTGAAACAGGTGAACAAAAAGAGATAACTCAATAATATTACAGCAGAACAATGCTGAAAAATTGAGCTACACAGTGAACAAGTGACGTGCTGATTGGCACTGAGCCAAGAACATGGCTGATACAGTATCATTTCTTTAGTATTGTCTCATAAAATTGCACCAAGTGTCAATTTTCAGTCCAAAAGTCAGTAGGCAAAACCTACGTCTATTAGCTTAAAATTTGGTGTGCAGCTTTCAAATGACATGTACAACAATGCATTAAGTGATCAGTTTAATCTGTGACAAAAGTGTTCCCTATTGGACATGTCAGTGATCAAAGTCACCACAAACCTGAGGTGATTTTAATCAGATATTAAATGGTGGTCTATTCTTACACATGATGTCGGACCAAAGAAGCAATGTTGTGTAACTAAGTTGAGACCTAAAGTGTTTCAGTCAATTTGATTTGGAACATTTGCCCTTTAAATTTTGTTAAAGGTAACTCTAATTTGATCAAATTCAACCCAATGTATAGTATTTTTTAAATTGAATTGCACAGAATAGTTGCTGATTTTCTTGAGCATTGCTTTAAAACAACAGAAAACAATTGAAATTTTTCGAAATTCAAATTAATCTAATTTTTAGCTGCACCCTGTTAGAATGCAGTAGGCATTAATGGCTTAAGAATAAATAATTAAAGCACACACTTTATTGTATGTCTTATACTTTGAGCAATTTATATTGCAGTTAGGCAATTCAATTAGACTTTAATGCTATTTAATAATTTTCATTTATTTATTTAATCATCTTTATATATCATTAATTGATTAATTATGATCACACAGATAAAAAATTGTGTAACTGATGCTTAGTAGTTGCTTTACATACAAATTACAATTTTTTTGTCACAAATTTAATGATTTTTTCTTGCATTGCTTTTATATGTCAAATGATATAAAAATTTCACAATCTTTTTACTGTTTTGTTATTCTTAGTGATTGAAAAAAGCATACTTACAATAGTAATTAAAATTGTTGTGTTGTATTATGTTAAAAATATAACTAATCTGCTATTTTAAGTGGTTGTTGTCTGGTCTGATGACTGTCAATTTATTGTTTTGTGTTTGTTTTGACATGCTCTGCTAAATTGAAATCATTTGATTTTGGAAATTTAAAATGCTATCATCCCTTACTAGAATTTACTGTTAATGTCTACTAATGGGTTGTATTGTGTGAATTAAGATGTTTATTTATTTTTATTATTTTTGCAAGTTTATGTGCCTTCAATTGTGTTATTTAAGTGCACTAGACTTAGATAATCATAAAGTCTTTTAGATGTTTTTTATCTGCACAATGTTTTTAAGCATAGTGGTAAAAAAAACTTGACTTGACTTGTCAAAAATTCAATTCTTGAAGTATTTTTGTGTTATGCTTAAAATACAAAAACATTTTTATAAAAATATTTAATTATCTGGACTTAATACTTTTTTTATCAGGTCACATTATGAGCTAGAAGACAAATTAAAATTGGATTATTTAGGAAAAGGATCTGGAACAACTTTAAGGTATGCTATACATTTATACAAATATTGCATTTTTTCATACAATTGAAAGCAACTCTTCATTGTGAATAATGCTACTAATTTTGACTATTTAATGGTCATTTATTATTTATTTTTTTTTTTATTTTCTCTGTATTTATCCTCCTGACTCGCAGGAAAGCGACGGAGGCGCTATACATAGGGTAAGCAATTACCCCGACCTGCTTCCGGAGATGCCAAGATATATTGCTGTCTGCTAGTAATTTAATATAGATATGACTGCAATTTAGAACTGCTTGTCAAGACCACCAAGCAGGGGAAAGTGCCGTAAAGTGTCTTTCCCAAGGACACAACAGAATGGCACAAGTGGGTTTTGAACCGAGACCATGCTGATCATCAGTCCGGTGCTTTAACCACTCGACCACGCTGCCGACAAATAAAAAAATAAAAAAAAAATAAATAAATAAATAAATAAAACATTTATGATACATATTTTATTAATTTGCACAGCCAAAAATTAAATGCAAAGAGCAATTATTTAATGAATTTTTTCTTTTATAATTTTGAATCTGGAACATGCTAGCTATCCCAAAATTACATGTTTAATTACAGGGTTGTCCATAAATTGCACACCAAAGAATTACATGAAATCTAGTGAGAAACAATGTAAAAAAAGCAGAATAAAGCATCCTTTTCTTTCCTTGAATGTCTCAGTTACTATAACTTTCAGATTTGGTTCCAATCAAAGTTTATTTTCAGTCCAATCAAAGTTTATTTTCAGTTTTAATTTGCCTTTAATTTTCAGATATGCCCTTAACAATTGATTAACAAGTTTAACTTGTGTTTATATTTGGTGCTGATGGTGCCACCAATCAATCTGTTGCTGAAAAATTTAATCAAATTCATCTTGATCATGCATGCATTTTGTACATGACAGTTGGATGTCTGATATTGAAATTTCATGAAACTATAAGTGTTCTAGATGAACGACAAAGTGTCCCTCCAAGAGTGTCTGATGAGATCCAAATACGTGTCATCAAAAAAGTTGAGAAAGGTCCAAGAAATCATTGTGAAAATTGTCAATTGAGGTTGGTGTGCCAAGAACCACCATGTGACAAATCATCAAAGCTGAAAAGTTTCATTCCTATAAACTGCAACAATTGAACAAGATATATGAAGATGACAGCAGCTTTAGATAGTTACTTGGTTTAAAGATCAACTGATTCAGAATACAAATTTTGTGAACCATGATGTTTTGTTCAGTGATGAAGCCAACTTTTTTGTTAACAGCAAAGTTAATAAACAAAATTGTTGTTACTATTTGTGTAAAAACCCAAATTGGATAAACTTACTAAAGAGCACTCTTGTCCAAAAGTGGTAGTGTGGTGCAGCTTTGAAGAAACCATGTTATTGGCTTGTTCTTTTTCAGCAAGACAGTGACTGGTAAGGTATACTTAAAATTGCTGCAAAACTATTTAATAGCAAAGCTGGAGTGCATTAATGAAGGAAAACTACTTTGGTTTATGCATGATAGTGCCTCGCCACAGTTTGCAACCATTGTGCAAAATTGGCTGAATGATAATTTTAAAAATTGGATTCAGCAAAGAAGTATCGTAGAATGGGCACCAAGGTCCCCAGACTTGGCCCCAATGGTTTTTTATTTTTGGGGCCGCCTCAAACAAATTGTTTATTCTACAAGCATAGTGGATGTTGACCAGCTTCCCAACAGATCATTCAAGGGTTGCAATTACATTAAAGAAAACAACAATTTACTTGGCTGAGTTAATTGAAATTTTGAATATTGACTGAAATTGTGCATCAACACAAATGGCAAGCATTTTGAACATTTGTAACTGTACCAGCATGTATATCATGTTTCTTAGTTTCTTAATTAAAATAAAGTATATAATCATTAAAATTGTTTTAAATGCTTTGGTGCAAAACTTACGGCCCAACCTGTATTTAAAAATAACTGACATTGCAAAATTACCAATAAAAAATAACAATAATTAAATGAAAACTTCTAACACATATTTTGGTTTTATGATTACTTAGCATATGGTATCAGCCTTTAGATGTGTTCTGATTACTCCATTGTACCTTAAGCATGTATTAAAAGTCAAATAAAAAAGGCTAGGAATCAAAAAAGCAATTAAATCGTTTACAGTGATTTGACTACCTTAGGCTTGCAAGCTATTTTATTAGTTTAATTTATTTTAAATTATGATTGAATCAGTAAAAACTAAAAAGTTGTAGCCTGTTGCTGAAGAAAAATGAACTAAGAAAACTAAGAACTAAGAAAAGGTCATCAGCAGTAGATTGAATGTACCAAAATAGCTAGAGTTACCATCTGAACTGACCAACAAATTAACACGTGTAAACTTAGTGACAAGTTGTAACTTTTAAACATAAAGTTTTTCTTAGACTTTTGCATACTTTAATCTTCTAAAATTATATTTTTAAAGTTAAGATAAAAAAAGCCATCTTGAAAAGTGAAAAACTTTAAGTAATTAGTGTTCCATTTTATGGTCTTTTAGATATGATTAAAAGAAAAATTTAAGTAAACAATCAAAATAATTATATGTATGTTTTTTAAAAGTGTTGTAAAAAATAGCTAAAAAAGTATTAATAAAACTAAGCGCTAAACTTCAAAATAAGCATATCCTTAAAATTAAGCTTTTTAATATCTTATAAGACAATATTTGTATTAGTAAGCACAAATAGTAGAAACATGCATTAATTTGTAAGTCTAGATTTAGCCTATAGATTAGTGGTTCTCTGATTTAACTGGGCTGCTGCTGTTCTTATTGTTCACAAAAACTTTTATAAACCTTTGATGAGATTGAATAATAAACATGCCCTTGAGTTTAATGACCTATGTATAATATAGTTTTGACCAATGGTGTTCATGAGGTGCCAGCCAGCCATCAAAGGCACATTTCTGTGTCTCTTGATGCTGGTCCCAAGCCCGGATAAATGGGGAGGGTTGTGGCAGGAAGGGCATCCGGCATAAAATTTTTTTATGCCAAAACAGACAAATGCATAATCATTATCAATTCATACCAGATCAGTCGAGGCCCGGGATACCAACAACCACTTTAGGTGTTGCACAGCAGGGCACCTGTGGAAATTATGCTACTGCTAAACATAGTGAAAATAAGAGTAGAAAAAGAGGAGGAAAACAAGTGAAGAAGCAGCAAGAAGTGGGGAAAGGAAGACGCTCACTCATAAGGGTGGGTACTTTAAATATTGGAACGATGACTGGAAGGAGAAGAGAGCTGGCAGATATGATGAAGCAAAGGAATGTAGACATATTGTGTCTACAGGAAACAAAGTGGAAAGGTAAAGCAAGGAACATTGGCAGTTGATGCAAAATATTCTACAACGGAGCTGATGGAAGAAAAAAATGGGATAGGGATAGTTTGTGAGGGAGGAGCTGGCTGAAAGTGTCCTGGAGGTGAAGAGGGTGTCAGACAGACTAATGGCCATGAAGCTGGAGGTAAAAGGGTCCATCCTAAATATAGTAAGCGCATATGCTCCACAGGTTAACAACAGCATGGAAGAGAAAAATGATTTTTGGGAAGACCTGGATGGATTGATAGAATGTGTATCAAAAGAAGAGAGGAGAGTTTTTGATGCAGATCTTAATGGACATGTGGGTGAAGGAAACATAGGGGATGAGGAAATAATGGAAAGGTACGGTGCTGGAACAAGAAATAAAGAAGGATCAATTGTTATGGATTTTGGTAAAAGGATGGATTTGGTGATTGTCAATACTTATTTCAAGAAAAAAGATGAACACAGGATGACGTATAAGAGTGGAGGAAAAAGTACCCCAGTAGATTATGTGATGTCCAGAAGGAGAAACTTGAAGGAAATATGCGATTGTAAGGTAATATTGAATGAGTGTGTCATAAAGCAGCACCATATGGTGGTATGCAAAATGGTTCTTATGGTGAAAATGAAAAAAGCAGAGAAAGTACATGCAAAGATATGATGGTGGAAACTGAAGGAGACAAGCTATCAAGAAGCGTTTAGACAAGAGGTGACCAGGATTCTGGGAGGCAAGGATAGATTACCTGATGAGTGGGACAAAACAGCAGAAATGCTAAGAAAAACAGCTGAAACTGTACTGGGAGTGACATTTGGGAAATGAAAAGGAGACAGGGAGACATGGTGGTGGAATGAGGAAGTTCAGGAGAGCATAAAAGAAAAGAAAGAGGCAAAGAAAACATGGGACAAAATAAGAAATGAAAATACTAAAAAGATATACAAAGAAAAGAAGGCAGTTGCAATGGCAAAGGAACGTGCGTATGACAATTTGTATGCTAGATTGGAAACAAAAGAAGGTGAAAAGGAGTTGTACAGATTGGCTAGGCAGAGAGACAGAGCAGGGAAAGATGTACAGAACGTGAGGGTTATAAACGATGAAAATGGTAATGTTATGGTAAATTCGGAAGCAGTGTTAAAGAGATGGAAGGAGTACTTTGAGAAATTGATGAACCAGGAAAATAACAGAGAGCCTAGGACAGAGGAAGCAGAAGTTGTTAATGAAGAGGTAAATTGTGTCAGTAGAGAAGAAGTAAAAAATACACTAAGAAGGATGAAAAAAGATGAAGCAGTTGGGCCAGATGAGTTGCCAATAGAAGTTTGGAAGTGCATGGGAAAGATAGGGATAGAGTTTTTGACCAGACTGTTAAACAGATTATTAATGGGTGAACGGATGCCAGAAGAATGGAGAAGGAGTTTGCTTATCCCAATCTATAAACAAAGAGGATGCACAGTGCTGTTGAAACTACAGAGGAATAAAGCTAATGAGCCACACAATGAAGATATGGGAAAGAATTATTGAAGCCAGGTTAAGGGATAGAGTGGAGATCAGCAAACAGCAATATGGATTTATGCCAGGAAAGGGGACCACCAATGCCATGTTTGCTCTAAGAATGTTGATGGAAAAGTACAGGGAAGGTCAAAGAGAGCTACATTGTGTATTTGTGGAGCTAGAGAAGGCTTACGACAGGGTTCCACAGGAAGAGCTGTGGTACTGTATGAGAAAATCAGGAATAGTGGAAAAGTATGTACAACTAATACAGAATATGTATGAGGGAAGCAAAACAGTGGTGAGGTGTACAGTAGGAACTACAGAAAGTTTCAAGGTTAAAGTCAGACTGCACCAGGGATCAGCGTTAAGTCCATTCCTGTTTGCAGTGATAATGGACAGGTTAAAGGCCCATTTTCACTATGAGCATGAAAAAAAGCATTTTTTGTTTGTTTTATTGATTTTTTTTGTGCTCGCTTCAATTGAAGATCAATAAAAGAGACAAAGAATGCTCTTTTCCACACTTGTAGTGGAAATGGGCCTTAACGGATGAAGTAAGGAGAAAACCACCATGGATGATGCTGTTTGCTGATGATATTGTGATTTGTGAAGAGACCAGGGAAGAAGTGGAGTGGAGATTAGAATTCTGGAAGTATGCATTAAAAAGAAGAGGGATGAAAGTAAGTAGGTCAAAGACCAAATATCTTTGCATAAATGGAGGAAATGATGATGAAACAGTAAAGATGGAGGATACAAAAGTGCAAAGAGTAAAGGAATTTAAGTATTTGGGATCAACGGTGCAAGAAAGTGGTGGTTGTGAGAGGGAGGTAAAGGAGAGAGTACAGGCAGGATGGAACGGATGGAGAAGAGTATCGGGAGTAATCTGCGACAAGAGGTTACCAGCTAGAGTAAAAGGAAAAGTGTACAGTTCAGTGGTAAGACCAGCAATGGTGTATGGACTTGAGACAGTGGTAGTCACAAAGAAACAAGTAGAAGAGCTGGAAGTTGCAGAGATGAAAATGTTGAGGTTTGCTATGGGAGTGATGAGAAAAGACAAGATTAGAAACGAGCACATCAGGAGTAATGCTAAGGTAGAACAGTTAGGAATGAAGATGAGGGAGGGCAGGCTGAGGTGGTATGGACATGTCATGAGGAGAGACCAAGAGTATGTAGGAAGAAAGATGATGGAAATGGAGTTACCGGGAAAGAGGAAAAGAGGGAGACCAAAGAAAAGATTTTTAGATGTAGTGAAAGAAGATATGGGGAAAGTTGGTGCAAAGGAGACAGATGTTGAAGACAGAAAGATGTGGAGAAAGATGATATGCTGTGCCACCCCTGACTAAAGGGAAAGGTCGAAAGGATAAGAAGAAGTGTTTATGAGGTATCAGCATTGTAAAGTTTTTCATTGCACATATATATATTTTTTAAAATAGCTTTCTGGGTTGAAAAAGATTGAGAACTACTGCTATAGATGTAGTAAATATTATACAATGTCTATGTACAAGCTTAATCTTTTTTTTTCTAGAAATTTAGGTTTAAAAATTTTATCCAACACAATGGTTTGGAAAGAATGGAACATTGGAGAAGAGTATTGCAAAAATTTTATTATAAAAAATATTAACAGTACTTCAACCAAAATAACGTAAGATTTAAACAAAATTTGTTAATAACATTTATAAAAAGAATATTTTTATAAAAAAATTTATGTTTGAGAACTATCTTATCTTTATCAAATCAACATATGATATATTTCTTTTGCAGCTCATGTAATAACTTTAATAATTCTTTGTTGTAATTTCTTAATACAAAAAAAGCAAGTCACTATTCTTTGAGTAAAATAGGTATTTCATGGTGCTATTGCAATCATAGCAAGCAATTAGCAACACTCTCCCAAAATTGGTTGCAAAGCAAGACTATTTGGCAGGACCAATTTGGAAAGAGATGATTCGGCAGGACAAATTCAATGACAAGTCAATTCATCAGCAAGCCAGTTTGTTGGGAAATTAAATAATTTTGATTTAACTTCACTAGTGTTGAAGCTACAGCAAAAAAGTTTTGTAATGTCACTAACACAATATTATACCACAATTTATTTTTAATATGCAAAACTTACCAAAAATTGTTTTCTCTATCTGTTGTTCAGCTGATAAGAGTAAAATTTTGCATTTAAAATTTGTTAAATGCATTAGATTTACTGGCAGGTATATTTTTAGCCAAATATCAATCTATTGGAATTTATGTCTTAATTTTGAATAGTTAAATTAAAAAAAGGCAATGCTTAAATAGTTAAATTTTTTAACAACATAGCATGCTTTTTTGATTTTTTATGAAAAAGTGCAGCAATGTAATGCAAAGATGACAGGTTTGAAGTTTTGTTAGCGTACAAAGCTTATGACATCATAATAAGCATTATACAGTATACTGTATAAACATTTTTCTACAGATCTTTTTTGGTAGGTGCACATGCTGCAGTTTGTGGATTGTCACTCTTTATTCTTATTACAATCTTAAATTTCAAAGGTTTGAAAGAAATAGAAATTGGAAAAGCTGTGTCAACTGTTGAAATCAATCAGAAAAGAACAAAAAATTGTGCACTGTAGTTGACTGAGTTTTTAGTAATTGCACAAGCTTTCTTGAACTACTGCTCACTTTGTCAGGTGCAATAGAATAAAGAACAGCATTGCATTTTTTTGTAACCAGTTTAATAGTGAATGTATTTGAGATTTTTTCTACATTCCCCAGGTATTATTTTTGATCTGAGATGATGATATTATTGTGCTCATTGTTATGAAAGATTGTTGCTTTCATGTTTCTGGGTGGATCTGAGTATGCATTGAGATCATGTAAATTGTAAATGATAAGTTTGTGTTTGAGTCAGCTGTTTAAGTTGAGTAGCATGAAGTTTTAGATGAGTGTCCATTAGAAGGACCTTGGTTTTGTCATGTAGGCATTGAGTGTTTGTATCTCATGTGCGGCCAGTAGCAATTCGCAAGCTGTGTTTTGAATAATTTGCTGTTTCTTGAATTTGTGTTTGATATGATAGGGCTTCATATGGTGCTTGCATATTTTAAAATGAAATGAGTGATGGCTTTGAATGTGGCGACTATTAATTCCTTTTGTTTACACTATTTGGTAGAAGTGAGTGCTTTCAGAATGTTAAGCGTTTGTTTTGTTTTAGTGATGATGACATTTATATGTTGTAAAAATGTTAGTTTTGAGTCAAAAGTGATTCCAAGAATTTTTGGTGTTTTGTTGTTGGTAGTGTTTCATTGTTTAATTTAAGTGATAGAGTTGTGCTGTATTCAGCTGGGTCTGGTGTAAAAAGTGCAGTGATAGTTTTGTCTGTGTTTATATTAAGATTATTAATAGTGGCCCATTCGTATATTTGTGGAGATATGGTTGAATGAGTTGTTGGGCCTTATGGTGTGTTATGGTAAGTACTCTTTGAGTTTCGAACCTGGGTTTATTTCTGCCTTTGATTTAGTTAATTTTTGTTTGACATTTAATTTGATACACTTCATTATTTCACGGCGCTCGCTTGCTAATTGATTGTTGCCTTGAGCTGACCTTTTCCATTATCTCACCGCGCTTGCTTGCTAATTGATTGTTACCTTGAGCTGACTTCTTTTTCCATAAGTTGGATGTAAATTGTGAGGAGATGCATAGTTAGCTGCTTCAGCCTTTGTGTAGCAGTTGTAGAGTCACTGTTCAAAATACTGTTTGACGCCATTGGGAGTGCTGTTGGGGCATTTGATTTGTTTATAGTACTGTTAGAGATACTGTTTGATATTGTTAGTTTTTGTCGGTCTGCTCCATGTCAGTCTACAGTTGAAAACCATCCGATCATCCATTTTACGTCCATCCGACCATATTATTTCGTCCGATTTTGTCCATCCTGCTTATTTTGTTTGTCCATTTTATTTTCGTCCATCTCATTTTGTCCTATTTCCTCCGTCCAATTTAGTTCATCATATTTCGCATCCTTTTTATATCTTGTTAATACAAATTTAAATTAAATCAAAACAAGGACGTGTACATTTTCAGAGACAGCCACACGGAATTTTAGACCGTGAGGAACTTACTGTAACATAAGTTTTCAACTACGGCTCCATTTAATTAAGTTTTTCTGTCTCAATGGAGCTTGAAGATAAGAGTTTTGTTACTTTACAAGCTAATTTCAAAGAACTTTACGAAAAGGTCAAAGTGCTTATTAAAGAAGATTCCGACCCTGATCAGTCAGAGCACTGTTAGATAATGTTAACGAGGCCTCTTCACAGTTAGAAAAGGCAATCAGGCTGCACGACAACTCATCAAAGGGGGAGTTTTTGATTACCCAGTTATACAACCTGCACTCCGAAAAGGCTTGCTTTGATAAGAAAGTTTCGGAATGGCTCCAAAAAAAGTTACCCCTTGATCCCGAAATGTCGGCAACTGCGGCAAGTGTTGTATCAGTCTCTCATGGCTTGCAACTCAAACTGTGAGCGGTGGCTCACAAAGTTCACGTAGCTCGCATAGTTCATGCAGTAGTTTGCGTTTAGCTAAAACAGTTGCAAAGCAGGAGGTTGTGCTATTACATATTCGTCAATTACAGGAAAAACGCCTTCTTGAAGAAAAGGAGTTCAAGGTCAAACAGCAACATGAGCAGGAACAATGCCTTCTTGAAGAAAGGAAGTTCAAGCTCAAGCAGCAATGTGAGCAGGAACAACGCCTTCTTGAAGAAAGGAAGTTCGAGCTCAAGCAGCAACATGAGCAGAAAGCTTGCGAGCTCGAACACCAACATGAGGTACTTAAAGCATCTCACCAGTTGCAGAAAGCCGCCTTTGAAAGACAGGTCTTCGAAGAGGAACTGGAATGTGGTGGTTATATTCCTTTTGACAATCAGAAGCCCACAACTAGTGCTGACATCACTGTGGTAACATTGCAAACAGAGCAGGTACACTTACCTTTTACAGGTGTCGACTCTGCGGCCCAAACCGTTGCATTGCCAGATCATAGTCTTCCTTTGGAAATGAAACCAAAGGTTACCTTTCAAGGTTCTACTCAGTTAGACTCGTCGAGGCAGGAAGACATGAAACCTCAGGTTGAGTCGCGTTTATGAAAACCAGCCTTGGAACTGCTGAAGTTTGATGGAAACCCTCTTACATATTTGAAGTTTATATCCGCATTTGAATCTACAATTGAGGTGGTCAAACATGATGATAAGGTAAAACTGCTTTATTTAATTCAATATTGTTCTGGTAAGTCCAAATCAATTATCAAATATTGCTTGCTGCTAGAACCTCATCAGAGATTTGTCAAAGCTAAACAAATTTTGTATGAAACTTATGGCAAAAGAAACATAATCGCTAGATCGTATATTGCTAATTTGCTTGAAGGCCCTTCCATTAAAAAGAATGATTGTGAAGCCCTGATCAAGCTAGCACGAAAGGTTGAAGACTGTTATACCACTTTAGCTCATTTAAACTATTTTTTGGATTTGAACTGTTTTGAGAACATTTCCAAAATCGTTAGGTGGTTACCATTTGACCTGCAATCGTGATGGCTGTGGATTTCTACTGGTGTTGAACAAGAGGGTCGCGAACCAGACTTTGCCGATCTTAAAGCGCTTTATAGTAAAGGAAGCTGATGTAGTTAAGTCTTCTTATGCAAATTCTCTTAATTGTGAATCAAAGCCTGGATAAGTATTTGGGGTGAACACATATTATACCGTTGCCTCAAATTCCACTAAAGCTACTAACACTTATGAATGTAAATTTTGCCATTCCCTGAAGCATGTGCTCTGGAAATCTCCAGAGTTTTTGGAAATTTCTGTGAAGGCACGTTTGCATTTTATGCACCAATGCTGCCTGTGCTATAACTGCAGAAAAGTTGGTCATATTTCTAAATACTGTTATTCAGAAGCAGCTTGTACTAAAAATGGTTGCAAACAAAAACATCAATTGCTTCTTCACCAAGAACGTCGTGATGTTTCTCCTTCCAAAGACAAACCTTGTCCTTTGTCAATAGAACATGCTGAAAATTTTCTGACCAACACCAAATCGCATTCTACAAATTTCTTAGCAGCTTCTAACATTACTGTTGGCAGCAACGTTTTTCTCAATGTTGTTCCCGTGTATGTAGAAACAGGATCAAAGTCTGTGTTAACCTGTGCCTTTTTAGACCAGGGTTCCACCACTTCTCTCTGTGCTAATCATCTTTTAGACCTTCTAGATATTTTAGAAGAACCAACCAAATTCTCTGTCACTACTGTTACTGATTGTTTGATGCTTCGCAAGGGCAAAAAGGTAAATCTTACTTTATGTTCTTTAACTGGCGATGAAATAAATTTGCAGAACATACTCTCGGTCGACCAGTTACTGGTTGTTCCTAACCCAGCTCTTACATGTCATGAGTTTGAAGCATGGCAACATCTACAAGATCTGGATCTTCCAGTGGCGCATGGAGAAGTTCTTTTATTAATAGGTTTAGACACTCCAGAAGCGTTTTGGGTCAAGGTAGAGTGTTGTGGAAGCGCTAAAGAGCCCTACGCCGTCCAAGGTGTTTTGGGGTGGTCCGTGGTTGGTCCAAGAACAACTCCACACGACAATTTG
This sequence comes from Diplosoma virens, assembly GCA_963680785.1. Taxonomy (NCBI): domain Eukaryota; kingdom Metazoa; phylum Chordata; class Ascidiacea; order Aplousobranchia; family Didemnidae; genus Diplosoma; species Diplosoma virens. The sequence goes on from OY796886.1 coordinate 23,497,022, forward strand.
ATGGAAGGTGGTGATTCAATATCTGTTAATTTTCTAAATACGTCTGACGATCTACTAGACTCTCAAATTTAATGCTTATGGCACTTAGATGAAGTTCCCAAATGTAATGATAATGTTACCTCTATATCTAGGGAGGATAGATATGCTTTGCAGCAAATGCAGCAAACCAAAAATGTGATTCGAGGCCACTACCAAGTTGGACTTCCGTGGAGGCCGGGAACACCGTGTCTCCCAGACAACTACAATCAAGCGCATACGCGATTGTTGCGACTGAAAGGAAGACTCGTAAAAGATCCTGCTTTAAAAGAAAAATATTCTAAAGTTGATGTGTCATTGAGGAACAATTTTGGCAGCTCTTTGTTGGAGTCTATTTTTTGGACTGATTCTATGTCTGTGTTGTACATGATACGAAATTCGGCAAAACGCTTTCCAGTTTTTGTATCTAATCGTCTGGTGCAGATAGAAGACAGAAGTACTTCTTCCCAATGGCGTTTTGTTCCCAGCTCAGATAATTCAGCTAATGATGGTACTTGCCTTTCTTGTTCAGTGAATTGTTGGCTAACTGGTCCTTCCTTTTTACAGGAGCCAGAATCGCTGTGGCCACAGCCACCCCATTCTCTTCCTGACCTCCTAGCTGAATTTGAAATTGTAAAGCGGATGGTGGCCAGTACCGAAGTTGCCATGTCAGATGGTGACATGGAAGAATGTTTGGCTTGATTTTCGTCCTTTTACAGGTTGAAACGTATTGTGGCACGGATATTACGACTCAAAGGTAGGCTTTTGCGTAGGCCCGTGGCTACTGGTCCTCTGACAGTTGCACCAATGCAGAAATGACTGTTATTGCTGCTGTTCAGAGGGAGGTCTTTCCAAAGGATTACAAAAGACTTGAAACGCAAAATTCACCTGGTAAAATTGTTAAACCTTCTTTACAGAAACTTAATCCTATATACGTCACAGGTGTGCTTCGAGTTGGAGGTAGGCTATGCAATGCTCCTTTAGACTTCAATGCCAAGCACCCAATCATCATGCCCACCAACTCGCAGGTAACACATCTGTTGATTGAACATTGCCATAAAGATGTGGGACATAGTGGGTCCTCACATACTTGAAGCATATTGAGAGAACGCTACTGGATATTAAAAGGTGCAGCGACTGTGCGTAAGATCTTGGGTAAGTCTATCTTTTGCCAATGTCGCAACAGTGCATTTGGTAAACAATATATGGCTGACTTGCCATCATGCCGAGAAACTCGCAGTAATCTGCCATTTTTCTTTACAGGAATTGATTATTTTGGGCCTATCATAGTGAAGCAAGGGCGGAACTGGTTGAAAAGGTATGGGTGCGTCTTCACCTGCTTAATGATGAGGGCTGTTCATTTGGAAATGAGCTATTTTTTGGATACGGATGCATTCATCAATGCACTTCGTAGATTCGTCAGTCGCAGGGGTAATCCACATACCATTTATAGTGATAATGGTACAAATTTAGTTGGAGGTTATCTGGAGCTGAAATGTTCGTTGAAGGATCTTGACCAATCAACTATTTTCGACCACTTGAACCGCGAGGAGATTTGATGGAGGTTTAATCCACCATACGCTAGCCATATGAGTGGCATTTGGGAGAGAGTCATCCACTCCATCAAACGAGTTTTGTCTGCCATTTGCTCTGAGCAGGCCCTAACTGATGATGTACTTTTAACTTTGTTTGCAGAAGCAGAGCATATCGTCAACTCCTGACCTTTAACTCCAGCAGTCCTGGATCACGAGAGTGGTGTGCCATTGTCACCTAACCATCTCTTGCTCCTTTGCGCAGAAGACCATTCAATTGGAGTGTTCAATCATCAAGATAATTACGTGTGCAGAAGGTGGCGTGTCAAGTCCAGTACCTCACTGATCAATTTTGGTTATGCTGGAAAAAGGAGTATCTGCAAACTCTCCAAACTTGCCAAAAGTGGTATGATGTAGAGCCAAACTTTGCTGTTGACAACTTGGTCCTAGTGAGTGATGAAAATTCTACTCGTGGCAAATGGCCTTTAGGCCGCATTGTACAAACTTTTCCAGACAAGTTTGGTCATGTGCAACAGGTCCGCACTCAAAACAAAACTTTGAAACGATCGATGAAACGATCGATTACAAAACTGTGCAAACTCTCAACAGATGAATGAAGACTGTATATATGTTGTATATATGTAGTGTTTATATTTGTGTGTAATTATTGTGTTTACTTGCTGTATCTTGTGTTTAAATTTCCTTTCTATGTTCATAAATTGTGGGGAGGGATATGTTACGGCAAGTACTCTTTGAGTTTCGAACCTGGGTTTATTTCTGCCTTTGATTTAGTTAATTTTTGTTTGACATTTAATTTCACGGCACTCGCTTGCTAATTGATTGTTGCCTTGAGCTGACCTTTTCCATTATCTCACTATGCACGCTTGCTAATTGATTGTTACCTTGAGCTGACTTCTTTTTCCATAAGTTGGATGTAAATTGTGAGGAGATGCATAGTTAGCTGCTTCAGCCTTTGTGTAGCAGTTGTAGAGTCACTGTTCAAAATACTGTTTGACGCCATTGGGAGTGCTGTTGGGGCATTTGATTTGTTTATAGTACTGTTAGAGATACTGTTTGATATTGTTAGTTTTTGTCGGTCTGCTCCATGTCAGTCTACAGTTGAAAACCATCCGATCATCCATTTTACGTCCGTCTGACCATATTATTTCGTCCGATTTTGTTTGTCCATTTTATTTTCGTCCATCTCATTTTGTCCTATTTCCTCCGTCCAATTTAGTTCATCATATTTCGCATCCTTTTTATATCTTGTTAATACAAATTTAAATTAAATCAAAACAAGGACATGTACATTTTCGGAGACAGCCACACGGAGTTTTAGACCGTGAGGAACTTACACTGTAACATGTTGTTTGGTGTGAGATGCAGTGATTGTTATATCATCATCATATGAGGTGTGACAAAAAAGAAATCAGACTGTTATAAAAATTTTAATACAACCTATTTTGATAATTTATGAATTGTCCCCTTCAAAGTACTCCCCCTCCAAGTCAATACACTTTTGCATTCGATCTTGTCACCCACAGAAGCACTTGGTAAAATCCTCTTCTTTGAGTCTCTTCAGCTCCCTTGTCAATAAGGCTTTGATTTCTTCTAAAGTTGAGAAATAAGTTCCTTTTATCACAGCCTTCAGCCTGTGAAAAAGCCAAAAGTCACAAGGTGCTAAATCTGGCGAATAGGGAGGGTGGTCAAGAGCTGTTATTGTTTTTTGACCAAGAGCTGCTTTACACTAATTGCCTTGTGTACAGGTGCTGGTGGAGAAGCTATGACTTTTCACTCCACAGCTGCCACCTGCTGTGTCAAACTTGGTTATGGAGGCGAATGAGAACCTGCTGGTAGAAGTGCTGATTCAATTTCACCCTCAGCCACAAATTCATGATGAATCATACCCTTCTGATCAAAAAAAGCAATCAGCATGACCTTGATTTTTGATTTTGATATGCACAGCTTCTTGGGTTAGGGTCATTCTGCAATTTTCCACTGCATGCTATGCCTCTTTGTTTCAGGATTGTATTGGAAAACCCAAGTTTCATCTCTCGTGATGATCTGCCTAAGAATATCCAGATTGTTTTTAATTTTCTCCAGCATGTCTTCACAAAATTTAATTCAGTTCTGCTTCTGGTCTTTCAACAAAATCTTGGGCACCATTTTAGCACACACCTTTCATATCCCCAGATCATGCAACAAGATTGTCTGCACTGATTCTCTGTTTAGGCTCAGTTCATCTGATATCATTTGTACAGTCAACCTGTGATCACTTTGCACCAGCTGCTTCACTCAAGTGATGTTTTCATCTGTCCTCGTTGTGGAAGGTCATCCCATCTTGAGTCATCCTCCACTTCCTTGCAGCCTTGCTCAAAACATTTGTACCTTTCAAAGATTTGCATCCTTGACATCACATCTTCACCATAAACCTCATTACGTTTAAAATGCTCAATTGGAGTCTTCCTCAGTTTCACCAAAAACTTCAAGTGGATTCATTGTTTCATTTTTGAGCTACTACCAGTTTTGTAACAATCAACAACATGGAGTACAAACAAATGTGACACAAAGTAACAAAATTGTGACAAAGGTTACTAACACTATGTTACATAAAAGCCTGAAACACAAAAACAGAATGACTTACGTTAAAGAAATTGCAACACAATAGAGCTAAGAAGTTGTGTTTCACAGTGAGCAAGCAGCTTGCCAATTGGTATTGTGCCAAGAGCATGGTTGATGCAGTCAAATTTCTTTTTTGTCACACTTTGTTTGCTGTAATTTGTACGTCTTTTAGGGGAAGTGGAATGTCAGAGGTGTAAATTTTGAATAATAATGGAGACAGAACTCCACCTTGTAGTACTTCAGTGTTGATGTGTTTGAGTTTTGAAAGTGTACCATTGTATTGAGTGCATGCTTGTCATCCTTTTATGTGGTTTGCTATGAACTTGATGATGATATTAGGAATGTTTGTCAGTGTGAGTGTGTGTATAAGTTTGTGTATGTTTATTGCATCAAATGCATGGCTCATGTTTAAAGCTTCAGCTGCAGTGTGTTGTGGAGGCCTTGAATTGTTGAAGCCTTTTGTGATTTGGTGGCAAATGTTTTGCAAAGCAGTGTGTGTTGAGTGTTTATGTTTGAATTATGTTGATGAGTAATAATTGGAATGTTTTCTGCTTTGTATGGTAATTATGTTTTTTTTAGTATTATGGCAGTGGGTGATAAAAGTGATATGGCTTGGTAGTTTGTTCCAATGTTGTGGTTTTTGTTTAGTTTTGGAATGGGGATGATTGTGACACATTTCCAAAGATGGGGTATTGTGTTAGTTTTGAGGGCAATGTTGTATATGTTTATAACGTATTTGATGGCAGGTGGCCCTAAGTGTTTGAGGTGTTGGATGTTTATGCCATTAGGTTTTTACTGTTGTGAAGGTGGTTTTTGTTGGATGGTTTTGATATGGTGCTCCACAGCAAGTGTGGATTGTATTTGTGATCAATTTTGTTGAGATGTTGTTTCCAGCTGACAAAAAAGAAAAGGGCTGAGTGCTGAACCTTGGTGGAGTCCAACACCTACCTTAAATTCTTCAGTCAACCCTGCTGCACTTCTCACAGTTGTTGTTGCTCCGTCGTACATATCCTGGATAATCCTTATGTAGCACTCTGATGTTTCAGCTAACCGCAAGCATTCCCACAGTTCCTCTCTGGGTACCCTGTCGTATGCTTTCTCCAGGTCAATAAAGGCACAGTGCACTGCCTTCTGCCCTTCAGTCCACTTTTCCAACAGCATCCTTAGACAAAAGATTGCATCGGTGGTACTCCTTCCTGGCATGAACCCAAATTGTTGCTCAGCAATTGTCACCTCCTTCCTTATCCTTGCTTCTATTATCCTCTCCCATAATTTCATAGTGTGGCTCATCAACTTGATCCCCCGGTAGTTTCCACATTCTTTGATGTCTCCTTTACCTTTGTACAAAGGTACAAGCACGCTCCTCCTCCATTCATCTGGCATCTTCTCTCCTCGCAAGAGTCTGTTGAAAAACTTCACTAAAAACTCCACACCTTTATTGCCTAGAGCAATCCATGCTTCCACTGGTATGTCATCAGGTCCTTGAGCCTTTCCCTTCTTCATCCTTCTCAACCCAGTCCTGACTTCTTCTCCAGAGATATCTTCCACGTCCCTTTCTCTCTCTTCTGTTCTCGTTTCTCTTCTTTCTCTAGGGTTTTCATGGTTGAGTAAGTTGTCGAAATACTCCTTCCATCTCTGTTTCACTTTCTCTTCTTCCATCAGAATCTCCCCAGTTTTACTCTTGATTACTCTTACTTGTTGAACATCCTTGCTTTGTCTGTTTTTCTGCTTTGCTATTTTGAACACCTCATTTTCCCCCTCCTTTGTTTCCAGTTTTTCGTACAGTTCCTCATATGCCTTGTTTCTTGCCTTTGCCACTTCTCTCTTAGCTTGCTTTATTGCAGTTTTATAGGCCAACTTGCTTGCATCATCTCTGGTGGTATCCCATGCCTTTTTAGCTTTTTTCTTATCCTTTAGCTTCTCTTGTACTTCCTGGTTCCACCACCACGTTTCCTGTCTACCTGCCGTGCTAACTTTTCCTGATGTTTCACCCAGTTCCTTTCTGGCAATGCTCCGTATCATTTCAGCTATTGTTTGCCAGTCTTCCTGTCCACTAAGTATTCCGCTTTCAATTACATCCATTTTGAATTTACTGTTCACTTTCGAGTCGTTTAATTTCCACCATTTTATTCTCTTCACTAATTTTGGTGCTTTCCTCCGCTTTGTCCAGATGATTATTGCACTGACCACTATTCTGTGCTGTTTTGCTACACTTTCACCTACAACAACTTTTGTATCCACCACCTCCTTGATTCTTTGTCTTCTCACCATGATATAATCTACCTGCAAACTGCGTCCGCCACTGCTGTAGGTGACTCTATGTGCCAGTTTCTTTACAAAATATGTGTTGGTGATTGCTAGTTCCCTTCTCTTAGCAAAATCCACCACTGCTTGTCCTTCATTATTTCTTTTCCCTAATCCGTGTCTGCCCATGCATTCTTCATCACCATTATTCCCTTCTCCTACGTGCCCATTCAGGTCTGCTCCCACCACAATTCTTTCATTCCTTGGTATCTTTTCCACTGTCTCATCTAGGTCCAGCCAGAATGTTTCCTTTTCTTCACGTATGCACCCCACCTGTGGCGCATATGCACTGATGACATTCAACATAACACCATCAAGCTCCATCTTCAAGCATATTATCCTTTCTGATACCCTCCATAATTCCACTACCCTGTCCACATGCTCCTTTTTCAATATGATTCCTACACCATTCTTTTTGTTTCCACTTCCACAGTACCACATTTTATATCCTCCACCTATGCATCTTGCTCTCTCCCCCTTCCAGCGAGTTTCCTGCACACACAGTATGTCCACCCCTCTTCGTTCCATAAGATCCGCCACTTCACAGGCTGACGGAGGACATCAGGAAGGACGCACCATGGGATATGCTGTTTGCAGATGACATAGTTCTGTGTAGACAAAATCATAGGGAGCTAGAGGAGGACCTGGAGATTTGGAGAAATGCACTGGAGAGAAGAGGCCTGAAAGTGAGCCGGAGCAAGACAGAATATTTGAGGGTTGGGGGTGTGGATGATGGAGAAGAGTTGAAGTTGCAAGAAGAAGAGGTAAAGAAAGCCAAAAACTTCAAATACCTGGGGTCAACAGTTAGTAATGATGGAAGATGTGAAGAAGAAGTAAGGAGAAGGATCCAAGCAGGATGGATGAGTTGGAGGAAGGTATCTGGAGTTCTGTGTGACAGGAAGTTATCAGCAAAGGTTAAGGGTAAAATATACAAGAGTGTTGTTAGACCAGCCATGCTTTATGGAATGGAAACGGTGGCAGTGACTGAACGACAAATGGGAAAAATGGAAGTTGCAGAGTTGAAAATGGTGAGATGGGCACTGGGAGTGACAAGAAAGGACAAGATAAGAAACGAATATGTGAGAGGGACTGCAAAAATTGCAAAGCTGGGAGAAAAACTTCGGAATGTGAGGCTACGTTGGTATGGACACATAAAAAGGAGAGAAGAAGACTATGTGGGGAAAAGGATGATGGAGATGGCAGTGCCAGGCAGAAGGAAAAGAGGAAGGCCAAGGAGAAGGTGGATGGATTTGGTGAGAGAAGACATGGAAAGGGTTGGAGCTAGGGAAGGAGACGAAGTAGACCGAGTGAAATGGAGATTACTGTCGCGCTGTGGCGACCCCGAGTAGGGAGAAGCCGAAAGAAGAAGAAGAAAAAGTTGTTTCCAGCTGTTTGTTTTGTGTTCATGTATTTTTTGTTTATGTGATTGTTAAGTGTAATGATTTGTGCATCTGATTTATATTGTTTGCATATCTGGTTATGGTGATGGAGAAGTTTGCAGATATGCATGGGTAAGTGAGTGTAATTTGTGCTGTTGTGATTTGCTTTAGAGATGAATAGTCTGTCAACATCTAAAATTGCCTTGATAAGGTGTTTGTTTGCCTTCTGAACGTTTGTGCTGTGGGGTCTGTAAGAGATGGGATTCTCAACATGTTGCTTCAATGATGTCCAATTGTTTTTTTTGGTAGTTTGTTATTGTTTTAGTGAAGTGAAAGCAAGTTGTTTTGGTCTTGTGATGTACAGGGTGCAGAAAAAGTTCTCGATCGAATTTTCAAAATTAAATTAAAGGTATTATTTTTTAATTAAATTTATCCATTTTTGGCTTATTTTGTTTATAGATACATATATTTTTATGTTTCACATTTAAATTTCTTAAATTTAATTTGCATTTGTTTAAAGTGAGTCAAGGTGAGGCCATTATTCAACTTTTTTTATGCAGGAAAGACGAACCCAGAGATTATTAAGATCTTAAAAGCTCCAAAATCAACAGTTCAGGATGCAGTAAACTGATACAAAGAACTTGGGACATCAGATGATCGTCCCAGAAGTGGACGACCCCAAACTGCTTGCCTTCAATTAAATTAAAGGCCATTAGGGAGTGAATAAGGAGGAACCCCAAGGAAAATGGCTAGGGACTTGAAAATTGATGAAAAAACTGTCAGAACAATTGTCAAAGATAATCTCAAGTTGTCTTCTTTCAAGATGACCAACAGACACCAACTGACAGCATTACAAAAGCAAAAGAGGGTGAAAAGAGCCAAGATTCTTCTGAACCAAATGAAGAATGAAGGATGCTGGAAAAATTATCTTTTTTGATGAAAAAAATCTTCATTGTTGAGGCCCAGTTCAACTTGCAGATTGACAAAATTTTAGCTAAGAGTGCTGATAGCATTCCCAGTTCCATAAATTCTGTTTACTGTTGTGACGGTAGCCGTTTAGTTTGTTCCTTGTTTTAATTTGAAGTTTATTTTTGGCAATCCGGTTTGGTTATTTCACTCATATTTAAGTCAGTGCAGCGTAGTTTTTTTTTCTTTTCATTCGTTCGTTCATCATTGGTGCAGACATTTCGTTGGTTGGTAAATCATTCTTTCGTTCAAAGAAACACGTATTAAGCAGGTAGAACTTGATTTGTTTGTGTTATTTTGATTTATTTAATACTGTTTTGTGTTTTATTTATAGTTACCGTCGTCTCTAATACATTCATTAACATTGGTTCGTTCGTTGATGTTGTGGAGTGACGTCGCGTAGGTAAACGAAACTGCTTAGTATATCCTTAAGCTGCAACAAGGTGTGCTGCAGCTACAGTAACTGCTTAAGTTGAAAAATGAATTCGCAAAAAAGCGTAAGTATTGCTGAACAAGAAATAAATTCACTGCCTGGACCAAGTGTGAAACCGGAGAATAGCCAGATCGAAACAATCAAGCCACGTGTAAAGAAATTGACGCCTAAGGCTCTACAATTTAAAAGTGAAGAATTTAAGAAGAAATTTGAAAAGGAAATTAAATTAACTGACACGGCAATCAGAAACTTAAGACTTACCTTAATTATTTCTGAAGTTGGCGAAGAGATTCGAGCCGTTTCTGTTTTAGCAAATAAAGGTTTAGGTAATGTTAAAGGTGTTCTAGAAGAACTTCAGAGCCTTGTAAAAGAATCCGAATATAAAGTATTAGAAGGTAAGTATTTGGAATTGCAAAACAGTTTTGACAAAGCTTTGGAAAAGGCTCAAGCTGCAATGGAGCGTCTCGCTGCGAAAGCTGAAGGTAATCTGTCAATCAAGTCTAGAGGATCCGATGTGCCCACGTGTAGTCGCTCGAGTAGATCTAAGAAAAAATCATTACTAAAAAGAAGAATTGAAAGATTGGAACAATCTTTAAAGGCTCAATCAGATTTACAAGGAAGGTCAAAGCAAATTGAAGAATTAGAAACCGGTGAAAATGCTTGTGATATTTCTCTTCCACCTATGGAGACGGAAATGGAAAGACAGAGTCGTATTCTAAGTGCGTTAGAAGGCCCATCACAGGAAAGACTAGTGAACAACCCTGCACCAGGACGTAGAATTATAGAATCTTCACACTATCAACCAAGTCAGGCTCCCAATTTTCCAAGCGCATTTTGTCGAATACCTGATGTGAAAATAGAACCTTTTAGTGGAAATGTGGTTGAATTCCCCGCTTGGGAAATTGCATTTAATGCGTTGATTGAAAGTCAACTGACTTCAATCGAATTAAAAATTAATTTGTTAAGTCAGCACTTGAGTGGCGAAGCAAAGTCTCTAGTCCTTGGTCTGCTCTCGAACCACACTGAATCTTCGTATCAAGCTGCGAGAAATCGACTCAAGCAGAGGTATGGCAACCCCACAATAATCAGCCAAGCTTTCCTTGATAAGTTGCACGAATGGCCTATTATAAAATCCCATCAAGCGGAAAAATTGCTTAAGTTTTCTGATCTATTAGTTCAAATATCAGAAATTAAAAAAAACGTTAGCGGTTTAGGTATTCTAGATTTTCCTCAAGAAACGAAGATCATTCTTTCGAAATTGCCTACCTACATCGAAAACGAGTGGAGAAATTCTGTATGCATGTGGAGAGAAGTAAACAACTCTTACTCCTATCCCCCATTTGAATATTTTGTACAGTTTATAGAAAGGAGAGCGACAAGAGCCAACATTCCCGAGCTGCAAAACATTGTAAGATCTTCCGGAGCAATGAAAACTACCAATACTAGACGTGATTCAAAAGGTGCTATGACTTTAACAACCAGTATTTCGGATAAATCTCTAATTTGTACGTATTGTTCGAAAAATCATGATATTAATAACTGTGTTGAATTTTCCAGGTTATCCAGAGAAACTTGTATGAACTTCTTGAAGGACCGCAGGTTGTGTTTCGCATGCGGATCTACTTCTGAACATTATTCGAGAATATGTAACAACCGAAGTAAGTGCAAAATTTGCGGTAAATGGCACCTTACTGCCCTGCATATTTATAACAATGATGTGGTGACGAGTTTAAAATGTACCGAAGTTGATGCTTGTAACAACAATCAAAGCGATTTAGTTGACAACTCTATGATAGTTCCGGTATGGGTTCGTAGCAGAATGAATTCTTCAAAAGAAATACTTTGTTATTGTATTTTAGACGATCAATCAAACGCTTGTTTTATATCGAATAAGTTACGACAGCAATTAGGAGTAAGCAGGTCCCCTACCACTTTGACACTGTCTACAATGCATAAAAGCAGAAGTTTTATTACATATAAGCGTGTTTGGGATTTGGAAGTACTTAGCTTTGATCGTAAAACATGTATTCAACTTCCACCAGTGTTTACCAGAGACCACATTCCTGCAAGCCGATCTCAGATTCCCAAACCCGAAGTTGCCCAAAGTTGGAAACACTTAGAGGCTGTATCTCGTCAAATGGTTCCGTTTCATGATTCGGCAGATGTCGCTATTTTGATAGGAAACAACCTTCCCAGCGCAATTAGACCAAGAGAAGTTATAGCAGGTAATGATGACGAACCCTATGCGCAAAAATCTATTCTAGGCTGGGGAATTGTTGGTGTTGTTGGTTCTTCCGAAAAAGGTAATGTTTTGGTATCTAATCGGATAAGTGTATCCAGTAGGAGCAGCCTTCCTGTGACAACAGCTACCTCTAAAGCATTAGTCAAACCTCAGGAAACTTACTCTAATGCTAAATTTGTTTTCACGACAAAAACTAAAGAAATTTTTAATCCTTTACAGGTCAGGCAAATGATGGAGATCGATTTTATCGAACCAGGTGGAAAAAACATCGAATTGTCAATAGAAGACCAAAGGTTTGTCAAAAAGCTCTCGGACAACATTCAACAGCAAGACGACGGCCATTACGTTATGCCTTTACCTTTAAAATCAAATCAAATTGCATTGCCAAATAATAGACCATTAGCTTTTAAGAGATTAATGCAATTAAAATGTCGTTTCAGGAGGAATCCTTTGTTTCGTCAGGACTACGTGAAATTCATGAATGAAGTAATTACAAATTGGGCTGAAAAGATTCCGGACTTTGAATTAAACTTGGATAATGGAAATGTGAACTACGTACCTCATACTGGAGTCTATCATCCGAAGAAACCCGGTAAAATTCGTGTAGTTTTTGATTGTTCAGCTGAATTTGAAGGAGTGTCTATTAACGATTATCTGTTGAGAGGTCCCAATTTAATGAATGGTTTGGTGGGGGTCCTCTGTCGTTTTCGTTTAGAAGAAGTGGCACTTGTTGCGGACATCAAGGCTATGTTTCACCAGTTCTTAGTTTGCAAAGGTGATAGAGATCTTTTGAGGTTTCTTTGGTGGGAAAATGGTGACACAAAAAAACCGGTTAAAGAGTATAAAATGATGGTACATCTTTTTGGAGCAGTTAGTTCTCCTGGTTGTGCAAATTTTGGGTTAAAAAGAGCAGCTGATGATGGTGAGATTGAATTCGGTGAAGCTGCTGTTAATTTTGTTTGCAATAATTTTTATGTAGACGATGGTCTTATTTCAGTCTCTTCAGTGAAAGAAGCAATCGACCTTCTGCGAAATAGTCGTGATCTTTGTGCAAGGGCTGGATTGAAGTTGCACGAGGTTGTATCGAATAAATTAGAAGTTTTGGAGTGCTTACCTGAATCAGACAGAGCTACCTCCAAATCATTTAACATTCGTACTGACTCACTTCCGTTGGAACGTGCTCTTGGAGTTGTTTGGTGCATTCAAAACGATACGTTTCAATTTAGAATCAATACTCGTAATAAAGTGCGTTGCTCTTTTGTTTTAGGTAAAGCCAGAGTCACATCCCTGAAACAAATAACTCCAACAGCAGCTGTGGTGTTAGGGAAAATGAACAAGTTTCTTAAAGATGAATCGAAACTTGTGAACGTCAAAGAATATTTCTTGGTTGACAGTAAGATTGTTCTTGGTTATATAAATTATGAAGACTTTTGGACCTTTTTGACTGAGGTTAAATGTATGATACCCTTAACTCCTAATCATGTGTTGACAAAGAAGCCAAATTTGTTATTACCATCCCCTGCAAAATTTTTTGAAACAGATCAATACGCGAAAGAGCGCTGGAGGCGGGTGCAGCTCTTGTCCGATCAATTTTGGAAGCGATGGTGAAAGGAATATCTTCACCTGCTGCAATCGCGTACGAAGTGGGTCGCCCGAAAAAGGAACATGAAAGAAGGAGACGTGGTCATTATCAGCTACAATATCTCCGAACCTCGCAGCCAATGGAGGTTGGGCCGAATTGAAAATCTCTACCAATCAGAAGATGGTCTTGTGCGAAAGATCAAGTTGGCAGATACGCACTTAGATCTGTTTGGACGAAGGACAAAACACTTTTCCTTTTTAGAACGACCAATACATAATATCGTTCTGTTGATTTCCGCCGAAGATGAACCACAAAGAGACAATTGTTGAGGAGGAAGAACGTTCGATTTCTGTGCTGCTTATCGTTTTGCTTCGTGTACATTGTTTTTTGATATCGCTTGCTATAATAATTGTGTATATTTTGCCGTCGTGTGTAATCGTAATTTTTGTAACTAATTGTGTGACCTTTATTTGCGTTTAATTCATAGTTCATAGCGCCTTCGTTTAAAACCGTATTTAGTTTCACCTAGGGGTTTTACTAAAACAGTTTTGGGGGGTATGTGACGGTAGCCTGACGGTAGCCGTTTAGTTTGTTCCTTGTTTTAATTTGAAGTTTATTTTTGGCAATCCGGTTTGGTTATTTCGCTCATATTTAAGTCAGTGCAGCATAGTTTTTTTTTCTTTTCATTTGTTCGTTCATCATTGGTGCAGACATTTCGTTGGTTGGTAAATCATTCTTTCGTTCAAAGAAACGCGTATTAAGCAGGTAGAACTTGATTTGTTTGTGTTATTTTGATTTATTTAATACTGTTTTGTGTTTTATTTATAGTTACCGTCGTCTCTAATACATTCATTAACATTGGTTCGTTTGTTGATGTTGTGGAGTGACGTCGCGTAGGTAAATGAAACTGCTTAGTATATCCTTAAGCTGCAACCAGGTGTGCTGCAGCTACAACTGTCACCAAAAACCTGCCTCGGTAATGGTATGGGCTGCCATCTCTGAGAATTGGAGATCCCCTCTCATTTTTGTTAAAGAGGGTGCCAAACTGAACACAAACTTGTACATTCAGGATATTTTGACTCCAGCCCATGTTGAAATGAAGAAACATTTCAAAGATTGACCCTTTCACATTCCAACAGGATGGTGCGCCTTCTCACACTGCAAACAAAACCGAAGACTGGTGTGAGAGTCACTTTCCAGCTTTCTGGAGGAAAAAATTGTGACCTCCTTCATCACTTGACTTGAACTCTCTGGACTTTTGTGTCTGGTCCATCTTGGCATCTTGAAAGAGGCCTGTGCATCAGCCCATGATAATATTGAAGTTTTGAAGAAGTCTCTTAAGTGAGAATGGGCCAAAATTCTCCAAGAAACCTTTTGTGCTGCAGTGAAAAGCTTCAGGGGGAGGCTTGAGCATGTAATTGAAGCCAAAGGCAGCCATATTGAAATAATAGATGGTAGAAATGTTAAATGGGTCTCTAACAAATTGTGTGTTGATTTTTGTTTAATTTCAACCTTTATTAGTTGTTAACTTTAACTTTTTATAAGATTGGGGATTTTCTCTGCACCCTGTATACTGAAGGTGGTGAGCAAAGGTAAGTGATTGGATGTAAGGGAGTGGATGGTCTGCCAGCTAGTGCAGTCATGCAAGACTGCTGATGCAGTAGCAATGTTTGGTGAAGTAGGTTGTTGTGTTTGATTGAATGGTAAACGTTTTAGAGTGTTTTTGTTTAATGTGATGTGATTGGAGTTTAGCAGGATGTTTTTGATCAAATCTCCTTTATGGTCTTGGGTTAGCGAATACCATAACGATGAGTGAGCATTAACGTCTGCTGTGATGATTGTGTTTGGAAGATTTGTTATGGTTGTAAATGTGCTGGATATGATTGAGTCTTGTGTTTGTGATAGCTGGGTGGAATGTACATGTTTGCAATGAGTAATTGCTGTGATGTAGAAAGATAAATTTTGATGTTTTGTAGTTCAGTAGGAAAGATGTTTGATGTATTAAGTTGTGAAAAACTGATGTTGTTTTTAATGTAAGTTAGGAGGCCTCCTCCTTGTTTGTGAGTGTGATCTGTTTGGATAGGTGTGAAGTGAGAAATGTTTGGTGTTTTGTGGGATTGATTGAGTTTTGTCTCTTGTATTGTTATGACATCTTGTGTATTTTTAATAAGTAGTTGTATTTCATCTGTTTTGTTGCAGATGCCATTTGCATTAAGTTGCAGGACTTTGAGAAAATTCTTTGGTGATGTTGTATCCATTTGTGTTCTGTGTTTAAAAGTGCTGTAAAGTGAGCATACCATGAATTGTTGTAATTTTTTGTTGTGATTTGGGAGTATTTTAAATGCACCCAGTGCTTTGTCTATTTACATAAAAATGTTTGATGTTTAGTGATATGTTTGAGACAAATGTCACAGACCCATTTGTTTTTTTATGATCCAGGGTTTGCCCCCAAGAAAGTGTACTTTGCTCCCAAGAAAGAGCAATCTGATCATCCTGAGTAAACTGAAAAATTGCTGTCCTGAGAAGCCTGAGGCAAGTCTTTTCGCATCAGATAAAGCAAGAGCCTCACCCAATAGAGATCAGACAGGAAGCAGAAATGAGCCAATTTGTAGTGGTTAAAGATCAACCACCAGTGCACTAACCTAACAAGGCAGACTCATTTAGAAAAGTACTTTTTAAACAGATCTTTGTCAAGTACCTGAATGCAGACTTTTTTAAGCTGTGTGATGCCCAAGGCAGCATGAAAAACGTTCTAGGTAACATATCATGGATTTTGCAGTGTAAACCTACTGCAAAGAGATTTTTATATCAAAGAATTTCTTCTCCTAGACTGCTTGGTTGTCACAGCTTTTGAGCACAGTCTGCCCAGGTTTAAAGTTGCCATCTTGTGAACTGCATTTTGTTTGGTCTCTATCTACAAACCTCTTGGCATGGATATTCCTAATTGGGGAAATAAAATCTCTGGCTGACCCAGCTTTACAGGTCACTGAGACACACAAACTTTTCCACCACAGTAAGGTAATAATTCATATCCCAAGTTTTGGTATCACAGTTTACTTTTAAATATGCGACAATAGCAATTATAAGTTTTGCATATTAAAAATAATAGTAGTAAAATATTGTCTTAATGACATTACATGATGACAAACGACAACAATGACAATGAATACAAGTGAAGTTAAATCAAAATTATTTAATTTCTGGCCAAATTGGTTTGCCAATGAATTTGTTCCATTGAATTGTCTCTTACCCAATTGTTCCTGTAAAATTGTTATGCAACCAATTGAATTGACCCGGGAATTGAATCTTTGATGTGAATATGAAACATGAAAGCACTAAATCTGGTAAAAATAGAGCTTAAATTATTTAGTTAATGTTACATAAAATCATTAAATCATATTCACAATTTGTTGCTAAGTAATTTTTCAATTAACATTTTGAAAAAATTCTCTTTTTAATATGATAGTATAATTTCTTAAATGTTTATCCTGTAGTATCTTAAAATGTGAAGCTATCTTTCATACCACTCAAGTTTCTAGTGGCAGTGCAATAGACCTTGCTACCAGTTTCCTGATTGAAAGACTTGAGAACAACAGACCTACACAATGGGAAGAGACTGTTCAAAACATCAATTTCATGCACTCAAGTTGCAAGGCATGGAGATACATTGATAGGCTAACTATCAAAGCTAGGAAACCTCTTGGAGAGTGCCCAATTACTGCCAATGCCATAGTATCGCAACTTATAAATAATAGGTCTTACCCTACTGTGATAAAGATGTAGCTCATCAATTGACTAAAGAGGTATCCAAACTATGGAAGATCCCAGCACCATCAGAGCACAACATTCTTCAACAAAGAATTCATTTCTGCTCTAAATCACCTAAAACCAGGAAAAGCCCAGGCCCAGATCATATATGCTCACAATTTGTCCTCCATAATGGCAAAGCTATAAAGCTCTGGCTGCATATGTTTTTATCCTCCTGTGTGCACCATCATATGATCCCTAAAATTTGGAGACAAGCTGACATGATTGCCATACCAAAGCCCAATAAACCTCTGGATAATGTGAAAAGCTATCACCCTATCTCACTTCTATGCATCCCATATAAAATTTTTGAATGACTCATCCATATTGACATTGAGCCAATAATTGATTCCCTCCTTCCATCTGAACAAGTGGGATTTTGATGTGCCTGGTCCACTCTAGAACAGGTCACTTGTATGAGCCAAGATATCAATGATTGCTTTGAGGATAAAAAGAAGGCTGATGCTGTGTTTATTGACTTCAGAGCTGCCCATGATATCATATGGCATTGTGGCCTAGTTTGCAAAGTCCTCCAACTTTTGCATGACAGGCACATGGTCAAAATGATAATGGAGCTTATTTATAACTGTGGCTTTCCCCTCATCATGGGTTGTGGATGGAAAAGCAGACTGTGGTATCTAAAAATGGCATCCCACAGGTATCTGTCGTGGCTCCCTCCTTTTCAACATTTACATCCATGACTTTCCTTTAACAACATCAAAGCTGTATGCCTATGCTGATGATTTGGCTAGAGTGCATTCCATTGCAGAATGGTCCTCGTTGGAAAGAGCTTTTAACCAGAACATGGCAACTTTGACAACATATCTACAGAGATGAAGACTAAAGCTCAGCAAATCGAAAACCATTTCAAAAGTGTTCAATCTCAACAACAGGAAAGCTAAACATGAGCTAAAGATCATGTATGAAGAAAATAACTTGTCCTTCAACCCTAATCCTACTTCCAGTATCTTGGTGTCACTCTAGATTGGACTTTCACATGCTGATAGCATTTGAAAACATTGTGCAAGAAGTTGATATCATGCACTGCTTTGATCTGTCAACTGGCAGGTACAAGATGTGCAACTTGTGAATGTGAGGAGCTTGTGCAACAACTTTACACACTTCAACCCTAGCCCTTGTACACTCCACTGCTGAGTGCTGTGTTCCAGTATGGCACTGCAGCACTCATACTCACCTGCTCGACAGGCCTATTAATGAAATGCTGCACATTGTTACAGAATGCTTGAAATTAACACCCACTGAGTATCTTCCAGCATTGTCTGGCTTCCCCTGCTGAGCTTTGCTGCAAAACTGCTCGTCAGTTTTCTGAGCCAAGTCATGCACTTTATAATTACAGGGTGATTCACCGAAGTGTTGACAAATTAAAACTGAATTATCCAACTTACTATAAGGGCAAAAGAAACAAGTTTTTAATAGATAGAATGGAAATTTAATGGGCTTTCACATAAAATTCAAATTATTCAATGTAGCCCCCTTTGTTTTTCACAAGGCGCCTAAGACGTGGAAGTACGCGGCGCACGTGGCATGCACCACTTCTGGGTCAATTTCTTCCCATGACGCCTTCAGTTTTCGTTTAAGGGTTTCGATATTTGGATGGGATGTTGAGCAGGCTTTTTGCTCCAGAATGGACCAAATCTCAAAGTCCATTAGGTTCAAATCGGGTGAAGAAGGGGGCCATACTTCCTTCTCCCAAAACCCTTTAAAATTGGTCTTGCACCAATGCTGGACTGCTTTGGCTGTGTGGGAGGTTGCCCCATCTTGTTGAAGCATAATTCCTTCCTCTCCCACTGTTTCTTGAACCCAGGGAATGACTTTTTCTTCCAACATCCGACGATAGATAGTTTGGTTAATTTTCACGCCTTCATCGATAAAGATTAGAGGTGTTTTCAGGCCTGTTGAAGTGACTCCTGCCCAAACCATCACGGAAGAAGGTTTCTGCCTCCTAAATGAACTGCAACGTTCAACTGGCACCATGTCCTTGTTTGGAATCCAAATCCTGTCATTTTGGTAGTTGTGGATAGCTTGGACAGTGAAAAGCTTCTCATCTGTCCAAAGCACTTGAGGCCGCGTGCCAACAACAAATCTCTTGATCAAAACCTTAGCTCTATCAAGCCTTTTCTTCTTAGTGGCGTTTGACAGGAGGTGCCTCTTGGTAAATTTGTACGGGTAGACGTGGATATCATCCTTGAGAAGCCTTTGCATGGTGCTCACGCTTACAGAGGTGTCCTTAGCCAGTTTTCTTGCGCTCCTTGAAGGGTTCTGCCTCAACCTCTCCCTGACCTTCTTAATCAGTTCCTTTGTCCTGATGGGTTTTTCAGGAGTACTTCTGATTCTTGGAGCACAACTTCCAGTCTCCCTGAACCTCTTTACAGCCTTGTAAACACCTCCACGACTCACAAATCGCTTCATCAACCGGAAAATTTTCGCAGGTGGAAGTCCTTTCTTGCAATACCCTTCAACGATGTCATTTACTGTCTTTGCCATCTTACTTTTCTAGATTAAATATTCTTATTGATATTGAAAACTTACTCTAGAATATATAATAACAATCTGAAGAGGTAATGCGAAGTTAATAATGGAATAAAGTATTTGTCAACACTTCGATGAATCACATAAAGTATTTGTCAACACTTCGGTGAATCACCCTGTACATTACTAGATCTATGGCTTAGAGACATCTCAAGTCAAGAAAACCATTTGTTGATGAAGCACAAACTCTATTGGCTTACTACACCAATGCTCCAACATGAAAAGAGAACTGACTCAAAAACATCTCACGACTTTACTTTTCTGTTTCTGAAGTAGGTTCAATCCAACAGGACATGAACTTAGTCACTAAGCCTGGGTATGGCTTAATTGCTTCTGCACTGGCATTGGACAATTTGGTTCCTTAATGTACAAAAGGGGACTGATAACACTGCAGCTTGCAAATGTGATGCAGAATAACAAACTGTGGACCACATCCTATATTATTATCCCATCTACTCACTTCCTGGAGCAGTCATACTATCATCTCTGACCTTAAATGACAACAACATCAAATGGTTGCTCAAAGATTGTCGAAACATCTTAACTCCAAAGGTCAAAAGACAATATCTCAAACAAAAGAAGAATTATCTTAAAAAATTTCTTTATCCAGCTAGTTCATAGACGCATTTAATAGTTTTTCTATATATTATATACAAATTACTTGCAAACATACACTGTCATTTGTTGTTTCATATTTTATATCAAAATAAGAAAGTTAGTCACTAACTAAATTATTAGTGTTTATCTTTACAATTTCAGATAAAAAGTCAGTTTTATTTATATACAGTATATGCATATATTTAAGTTGTTAATGTGTCAAACTTTAATTAAAACAAATGTTATGCATTGTTTTAGATATGAAGCACCATCTACTCTTTTTTTTAGTACATTATTTTCCCCATTGATTTTTTTAGCTGCTGGAACCACTTTTGAACTTCCTATTACATTTAAGCCCTTACAAAAGGTATGGTTGTGGTTTTGAAATTTTTCTTTGAATAAATATTATAATGGTTAAGGAGAGTAATTATGGTGCAATTACTTTTAAGAAAGTCTAGAAGAATTTTTGGTTTTATCAGTGTCACAGCTTGCCAGAACTTTTATTTTATACCCAAAAACAAAAATTGATCTGTAAAGTTCTATTTTTGTTTCCTTTTTGTGGTGATTATTCAATAATAATTAGTTCTATTAAGTTTGCAATTTTAAAGGAAACTTTATTATTACTTATTGTTAAAATGACTTATTACTATTAGTTTTGCATCTAAAGAAAGTCCAAAAGCTCAAAACATTGTGCAATTTTTTTATGAAAAACTCTTGATTGTGTTTTAATTTCATTCATAATAATTTCATAATGATTATGACCTTGTATTTTTAAAGTGATGCTTAAAATTGTATGTTTCATGCCAGCAGTAATTTGCAGTGACTGTTCACAAACATTTCTTGGGACATACTGAAAAGCTACTTCCAAAAAAGTTTTGTGACCCAAATTAATTCTTTAAAATTAAAGGGAAGACTAAAAGTTTTCACTTGCTTTAGAAAAAAACGTTTTAGCCATTAATACTTGCATAAAGACCATTTTATGGATAATCCCTCATTGTGTTAAATCTTGCAATGCAACTTTCAGTGATATTTGCAGACCCTTGATTTACAGCAGTAAAATCTACCAAAAAAACCGTTTGAGGTGATTCTTATTACAGAGTTGCAGAGTTGGAATTGTATGAAGTCAGATTTTTAAACTCCATAAAGTTAATGTCAGAATTTTTTCGAAACTGTTATTAACAAGTTTTTGCCAGATTTTTGGCTTTATATCAAGATGACAACTCTAGAAGTTGAGTCAGCATTTGAGAAATCCTAATCATATAAACTTGAAATTGGACTTGATACCTTCAAGCAATGATAAAGTTGATTCCAAAATTTTGTTATAAAAAATTAATGTGTTCTTGATTATAATGCACATCCTTGTTTAGAATGGACAATTTAAAAGCTTTTTTCAAGAGCAATAGTTACAAAATACAACAATTTTTTTCCAAATTGCATAAGTTTTATTCAGCTAAAAATATTTATCCATACCATACTTTATACCTCCATTGCCCATTTGAGCATAATTTTAGTGCTTTGTTATAACCTTTCCTAATGCTCTTTAAAATTAATAATTTTATCCTACCATTCTTAACAAGAAAAAAACTTCCAAAAGTACTCATAATTATATTCTGTGACTATTGCTTTTTTCAGTATAGTGAGTTAATTATATTCTAAAATAACTTTACTGTTTTTAAAGTAAAATTATAAAAATGTGAGTAAGCTAGTTTAAACTTTTTTGTCATTTTTCTGTTAGTACATTTTTAAAAATTGTAATTTTAATTTATATATTATATTTTTGACAATATATGCAGCTTGATTAAAAGTAATGTATAAGGTAGCTTACAAATCTAAAGTTTGTGCTGTTACATTTTTAAGGAGAATTACTATGACCAAATAAAGTTTACCACTTTAAATGGATCATTTATTCTTGACTTGCAAGGGTTGCTTCCTCAACACTGTGTACATATTCCAAAAAACATTTACTTTGGAGTTTCAGCTGTTAAAGTAATTGCAGAGTTAAGGTTTGAGGTTAAAAATTTAAGGTAAGATAATTATTGTATTAAAAAATAAAGAAAAAAAAGTTAGTTAACCTTTTTGTTGTAAAATAGAGTTGTTTTACCTTTGTATTAGATATAATATGTATTGTAATTAACCAATAAATATATAATTATGATTATATAAAATATATAATTAGCTAATAAAATATTGAATCAATAAATGTATATTAATAACTCACACATATTCAACAAACTTGTTACAGTCAATGAAAACTAATCATGCAAGAACTCAAAACCAATAAGTACAAAAATCAAACCATATAGAAACTAAATTTGCATTTACTTTAATTGCTGCTTTGGTAAAAATATGATTACATTGTTTACATAAGTAAGGTTAATAATAAAAAAAATAAGATAAATATTTATTAATATTTATCAACAAACATTCAAACAAAGCAAATTTTAAAAATACCATGACCAAGTTATGGTCTACAAGGCTTCATCAGTGCTGTGATTACTAGTCCTTATTCAGGTCTATTTAAATAGCCTAACTAGATTTACCTTTGTGGTAAACCTGATACAAGTCTAGGGTAAATTATGCACTTTTGCTGACAAGAATAAAAGTTTTTTAAACAAAACTATTCATAATTTTTGACATATCTATTATTGATGCATTGCAGACCACAAATTTACAACAACTTACAGAGTTCTGATTTGAAACAAAAATTTACAAATTGATGCAAGTGATTTTTAAAAAATATGTCTGAAACGAAATTGACAAATGGATTTTTTTTGTTTTAAATATATCATCTAACAAAATAAATAATGAAAAGGAAGAAATGTTGAAATTAACAAAAAGTTGCGTTCACATGATTATGGTTAGTTTCAAAAAAACTTTGCATTTATTCACTTTGGCTATATGCTTGGGTAATGTTTTCCCATTGAAAAATAATTGTTTATTATTTCAGTCACTTCTGAATGTTATGGTTGACATTTTCATTACTTTAAGATGACCTATGTTGTTGATAAAACCAATTTAATTCTTTCTGTTTTAGTTGGTCTTTAAAAAGATTATTTTATTGCTCTCATCCTTTCATTGAGCACTGTGCAAGGAAGATCGATTCACTTTTACAATATATATATAATCTTTAATTTACAATGGCTAATGGTGAACAATTTAACACAAGTAGGGTAGAGGCACTGTACATTATTTATCCAAATGATTAAACAAGATACTTTAAAAAAACATTTTATTATCTATTATAAAAAACAAAGTGAATTTTAAATAATAAAAATCAGAATCAAAATTGGCACAGAAATTGAAAATTTTTGTTTGGATCAGCATAAAAAAAAAAAAATTGGCATCATCCCATCACTAGTTTTAACTAGATTTACACTGGTATTTAGCAGTATCTTTTTTTTGAGATTTAGCTTGGTTGCTGATTGATTTGAAAATAAGTTCAAATTCTCAAAAAATTTATTTAAATTTTGATTATTACAAAAATTGTTTTCAATTGAAATGCTTCCTAAAATTTTTTTGGTTGGTAGCATAACAATAATATAATACAGTTATGGAATATGCTAAAAATTTATCAACAAAAAGTTTAGTTTTAAAGAAGTGAAAACTTATTATTAGAAAACATCATTTTTTATTTTTTTATTTTATTAATATGAATATTGTAATCATATCTTTGTAAAAACAAGACTTAAAGTAAAAATGTACTTGGTTTCAATTCAGTAAAAGTTTTCAGTTCCTATGTTGCCCAGTATTAGTATTCTGACCACCCAGTCATGGGTCAGTTAACTAATCCAGTGGTTTTCAACCTTTCATGGTTCATGACCCCTTTTTAAAGACTCTTAACACCCATGGCCCCTGGGTAACTAATAAAGACATTGTCCTAAAAAACTATTGAAGACTAAAAAGAAAGTTTATCTTTAGAAAACTGTCTCTGATTTCTTCATTTATTGTCTAAAAAGACTACTGATGACAAAAAAAAGTTTATTTCTTTGAAACTGTCTCTGATTTTTTCATTTTTATATTTTTTTCCCAAAAGATTAGTGAAGACTAAAAAAAGGTCTTTAGCAAAGGCTTCTGCTCATGGCTCCCTGGAGAATGCTTTGTGGCTGCTTTGGGAGCTAAGGGCTCTGGTTAAGAAACATTGGTCTAATCAGTGATTCAATAATCATAATTTTTCTTTCATTGCTTTATGCTTTCTAAGAAATTTTACAATTATTGAAATTCCGAACCCTTTGGTTAATTGTGAAGGTGAGCAGCAACCTGATCATTATTCTGCAAAGGTGTATTAGAATGTAAATTATCATTTAATGATTTGCAAACAAATTTCTTACACTTCATATATTCTCCTTGTTTTTGGCACATTTTCACATTTCTGCATAATTAGAATTGACTATATGACTATATTGTTCCAAATTATTGATATTTTTTTAAATTGTGTTTTGTGTAAAGACCTGTAGATTTTGTAAATTGTTGAAAGAGGTTTATGTTTCTTTAAAAATTTTTTCTTAATTTGAACCATAAAAAAATAGGAAGGAAAGCAGCACCAAATGAATTACATGGTGCATCTACAATTGTTGCTAAACTACTGATGTGCTTTTTATTTATTTTTTCTTTTAAACCTATTACTTTTTTCGATTTAATTGCTTAGTAATTATTTCATCTCTTTGACAATCTTGGAAATATTTTTTTTTTATGTTGCATTAAACAAAATTTTATCAACAATAAAAGCCTATTTTATAAAAAGGTAAGTAGGGAATCATTCTTAACTTTGTGAATGCTTTAATTTATATGACCAAAATTACTTTTGGCCTGCAATATATTCACTGATTAAGAAAATGCATAGACAATGGTAATTTGAGCTCTTGCCATTGGCAAATGACACATTACTGTGCAAAATTACAAAGATACATTCTATTTAAACCAATATCACATTGGTACTTCATTGTTTGCAACTGTATTGTGCTAATTTTCAACAGCCAGGACAATTACTAGTGAAAATTGGCTTGGTATTAAAGTGCGATCAGTAATGTGTAATTTGCGTTGGTTGTAAGAGGTCAAATTACAACTGTGTGTACATTTTTTAAATATTAGTTGATTATATTTCAAGCCAGAAGTGATTTTGGTCATATTAGTTAAAGTATTAGCAAAATTATGAATGATTCCTTACTCACCTTTCTATAATAATTTTTGCTTGCCATAAAGCAAACAATTTTTAAAACTTTATATAGGACAATATAATTAACCAGGCTATTAGCAAATAACTTTATTTCATTATGAGCCTTATTCAAATTAAATTATGTTTAAAAGTCAAAAAAGTTAAGTCAAGAAATTAGCAAATGAGAGAAGATAATTTAGTTGTTTTAAATTATGGTTATGTAAAGGTAGCTAGAATCCATTTCACCTGGGCCTAAGTTGAAAAATATTAAACAATTATTAATTTTGCTTACATTTAGTGAATTATCTACAACCTTTTTTTGGAATGTATCAAAACCTTTTCAAATTGTTCCTTCTCAAGGTATTTTACATCCCAAATCTTCAACTACAATGCAAGCATCATTTTTCCCAAGTTTTGCTGGTTTATTTGATGCATTAGCTGTATTTCAATATGGCAAAAACTTACAAAGTTATATAAATTTGAATGGAATAGGTAAATTTTATGTGTTACCTGATTTCTTATTATTATACTAAAATTTTTATGATCTTTTTTTAGGAAAATATCCATATATTTTGATGAGTTGCAAACAAAATCTGAATAAATGTGATTATAAACAACAGGTTTTAAATTTTAAAAATGTTCTTTTTAATCAAAAAACCTCGAAAAAAATATTTTTACATAATGTTTCCAATGGTAAGTGCTAGCAACTTTTTCATATGTTATTATGTTGCATTAAAGCACTTTTATTAAGTACTGTGTGGTTTTTTGTAGTTCAAGCAACATATACAGTATCTTTGTTGACAAAAATGAAACAACTGTACAGTCCTTTTGTTATAAAAAAAACAACTGGCTTGTTAGCATCAATGGACAAAGAAAGTTTGCCAGTGAGAGATTTTTATAAATATTTGCATGAACTGCTTCAGTGATTTACTACCATTGATCTGTGAATGTGCATCATGAAAATAAATAACAATTATTTTAATTGTATTACAGTGTTGCTTTGCTACTTTGCAGTTTACCCATTGCAAATTCACTGCATTGCAGCATCCACCAGTTATATTTTTTTTTTATTATTTTTTGCAAAATATTTAATTTTGCAAAATATCTTGGATATTTTGGAACAGTTCATATAGATCTTTAACCAGCCTAAACAACTGAAGGAGTAGTCACAGGAATGGGATGATGACATGGTTTGGTCTGTTCACTTCTGTACTTGATCAACAAAGTGATGGGTCCATATAAGTTACTTTTTGATCAAAAGAAGCAGCAAAAGCAACTTCTCATCACAATGTTTTTTTCGTTTTGCAGAAAACAGCCAGCTCCTCTTGCTACTGTGCCACTATGGTCAAAATTCAAAGTATAAACACAGTATTGCCACTCTGCAGAAATTCACGTATTGCAGCCAATCTCAGAATGCATATACTGCAATAACCAAGGAAACACTGTATAATTTTTCCATGTTTAATAATAAAAATTATTTTAGATATTCTATATGCCTTGCATACCATATCAAAATGATATTGCTTATGTTGAAGTAGAAATAGCTGGAAATGTTTCTAAATCTATATTTAAGTGCATTGGATATTGTGAAGGTAATACAAAAGTTGAGTAGTATTAATTGTATATTTAATTTTATATAAGCTGCTAGTATGCAGGGTTGTTATATTGTTTTTGTATTATTAATTTTTAAAAAATTCACGCATTAAAAAATGTTTAAAAGTGATTTTATTGTTCATAAATGTAGTTGCTGAAACACATTTTAATAAGATATTGGAACTATCACAGAGTATAATTCAATAGCATTAGTTACAACCTAAATTAGGTTGATTAAAAATACAAAAGTTTGCTTTTTTAACTAAGATATAATTCTGCTTATATCTATATGACAAAAATTCACTATTTATCCAGAAATGCTTCAACAAGTTTAATGCCCTGTTGTTTGCATACCCCTGACATATATCTTACAAAATTGATTTCAACTCTCTGTATTTTTTGCATGTAGTTTGGTTAAACATTTCCTATAGTGAATATTTTTTCCCTCTGTAAGTTGTTCAAACAAATACTTATGTTGACTTTATTAAAATATTGTTTTATAAAAAATTTAAGGGCCAAAAGTAATTGCAAGCTTTTCCCTGATAAATTTTGGTGTTTTGAATCCTGAACAAAATACTTCTATAATCTCATTTGATCTGATAAATCAGTCAAACAGTGATGCTGTATTTCAGGTAATTGTGCAAATTAAATGTATTCTTATAGTAAAAACGTTGAATTATAGGCACAGCTTTTTATCTAATTATTTTAATTTACAAATTTTTAATTTTGTAAGTATTTGAATTAGACATTTTAAAGTTATTATGAAAAGATGACTAGGATATCACTCCTAACTTTCTGCTTTAATGAATATGGCCAAAAGTTATTTTAGCCAAAAGCAAAATGTAATATATTCAGCCAATTGACAAAATGCACCCACAGAAATAATTTGACCTTTTACCATTGAGGCAAATGTCACAGTGCTATGCAAAAGTACAAAAACTCATTCCATTTCAACCAATATCACATTGGTATGACCAAATTTTCACCAATATTACAGAAAAAAATTGAAAGGTACATAATGGATTACAGAAAATGTGTATAACATGCAAGAAACTCTAATAAACTATTTTAACTTTTATTATTTTACTATTTTTTTGCTGTGTTTCTGAGAAAGATGTATAAATTATTGCATTAGAATTTTTATTTTTTTCATTATTTAAAGTTCAAAAAAAAAGCCTATGTTCTTATGTTACAAATTTAATCATTTATAAATAAAAAATTTTTAGCAGTATGGTTTTTGTACTTTTAAGCAATATGTTAAGAATAGTTTGCTTTTTACAGTTTGATCTTGATGAAAATTATGGTGTATTTTGTGTTGATATTTCAAGTGGAAAATTGACTCATTATCAATCACAAAAAATAAAAGTTAGCTTTGATCCTCCTTTTCCTGGTATTTATTACAGAAGAGCTGTGTTGCTTGTACATGAACAGGTAAATATTAAATGCATTGAAACTATTTTATTTTTGTGGTTTTTAGATTTATTAATTTTTCTTCTCTTGTGTGTCTCTTAATTTGTTTTTTGTTTACACCATTGCTGCTAAATTTTGATATTAACAATTATAAAAATGCTTTATTATAGAAGTTTTTTAGGGACCTATTTTTATTGATTTGATTGGTACAAAGCATAGCATGGAATGTGAGCCTGCATTTTTATTGCCTGAGCATTTAGAGTATTATAAAATACTTTTATCAAGAAACTTAAGTATCTATCCTCCTCATATTGTCCAACAGCAAATCAAGTGAGAGTTACTTTTTAAAGTATTCAAATTGTTAACTCTTTGATTGTAATTTGCCACACATTTTTATTTGTGAAAAGCAATTTATCACTCAGTAATAGGATAATGTGCTGATTTAACATCATGTCAGAAAAAAAATTTGTTAGACAAATTTTTCTTGGTTTGGAAATGCAACTTAAGCACCACAGCTGTTGAAAATGTGGCTGATGTTCTTGCTAGAATTGACTAGCCAGAGGGAGTTTCTTTATAATGACTTTTGCATTTAATGTTCTTTTACATTATTCAAATGTCATTAGTAAATATGTAAAAATAAAAAAAATTTTAAGTTTGATTATATAAGTATATTAAAAATTATCTTTATATATACATGTACAGGGTGGTTGCTAGAAAAGGAGAAAATTTGTCAAACAGATATTTATTTTTACAAAGAATAACTTTTACAAAGTTTTTCAAAGACCAAATGTTATATTACACTCATAAATGCTCAAAATGCCTGTGCAATTCAAAGCAACATCTTAACCTAGAAATTCAAGCTTGTGTAGTGTTTTAAAGAGTAACTTGTGGAATATCATTCCACGCTCTTCCCAAGTACGTTTTCAAATCATCAATAGAGCTTATGTCACATCGACAGTTCTAAGTCTCTGTTAATAAGAAGCTCCAAATGCAGTAATCCATGACATTTAAGTCTGGACTTTTTGAGGGCCAATATTCCAGTTTAATGAAATCAGGAGTAGATGCCAAAGAAACTGAATTGAAGCCCTTGCTGTGTACACCTTGGCACCATCCTGCTGTATGTGCATGTTTGGTCATACATTAAATTTTGTATATAGATGAACATTTGTGGACACATTTCCTCACAATAAACTTGTTGGTTTACTGTTTTTTTCTTCCTTTAAAGATTTCTCGTTGACTGAAATGACGTCTCTCCATTGCACCATGTCACAAGTGAAACAGCCAAATTTTTCACTGTGTCATGTGCCTTGTCCGAAATTTGTTTCTTTGGACCCGTTTCTTTTTGGCATGTATCAGCTGCTTCGAGACCTTCTCATTTCAAAGTTGCAACAACATTATCAAACTGATGCCTTCTAATTGTTGAAAAAAAATTCAGTAACACAGCTAGGCATTTGGTCAGTCCCAAAGTCAGATTTTCACTTTTAAAAAGAATAATCACGTGCCTTTAAAAGTCTGAAAGCTGTTTCCTGCCTCCTTCCATGATGTGGGTATCAAAATAGAAATGAGTAAGCTAGACACTTCTTTAAACACTTCAAAGAATCAATCAAAGAACTTTAAAGAACAAACAGAACAATTTAAGACACTTCAAAGAATCAATCAGAGGCCAGCAATCATGCATTTTATTCATGATCTCATCTGACCTTCAAATTTTTCACTTTTCTAGTGACCACCCTGTATAATTATAAAGTGAAAGAAAAAATCATTTTTAATTTTTTTTGTAAAACAATATGCAAGGGTGGTTCATAAAGTAATGCCTCCTATCTTCTAACTTAAAAAATTTAAGAAATAGAAAAACAGAAGTGACATTACTATATCAAGCACACATTATGTTCAAGAATTTTATTTTTCTATATAGTCACCATTATTTTCATACATTTTTTCCAATGATGAACAAGAGCCTGTATGCTGCACTGATAAAATTTTTTTCCAGCTGTGGCAGTCCATTTTTTGACTTGTCTATGACAGCATTGCTGTCTCTAAAATCCTTGGAGGCCAAACAGATGAAGATCTGATGGTGCAAGGTCAGGGCTATGAGGCAGATGAGTCAGCACTGTTTAGCCAAATTTGGTCACACATTCTGTGGTCTTGAGATTCACATGTGGCCTGGCATTGTCATGTTGTAAGAAGAATGTTTTCTTCTCTGATTTAGTGCAGGCACTTCTAGCCTTCGTTTTGATCAATGTTTTAATGTAACGTTCAGTGTTGACAGTTGCCCCTGGTTCCTAAGGCTAAAATTTTCTGCACTAGATCAGAGAAGAAAACATTCTTCTTGCAACATGACAATGCCAGGTCACACATAAGTGTCAAGATCACAGAATGTGTGACCAAATTTGGCTGGACAGTACTGACTCATCTGCAATATAGCCCTGGAAAGATTGCAGGGACAACATTTTGTTGACGAAAATGCTGTCATAGACGCAGTCAAAAAATAGACTGCCACAGCTGGAAAAAAGTTTTAATAGTGCAGCATGCAGGCCCTTGTTCATCATTGGAAAAATTGCGTTGAAAATGGTGGTGGCTACATAGAAAAATAAAATTCTTGAACATGTGTCTTGATTTTGTAATGTTGCATCTGTTTTTCTATTTCTTTAACTTTTTGAGTTAGAAGATAGGAGGCATTACTTTATGAACCAGCCTCATATATTAAAACATTTCTTTTGTCAAAATTTTTATCTCCTCAAGTTCCATCTCTTCCACTTGTTTCTTTGTGACTGCCATCATCTCAAGTCCATACACCATTGCTGGTCTTACCACTGAACTGTATGCTTTTCTTTTACTCTAGCTGGTAACCTCTTGTTGCAGATTACTCCCAATACTCTTCTCCATCCGTTCATCCTGCCTGTACTCTCTTTCCCTTACTCTCCCAACCACCACTTTCTTGCACCGTTGATCCCAAATACTTAAATTGCTTTACTCTTGGCACTTTTGTATCCTCTATTTTCACTGTTTTGTTGTCATTTTCGCCATTTATGCATGGATATTCAGTCTTTGACCTACTTACTTTCATCCCTCTTCTTTCCAATGCATACCTTCAGGATTCTAATCTCTGCTCCACTTCTCTGGTCTCTTTGCAAATCACAATATCATCAGCAAACAGCATTGTCCATGGTGGTTGTCTCCTTACTTCATCCATTAGCCTGTTCATTATCACTGCAAACAGGAATGGACTTAATGCTGATCCCTGGTGCAGTCTGACTTTAACCTTGAAACTTTCTGTAGTTCCTACTGCACACCTCACCACTGTTTCGCTTCCCTCATACATATTCTGTACTAGTTGTACATACTTTTCCACTATTCCTGATTTTCTCATACAGTACCACAGCTCTTCCTGCAGAACCCTGTCGTAAGCCTTCTCTAGCTCCACAAATACACAATGTAGCTCTCTTTGACCTTCCCTGTACTTTTCTATCAACATTCTTAGAGCAAACATGGCATCGGCAGTTCCCTTTCCTGGCATAAATCCATATTGCTGTTTGCTGATCTCCACTCTATCCCTTAACCTGGCTTCAATAATTCTTTCCCATATCTTCATTGTGTGGCTCATTAGCTTTATTCCTCTGTAGTTTCAACAGCACTGTGCATCCTCTTTGTTTATAGATTGGGATAAGCAAACTCCTTCTCCATTCTTCTGGCATCCGTTCACCCATTAATAATCTGTTTAACAGTCTGGTCAAAAACTCTATCCCTATCTTTCCCATGCACTTCCAAACTTCTATTGGCAACTCATCTGGCCCAACTGCTTCATCTTTTTTCATCCTTCTTAGTGTATTTTTTACTTCTTCTCTACTGACACAATTTACCTCTTCATTAACAACTTCTGCTTCCTCTGTCCTAGGCTCTCTGTTATTTTCCTGGTTCATCAATTTCTCAAAGTACTCCTTCCATCTCTTTAACACTGCTTCCGAATTTACTATAACATTACCATTTTCATCGTTTATAACCCTCACGTTCTGTACATCTTTCCCTGCTCTGTCTCTCTGCCTAGCCAATCTGTACAACTCCTTTTCACCTTCTTTTGTTTCCAATCTAGCATACAAATTGTCATACGCACGTTCCTTTGCCATTGCAACTGCCTTCTTTTCTTTGTATATCTTTTTAGTATTTTCATTTCTTATTTTGTCCCATGTTTTCTTTGCCTCTTTCTTTTCTTTTATGCTCTCCTGAACTTCCTCATTCCACCACCATGTCTCCCTGTCTCCTTTTCATTTCCCAAATGTCACTCCCAGTACAGTTTCAGCTGTTTTTCTTAGCATTTCTGCTGTTTTGTCCCACTCATCAGGTAATCTATCCTTGCCTCCCAGAATCCTGGTCACCTCTTGTCTAAACGCTTCTTGATAGCTTGTCTCCTTCAGTTTCCACCATCGTATCTTTGCATGTACTTTCTCTGCTTTTTTCATTTTCACCATAAGAACCATTTTGCATACCACCATATGGTGCTGCTTTATGACACACTCATTCAATATTACCTTACAATCGCATATTTCCTTCAAGTTTCTCCTTCTGGACATCACATAATCTACTGGGGTACTTTTTCCTCCACTCTTATACGTCATCCTGTGTTCATCTTTTTTCTTGAAATAAGTATTGACAATCACCAAATCCATCCTTTTACCAAAATCCATAACAATTGATCCTTCTTTATTTCTTGTTCCAGCACCGTACCTCCCCATTATTTCCTCATCCCCTATGTTTCCTTCACCCACATGTCCATTAAGATCTGCACCAAGAACTATCCTCTCTTCTTTTGATATACTTTCAATCAACCCATCCAGGTCTTCCCAAAAATCATTTTTCTCTTCCATGCTGTTGTTAACCTGTAGAGCATATGCGCTTACTATATTTAGGATGGACCCTTTTACCTCCAGCTTCATGGCCATTAGTCTGTCTGACACCCTCTTCACCTCCAGGACACTTTCAGCCAGCTCCTCCCTCACAAACTATCCCTATCCCATTTTTTCTTCTATCCAAAATATTAAATATGTTTGAAATTTTTTAGAAAAATAGTGTTTTAATGGGTGTTTTGCTTTTCTACAAGAACAATACATGCTACAATGATAGTTTATGTAAAAGTTTTATGATTTTTATCATAATGATAATTTAATAAAAGTTATATATAGGGTAAAATTGGCCATAGACTTCAGTTTTGCTGTTTAAAAATATGCATCAGTTACACAAAAAGTTACTAAAACTGGACATATATGTTCATCTAGTTTTTCTTTTATTTTGTAGGGAAGGAAAACTTGATAGTGATGTTTATGGCTATCCAATGTTGCCAGACCAGAAACAAGTACCAATAACTTCCTTTTCAAATACTGATGAAATGACAGAATATTTTGATGATGGCTACAGCACAGACACTACAGTAAGCCACAGTGTTTTATAAAAAATTGTTATACTGAAATAAAATAACTATTCAATTTTAATTGTTAATTAATCTGACCAAACATTTTTTTTATGAGTAGTTTTTCTGCTTATACTTTATGATGTTTATACTGAAATACTGATGTTATCTTTTCCTTTTAGCAGATCGATACCACATATAATTCATATTATAGCACAGTTTTTCAATAAATTATTTCACTTCTGATTTTAATCTAATAAATTTTTAGGTTAATGTTCCACATGTTTCACTTGATAAACGATATGTTTGGATGGGTGAAGTTGTGTTTGGTGAAAAAAAAATTGCTTGGACTACATCAATCACTGTTTTTAATCATACATATGGCAAAGTAGTTGCTACCTGGATTCCAGGTATGTTGGTTTCATGACTGATATTTATTACTCTAAAACAGCATTTCTCAACCTTTTTTACCCTTGCATAGCTTTTAAATAATGTGCATATCTCAAGAAACCCTTATGCAAAAAAAAACAAAAAACAATCATATATATATCATATCTGACTTCAATTATCAGTAAACCAATCAATGAATCACTTAATACATGTATCAGTCAATCTGCTGAGTGAGCATTGACTAGTTAAGGCAATTTTACACTAGTGGTCACAGATATCACTTTATATTCTCAAGGATTGTTATATTTTTTGATAACATATTACGTAAGATAAGATGATGTCTATATTACATTATTACAGTAATCAAGAATGTGTTCTATGTGTTTTGTTTTATTACGTAAATGAAATCAAGAAAAAAATCAAAAGTGTATTAGCTTATCTCACTTGTTCTTGCTGAATTTTTAGGGACCTTTGCAGAATCTTAGGGTTGCAAGGAACCCTGGTTGAGAAATGCTGCTCCAAAAGCTGGTTGCTGCATTTGCTTGTTTTAAGCTGAAGCTAATTAATTTTTCTAATATTGAATATACTGTAATTAAATTGTCTTCATAATTTATTTGTTAACATACAACTGTTCTGCTTTTTATAAAATAAATGTGTCTTGTCAAATCATGAAAATTTTTTTGAGTCTGATCGTACTGTTAACTTAAAACTTTCTATGACTAGTGATTATACAATAGTTGTTTTATTTAACTGTCCATTAATTCCTTATTCATCATTTTGCCTAATTATGTAGTCCAATATGCATTTCGAAATTTATTATTTTGTTTTTATATTACTTTTTACTGTATTAATATTAACTTACTTTTAGAGTTTAGATAACATATTAGGGTTTTTAAACTGAGGGTCCATAGTGACCTATTGAGGGGTCCACAGGATTTTGTAGAAAAAAATAATATGCCATATACATTTTACTTTACCCAGAAGCATTCCTAAGATCATAAGATTGTCAGTGTCATTGAGTGGTCAAGTGTTAGCAGCATGGTCAAGTGGTTATGGTGTTGTCATTGTGATTGACATGATCTCAGCTCAAAATCTATATGTATCATTTTGTTGTGTCCATGGGAAAAACACTTAACAGCACTTTCCCCTGCTTGGTGGTCTGAGCAAGCAGTTTTAAATTTCAATCATATTTCTAAAAAATGAAAGAATCAAATAAAAACTTTCTAACAGACAGCAATATCTTGGCATCTCCTGAAGCAGCTTGGGATAATTGCTTGCCCTTTGTATAACACCTCCAATACTTTTCTGCAAATCAGAAGGATAAATATAAAGATAAAATAAAAATAAAATATTTTGTAAATGATAAGAGCATTATTAAAAAAGTCTTGACCATGAACTTTGTGTTAAATGCTACTCAAATCAACTTGGTGATGAAGCAAGGACAAAAAACCTTTCAATTGAAATTCAGGTAAAGTTTTTTGTTACATGTAAAGTGAAAATTTTTTCCATCTTCCATTAACATTTAGAAAAACATTTAGACTTGAGGCTCATGTAGGGGTCCACATGTTCCAATGAGTTTAGAAACCTTGATCTACAGTAAATGTTCAGCTTTTTAAACTGATAACTGATGTTAAAGTGATAGACATACAGTACAAGTGCTCCTGGTTAGAAGGTAAAGAAACAAAGGTTTTATTCTGGCATTTGTGTATTATCTGTATTATTAATGTCTTGTTTGTTTAATTTACCAATTACTCTGTTATCTTTTTTCAAATTAACCCTGTTACAAATATAGGCTAGGGGCAGAAAGTGTCTGCATCGTTAAAAAGCTGTAGGCTGCTCAAAACTACTTGCATGAATGTCCTCAAATTGTATGACTTTTCCAGATTTTTATTCAAGTAATAGTTGGTGCAGTCTTTGAAAAAATTGCTCAATTAATTTGTATTTATTAATAATTTTTTGACATGTAGTCACTAGTTTTTTGGCTATTTCATAAAGCACAAGAAAAAGGCACTGAAAAGCAAGAAAAAGGCAAAGTGTAAACTATTTATCAAAGCAATTTCAACTGAATAATTCATTAACTGTGTTTGGTCAAAAAGTTTACAAGGCAATAAAATGCTTTCAATCTTATTTCCCTAGGAAAGCTGTTCATGTTTAAAAAACGTAGTAACTATAAATTTAGATTTTTTTCATGTACTGTACATTATAAACAGTAAGTTCTCTTATCTATGTATGAAACACAATGTCCATCATATGTTCACCTGCACTAAGTCTGGATGACTCACATGCTCTTTGAAATTACTGATAACTTTTTCACACATCTTTGGCCTGATGTCTTCAATTACAGGATCAATTTCAGCCTGGAGTTGAAGAATTGTGTGTGTTTTTTTTAGTGTATACCTTGGATTTCATGAACATCCACAAGAAGAAATCTCAAGGGGTAAGGTCGCAAGATCTTGATGGCCATTTCTTATTGCCATGCAAGGATATCACTTGTTTCAGAAATGTTTCGTGGAGTAATGCAAGCATTTCATGTGAGGTGTGGGAGTTTGCACCATCCTGCTGAAACTGGAAGTTTTCAATCTCCAATTTTTCCAAGTTCAGCCACAACTAAGTGGATATCATGTCTCAGTGTCATTTTCCATTAAAAGTAACTGCACTCCCCTCATCAGTTTTTATAAAAATGGTCTGATCACTTTACCTGCCAGAAACCACACCACACAATTGTTCTCAATGGATGCATTTCATGCTCTTGCATTATTTGAGAGTTTTATTTTCCCCAATTGAGTTTTGGCATGGCTTGCATTGCACATTTTCCATTTTTGTAAAATATCTTAATGATAAGAACTTGTTGCACAGTTGGAAACCACTCCATGACACAATATTTCAAGCAACAATTACGAAGCAAATACCAGTATTCTGCAAATAATTCGATTTTACATAAAGTACTCTGCAAATTAAAACAAAAAACAACTAATCAGCGTGAAGACACTTTGCAAAAATCATAATAGTATGCCCTTAATCTTTAGTACACCAAACATTTGCTGAATTTAAATTTGGAACACACAAATTTATGGAACACCCTATACTTTGCTGTTGAAACACCTGTTGTTTTAACAACTAGGCTTCTTCTACTTGCAAGGAAGGATGTGTTATCTGCTCATCACCACAACAATGTTATTTATCAATTTATGTGATACTGTGACAGTTGGTACATAGGATGTACATTGCAAAGGTTGCAAGAATGCATTAAGCAACATCTTCCCCAGTCAATCAAGCACCATTATTCCTCTTTAAGATTGCTCTAACTTTTCCTGTGCCTGCAAGACAAACATCACCTTTCAAATTATCACTCATGACTCTGCTATTGGACAGAATCTTTTGCCAAACCCTCCCTGTGCCAGCTGATACAGTGATCCCAAATTCTTTTTCCTTTCCCAAAGCCACACTTTTTTCCATCTGTTTACTCTTGAAGCTACTGTTATCAAATCTTTTCAACTTAATCTATGTCAACTCAAGAAATTTTTTACAGTTTAAATCTCATTCACTAGCTCTCTTTTTCTTTTGCTTCTGATTGGTTGCTTTTTTTGTAATACACTATTTTTTTTTATGAACTGTAGTAACTTGCCTAAGTGGATTTCAACTGTCAAAAAATCTTCTAATTGTTATAATCAATAATGTTTGACAAGCTGAGGAAGTCGGTAACTTTCTCAAATTGCTCTCTTGTTTTTAGTCAATTCTAAGAAAATTGACTACCCTTCAAAAACTTGCTTTTTTAATTCAAAAATAAAATTTTATTGCAACATTTAAGTATCTATATTGAAAGAGTATGAAATTTCTTTTCTATTCAAACGTGAATGAGATTTCTAGTGCTAGTAATTGTTGAGATATAAACAAGCAAATAGTGCTAATACTTTCCATCCATGCCTCCTTAGTCATACAAAGTTTTCAAAAAGCTCAGTTTGAATAAAGTGAAAGCTGCAATTACTAGTTGTTATCTTAACAATTTTTGTGCTGCTTCTAAACAAAGGCACTTTGTTTTGAAACAGTTTATTGAATTTTTTTAATGGAGTGCACTTTTTTAGAAAAGTGTATCAGTTTTATATTATCATTTGTCAAAAGCAGAATTATCACTTACAAAATAAAACACAATTTTTACAAATTTAAATCCAATTAGATTGTTATACCCAAAGTTTTGGTCAATGAAATAAAAATAAAAATAAAACACAGCAATTAGCAATTACAAGTTTAGCTTTATTATTGAATAAGAATCTCTGGATAATACCATTGATGAATAAAACTGTCTGTCAGGCTTTAGATTTATAAATTTTTGCTTTCATGAGTGTGATTGGAGATATAAATGTTGGTATTATTTTGTTTTAAAAGGTTGTAATTATATTATAATTGTTTCTTTAATCTTTGGTTCAGAAAGCCTTTTTGGAGAGATATTGCAAATATGCTTTTCAAAGTTTTGTTGTTATTATTGCTACTTTAAGAATATGTTGGAGGAGCCATCCCTTAATTCTGTAAAGACGCCAATATAGACTTAAATAACTGCTTTAAAAAGCTTTCTTCACAGACTAGTGGCTTATTTTTGTTTTGGAACTTGGCTACAATAAAAAGGTGTTTAGTGTCATGTGTCTATCAAGCATAATGCAAAATTGTGGTGTGCAAGTAACAGGGTTTACTGTATGTAGATAATTTTATAAAAGTGGTGATTTGTTGGCTTTGAACTGTGCCAGGTTTGCATGTATGTGACATGGTGATGTTCTGATGAATAAATGTCATGAGGTTTTGATGAATGAATGCTAGTAACTTTTTCAATTTTTTTCTCAAACAAAGGTATTATATGAATGCGTTTTGGGTTTTCTTTATGTTTCTCAGGTATTATGCCTGGATCTGAGGTAATAATGTTAATGTTGCATTCTTCATCATTTGGAAGGGCATCCACTCTGGTTTCAGACACAAACAGAACTGGGGCTAAGGGTTTATCTTTTTACTACCCCAGGCTGCTGTACTGTTCAGATCAGATGCTGGCAGTGATATTGTTGAGCCAGCATTGAGTTTTGTCATTCAAAACCGTCAGACCTTGTTGCTCCATGTAATGCCCAATGTATAGGGCATGTTATTAGGACATGGTCTGTGGTTTGTTTTGGGGAGTCGATTCCTTTCTTTCCTGTCAAGTTTGGCAAGTAAAGCTGTAGCAGCCAAACTTGAGTCATCTCCTTGAGGAAACTGTGGGAAAGTTTTATAAAGGGATTCACACTCCACATCTCAAAACAAAATATAGTTGTTTTGATGTCTATGTGGTATAGTCTTTTTGGTTGCTTCCTTGATGATGTTACAAAGTCCTGGTAAGCCACATCCACTTTAAGTGAATCATGCGACACCAAGGTCTTTACCAATTTGTTCATCACAAATAGTGACTCTGTTTGGCCTTACAAAAGTTTTATTGCTTAACAGGCATGCTTGGCATTTACAAGAAAAACCTTGGTGGTGTGTAAGCAAAGGTTGATGTTGTGACCGGGGGAACTTTTCAAAAACATGTCTATCTGTTAAGTAAGTGTAAGGACCTATGCTAGCAAAAGTTAGATCTGGATTGGTACCATTGTTCCAGCAGCCAAAGTAAAAGCTGGCGGCATCCTTGGCATTGTATAGGAGGACAAGATTATTAATACTTGCCCAGCCAACCAATCACTCATCATCCAGGCTGCTATCATCATAGACCCAATCAACGTCATGAGAATTGAAATCATCAGTATAGAGGCAGAGGTGAGGAAACACTGTGAGATATAGAGATTGCAGTTGTGTTGGTGGAGGTTTGTAGACATTGATTATTTTATAACCATCAATGTTGATGCACAACCACTTAATCTTTAATGTTGGTGGTGATTGGTCCAAAAGTGTATACCTTAGTTGCTTGTGGGCAAACATAGAGAGACAATGCTTCCTGCTTAAGGAAGACCCAGCTAATTAGAAGTTTGGAAGTACTACCTTCTCTGTATTAGTGTAATGAGTTTCCTGCAGTAGGATGACAAGTGCCATAAACTGCAGAGCAAGATAACAAAGAACATTCATCTTGCTTGCAGTGAGGCTTTTCTACTGGAGAGTTGTAGGCCCTTGAAACTTGTTGGCAATGTTCCTTAAAGCGCATTTTTGCCAAACATGGCCCTATTCTAAAAAGGACATTTGCCAATTAAGAGACCTTTGCTGAAACATTGAGATGGGTAGATACCAGGGTTGGCAAAATTCTGGTTTTTTTCAAAAAAAAACAGCCCAGCAGGTTTTTTTGGGTTTTATTAATTTTTATGCTTTATTGTTACTTAAATTGTTTTTGAGACATTTTTACTAAAAAAGAAGCTATAAAAGTGACTAATAAAGTGAGGAATGGTAAGTAAATTCAAGTAAATATTAGTATAAATTACAAATAGGCTGATATGTTTACTTTTTGACATACTGACGTAGCCATTAGCTATAGCCTATATAATAAACAATTATTATCAGTTAATTTATGAAACGTGCATTCAGATTTGTTCCACTGAATTGTATTGAACATATATTTATAATTCTCATTGTATATTAAGAAATGGGCATGATGCACACCAGTTTTTTTCCACATCAAACTGAGAAGGATTATAATCAAAGATCATAGGTAGCTTGATGCCTTTGGATGAGTGTTAAGTTAGGGAAGCAGAGCAGATGCACTAGTGTTATGCGAGAGCAACCAAACCAGCAATGAACAACATTGCCCATTGCAGTTCATTATAGCATCACAAACTACAAGCATTGGATGTTTGTTTAATGTGTGTGTCTGTGGCACAAGCCAGAGATATCTGGTCACTACTCACTAGGCATACTTTATTTAGTGAATCATATCTCTAGTTAGTGGCAGGAATGAAGAATATATAATATCAATATATTAATTGGAAAAAATTCAAATAGCTTCTAGTACTTCAATTTTATTTTAAGAAATTAATTGCAGAAGGCAGCCATTAAACATTTTGATAAAAAAAAAATATTTTCTTTAGCATGGCAGGGTTAGATCAAGAGTAATGTGGTTGTATATTTTTTGCAAAGTTCTTGGATATGCAATCATTTGAAAGTTTTCAGGCAGCATGGCAACTTTAGACTCTGTCCTGTAAGCTTGCCATGCCTTGTTATAGAAGGTTGCCACTGCTCATGATCAACAAGACTTGAATTGTGTAAAATTGTTCAGCAGGCCACAAAAAATTACTTTGTGGGCTATATGTGGTGTGGTTTGGACCACCTTGACATAGGCTATAGCTAATTGCTATATCAATATGTCCAAAAGTAAACATAACAGCCTATTTGTAATTTATACTAATATTTGTTTCAATTTACTTACCATTCCTCACTTTATTAGTCACTTTTATAGCTTCTTTTTTTGTAAAATGTCTCAAATACAATTTAAGTAACAACAAAATATAAAAATTAATAAAACTAAAAAAAAAAAAAACTGCCGGGCTGGGTTTTGCCAACCCGGGTGACAAGGCACAGAAACTTGTTAAAATATTAGAATGTATAGAAATTAAAAACAAGTCTCCATTTCTCTTTCCAGTTTCTGGCAATTTTTAAATTTTTGTTGGAAGTTTCTCTTACATTTTTCGTAATAGGTTAAATAGGAACATTTATTATAGCCTACTTATCTAACTAGTAGTAAATGCAGTAAAATGCTTGTTTTGATTTTTATGTAAAATGGAAATAAATTGAAGAATTGAATTGAGGCTATAGTTTTATTTCCATTCTTATGACTGACATTATTAATGAAGGTCATATTTATCAATGGGTAGCATTTAATTTATAGGAAATGTTAGTATATACATATATTTTTATACTATTGCAAAGTAATATGTTCAGTAATACTATTACAATTAATATAATGGATATAAAATGCTTCTAAATATCTTAAAAACTGAAAAATTAAAAAAAAAAAAAAAACACTTAAGACTGGGTTTTATTGTTATTTTTAGGTGGGTTTTTTGGGTTTTATTGGGAGGGTTTTTTAATGCCAACTCTGGTAGATACTCTTTTGTTTTGGCATCTTTGGTTTCAGTCTGTTTTGTGTAGCAACAAGAGCAAACTTACTCATGGCCCAGGCTGCAAAAAAGCAACTGCCATCTGGGCCAAAATGTTAGAGTGCTCATGAATATGAAACAAAGTGGCTTTTATGTTTTGGGTGGATCTCAATGTATATTGAGACCATGTAATAGGTGTGATTGTTTTTGGGTCAGTTGTTAAAATTGAGTTATTTTTTATTTATTTTATCTCTATATTTATCCTCCTGAATCGCAAAAAAGCGACAGAGGCACTAATATGTAGGGTGAGCAATTACCTGATTTGCTTCCGGAAATGCCAAGATATTGCTGTCTGCTTGTAATTTAATAGAGATATGACTGTAATTTAGAATTGCTTGCCACAACCACCAAGCAGGGGAAAGTACTGCAAAGTGTCTTTCCCAAAGACACAACAGAATGGCACAAATGGGTTTTGAACCGGGACCATGTTGATCATAAGCACAGCACTTTAACCACTCAACCATGCTGCCGACTTTTAAAAATTTTTTGTAGCTATATAAATAAAGAAATTACTAAAAAGTTATAGGTTTTACAAAAGTCATAAAATCAGTCATGAAGTACAAAAGGTTGGGAAACATTGGATTATATTGTCATTAGATTTGTCAATATAATCTTGTAGGTAGGAGCACAGGAAAATTGACATGCTTTTAGTTCAACTCTTAGTGTTGTTCTGTTTTGTCCTTAAAAAAAAATTCTTCATGGTGTTCTCTTCTAATTTGGTGGTATACTGTAAATGAAAAAAACTGAAAAAGCAAATTAAGAACTTGTAAATGGACAGCTGTATCTTGGTATCTAAAAAAAATTTGGGGTTGGTTATTGGTTGATGTCAAGCCAAATTTTTTTAAACCAACTTTTTTATCTTTAGTTAACATAATTTAAGTGGTTTATATAACATTAACATTGTCCTGCAAGTTGAGAGAATAAATAGAAATGATAAGGATCTACTGATCTTGCTGACTGGAAGGAGAGCAATTTAAGGCTTAAGCTTTGAGCAACTGTCAAGCAATTACTGGCTACCTGGTTTTGAAGATGCCAATATATTGCTATTCCATTGATAATTTTTAAAACTTTTGGTTTTGGATAGATATATTATTAAAATTTAAAATTACTATCCAAGACTGCCAAGCAGCATAAATTGTTATTTAAGTGCTTTTTTTCAAGGACAACAGCATGACGTCTTAACAGTTTCTATTAAAACAGTTGGTTAGCACTTTCATGTTCTCAACCAAACTGCAAACATTTTAAAAATATAATTGAAGTGGATAAATGTTACTAAATTGCATTATGATTATTAGATGCAACAGCACTGTTTCATGTGTTTCCTGCTATATGTGAAATACTTCCTTTGAAATCAAAGAAATTTCTTATTTCTTTTACCCCAGATGCTTGCAATCAGGTTTACAAAAGACAACTAGAATGCTATGTTTCATACAAAGTGAGCTAATAGTTTGCTTTTTATTTTGTTTTTAAATATTCCTTGGATTTGTAATTGTAACAATGCAACATCTTATTCTTGTTAAATAAGTTCTACAAGTGACATATTAAAAAGTAGGAAAAGTTTAATCTCCAATGAAAAAAAATCAATAAACTCAATTTTATATAAATATCACAAAAGATTGATGGATTTCCAATATTTTATTTTTTATAGCAATAAGTACATACAGTGGCAAGCAAAAAAGTAAGAGTTTTTTATTTTTTTAATTTTTTTTAAAATAGCTTTATTAAAGTTGAATTATATTTATCAAGTAATATATCATTAAAGAGAGCACAAAAAATTATGTTAAATTCAATATTAATTGATTTTTTTTTTGAGAAATATAATTCAATTTTAACTAAGTTATTTTGAAACAATTTAATAAAATAAAAAAGTCTTAC
This sequence comes from Diplosoma virens, assembly GCA_963680785.1. NCBI lineage: Eukaryota > Metazoa > Chordata > Ascidiacea > Aplousobranchia > Didemnidae > Diplosoma > Diplosoma virens. Next base: position 23,540,965 of record OY796886.1, read on the forward strand.
TTTTTCATTTGCCACTGTATGTTGGCTGACAATAAAGTAACAGGCTTATTTCTCTCTTGCAATGAAAGACAATTCGTATGAAATTTTAATTGTTAAAAAATGTTACATCCTGTCCTTACATTAATGACAGTCAATTGTTTGGGATTTTGGCATTTCCATAATGTACAAATGATTGTCTATGTTGATGAATAGTGTCCACTACTGTCACTAGTAATATTTTTATAGTTAACATTTAAACTGTTCCATTTTAAAAATGAGTGAAGAACACATAGATAGAATGTGAAATTTATGGTGAAGCTTGGTAAGAATTCAAACAAGAATCTGGAATTACTAAAACAAGTTTATGGAGAAAGTACAGGGTGGGGACTTAAAATTGTCGCCATAGCTCGCTTTTTAATTAAAAGGACATAAAACGGTCAACTTTGAAGATATTTATTTCAAATAAAAAACAGAATAAGGATATAATGCGAGAAACACATTCTACTTGACATAGTTGCCCTCAGCCTCGATAATGTGCTCAATCCTGGTCCTAAAGCTCCTGCAGGCCTTTGTCACCATCTCCCTGTTTATGGAGATGCATTGCTCCTTGATGGAGGCAATAAGAGATGCCTTGGTGGTATGAGGGTGTTGGTTAGTTTGTTTTTCCAAAATACCCCAAAAGAAATAATTCATTGGGTTTAGATTTGGACTACTGGGAGGCCATTTGTTCTTGTTTACAAAATTGTAGTAGTGCTCCTGCAGCCAGGCGAGGGAGTGTTTGGAGACATGACGAGGCCCACTGTCTTGCTGCCATACTCAGGGCCTATCCAGGGTAACACCATAGTCTCCATGACCTGCAGGTAGATCTCAGTATCAACCCTAAGACTCGTTTCAAAGATGTGCAGCGGCATCATGTCCCTGTCAGAGCTGATCACACCAAAGACCATGATCGTGTTAGGGAACTTGGTCTTCATCACTCTGGACACATTGTTGGGGCACATAGCAATCCATTGATGGTTCTGCCTTTTGTAGGCCGTCTTGGCAGAAATTCTTTTTAATCAGAGAAGAACCACAGCATGTTGGACTCCTTTGGGTGCTTCAGCTTGTTGAGGAGCTTGGTGGAGTTACGCAGCCTTCTGTCCTAGGTTGCCTGGGTCAAAAGCTGGCCAGTTTGCATTTTGTCACTTTTGCAACACAAATCCTCATCTACATATCGTTGAATTGTCCTTTTATCAAACCCCAGTTCAGCAGCCATGGATCTCATGGACTTGGAGGGATTAATGTCAATCATGACCTCAACCCTTTTGACAAAATCTGCATCTCTCAACTTCTGGCGGTCGTCCAGAGACGTTGGAGCTCTTGTGATAACTCCAAAAAGATCCTTACTCTCCTCCAACTTCTTATGAGTATGCTGGATGGTTCCCATGTTGACCCTGAGGGTGTTGACAATGGTTCTGTTGTCCACTTCACCATTGTTGTAAACCAGGGCCATGACTGCGGCACATCTCACTTCCACTTCAGTGAATGATATTTTCAATAACTCTGCGTATGTTCTCTTCATAGTGTCAAACTCAACACTGGTGATTACCTTATTTTTATAGCTATCCAATGATATATTACACTTATGTAAGCTGAAAAGTAAAATAGAATACATCATGAGTATATGAGGATGACAATTTGAAGTCCCCACCCTGTACAATGTCTTGATCATGAGTGTTTGAGTGGCACAAGCAGTTTGCAAGTAAACATGAGGTTGTGGAGGATGAATCAAGATCAGGATGACTATCATCACTTGAATGGATGAAAATATTAACTGAGTAAAAACTTTGGTAAGAAGTGATTGCAGGTTGATTGTGAGAATGATCTCTGATAAACTCTTCCTAAACAGAGAGTCAGTGCAAAAAATGTTGACTCAAGATTTGGGAATACAAAAGTGTGTGCCAAGATGGTTCCCAAGTTTTTGTCAATTTTCCAAAGTGCACACTACCCTAGATGTAAAAGAATTGCTATCTGAAGCAGGTAACAATTGTTGATCATCCTCCATACTCATCGGACCTTAAATCATGTGACTTCTGGATCTTCCTGAGATTGAAAAGTGTAATTGAAGGAATGCATTTTGGCTCAGTTGATGAAATTGAAAAAACAGTAACAAGCCACTTAACCCTTAAATGCCTAGGTGTTTTACCATACACTATTACCTAACATGGGTCGTCAGTGACCCATGAACTATATGCACAATTAAACTGATGTGAGAGTACATCAGGAAAGAGAGAGGAAGCACAATGGCAAATGTGAGTGTGTTTTATTAAAATCTTAAATATCACTTAAAAACACAACAAACAAAACCCTAAAATCAAACAAAAGTGAACAAGTAAGCTGAGCTTACATGGTCAAAAGCATGAAGTTTGTTTAGTTTGTGCAATATAAACAAATCACAGTGACACTTTTATGTTCAGTGCAACATGGTTCTCTACAGTTGCTGCAACAATCAACGGTCTTGCGGTCAATCACTGATGGGCAAATGTGGCATCTTCATCTTTTCCTTTCTGGTTTGATTCCATATTTTTGCAAGGCAAGTTTTATAGCTCTAGGGAGTTGTCAAATTTGTATGTGACGAAGTAGCCATGGTTGAAGAAGCTTCATTCCCAAACTTTTCAAGAAGATGCGACATCGATGACTTTTACCACTTGCCCAATCAGGAAACTTTGCCTGATAAGTGACCAGAGCATTTATAGCAGCTACATTCAGACAGTTGTAAAAGTAAGCCAAAGATCAACATTTTGCTTTTTTTTGGACACTGTAATTATGGTAAAGTTGATCAACTCTGTCAACAGCTGCTTTTGTCGCATTGTAATCCAGTATCATCAGAGGTTTTCCTGTTGCCTCATCTACTTCCTTGTCATTATGCATTGTTGAAAGCAAGACCACGGCTTTGTTTTTTGTTGGGACGTATGATACAAGAGCCAGTCTGTTCTTAAATCCAAACAAACTTGACCCCACTTCTCGATTTTTTCCTGTAGCAAATTGTTTGGGAATATCTGGTTTGTTTTTTCTCAGCATTCTCAGTAGAGTGATCTGCTTCAGCAAAAGATCTTCTGCAAGTTTGGTGCTGGTAAACTAGTTATCTGTTGTTACATGGATTCCAGAGTTGTGCAAAGGATTGCAAAGAACTTTTGACAACATGTTCTGCCAGTCCAACTCTTCTTGTATCACCTTCATGTCCTGTGTAGGGCAAGCCATTGTAAGTATAACCCAAAGTACAGTCACATATAAGAAATAGTTTCATTCTGTATTTATCAGGTTTCTTTGGCATATATTGGCAGAAACCAAATCGCCCTCGAAATGGTATTAGTTGTTTGTTGATAGTCACATAGGCACTCATGGTATAATGCTTACAACAGTTTTCAATAAATTGATTTCAAAAGCAGTGAAATGAAGCAAACTTGTCTGTCTGTCTCCATTGCAGGTGTATCACGATTGTCAAAATGAAAACGAGCCACAATTTCTTCAAAGACAGCTGGAAATTTCGACCAAAGGCAGCTGGAAATATTGATCTACTGGAAGGACCAGATGACCACATAGATCAAAGTGACTCATGTTGCAATCTATAAACTCCCATTACAAAAGAAAGCCCGATAATGCCTTTGATTTCATCCAAGTCAATTGGTGACCAGTTGTCTTTTCCTTTGTAGTTTTCCCCATACTTGTTGCTGTGCTATAATCATTCTTAGCATGTCTTCTTCAAAAAAGCACAAAAATACCTCCACTTCCTCTTCGATTAATTTTGCATTGCCTAATGGACCTTCAACTGCATGCCTTAGGTTGCAAGAACGTGTCCGTGAGGGTGGTGGGCAATCTGCATACCGCACATTACCATTTTTGCCTGTAAAGAAAGAGCTACTATTGCTTTGCGGTGTAGGTGGGGTGGCTCATTTTTATCTGTACTGTTGCAGCTTTTTAAATCAGATACTTTCTCATCACTTTCATTTAAAATATTGCCCAGTTCTTCCTTGTCAAGTTCAAAATCACTCACTTCACTCACAACGGAACAATCATCACTGGCATTATCATCATCGTCAAACCAACAATCAATCATTGATCCAATTTCAGCAGTAAATAGTTTTCTGGCCATTGTGCTTTCTATCACTTATATTTCTAAAATTCTGCTAAAAAGTGGCCAGTGTTTTTTATCTGATATATATTTGAAAAACAATTTTACATTTGTGCTACCTACAAATAATTATTCGTTTCATAATGTACACTTGTAACATAATATTACACTATTACCTAATATGGGTTGCTAGCGACCCTATAGGTTTTTATGGAAAATGTTCAATTATTTTTGGTGAAGTTAGAACTGGAATCAACTAGTGCTTATGAAAGTATTGCCAACAAGTAACTTGAGAAATACAAGAAGTATGATAGCAGTGAGATATGTACTGAGGTTGTTACAAGATTGTAATTTTTCGTTCAGGTTGCTAGTGACCTACATAGGCATTTAAGGGTTAAGAACCCTTTTTAAAAGTGACTTATCTCAGTGCTTTCAAAGGTGGCAGATGCAAATAAAGAAGGTATTGATTCAGGCAGTGATTACTTTAAAGAGATATGTCTTTAATAGGTTGTTTAATTTTAAAATAAATGCTGTATCAATAAAATCCAGTTATTTTATTGTCAGCCCATGTATTCAATACATTTACAAAGTAGTACCAAGTAACAATAATATTTAATATAATGTAATAATATGTATACTCGCAAATACTAATTTGTGATCTTTTCAAACAAAATTTAGTAACTTTAAAATATAATTAAGAAAACAATTTATTTGTTTATGCACCAAATAAATTACTGAAGTTAGGACAAATATTTTAATAATAATTTATGCAAAAGTAAGAAACAGAGCAACAGTCATAAATTAAATAGTACGTACTGTATTAGATAAAGATGAAATTATGGTACATTAAATGCTGGATGAAGGCAATATACAAAAAATATTTGGTACTTTAATTTCTGCTTTACATTGCTTGCATCTTGAATCTAAGCAGTGTGTACAAACTTAGGTGGTAGATGTGAAAAAGGCAATTTTTCCAACAATTTAAGACTTTTTTAGATCACTAACTTCAACAGATGTTGCTTGTTTATTTAACTTTTTTTTTATGACAAAGTGGCCATATTTGATTTACTATAGTGTAAGTATGAATAAATTGCTGAAAAAGTTGAATATAAGCAGATGTAAAATTAACTGGGAGACTTTTGTATTGAAATGCAGAAGCTTTTGTAAGCCTGCTCACAAATAGTTTTACAACATTTACTTTAAAAAAAATTGTGGGTTTGTAGTGTCTATTTGAATCAAAGAAGACGTTTTTGTCATAAATAAATAATTAGATTGCACACAATGAATTAATATTCTGGGTACTTTCACATAGCCAAATGCTTTTTTAAATTTTCTTTACTAATATACTATTACTGTATTTTGATAAGTCTTTGTATAGATACTGTTATGCTTTTTAAAGTTAACCAGTTTAATTCAATTCACACAATTAATCCAATTTAAATTTGCCCAAATGGAAGTTATTGTTATTCTTCACTCAAAGATCTATATTATACTGCAAGAGTTTATTGCCAAACTTAAAATTTCTAAGTACTGCTTCATGAAGACAGAAATTTAGAAAGAACTTGTATTCAATATTTATAGCAAAACTGTCTCCAAGTTCATGTACTGTACTTTTGTACTACACAAACTGCATTTCAATGAGCCTGAAGGGTAAGACACACCAAACGCTCTTAGTAATACCAAAACTTTAAATTATAAAAAAACCTCAACCAATTCAAGATTTCTATTAAAGTCTGAGAAACAACAACAGCTTTACTTTTTATCTCAACTTAAAATTATAAATTCATTTTTCAGACCTTGTTTCTAAAAACTACAGTTATAAACTGGCAAATATACCACTGTACTGTTATTTGTGTAAAAGCATAGAATCACAGTTTTTTGTGATTTATCATAACCTTAACGATTATATAAAATTTCTTATTATAATACTTTATCACTTATTTTTTTTAGTGCTTAAGAAACTATCGTATTGTCAAAAATAAATTTGTTGTTCCACCATGGCTATTGTTGGTGGATATTGTTGGACATACATTTAATGGAAACAAATCAGTTTTTTATCCCCAAGCAAATTTCAGCAATGAAAATATTGTAAGTGTATTTGATATTAATTATTATGAATTCTTATGAAAATTCTCAACTACACCATGTTCATTATATGTAAAGTATCTTTTTTATATGGTTGTATTGGCCTGTGTTCTGCTTTCTGTTTTAAGCAGTGTCATCACCCTGATAAGCCATGTGACCCAATTTAGAAATTTTTTTTTAGAGTGCCCTGCTGAAAGGCACTGTAGAAATCACTCAAGTAAACTGAGCATTAACCTTGGATCATTCTGCTTGCAAGTCAGAATTTTTCACACTGAGCTATTCCACAGAATGAACTACATTGCATCATCAAAGGTGTAAGGTGCACTTAAAAGATCAAAAAAATTAACTGAACAAAAATACCATACATAAAAATAGTGTACTTTAAATTAAATTTTTCAAAGATGATGACTTTACATGTGTATACATTATTAAAGCAGATTCTTATTTTCAGTTAAGTTAGTTTAAATTCAGTTCAGTTTTTTTTTTTTTTTTAGTTTAATTCAGTTTATTTATTTCCACAAGCATGAAAAGAATGTGTATAATGACAACAAATTATAAAAGTGACAAATCTACATTTGTTCATGGAGAAAACAGCAAAAAGTCTAAAAGGTCATCTTGGTCAGCTGCCACCACATTAATTAAATTTGAAAGTAACTGTTAGTGCCAAAATGGCCCTGCCTAGTTGCGAGCTCAATTTAATTTAAAACATGGACTAATTTATTTTCTCACATCATGTCATTTTTAAAATCAGCGCTTTTTTGTTAGTTTTTGCAAGACAATTTCTTTTAATAGTAGCATCTAGGTCTTTTTCTTTCTTTTCTTTCGCTGCTTTTGAATGAATGTAACGTTCTTGTTTGGAAAACTCAAAAGTAGATTTAGTTAGTAAGTCATTTTTTGTGTAATTGTTTTATTCGTTGTATTAATTAATTTTATGTTTAATAGAAAACCGTATCCATACAAGGAACACGTGGTTAACTTCTACCATATTACGCTAAGAATCTAGCCATAATATAAAGTTTTTAACTAACTTCAAAACAAGAATGGAAGGCGTCATCACCCGATCCCAAAGTTCTCGGCAGAAAGATGATGCTTCAAAATCAAAAGGTCACAAATCTGGCTCAAAAAGTTCTGTGACTTCAAGTTCTAAAAGAAGTGAAACTTCTTCTGTATTAAAGGTTCGTGCTGCTGCTCGAGAAGCAAAGTTGCAAGTCGAAATGGAAGCTCTTAGACAAAAAGAATTATTAGAGCAAGAAGAACTGATCTTGCGACAGCGCAGAGAAGAACAAGAATGCGAGTTGCGACAAGACATTGAAGAAAAGCAACGTGCAGTAGAAGAACAACAACGTGTATTGGAAAAATCTCGCGAAAAAGAAATAAGGAAACTTCAAATTCAAAGTCAAAGAGAAGAATGGGAGATAATGAATCGCAAGCGAATTCTACAAAAAGAACTTGATATTAAATGTGCTGCGATTGAAAGTGATATTATTGACAAAATTTCCAAAAGAAGCTTCTCTGTTTCTGGTCGGAGTAAACACAAAGCTTCTACAAAATTTCAGCTGGAACCAAGTACAAGTAAACTGGAAGCTCCTAGCACAAGCAAATTTGAAGCTATTTCTCTAGTTGTATCTAGACCTTTGCCCGAGCAACGGCACCCCGCTGATCAACCAGCTGAGCAAGTGAACTTTAAACCTACTGTCGGTTTTAACGTCCGTCCAGTAGCAACTTCTGAAGACGAACTGCAAGCATCCTTTCAATCTGTGTTTCCGAAGCTTTTGAAGCTGCCAGAGCTGTGTAAAATGCCAACTTCTGTGCCTTTTGTTGGCTCAACATCTCAGATGCATCCAACATCGTTTCTCACACCGCTTCATTCACAACAACAAGTCATTCCAAGTATTGCATCGTTGAAATTACCCCCTGTGGATATGCCAACATTTTTCGGTGAACCAATCAGGTACTGTCAATTTATTAATGCTTTTGAATCAATTATTGAAAACAAAGAACCAGATTCTTGGCAATGTTTGTATTATCTTTCACAATACACTAGAGGTATGGCTAAAGATCTAGTTTGTAGCTGTTTGTATATTCATGACGCTAGAGATGCACTCCAATGTGCAAAAATGTTGTTGAAAGAAAATTTTGGGCAACCTTATCAAATAACTAGTGCTTTTATTTCGAAACTTACTGAAGGTCCTTCTTTGGCAACAAATAATTCTAGTGAATTAAGCACTTTTGCTATAGATTTAGAAACATGCGTAATAACTTTGAAGGGAATTGGTTGTGTTAACGAAATTAATACTCAGTATGTTCTACGACAAATTATCAATCGCTTGCCTGTACCAATACAGCATAAACGGCATGCAGTTGCTGACAACATAATGCATGAGGCAAAGAAAAACATTTCGATTGAAGATATTGTATATTTTGTGTGAAAGCAAGTTCGTGAGTTGAGCAATCCAGTATTTGGCGTTTCAGTAATGAAAAGGGTGAATAATCAAAAATTGTTTTTTGCATCAGCTGTAAAACCTAATACTGATTCGACTAAATCTTGCTTAATGTGTTTGGCTCCTCATTATCTTAATCACTGTAAAAGGTTTCGAAATCTTTCTTATCAAGACAGATATAAGTTTGTTATTCAAAAGAAGTTGTACTTTGCATGCTTGCAACCAGGACATCGCACTGATCGTTGTTCAAGAACTGATTGCTGCAGGAAGGAGAATTGCAATAAAAAGCACACAATGCTTTTGCATCCTCCTCCCCTGCCTCCAACTTCTGATAAAAACCCTGCTTCCTCAGAATTAGCAGAATGCGCTTTTGTGGGTTTTAGCGAAAACAAAACAAACAACGAAATGCTTCCAATTGTTCCGGTTAAAGTTCATGCCAGCTCTGGAGGTAATTTTGTGAAAATGTATGCTTTACTAGATCCAGGCAGCACCACAACATTTTGTAGTATTGATTTACTTAACAAGCTCAATGTAACTGGTCGTCATGTTCAATTAACAACTACGACTATTTCAAATCGTAATGTGGCTACAAATGTGCAACTTATCCAAAACTTAGAAGTGTGTGACTTTAACGAAAATGAGCATGTTGTGTTGTCGCAATGTTTTTCCTTGAAGTCTCTTCCCATTTTGAAAAATGAAATTCCTACTAAATTAGATGCGAGTAATTGGGATTACTTGAATCATATTTCAATGCCCAAACTTAATGCTAACATTGGTTTACTTATCAGATGCAACTATCCGCAAGTGCTTCAACCTCTTGAAGTAATTCCAAGTCAAAATGGTGGACCTTATGCTGTAAAAACTTTGTTAGGATGGTCGGTGATTGGTCCCAGGTTTTTAAAACGGCCCAATGAGAAGAACTGCGTATTTTTTGTTAAAACTAAATTTTCAGCAGTATGTGACATGTGTATGGACGTGTGCAGCTTGGTGACCACTGAAGTTTTGATTGAAAATAAATGATTTCTAGCTGAAGTTAATGATTCAATTAAGTTGAAAGAAAACAATCATTACGAAATTTTTCTTCCTTTAAAATTTTCTAACTTAAAACCTCCCCACAATAGAGAGTTTGCTTATCAACGACTAATGAGTTTAAAAAGAAAATTTTTGAAGAAACCGTCTTTTTACTATGACTATGTACAATTTGTAAGCAAGATGTTAGATAACAATTATGCTGAAAAGGTTACAAATTGCAAGGAATCAAATGTTTGGTTTATTCCGCATCATGGTGTATATCATCCGTTAAAACCTGAAAAAATTGGTGTCGTATTTGATTGTTCTGCTCGCTTTCAGGGCTTTTCGTTAAATGACAATCTTCTTCAGGGACCTGATTTAATTAACTCTTTTTTGCGAGTTCTTTGCAGATTTCGACTCAAACCAATCGCAATTATGGGGGACATACAATCAATGTTCCATCAAGTTGAACTACTGGAAAGGGATCGTGATTTATTGCGTTTCTTGTGATGGGAAGATAATGATTTAAATGAACCACCACAAGAATACCGAATGAAGGTATATTTATTTGGTGCTGTTTGCTCACCAAGTTGCGCAAATTTTGCCCTATGCAAAACTGCTGAAGATAATGAATCCAAATACCCAACTGGGGTTACAGAAGCAGTTTTTAATAATTTTTACGTAGATGACTGCTTGGCTTCCAGAGCAAAAGAAGAAGCAATAAGCTTGAATTTGCAGCTTTCAGAATTACTGCAGAAAGGTGGTTTCAACATAACGAAGTGGGTGAGCAATAGCGATTGTGTCTTGCAAACAATTTCCGAAGCGGATCAAGCCGTGAAGTCCGACTCCCTGCATCTTCCTACTCACAACCCAGACACACGAGCTCTTGGTTTATTGTGGTCAACAAAAACAGATACTTTTTATTTTGACATGTCTAATATTAAGAAAACTTGCCTCAACAGACGGCAATTGCTTTCTATAGTTAATTCAATTTATGATCCTTTAGGTTTTTTGGCCCCTATCATTCTACCTATGAAAATTCTTCATCAACAACTTTGTTGCCAAAAGCTTGCGTGGGATGATCACATTGATGCTCAATCACTAATCAAGTTTGATAGATGAAATTAACCAACTTCGTCTTTTTTACGTAAATCGTTGTGTAAAGCCGTGTGATTTTGGTATAATTAATGTAGTTGAGTTTCATCACTTTTCTGATGCAGCAGAAGATGCTTATAGCAGTGTTTCTTACATAAGATTAATCAACAAAGCTTCTGAATGTCACACTTCTATTTTATTGGCTAAATGCAGATTAACACCCATCTCCACAAGCACTATTTCTAGACTTGAATTAAATGCTGCCACAATGTCAGTTAAGAATGATAACATTTTGCGTAAAGAAATGCGATTTTCTTGAGTACATTCATATTTTTGCACTGACAGTACTACAGTTTTGCGATACATCAGGAATGAATCTTGTGCTTTCAAAACATTTATTGCTAATCGCATTGCTTTTATTCGAAATAACTCTAGTTTGTCTCAATTTTTTTATGTGGCTAGCTCTTCTAATCCAGCAGATAAAGCAACTAGGATCATGCCTGTGGCGGAGTTTCTCAAGTGCTCGTTGTGGAAAAACGGTCCTCTATTTTTGCAAAATTTCTGTGCAATGTGGCCAGCTCAACCAGATTTTCTTTCTGTCTCCTCAAAAACTGATGTAGAATTTAAGCTAGCGCCAAAGGTATGCAACGTTTGTGTCTCAGTTTGTACAACAGTGTGGATGATTTGTTTTGCAAATACTCAAAATGGACAAAGCTGAAGTCAGTAATAGCCTGGCTGCTTCGTTTTTGAAACAACTCGCAAAGGTCACGAAGTGAAAACGCTCAAAATCGATGTTTTCGCAAAGAAATCTGAAAACAATTCAACCCTTGTCTGTTGAAGAATTACATGAAGCAGAAATTCAAATTGTGAAATTTCTTCAGCGGAAGTATTTTTCGGATGAGCTGCAGTCTTTATCTACTGGTAAAACGCTAAAAGGAAGTAGTCGATTGGTAAGTCTTGATCCTTTTTTAGACAATAATGGAATTATTCAAGTTGGTGGAAGATTGAACTATGCTCCAATCAAGTTTAGCAGAAAACATCAAATTTTAATTCCGCACAATTCTAACGTTGCAGCTTTACTAATTGATTATTTTCATAGAACTTTAGGACATGTCAGCCGACTTCATCTTCTTTTGATGCTTCAGGAAAAACATTGGATAACAAATGCTAATTCCTTGACGTGAAGCATTTTAAACTGTTGCTATGAATGTCGAAAGGTTCACGGAGAACTAGGAAAACAGAAAATGGCAGATCTTCCTCCTGATCAAGTAACTCCAGGAATGCCCCCATTTTCTTTTGTGGGGGTCGACTACTTTGAACCATTCACAGTAAAATGAGGACATTGCTCAATCAAATGTTATGGTGTTCTTTTTACATGTCTTGTGCTAAGAGCTATACATATAGAAGTTTCCCACACTCTGGATACAAGCTCTTTTATCAATGCTTTATGTAGGTTTATCACTCGCAGAAGTGCAGTGATTGAAATTCGCTCCAATAATGCTACAAATTTTGTCGGAGCTGAAAAGGAATTAAAACATTTAATTAATGAGTGGAATCAAACTGCTATTCACAATTTTCTTTTGCAGAAGCAAATCAAGTGGATTTTTAACACCCCTGCTGCTTCTCACCATGGTGGAGTGTGGGAGCGTTGCATTCGTTCTGTTCAAAAAATACTAAACTCTGTTGTTAGACTTAACAACTTTTATGTGCAAAGTGGAAAACATCATTAACAGTCAGCCACTGACTGCAGTTTCAAACGATGTTAAAGATCTTCAACCTCTAATGCCAAATATGCTTTTATGCCTTAAAGAAGAACAGTCATTGCCACCAGGAACCGAAGACTCTTTTGACATTTATTCCAGCAAATGTTGGAGACATGTGCAGTATCTAGCAAACCTTTTTTGGAAAAGATAGGTAAAGGAATATTTACCGATTCTGCAAAAACGTCAAAAATGGACAAAATTAAATCCAAACTTTACTGTTGGAGACGTTGTTATAATCGCTGATGACAATTTACCTTGAAACGCTTGGCACATGGGTGTCATTTTAGAGACTCGAAATGATAAACGAGGAGTGGTACGCAGCGCAAAGATTAAAACCGCAACTTCGGTGTTTGATCGTCCAATCACAAAGCTCTGCTTAATTAGTGCTGCTGAAACTGTTCAACCAAAACTGTAGATTTTAGTGTTGTGTTGTGTTGTATTTTTCGTTTTTCAGTTTAGGTTTAAGTCTTTTTTACGTTATAATTGTATCTTCAAGGTTCATAATTTTGAAAATACCCAAGTATTCTCAATGGGGCCGGGATGTTAGTGCCAAAATGGCCCTGCCTAGTTGCGAGCTCAATTTAATTTAAAACATGGACTAATTTATTTTCTCGCATCACGTCATTTTTAAAATTGGGGCTTTTTTGTTAGTTTCTGCAAGACAATTTCTTTTAATAGTAGCATCTAGGTCTTTTTCTTTCTTTTCTTTCGCTGCTTTTGAATGAATGTAAAGTTCTTGTTTGGAAAACTCAGAAGTAGATTTAGTTAGTAAGTCATTTTTTGTGTAATTGTTTTATTCGTTGTATTAATTAATTTTATGTTTAATAGAAAACCGTATCCATACAAGGAACGCATGATTAACTTCTACTATATTACGCTAAGAATCTAGCCGTAATAGTAACCACAGTCACACTGTTACAAGTAATGTTCACATCTTGAATATATATACAAATATGAAATACAGACACATATTACAACCAAAGCAACAATAAAAAAAACAGAAACAGTAGTACACAGAAAAAAAACTCACACACAAAATAATCCTAGTTGTATAAATTGAGTAAAAGTTTTTTATATTCTTTTTTGAATTGATATTTTTGAAGTATTTTTTATATTTTTCGGAATTTCAGCCCATATTTTAGGTCATGCAAAAATGTAATCATACTTTTACCTAAATTTGTTTTTATTGAAGGTAGATGATAAATATTTTTTATAACTAATCTAGTTTCATGTTGATGAATTGAATTAATGTGAATGATTGGTCAGGTTTAACTATCAATGTTTCAAATTTAACTTCAAATGCACAGTAATGTGTCATTTGCCTCGATGGTAAGAGGTCAAATTACCCCTGTGTGTGCATTTTCTCGATCAATTGAATATATTGCAGGCCAAAAGTGATTTTGGTTATATTCATTAAAGCAGTGGCAGAGTTAGGAGTGATTCCCTATACTCATCTTTTTATAGTTTCAAATTTTGTTGCTTATGTTGCACATTGTAATTGCAACCTCCAATTTGTAAATATCATTGAGTTTAAATTTAAATTAATTACAGTTAATATAGCCTTTGTTATTCATGCCTTTGTAGCTAGGCATTCTTTTGTTGATTTCTGTAATGGAGTATCCTTGTTTTGAACTGTTGTAAATATATTTTAGTATACACATTTAAAGTACTAAATATTTTAGTATACAAATTTAAACTACTTTACTTTAGTATTCACTAATTTTAGTAAATTGATCTTACATTAATTGTGCATAGTAATAGGGGGACTTAAAATTTAAATTTATATAAGGCCATTAAAAAAATATGATGTTCATATAAATAAACATATTCATACTAAAAAAAATTTAAAAAAAAACCTATATAATGGGCATTGAAAATTTCAATGTGGGTGCAAAATATGAAAAAATGACAAAATTTAATTTAGAGCAATTTTATTTTATTTAAAATCACAAAGAACTTTTAAATGATATGGAGCATCAAAATAAAATAATTTATAAATTGATACATGAATTATTTTTCTAAATAGCTGTAAAATCCTAATATTATGAATGGTAGATGCCGAAGTTTACTAACATTGCCAAGGAGCAATAATTGCACTAATTTAGCTTTGTTAAAAAACAACTCTGCTGTGTATTTTATCAGCACAAGTGCTGTGTCAATAACAGAAATAGTTTTAAAAATTTTTTTATCGAATGTAGATGCTGAAGACTTAAAATTTGAGGTTTGTGATGACTTTATTGCAATCGACTTTAAAGTAGACCCCATGCCAAAATATTTACTTTTTTCATACATTTTTGTTTAATGTTTAAAAAAAAGTTTCAAATTTTTCTCTAACATTGAAACAAGCAATAACCTTTAATAAAATTTACTCAAGCTTTTTGGTAAATGCAACAACAAGCCATGAGGCTATTTTACAATAATAGTTTATATTGATTGCTTACAGTTAAACATACTTTTTTCCTAAATTTGGTCACAAATCCTTAACTATCTGTATTACAAAAAGATTTTTTTATTCATTTCTGAAAAAAAAGTTACCCAGTTGTTTAAAAATGGAAGATTTAATGGTCTACTATTGTGCAGTCATTGTTTTCATTAAAAATGTTCAAATGTTTTTTGTTCTTATAAGCACACATTAAAACACACACTGGACATAGTTCAGTGTTTAGACCATGGCTATTTTGTTTTATCTTTGAGCTAAATTGATTAGTTGAATGTGTTTTGTGCAGTGGATGCACAGATTAGAATTGACCTAATTGAGCTGTATTTAAGTATAAGGCATTTTAATCAAAATGGTGTTTTGAATTATTCCCAAAAATGTCATTGCTATACAATCAACTCATTACATGTGATTAGCAAAAAATGTTAAATAGTCCTTTACCTGCTTTGAAATTTGCTTGGCTGGAATGATCAATAAACTGTTTGCTAAAGGTTGACTATTTCAACGTAAATATAACTCAAATCAAGCAGATTCTCAGGTTGGTCTGTCTATATTCAAATTTTTTAAGGATTGTTTCAACAGTAAATTTGGTTTTGGAAACTTTGATGAGAACACTTCTGAGTTTTTCACCAAACACAGTTTAAAAAAAGTAGATTAAGTCCCAATCCCAATAAAAAACTTGAATGAATTGAATGTTGGATTTGTATGCAATGAATTAAAGATTGGTGGGGAAAAGCTAATTAGTAAAGAGGGGGTTCATAAAAAAAGCCAACTTGCATAATTTAATAAATTAAAGCTAAAAAAAGAGTTTAAAAAAATATCACAAAAAAAATTTGTATGTGCCAAAAAATTGTTTTGTAGAAAACCTTACAAAACAAGTTAAACAAAAATAAGCTTCACCCAAATAAGCAAATCAAAGTAATGCAAACAGACTAATGTTTAAACAAAGATTTGCAATATACAAAATTATATAGTGGTTCATTTATTACACCATAGAAGGTAAATAATTTGTCAAATCAAACTGGAGTTGATTGAACACCAAGCAAAAAGTTATGTTGCATTATGTTAAATAGTACAGAGATACACTGCTGTTGTTTCCCTTAAGTAATAGCCTAAATATTTTGTCTAAAAAGTTACAAGTAAAGGAAAATAGGAAGATCATATTGATGGTAAACACAATCAACAAGTTACAGATTTAATACATCCTTTCACCATTCTGTTGTCTCCTCAGGAAAGAAACTAGCAGTTCTAAATTACTGTAGATTTACAATCATATCTGTATACAAACTAAAGAAGTTAAATAAAAGTTTTAATCAAAGAGCAATATTATAGGATTTTTGATAATAGGTCTGGGTAATTTCCTAATAGTTGCCCTAAGTTTATCACCTTCAATGTTGTCTTGCAAGTCAGAAGATAAATAAAAATGATAAATAAGTGAATGACTGAATAAAAGTTATTTCTAATAATATTCTTTCAAAATGGAAATAATCTAGAGTATTTAAGCTAATGGCTATGCTTTAAAAAGCAATCTGGAAAGACATGGCAGTTTCCCCCTACCCCCTGGTTCTGGTGCTCCTTGTGGGGGTAAGTATAGTTGACAAATAAATAAATTTCAAAATCATCAAGTTGGCTACAAAAGTATCTTTACAAGCTTTTTTCTATTTACCGGTTAAGTAATTCTAAAGCTATTTATTTATTTATTTTTTTTAATTTTTGGAGATACTAAAATGTCTTGCTCCCTGATTCAGCTTCTGGGTGCATCAAAGCTATATCAAGTAATAAATAGACTTGCCTACATATAATGTAAAAATTCTTTCAAAGCTTTTTTTTTGAAGAAAACAATTATAGTACAGTAAAATAATGACAATATTTTAAAGAAATGGTATAATAAAATTTTGAGGGGGGTATATATGGGTTTTTTTTGCAAGTAAAATGAAAAGAGTAATTTTATTATTAATTTTTACTATCATACCATAAAAATTTGAGGGCCTTAATTTGAATTTCTAAAATTTTTAAAATTAAGTCCCCCTAACAGTAAACTCTTATAGTTTCTAAAACAGTATGAAACATGCTTAGGGTGTGTTTTGATAAAAAAGTGTAAAATGTAATTTATTTAAAAAAGCAATTATAAAACAGGATGACTTAGTAAAAGTTAATATCCTATGATATCCATAAAAAATTTACACAATTTTCACAATGGTTTTGCATATATTGTGTTTGCTTGCAAACAATTCTTGGTGGTAATCCTTTGGATACAAAGTTGTTTTGTTACATTTTATTTTTGCAAAGAAAGACCTTTTCTTGTTTTTACTTCATTTTCAAAGACAAAAAGCTGCTTCCAATACAAAACGTCAAACATTATTTTTTTAAAGGCATATTGATTTTAATAAATCACCTTGACATTTTCTGCCTCAAATGCATAGATCTGACAAAACACAATGCTAATTAATCTTTTTTCCATGTTTGAAAAACTGGGGCCATTAATTAATTTAAATTTGGTTCAAGTTATGGCAACAAATTGTATCACAAAACTTTCATTTAAATTTATTAAATTTTACCCTTGATTCATTAATGATAGTTTATAGCAGTAATTTTTAAAGTAGAGGTCACAATCTAAAAGTGGATCACTAAGGCTTGAAAAATGACTCATGTGAAGATAATTAAAAACTGGACTTTATGAAGGTAGGCTTACCAAACTTTTTTTTTCTTTTTCTTTTACATGAGATAGTTGTTAGCAAAGAACTTTTATTGTCTTCCCCTTTTTTCAGTGAAAAATTTCTACAAGTCTAAAATATAAACTTGATAACTATCTTTTGTGAAGACCTTTTTTATTGGTTTTGAACAAATATTGATTATAGAAAATTTATAATATATTGTTAGGTAAATTAAACCATTAAGCAAGGCTTTTGTGCAAAGTCCTTCATGGACTTGCATCTTGGGTCACAAATCAATTTGGAAACCACTGTTTAAGGTTTGGCTCACTAGATTCTTACAAAACTTAGATTTGGGTCATATTTTCAAAAGTTTATGAACCAGTAGTCTGTAGACTGCAATATCTTATTTACAAATCTAAAAATGTTTTTATTTTTGTTTCCTGATAGAGCCACTTCAGATGACCTTAGAATCAAATGATTTTTAAACAGTAGTAATAAAATGAAGAAAGTACTGTTCTAATTTGGTCATTTTTAAAATTATTTATTTGGTCTTTATGATTAATTTGTTTTATTTTTTATATATGATTTTTTTTTATAAAATGCTTTGTTATCAAGCACTTTAGAAGAACTGATTTTCCAACATTGTAATTTTTTTTTATAGATTTTTGCCCCTGTTCAACTGCATTTCAGCTCTTTTAGAACAATCTGTATTGAAAACAATGGAATAATTCCCATACTTTATCGCTTTATTCAAGTAATTGCTTTGTTTGTTTATATCTAAAAGTTAATACGTCGAGCCATGCAGTAAGGAACCAACATCAATAACAACATCTTGCTCAAACAAAGAAAATCTAAAAGTTTTATCATGTTTTTTTTATTTTTGTTTTATTTCAATTTTATAATCCATGTTGTATGTAGGATAAATCTTTTATTTGTGTAAAGCCACCATTTAATGCAACAACATCTAAATATCAGATTAGTGTTGTTCGTTTCATACCTAAAACTGTTGGGTTTATGAAAGACAAGCTCATTGCTCAATGCAATGACAATCAAATGCACAACAAAGTAAGTAAAGTAATAAATTATAACCAAATTCTTAACAAATACTTTATTGTTTTGCATTATTTTAATTTTATACCAAATTCCACTGTGAATTTTTTCAAATCTTAATAATTGTTGTTCTGTCGACTAGAGTTTATAGAAAATTGTTCAAAAACAATTCTTTGAATTACAATTGTTTGAAAAATAATGCTATATGCAGTGGTCTAAAAATATTTATTTTGTAAACATTCATTTTGCTTTTTTAATGTATATCTAATGCTAACCCTATTGTTCATATTAAAAATAATGCTATATGCAACTTTCTTTTTTAAATATATATTATATTAACACTCAATTTGGTTTTTTTAATAAATACCTAACTCCAGCCCCAACCTCTAACCCTATTGCTTGTAAAATGTTTTGTTTTCAAGTAATTGTCCTAATAACAATTGTCTTTGAAGAATTCTCAATTTGAACCTGTTTTTTAACAGTTGTTTGTATACAGTCAATTAGACTTAATCATAGCTATTACTATAAGATTGCATAAACTTTTTTGTTTCTTTTATTTTTAAAGAAGTTCATGTTTAAGAAATTAATTCTATTGTAGTCTAGTATTATACAGCAAGATATATTGGTGTTAATACACTTTTTACTCAAACATCTGAGACAATTTTTATATTTCAAAGGTAGATTACTCAGCAGTTGCAAAAATTAGTTATAGCAGGTACAACACCATTTATTTTTTTGTTAAGCAAACATTCTAAAAAATTACTATACAAAAAAGGAACATTTTCAGTGAACTCGAACCCTCCTTTTCTACAATTTTTTGCAATATTAATTATATTTACACACACACAAAAAAAATTGAAACACAGGTTGTACTGATGACTAACTTAGCTAATTTAAAATTAAAACAAGTGAATAACTAAAGTAATATATGTTAAATTCTGCATTATGAACCCATGGAAAGAAAATATATTTATTAAAATATATTCAGTAAATATGAAGCTCTGTTTACATACATTTGTTGATTTAATTTTGGATTAAACTTTTTATGAGTAGAGCTTCATAAATTTTAAAGTGAAATTTTGATTTACATTTACTGTATTTCTTTGATTAAAATGTGCCCTTGAATACTACAGTGCATATAAATAAAGCCACCTAGTGAAACACAACCAAAACAAAAACTGGTTATGGTTTAAATTTTATTTTATTCACACTTTGTTTGATACAATTTCATATCATTGTTAATAAGCTCATTATCACTAGCAATTTCTTTAGTTGTGGAATCATTAGAAGCCTTTTTTAAGTAGAGGATTTTTTCCAGGTCATCAGTTGTGATTTCACAAACATCAAATGAATTAACTACAACTTCTTTAGATACTTTTTGCATGCTTCCACAACCCATTGGATTTGTTGCAGCTGATTGGGCACTTTTATTTTTCCACCAAATGTGTAAACAAATTTACCTTTTTGAAACCAATTGTCATAAAGTTCCTGATAAAATAACTTCAAACGATTGTAATCCAAATGTCAAGCAGTTGCAAAACTTTGTGCAACCACCAGGTATTTCTGACATCACATTATTGTTTTTTCAATTGTTCTTTCCTCACATCAAAAATGCAACACTTGAAAGAATCCCAAACAAGCATTTGTTTAGTAAAAGAAAAATTTGTCCAAATTTTTTCTATCCAGTCAGCAGTAAGTTTTTCATTTATCCAACCATTAAGGCTTGCTACCACTACAACCCCAAGGATAGCTTCAAGTTCCTTTTTGACTTTTTTTGGCTGGAATTACTATGTATGGTTTAAGTTTTGTTCTGTCTGCTTTAACACAGGCACATAGTGAGGTGGTTTTTTTCATGTCCTGTTGTTCAAATAGGAATGGTGCAGTTTCCTCTTTCAATTGTAGTGGTAAAAACATGTCTCCCAGATTGGTATTTCATCCATATTAGCTATCATTGATGGATAAAACTTGTAAACATTCATTTGCTTTTTGCTAAAACCAACAGAGTCACAAATTATTTCTTTTAAGTCACATGGCACTGATTGTCCCAGTGGTTGTTTGCCTTCTAATTAAGAGATTAAACCTCTTTATAAAGTTGCTAAGCCAGCCATGAGATGCTGCAAATTCACTTAAACCCCTTTTGTCAACCATTTCTTTAGACCAAATTGTTATTATTTTACAGGAGACATGGTGTTGTTGCTCATGCTCTCAGGCAATTTTTTCCATCAATGCATCTTTGATTATTGATAGACATGGCTTTTTCCCACCACTTTCTAGCCTCAATCTTTTTCTTGAAACAACTTATTGCCCATAAAAATCTTGTAATTCTGCTTTTCACTGTTTCAATTTACGTATCACCAATTCATTAATTTTATACTTCCTTCCTGTTTCTTGATTTGTATGTGTTTTTGCAAATTTTACAATTTCTGTTTTATATTCCATAGTATAAGCACATCGTTTGCTCATTTTCAAGCAAATATTTTTATTAAGTAAACCACTGTGACTGTTTTTAATGCTTTGACAAAGTGAAATTGTGTTGTCATTTGCAGATCAGTATGAAATAATTGGTTAAGTACACTCAATCAACAAAAATGTCTGTATCTTTTATAATATCAATGAGTGAGCATGCTCACACACAGCAGAATTGCACTAGTTTTAATCTGTATTGTAAACGGCAACCATGATGCTAACTGAAAAACAAGCATTGTATGATAATTACCATAAGTCATCTCTGATCAAAGCTACTTTTAAATAGAATACCATAGGTTTAAAGTTCTTATCAAAAAATAATATGTGGCCTTGATTAGAATGCGCACAAAATCAGATTCTATTCAAAAAAATACATTATGTATTATCACAAAATTATTTCTTTAAACCAATTTGTAGAACTTTTTTCACACCATAAAATATGATTTTTAATTGCTCTATCCATTACACCAGTAGTACTTAAAATGGTTGGTATCAACCCCTGGGATCAATAAATAACAGGGGATTGAATGGGTGTTGATGAGTGACTTCAGGTTTTACTGTAGCAATAAAGCCATGGTATCTTATTTGCAAAAATACTAAACTAATAAAATGTATAATTAATAATGTGAAGACTTTCTTTAGTCTTCACTGGTTTTAGTGCACATCTAATGAAGAAAAGTATACATGGTGAAAGTAAAGACAAAAAGGTCTGCACTAGATGGTCAATAGAAAATTTTTTACTTGAATTGTAATTGCTCTACAAAAAAAGTTTGATAACCACTGCTGTAAACTTGAAATTATTGAAAATATAATTTAAGATTTTACTATTTTAATGTTCATTTTATACTTATTAACTGAAGCTGTATAATTTGCACTACAAAACAATTTGTTTCAACAGCTCAACTTATCATTTGGATTAGTAGTTTTTTTGATTAAATTTTTTTATATCAGACATTTCATTTGGCTGGATTAGGAGATCAACCAGAAATTCTTATGAGTAATGAAGGGAGACTGTATATTAAACCAACCTGCCTTTATTCTACCTCAACAGAAGAGTACCAAGTTCAAAACATTTGTCAATTGTCTGTCCAGTATAAATGGGTTATACCAAAACATTATACAAAAACTTTTATAATTGAGCCATCCCAAGGCTATTTTTTAGCAAATGAAATCCAGGTAACAGCTCTTAAGTTAATGAAAATTTAACAATGTTAACCATTAAGCTCATGATAGAGCTTGTAGGATTGAATTTTCTACTTTTATCTTTTTATGTTTGGTTTAAAAAATTCATATAAAATGTAATGTTTAAAAGCATAGATGACTAATAATGCGCTCTAATAAAATGTGTGATGAATTCATATAAATGCACTTTTTTCTTTTTTTTCAAACAAAAATCTTTATTTTTTTGTGCCATTGCCATTTCCAAAAACAAGCTGGGAGAGTAATCACTTATAATTGTCAGCTGATAGATTAAACATTGAATAACAAAAAGGATAAAGCTAAGTTATAATCTTTACAAAATTTATAAAATTCAATAAATGATATTTAAAAATTTTTTTTATATTTTATATAAAATTTTAGCATAAAGTTGTATAATGTTTAATATAAAATTGTATAATGTTTATTGCTGTGTAGTTTTTTTACATCTAAAGATATGTTTATAATTTATATCTGTAAACATAAGAACAATGATTTTTACTTGTACTATTTTGTGGTGCAAAGTGTAAACTTTTAAAGGGTGCAAAACTTTAATTTTTAGTAAATTAATGTGCCATGCAATAGTTACACTTTATAGTGGTGAAATGATGCTTTTCAGTTATAAAAAACATTTAATTTATTAGGAGGATGATTATTTTTAGAGGATAAAGAATTTTTTTGTTTAGATTTTCTGTTTGATTTGTGAGTGATAATTATTGTGCAATAAATTTGTGCAAAACACTTCATTAAAACATATGGCATTTTACATTTATTTGTCTATCCCGCCAAGATTACAAGGTGTGACAAAAAAGAAACTGGACTGTATCAACCATGCTCTTGGCACAATGCCAATTGGCAAGCCACTTGCTCACTGTGAAACACAACTTCTTAGCTCTATTGTGTTGCAATTTCTTTAATGTAAGTCATTCTGTTTTTGTGTTCCAGGCTTTTATGTAACATTTGTTACTTTTATGTAACTTATGTAACTTCTATATAACTTTTATGTAATATGTTGGTAACCTTTGTCACAATTTTGTTACTTTGTGTTGCGTTTGTTTGTACTCTGTGCTTTTGGTTGCTGTAAAACTGTTAGTAACTCAAGAATGGGACAATGAATCCACTTGAAGTGTTTGGTGAAACTGAGGAAGACCCCAATTCAGTGTTTTAAACTTCTTAAAGAGGTTTATGGTGAAGATGTGATGTCAAGGATGCAAATCTTCGAATGGTACAAATGTTTTGAGCAAGGCCAGGAAAAGTGGAGGATGATCCCAAGATGGGACAACCTTCAAACAAGGAGGACAGATGAAAACATCACTTGAGTGAAGCAGCTGGTGCAAAGTGATCACAGGTTGACAGTATGAATGATATCAGATAAACTGAGCCTAAACAGAGAATCAGTGCAGACAATCTTGCTGCATGATCTGGGGATGCAAAAGGTGTGTGCCAAAATGGTGCCCAAGATTTTGTCGGAAGACCAGAAGCAGAACCGAATCAAATTTTGTGAAGACATGCTGCAGAAAATTAAAGACAATCCAGACATTTTTAGGAAGATCATCACAGATGAAACTTGGGTTTTCCAATACAATCCTGAAACAAAGAGGCAAAGCATGCAGTAGAAAACTGCAAAATGATTCTGACCCAAGAAGGCGTGCATGTTAAAATCAAAAATCAAGGTCATACTGATTGCTTTTTTCGATCAGAAGGGTATGATTCATCATGAATTTGTGCCTGAGGGTAAAACAGTGAATCAGCACTTCTACCAGCAGGTTCTCATTCACCTCCATAACCAAGTTTGACACAGCAGGCAAGAACTGTGGACTGACAAGTCATGGTTTCTCCACCAGCACCTGCACACAAGGCAATTAGTGTGAAGCAGCTCTTGGTCAAAAAACAATAACAGCTCTTGACCACCCTCCCTATTTGCCAGATTTAGCACCTTGTGACTTATAGCTTTTTCCCAGGCTGAAGGCTGTGATGAAAGGAACTCATTTCTCATCTCTAGAAGAAATTGAGGGCTCGTTGACAAGGGAGCTGAAGAGATTTAAAGAAGAGGATTTTACCAAGTGCTTTTGTGGGTGACAGGATTGAATGCAAAAGTGTATTGACTTGGAGGGGGAGTACTTTGAAGGGAACAATTCATAAATTATCAAAATATGTTGTATTAAAATTTTTATAACAACAGTCTGGTTTCTTTTTTGTCACACCTCGTATTTCAATGCAATAGTTAAAGTTTTTAATCCAGTTTTATCTACTTTGTTTCCTGTTTTCAGGGGTGGCCAAAATTACTTCTTTTCTTCAGCAACCCTAAATATTTATTGTTTCATTTATTCTATCTAAACATGGCTCTCAGAAAAACAGGCCCTGACAACAGCAAGTGTTTCTTGTTAGCTGAAGGCTGATTGAGTGTTGCTTGCATTAGCAAAAAAGAGAAAAAGTTTAAAAGACAAAACAAAATGGGTTAGTTTACAAGTTAAGGTAACGATTAAATGTCTAGACAACTATTGAAGTTACCTTAAAAAGTAATACAATGTCAGTGGTCATACAACAAATACAGCAAGTTTTGACTGAACACCAAACAACTTATTACATCTTTTTAAAAAAAGAAATTGTGTTACAGTGATTACTTTTATATCTAAAGCTTCTTTCTCTAGTTTTAAAACTGTTTCTAATGATTTTTTGTAGCTTTTAGGACCACTAATTTGAGTTAAATTTTTCAAAAAAAATTGGTCAATATATAACCATGTACTATTTAGCTGCTTCAATTTCATCTTTCTGCACACTTTGTAAAGATAGCAAAGGATTGACAGTTTTATGATGTTTAAGGGGAGGTTTGAATGCAACTATTAGGTATGTTTTGAAAAACAGATAGCGGCTCTACAGGTTGTTGTTTTCTGTAAGCAAATCAAATTTGGCTAAAGCAGACCATTGTTTTTACACACAACAGTTTGAAATTGCTTTGATTCAAGCTGCCTTTTTATTTTTGTCCTCCTCTTTGTTTGAAGGAGATGGATGGGAGCTGAATGGTTCACTAAATGGCTGGACATGTTTCCATCAACCAGGTCACAAGGTTCTTGTCAACATCTGAGAGAGCATGGCCTCTGTTTGGATGGTGGTAAATGGGGCAAGATGTTATTATGTGCTCAGCTGTCTGCTCCTTTGTACCACACTCACAGCTTGCTGCAGAAGCCATACCCCAATTGTATCTATTTTTGAGCAGAATAGACCATTGCTGGTTTAGAGTCAGTTATGCTTGATCCATTCAGGTCTGAAAAAGCTAATTCCCACTGGTGTTGGGCTAACATCTTTAATAAATGGATGGAGTCTAGAGGTGTTTTCTTACCACTTTATGCTTTATCTGTATTCTGCCCATGATACTTCACTGGTGCCTGACTGTGCAAGGTTGTTCATTTGTGCCTGACTGAGCAGCAGGCACAAATGGATGTCTTGATTTAAGTTGTTGCAGCTTTCCACAAAGTGGAGACAGAAGTCTTTCAAATAGGAGGTGTTCTGGTATTGAGCATGGTGAGCAATACACACAGTACACTTTTTGGTGGAGAAGCTCAATTGGTTGGATGACTCCTAAGATAAAAAGGTTGTCTGTTGGTGTAAGATGCAGGCATCTGGTTACTATGCACAAGGTACCACTAATGGGCCTGTCAATCAGGCAAATAAGGGAACTGTGACACCAAACCTGTACACAGTACTTAGCTATGAAATGGACCAAAACTAAGGTGGCCGTGCAGAGTACTGTGGCATCTGCACCCCAGTTTTGATGCAGCTATTCACTTTATAAACACAACACGAGATGTTAACCTCTTTTACAGTGACACTATGAGGTGTGTCCAAAAAGTAACAAGACTGGTGTTATAAAAACTTTATTGAAAAATATTGAAATATACCAAAGTCAAATTTCTTCAAAGTAGCCTAATCCCCTTCCACTTGAAAAGACTTGTGCATTTTTCCTATTCATGCTTGAAAATATTCTTGGAATGCATTTTTTGGAATCTTTTTGAGCTCCGTTGTTGCAACCATTTTGATGAAATTGATGTCAAAAAAATTGGTTCCTTTCAGAACAGATTTGATCTTAGGGAAGAGAAAAAAGTCACATGGGGCCATATTGGGGGACTATGGGGGGTGTTCCAAAGTTGCAATGTTCTGCGAGAAACTGACAGGAGCTGTTAGAGCAGGAGCATTATCGTGATGGAGTGCCCATGCATGGGCTTCCCAAAGGCTCTGTCTCTTGTCATGCACTGATCTTATGAGGCATCAAAGAATCTCTTTATAGACAGTTCAGTTCACTGTTTGGCCTTGGGGTAAGAATTTGAAATGAAAAGAGATTCTTTGAAAAGAAAAGGAATTCAAAAAGAAAAAGATCTAGATGCCTATTTGTGCTAGCTGCACAGAATCTTTTAAACAACCTTGCCAGACTTGACATCTGCACTTCTCAGTAGACGAATTAGAGATGGAACACCAAGTACTTCAAGAATAAATCCAGGCTCTGTGTTTTGGCAGGTGTGTTGAAATAAACTTGCCCCCAACAGCTTGAGTCAAGTTCAATCACTTTCAAACTGGTGTTTGTCCATGCACAAATGGGGTTTTGCTCTTTCGCCAATTGTGGGTACTTTTCCTCTAAACAAAACACAGACCACATCATAATAGCATGTCCCATACATTGGGCACCACACAGAGCACAAAGTCTAATGGTTTTGGATGAAAAAACTTGATGCTAGTTCAACACCATCACTGCCAGTATCTTATCTGGGCAGTACAGCAGCCTGGGGTAGAAAAGGATAAACCCTCAGCCCCAATCTTGTTTGTGTCTGACCTGGAGTGGATGATGCCCTTTCAAATGACAACAATGACAAACTAATTTTTAATTAATAATTAGATAACACCTGATAAAGAATCATTATCAGTTTCTTGTGCAATAAATAACATTTCTTTATCTTACAAAGAATGCTTAGCAGCCATCTTGATAAAAGATGATGCTTGCTATATTTTGTTTTCATAAATCTTATCAGCAAAACATTTATAAGAAAAAGACAAAAAAAAAAAAAAAAAAGGAAAGATAAATGAGAAAACATATTCCTTTTTATAAACTCCATTGTAAAAGTTCTGCAACCAGGTAAAATATTTTCTTATCTACTAGAACAGGGTTTCCCAAACTGTGTGCTGTGAAAGAGATTGAAGTGTGCCGCAAAGTATTTGTGTTTTGACAAAAAGCCATAGATAGAGTCTTGGTCCATCTTTTTTTTTACAGAACACTTGATTTTAGAGACAAAAATGAAGAAATTGCAGCGAGATTCTGCATGACAAGCTTTTTGCGGCCCAGCGACTTTGGCTTGATTTAAAATTTGGCCCAAATTAAAACAAGGTTGGACACAGTGACAGATATTTAAAGTTAGGGGCCTGAGGCAAGGATTCCCAAAAATTAGTGTTCTTTAAAAAAGGGGGGGCTTTGATCTCGTATTTCCCTTATTTTTCCCAAAATCATACTGATCTCTAAAAAAAATAAAAAAGGTCTTCACTTCGATTTGATCTCTATTTCGCTATTTTTTCGATATTTCGATATTTTGCTATTTTTCTCCCAAATCATGGTGATCTCTAAAAAAACATGTACAGCAAAATGAAACTATATGCGGTATTTTCAAGGAGGGCCTGAGGCAACTGCCTCATTTTCCTCACCCAACATTCACCACTGGTTGGACATCCCTGTTGTACCCTGTATTAAAACAATTTCTGTAGGGACACTCTCATTAGATGTTACTGTTATATATTAAATATAATTTTTGTATGTAAACTTGAAGAGTGTATTTAGTATTGTAAGTGTGCCACAGGAAAATTCAGAGTTTATTAGTGTGCCATAGTGAAAAAAAGTTTGAAAAGCACTGTACTAGAACATCAAAGAAGGTGTGTAACTTCAGAATTAAGCACAAGAGTGAGAGAAACCCTGAGCATCATCCATTTAAACAGAGCTGCATAGGACACAAAAAGTTTCTTGTATCTTCTTCTCTCTTATATCTTTTTCTGCATAGGACACAAAAAGGCATGCCACTGAAGGGGTCAAGAAATGTAAGAAAATTTTTCAAGACCCACCCATGCTTCAAATTAGTGAAACATACTCTAATAGCTTCAAACACCACTGCTATAGATCAAACACACTGGTTTTTCACATTTTATTGCATCTCTTAAGATTGTTACTATTTTTGTAGAAATTTTCATGTACTTTTATGCCCAATGAATGTAACGACTATTGTTTTAATGTGCATTTTTATGCTTGGTGTGTCCAAAAAAATTGCAGCCATGATCCTTATGTAGAAAAGAGTACAAAAAAAATTAAATTGCAAGTGATTACTAAAGGCTTAAAAGGTGTTATTCGGGTGAGTAAAATATTTTTGATTGAATCATTTTATTGAAACTTACATTAAGGCAAAAAATGACTATACTTTTATTTTGTTAAAAGTAAATATTTATTCTAGATGGTTCAGTTTTTAGTGATTTGTTTGTGCTTTGCATTTTGATTTTTAACTGTCAATGCTGTTTGATACATTAGGAATATACCATTTTATATATTTATACATGTAAATATTATATTTTAGTGATATATTCTGATTTTTGAAAATGTATTTTAATTGTAACTTTGTGTTTTTAATTATATTTTGCTAATTTAAAATATTTTTTGTTGCATGGAAGAGTCAGTTTATTGCATAATCTGTTTTTCACATGAGCATTATAAATCAAAATCAATTATTTTCTAAGAAAATACTTTGTTTTATTGCTTAATCAGTTAATTAATACCATTACAAGGTACTTGATTAAAAACATTTGAGCAGAATAAGGCATTAGTCTGTCACTTCAATCAAACAACTAATTCTACTTATAACAAAACAATAATTTTCAAGATTTATGTGTTGATAAAATTAAAATTTTAACAACACATAAATCTCACCACCACCAAAGCAAGGCAAATGTCAAACATTCTCCAGCACTCATCTTTATTGAATGCAGTAAATAAAAGCAACCAATTTTTCAAATTTGGGAGTGTAACACATATGTTCTTGGGAAACTTTACAATCTTATTACTCAATTAAAAAGCAGTTTTTGATTTAAAAAACATGTGATTTGTATTTTATCCCAACACTGTAATTTTCATATTATGTATCAAAGTTGTTGAGCTATGTTTACAAAAACATACATATTGTTATTTGCAGTTATACCTTGTTCAAAGGAAAAAATTTTACTAAGAGAGTGAAAATTTTTTTATGAGGAATAAAGTAGTAAAAAAATAAAGAAGGTTACAATGGCTAGCTTGCCTTTTAAAAAGTGTAAAAGGCAAATATAATTTTAACAATGTGTTTTAGATAAAGTGTGGCTAGTGCTGTTATTACATTGTTTTAGCTGAAGAAGTTCAAACAAACATTGTTCAAATGTACACTTTTTAAATATTGATTTTAGATAAAAGCATACTCTGTTAATCTCTTAAAAAGCTTGGCAAAAAGACTATGTCAATAACTGCATTTGTCTATATTGGATTTTTATTCATTTAATTGAGGATACTTCACCTTTAAAATTGTTTTTTAATTTTTTTTTATTACATCTACTGCAGACTGAAATATCTTGCATTGATTTTGGATGTTTACTGGTTGGATCCAAAAAAATGGATCAATTATTGCTTTACAATGATTTCAATTGCGACTTATATTTTGAATTAAGTTTGAAGCAAGTTATTGACAATGAATATGGAGAAGAGACAAACTCAGAGTAAAGTTATCAATTTAAAAAATGCATTTTTCAACTACTGTGTATTCATGTTTAACTAGACAAATTATGCAGTGTGTTTTTTGTGTTTTAGTTTAGCAATTGGCCTAAAGCAAAAACCAAATTTTTTTTATAACAATTATTTTCATTAAAATTGAAATATAATATAATTGTCTATTATTTGTGCAGTTTAGGCTATCAAAATAATTTTGTAATTTCTGCAAAGGTTAGCAATTAAACCATTTAGCATGTTCAAATCAGATAACACACTATTTCCCCCAGTTACTGTTTCTGTATATCAATTTTTTTTAAATAATAAAGAAACACCTTTTTAGCTTCATCAAAGTACATTGTAAAATATAATTAAACATTTTTATTTTGCTTGTCATGCTCTAGGAGAGTAAGTGTCCTGCTTGGTGGTCTTGGCAAGCAGCTCTAAATTTCTTGCATCAACAGCATGATCAAGTGCCATGATTGTGATATGTTTTTGGTTCAAAACCTACTGATGCCATTTTGTTGTGTTCTTGGGAAAGACACTTCACAACACTTTCCCCTGCTTGGCAGTCTTAAGCAGTTCTAAATTTCAGTTATATTTCTATAAAACTAACAAACTAACATAAAAAATTTCAACTGAACAGCAATATCTTGGCATGGCTGGAAGCAGGTCAGGGTAATTTTTTGCCCTATTTATTGTGCCTCCTTCACTTTCCTACAAGTCAGGAGGAGAAAAAAAGAAATAAATTGTAATAGAGAAAATAAAAGAAAGGAGAAAAAAAACATTGTAATAACAAATTAATTAGGATAGGAAATGTATATAGCAAAATATATGACCATCACAATAAAAACATTTAGTTGAATATTCATGAAATTCTTTGTGATAGTTTGAGTGAGCAGATTGTGCAACAGATGACCTTTACTTGTTCAAAATATCACCGCATATACTTATCCCAGTAGAAGTATGAAGTTGTTAGACACTAAAGTAAAAATGGGGTCATTCCATGACAAATCACCACAAACAAAATTTTTTTTTAACCACTACATCTTGGATTTTGATAAAAATTGGTGTATGTGGTTATCTTATAGCCAAAACCCACATGTGCAAATATTAGATTTCTATTACCCATACTTTTTGAGTTATAGGGCGGTAAAGTTTTGGGGGAGACAAAAAACCCTTTTCAAAAAATGCATATATCTTCCTTAAGATATGTTTAAATTATAGCATGTTATATATGGTTGAAATCAGAAAAGAACAAGAAATTCAAATATAATATCAAAAATCCTATAAATATTAATATAAAAAAGTTATTTACTTTTTTTAAAAATTTTTCTCACCATCCCCCAAGAATTTGGAAATGCCCCACAAAAATTTAAAAAATTTTTTTGATTCATAAGCTTAAAAATATGCAATAAAAACAATGGGTATAGACCATTTATTATGTTTAACACTCAATACAAATGATTCACTAAAGCTATTTTTAGGGCAAATATTTCCAAAAATTCAATTAAAATGTGAAGGATTTTCTATATACCGAAATTTCAATATTGAGGATCTTGGCAATGTTTTCTTTTAGATTTTAGATTCTAAATAGTTTAAAATAATTTATAATGTCTGAAAAAAACAAACATTTAATATTGTGGAATGTGCAAACTAAATATCTTTTATAAATATGATTGTATAGGTATCACAGTAATAAGTTAAAATCTTTGTATAGCCATTAGCAACACTAGCTGTAATTCCATTGTTATTGTAATAAAATTATACATTACAAATACATATACAAGTTATATATTTTATCATATTTTTTTCATTGACAATAAAAACAAAAATAAAATGACACATACAAAAGAATGAAAAATTACATGTATAGTACAATGCAATTGCTGCCAGAAGAAGATGCTAGTAAAAGACCTTTCAGGTCACCATATGTCAGCCAGCACCTTTAACTATTTGAATCAAATGCTATACATACATATAAAAAATGAAATTGCAATATAAACAAAGACAAACCAAATAAAAAAATATTTATCAAGGTTAAGCATAAAAAATATGGTGTTATGACAGTTGATTGAATGACACTTGATCAAAACAACACTTGATCGAAATGACACTTGATTGAAACAACATTTGAGTTTAACACTTGACCAAAACAACATATGATTAAAATTGACAGTTGATAAAAAAAAAAAAAGATTTATTTTGTGTGTTTTTGCGATAAAACAATGTATTTATTACTGTAAATTAGATTCATAAAAAGCAGAGGTCATCAGTAAGAGAACAGTTGTGTTAATTTTTTAAATTTTTTGTCAATGTCAAAGTCAAAAGAGGTTCCTGGGCTAAGCATTTTTAGGGGGCAACAAGTAGATTTTATGTCATAGTTATGTTTTATTAGATGCCTATTGCTGCCATTTCTTTGCATTCAATTTACATTGTAGTCAGTTATTTAGGGGGCATTGTACAATAGACTTTTTTTAGAGATTACTATGTTTTTGGGACAAAAAATTAAGACAGATTCAAAGTTATAAATTTTCTCTTTCATTATTTAATCAAATGTTGTTTCAATTAAGTGTCATTTCAATCAAGTCGTTCAATCAAGTGTTGTTTGATCAACTGTCAGATTACAAAAAAATATACTGATGGAAATGAAAACAATTCAAAAACATTACAGTTTACAAATTGTTGCACATTACAACATACTGACACAATTGAAAACAATTCAAATACATATTACAGTTTACAAACAGAATTCTGTAAATTGTTGAGAATCACTGATATAGTTGTTTATAAGAAATGATTTATAATTAATTTTAAAATTATGAAATAAATTTTCATTAATGTTTTTAGGAATTTTAGACCATATCTTTACACCACTAAAATTTAACATCTTTTTACTAAAATCAGAAGATACATACAGTTGGTAAAATCCAGGGGTGTGGAGCTTGAGCCTGGAGCAGGAAGAAATTTTAGGGTCTGGAGCTGGAGCTGGAGCTGGAGTTGGAGCCACATATTTTAAAAAGGTGGAGTTGGAGCTACATATTTTTAAAAGGTTGAAGCTGGAGGCAATTTTTTAACAAGGTTGGAGATGGAGCCTGATATTTTGAAAAGCTTGGAACCAGTAAAATTGCACCAGCTTAAGTTCCAGCTTTGTTTTTGTATTAAAAGAACACAGCCAAATTTTTTTATTCAAATTGAATATTATGTTTTAGAACTGTCTCTAGTATACTTGGTTAATCAGAAATATATAGTGCTATTATCCTTTGCTTGAGTTGGTTAATGTTCTGCCTCCCAAAGAGGCATGGATTGATGTTACTTAATCTGGTCAAGTTTGGATATTTAATGTCACTTGGAAATGGAAATCAAACTTATCTTAAACAGTTTATTTAAGCATGCTCTATTTGATTTTAATAATTGTTTACTGAGCAAATGCTTCATTTAAGAGTCATGGTCACTTTTAGAATGAAACATTTTCAAAAAAAGTTAAGTATTGAATTTGATCATAGCACACATAAATAAACAGTTTAAGGCAGGGGTGTGGAGCTGGAGCTGGAGACAGAGCCTGGAGAAGGAAGAAATTTTAGAAGCTGGAGCCAGAGCCATTAATTTTAAAATGCTGGAGCTGGAGCTGAAGCCAGTCATTTTAAAAAGTCAGAGCTGGAGCAGGAGCTTGAGCCATAGGTTTTATTGCTAGCTCTGCACCCCTGGTAAAAAAAATCATTTTTTTATACAGTGAGTATTATAATTGTAAATTTGATTTGTCTATTGAAAGTAATCTGAAAAAATTTCTGGTAGCATATTATGCATATACTTAAATATAAACTTTGCCTAAGTAAATTTAATAATATTGTTTACTTTTAAGACTTTAAACTTATAAAAGAGATATATTATATTTGTTGATTTTGGTAAAAATAAACAAGAATGAATAAACTTATTTTGAAGGACTTGAATAGGAGCCAGAATTGATTTATTAGCTCTTCTCCAATTTAATATAGAGTTTTAGACTTTGGATTGAAATAATCCAATATAGATGGTTTTTAATGTCACTAGGGTAGCACAGTGTCTGAGTTTACATACTACGCCACAAACTTTAGAAAGTTGTTAAGTGCTCATTTCAAGTCACCCCAAGGTACTTCAAACTACATTTTCTTTCAATAAAATGACCACTGATGGTAATATTAAAGGAATTAATAAAAATTTTTTTCCTTTTTTTACCTAATGGTACAAAATAGTTTTTAGAGTAGTTTAATGATAGTTTATTTGATTTCAACCATGCATCTATTACAGACAATTCTTTATTAATATTATTTTGAAGAGATATCAAACAGAGTAGTCTTCATATTAGATACATTTGTAAGATCATTTATTTAGAATAGGAATAACAGGGGTCCAAGAATTAAACCCTGTGGTACTCCACATTTAAGTGTAGTCAAATCAGATGAAAAATTTTTTATTTCGGTACATTGAATTCTATTACTTAGGTATGATTTTATGATAAATATGATCTTGCCTCTTAATCCAAAGTATACATTAAATTTTTTTATTGATATATCATGATTAATAATGTCAAAAGCCTTGCTTAGATCTAAAAACACAGAGCATGTAAATTTGTTGTTGTTAAAATTAGTTAGTGATTTATCACAGATGGTTGCTAAATACAAATGTTTAAAAATCATACTTATTATGAATTAAATACCTACTAAACATTAAAGTTACTTTTGCAACTCCCTGCTTTAAAATAAAACCAATGCCGATCAACAACACTGTATTTTTAGCAAAATGAGGGGGACATTGGTTCTATATTTAGGTAAGCCTACCATCATTTAATATTAAGTTTAGCAACTAGGTATCTATTAATGCAATAAAAAGTGAATGCTAAAATTGCTTTAGTGAATCATTTGTATCAAGTGTTAAACATAATAAATGGTCTATACCCATTGTTTTTATTGCATATTTTTAAGGCTTATGAATCAAAAAAATTTTTTTTAAATTTTTGTGGGGCATTTTCAAATTCTTGGGGGATGATGGGAAAATTAAAAAAAAAAAATAAATAACTTTTTTATATTAATATTTATAGGATTGTTGATATTATATTTTAATTTCTTGTTGTTTTCTGATTTCAACCATATATAACATGTTATAATTTAAACATATCTTAAGGAAGATATATGCATTTTTTGAAAAGGGTTTTTTGTCTCCCCCAAAACTTTACCGCCCTATAACTCAAAAAGTATGGGTAATAGAAATCTAATATTTGTACCAGTGTGTTTTGGCTATAAGATAACCACATACACCAATTTTTATCAAAATCAGAGATGTAATGGTTAAAAAAATTTTTGTCATGGAATGACCTAATCTTACTTGAAAGTAAAACATCTGTAATAATTTTCTCAATCTCTTTTAGAGTAGTAAGCTTAATTACCAATTAGTTTCAAAACTTTTGAATGGTTCACTTTGAGTGGTTATTATATTGAAACAAACTTTTGCTTCCCTAAAATTATAAATTATTTATCATCATCAAATCAGCAAAGATATAGTATTACAAATATATAAAAGTCAGTTTAATCATATCATCTTTTTTTGCTTTATTTCATAAAGTTTTATAATTTTGTTATATCAATAATTTTGTGTTGATGCACAAATGTTTTCATTAAGACAGTATTTTTAAAAAAGGGGGAGATTGCAAGATGCACATTATTTTCTTCTATGCAACAAAAAAGTTGAACTATTTCTTTATCAACCAGATTTTTTATTTAGATAATGGTTAATCCTAGCCACCTATATTTAGACAAATGATTTACTTTAAATTTGTGTTTAACTTATGTGGTAAAAGCAAATTTTTACTGATAAATGAAAGGTATCACTAAACTGACTTTTTGATGAAACATTTCCTCTTATTAATAGATACTTTACTAACTTAACCTACTTATGCCTAGCAAAACTTTTTGTGTCAACATATCAAAGTTTTTTTTAATTTGGTGTAAAATGTAGAGTAAATTTGCTAGAAAGTTTATTCATATTTTAGACATGTTTTTGTTTTACCAAAAATTATATGAATTCAGACATAAACAATTTTGCATTTTGCTTATAGTACTTTGGTAAATTAGTTATATTTTCATGACCATGTACAATTGTGATTAAAAGTACATTTGTGATCTAAAATGACATCTAATGGATTTAAAATTTTAAATTATAATAAGCAGTTGGATAAAAACAATTGGTTTTATTATTAAAAGCATCATTATTAAAATGAATAAAAAAGGACTCCAAAAATCTTCTTATGTAATCTATTTCTTTGTTAAAATTTTTGAATTATTCCAATCCATATGATGATTTTTTTAATATACATGTTTCACCAGAGCGGATTTGTTGATTATATCATAATTTTCTAATCGTGCTAAATTTTTTGGATTCACATCATGCATGTGTTCTTTACATCTTGTATGAAATGCCCTACCAGTTTCACCAATATAAATGCCAACACAATGTAAACATGGAATTTCATAAATTACTCCAGGCTGTTGCTTTGGTTCAATTGAATCTTTTAAGTTGGGTAATAATTATTAATTTTTTAAAGCAAGAAAAGCAAAATGGTTACATTGTGTTGGTATGATGCTTTGAGTATTTTTAGAAAAAATGAAAGCTTTTTGTTTTTAGAAAATTAATAATAAGAATAGAACCCCTGCAATTTTTGAGCAGAATTTTAGATTTAGCTTAGAATGATACAATTCGTCAGATACAATTAAGGTTGATCAAATTTAAGTTACCATATTTCCTCTTATTAATGCCACTGGCAACATTAAGCACAAATAAAGATTATCTGGCAAAAGTGAAACCTAAAAAAAATATAAAAACCAAAGCAAAATCTGTCAACCTTGACTTATCTGGTGACCATGCTCTCTGGATACCTGCTTATGTTTACACTTGATACTTACTATTGGTCACACTGATGAAATAGTGCTTTGTATGATTTTGTTTTTTCTACACCTAGCAATAAACCAGGGTGGTCCAAGTTCTTCACTCTTGCAGGCCACTTTTCAAAATTGTTCAAGCTTGCAGGTCTGAGCTGGCTAAGAATTGTTCCAAATCATGGTGCTCTCTAAAAAAAAGTCTTCACTTGGAATCAGTCTTGAATGTTTGAAAATTTTTGAACAGTATGGCAACCCTAGACTCTGTCCCGTAAGCTCACCATGCCCTGTTATAGAAGGTTGCTGCTGCTTATGATCAACAAGACTTGAATTATGTAAAATTGTTCAGCAAGCCACAAAAAATTACATAGTGGGCCACATATGGCCTGTGGGGTGCGGTTTGGATCACCCTGCAATAAACAATGCTCTTGCAATTACACAAAAATATGTACTGGCAGTGAAGAAACCAATTGGATTTATAGCAGTTTTACAGGTACTTGTCTATATCAAAGTCATACTTCATCTTTCATTGAATTCTACCTCACTAAGGCCTATGTAGATGACCTCAATTGACTTCCATAACATATGCATTGACTGCCTTCACTGGTTTGTTTTCTAGAGTGCACATTGCTATCCAAAAACAATGAAAGTGTAATAAATGTGATATTGGCCTTTTTGTTAAGTGTTTCAAACAGTAGCTTATCACATTTAGTAAAACATTGCTTGCTACCACACCTGCATCAAAAAAGCTTTAAACTATACTTTTTTTCAATAAATATAAAAAATTGGCAGGATATATCAGTGTAATAACACTGATATGTGACTGGAAAGATCCAAGTTTGATGCTCATTCTACCTGAGTGATGTTATGTCATTAGAAAAAACATTTTAGGACAAGGGTAGGCAAATGTTTCAGTTCCAAGCAGGATTCAGAAGTTGATTTTGTTTGAGGGCTGCACTAATATTTACAATGTGAATTTATGATATGTCTCAAACTTTTCCAAGATTAAAAAAAGTCTTCACTTTGATTTGCTACACTGTTTACATTGAATGCTGGGCAGGCTGGATTTGGCCTCTTGACTGTAGTTTGCTCATTACTGCTTTAAGATAAATTCCTCAATGGGGTCACACTCCTTACCTACAATGGTTAATCTGTTTAAAATAGAAAACAGTGTAAACACCAGTATATTATTACAATGTAAAAGAAAAAATTTTTTAAATGCAAATGCATTGTGTATTCATTTGACAGGTAGATTGCTTGTGAAAATAGAAGAAATGTACCACAAGCAAAAGACAAAATTCACACAATAAAACCTAGTAGAGTTGCCTTGTATCCTATATATTACTTAGGTCAGGGCTTCCCAAACTGGGGGTCGTAACGAACTTCAGGGGTTGCAGAATATATACCAATTTTGCAAAAAGTACTGCATAAACTATTGTACTTTTAACACGTATAAAACTGGTGCAATTGTGCAAAACATCATTTTTAACTTAGTGGTAGATTCTACGCAAATAAGCCTAGCTTTAGTGCTGAATAATGGGACTTTGTTAATTGACAGTGGATGAATGTTTTTACATTCGTATCACATGGCACAGCTGGATGCATAACTTTTTGTTTTGTCATTTCGGTTTACGGCGCCATAAGAACTCGGCGGACCAGAGGATAGGTAGCAAGCATTTGTACTGAAAAAACTAAACGTTTTCAAACTGTTTTCTAAAGTAAAAAATAATTGATTAATAATAAAAAATTAATAGTTATTATTTATTATTTAATATTATTGTTATTTAGCTTTGAATTAATCTTACTAAGTGAAGTTAATTTTGAATTTTGATTTACTTTATTTTAATCAATGGATAGCTGGTTAGAAAAGTTCGACGATAACAGTAATAAGCTTACTACTGATGATGTTGAAGCAGCGATTGAGGCAGATGCAACACTGACTTGCACATCGAAAAACTTTAAGTTTAATGAGAAAAATAAGGCTAGTCATACCAAAAAGAGAACTTACAACAAAAGTTTTTTGCAATATGGTTTCACTTTCATATTGGAAAACGATGAACATCGCCCACTTTGTTTAATTTGCAATAAAGTGTTGGCAAGTGAGAGTCTTAAGCCTGCTAAATTGAAACAACATCTTCACACCAAGCATGATTCTCATCACAATAAGCCTGTGGAGTTTTTTCATCGCTTTCTGCGAACATAGGAAAGACAAAGACAATTATTTGAAAGTGAATTTGTAAATGAAGGAAAGTATATAAGAGCATCGTTTGAGGCTTCTTTGTTGATTGCAAAATGTAAGAAACCTTACAATATTGGCAAAGAACTTATTTTACCCGCTGCAATTAAAATGAGAGCAATTGTTTACGGCAAAAAAGAGGTGAATGAAATGCAAAAAATTTCATTATCAAACAATACTATGGCAAGGCGAATTTCAGAAATCAGCAAAGATCAACGCGAGCAACTCATTGTACAAATTAAAAAAAGCCGTAAATTTGCTATCCAGCTTGATGAGTCGACAGACATAACCAATAAGGCATATCTTTTATCATATGTTAGATACTTTTACAATAACGACATTCTCGAGGATTTACTGTTTTGTCAACCATTTCATGGACGTACTACAGGGATGGATATCTTTCAGATGGTTGATAATTTTTTCCAGGAAGTGGGACTATTTTGGACGGATTGTGTTGGTGTGTGTACTGACGGAGCTGCTGCAATGACAGGACATACAGCTGGGTTTCATGCAAGAGTGCGATCTGCGAGTGATACATCTATTATTTTTACACACTGTATGATTCACCGAGAGGCTCTAGTAGCTAAAAAAATTTCTCCTGATTTAAATGCTGTAGTGCAAGATGCTGTGCAAATTATTAACTTTATTAAGAGTCGTGCACTGAATACCCGTATTTTTGCAAATTTATTTGGTGAAATGGAATCGGAGTTTAAGACCCTTTTACTGCATTATGAAGCAAGGTGGCTTTCAAAAGCCAAAGCTTTGAAAAGGTTATTAATGTTGAAAAATGAAGTTGTGATTTTTCTAAAAGAAAAAAATTCCAATTTGGTCCATCATCTTTTCAATGAGAGTTGGCTGTTGAAATTATGCTATTTATCAGATTTGATTGAAAAACTGAATAAACTTAATTTGTCCCTCCAAGGAGAAAACACCACTATTTTTACACTAAAATCTAAAATGGAAGCATTCATCAAAAAATTAAACAGTTGGAAACAAAAGGCATTTGAAATATTCTCATTTACAGAAGAATTTTTGGCTAATGTGAAATCGAACGTTATTACACCTCTTGTAATCAAATGTGAAATCAAACATTATTACATGATGTGAAATGTATGAAATCGAGATATGAAATCGAACATTATTACAATGATGTGAAATCGAACGTTATTACACCTCTTGTAATCGAGCATTTGTCAAATCTGTTGAAACAGTTTCAGAATTATTTTCTTCCAGAATTGGATAATACCAATTTAGATTGGATCCAAAACCCATTTGCAATGCAAAAACAAAGTACCGAGCACCTCTCTCTTAGATTTCAGGAAGAGCTTGCTGATCTATCTTTTGACTCCAAGTTGCAGCTTGAATTTTCTGGAAAAAAACTTCACACTTTTTGGCTTAGCATAAGAGCAGAATATCTATTATTATCTGACTTAGCAGTAAGCACACTCCTGCTGTTTGTCTCGACGTATCTATGTGAATCAGCGTTTTCAACATTAACCGCAATAAAACAAAATACCGTTCCAGCATATGCAATATTGAAACCACTTTGAGACCAGCATTAACAAATATTGAGCCACGGTTGGACTTGCTTTGCAGCAGAAAGCAGTCGCACCCATCACATTGAATAAATATGCTTGCTTTTTTGTTTTTGTTTTGTTTCTAAGGAGCTACCTACGTGTAAATTAGTAGGCTTTGAGTATTGGTAGCTTGTTCTACTTTTTGCATTTCAATAAATTATCACAAACACATATTTTGCTCTGCTTATCATTTTAACCGTAAAGGGTCGCGGAAAATTTCTGGAGATTAAAAGGGGTCGCAAGTGAAAAAGTTTGGGAAACCCTGACTTAGGTCATATTTTTTAAAACTGAAACAAAAATATTAAAGAAACACTGATATTGTGTTGCTTAAATCTAAATATTATTGATATATAAAATGCAACAAGAAATTTTTTTAATTTACAACTTTGTCATAAATGGTTTAACAAAAAAAGAGGAATTTTTTCAAGAAAAGCAAGCCTTGAGTTTTAATATTGAAATTGAGATACAATATATGGACAGCAGTTTTGTAATGTTTTTGTATATGTTTGCCTGTGCTGATCCTACAAAGAATTGTACATAATATGATGAAAAATGAAAGTGCTCTACTAGCAATTATATAATAGTTGATGAGTGGTAAAATATAAATTGTTTCCTTTGGAGAACTGTGGAAACATTGTTTAGAGAATGTCACACCCTCTATTTCAACACAGTACAGAGTTATTTTGGTGTCCCTGTGAGGTAATCTTTTTTGATGCTTTTCTGATGACAGTGCACAAGTTTTGGTAAGCCATGTTTACATCAGGTGAAGTACACAGCAACCAAGTCTTTGCAAATTTGTTTGTTGAGCAAAGCAAAGCTTGGTGGTGTGATAAGTGAGGGGGCAATGTTGTGACTTAGAAAAACTTTTGTACAACCCCTTAGTCAATTAGCCACTATTAAGAACTATACTTGTGAAAGCTAAATCTGGATTAGTCCCATTATTTTTGTGGCTGAAAGGAAACTTTGCAGCATCCTTTGAATTGTACAGGATGTTCCAGATGAATTTGACAGTTTTTTCTGGAAAAAGAAAAAGTGATTGGTAATTAACAAGATTTAATAGATTTAAAAGAAATTCAATAGACAAAGAAATTACAATACTGTCAAAGAGTTTTACTAAAAATAGTCACCATTATTGTCTATTACAGCCTCAATCTGACCTTGGAATCTGGAGTAAGTGATTTTGCACTTTTCCTGGAAAGAGTTTCAAAAACTGCTTTAATTTTTTCACTTAACTGGGCTTTTATAGCACTGGCATGGCAATTAGTGTCTTTCTTGACATCACCCCATACATAATAGTCCATCAGGTTAAGATCTGGGGAGTTTGGTGGCCAAACATTCAGATTGGTGTAGTTGTAAAAATTGGTTGACAAGCATTTTTGACTTTTTTTGAGGTGTGACAGGGGGCCAAATCCTACTGCCATAAATAAATAAATATAGCCTATCATCGGCTACCCTTGTTATCCAGGACTTAACTAGAGTGGTTAGCAATCTGAATTCAATCTAAAACCCTCATTAAAAAAATGCAGAGACATCATGTCACCCTTGGAGGATGCACATCATAAAACCATGACAGTTTGGGGAAATTTAGTGTGCATGACTCAAGGGGTGTCCTTTGGACTGTATGCAAGCCATCTGTTATTCTGCATGTTGTGCTTTTCTTGGGCAAAAGTTTTTCTCATTAGAAAAAAACCAGATTGTTTATGCTTCAGCAGGATGTTTCACTTTGCTCAGAAGTTTCTTCACCTTTGTTAGATGATTTTTGCAGGCCTTTTCTCTTAGCAGTTGACCTTTATAGTGCTTGTGTGAGTATTAACAAAGGTCTTTATTGATTGCCAGCTTCTAATAGTAGAGGCTGAAACATTCAATTCCTGCAACAAAGCCCAAATTTTGATGCCTGGGTTTTCCAGAGATAATTTTTTCTGAGATTTTTGAGAATTCTGCTGTGCAAGTGCAAACAGATCTTTCATGTTCTTCTTTTTTAGCCACAGCCTCATACTCTCAATTGCCATTTTGCAGTTCATGCCAGATTGTTTTTACAGTGTTTGGGAAGCGTGAGAAATGATTATAATCTCCTTATTTTGATGTCCAGCAAAAATTATCATGATACAAGTTATTCTTTTCTATGATTCAGGAGGGTTTCAGTCATCCATTCTCATTGTTATCACATTTATGAATGAAGAAAGGTTTCAACTTTTAAAAAAAGCCTAGTGTTCATTAACACCTTTAACACAACAGAAAAAAAAAACACCAAAAAGTATTTTGTCAAATTTATCCTAAACACCTTGTATAGGAAAGAAAAACTAGTAATACAGCCCAGCACTACCGTCCAAAATGTTATGATAACCCTAGTCATACATGCTGGCAATTGATATCACTGGTAAGAAACAGATATGAGAAAACCCCAGGGCATTTGAGATTTACATTGTGTTATTGGAGGTATATAAATGTTGACTATTTTGTAAACATTAACATTGATGCACAATCCCGTAATTGGTAATGTGGGTGGAGTTTGATGCAAAAAGATGTACAGTATTGTAGTTAATCATGGAAAAATGTCAAGGCCATGCTTCCTCCATATTGCTTTGTTACTAAGTCACATTAATACTTCATTTCTTTTTTCACTAAACTTTTTGTAATTTATTTAGATTGCATTAGGTCATATTTATTTAACTTTTTAGTTATATAAATTTGTTATTGAAGTACTATTCTTGTTGTTTAATACTATCTTACAGTTTTAGTCATAAAGTACAAATTTTTAGTGAACCTATGGGTTTGAATCTAAATACACAGCACTTAGTTGTTCCTGCAAGAAATCAAATAAAAATTGAATTGTTTGTTCAAACCTATAGACCTGCTTCATATAACTGGTATATTTATTACTCTCAAATTACATCTTCAGGTTTGTTCTTTTTGTTTCTTTATTGCCTTTACACATTAATTTTGTGTCAAATTTTTGGTTATTTAATTGTAGCCATCTGCCATGATAATTACGAGAAAAGCTTCACATAATTTTTTTTAACAGATTACATCTAAAATAATTTAAAATATGGGCATATTTAATGCCATGAATTGGTTAATAAAAATCCGGCTGTATAATTTCACATATTCACAAAAAAATAACATCAACTATTTTACTTACCATATTCTAAATTTTACACAAAACTAAAAATTTGTGGCATCATTTCATTTATATAAAAAAGTCATTATGGTGTTAGTTTTTAACCAGGCTGCCAACCAAAAGGCAGTAAAAAGTTTTTTTGTTGAAAAAGTTACAACAAAAAAATTTACACTATAAGTTTCATAGTTATAGTAATTCATCTGAATATAGCATCTTTTTTATTTTTGACTCTTAGGATTGTTGTTTTATTGATTTAAGCCTTTGTTTTTTAAAGATGTGATCCAGAAAAAATCTAAAATTTTAATAAAATTTGAATAATTTTATTTTCAAAAATTTTGTTAAAAAGTAAAATTATTTTCTTAGAAAAATATATGCAATCTTTGCATAAATACTGTTTATCAAAGTGCACAAGAGTAAATGATTTTTTTCATTTTCTTAAGGAAATTATTTGTACCAAATCTATGGTAACAGTCAATATTATTTTATGATAAATTAAATCAAACTTTATGTTAGTGGTAGTTGTTTCAGTGAAAAAAAGAAGAATTAGGTTTCACATTATTAGTACCTGACAGATAATTTCTTGTACAGAAAGCTAACTGTTATCTAATGTTTCACTGTTGGTAGTC
Organism: Diplosoma virens; assembly: GCA_963680785.1. NCBI lineage: Eukaryota > Metazoa > Chordata > Ascidiacea > Aplousobranchia > Didemnidae > Diplosoma > Diplosoma virens. The sequence goes on from OY796886.1 coordinate 23,585,469, forward strand.
AAAATCTCCACAAAATTGAAGCTGAAATAATGCAACTAGCTGAATTTGTTTATTGATTAAAACTAAGTTGTTTATTTATTTTGTCTCTATATTTATACTCCTGATCTTGCAGAAAAGTGATGGAAACACTAATACTTAGGGCAAGCAATTCCTCTAATCTGCTTCTGGAGATGCCAAAATATTGCTATCCGATTTTTAGTTTTATAGAGATATAACTAAAATTTAGTACTGCTTGCCAAGACCACCAAGCAGGAAAAAGTGTCTTTCCCAAAGACCTAACAGAATGACATAAGTAAGTTTTGAACTGGGACTATGTCAATCACAATCATGGCGCTCTAACCACTCAACCACGCTGCCAACACAAGTTAAATTATTTTTGTACTATAAAATTAAATATAGTATAAAAAAAGTGTTTAAAGATTAGCATATTAAAGAAAAAAAGTATTAATTTATCTTTTTTTTTTTTTCTTTTTTTTTTTTTAGTTTTCCAATTTTGACATTGCCAATGATTAAGGTTGTGTTATTGTAGATCTTCATCCTGTAGATTGATCTATAAAAGTTTTTTCAGTTAGCTTTTTTTAGAGTTTTGAGCTCTTTTTTTCTAGCACATAACCATAATACCTAACCCATCCATTCCTAACTAGAATGCTGTTTTGAATTACTAAGGTTGCTGCACCTGTTAAATTTTTTTCAAAGTTAATAAATTTTTTGTTTTGATTGTAGTGTTTATTTTATAGTAAAATTGTTAAATAATTTGAAAAGTTGGCTCTGTAGGTTAAGCAAGTTTTATAAAATTGTTTCCATTACAGAATTTGGATTTTGATGCATCATGGCATAACTAAACAGTTATCACTGTTACAATCTAAATGGCATTTATTAGGCTTTAAAATTTTTAAAATAATGGAATGGACAAAACTATTAACCTTTCAGTTTTTGGTAGTCTTTAAAAAGACTGTTTTTCTTAAGAATTCTTTTGACCAACTCTTGTCAGAAGAAATCATTGGAAAATGACAAACTGCATGAAAATCTTGGTTTATATAGATTGTAAGGCATTGAAAATAACGGTGTCTCTGATTGATTGAAGAAAGAGAGCATGCAATTAGTTGTATGCTCACTTTCACCACAAGCAAGAAAGCTTTAGTTCATAGACAAACTCTTTCTGCTGACAAAGAAAGGGTTCAAGAGATTCTATGAAGGTAGTTTCAAGCCATTCCAGATGGAAAGACAATCATCCCACAACTAAAATTGAAAACCAGTTGGTATCAAATTTTTCCTTGCAAATTTTGTTATTTAACAAATGTTGACCAGTAATCAAATCCAAAATAAGTGCATTTTGAGTGGATTTACATTGATGCCTACATAGATTTTTTTGAGGTTTAACTTGTTTTCTAATAAATTTGGGAACGTGTTGTGGAATTTGTTCTTCCAGTTGTTGGGATGTTCTACCTGCTTACACATTATCATAGTGGCCCAAGTATTTGTATACAATATTACTTTGCTTATGAGCAGGTAAAATATTTCTTTGATATAAAGGTAGCATCTTTTTTGAAAAGAAAATTTTTCTTGCCAACACTGATTCGAAACAATTGGTGATTGTTAAATTTGTATGTTTTTTGTATTTAAGTAAAATTTTACTAATCCAAGGTAATTTTAAATATATTGGACATTTTTCTAGGCTGAATTGCTTGGATTTTGAAAATTTGAAATCTTTTTAATTTTAAAAATAATGACTTTTTCTGTATAATTGTTTTGTTGCAAGATATTTTTGATTTTACTGACTTCACTTGAGAACTTTTTTGGAGAGCAGATTTCAAGAGCTCTGTGAACAAGAGTACCAATAAAATAGGTCTTCCTCTTTGGTCTAAATGAATCCCAACATGTATGCTTTCCTGTAAATTCTATAAACTGAGGTAAAAAACTTTTTGTTTTAATTTTTTGACCAACCCATCAAGAAATCACATGCTCTCTTTCTTCAACCAATCATAGACATCATTATTTTTGATATCTTGCAATTCTATATAAACCATGATTTTCATGCAGTTCATCATTTGCCAATTGATTTTTTCCAACAAGGGGTGATCAAAAGAATTCTTTAAAAAAAAAAAAACAGTTTTTTTTAAAGAATACCAAAAACTAAAAGAGGTTCCATCATATCATTAATTATTTTTATATTATGTACAACCAAGACTTTTCAATTTTGGAAATTCAGCAAGTTTTTGGAGATGAGGCCTTAAATCAAACTCTGTGGAGAGTTTCAGCCAAATTCATTCCCAAGCTGCTGATGGAGAAACAGAAGGAGCTCCACGTGGAAATCATCCAGGACATGCTGGATTGTTCAAACAATGACCTGGAATTTACAAAGACTATCCTAACTGGTAATGAGACCTGGGTTTATTGTTACAATCCAGAAAATAATTTTCAATCTTCTCAATGGAAACATCTGGAATTACCAAGGCCCAAAAAAGCATGACAAGTTTGCAGCAATGTGAAAGTGATGCTGACCTGTTTCTTTGATTCCTATGGCATAGTGCATCACAAATATGCATCCAAAGCTCAAATAATCAATAAAAAGTACTACTTGGATGTTTTACATCACCTTCGTGGTGCTGTGTAAAGAAAGCAGCTAAGTATGTGGACAGGAAAGAACTGGCAGCTTCACCATGACAATGCTCCCACTCATTTTGCCCATGTAATCAAAGATTTTTTGGCCAAAAAAATACGGCACTTGTGCAACAGCCTCCTTACTCTCCTGATTTAGCACCATGCAACTTCTGGCTATTTTCCAAGTTAAAAACTATGCTAAAAGGGATGGACTCTCCTGATTTAGCACCATGCAACTTCTGGCTATTTTCCAAGTTAAAAACTATGCTAAAAGGGATGTGATTTCAGTTTGTAAGGACATTATGGAAAAAATGATGGCGGAGCTCAGCAGCATTCCAGAGGAGGAGTTCAAGAGGTGTTTCCAAAAGTGGCAGAGACACTGGGATAAGTGTGTGCACTTGCCAGGGGAGTGTTTTGAATAAGATTAAATAAAATGTGTGATATTTATTGTGTTGTGTGTTTTATGCATAAAGGTTGGTTACTTTTTGGACAAACCTTGTATAAGTGTAGCCAATACCTATTTCTTCATCCAATGTTTTCATAAGTGCAAATCAGCTGTTTTGAGTGATTGAATGCTATTAAGAATATTGTAAATCTATCTTGTATTTTTAGTGAGCTTTCTCTTTAATATATAATGTATAAAACAGAGACAATATTTTTTCAAACTAAACTTTTAAGGTGATCCAATTCCAACATCCCAGCAAATGTTGCTTTGCCACATAACAGCTGATGCAGTATATCCTCTTTTGAAAGTTATTGGTAAGTTGCAATAATTATCTTATCATAACATTAACTACTTATTTACCATGATTTAAAGCTTACCTTTGGAAGTTACATATAATATGTATTTTTACTACAAGACAGTAAGGAAAACAAAATCTTTAAATCTTGTTTTAAGAAATTAATTGCTGTAAATGTATTTTCTTTGAATTTAAACTGTTTGAATGATATTAGTGATTGTGGATAATTTAAATTAATATTTAAAATTTTTTACTTTAACCAAACAATAAACAGATAGCTTACATCCCAGAGGTGGAAAATCTTTTTGTAATTACAATTTGGGAAGAGAGTAAAATGTTTTCTTGATCCATAATACGACTAAATATAACAGCATAAATGTATTCATCAGAAATTAAAAAAATTTTTTAACAAAAACAAACAAAAGAAAAAACCATGATAAACGTTTTTGGCTATTTAAAATTGCCATGGCTTTTTGTAAATTGGAGGGCAATTTGTATTAAGGAATAACAAAGGAGGATGCTTAAGTTGAAAAAACAAAGAATAAAGCAACATCACTTTGAATCTATCACAAATTGATTGATTTTCAACCCTAAAAACTAGTAATCTTAAAAAAAAGGTCATCATTTTGAAAGTGTCATGGCTTTTTTGATTTTCATCCCCAAAATAAAGTGATCTTTAAAAAAAAGTCATTGCTACAAATCTGACTCAAATTTCTTGATTTTCATCTCTAAAATGTAGTAAACTTTAAAAAAAGGTCTTCCTTTTGAAGTTGTTTTGGCTTTCTTGACTTTTCTATTATCATTAATAGTCATTAACACATAATTCTATTACTTTTTAAATTTCCTTGAAGGCCACACAAAAAACTTATGGGGGCTGCAGGTTTTCCACCTCTGGTACATACTAAACTATAGTGTCTAATTTTGGGTCCATATTTTTAAACATGAGTTTTGGGTTTAACAGGTTTTGTACCTTAAAACATGGGGTTTTCTGAGTTTTGCTTTCCAAAATGATTTTCTATATTTCTAAATATTAAAAAATAATGGAAAGCATTTGTACTTTTACTTTATACAGCACATTTAATTTGAGATTAATGGATTGGTTTAGTGCTTGAACCAAAAGCTTTTTGTAATTACTGAGCAATATGCTTTCTTTTCAGCTTTAAGAAAAATGCTGCCATGCTTCAGGTTGGCACTAACAACCTATAAGCTCATGCTGTTTAGTAAAATGCTGCCACACTTCAGACTTATGCTGGACACTCACATCTTGAAATAAGACAATAAATTTTTTTTATCTTGACACTGCAGCCTGTTACCTTTGTTTTAAAGAAAAATAGTCACTGCTTTAGACAAAATAAATGGTGAAATTTTCAAGATCAACTTTTCTTGCTTTTTAGTTATTATTTTATGATTTTTATTCCTTTTAGTGCACTCTTTTCTGCTTTTTTCTTTATTTATATTTTAAAAACATTTTTTGTTGTGCTGACACTCAAACTTTGAAAAGAAAACTTAAGAAAAACAATGGTTAATGCAAGCACTATAGAAGTTATTAGATTGTTACAACATATTTAAGCTGCCTGATGTGAATTTTAAATTCAATAAATTTGTATATATGTATGTATTCATGTAGAAGTGGCAAGGTTGACAGTAAAGAACTCAATGAAAAATTAGAGCAGCAAATTAAATTTCAAGAGCCATGCGGAGAATTTTATTAAAAAACCTGCACAGTCAGTTTCATCTTTACAGCTCATTAATAGGACTCAAAACACAGGCAAAAAGTACATAATTAGAATTAATTAATAAAATAATTTAAAAACATTAAACTGCTCACATGTTGTTAGCTGAAGCCAAAATTTACTATTAAAAAGAAAATAAATTTTTGAAAATTTGGGAAACAAGTTAAACGTTTTCATATTTGTATGTGACACTGTTTATCTATCTACATTATTGTTTTTTGTAACCCTTAATCTTTTCCAAAGTTATTTCCTTACTATTCCTTTGTGCTACACTAGTTTTCATTTCTTCTTTTGCATCTTTTTTTTCTCCTATTACCTATAGTGTAACATCAATCAGACCCTGCAACATCAGATACCAGGATGAAAGTGCTTAGCTTGTTTTCCAAATTTTCAAATTTTTAAAAGTTTTTAATAGTAAATGTTTTTGGCTTTAAATAACTATCACGTGAGCAGTTTATTGTTTTTTAATTATTTTATTAATGAATTCTAATTACATACTTTTTTGTCTGTGTTTAGGGTTACCTCCTGACAAGTCATTAAGGTGAAAAAGACTATTGGAGTTTTTTAATAAAATTCTCTGCACGGCTTTTGTAATTTAATATATATCAATGCATATAGGTATGCATATATGTAAACCTGGTTTTACCCCAAAAAACCCACCAGATTTTGGGTTTAAAAAATGTCCAAAAACAAGGATTTTGAGTTTGGAGAAACTTGCAGCAGACAGGATACATTATACTCAACCCATTTACTTATTGACACATGTAGACATTACTTAACCTGACTGTTTTTGATATTGACATAGCTTTAATTTGAAAATGTTATTTATTTAAAAATAAACTGAAGTACCTTGTTGGCTATTTCTTTTTTCAAAGTTAGTTTTTTATATTAAAAATGAAATAATTACCTTTAAAAAAATTAAAATTTATTGCTATTAGTTTAGTTTTTCATTTCTGCTAACTAGTTTACCTTTTATCTTATAGCTATTCTATTTTGTCATCAAATATTATTAAATGTTATTAAATATTATTATTAATAATATTATTAAATATTTGGCAGCATGATTGAGTGGTTAAAGTACCGGGCTGATGATCGATTCTGTTGTGTTCTTGGAAAAAACACTTTATGGCACTTTCCCCTGCTTGGTGGTCTTGGCAAGCAGTTCTAAATTACAGAAATATCTATATTAAATTACTAGCAGACAGTAATATCTTGGCATCTCTGGAAGCAGGTTGGGGTAATTGCTTACCCTATGTATAGTGACTCCATCACTTTTCTGTGAGTCAGGAGGATAAATATAGAGATAAAAATTTTTTAAAATGTATATGTATTTTTAAGTTAATGCATAATTTGATATAAATATTTTTAGTGACCATTGATGTCAAATGTTGTGCAAATGTTTTAAATATTGATTGTTGTATTTTTGATAATTTATATTCTTAAATGATCATTTGTTATCCTTATTTAATTTAGTTTTTAGCCATATTATGCAACCACTAAAAAACAGTTGTTTTTCTTTAGATGCACGACCAGGTAATAACTGCAGAAACATGACTAGAGGTCAGCTTTGGAATTGGTTTAATTTAAATAATTTTAATAAGTTTCTTGATTGTGATCCAGAAAAAATCGAAATTGCACATTCTGCATCAACCAAAAAAAAGTAAATATTAGCAATTTATATTTTTAAACATATTATAAAAACTTTAACAAAGATTATGCTGCTTTATGTTAGGTTTTGTTAAAATTAACTTTTGATAAATGTATTCAGTAATAAACTTAAATATTGATAAAGAAAATATACTCCTTTTTTGAGTAATTTTAAAAAAAAGATATTTTTTATCTCTTTATTTATAGGTGTAGCAATTTGTTTTTTATTGGAGAGCAATGAGTTAGGGTATTACTAGTCAAAAATATTTGAAAATCAAGATAAGACCACAATAGTTTTAACTTGAAGGGAATTTGAAATCAAATGAAGATGAAAAAAGCTGCTGCCTTAATCCACAAATTTTTATGCCTATTTTGCTTATGATTTTTTTTGGATGGGAATTAGTTATTTTGTGATTTTTAGATCATATGTTAAAGCAAATATTTACACAAAATCTATTGTTGATTTCAATTTTGGGGCTGCCCCTCTTGAAGCAGATGAATTGTGTGTTTATATAATATTGCAAAACATTGGTTTAGTCCCATGCAGTTGGTAAGTAAAAATTAATTGATTTTGATCAGAGTTTCCTGAGGTATGCTTAATGTTTTTTTAGTTTCATACTACTGAACTAAAAAACAGATCAAAACTCTTCACTGTAATTTTCCAGCCTTTTCTGTATTATGTATAGTTCTTCCAGCTATATTTATTATGTAGATGCTAGTTCTTAACTTTTTTGATTTACAAAACTACATTCTTTAAATTTATATCTTTACACAAATTTCATTTATTTTTTTGACTATCAGAATTTATTTATTATTATTAGTTATCTTTTCCTAATTTTGCTGTTTTCTTCTTTGACATTTCTAAACTTTACTCTTTTTCGCTACTTACTCACTTAGCAACTGAAATTTGCTATTTTTTAAAAGTTTTAAGTTTTATTGTTTTGTCAGTTACTAGAATAATTACTTATTACTCTGTCAAATTTTTATCAAGTTTTTTGCTTTTTCATGACCTATATTTTGATTATGATCATAAACAATAATCGTGTAGCAGTAAAGCTTGATGAAAACCACTTCTATTAAATGTTTTTCGAAAGCATAAACTTTTGATTGTTACTCCTTTTTTTGCTTGTGGTAACAAATGAATTTTGGTTTATTATGTTGATGAAAACAATCTGACATTGGTGAGTCATTATACATTGGCTAAAGGTAAATAAAATTTGTCACAACCAATATTGACTTGTCTCAATTTAGTTCCCAGCCTTTGGGAAAGGAAGATGATGTGTTATTTTTCTAATTTAAAAAATTTTTGATCCAACAGTAATAGAGTAATACACTATGAGACCAAAATAAAGGTTGCGGAATTATTTTTTACTTAAACCTGTGTCACTTACCTATTTCTTATTAACTGTGTCAATTATGCAGTAATTTGAATTTTGTAGTGATATTTTTTGTTCAAGCGTCTGGGGGCAGTGTGATGATTTGAGCTTGCTTTTGCTGGCATGGGCAAGGTTCTGTCACTAAATGCAGCAATGAAATGAACTTTAATGACTATTTCAAGATACTGGGGGACCATGTTCAACCTGCAATGGATTTTTATTTTCCTAACGGAAATGGAATCTTTCAGGATGACAATGCTTGCATTCATAGGGCTAGAAAAGTGGAAAATTGGTTTGAAACATGCAGTGGATCATTTCAGCACATGTATTGGCTGCCCAAATCCCCTGATTTGATCCTATAGAGGACCTGTGGGATGAACTTGAGCAGAAGCTACAAAACTCATCAGCACTTTCTAGAACTGTACCTGATTTAGAGGTGGGATTGCATAAATTATGGCCAGAAGTTGATCTTTGCAGGTTAAAAAATATTGTAGATTCAATGCTAGTCGAATGAAAGTTGTCATCAAAGCCAAGGGTGGTCCAATTGATTATTAATAAATTATGATAGATGCGACTTTTATTTTGGCCTCGTAGTGTATCTTTTAAACTACATTTATAGTAATTTATTCATTTTAAATATCTCTCTGGTTGTTCTGCTATGCAAAAAAATAAATAGTGGATTACCTAATATAGTTTATGTGATTATTGCATAATGACTTCACTTGATGACATGGAAAATACAGGGTGTCCATGAATTAAGGCAAGGAATGTTTTGGCCTCTACCGAAAATAGAAAAAATTAAAACAAGCATTGCTATTCATGACTTAATAGGATAAAGAATAGGCTTTCAAATGACATATACTTTATTCAATATAACTCTCTTTGTTCTTGACTACAGCCTTCAATCTGTCTGGAAACGAGTCGCACGTAGCGTTTCTTGAGGTATAGAGTCCCACTCTTTCATCAGTTTGGCCTTCAGGGATTCCAAGGTTTGATGAGAAGTGGAACACACTCTTTTCTCCAAGATGGACCAGATGGAGTAGTCCAATGGGTTTAGATCCGGGCTTTGCACTGGCCAATCTTCCTTACTTATGAATGAGAAGGTTTTCCTCAGAATCCACAATTGAGTAAATTTTGAACCATGGGAGGGCACCGAATCCTGTTGAAGGGTCCACGGTTCATCTTTAAAGTGTTGCTTGGCCCAGGGGAGCAGACAACCCTCCAGAATGTCTGAGACGTACTGCTCAGAGTTTAATTTCACTTTGATCTCCCGGTTGTGGTTACTGCTGCCCACACCATCACAGACTGTGGATTTTGGCGTCTGGTGACAATTCTTTCTTCAGTGGTGGATGAGGATGCCCAAACTCTATTGTTTTTCTGGTTAACAGCTTGCTGGATGTTGAATTTCTTCTCGTCAGTGAAGACCAAATTGGGCAACGTGCCTTCTGCGATGTCCTGCAAAAGTGTCCTGCATTTTTCAGCCTCATAGCCACATGATGATCTGAGGGTTCTGGTTGACGCAGCATCTTAAAGGGTTTAACTCCTAAATTTTCCCTCAACAGTTGGTGCATGGTGGATTTGCCTACACCAGCTGCAGCAGCCAAATTCCTGCAACTTTCACAAGAATTGCACTGCAGCTTTTTTCTGGTACGAACAGTCCGTTTTCAGCCTCGACCTTCCCGATCTAGGGTAGTTCCAATCTCCTGAAACTTTTTGATGATCTTCCAGACAGATGTGCGGTTCATTTTGAGCTGTTTAGCTATTTCACTATTACTTTCTCCACTTTTGTGGAGTTTTATCACAATGTTACAATCAATAGATATGGAAATAATTATTTTAGAAAACTTTGCTATATCTGAAATGAAAGAACAGAGTTTTAGCTTTAAAATGGTGTATTAGTTGTTTGAGAAAAACCGAATTTAAATGCACTAATTTAATGGAGAAAGTTGGTTGCCTTAAATCATGGACACCCTGTATAGCTTTATGTCGTATTTTTATCCATCAGAAGCTTTTGTTTTCGCTTTTTAGGTTTTTCTTTTTTCCCAAAGATCTTGAAATGGAGTTAGAACCTTGGGCTGTAGAAGGGATGCATAGTTCAGAAGAAGTACATGTTTCACATGTTCAAGCAAATGAATTATTTACAGGTAACTTTCTGCTACAATTGCCACAGACTTTTTAATCAGCAATTTTCCAAAAGTGAGATAAATATGAGATTACAAAAAAAATGTACAAAAATGCATATAATTGAATAATTTATTCTTTTTTTTCTTTTTACTAATTACTTCACTTCTAATTTTTTGTTGAAATGTTTTCTTTTTCATTTGCATTAACTATTGCATTAACATGTTATCTATGCAATGAAAAACAGTCAAAAAAATGTACAATCTAATGAAGAATGTTTACTAAAACGATGGCAAGACCATTTTGGAAAACTGATAAATATGGAAAATCTTAGTTAAGAAAAAGTAACTCAGACTGACACTATTGAGACTCTTATTAGATTATATAAATGAGATATTAGATTTTAGAAATTATTGGAGATGTACAACAAATTAGAAAAGATAAAATAGGATTAGCTCTGAGAAGAATGAAAAACAGCAAGACTGTTTGATCAGATGAGATACCAATAGAAGCTTGCAAATGTATAGGAGAGCCAGCTGTAGAAATAGCAACAAGAGTTTTTTTACTGGCTTTTGGAAGGTGAAAAGATGCCAATATGAGTGAATAAAATGTATTTTTATTCCAATTTTTAAGAAAAAAGGTGTACAGAATTGCAGCAATTATTAAGGCATAAAGCTAATGAGCTGTAGCTTAAAAATTTGGAAACAAGTTGTAAAAGTGAGATTGCAACAGGAAGTACAGAACTGCAAGCAACAATATGGTTTCATGACAAGAAAGAGCACTAACAATGCAATATTTGCTCGAAGGTTATTGATAGAAAAGGTGTAGGAAAAAACAAAAATAATTGCATTGTGTGTTTGTAGACATAGAGAAGGCATATGACAATGTACCAAAAGAGAAGTTTTTTGTTGTGGGACTTTTAAGAAAGTCAAGCATTTCAAAAGTGTACATAAAAGGAATTCAAGATATGTATGATGGTAGCATAACACCAGTTAAAATTTTTGTTGAAACAACAGAAGAGCTTAGGTCAAAGAGGAATAGCACCAAGAATTAGCATTGAGTCCTTTCCTATTTGCTATTGTGATTGACAAGTTGACAGATGGTATTTTGGGAGATATCACCATGGAATGGAATGTTTGCAGATGACATTATATTTCATAGTGAAAGCAGGGAAGAAGTATGAACTAGTGTGGAGAAGTGGAGACATGCATTGAAGAAAAGAGGAATGAAAGTCAGTAGAAGCAAAGCCCAATATATCACTATGAATGAGAAGATTAATATTAAATGAAATTTACAGGGAGTAGGAATTGAAAAAATAGAATTTCGATATGTAGGATCAATTGCTCTGTGCAATATAGGATGTAACTGTGAAGTTAAAAGACCTTTCGAAGCAGGGTGGCATGGCTGAAGGAAAGCAACACTTATCTGCAACACAAAAATAGCAGCTAGAATAAAAGAAAATTGTACAAGGTGTTATTGAGACTAGCAATGATGTATAGATCAGTGGCATGCAGTCAGGGCATGCAAGTCATGCTTTGCATGACCAACAAACTTTTGCGTGATGGTTTGGTGATGAAAGAAGAGAAATCTAAGATTGATTTCAAATGAAGACCTGTCTTTTTTTTTTAGAGAACACCATGGTTTTTTGATGAAAAAAGAGAGATATCAGATACTGATTTCATGTGTAGAATTTTTTTTTAGAGAACACCATAATTTTGAGAGAAAAGGCGAAATCAGTGACTGGATTAAAGTGAAGACTTTTTTTTTAGAGAACAACATGATTTTGGGACAAAAATTGCTTTTCATCCTAGAATCCCAGACGATTTTTTTGTCCTATCCGTAAAGAATTGCATGTCAATTGCATGGCCAGCATTGGCATACCAATTGCATGACCTGCCTCAAAGGTCACTGCACGCCACTGGCATAGATTATAAACAGTTGCACTTAAGCAAAGTTGGAAGTAGCTGAAATAAAAATGTTAAGATTTTTTTTGGGAGTCACAAGATTAGACAAAATCAAGAATGAAGTAATTCATGAAACAGTGCATGTGAGACAATTGCGAGAGTTGAGACTGTGATGGTTTGGTCACGTACAAAGGAGACAAGAGGACTATGCAGGTAGAAGAATGCTACAGATGGAGTTACCACGTAAAAATTCTATAGGCAAACCAAACCAAAGATTTATCAATAGAATAAATGAGGACATGAAGATAGTGGGTGTGACTGTGGAAGATGCACGTGACAAGGCATTTGTGTAGAACAAAAAAAGTTTGTCCACCTTTCAGGAACAATTTACGATAAATGCTCGTTGTTTGTCACAGCTCGGGCGCTTTCGGTCGTTCAGAGTTATTTTTGATTATTTTAAACAAATGCTTATGATTAGTTTGAATTTTGACAAAACATAAGTGTAATTGTAACTTTTGTTAAAGATTTTAAAAAGCAAATTATAGTTATTATAGTTGAAATTTTAGATTTAAAAGTTTTTTGCTGGTACAAAACTTTAAAATAGCTCTTAAAACCAAACATTTTGTTTGAAACTCTTTTGTCAAATGAGTAGCCTTAAAAAAAGGTTGTTTTGAAAAACTTGAGCGTTTTTGTCTAGCTCTCTTCAAGAGGCTTCGCTAGAATAAATTAAAGAGCTAAATGAAGAACTTTTAAAATACTACATTCAGTTCTTCAATTTATTCTATTAATAGTAATAGCAATAGTAATTGCCATTTAAGCAAAATTAAATAATTTGTTCAACTCTAATTAAAGATATGTTTTTGTAAGTAATGAAAGTTTTCAGTACCCATGCCGTTGCATTTTTTTGCTTTTGCCAAATTGTGTTATTTTAAATAAAAGCAAGTTTAGAAGTCGATTAGAGGTTGCTACAAGCTTATATAATTTGAATTCGAAAGGTATCAAAATGAAGAAAATCTTGTTTGCTTTACTAGTATGCAATACTATTTAAAAATTTAAATTTGGAATTTATTAAACTTCTTCAAGCTTTTAATCACTTTTTTCGATACACTGGCTTCTTGTAGCCAAAATATGAAATATAATTAATGTATCAACGGGAATCACATTCAAAATGAATTGGTAATTTTTTCATTTTCTGGTCTATACGTTATTGGGATAAATAATTTTACTCGTCGCCTGCTTAAGTATTTTATTACCAGCCGAAACAAGCTTATTTGAGACCGATAAAACATTTCCGTCGTTTTTAGTTTTTCCTAAGGAAGGATATCTAGATTGTGATGAAACATGCCAAGTTCGATTTTGTTACAAGCATGACTTCATTGGTACTCACAGAATTCCAGTCTTATTTAAAATCGAACATGGAAAAGAAGTTTCGGTAAGTTGAGCTATATTTTTGAAATAGTTATTTTAAAAAAATATTTTTTTAGTATGTTTTTACGTGCCAAACTGCAACAGATTAGTTAAAACGCTTATTCATATTTCAATTGTTCCAAAGCTAAACTTATTTAATTTCCTTTTGTGACGTCTCAATAAAATACAGGGAAATCATTGAAAATCTTAGTTACATATTGGATTTATTTACATACGAGTATGAATAAAGACCATCTTTTTTTAGCTTCAATTCGTTGGTGTAACCGTGGAGCCCGAGCGTCGTTATCTGCATTTTGTCACAGATAAGCATTGTTTTGACCCTGTTGCCCTGGATGATCGTCATCCGCCAGTGCAAGTAAGAAAAACAACTTTTTAAAGATGGTTTGGTGATTTATCATTTTTACAACCTTGCATGCGGTTTGCTTTTCGCTCTGCAGACTAAGACAATTTCAGGTTTGTTTCTTACATCACCAGTATGTTGTTGTCGGCAAAGCTTTTGGTTGAAAATCAATTTTTTCTTCACTTGGAAAGCCTTAATTTGCAATTTTAATTTAAAATCATTTCAGTAATATAAAAAATTATCACGAAGAAATTTTAACTGACAACTGAATAACACGTTAATTCATAACCTTAAAACACCTGTAATCTCGTTTCTCTACTTTAATGTGTCTGCTTGCAACAAAAAAAATTTGTTCTAATAAGTCGCTTTTATTTTTAATTGAACAGCATTAATTTTAACAGTTATATGAGTTATTTAATGGGGGTTCGAACGACGTTGTTTATAACGTGGAGCTTTCGAACCTGAGCAAGTTGAAGGCAGATAATTTCGAGCATCCGATATTGACGTGTATCAACCCGCTCGGCTTGATTCCGTCTCAATGTTCTCTGTTTTTGGAATTGATTTTTTCTCCATTGGAAAACAAAACTTATACAGTACGAGTTTTTTTTTTATTTCATTTGCAATAAAACCGTTGATTCACAATTCTAAAAATGATTTGTTTTCGCAGTACCGTAACAAGGATGTTGGTTTATACTTGAAATATTTTATCAAACCAGCACTATGAAGCTGGTACAACTCGCAATTAAAATGCATTTAACAATTAAGGTTGACCTTCCAATTCACATCGCCGATGGACCAACAGCTGTCGTACAATTTACAGGCGCAGGCTTTGATTCTCGAATTATGGGCAAAAGCATGTCTTACTCTGATGTTCAACTACCCGAAGTACCTTCAAAAGATACTGAAAAATTGCGCATCCCTTCCGAGGTACATAGAATGTTTTTGCAATTTTTTATGAATTTAGTGGGTTTTGATGTTGATATTAAAAGCGTTAATCTTTTGGCCAATCAAATTCGGAGTTTTGCAGCGTATTTATGTAACTTTGTGGAACCACGTACCTCTTCGTCTTTTCAAAAATTTGAGTTGTCACACCTCGGCTTTATTGTTAAAATATAATTTTTTATTTGGTTCATAGTCCTGTTTTGATTTGTCATTGTTTCATTTAAAAAAAACCTACTTTTAAGAGAACATCAAACACTTTTTAAGAGCAAAGTTGAAATTCGGCGAGCTAACGCGAAATTTCAAATGTAATTAGATTCTCAAAACCTGGTTTCTCATTTGTTTCATTTTTGTTCTTTTCAACATGGTTGGTTTGGTAACGTAGTTGTACTGAAACGTTTGGTTTTGGCTTTTACAAGCTTTAGATTTGAACAAGCTCCGAGAATCCGGTATTGCAATTAGGCCTATTATATTGAGATAATAAATTAGTTTTATCCATAAAAAAACGATTTTTAGGACACTTACCTCCTGTTCATATACTAACCATTTGCCCCTCGGGTATATGACCAAAATAAAACGATACTAATGGGGTATATGACCAGGGGTAAGTAGCCAGGAGTTAAGTAGCTTGATACCAAAAAAAAACCAGCTTTACTTTTTTGAAAGATTATTTCCTTATCGAGCAAGTCCATCAACTTCGGAAACGTTCCTCTCTACGCCCGAGCCCGCAAGATCCTGTTTGTAACCAACATTTCAAATCGACCGCTGTCGTTCTCGTGGTTTGGTACCTGCCCCGCTGCGAACAAGGTTAGAATATATGCAAACAATTGTTGGATTTGCAGCTGACAGTAACCGGGCATTGGATTTGCCGTTCCTAGTGATACTTTACTGAACCATTAGGAGTCGTATTGTGCGTCACGCATGTGAGGTCAAAAAAGGGCGTGCCCGATTCGCAATGCCGCAAATATTAGTGCTGTCTTGCTTTTTCTCATTTCCGTATAGTTTCCTCATACATGAGGTGAATCGTTGCAATCGACAATTGCTTCAGTAATAATTATGATTAGGGATGTTCCGAAGCGGAAGCTCCGGCTTCTGCAAAGGTTTGTTGTTGTTGTCATTTTGTGAGGGTCCTTTCTCCCTCTTGATAAATTCTTTTTGCAAAGTATGCAGACAGCTTTGCTAAGATCCTCATTACTTATTTTGAAGAATCCCATAAGGGATTTTTACCTTGTTTAGGCATTATGAATAATGATTAGCTTAGTTCTCCATATCGTTAATGCTAAGATCTGAAACATCAATGATCACATGATGATATTTGTACACTTAAAAAGATGCAATTGTTTATAACAATTATATAATACAGTGTATATTCAGCAATATAATTAATTAACTACTGACTAATAAAACAACATTATTTACAACACACGTGTTTTGAGCACTCAGACACACGAGAATTTTTAAATTCTGTATTAAAACCATAGAAAAATTACAAATTGAAAGTTCAGACAGTGATAACATAGCACACATTACTATCGATCTGAAGGTTAGGCATCATACTACCATAGTCCTTGCTTAGTGCTAGCACAACAGAAGGAAAGATGGAACAAAGTTCGGCTAACTTTGAGTCGGTGGCTTGCGATGACCACTGAGGCTGGTCATGCAGTTGGTATGCAATACTTTATGGATAGGACAAAAAATTGTCTGGGATTATAAGACGAAGACCAATTTTTTCTCAAAATCACGGTGTTTTCCAAAAAAAAAGTCTTCAATTGTAATCGCTCTCAGATATCTGACTTTTTGTCCCAAAATCATAATGTCTCTACACCTCGGATCAGCCTCAGATTTCTCTAATTTCGTCCCAAACCGTGGTGTTCTTTATTAAGTAAAAAAATAAAGGTCATCACGCAAAAGTTTGTTGGTCATGCAAAGCATGATTTGCATGCCTTGACCACATGCCACTGCTGTAAGTCTGTGTAAACAAACATGTTTCAAAACAGATGAATAACACATCACAGTAGTAATAGCGTGTGATTTTGTAATAAGCTTTGTATTTGATATAATAAATGAATTATATCAGCTATCAGGTGTAAGGATCTTATAATAATGGAAAATTGCGTGCCGAAGTCAAAGCTTCGGCAAAAGTGTCGAATATTAGTCATGCCGAAACCGAAGCTTCGACATATCCCTAATTACGATTACATGTCAATTGTGTCATTACAGCTATTTGATATTTAAAGTATTATTAGTACTAAAATTCAACTCAATTTTTCTTAATGGTTTTTCTTGAGTGCTACAACACAAATTACGAAATGTATTAGTGAAATACCTTTTTCATCCGTATCCGATTAGCGTTTTAAATTTTTGTTACATTAAATAAAGGTAAAATTTTTTAACCATTCGATTAAAAACGATATTTTTGTACTTAAATCAAAGCTGTGTAGGTTCGCAAAATCAGCAAAAAAACGGACACTTATTTTTTTATAACTGTAATATAGGACTATCATTTTTTTATAGTTACTGGAAACAAATGCTTAAAAACAATTTTGATCTAAGATTTTTAATTAAAAATCTTGTTTTTCTTTCAATTACTATTCAAGCTTAGATTTTCTCAAAAACAACTTTCTTGAACTCCAATTTGAAGTGAAGACTTTTTTGAATTAAAGTAGACTTTCACATGGTAGATGTCAAAAGTCGCCTTAAATTTTGCAAAGAATTATTAATGACATCCTGTTTTGCCTGAATAAAATCTAGTCACTTTTATGTGGCTTTGGTATCGGCTATTTTCTGTCAACATTAAAAACTTCTTTAGGAAATGTGCTGATGTCACAGCTATACAGAGTGTTTCAAAACCAATATTATAAACATTAACATATTATGGCCTGATGTTCACCCTTTGTGATAATTGGTGCCTTGATTAACCAACTCCAAGCTAGCTTAATTTCGTTTAATTTTGTTAGCTTAATAATGCTCAACCATAGACCTATTGAATAATAATTTTAAAAGTCTATCTATTTAGGGTGTTTATGGTTTTAAACGCTTTATTGAAACCACAGTAGTGCTGACGGGCTGTAAAGAAAATGCAGAAAATCGAACTTGAATTCCTCCATTTGATGTTAATGTGCTTACAGAAACAGAGGACAATTGACAGCCATTGCAATATATTCTATTAAGACTACATAAAATGAAGTCATTAATTACTAATTACGATTATCCATTAACAGACTTTTCAATCTCGTTCTGAAAACACAATTGGCGCAAATTCAATGGCTTCTATTGCCAAGCAAATTGCGGCATTCGCTTAAAACACATATTTTTCATGAAAATAAAGCCTCGTAAAAATATTAAGTTTTTTGAATAAGTTTAAAACAGCTTAATCCCTACTATTGAGTCTAAAGCTTGGTTTGGACTGAGAACATTTGCTGAAAAAGCATAAAAAACAAATCTAAAAGACTGTTCACAATAATCGCAACAGTAGGACGCAAACTTTGTTGCGCTTAGGGGAAAATTTTTGAACTTAGAATCAATTTTTTAGATTGGTTTGCACGGAAAGCGGAATATCTTGAAATGGTAGCGGAATTTCCGCCTTACCCCAAATGCTTTCAGTCCAAGCCAAACGTAGAATTTTAAAAGTAATATGGTGTGCTTTAAGATTTAGTTTTTCAAACTTCTCCCGTCCAGGTCTTACAATTCAACCCTCACCAAGGCAGGATCGACCCCGGTCAAACGATAATGTTCAGAATAACTTTCTGCGCCGGCGGTCGGCCGTCCTTCTACAACCTGAACTTGATTTGCGAGGTTGGTGCCGAGTTTATGAAATTTTCTTCCCAATGAGTGAATGTCGTAAGCTGTTCGTTCGCAGGTTGTCGATCTTGTTAAAGTCGCTCGATACAAGGAGGAGCTGGAAGCTTGGGAGTCGGAGCAAGCCCGACAGAATGTGGAATTTTGCATCACGTCACCGACAGCCGAAAAGAACAAGTCACCGTGTCGCGCTGACGAAGCTTTCCTCGTCCGGACTTCCTGCAAATCCAAGCCAAAGAATTTAGAAAAGCGGCTTAACCCTGAACCGGAATCGCCTCGTCTTTTGGAACGCGCTTCTACCGATAAAGTAAAGGTGATACTCTTTATTTATCCTTCGGATCCGAAACAAAATGTTTGAGGGGCTATACTTGGTGCAATCGTCAAGCAATTACTGTGACCTGCTTTCGGAGATGCTAGGACGTTGCTATCCGGTTAAAGTTTTTTTGTATTTTTTTTGTTTTTATTTAGTGATATGACTAAAATTTAGAGCTGCGTACTAAAACTGGCAAGCAGAAGAGAGTGTCGTTGAGTGTTTTTAAAAACACGGCAGAATGACGCGAATAGATTATGAACTACGACCGTGTCCTTGCGTTCACCATCAAAACCGCGCTCCTATGACCACCTGACCCCGCCGCTTTCTTAATTTAGTATTTCTAAAATTTTCTAAAGTCCTGGCGCACTTTTTTGCCGCAAATTTTAACAAAAATTTTTTCCTTTCAAAAAATTTGATTGAAAACAAAAAAAAGTCATCGCATTGAGTGCGGTAATTTGAGTAAAATATCATCGCTTGGTTATTTTCGATAGTAAATTTTATTGTATCATAAACACTACAAATACAATGTGGCAGCCACTTGTCTTTCCTATTTCGTTTAGAAAAATAAGCTTGCTATCAGAAAGCATCCAAAACTCTTCGTGGGGTAAATAAACATTGGGAAAAGATACAACGTTGCCAGAGTTTTTAATGTTTTTTCGGGTGTCCCTTCATAAGAACTGGTCACAACACAGCTAGGCACAAAATAGTTAGTTTAAAATAGTTGGTGTCACAAAAAAGCTAGACCACAAAGAGTTGGTAGCAAAAAAGGGCTATTCTCATAAAATAGTTGGCTACCAAATACTTTGAATTAAAAAAACTATAATAATTAAATAATAATTGATTTCATTGTTAATATATAATTGAATAATAATTGATTTCATTATTAAATATTTTGCGATGATGGTAGGACATAATATGGATATTTATTAATAGAAGTTTTTCATAATATTAAATTTTCTATCTAGCTAATTTGTAGGTCTAGCTCTTTTGTTGTAGCTGCGCTTTTTTGGGATAATCGTTTTTTTCGCAATAGTTCTGTTGCTGTAATTTGTTTTAAATAGGCCATTCACTCTTCTTGAGATCTTGTTCTTCCGATTCCGACTTGGTTTTATTAACTTAAACATGATATTTTTATTCGATGTTGAGGTTTGCTTAGGATTTCAAAAAATTTTTAAAGTCCAAAATTTACTTTATATAAATATGTAAAAATAAAAGCTATCGAACGAAATAGATTTTGAAAGTCGACAAAAGACATTGTGAGACCGCTTTGGACTCCATAACAGCTTCGAAAAGACTTTACTTTGTACATTTAAGCAAGCATGCACTCAGTCTGAGGCATGACTCGTATCCTTTTAACCGCCAATTGGTTGCTCAATTTTACAATTAAAAAATAGCCTGTTTACTTTTAACTGACACCATCTAGCGGTTGCTTGGGTCATTGTGTAACATCTAAGCTTCTTTGTTTAGATCAAATTCAAGGAGTTTCACACTTTACTTCCGATCAAAGTGGAAAAAGCTTACGATTCCAATCAAGCTTACGCCGATGTCAAGTTCTCGAAATATCATTGCAGTCGAAAAGACGAATGGGTGCGCCCCCTGGAACCCAGGCCCTCAGTCACCCATCTGACAGTCACTGCCCGCACACACAACATTTGCGAATTCCATCGGCTTTTTGCATCCGAGAACAACAAGCATTTTATTGACAAGTAATATAATATTCGTCATACCGATTCGGTCTAGCTGACTTTGTACCAATCAGTTGGTCATTTCAGATAGGCGGCATAGCCGAGCAGCTTTATGAAGCTTTCTACTAAGTATATTTTTCGAGACGTGGTATCGCGTACATGGTTGAACTGTATACTCGTGTTCGGATGATTGCCTGCAATCAGTCGTAGACTTCAGGCAATGGTTGAAACATTTAATTATGGTTAAATGCAATTTTAAAAAGATATCCGGATTATTTGTTTAAACACGGCTTTATAGGCTTTACCAAAATTTTTTGATAAAATCTTTCAATGTGCGACCTCTTGATTGATTGAAATTGTCGTTTGGTTAGATTGCGGTTGAATTGCCGGTTGATGCAAGCTGACATGGGCGAGGAAGAAGTTGTTCGCGTTCAGTCCGAGTTTTTATCCAGTTCAAACGACTTCGAGAAAACCATGCTGGTGTTGATTTTGAATCAAGTTGTTCGGTGAGTTCACTGCGCGTTTGATCAAGTTTGATCAAGTTTAATCAAGTTTTGAATCAAGTTTACTGCGCTCACTCACACCTCACAAAGATTGACTAGAAGACAGTGCGACATGTATTTTTAAGTGTCTTCCCTACTCTCAAACGCCGAGAATGTTTTTGGTGAGGGCTCATTTTTCGAGATTTATCATGGTCTTGGTTTTATTTGATTAAATTTTTTTTGTGTCTTGTCCTCCCGCCACGATGTCTGAAATTTTAACGGGGGAAGTGCCGTGTTGGCGTTGGGTTGACTTCATTCAGTCACTGCTTTCGTTGCTCTGTATTTTTTCGCGCTAGTAAGGTACAAGTTCGACAACGACAAAAAAATGTGTGTTGCTTTGCAGAAGTATTTTGGACGATCCTGCTTTCTATGACGCGATGTGTGAATTAAGCCAAACGCCGCCGCCTTATTTCGCAGAACTGCCAGTGAACCGAGTTAGCGCCGTTGCTGCCGAACAAGAAGCATCGCCGGTGAGCTTAAATTATTTTCGTCTTGACAGCAATACAATCGTATTTTCTTGCTATGATCTCCGTGCAACTGCTTCGTTTCCATTTTTTTTTTAGCAGCGATTGGCGATTGTGTACAGTACGACCAGTTTTTAGTTTTGGAGTTGGTACAAACGTACTTGAGATAAATTTTACAATACTTTTGACCTTCCTACTCCTCTTCTCCAACATTGGAATAAATTAATAATTTAAATATACTTCAATTAAACCACAGTGAGATTGAATCATTCTTGAGATTATTCAATCTCACTGTGGTTTGATTCAATCATCAGATAGCATTTTACAATAATATGATCTATTTATTTTTAAGCCGCTTCGACAATTTAGCAGTATTCTATTAGAAATGTGTGTCATGCTTAATAAGTAAACCTACAAGCGTCATACTCGCAGTTTTTTTTATTTTTTATTTTTAGAAACAAAAATCAATGTTATTTATTGCGGTGATTGTAGTAATATCGTTATATTTTGCCTCTTTATTCAAAGATTGCGTCAAAAATGTCTTCGGAGGAAAAAAATTTTTCGGAAAGCGATTACCTATATTCCGCAAGGGACCAAAAAAAGAGTAACCTGACAGTAGAAGCCATTGAATTGGACAAATTGGAACAATTTAAAGTGCTTTCTTTTAAACTATAAAGCACTTCTCATAAAATTTGATCAGCTATTACAAACGCAATCTATTTAACCTTGTCCCCGTTAAACTACAACTGACCTCAGCAATGTGACCCTGAATTACAAAGGGCCGTGCAATTATCGATATTGTGGCGGTACAAATCCTACTCCCTTTATATTGTCACTTGACTATGCCAAGTTGTCTTGGACAAGCAGTTCCAAGCAGTTTAACAGTCATGACGCTAATGTAATGAAATCTTGTTTCGCACAATGAATTGAGACCGAGAGTAATTTGTTACGTGACTTACATGTGACGGTCAGTGTAAATTGTTTAAAAAGATTGTCTGAGAATAGCTTCCAATAATTAGTTAGGTTCTTTATACGTACTTTTGCGAAAAAGGAAACCAAATCACGCGATAGTGCGATCTTTGTCATTAAACATTGCTTTGGCCGTACTTCGAACTCACTGCCCGGTCATTTGTTCTAATTTTATACATTTGAATCCCTAAACAGGTTTGTTTGATCTGCTTTACTTTTTTAAACACACGGCCAAGCTAACTCGAAATTCTAATCTACCAATCTTAAAAGAAATTGAGCGCTATCAAAATCATACCATGGTTCATAAGGATTAAGGATCCGCTACGAAACATTTGCCGTTTCATTCTGTTGTTGATAAGTTTAATGCTTCGGAACGTTTACTTTGAACAATAATCTGACGTTAGTAAAAAGATTCAAGTGTGATTTTTAGTCTTTTTCAAACATTTTGTTTGCACGCGGTTCAAATACCATACCACAGTAATTTATGTAAGAATAAAGATATTTTTAGTTTTTTACTGTTTTAAAAAAGCCGTTGCAACTTATGCGTTGGTACTAATTTTTTTTTGTTACTATAGGAAGCACATTATATTATGTGAACTTAATCACAATCAGTTTTTTTTAAAGCTATTTTGAGTATTTTAAGGATCTAAAACTGTCTTTTCAATTTCTTCAACTAAGAACAAAAAAATTTTTTTAGGTTTGACTCATAAAATCTTAGAAAAGTACTTTACAATGACAAGGTCAGGGTGAAAATTCTTCTAGTTCGCTTTAATTTGAAATTAATCGAGATAAAGAATAGACGAGACATTTCGCGTGTTAACATTGTTCCGTGCAAAGCTGATCAATGTCTCGGAATCACTTTATGGTCTTGTTTAAGTTTTTAGCGTCGTCAAAACCGGTTATACTTGAAGTCGTATTAAAACATGTAAAGAACGCGCGTTGAAATGCCAGCTTGGATCCATTGTCTAATATCGTGAACTCCAACTACTCTCGGAATTACGCCCTTCAATCAACTTGTTGTCTTCTTGCGTTTTTTTTTGATATTATCATAATTAACATAGTTGCACGAAATCGGTATCGCGAAGGCTCTGCAAAGCTCCAAGCTATTTTATTGTGATCAAGTTGTTGATAAATTCTATTTTTAATAAGTAGGTATGTTATGGTCGCTTATGGCAAACTGGCTTATTGGGTTTGGCTTAAGCCTGACTCAATTTAAGCGTTATGTAAAATTTATAAAAACATTTAAAACGTTTTATTAAAATTTGCAGTTTACAACCGCTTAAACATTTCAATCAACAACTTTTTTTTTAGTTTTTGCGACCGTGCATTTTTTAAAATCTAAGTTAACTATACTTGCTGCGTACCAATAACTTTAATATAAACTCAAATATGTTATTCGTTTTCTTGCACACGGATATGAATTGTGATTTAATTAAATTATCTTTTTATATTTGTTTCCTTGTCTATGTTGTGTTATGTATAATTTGAAGGATAGCCTTAAATACAGTTTTCGAAACTTTTCCGCTGACTTTTATCAAAAAACAATTTTCAATATAAATCAACAAAAAAAAAACAAATTGGCGATAGGAATTCCTGTTCTATAACTGTGTTTTATCAATTGCCGTATATACAGTATTATCTGTTTTTTTCTCTTACTAAAAATTTTTCTGTCGCCCATAACTGTTCAGAAGCAAATGGCCTAAATTAGTGTCGGAAGCAAATGTGTTTTCAGGTTTAGCCTCGGACAGTTCTCCGCAACAGGTCTGCCGCAAGTCGCGAAAAGAGGCATGTCGCGCAAAAAACATACTTTTTAAAATAGAAAAAAATTTGCTTCTTCAGAAATTAGAGCTTTACATTTGCTAGACCAGGACTGGCAAGCATTTTTGACTAACAAAGACCTTGTTTTTTGTATTTGAAGTGTCAAGAAACGATCCAAAAAGCCCGATAATTTTAATTTTTTGCTTTTTTGTGTAGTTAAAATTTTTTTGGCTTTGATTTCTAACCTTGTTTGTTCTCGATATGCGTTTCAGATAAAAAAGCGTTTGAAATCTAGCAAAGACCAAAAAAAGTTTTCAATCACAAAAAGACAAAAAATTGAAGTTTCTCGGCTTTTTTTGATCGCTTCTTGACACTTCAGGTAAAAGTAACCATTCAAAATCTAGCGAAAACCAAAAAGTCTTCACCTCGGTCTTAAGTGTACGTTAATTCTGGAAGTCCTTTACCGTTAATTTCGTTTACCGTTAATTCTGGAAGTGTGCCGTGATCGCGAAAAGGTTGCGAAGCACTAACATAGGAGGCCGCTGAGAAATTTTGCAGGTCCCAAACTTACAAGTGTTTTACTTAAACTTATAAAAATAATTGACGTTTAAAAAAACTTATTTTAAGAGTTTATTGAAGAAATGGAAGACATCGTATTAACCCTCAAAACACCTTAATTTGCCATTGTTTTGATTGTTTTCCTCAAAGAAATTAATATTGTTCTGGCGTATCAATCAATGGATTCTCCGTTTGTGAATTTTTCACTCTTTATAAACACGGCGAATTGTTGATAATAGTGCGTTCCCGTTTGATCAAGTTTTAACTTGTTTGCGAGCAGATGAGCACGGACAGCTTGTACGAACCCGATCCTTTCGCAACTTCGATCCGTCGCGAAGACGCCGCTGCGCCGACTGAAAGCGCTGTTTTAGTGCAGCTCAAAAATAAGATCAAAAGGTGAATTGTTTAGATGAAAAATCTTAAAATATCGATTTGATTTTAAGGGAATCCATTCGACGCTTATAGCGACTTCCTGTTATTGCGCTCTACAATGTTCGAGTCGTTAAGTCATTCACTGAAGGGCGCGGTTTACTTTCTTAGGCTGCAAGGCAGGTTTCTTTGGTTTGGCGAACGTGCCGGGCGAACGCTCGCGACTCGTTTGCAAAATCTAATTAATCTAAAACCAGAATTAAGCCGATGGGATTATAAAGTATCAATTAAAAAAAAACAGCCTTCGGTGCGCTGTAACTTCTGCGAACAAGCTGATCAAGTTGAATGTTGATGAGCCGCATTCTTTCACAGCAATTCTTACTTTGCTTCGATGCTAGAAGAATTCCTTGCCACTGTTGTTGGAAATATAATGGAGGAGGCTCTTTACGGTGAGGTCCTGCTGACCGTTCGCCCCAGAGTGATAGCCCTCCCTCCTCGTCGCATGCCCGACCGCAGGTGGGCGTGTCAAATATTTAGTGTTGAGAAATAGATTAATTGCACTGCTTCTTTGTTGTTACGTTTGGTGTATTACGATTTTTTTCTCTTAGACTACATTTGATATAGATTTTTTGAAGAATTACAAGATTGCACCAGCACAACTTTTTAAACGGCTTTGTTTTCATTTCATTCATTTATTTACCTCTATATTTATCCTCCTGACCTCCTTTCGAAGATCCCTAGATATTACTGTCCGGTTGAAATTTTTAATTTAGAATTGCGTGCCAAGAGTGTAGAGCAGGGGAAAGTGCCGTTAAGTGTCTTTCCTAAGGACACAACTGAATGGGGCGAGTAGGTTTTGAACCAAGACTATAGCGATCACAATCAAGGCACTCTTAGTCACTCGACCACGCTGGCGACTAGTTCCCAAGCTTTTAACGCTCAGCCGGTTTTTTTCGTGACAGCGAATAATCTTCTTTATCTCGCGCGATCATTCTGCATCTTTCCTCACCAAGCTATTATTTGCAACATTCTTATGATTCTTTGTTACAACTTCCTTATACCTCGTTTTTGACCTTCCTTTTTTTCTACCTCTCTTCCCATTCAAACTTATCTTCACGGTATCCTTATCATCTCTTCTCGGAGGATAACGCCATCAACCTTCTATTTTGATCTTCGACTCCATATCACCTCGTGTGCCATTTAATTACATTTTTTTCAAATTTCGCAATCGCATTGTTTTCATTTCGTTTTATTAAATATCTTTTTCGCTACTAATCGCCTTCATACCGTTACCATACAACGTTGTACTGCGCTCGCTAACTGTGTAAACTTTTCCTTTTCTTTGCAATAAAACATCCTTGGTAAACAACCCGAAAAAAAGCCTTCATCACACTCGTCTTTCACGTAACTAGTTCGTTGCGCCCTTCTCCGATCAAGTCCTGTTAGTATCGTCCTGGTCGTGTCGCGAAAATATCGCGCCATCCGTCCAGCCGTAACGGGCCCGTCTTGATAATGTCGCGACAATAGCAAAATGTTGGCAACACTGATTCAGATTCGGCTTGAATATAAAACCTTGAACTTTCTGCGCCCGAGTCGGAAGGCTGACCACAAGGTTGGAAGAGAGATAATTGCTAGAAATTTGTAATTTTAATACTCCGACGATTCGAAGGAATTACCGTGCCTTACCGTTAAAGAACTACTGGCTGCTCTAACTTCTAATTAATTCACTATTTACATTTCATTCTTGTTACAGAAGCGGGTTCTGAACGGTGTGTACCTTTTAACTTTTCACCTAAATAGCATAATCGTCTTGTAATCTTCACCTTCTTTTCGTACAAAGCATTATGTTCTTTTTGAATTCTCCTTTTTCTTTGATGCTTTAAAGACTATGATATGTTTAAACAGATTTTAAAAATTTGGGAGCATCGTTTTTGTGCTGGTTGATAATATAGTTTATACTGGAATCGAATTTTAACCAATCGTTTTTTCACAAACAAAATACGGCCACTTGCCTATCTTTTTAGCGCATCCGAAATAATCTCAGCAATTTTTTAATCAATCTTAAAACTTTACTTGCCGAACGATTTTTTACAATTTTATTTCATATTAATTACGTGATTGCGCAAAAACACTTAAAAAACATTAAAGTTTTATTTGAAATTATTTATGTTTACATATGCAACTGCATGTGGTCGGAATAATTTGGACCAAAAAGTCAACACGAGTTTGTCACCGACGCGTAAGTCCCAGTCCATCGGCTTTTTTGTTCAGTAAACGCCATTTCAATGTTTAGCAAAAGCTTTTTATGAAGGAAATAAACACGGAACATGTAAAATTCATCCGCTCGATTAATCTGGCGGTTATCGTTTCCTGCCCCTCCGCGGGCGGCCGGGGTTTCATTCCGGGGCCGGCTGAGACAATGTTGCCACTGTTGCAATTAACCCCCTCAGTGGCGAATTGCCCCTATGTAATGTTGTGGAGAAAGGCATCGCGAACTCGCGACACACCTTGGCGCAAGTAAGGAACATCAATGAGAATTTATGCGAATTGACTTTTGCTGACCTTTATGACTTTGTCGTCACACCCTACAACTGTGAAACTTGTTTTTCTACTAGTTTCCTGATATTCTGCTTCACCATAAAATTATTTAATTGACTTTGGTTCATCCTACTCTCAACTATGTTTTAGAAGTTTAACTGTGATAGTGTTTGTTTATGTCACGTGTTTTGATCAGTTTGTAGCAAAATTTTCCTCCACGTAGCTTAATTCATTAGTTACGTGGCAGCCTAATTGAAATCTTCCTTACAGATACCAAATTTTTTTCAATGTATGGCGTTTTTCGCCGTTAAAAAAAACGATAATACCAAAGCAAAGAGTACGAAGACATAATTTGATTAGAAGCCTTTTTTAACCACACTTCAACCCTAAAGTTTATGTCTGGTTTTTGGGCTCTAAAAGCAATTATTTTTCTTTCAAGCAGTGCCAACCTTTTCGACGATGATAATTGAATAAATTAGAAATGATTTAGTCATCACCAAATATTTTAGTCAAAAAGCTTAAGATTTAACACACATTACATTGCTTCTGGTTAATAACCGTATCGATGCTAGGCTTTTATTTTGAAAGAATTAAAGAAGTGATCGTCATACGCATTATTCGCCTTGTTGTCCGAAAACTTGACCGAAATTTAAAGATTGTCGAGGATCTTTTGGTAAAGACACCGACACTATGTTTATTTTTTTCTGTTTTTTTAAAAACTGTTTTGTACGTACATAGAGAAAATAAGTTTTCCTGTATTGAAACGTGTAGCTACAAATTGATTTCTGTTCCATTGCGGGTTACGTTGTTGAAAGATTTGTTATTTTCAGTTCCATGGCGTTCTTAAACGTCATATGATCACGTGGAAACGACAACTTTGCGTCAAGCCATCTTTCAGGTTGAAGGATCTGTTGAAATTTCCCTTTTTTTCTTTAAAGCTTTGTAGATGTTTTAATTTTAAGTTGTGTTGGTGTTCTAAAAGTTTTATTACAAATATTTTTATCAAACTTGCGTTCTCCATGCAAGTTTCCAGAAAACTCGATTTAAATTCGCTAAAATTAAATCAATAAAGTTTACTCAACTATTTAAAATCGAAGTAGCCTGTTTCGGCAGAACGCTCGTTAGTTCACCATAGCGAGAATAAAGCGATTACCGTCAAGCCGCATTCAAGCAAAATCAACCGTTGCATTTGGTGGTGGTGGTGGTGGTAGTGGTGGTGGATTTACCCGATCCATTCCTGGGGATGGGGGCGCGGATCAACTCCGCGGAGTCCCAATAATCGGGCGACTCCCCACGGACGGGACCAGAGGTCCAGAAGAGAAAGGGTATGGCCGAATATGACCCGACGCAGATGGTCCAGTACAGGGCAGTCAAGCACGAGATGTGAAAGATTCTGTGATTCAGAACCACAGTTGCTGCATGAAGGAGTCTCGGCTCGACCAACTCTGTGGAGATAAGAGTTAAGGAGAGTGCTGTGCCCGTTGCAGCGTAAACGAGAGAGAGCACAGCGAGCGGAGCGAGGGAGAGTAAGCTCCTCGGGAGATACTGAGGGGATTTGGTGTTGAAAGAAACCAGATTGGACACTGCGTCTCCAACTGGTGTAGAGAGATTGCCTTTGAGAGGAAATAAGAGGTGCGAGGAACACGGATATGTTGGAGGGATCAAGAGAGGCTCCGGCTTTAGCTAGAGAGTCAGCTAAGTCGTTACCTGGGAGGGAAGAGTGACCAGGTATCCATTGTAGATGGACTACCTTGGATTGGGATAGAAAATTGAGAAGGGATTGTGTATTGGATAGGGATTTGGGGGTTAAATATGGTAGGGGGTGTGAGGGTTGATAGGACAGATAAAGAATCGGAAAAAAGAGTGATAGATTCAAAATTACATGTCTTGGAGTGAGAGGTACACCACTCAAGAGCATGTAGGATAGCGAATGTTTCGGCACTATAACTGGTAGCCCAGAGACCAGTCGAGAAGGAGAGCGAGGTAGCAGTGACACACTTTGTACACTTGATGTGTATCCCTGCACCACCTTTCTCCAGCCCGCCAGGTACCGAACCGTCAGTTTAGGAAGAGATATCGCTGTGAGATAGGGAGGAAAGATGGGAGGTAGTTGTGGTGTTGCAAAGAAAGGGGGGTTTTTGCGAGAGCATGGGAATGAGAGATGGAGTGAAATTGTGTAAGTAGATGGGGTAGACCAGAGGGGTTTGGGAGGGCAGAGGATTAGAGGTTCACGGGCAAGATGTAGGTTAGGGGTAAGGTTATGTGATCTGGAGAAGGATCTCCATGAGCTCTTTTTGAGACGTGTACGGGGATTAGAATTCGCAAGAGAGGCTATGGGAAAGGTTGAAGGTAGACGGAGGGCTCGTTCAAGGAAGGAGAGGGATTGGTGGGTGAAGGTGACTCGTAGTGGAGGTAGAAGTGCTTCTATATGAAGTAGAGGGATAGGAGTGGACGATAGACAACCTGTGATTATTCTACAGGAAGATCTATGCATCCTCTCCACGGAGGTGATGTGAGTAGGAGATGAGAAGGTAAACCAGCCTGGGGAAGCATAGGTGAGGATGGGGAGAATGAAGGGTTTATATAAGGATTTTTTTGATGGACCCCAGGAGGCAGAGGCGATGGAGCGGAAAGCACGGAATCGGCTGTGAAACTTTTTCCGTAAGGATAGGATAAGATGTTTGAAAGAGAGAGTGCGGTCGAAGGTTACACCGAGAAAGGTTGGACGAGGGTTAAATTTAAGTGGGGTGTTGAGAATGTACAGAGAGGGTTATATACGTGATTGGTAGGGTCTAAGCTGAAGAAGGATGTTTCACATTTGAGAGGGTTGAGAGGAAGGCGCCATTTTGAGGACCATTCCACCAGTCTGTTGAGGGCAGCTTGTACTATGGAAGTTGCACACACAACACTCAGGGAGAGGCCCAGATGGCTAGGTCATCTGCATTCTTGGACTTTCGAACGGCGATCTGAGAGGTAGGATCGTATCCATTCAACAAAGCAGAGAGGAAGATCTA
Organism: Diplosoma virens; assembly: GCA_963680785.1. Taxonomy (NCBI): domain Eukaryota; kingdom Metazoa; phylum Chordata; class Ascidiacea; order Aplousobranchia; family Didemnidae; genus Diplosoma; species Diplosoma virens. Next base: position 23,616,306 of record OY796886.1, read on the forward strand.
AAGAAGGAGTTTAGAGAGAAGGGCAGAATGCCAAACTCAGTCAAAAGCTTTCGCAAAATCCACAGTGGCAAGGACTGTACGTGCGCCTGGCTTAGATTGGTAGAAGGAATCTGCGATTGACTGTGAGAGAAGAACCTGATCTACAGTCGATCTACCAGGTCTAAAGCCAGCTTGCACGGGTGAGAAAATGTCTTGTTGGTCGTCCTAAAACCATTCTTTCGAAGAGTTTGGAGGTACAGGAAGTGAGAGAAATGGGTCTGTATGAAGAAGGTGAGTCAGAGGGTTTTCCCGGTTTGAGAATGGGGATGATTGTTGATTGTTTTTAGGTAGACGGGGTGTTGACCAAGAGAGGTTGAAGATATATACAGTAGAAGAAAATGTAACGCAGATTGTGGGAGGTGGGTTAGAAGAGGGTAGGTAATTTGATCAGGGCCTGAAAAGTTTGAGGTTGAGAGTTGCGATATAGCTGTGGAGAGTTCAAGAGAGAGGAGAATGGTGAACAGAAAGTGGAATGCAGGGTGTTGCAGTATGCAGTTCTGATGAGATTCATCTGAGCTTTCTCGGTGCTTCGAAAAGATTTTGGGGTTTGGGTGAGAAATGGGACTGTAGATGTGAAGAGAGATGGTTGGCACAATCTACAGGATTATGGCAATTAGGGAAGTTGGGGAGGGGAGCCAGAGATGGAGCGGAGTAGAGAGAAAACTTCACTAGGACGGGTTTTAGGAGAAAGGCTAGAGCAAGTTTTCTGCCATGACTTAGCTTTAGCCTTAGAAATTACAGTGAAGGTATATCTGGAAGTGGTGATATAGTGCTGGCGGTCTTCTTCGGAACAGTGTGCCTTTGCAAATGCCTTTCGGCGTTTCGCGACGGCATCTGCGACTTCAGGAGACCACCAGGCTTTAGCAGGGCGGTTGATGCTGCCGAAAGGAATGGCAGAAGTGGCAGTATCATTGAGGAGTTTGGTAAAGGTATGGGTGGTTTCAGAAAGAGAAAGTGTTGTAAAGTTAGAGGGAGGAGGGCAGTGGGTATTTATATAAGTAAGGTAATCGTCCCAGCGAGATTTATTGTATTAAATGGGGGGGGCGGTGGATAGAGTTAATTAAGAGGGAAGTGGGAATAGTGATAGAGATAGGAAGATAATCTGAGTTGAGGTCCGGAAGGGTCTGCCAATGTGCATTTAGAGGCTATTCGGGCAGGAACTAAAGAGAAATCAGAGGAAGAGCGGTTTTCGGTGGCATGGTGTAGTAGGGTGTGATGTTTGGGGTCGAGGGAGGAGAGGGATTGTGTGGAGAGTGAAGTGTAGGTTAGACCATTTTTGACAAGTATGAGTACGCCACCTCCTAGGTTTTCCGTAGAGTTGGTGGTTCCTCTCCTTGTCATAGAACGGTTTTTTTGAAGGGTTTTGTAGCCGGGTATGCGAAAAGTGGAGTCAGAGGAGAGGTGTGACTCTTGTATGAAGATGAGATCGTACTGATTATGAGAGAGGAATTGTGTGATTTCAGGACGACGGGGGCGAATCCCATTAGCATTCCACTGTAGGATTCGGAGGTTATTTCGAGAGGGAGAGGAAGGATGGAAAGAAGATTGTGTGAGAGGAGAGATGGTATGTTGGGTTTGAGGAGGAGATATAAATGATGCTGAGGGAGGGTAAGTAAAAATTAGTTGGGGGTGATTAGGAGGATAGGTGGAGTTATTCGTGGTTGTTTTGGGGGGGAGGTTCATTTTTAAAGATGTGGTTTTGTGGGTGTTTGTGAGTGAGGGTGGGGGATTTTGAGTGTGAATGGATGGAGATATAGAGAAGGATGAAGATACAGGATTAGGGTGTCAGAGGGAAGGGAGGGGTTGAGAAGAGGATGGGCACATTGGGCAAGTCCAAGAGTGTCCCGGGGAGATTTTACGAAAGTCAGCGGGAGAAAGACCAGAGCAGGAAAGGTGTACCCAGAGAGAACAATTGGTACATTGTATCGATCTGCTTCCCCAGGTGACTCTACGGGAGCAGACAGAGCAGGGGTCTATAGGGCCAAGATTGGGGTGAATATCACCACTGATGAGAAGAAGCATAAAGATCCGTATCAGCGGTGGGTGGGATAAGTAATGAAGAGGTTTGGGGTGGAAGGAGAGGCTAAGAAGAGTTGTCCGAAAGAAAGTAGAAGAGTTAAGGGGGCGGTCAATTGGGTTTAAGAATGCTGTCCATATGTGACCGCGCATTGGACAGCAGGGATAAAAAATGAGAAGAGTTGTCCAAGGAAGAATCGCCCGAGGTTGAGACTCTCGGGGAATTGACAAGCCATTCGTTATTGGACTGCACCACCACGTTGAGGTGGCTTGTCGTTGGTGCAGGTTGCATTTGTTCGATTTATGTGTCAACTTCGACAAGAATTTAAACAATTAAGAACTTAAGGATGACATTTCAGCGTTGTTTGTTAATTTACCGTTTCGATCAAAACAGTAAAATGGGAAAGCTTTTTTTAAAGTGCAGTTTTATTACGTCTATCTATTCAAGATCAATGCTTCCTACTTGATTCAATCGCCGTTTGTTCTGCAAAGAAGTTAATTTTATAAAACTTACCAAATAGTAGGCTAATATTGCTCCAGTTATTGGGTTTATGTTCCTAAGATTGTATTTAATAAAATGGCTAAAAAGCTATTCGTAGCATACTATACTAGTATACTATTGCCTTTGCCTACCATCGATTAAAGCGTGTATTTCGACGTCATTTATTGTCTTTATCTTTAATCGAAGTCCTGCAGCAAGCTCATAAAGCAGCGTCATTAAAAGTCGGCCTTTTTTCTAACTTTCTATTGCCTCAAGCAACTCGAATAGCACTTGTCAAAATTCCAGGTTGCTTGATTCACGTGAATTACACCTGCGCTGATGCAGAGCTGGATAGGTTACTCTCGTTCGCAGTAATTATCTGTTAAGAAAGATGAACTGCTCAGTATAATGCTCAGAAACTGTATAATTGCTTTTTCTGGAAAACGTTTACGGTGACTTTGAAATATAGAAAGAAACTCTTTTTTAGGTTATTCGTCAATAGACCTACGTTTTTTTCAGTTTTGAAGCGAGCAGAACAAGCGAGTTTGTGATTTACAGTATTAGAAGAAAAAAGTCTGTTAAAAATTAAGAAAAAGGTTTGAAAATCGATCACTTATATATAAGCTACCGTTGAATCAGCTTTTATTAGTAAAAAGTTAAACGCACACAAAAAGCAATTAAAACGCGGATTTTTGTTTTAATTATAATCTGGACGCATCGTCAGAAGCGTAACTGGATTCTTTTGTATTCGAATTGCTTTTTTCGTGAGATATTTCGCTTAATTTAGTCGGCTAATCGACATACGCTTTAAACGAGTTTTTATGTAACGTAAAACGTAAGATTTCAGCGTGGTTGGCTGACATTCTTCATTATCATGATCTCTATTTATTCTCTTGACCACAGGAGGGGATTAACTTATAAAAACTGTTAACCGTACAGATTTCTTCAAAAATTGCAAAAATTATTAAAAAACTTTAATTTAGGAAAATTTTTAAAAATTTATTTGTAAATGCTGGGAATCAGAAGCCAACATTTTATCATTTAAGTTTGCAACATTTTTTTAAAAACTGGCATTCAATTCAATTGTCATAACTTTTGAATTAAATTTGTAATACCGGTGTGAGCATAAACTTGAGAAAGCTGTTGTATATATTTTAGTTTAATTGTATGTAACTGTTGTTTATAATTTATTGTTTAATTGCGCTGAAAATTTTTAGATGCTTTGATAAAAAAAAATTTATAAAAGTCGAAAACGTTCAGCTTTTCTGTTTTTAAATAAAATTTTGCAACTACGGTACTGTAAATAATAAAATGTTGGCTTCTGATTGGTATTATTTACAAAACTGTAATTGTAAATAAAAGCACGAGGCGAGAAATCGCTGTGTGCGCGTTTGAAACTCTGGTTTTTCTATTTCAAATTAATTACCCCATTTTTCCCGACATATTTAAAAAGTGGACAGTGCTAAGCAGACTGAAGCTTGTATTAAACTTTAAAGTCAATTGAGGGCTTTCTTTAGGACTTGAAGATTTACAAGGGTAATGACCAGAAAAAAGTTCTTCCCTTGCCGCCGCCTACCACCTCTACATTAATTTCTGCATCCGCCAGTGTTGTTATTAAACTAAAATCAAGTTTTTTTGTCGCAATATCCAGTTGATCGATTAATTTGGACCATTTTTTTCGAACTTATAAGTTAAAATTTTTTCCATTGTTATTTTGAATTCAATGAGAATTAAGACAACGAAAGTGTTATATTTTCAGACAAAGTTATTTAAGTTAACTTGAGCAAAGATTTGTTTAACGTGATAAAGCTTTTTCAATTGTCAATTTACTCAAAGTGTAACTAAAATACTGGTTGATCAAAGTCGTCAGATACAATCGAAACTCGAAAGAGATCGAGAAAATTGATAATTCTAAGATTCAAAACCAAAGCAAATGTTTTTTAAAGTAATTGACAATACTCAAGCTTTTTGTAGTGGATAAGAATTAGGTTAAAAACTAAATACAAACTATCGTGTTATTTTGAAAATACGATTTAGTGAATTGCTCATTGTACCATTTTCTGATAGTTTTCTCCCAATAATCGAGCAAAAAGCGCAGTTTTATTTAGATCATGTGATTTAGCCTATTTTCGTTAATATAGTAGTTGCTTCTGGGCTGAGAGCCAAATTGCGCCGTAATTTTTCGATAAACTTAGATTTGTCATTTGCGCTACATCTCGATAAGTTTTATGATTTATAAACCAACGTACATTTTGTTCAACGCTTGGTAAATTAATAAAGCATTAGAACAGTAGCTTTCAAATAGTTATCAACTATATGTTAGTGATTGCAAAAATTTTTTTAGTTAATTCAAATTGTTGTGACATTTTTTTCGAACTTGCAGTCTGTTTCGTCGGCACCGTAATTGACGGCGAACGGGAGCGACGCGGCCGCGGTTTAAAACCTATTTCCACCATTCTGTTGTTTCCTTGGAAAGGCACTTTATGGCACTTTCCTCTGCTTGGTAATCATAGCAAGCAGCTTTAAATTTCGTTCATATCTCTAAAAGACTAAATAAAAATTTTCAATCGGACCGTAATACTTTGGCATCTCCGGAGGCAGGTCAGGGTAAACGCTTGACAATTACCCTAAGCATAGCACCTCTAATGTTTTTCTGCGTGTCAAAGTGATAAAGATGACGGTAAAAATCTATTTTTCTCAAAACAATTATTAAAAAATTGTGCTTTACCCCGTTATTTTTATTATTGTCATATGTATCTCTACACAAATTAAGATATTGGTTGTTCTAATATTTCCAAAGCTCAGTCGCGCTTGTAAAGAAAAAACCGTATTCGATCGGGGGGTCGGGGCGGATACCTATGGTGAATGTACGCAGGGAAAAAAGTTTTTCACTTTATTGTAATTGTTAGTAATCGTGTTTTTGGCTTCCAAAACCTCCCTACAACAAATTTCTACGTACGTCACTATTCGTTACTTCAACGGTTGAGGAATTCATTTTAAGTATTATGTGATAAACAGTGCGGTTTTTGTCACAAAAACAGCACATTTAAAATTTCCCACACAGATTATCATTTTTATTCTAAAATGCGTGAATTTGAAGTAGAGGTCTAAGCTACATAAATTCTCCGGACAATAATACAAAAATATGTCAGCATTAATTTTTTTTTTCTAAAATTGATAGCGTGCTCGAATATTTTAAACTTGTTTTTAGGCGGTCTGTAAAAAAGTTCTTGTTTTTGTTAATTACTTGGAAAAAAATTTCAACTGTCACTCTTACCGTAAAGTTTGAAAAGATCCGATTACAACGAATAGTATTGCGGTCAAAGACCTGCCTGATTTTGAAAATCCAGCTATTAGATTTCATGCTGAATCATAGTATCAGTATGTCTAAACGTTTTATTGCGTATGTAGCCAGCCCATGTTTCGATAGCAGCCACCAAAAAAATTATTCAACTGCTGTAAACAAATTCAGCGTTTAGCCGAAGGGTACAGAGCGATTGGTCCCAGTTCGATTTCCACTGTCATCACGGCACTTTGTTCTTTGGCTGGTGTAAGATTGAGTCACGTTTTTACTTTGCGGTATAAACAAATGGTTCTTGATTCCAGCGAAATTATTTCGTAAAGCCAATAAAACACAAACAAAAAACTTTCAACTCAATCGAGTAACGTTGCAGCATTTTCTAAACAAGTTATTGCAATCACTTTACGGTTGCTCTATGCTAAGCCCCTTTGCCCTTGTACGAAAGAGTCAAAAGGATGAAAAAAGAATGATGCTGATCTTGAATTTATTCTAATACTAACTGGCCCTTGCAAATTTGTTTGGTTTTTACCGGATAATATGGATAATTTCTTGGCTACCAAATTCGATCAACTTTTACAGCATAAGCTAACAATAGAAAAGTTTACAAAATTAGGTCAATCACAAATTAAATTTTTAATTCAAATTAAAGTAGCAAAAATCACTCAGAAATATTTTAAATTAATGCAAAATTTATGTAAATATCGATTAAATATTTTCTGCAATCTAAAAGCTAGCCTACAGCAACCCGCTAAATCAGTTTTTCATGATTGAACAAAAAACAATTTTATGAATTTTTTTTAATTGAACACTTTGTTTTCATACTTCATTTAAAAGTTTACTTTGAAAATCTAAAATAAATAAGTTCATATTTCGCAGGTGCCTAAGTAAATTCAATTTAAAAGAATAGATTTTTTTTCATTGCGCCTCCCTACGGTATTAAATCACTACTTCAACTTAAAATTTGAATAAAGTAAATATAAATAATTATGAGATATAGGGTTTTTTTATTAAAAAGTCAACCTTTTGCAATAAGAAATTAATGTTTTGCAATTAAAAGTTAAAAAATTAAAAATCAATTTTTTTTAATATACTAAAATTTGTTACTAAAGTTGTCCGTTCTGCTAAAACTTTTATATATATATCTTCGTATAGGGTCACCCGTTAGGGTCTATATACATATGTCGTAGATAATATGGGGTCTCTGTATTAGGTCTCCATAATCTTTAGTGTCCATATTTAGGTTTCTGTAATATATATAGTCTCCATAAAGTATATATAGATAGGTATATAGACCTATCGGAGATCCTATATGAAGACCCAATATTATGGGGACTATATTATGGAGACCTGATGTCTATTATTGAGACTACATTATGGAGACCTAATGTATGTTATGGAAACTATATTATAGAGACCTAATATTATGGTGACCTAATACAGAGACCTTATATTATCAATTATATAGACTCTATATGATCAAATATATTGATAATATAGGACCTCTGTATTAGGTCTCCGTGATATATATAGTCTCTATAATTAGGTTTCTATAATATAGTTTCCATAATATATATTAGGTCTCCATAATGTAGTCTCAATGATAGACATTAGGTCTTCATAATATGGTCTACATAATATAGTCCCCATAATATTGGGTCTTCATATAGGATCTCCGATAGGTCTATATACCTATCCATATATATACTTTATGGAGAGTATATTACAGAAACCTAATTATGGAGACCTAATACAGAGACCCCATATTATTTACGACATATGTATATAGACCCTATCAGGTGACCCTATACAAAGATATATATATAAAAGATTTATCAAAACGGACAACTTTTAGTAACAAATATTAGTAGGCTATAATAAAAAAAATTGATTTTTAATTTCATAACTTTTAATTGCAAAACATTAACTTCTTATTGCAAAAGGTTGACTTCTTAATGGAAAATCCTATAATTTTTTACTTCAACGGTAGGCTTCTGATGATTATTAGCGAGTAGAAAAAGAGAAGGCCGAAAACAAAGCCAAAAATAAAAAAATCTTCACCAAACAGTATTTTAAACAAAAAATAGATTTACAAGTTTGGCAAAAACGAAGCAGTTGTAAAAGCACAATTAATTTTATCAGTTACTAATCGCTCTAGAACCACGCTGCACATCCTGCGGCTGTAAATAATGGTTTATAGGCCCGTGCAGATAAGTCATTCAGCTGGTTACACATTTAATCTAATAAGATTTTTCGGATCAAGTAAAGGTGATGCATGGCACTTTGAAAAGGATGTATTATCTTTACTAAGCTAATTCTGGGATGTATCATCTTTATTAGTCAGTTCGGCGAAGTATAATACTTACTAAGTTTTTTTTTGAAGATGTATAATTCTAAAACATTTTGGATTAATAAAATTTTAAGTAAAAATAGTCCTGCCAGGGTTAGATTTAGGTCAGGCCCTAGTTTAAGTTTTTTCTGATAAAATTAAAAAATTTTAAACAGGATGTATAATCTTTACTAGGTCAGTTTAGGGATGCAGGCTATGATCTTTACGAGGTTTTTTTTGGGGGGCATGCATGGTCTTTACTATAGTAGCCCAAAAAATGTTCCATCTTTACTTCATTCGATTTTTCTCTTTACTGCAGCCTTGTTTTGAAAAGGGACATTACGAATAACAAAAAGGGCAAAGACCTTTCTTTTTTTGTTTTCACCTAGTTTTCTGATAAAAGTAAACTCGCTGGCAACCTTCAATTCTATAATGTGGTCGACAACAGCTAAAAGCATGGTGCTCCACTGCTTCAAAGAGTTGTCTGATAGTGGTTACAAAAACTGTCTTTTTGACAAAGCTTTATAAAAGATTTCGCTTTTTATTTCGAACTTTAATTAGACTCTGGGAGAAAATTCCGAATCCTTTACAAATTGGTATATTGCACATGTTTCATATATATAACAATAAGTGTCATATGTAGATGTGATTTTTGAAAATGTTTTTGTTTAATGACAATTAATTTTGATTAGTATTGAAATAAAAGAATTGTTATTTTGACTTAGATGTACTTATTTATACGTCAAAAATTTCTGAAGTTGGCCAGAATATTCTTAAAGGACTTAGTTATTTAGTGCAGGCGGCAGAAAAATTTGATTTTTTTCTTTTTTTAACTTACTGTAATATTTTGTCGCAATATTGCATTTTGCCTAAGTAGGATTAACAAATAATTTTTTGCTTGTTTTAATGTGTCTCAAAAATTTTTAGGTTCAACTCATTATTGGCTACCTTTAATTTGCAGTAACATTTAATAAAGCAATTCAAAAAAACTCTTTATCAGATTACTTTTGCTTTAAATTATCGTTAATCAATAATTATAGAATCGCTTTTTTGAAGCTTTATTCGGCAAACAAACGTGAGATTCTCGTTCAATCATGCAAATAACAGTTGAAAGTGGTTGATTTCAGTAGCCCAGCACAGGTAAGTAACTTTTGAATAAAAGAATGTTCTAGTTTGCACGAAATTTCACTTAAGCATAATGAGTCGCTAATCTTTTAAAACTTTGTTTTCACTGTTTGGGTATTCGGCTTGCGTCAATTTCTCTCTTCATTCATCTCATTATTTCGATCCTCGCTTAATTTTTTTATTCTATTATTACCCTCTTTATGTCCACGCGGCGCGATAAACAGAATAAGTGGCGGAAACTAGCTGTAATAAAAGAAAACATTTATTTTTAAATTCTTAACTCTAAACTGCATTAATAGATCGGTTTGATACACCAGTAAGCTAACAATTTATATATCAAAAATATAACAAAAATTTAGAAAATTCCGTTTCCACAGAATTGAAAAAATTAAGCGTTTAGTGAAATCTTGACTTGCCGTATAACTCGGGAGGACAGGGAAGCAATTGCCCCCAAGATGCAAAATTTGGGCAAAATCAGATTTTTTTCGGGCACCGACAATGAATCATATGGGCAGGAGAAACCTACTCAAATTAAAACGATTTAAATCAGTGAGCGCAAACAAATAAGGTTAAATGTAAAGTCTTTTTTTGCTCTTCAAAAGTTACCTCGGCAAAACCAACCATTTCTACTCTATATACAATTAAAACAACAAATAAAGACAAAAAAGTCTTTACTTTAAATCTCAGCAACATTTGGGCATCTCGTTGAAATTTTGACAAATCATGAATAGGAAAATCGTGGAAACAATTTGGACATAAATGTATTGTCCCCATATCTTTTTGGTCTGGTACGGCTATGTTGACCAGCTAATAATAAATCTAAAAAACAACATGCTTTTCGGAAAAAATTTCCGTTAATTATTGGTAACAGTTGTTTAGATGAATCACTATATACAAAACTCGATACGTAACTGTTGTTATACTTAAGTACTTGATGTCAAGAGATAATCTTCAACTTTCAACTTCTTCAGATATTATTTGCAAAATAACAACATTACTCATGGTGTATTGGTTATAAGATTGCTAATTGGGGAAAAGCGACGCGAACGTGTTTGAACAAATCGCAAGTTACTCAAAATAAAATTGTTAAAGTTGACTCACAAACCTGGAAAAAGAAAATTAAACTTGCCTATTTCCGTTGCACAACAAACTACAATTATTAACTATTTGAATATGTTGAACTATTAGTTTATAAAACTTGAAGTATCAAAATTCTTTTTCGAATTTTAGTATAACCAACTTCCTCTTCGCTTCTTTGATTACTAGCACAAATTATAAATACACAAGCACACAACTAGACAGTCAATCAAACAATTTATTTATCTTGAATGAACAAAAAAATGTCCCAGAAATCTATAAAATAATCCAGAGTTTAAATTTGGACAGTTTACCAAAAGTTATCAAAATAAATCGTTTTGACAATCTAAAATCTCTTTCATTTTTCCGTCTCCAAGCAACTTTGGGTCATAAGAAACCAAAGATTTTTTTATTGAATATCTGTTCTGCTGACCCCCAAATTAGTGCCCGGACCCCCAATTTAATATTTTTTCCCTGTGGATACCCTGAAATTTTCTGAAAACCCTAGCTCCAATTTAACGCGACTTTGACAGTATGAATTTTCAATGTTTTTTTACCATTAAGTCGACTGAAAGCCAACCGGAGAAAATGTCATCAACCCATAAGAACGGATTTATAGCATTTTCTCTTCGGCTATCGACTGAACACAAAAAAAATCTTTTTATTTACAATTCTTGTTTCTCTTTGAATTTTTTCGTTTTTTAAAGACAAACTGAATTTCTCCTAAATCCAAAACTAAATAAGGATATTGAGCTAAATGTAATGACTAGCATTCTAAGTCGATATCTTAATAGTTGGCATGAATCGACCCGAAGAAATCAAAACATGAAAAACTGCTTGATCAGAAATTGATTGCGCTTACGCAGAATTATATTATAGCGACGTAGAAAACACTCTTATAGACAGAAATATTTAGCAAAGGCTATTTTCAATGTATTGAAAAACTCTTTTCAGATTTTCATTTCCTAATTTTGAGTCTTGTCAAATGTTATTTCGTCGTCGATTTCCTCCGTTGGTTCGGTTAATTGTGGTGATCCTTTGCGCATTCACCTTATATTCATTCAAGCACCCAAGCAGAAGTAAGTTTAGTTTAGTTGACGCAGCGCTTGTAAACTCGTATAGAAATTTTGAATACATTTTGATGCTTTACTGCACACCGCCGAACTATAGCAGAGATTTCAACGGTACGACTCGAGGTGTGGCTAGGCGCGCAAAAGAGGACGTACTATACGTAGGCTACTGTAGACGAACAACCAATTGAATTGCAAACTAATAACTATATTTTAGTATTCATTTTAACGCTAAAGCGTTTCATGATTTCGTGGTATCTATGTCCGCGTCATTGCGTAGGCTACTTCGCGAAAATATAGTAGTGGTAGTGAGCTTGTGGCAACACTAAGTTAGATTTAACCGACATAAAATTTTAATCCATAACCTTCTGCGCTGAAGGCACTAAGCTCCCGGGGAATTTTTTTTGCTTAAAAAAAATCATTAAAAAGCAACAGAAAAGTTTTTTGCAGTCCGAACAACAATAAACAGGTAACAAAAATGACCCTTAAATTTTATAATTTTTTGTTAAAGTTAGGGGTGACTTGCTTTCGAGGTGCGCCTCAAGCAGAAAAGTTTCGGAAGTCACTGATCAATTTTGGTGCTTATCGCCCTTGTCAAGCTCAGAAGGTCTGGGATCCCATTCCTTGCCCGGTTATATAAAACATAATTCTTGATAACGGCTTGCTACTGCTGCAGCAGTTCAACGTATAAGTGGGTGTGTTGTTCAGGCGCTGTGTTGCCAAGATGGAAACAACACACTCACGACACGCTTCGTTTAAGAAACGAGTCCATCGAAAGGTTTGTTTAGGTCTTTTTTTGATAAGATTTTTAATTTTCTTGATAATAAGGAGGTTGTTTTGGTCTTGTCCTTTTACATGCGGGCCCACTTGCTGCACAATCTTCCTTAAAAATTTTTGACCATACTTTTGAAACAGACAAACATTATGAGACTTGGTATAACAACAGTATAATAAGAAAAACATCTGTCGATGTTAGATACTAAAAGTCTTTCAAAAGTTTGATAAAAATGAACCAAGCAGATTCTACTTAAATTTACACACGGACTTTAAAATTTAACTTTAACTTCAACATTTACATTTAACTCGAACTTGTTACAAATTTATTTTACACAAGAAAAGCTATTGTATCAAGCAATTTGAATAAGCTATCAATAAATCGATTAAGTTAAGGTAAACTTTTCGTGGCCCCCTTTCAGAACCCCTGGGTAAGAGTGAAGTTGATAGAAGTAAGACTGAATTTTCTACGACTCCTTTAACATAAACACTAAAAAATGTCATCTTAATTGAAATTTTAATAACTCATTAAAATTTTTTTGCAACCCGTGCGCACTGTGTTTTTGTTCTATGATTAAATTTTTCGCATTTTTTCTACGCGATTGAAACGAAAATCGTAGGGCAAGTTAAGAAAAAACGCGTGTTTACGAACAAGCAAAACGTTTCCAAACCGCACTATCATAAAAGCGCAGTCGAACATGCCGCAACATTGAATCCTCTGCTAGGCAGTAAAAAAGCATCAGGACAACTAAGAAAAGGGCTATTTAAGTTACAGCGAGTATTTGAATAGTAGATTGATATATCGCAAACAGAAAATACTGAAAAAAACTTTTTTATGCTTGAACCCAAGTTAAAAAATATTTTAATTTTGAGTTTTCTATTTTCTTGTATTTTCGTGCTGTTGTGGCACATTTGATGAAAGTGTCTAAAAACAAACAAAGAAAATATTTAAAAAACTTTTTCTAAAATTTGACATATATCCCAATTAAATGTTCCTATGAGTGCTGAATACTTAATGAGACGCTTAAATTTGAAATTAAACTCTTTATTTTATGTCCAAGTTGAACTCGCGCGAAACTGAAGATCTCTAAAAGCATAAGTTGAAAGTATAATTTTAAATGAAATGGAAAATTGATTTTCATTAAATTGATTTTAAGATCGATTATCTTTTAAAGTGTTTCTAATTTCCAGCAATTAATTAGGCATTAATGGCGGGATAATGATCAAATTGTCTTCTGATGACAAGAATTGTAATATAGGACAATACGATAAAGAGCTGCCTTTTTTTAAATATAATTTTTTATGTCCATGATGAACAAGCCTTCTCATACTTGTAGCCTAATTCTTTCTTAATTTTTCAACTAAAATAGTTCTCTATTTAAACGGTTATCCAAGCAATTAAAAAGCTGTTGTTTTGTGACACTTGTTAAAGCCGATCAGCACCGTGGCCGAGTGAGTAAAAGCGCCGTATTGATGGCGAGCATGATCGACACGGTCGCCGTTCGTAACCTGCTCTCCTCAGCTCTGTTGTATCCTTGGGAAAAACATTTTACGGCGCTTTCTTTAGTAGGCGGTTTTAGCAAGTATCTTGAAATTTCAGACATATTTCTAAATAAAAATTAAAAAAAAAAAGTAATTTCAACCGGACAACAATATCTTGGCATCTTCGAAAGCAAATCGGAGTAATCGCTTAACGGTTGCTCTAAGTATAACAACTTCGACGTTTTCCTGCGAGTGAGGAAGATGAGTAGAGACAGCAATAATAAAAAGTTGGTTAAAACGTTTAATTACCAGTACGTATAAAGTATGCTATTTTAGCATCAATAGACTTATTAAAAAATATTTTTATTTCTTCAATACAGAAAGTAGCAAAGTGAAACTTCAAATAACAGAAAGTAGCAAAGTGATTTTGCCAGAAGATTTTTAAATAAAAACTACAGTAGTTTGAAATTATGTTCATGATATGGAGTTAGGGTTTCCAAAATTTTTATATTTCAGGGAATTGTCCTTTATTCAGCTTCTTCCTATCTACGTCCTTCATTGAATAAGAAAAAGTAGCAATTTTTTTATTTGGAAATCGTTTTTAGTCTTTAAATGAGATCCAACGAAAAAAATAGTTTTTGCCATTTAATTTGATATAACCTTTTTTGCCTTTACTTGACTATTATAAACAAAAATAACTTTTCAATCTTTGAGGAGCAAAGTTTTGGTTAAATTTTAATAACATTACACTTTCGGCACAATAAAATATGCTCTCTCTACTTATATTTTTTGTCCTTTTTAACCTAAACTGTAATCTGAAGTTGGCTTGCAACAATAAAGGTTTTTAATCCTGAATTTTAGTAAAACACAAAAATCAAAAAGCCTTTTTTCAAACAAAAAGAGTAAAAATATTAAAACATGCAATTTCGTTTAAAATATTTATAAACTGTGCACAAAAGCATAAAAATCAAAATACTGTATATATAAAAAATAATTGGTCAAAAACAGAAAAAACGTAATTGGAAAATCGCAACATTGCAGAAAAGTTTTTGGTTTTGGTTTTCAAGGCGTATTTTATGCCTTTGTTGTGGCCTGTTTTTAAGCAAGCAGAAAAAGATTTCACGCTTTTTGAATTTTCTTTTCTGTCATATATATTGATCCCATATTTCGGCAAAGCTTATCGGTCAGTACGATAACTTTTTTTACTATAGCTTTTAACCATATTTTTATCATTGAATTTTGGAGAAAGTTTTGATAAATTTATAAGTTGCTTTACAGAACTGCGCTCAAGAAGAATTTCTAGAAGTCCAGGAGTACTTTCTATACTGCAGGGGAACATAGAAAGTAAAAAATTAGATCATCAAGTAAGTTATTTTTCACGAGGTTGTTGACGGCCACAAAGTGTAACTCTTTCATACGAAGCCAATTTTATGCGGAAACGCGACATTGGTCATGCGATTTCTGTTTAGTTTTGTTTTTGTTGATTTTAGATTTCTGATTTCCACAAAGTCGCCAGTTCATGTTCAAAAACTGTAACCAACGTTGTGTTTTTGAAGACGCATAAAACAGGAAGCTCAACTATGTCCAATGTGATGCTGCGGTTTGCGGGTAGGTTTACACTTAACATACTTCACTTTTAATTTGCTTTCTTGCTCAATCACCTAGGCACAATAAAAATTATTGAAACGTGTAGTACCTGTCGGACCGTTTATTGCAGCCAAAATAAGAGTATAGCCTGGTCTCCAATCAAAAAAATTAACAAGGTTAAGCAAAATTCAGGACGGTAAGACTGCAAATAGGCGAACGACACCGACAATAATCAGACAGTAATTGGGCTCGTCCTGCCCAGTTAAAATGCTAGGAACGCGGCAGCTCTGTTTCTCATTTTAGTAAGCGCTTTAATACAGCTGCCATCATTTTTTTGATATTGCGAGAATAAAAAAAGCTGCAACTGCCATTTAAAACTGTCAAAATAACTTCGATCGCGAAATTTGACCTTTAAGTAATGTAGTTATAACTGATCAGGGAAATTCGTGTCGAGCTTATACGTACTAGAATTACGCTATTCACAAACCGACTTGAACTGCTCGCTGTTTATGTCATGATTATAACATTGTTTAAATTTTTTTTTCTTTAATTCTTTTGAAAATCACATGCCTCTGGGGCCATATAGAACATTGGCTTATGCTAAAGTCATTCACAAAATATCATGCTGCTTTTTATTTTTGAATATAAATTGTCTGAATTGGGTGTTCTATTTGTCGATAGATATTATTTTGAGTTTTTCATTTGTTAATTAGCCTACGTTTTTTGTGCTTGATGTTTTTAGACAACCACAACTTAAATGTTGGGCTTCCTCTTAAAAATCATTGGGAATTAGGCGGATATCCAGCTGTAATTGACAAGAGACTGATTGATCCTCAATTGCCCAAATATAATATCCTATGTCATCACTTTAGGTTTGCACAAAAATAAAATTGAAATTTTTTATTAGTTTATTTGTTAAAAAACAGTATTTAGTGATGCTACGTTTTTCCGTATTTTTGTCGTTTAGTTTGTGTTAAGATCAATCTTGCTTCTTGTTTTAAGCAGGTTTAATGTAAACAGCGCATCCAAAATTCGTTTAAGTTTCTTCTTGATTTACTGTCTTTTCAAAAAGACATTTTTACAACGTTTCTCAAACCGTGTTTCACAACGTCTTCCGCGAGCTTACTTAAAGTGTTGCGCTAAACAATGACGGTTTGCAAGTACGTCATAATGAACTTGCATAACACTTTACATAAAAATAAAAAAATTTTCGCACTTTTGTTTCATATGTTTTGTTCTGTTTTGACTGTAACTTAAACAACTTTAGTTTTTTGTCGCTAAGTCTATTCACATTTTTCTGACCAAGTCGTGATTTGAAATTTACTAAAGTGTTAGGAAATAGAGACTAAGTGTTCCGTAAGCTACAGTGATAAGACTTGGAGTTCCAAGAATAAAAAAGTTTGAGAAACCCTGTTTTACAATAAGAAAAAAATTTTGCGTAAATTTGTAAAATTTGCTTGAAAATTGTTGTTCAAGGACCTTTGTTTAGGTTTAACATCGATAGTCTTCGCAAATTTATGCCCGAGAATACGCATTATATTACAATCATAAGAGCTCCAACTGATAATGTGGAATCCGTGTTTGGATTTTTTCAAGTAAGATTTTGTCTACTAAATATAATCGCCTTGTAAATAATTGCAGTCAATAACCAACATTCAG
This sequence comes from Diplosoma virens, assembly GCA_963680785.1. Taxonomy (NCBI): domain Eukaryota; kingdom Metazoa; phylum Chordata; class Ascidiacea; order Aplousobranchia; family Didemnidae; genus Diplosoma; species Diplosoma virens. Next base: position 23,633,243 of record OY796886.1, read on the forward strand.
TTCTTTTTTTAATAAAGCTTTGCAATTATAAATGATAAAATGTTGGCTATTAATTGCTATTATTTACAAGTGGATTCTAAAAATCACCTCTCTATCTAAATTTTTGATTTATATCTGTCACAGACTTTGTTCGGGAATCCCAAAGGACCAATTGAGCTAGGTAACCCGAATACCTGCGCTGAAACAAAGCTGTGTCTAAAATTTATTTTATTATGAGCCTGACGGTTTATACAGTTGATTTAATGAAAGCTCGGATTGATTTCGTTGAAGACTCTTCTTCAGAACAAACAGAGACCACTGTCTCTAATAACAACGAATGTATTATAAAAATTACGTCCGACGAAACTTGTATTCCACGCTTTGCCAAACTGCAAAGCGAAATCAACACTATTACTCGACTCAATCAACACAAATAATTCTACCTCTGTGGAACAAAACTGCCAACCACTGGCACAAAATAAACTCAACACTCGACGACCAATACAAAAACTAACGGGCCTTCCGCGCCCAACCAATTACTTCCACTCGAGTCGTCTCAAAATCACATCTCATCTTAATAATTCGCTACGCATCGGCTTATATAGAAACCAAGATCACGTGACGTAAACTTGCTCGTAAATTCGAGATTTAGCCAGAACTCTCTGGAAAGATCGTTATGCTCGAATCAAGTAGCATATACGCGAAGATTCTACTATCTTCGAAATAGCAAAGCTTGAACAAAACATATTAGGTCATACTGTCGTCGCAGAGAGAAAAGAAGATACATGTAACGAGCAATAGAACAAATTGGACGTATATCGCATAATACAAGAGCAGCGATCAAGAGACGCAATTATTCTCTTATAACGAAACTATGAATTACTTTTAACGGGGAAAAATTACATCGTTATCATTAAAATTATTACGAAGTGTGACAATATCAAAAAGTAGGCCCAAATGCAAGTCTGATCAGATTTTTTAAGAATTTCTTACCAATATTCTTTTTACCAGGATCAAAGCCCCTTCAACAATTGGTTAAAAGACATTAAAGCAGATACAACGGCTTTAAGATTACAAACGTTTTATGACAACCCGGAAAAATTTTACGATAAAAAAACCGATTGGTTTTTCAGGGCGAAAAATCATATGTTTTTTGATTTAGGGTAAGTGTTTGCTTTATCTGAATATTTATGAGCTACCTACGAATTTTAATTAAATCGTTGCTTACTGACTTGCAGTTTGATGAGATAACCAACGTCTTTTAATAAATTTTCAATTATTTCCGCCCACAGAAGTGCAAAAAATCGTTTTCTTAACAATCGTTTTTTGTATTCTGAGATAGTTTACAACTAACTACGGCGTACAAGACCAACATAATTTTGAAAAAAGGCCCGCAGGAACGACAAACTTGGACCACCTTGATTTAGTGCATGCGTCTTTTCCAAATATATGCCGATTACAAAGTTGTGGCGCTAAAATCAAAGCGATTGTTGAAGCAGCTTTTTCCACTTGTTATATTTTCTCTTTTAAAACTGATCTCCGAAGAGCGCAGGTGTTGCGCTAATGAACAAGCTACATTTAGTGTGAAAATTGCTTGGTCTTTATTTTTCTGTCGATTTTTTCTTGCTCTCAATTTTCTATTAGAAAAAAAACAACTTCAAAAATAGAAACTGAAAAATGTTGTTTGTAGCTTCAAAGTCGCTTAACTTAAAAAAACTATAATCTGATTTTGTCGCAGTCTGGTTGCACCTTTCTGTATAAACTTTTTTTGTTTAGAGGGCATGCATGTGCAACCTTTGCACGCAGGCCAAATCTGACCAGTTTTACGGCGTATGTACTACATCAAAGCTTTTTTCAATACCAAAGAAGTAATCGACTTTAGTGCATTTTTTCTTTTGTTTTGATTGATTTTTTATTCAATTATTATTGATCAACTAATAAAATATTTTCGCGGACCGGCAAAAATTTTAAAAAGAATTGTAGGCCTTTGACAAAAATTGAATTAGTTTATTTTCAAACGTAGGTTATAAATCTTTTTCCAGCTACCTAGCTGTGTTGATTTGTCATCCAAGCTTTGGATTAATTTAGTTTGTTTTAACAGCCAAGTAATAAAGCGGAGAGCTTATTTCGGTTATTTAAATTTGAGTCGGGACTATAAAATTATTTTGATTTTTACAATCTGTAAGCTAAGTAATGAAAACTAACTCTTTATAAGTCCGACTAATGAGTTGGTCGGCAGCGTGGTCAAGTGGTTAGAGCGCCGTGATTGTGATCGACATGGTCGCGGTTCAGAACCTACTCGCACCATTCTGATGTGTCCTTGGGAAAGACACTTCAAGGGACTTTCCCCTGCTTGGTGGTCTTAGCAAGCAGTCTAATTTCAGTCATATATCTATAAAACTAAAAAAACAAATAGAAAATTTCAACCGGACAGCAATATTTTGCCATCTCCAGAAGCAGGTCAGGGTAATTGCTTGCCCAATGTGTAGCGCCTCCGTCACTTTCCTATCACTACTGTAACTCGCGGTAAATGTGCTTTAAATTTGTATAAGTGCAATGTTGCATAGCTTAAATTAAAACCAAAATTAGGTAGACGACCAAACTATTTTGTAACTGTAAGCAAAAGCGACTCCAAGACGTTGTCGCTACAGGGGCTAATGTTTGATGCTGATGCAACAAATTGCAAATACACTACACAGTAGATTATTACTGTACGCTAAATATAGTGGCTTAAATTTCTTCATAAATTAAAATGTATGGTGGCTAAAACTATAAACTGTTAATCATCTGTTATACCTTACTGGAAAACAAAGTTAATTTAATTTACAAATACTAATCATTTATGCCTGTGTCGACATATTTTTTTAGAAATGAGTACTATACAATTCTTGTTTTAAATACCAAAGTATTTGATTTTGTCCCTTTAATGCTTTGTATTTAGTATTCTTGTAATTTTTTGTAGCCTATTTCCAATCTTATTGCAGTCAAGTTGCATGATATAATAAATTTCAGTTAATTTTTGGTAATACGTTCTGATACTTTTTGCACGCACTTACCTGGAAAAAATAAAGATATATCCCAATTATTTTCACATTACCATTTGATCAAGTATAGTCCCTTGTAGATAGAGACGGGCAGAGCGCAACTTCTGCAACTTGCGCAATTGCGAAGTTGCACTGCATTTTCCTACTTTTTTGGAAAGCGTTGTGCACTATGCGTTGGGTTAACAAATAGAAAATTTTTAAGATTTATGGTTTCTACTAGGTGCAAGACTGCACTGGTAGAAACGGCATTGTGCATCACGCACGCCGATGACCAGATGCTAGTAATATATCGAGTTTTGGGACAAATGGTATTATAGAGTACCATCTGTGGCATTGTGCATCACGCACGCCGAACCCGAGCTCACTGCCCGACCATGGTTTCGAGTTTTAAACTCTCATCAGGGTTGTATCGGATAAACCTGAGTAAGCGGACTGTCCCTGATGAGAGTTTAAAACTTGAAACCATGGTCGGGCAGTGAGCTCGGGTTCGACGTGCGTGATGCACAATGCCACAGATGGTACTCTATAGCAGGGGTCCGCAAATAATTTTTGGTGCGGCCCAAAAAGTATTTTCGCTGAATTCACGCGACCCAAAAATTTAGTGAGCTTCATTTTTGTGGAACATTATTTTAAATATGTACTAATTTTAAGGCTACCACTTAATGCAGCATTTTTTTTATAAACTGTAGAAAGTTAGCAGTCACAAACAACAAATCATTGCGTTTATCCTTTCTAATGAGAAGTATAAGCTTTGTGTTTAGAACACAATACACCAATTCTGGGTTTGATATGAGAGACGGCAACTCGAAGATTATCTTCTACTTCTAATCTTGATCTGTATTTGTATGATAATGCGGAAAATAAGTAGTTTTTCACATAAGTAGGTGATTTCGAAAGGCAAAAGGATATTCATTGCAGCCGCTGATAACTGTGAATATTCTTTCTCAACTGAAATCCAAAATTCAGCCAAACTTCTCTTATTATCAAAAGCAATCTTTAAACGGCGGTCACTTGACAGATCATCCAGTGCTTCAATCAATTCTACTGAGAGATGGCGCGTACTTGATACGGTGAAGAGTGATAATATCCAACCGTATTTTTGCGGATCTGTGTCTTCTGGAAAATATTTATCAAACCATTGAGTAAGATTTTGAAGATGGTTAAGGATGGGTTGTTTTATAATGTTTTGACTTAACTTGTTTTCTTCGAGAAAATCATTTAGCTCAGAAAACATATTCATTTTTCCGCTTTCAAGTAGGCCAGCCCATTTTGAGGTTTCTTTTTGAAGGCTTCAATCTTGTTATTTGCTGTTAGGATGTTCATTGATAAACCTTGCAATGAAAAATTTAAGCCGTTTAATTTCTTCAAAATTAAATTAAGAATAAGTACAGCAAATTTACTATCCAGTCAAGGTCAGTAAGGTTGGAAGCAAGTTCGTGTTTTCTATCCATGAGAAACTAGTATACCTCATCCCTCAGCTAGTACAAACGGGTAAGAACTTTTCCTTTTGATAACCACCTCACTTTTGAATGAAGGAGAAAACTTTTATGGTGCGAGCCCATTTCATCACATAGAGTGGTAAATAGTCGTGTCTGGAGAGGTCTCGATTTAATAAAGTTAACAATTTTTATCTCTGCATCAAGAACACTTTTTAAATCTCGGTCCAGTGTTTTGCTGGCAAGACTTTTTCTATGAATAATACAATGGGTAAAGTTGATTCGAGGCGCAACTTGTAATACTCTTGCCAAAAAACCTTTACGTTTTCCTGCCATAGTCCCAGCTCCACCAGTACAAATGCTAATACACTGCTTCCAAGATAATCTATCATTCTTTAGTCTCGTCTCCGCTGCTGAGAAAATGTCCTCACCTGTGCATGTTCCTAACAGTGACGCGCACATGAGTAAGTCTTCTTCAGGCTTCCCATTGGCTATATATCTAAAGAATACGATCAACTGCGCTAAACCGGACACGTCCGTGGATTCATCTAATTGCCAAGCAAATTTTTTTTCTCTTCACTCTGTCATTCAGTTGGCACTTGATATCTTGACCAATTTCGCTGATACGTCGACGAATGGTGTCAGCAGACAATGGAATTTCTTTTACTTCGTCAGCTATCTTGTCTCCATGCATAATTTTGCTGATTGAAACAGCAGCAAGTTTAATGAAGGTTTCTCCAATCGTGTGTGGTTTTTTATCTTTCGCAATTAGATATGCCACTTCATAGGATGCCTTCTGACATTTCTCTGAGGTTAAGAGAAACTCTTTCATGGTTTTCTTTTCACTTAACAATTCTTTTTCTAATCGGCGGAAAAAAGGTATTGGTTTTTTAATGAGTTTCGGATGCTTTGCTTTAATATGTCGTTGTAATTTCCCTGCTTTCAGGCTCTCGTTTGCAAGGACCTCGGAGCAAACAACGCATTGTGGACGAGGGTCATCATTTATAAGTATACACGTGAAACCAAGCTTTATAAATTCTTCGCTGTACTTTCGCCTAGCTCTATGAGATTGGTTTGGACGTTGTATTTTTTTTCTATGAGGCAGTGGATGTGGCTCATTTGCTTGTTGCTGATCCTCACTGCTTGAAGACAAAAAGATTTTTGTTGGCACATCTACCGTACTGCTCTCATCTAATTTTTCTGCTGAATCGCTCACTGTCCGCTTTTTTGGAGTATTTGTTAGTAACCAGTTTCTCAACATTTAGTTGTGACTGAAACTAATGTTACTAAAATTGATGAAAAATTTGAAATAGTAATAGAGTATTAACGCATATTAACCAAAAGGTGTATCTGTGACGCAAATCGTAAGCATGGCAGCAAACTCATCGTTAATTTTCCTGCTCCAAAAACTTAACAATATTTTAGCTCCTTTTCAACAACTCAATGAGCGAAATTAAACTGTCTAACGCTAGCTAGCCAGCCTAGCTACTAAGCTAATCTTAATTTGGGAAGCATTTTTCTTTTTAGCTGACTTATTTGTAACTGCTTCATCAGGCTAATTACCTGAAAGCTGCAAGGGCCTTATATCCTCCGACAGATGCCACTAAAATAATCTATAGTGAACTGAGACTTCAATGACTAGCGACAAAGACATTAAAAATTTTATATGCGGTGATTGATTGTTACCTCATCAATCGTAACAATTGACACTTGTTACGTCAAAGGACATCAATTTTCAAAACTTATGGCTAGAATGATACAAAAAAATTATATTATAACGCAAAGTCCAAAAGTTTTAAAAACCAAAAAGTTCAAGAAAAGAATTGAAAAAAATAATGACGTGATGCGTCATTATATCAGAGTACTTTTAGTAAGTTTAAATTTTTTGCGACCCAAGCTGGAATGTGGGTCGCGACCCACTATTTGCGGACCCCTGCTCTATAGTGCCATCTGTCCCAAACTCAAGAAAATTTTTAACAGCGCTTTAGGCCTTGTCTACACTAGGCGTAGTTTCTCAGCGTAAAAGTGTTTATTTATTATATTTCTTCGCCACCTCTGGGTTAGAAATATAATAAATAAACACTTTTACGCTGAGAAACTACGCCTAGTGTAGACAAGGCCTTATTGCGCTGCACACCCAGAAACAAAAAGACTACTTGCACGTCATTGCAATACGCATCAAAGATTAAACAAATTAATTGCTCTTTATATAGTCCTATTTTGCAAAAGCGCGATCCATTTGGTTGTTTTTCAATGTAAGCCATTGGAAAACCGATTGGGCTGCGCTTATGAATTGGAAAAGTACATTATATTTTAATTGATTTAAAAATCACGTCACGCCGCGTGTAATATAGTTTCAAAATAGTCTTCATTCGCTTGTTGCGCTGCACTTTAGATGAAATCAAAAATACTTTGCGTTTTGCATGATTTCAAAAACACATTTCGCTGATTACGCTGCGCTTTACACGACTTAAAAAACACATTGCGCAAGTTGCACTGCGCTTTCCTAAAAAAAGAAAAAATGCCCACCTCTGCTTGTGGCCTCCATCTTTTAAAGTAACAAGCTAAAATTGATCATAAAAATAATAATATATTGAATATTGTAGTAATTGATTTTGATACCAAACTTTTCTGTTTTTGGATAACTTGGTTTTAGCTATAATTAAATTGTAGTTTTTATGAGTTTATTGTTTGATGTATGTAAATGCAAATGAACCAAAATTAATAACAAGTTATATGATAAAATATTCTACATAAGCTTATTATACCACAATATAAAAAGTAAAGCAGTTAATGATAAACTAATCAGTTACCATTAACCTGTCTTGGTCATTCAGTCATATATTAATAACTACATGTGGATAAAAAAAAAATATAACCAAAAATTATCAAATCATGCAAAAACAGGTATTTGATAGTTTGATAATTACAATCAGCTCGAACGCTTACATACTTGCATTGTTTAAGTAAGTCAACTAAAAATCGTAGTTACTGCTACAACCAAGTTAGGCAAAAACAGATAAGTTCAGAACCAATAACAATTGTTACAGTATTAATTATATTATTATTTTTATAATCAGTGTGAGCTTGTAACTTTAAAAGATGAAAGGTACAAGGGTCTACACTTGATCAAATGGTAATGTGGAAATAATTGTGATATACTGTAGGTCTAATGTATCTTCATCTTTCCCAAGTAACTGCATGCAAAAAAAGTCGAAAAGTATTATAAAATTCATTATTTCATACAACTTGACTACAATAAGATTGGAAATAAGCTACAAATGATTACAAGAATATACATAAGCACTAAAGGAACAAAATCAGATCCTTTTTTTAGTTAAAACAAGAATGGTAATTATTGCACTTACTTTTACAAAAATGTTGACTCAGGCGAAAATGGTTGGTGGTTGTAAATTAATTTAATAAAATATGCTTACAATAATACAGTTACAAAATAGTTTGGTCGTCTAGCTAATTTTGATTTTAATTTAAGTTATGTAACATTGCACTTACATAAATTTTAAAAGCAAATTTACAACGAGCTACAGCAGTTTCAAATCAACTCAAATTGAAATCGCCGAAATAAGCCCGTCGCTTCATTACTTCGCCATTCAAACAAATTTTAAAAAAATTCGAAGCTTGGATGGCATATCAACACCGCTAGGCATCTGGAAAAAAGCTTAATACTGTTTTGAGGAATTTGAACATCTCGATCAAAAAATACTGAAAAGCAATTAGAAATATAGTGTAATAATCTAAAAACGTAATCTAAAAAGGCGCGAGTTTTGCTAGGCCAGAAAACTCGCAACAAAATTCTTCACTGACACAAGCAATCCAAGGTTGCGGCTTTCTTCACGAGTTTTAAGGCGCGTTGACGCTCAAATCCACTCATTTTTTCATGAAAATATGAGTGGATTTGAGCGACAATAAAACAAACCAAGATCGCGCTGAAAGAAAAAAGTACTGTAAACGCTCCTTAATTCGAAGCGAATTTATCTCAAACTTACGTCAACGATATTTATCTCAGAGCGAAAATAACTAACAGAGCTTTTACGAAAAACCAACGAGCTATTATACCTTTTTTTATTTGTTTTATACAACTGTAATTTTTTACGACGTAATACAGCCAACCGCTATAATCTGCGTTCATAAAAAACACGTAATAACAAAAAACGAGTCAAGTGATTTTGGCGATAATGCAAATTTGTGCCGTTTTACCTTGTTCATGAAAGAACCGAAACAAGGTGAAAATTCTTTGTCCTTTGTTTAGTTATGACGTATCGAATACAGACGAATCGTACATCGACGCGAAGATCCAGGAAATGGATAACATTTTTACCCTTGTTCTTCTCACCGACTTTTTCGACGAGAGCCTGATTATGATGAAACACAAGCTTTGCTGGGAATGGGACGACATCGTCTACATTAAATTTAAAATGCGAATCCAAGAAGCAAAGACCCAAGTAAGCGTTAAAAAAACAGTAAGAAGTACTCTACTATTCCAAAGCGCAACGTTTGACTAAAAAATTATTTAAAACTGTTTTAAACAGGGTTGGACAAAAGTAACGCCCCTTTTGTATTTAACAGCTTTTATTGATTTTAATTATTTTTTATTAAACATAAATTTATTGCGTTACGAAAAAAACGAATGAAAAACTAATGAAAAAGTTTGCAGAAGTTTTAAAAAATCAGAGAAAAATTATTGAGGATGATTGAATTTGAAAATAAATTTATTCAACAAGTTCAAAATGCTCCCAATCTAATGCGGCAAAATTTTTCGGGTACATTTCTGCTAAATTTGATCTGACCTATTTTCTTGAAGCGTCGTAAACATTTCCTGTTCTATTCTTTATTTAGGCTAACTGCATAATGTAGGCTGTCTAATTTGCATTTAACGAATGTTAAATTGAGCAGATGACCCACGAGCAGCTTGAGCGTCATTTTTGTTGTTTACAAAAAAAAGTCAAACTCCTCTGGGTCAATTCTTTGTTCTCTCATTTATCTCATAATCACATAGCCGTACCATCCCAAAAAGCTTTGGGGTCAATACATTTTTGCGCAAATTTTAGCGACGATTGCCCAAATTATGATCTTGTAGCATTTCACGGAAATGCCGAGATGTCACACAGATTTAAACTGAAGATCTTTTTTTAAACTTAATCAGATTTTTTGGTTGAAAATAAAGTTTTTTTATCTATGAAAAGAAGTGAAAACCGGAAAAAGGTTTTTACTTTAAATTTGCTTGAGATTTCTGTATTTACGTCTAAAAAAACTAGTGGAGACAAAAAACGTTTTCACATCAAATCTTAGTTGCTTCTGCCCTTTGATATGGATCGTTCTAAATCGGGTAACTTTATCTTTCCCAAGTAGTTCATTGTCGCTGCCCGAAAATTTCTGATTTTGCCCAAATTTTTTGGGTCTAGAGGGTAATTTTTTCCTGCCCCTCTCCCCGTTTGTACGGCTATGCATGATCATATTTATCTCAATTTTTGTAATAAATAAACGATTTCTGAAACAGTTTATAATTAGAAAACTTGGATACAAAAAGACGTATTGCTGAGAAATTCCAGCAGAAATTAGAAAACTCAAATAACAAAAAAACCATTACATTTGCTCAACTTCATATTTAAATAAAAATGTATTATGCATTGAAAATAACTTTTCAAAGTTCTTTCGAACATATTAAACGGATTAGATGATTGTTTTATTTTTAATTGCTAAAGAGTATCAAAAGCGCAAAAATTAAAGCCAAACTCTTTCCCAACAAAAAATTTGTTTCATTATCATGACGTAGTCTATCTATTACAACGGTGGGCAAATTGCTGCTCGCCGACCTTTTGTTTGCGGCTCTTCTAGCTAAACAATAATAACGTAATTGAACAATGTACAATTGTTATTCACTGTCGACTTTAGATCAAACAAAGGTTTCTATTTAGGTGCCAAGTCGGATTATAGCGTGGAAATAAAGCACTTATTTGTTTATTGCTAAGCACCATTTACACTACAGCAAAAATTTAAGCAAAGCGAGCGCTATCTTTTTTCATTTATTTCTCACCCGCCGAGACATGCTGGTAATATTAGAATAAAAGAAAGAAAGATAATGCTCGCTTCTCTCAGATTCGCTTCTCTGTAATGAAATCTGTAAAACGATAATATCGTGCAAGTCTAACAAATGAAGATTTAAAAGAATTAATTCACACCGCTTTGACTCAGGGTTGCCGGATTGGCTTTTTTTTAGTGTGACCGGCGTCAAAAATTTTGTTTGGCTTTTTTTGGCTGCCGAGTGCAAACTAGCCATGATTTTAGGAAAAAAATTGAGAGATCATAGACAGATTTTAAGTGAAGATCTTTTTTTTTTAGAGAACACTTTTTTTAGCGACAAAACTTAAATTTTGTCTGGCTTAATTTTGATAATTTTGGCTACTTTTTCACCTTAATTGGCTTATTTTCAAATTTTGTATCTGGCAACCCTACTTTGACTTCACATTGCCCAGATTTTCAAAAGCTAGCTAATAAAGTCAAAACCCACAGTAGATCTAATGCTGGTAAAAGTCTCGGAAAAATTGTAAATCGTGTAACGTTGTATTTGTCTTTATTATTTGATTAAAACTTGCTTTGTTTACTGCATTTGCATGAACACCTCAAACAGAATTTGTGGCTCTCGGACAGTTTTAAATTTTCACGTGTTGCTCCTTCATTAAAAACTTTTCCAATCCCTGATCTATTATTTATTCTTCGGGCTTGCTGGACAACGATAAAATTGTTGAACTTTAAACAATCATTATGTGGTTACTAGGGCAAGTTTTTGTTGCAATAGAATTGTTAGAAATTTGCATTTATTTTTAACAGAAGTTGCAGTAAAAAGTTGCATTTATGCGCAAGCATTTTAAATGGCAGTGATCTACTAAAGCAGTCTATTTGCATGTAATCCTAAATATTTCCAAACATTATCTGGGAAAAATTTTTCCTTTACGTAGCATGCTAAGACTTCGTTCCATAGGCATAAAGTTGCTTGGCAATTTAACTATTGGCATACAGTTTTGGACTGATGTTTGCCTTATCATTTCTACAATTGCTTTTAGATCACTATTCAGTTTAAATCGGTGATCCACATACAAGTTATATAATGTATTCCTGTTTTTAAATCACACCTGTAAATTTTGCGTAATATTTGATAAAAGTTGCATGTAAAAAAAATAAAAGTTGCAATATACAACTCTTGGAAACAGCTTAAAACATCGCACAAAGTAAATTCTGAGTTTTAAGAAGCTGTCCGAAGCTGTAAGAAAAGTTGCAAAAATTGCAAAAACTTGCCCTAGTGATTACTTTACTTTAACTCATTTTGGAGATGATACTGCCATCGGGTAGAAATTTTTTTGAAGTTTTTAATTTTTACAGAATCAAATGACTGTAATTTAAAGCTGCTTGTTAAGATTTTAAAGCCATGTAAATTTTCAAGTATCTTTTTTGAAAACACTACAACATGGCATGAAGTGGAGTTAACCGAGACTATGTCGATCACGGACGATTTGTTTCTTTTAGCCACTTTATTGATATGAATTCTACTGGCTTTTAAATTTATAGCTTTTTGAAAAGCTGGCGTATTGTAAAATATTCAATGGCATTACAATAAACTGGACAGAATAAAAAATTGAAGAATTAAGATCTTTTAATTTATGCCCAAGTTGCTTTTTAAAACCTTCATTATAGCTTACTGCATGATTACGCTCCAGAAATTAATAAAAAACCATGCATTTCAATGACAAGACTTATTTCAATTTTAAGGTGAATCAAGAACTGAGCAAAAAGATACTAAAATGGAACCGCGCTGACTACAAGTTGTACAATCACTTCAACAACAGTTTCTGGAGGTCAGTCGAAGAATACGGAAAAAGCAGAATGTCCGAAGATTTGCAAACTTTTAAAAGGAAGTTAAAAGAAGCCGAAGAACTTTGCGTCGCTTCCTACCAACCGTTAAAAAAGAAACCGTGGATGGTCGGTGCGAAACTCAAGCCGAAACCGTCAGACTACTGCAGGCACTTGGCCTGGTCCGAAACAGTATACGGCGAAAAGCTTCGGGACAAAATGTATCAAACTGTTTCAGGATTGTCGAAGCCAAGTGAAGCAGAAGAGCAGGAAAAAAATAAGCTTTTCAATGAGGTTGCGACTGGTGCTTTGCAGAAAGATTAATAATATTTGACTTTTATTTTGGGATCGAAAGTACGTCGAAAAAACGCGGACTAACTTTTTTGTGTCTCTTTTCCCATTCGCGTCGCAACTTAAAATCTTCTGATTTTAAATCTAGTGGTTTATTGTTGTTTTGTATGCAAATCCTTGTTTTTCTGTTTTTATACTTTTTTTGATTCTCTGTATCGTACTTAAATTAATTAACAGAGCAAAAGTTTTACAAGTTCCACTTTTTTACTTTGAACAGTTTGTTTATTTCAGATTTTAAGTCTTGTTACAAACTTGTAGCCTACATAAAGCAGACTTTGATGCAAATTAAATTGTTTATTTAAGGATTAGGTTTTAGATCAGACTAGCAATAAATTAACCTAAGACTACAACCAATGCAAAAAATTCCACATTAAAACACAATTTGTTGAACGATCATTTTATAAACTGAAATCCCTGCAAATATTAGTGGTTTTTTTCTGGTTTAAAATGGGCTACCGGCAGCCCTCGTACAGCCGTATTTTAAAGGACAATGTCTAGGAAAACTTTACTTATTTCTAAGAAATGTTCTTAGTTTGGATTTGCGTCCTTATTTTATGATGTATTGAGCAATAATTTCAGGTTATAAAAGAAATTTCCAATCAACCTGACCAAAGTAGTTGGATAATTGTTACCAATGTTAAATAAAAACCAAAAAAAAGCTCTTTACTTTTTTTTTAACATGGTTTAATTCAATCGAACTTCTGGTGAAGACTTATTTTGTTCCAAAACATGTTTATTATCGTCTTTATTTTTCAGTAAAATTGGATGATAGCTCGGTCCACCGGATACTATACACAAGATCACAACTGCCTTTTGTAATTCGGTGTGTAAACCCAGCTCGGTTTTTTTTGTCAAACTCGATCTCGAAAAAAAGTCAAAATCAAAAAAAAATTCGAGTTTATTAGTATTAATTCAATGATTATGTAATAATTATGAAAAACATTATTCTTTGTTGTTTTACTATTATAGTACTTCGCTGGGACGTCTTTTAACGGCAGCTGCGTTTCACCTTGGCTTTACAGTCTAATTATTTATGACAAAAATGATTTGAAGTACAAGTGTAGATTTTACTTAAATTGCATTAATTTGTTACGTCATCCAGTAATAATGTTGGATTACTTTTTTTTACGTTTTTGTTCAAAAATCATCATTGTTTATTGTATCTGTTTGATACAGTGGCTATTTAAAGGAAGTGATTGTTTGGTTGTTTGGGTCATGGACTTCTAAATACGGTAAATAACTTCGGTGTAAACACTTGAATACACAAAATTAGTTACATTCACTGGGTAGAATGTTTGCTTGCATAGGTGATTGTTTGGTTATTTGGGTCATGGACTTCCAAATACGGTAAATAACTTCGGTGTAAACACTTGAATACACAAAATTAGTTACATTCATTGGGTAGAATGTTTGCTTGCATAGGTGATTGTTTAGTTGTCTTGGTAATTAAACTTGAAATGCTGTTATAAATGACAATTTGATTTGCATTTTTCACTTTTTTCTACTTCATGTGTAGACCTACTGTGGGAACAAATTAAATATTTCGTTTTTTTTTTGTTCTTTACATAACTGATAACAATTATAAACAATCGTGTACTTCAAACTTCCAATTTTGGTTATTATACATACTTTTTACGTGTCGTTGTTTTTTTTCTTTGTATAACTGGTATTAGTGGCGGCTCGCGCATTGGAGCTGCGGAGCTGCTGCAGCTTACAATAATACTACGACAGTTGAGCGAATGACAGTTGATCGAAACGACACTGGATCGAAACGACACTGGATCGAAACGACACTGGATCGAAACGACACTGGATCGAAACGACACTGGATCGAAATGACACTGGATCGAAACGACACTTTCGATCAAGTGTCGTTCGATCAAATGTCATTCAATCAACTGTCGGGTCACGCCTTAAAATATTAACAACTGATAATATTTGATAATATTTACAACTGCTGCACTAATATTTTGCACAACTCTGCAGCTCCAATTCACGAGTTGCCACTGACTGGTATCTCTTATAAGCCTGCGTGTAGACCTTAAACTTCCAACTTGATTTTTGTATGTACATGTATTTTTCAGCTGTAGCTTTCTATTTTTTAGTTTTACTAATGATTTACAGCCAATAAATTTATCGGTTTACTATCAAATTATGTAGTAAAAAAGAGTACTTAATTTGTTTACTTTTAACCAAATTAAATATAGGCGTAGTTATCCTGTATGACTAATCGAGCTTTTAACTTTTACAGCATGCATTCTGAAGAAGTAGCCTATATTCATAGGTGGGCACGAAAGTACCGCGGTACTTTTACTTGGTACTTTTGAATTATCCAATTTAATAGTAATAAAAAAACTATTTAAAAAATTTTTTTTTTATTTTTATTTTTGAATTACACTATTTTTGAATGTCAATTGAAATTCAATGTATGACAGAGTTATACTATTAAATTGGATTATTCAAAAGTACCGAGTAAAAGTAACGCAGTAACGCGGTACTTTTACTCGGTACTTTTGAATAATCCAATTTAATAGCAATAAAAAACTATTTTTTTTCATTTTTTTTTTTATTTTTATTTTTGAATTACACTATTTTTGAATGTCAATTGAAATTCAATGTATGACAGAGAAGTTTACCGTGCCCACCTATGCCTATATTAAGCTGTGTTAGCAAAAAATATATTAATACTGAATATCTGTTTGAAAATATGCAAAGAAACATTTGTTTACTCTTGTCTCTGCAACTATATAGCCTGGACTAAAATGTAATCCAAAAAAGTTTGAAAAATATCTATTTATAGACATTAGAGCAGTGGTTCTCAAATGGGGGTACGTAAGGGGTACGCGATTACAAATGATAGAAAGCATTAATCTCAGATACCAAATTGCGTAGTATTGAATTGATTGCAATGATAAATTTAATAAACGGTCACAAGTTGTGACGTCACAATACCCAATGTATCTAATTCTAAATAGATATGTGATTCTTGGTGAGCTGTGGAGTGTTCAGTTTTAGTAAACTTAAATTGACAATAGCCAAGAAAGTAGAGTTTATAAACTTTATATTTAAGTTTATATAAGTTTATAGCTTTATATTATAAAGTACGGCATATAATGGAATCGTGTAAAACGTTCTATCAGCGAAGCTGGTACTTCTGATTCTCAAGGCCCGTTAAACAAAAATGCAAAAATACAGTCTGCAGTCAAATATTGCCAGTACAAAGATTCGTATGCATTGATGAGATTCACATGCACCGACTCTAAGCCACCCAAGGCAGTGCGTTTTTTCTGTGGCAATACACTGTCAAACAACTTCATGAAGCCGTCGCACCTGCAGCGGTATTTGACCACAAAACATGCTTGTCATGTAGGTAAACCTTCTAGTTTTTTCTAAAAAAAATTTTCGGAATTTCGATCCTCGCAAGATGTGATTTGAAAAGTTACAACAATTTCAGAGAGAGCGCTACAAGCTTCTTATGCTGTATCTCTACTAGTAGCAAAGGCTAAAAAGCCTTTTACAATTGTTGAAGAATTGCTGCTTCCTGCTGCAAAAGTGCTAGCAGAGACCATGCTGGACAAAACCACTGCAGATTAGTTTAATGCAGTCCCATTGTCTAACGACACCGTCAGTCGCAGAGTAGATGTCGTGGCAACAGACATTGTAGATCAAGTTGTTGCAAAGCTTACAGGCTCATTTGCATTACAATTAGACGAGTCAACCGACGTAAGTGGAATTGCACAGCTGGTTGGTTTTGTGAGATATTGCGATGCTGATGGCATAGCTGAGCATATATTGTTCAGCAAAAGTATGCAAGGGAGAACCACCGGAAAATATATTTTTAACGTGGTAGATGCTTTCTTCGCAGAGAAAAGTCTGAACTGGACACGTTGTAGCAGCATATGCACCGATGCTACTGCTTCTATGACCGGCACCATAAAAGGGTTTGTTACACTCGCTAAAGAAAAAAATCCCAACGTGAAATGGACTCATTGTATTATACACAGAGAGGCGTTGACATCAAAACGAATGAGTCCCCAACTACATGAGGTTTTGAACAGTAGCATCAAGGTCATCAACTTTATCAAATCTCGACCACTTAACTCCCGTCTGTTTCGCCTTCTTTGCAAAAAAATGGAAGCCAAACATACACAATTGCTGCTACACACGGAAGTGCGCTGGCTTTCCAGAGGAAGAATTCTGAACAGGCTCTTTAAATTACGCACCGAAGTTGGCATGTTTTGCAAGGAACACAACTCTCCTTATAGTGAATTATTTGAGAATGTCGGTTGGCTCGCGAAGCTGTGCTATCTTGCAGAAATTTTCAATAAGCTCGATGAACTAAACGTTGGTCTTCAAGGAAAAGAAGCCAACATTCTCACCTTGCGTGATAAGATAAGTGGGTTCCTGAAAAAATTGATCTCTGGAAGAAAACGTACCAAAAAGCAGACTTTACATGCTTTCCCCAATTGCAGAAGTTCATTTTCACGGAAAAAGTAGAAATAGAAATGATAAAGGCAATAATAGATGATCATTTAACAAGTCTATGTCAAAACTTTTACCAATACTTTCCTAATATTATTCAAATCGAAAAACAACTAGATTGGGTGAGAGACCCATTTTCTGTTCCAGAAGAAAACTTGGCCGCACTGCCAGTTAACTTGCAAGAAATACTTTTAGAAGTATCAACGGACCGCCGCTTACAGTTAAAACTTAGTGCTGTTTCGTTGACCGAATTTTGGACATTTGTCAAACAGGAACATCCCGACTTGGGAGATGAGGCTCTGGAACACTTGCAACTTTTTGCATCCACTTATTTATGCGAAATTACGTTTTCAGCAATGGCTACTATTAAAACCAAACAAAGAAACAGATTGTCTCTTAAAAACAGTTTGATTACAGCTGTTGCTTCTTAGCCACCAAGAATTGATAGATTAATCAATAAATGATGTTTTTTGAATAAAAAATTCGTTTGAAAATTAATTTGTGTCTTGTGTTTTGAAATTTATAAATTAAATGACAATGCCAGGGGGTACGTGAAACAAATAATACTTTCCAAGGGGTACGCAATGACACAATGGTTGAGAACCATTGCATTAGAGTTACCAAACTTTTTTCGAAAAGAGCCGTCAGCAAATAGTAATAATAATCAAGCAATAGAGCAAAGTTTAGAAAAAAGGCACTTTTTTTGTTAAAAAGACAGTTTCAATAAACATTAATTTTAGCGTGTTGGAAAAATTAAAAAAAAAATTTAGCAAAGACCAAAATAATAAAAAATAATATTAACGGTAATTATCTTAAAGGTAAAGACCAAAAAGAATACTCGTCTCCGGAGCGTTCAACTTTTTTAAACTAGGACCATTAGATTTTTCTAAAGTATTTTCGGGACAAGTAAATTAAACACCGCCGCTGAATTTTACAGGTGAAAACTTTTACGAGTTTTGAAAATAGCTGGTAGAATTGAAAAACTTTTTTTGACACCCTTCAGAAGAAATCGTCAGAATGAAGCCGAACTGAGCTATAAAGTAAAAAAGAGAGCTCTATTGATCAAGAGTGGTTAACTAAAGAGAAGAAAAAAACTAAGAGTTTCATGCCATAGACAAAATCATTTTATTTACAAAGAATGGGGTTAAGAGATTATATAAAAAATAGCTTCCAGAGCAGAAAATGAAAAATAAAACAATTTTGAACAAGAATACCAACTGTTATCGCTGCAGCAAAAAGTGTTGTCCTAATGTTGTCCTAATGTTGTCCTAAAGATCCTAAAGAATTGTAGACTCGTAAAAAGGCGATGTCGAGAGCTACTATAACTTTGCAGCTGCGAGGAAAACTGTCGCGGCTTTAAGAAGCGAAAACATAAGTCAAAGACTTGGGGATTTGTTGTTTAGTATGTTCTTGCAAGCATTAGACGTGCGACCAACATACCTTATCACGGTGGCACAGAGATTGGTTGATAACATTGTTGCAATAATGGGATGGCAGTATGTCTTTCTTAGGGCTGGCAAGAACTGTCAGGTCTTTACCCGCTGTAAGATTTTAAGTTTAATAGTTTTTCCTTATTTCATTTGCCTTTTTGTTTTTTCACACGGCAACCTAATTAGTCACATTGCCTATTGTTTCGCTTTTTTTCTTACATGTGTAATTTGTTTACTTAAACCAGGGGTGGCCAACCTTTTTTCCTAAACCGCCAATTTTATTTAAGTCCAGTTCATATCCGTCACACAAACGAAAGACTTCAAAATTTCATAGTAAAACCAAGCTGTTCTCTAAAAAAAAAGGTCATCGCTGGAAATCAGGGTGCAATCCGCCACAGGTTGGCCACTCCTGATATAGCCAGATATAAGTTGTGGAACATTTTTCATTTGAAATGTTTTCCCCAACTGCAATGCGCCACCACTAACCGTCCAATGTGCCGCAGGTTGGCCACCCCTGACTTAAACTAAAGCATAGTTGAATTTAAAATAAGAAGCTGCTAAAAATTAGCTAGTTGTGTTTATTTTAAAGTTTTAATTTTCGGTTGTAAGTTTTAAAATTCTGATTTGTTTTGTATTTTTGGATTCTATTTGAATAAGGTTAATGCTAATTGTTAATGCATTCTGAAGTAGTTTATTAATTCTGCGACAAGGTTCAGCAAATATTATTTATCAAACACATCGACCAGCGGTATTGCGGCCCAACAAGCCTGGTATGTTTATTGTTGTTATATATCATAATTGTATAAAACTATCAGCAGCTAGTGGTTGTTTCATTAATATTAAGTGCTTCCGTGCTTGCAGAAGAACCGTCCGCATCGTGCATAGCATATCGTGCTGTATCGTGCATTTATTCATTCATTCTTTGTGTGAACCGTGCGAGCGTGCGTGCGCCTCAACAAGAGGTCAGCTGCAGTTTGTGTTGATTGCTTATTCGAATAGAGTCAACCGACGGTGTAGTTGGCGTTTGGACCTTCGCCGTTAGTTCATTTAAAAAACTACACCCCCTTTAAGTCTTATCTCCGGGAAAACTTTATCGTTAACAAAGTGCTATCACTATTGGAGTCTAATTCTAACTATACTTTAAGACGTTTTTAAACTGAAAATTTAAAAACTTTTAGCTTCCAGTTAACGTTACAGTGATTTTTTTATCTCTTTCAATCTCCTTTAAAATACACATTAGTAAAATATATTACCTATGACACTAAACATTCAAATCAAAGTCCGAAACAAGCATTTGGATTTTTTTAAAGCAACTTTTGGCAAGCGTACTAAATTTTAAGGTAGGTGAATAGCAGTAGTAACACACTACATTTCATGTCTGCTCTCTGGGGCTATCGCTGCATTTAGGCTAAATTAAAGCAACATAATCTATCTTGTTGCTGTAAATCTAGTTTTTTTGCATTATTTCTTTCGTTCTTCTGTTAAAACTTGTTTTCAAACTGAAAAAATTAGCTTTAAAAAATATTTACGTAATCAAGTTACTTGATTTTTCTAAAATCGCATTAATTTGGTGCGAAGGTTTTAACGGCAAGGATGTGAGTAGATAGAAACATTTAAAGCATTACCAGAATTGTTTGTTGCAGAAAAATTAATAAAGTTTTTTCGCAATCGGACAGGCTTGTAGCACATGACCCTTATCACAACAAAAAGCTTCATTTGAATAAACGTAAGAAAGTTGTAAAACTAAAGATTAAAGAAATTTGCCTCTAAGGCAGTGGTTCTCAATCTTTTTGCTAGCACAGTGTGGTCCAAAGCCTGGCCCGCCGAGGAAATTTGTGCGGCCCGCGGAACAATTTTGCACAAGTCTTGTCGATGACAAGCAGCCGTAATTTTTTTTTGGAGAACGGTATGATTTTGCGCGAAAATAGGAATTTTGGAGACCGATTCTAAGACCTTTTTTTTTTTTTAGAGAACACCCTGATTTTGAGACAAAAATAAGCGTTTTTAGCCGGTTGAGGTCCGCAAACACAAATAATTTTGAAAAGTGGCCCACAAGAGTGGAGAAGTTGGACCACCCTGGGCTAGAGGACTGCTACAGTGGTACACGACCTGAGCACTGTACTGTAAAAACTATAATTGTCTTGGTAAAATGGCACTGTGTCGTCATTGGCAGGTCCATACGTAATAATGGATTCATTATGTGATTGTAACTGCTTTTCACTTGGCATCTTTTCAAGAACAACTGATCCGTGGAAATATTTAATAAAACGAGTGAGATAATAACCGTATATCATATAATTCCACAAAGGCTTTAATCGAAGCTGGTTTTGAATAACGATAGGTTTAAAGTTGGCCGTAAGTTTATAATAAAAAACATTTTGCGCCGTTTTTTCGAAATGCGTCGCGTGCCAGTATTTATGATCTCGCGTGCCAACTTTGGCACGCGTGCCATAGGTTCGCCATCATTGGTCTAACTCTAGGCCTTTCTATAAAACAATTTCTTGTTCTATTGAAAATGCTGTGGATAGTAGACTGGCGTTTTTGCGCCATTATTTTAGTTTTCAACTTACAAATAACGTCAACTTGAACATTGAAAGCAGCCAGCTGTGTGTTTAAGTAAAATTCCAAGTTTTATTTATTGTACCACAATGATCTTAACATAGTGATTATTTTCTTTTGATCATCTTAAAGGATAGCTAAACTTATTTTTGTTTTTGCTACGTTCTAGATGTGCAGACGTACGTCGGAAAACAGAATTGGGAGAAATTTCTTGCGATAGATTTTTATATTTCAGTAACACAATGCGCAAGAAAATACATGTATACTGCTTTTGCTAGCAAGCTATTTCAAACACAAACAAAATCAATAATTTTTAGTAACTGTTACTTGTAAAAGAAAGCACTTTATTATAGAATAGATTATGGCTGTTTGATTGGTATCACAAATTACGTTTTTAACACTTTCCGAGATAGCCGCCAAAAAATGCAAATACGCAATTTTATGACAGGAAGGGTTAGCGTATAAAAATGCTCTAGTCATAAAATGCTCCCGCAGTGAGCGTTAACTCTATTTAGACTGGGATTTTTAGAAAACTTGTACGATTGGGAGGGGAGGCGAGGCGGAAAGTGTCGGCGCTCTTTGTTTGCTTATATTTCGAGAATTAGTAGCGCTAAAAGTGTCATTCAAGGTTGTATAGAAAAAAAATTCATACACTTTCGATAGAGATACTTACTGTAAATGTTGTAATAAAATATTATTTCGGATTGAAAAAAGCGAGTTTTCGAAAGGTAGTCAACTTTCGTAAATGGGCCGAAAAGCAGAGATTGGTTTCAGAAAGTTAACGACTTCGGCGGTTTGATTAATCGTAGGATTAAAAATAAAATTCTTTCACAGTTGGAATCCCCTTCGGGAGGTTACTACAGTTCACAGAAGAAGAAACTCTATTTCAGCGAAATCTGATTTCATTATTAAAATGCTTCGTTCTTAGCAACAACGAATGTTTTCAAAATTCACTGGACTTAGGAAATTAACTTTTCATACAATAAAAAGAAATACAATTCATTTCAAGAAAAAATTGAAATTTTAATTGTCACATAGTACTTTTTATAATTATTTCAAAATGTTATAATAAGCCTAATATAAAAATTTAGTTAAGATTGACTACTTTGGTCCAGTTGGTAGGTGTTTTCTGGCAGCCTGGGCTGTAAGTAAGTCTGTTCATTGCTGTTAAAATAACAGACCAAAACCGAACCTACCAAAACGAAAGAGTATCCACCCATTCTGATGTTCAGTGTGGGTCTGCCAGTCGGCAAACGTCCTTTTCAGGACGGGGCAATGTCAGGATAAAACTGCCCTTTTCACGGCACATTGCCAACAAGTTCCGAAGACCCACTATTCTTCAGCTGAACATCGAAGGCCTCACTGCAAGCAAGATGAATGTTCTTCATCACGTCGCTATGCAGTCTGAGCCACTCGGCATCCCACTGCAGGAGACCCACTGCACTGATGCAGAGAAATTGGTACTTCCGAACTACCAACTAGCTGGGTCTTCTTTAAGTAGGAAGCATGGCCTTGCCACGTTTGTCTACGAGCGACTGAGATACACGCTTTCGGACCAATCTCCACCGACATCGGAGATCGAGTGGCTGTGTGTGGACGTTGATGGCTATAAAATAGTCAAGGTCTACAAACCACCGCCAACGCGATTGTGAATCCTGGATCTCCCAGTGTTTCCTCACCCCTGTCTTTACGCTGGCGATTTTAACTGTCGTCATGCTGACTGGGGTTACGACGACAACAGTCTGGACGGTGAGTGCTTGGCTGGCTGGGCAAGTATTAATTGTCTTGTCCTCCTATATAATGCCAAGGACGCTGCCAGTTATTATTCCGGCCGCTGGAACACTGGCACCAATCCAGATCTAGCTTTCGCTAGCGTAGGTCCAAACAGTCGCTTACCGGATAGACGTGTCCTTGAAAAGTTCCCCAGGTTACAACATCGACCTTCGCTTATTACACAACCAAGGTTTGCTATGGCAGTGCCAAGCATGCCTGTTAAGCGATGGAACTTCCGCAAGGCCAAATGGAGTCACTACATTGCTATGACGAATAAATTCGCAAAGACTTTGTTGCCGCCTGATTCACTTGATGTGGATGCGGCTTACCATGACTTCTATAACACCATTAAGAAAGCAGCCAAAATGACTATCCCACGCGGGTATCGAAATAACTATATTCCGTGTTGGAATGCAGAGTGTGAATCCCTCTATAAAACCTTTCTGCAGTCTCCTCAGGGAGACGACTCGAGCTTGGCTGCTACAGCTCTGCTTGCCAAGCTTGACAGAAAGCGAAGGGATAGATGGTCCGAGGCAGTTCAGAGCATTGACTTCTCACACTCTAGTCGAAAAGCGTGGAGTATTTTAAACAACCTTACTGGTAGATCACGACACTCTCCTCATCACTGTCCCGTTTCAGCCAATGCTATTGCATCTCAGCTGGTTAGAAATGGGAAATACAAGGCTGTTGACCGCAAGTCATCTCGACTTGTCTCTCAAGAAGTGTCTGACCTTTGGAGGGCCACAACACCAGACGCAGTAAATATCTCTGACAATTTTTCACAGAGAGAATTTGCTGTTGCCCTCCAACATTTAAAACCAGGTAAAGTTCCAGGTCCTGATTCCATCTGCTCAGAGCTTATACTCCATGCCGGAGCTGCTTTGAAGTCCTGGTTACGTGACTTCCTTTCTTCCTGTTTGCGCCGACTCAAAATTCCCAAGATCTGGAGAAGAATCCTTGTGGTCGCGATCCCCAAATCAGCAAAGCCCATGGGGGACCCAAAGAGTTATCGACCGATATCTCTGCTTTGTGTCCCCTACAAGATCCTCGAGAGGCTTATCTATGCCTGCGTTGAACCATTAGTCAATCCATTGCTCCCTAAAGAGCAGGCTGGGTTTCGACGCGGGAAGTCAACCGTAGATCAAGTTGTTTTGCTAACCCAGAACATCGAGGATTCTTTTGAGGCTAAAAAGAAGGCCGGTGCCGTATTTGTCGATTTGACAGCTGCTTATGACACTGTCTGGCACCGTGGCCTTACCTGCAAGCTGCTGAGACTACTTCCTGATAAGCACGTGGTCAAAATGATTATGGAGCTTGTCCGAAATCGAAGTTTCACCCTTACCACCGGTGACAGCAAGCAAAGCAGGCTAGCCGTCTTAAAAACGGCGTTCCTCAGGGATCGGTCTTGGCTCCCCTCCTATTTAACATCTATATGTACTATCTTCCTTCCATGATTTCCAGAAAGTTTGCTTATGCTGATGATTTAGCATTGTTGCATTCTTCTGAAAACTGGAAGGACTTGGAGAGGACTTTAAGCCAAGACATGTCCACATTTTCAGCGTATCTCCAGACTTGGAGGTTGAAGCTCAGTCACACTAAGACGGCGACGGCAGCCTTTCACTTAAATAACCGAGAGGCCAAACGTAAGCTAAAGGTCTACAATAATGGTAGACTTTTACCGTTCTGTCCAACTCCTACTTATCTTGGGGTAAAGCTGGACAGATCGCTCACGTTTTGTCACCATTTAGTGGCATTGTGCAAAAAACTATCCTCACGCGTCACACTGTTGAGGCGACTCGTGGGCTCGGGATGGGGTGCTGGTGCTAAAACACTACGCATAGCCACCTTATCTCTAGTCTACTCATCAGCTGAGTACTGTGCGCCAGTCTGGTGTCGCAGTGCTCACACTCGCCTCATCGACAGTGTCTTGAACGACGCCTTGCACATAGTTACTGGATGCCTGCGTCCCACTTCAACGGACCACCTACCTGTACTCTCAGGCATCCAGCCAGCTGAGCTTCGCCGAATGGGAGCGACACTCTCCTTGGCTTACCGTGGATCTTTGGACCCCGATCATATTTTGCATGGTCTTTTAAGTGGGTCTTCAGATACTCGCCAAGTAAGACTAAAATCCAGACGCCCGTTGTGCCAGGTGCACGGTATCTTTTGAACAGACTTGGCATCCGCGCTTCTGAATGGACAAATCACAAATGGAAAACGGAGTACTGTGAAAATGCTTCCAGGCTCCGTGCTTTTGTGCCCTGGACCGGTGCCAAGCCTCTTGGGATGGGCTTACCCCGAGCAGCTTTCGTTAAACTCAACTGCCTGCGGACTGGTGTTGGGCGATTCCATTCGTCCATGCACAAATCACTTTTCACCGAATTGCGAGTGTGGCGCCTCTGAGCAAACCTCAGACCATGACCAACAGCATGCCCTATACATCGGGCACCACTTGGAGCACGAGGTCTGACGGTTTTGGATGACGAAACTCGATGCTGGCTTAATAACATCACTGCCAGCATCTGATTCAGGCAGTGCAGCAGTCTGGGGTAGTAAAAGGATAAACCGTCGGCCCCAGTCCTGCTTGTGTCTGACCTGGAGTGGATGCCCTTCAAACGATGACGACTTTGATGAAATTAATTTTTTTGGATTTTTGCAAGTTTTTTCTTTTTTAGTAGGTTACTCTACCCTATATAGTAGAATATTTTTATAGTCGAACGTGACTAATGCTCTGGCGTATATTTTTTGATTTTAAATTTACCGTACAATGAATTGCTTACATTTCGTCAGAGCAGGGCTGCCCAACCCGAGACCCGCAAAGTCTATTGTTGAAGCCCGCCAAAGAATTTGTAATTACATAACCAATCAATTATTGCAATGCTTTGAAACAATTTAATGACGTGCAGAAAACTCGGAATATATAGGCTAATTTTCGTCTCAGTAGAGATTTTTTGCTTTATATAAGAATAAAACACGTTAGGTATATCAAACTGGTAACCTTTTTTGTTTGGTCTTTAACTAAATTTTTGGTCCGAATTCCTGTTATCAAGGAGATTCATTCAAAAATAACACATTAAAATTAAGTAAAGACAAAAAAGAAGATACTTTGATTTCTGCTTAAAAGAAGATACTTTGATTTCTGCACCGATTGCGACCCGCAATAAACTTTCCGACAAAAGTTGGACCATAATGGTTAAAAGATTGAGCATCCTTACGTCAGAGTATAAAACAACCTAACGTTTTCCAAAACAGTCATTATCATCGAAACGAATTTCTACCGAGAGTAATTTTGGATTTTAGTATTGATTTGGTCATAACTTACGAGACCGACATTTTTTCTTTCAGAATTAGTTAATTTATAGTACGAATTTTGACATTAGAATAAAAAATAAAACATCGATACAACCAATTAACGATATTGCACTCAAGCATAGCACAATATATAGTCTATTTGAATGTTTTTTGACCTTGTTTACGTAAATGTTGGATACAGTTCCCAGCATAATTCAAAAGTAGGACGAAAGTCCTTTGATAATTTTCGATTACCTCAAGCAAACTTCGACAAATATTTCTTAAAATTTTACTTTTTAAATGAATCTATATAGTTCGATTTTTTGGTCATTTTGATTAAACGCTCAGTGCAACAAAGAAAAGTAGGCTATTCTATTTAGAGTTGTTTCAAACATAAACTTACAAGGAGGAAAAATGAACGCACACCTATCTAGATATTGTACTGTACAGAAAATAAGATATAAAAATGAAATAGTTATTCACGCTCTGAACGCACACCTATCTAGATATTGTACTGTACAGAAAATAAGATATAAAAACGAAATAGTTATTCACGTCAAGTCATTTATGCTAAATTTTAATACCGGTGCGTAGTGTTGTAAAATAATTTCCACTGCTTGTTCTTGTTGCAAACAAAAATATAAGAAAAAAGCTGGAGCAGGGATCTTTTAACTCTGCTACATTTGATGTGTCATCTGCTTGAATAAAAACAAGTCAAATAATCTCTGTTGGTGCGTTTTCCGTAAAGTTCAATATTAACACTTAAAAATATTTTTTGTGGTAATTAGAATTTTATTGGTTGAATTCACTTCAGAAACCTCTTTTTATTCTGTTAAAATTGTTAAAAAAATGGAGTTTGAATAAAGTTTCAAAAAAAACACAGATATTGGATATGTACAGTATGTAAAGGTCGAATGACGTAGACGCTGGCGCATAAAAAAATGATAAAATTAATTATACAATGTAAAACTTCAGGCGCATACGTAATTACGATCTTTCTTCAATTTAATCAAAAGAAAACCTGATATTTAAACCGATAAGTTAAAACAATATTTTTTAAACCAATTTTAATTTTGTTTCTTTTTCTAGGCACATTAATAACATGATTAAGATTGATGGAAAAAATAAGACAAAATAAGCTTTATACACAAACCCATCATTCGTTTTCAAGATTTAAAATTTTTATTGATTTTTATCGTATTTCAACTTTATTTATCCTCCAGATTCGTACAAAAATGTTGAAGGCGGTATACTATGGGCAACTTTTAAGCGATACCATACCTGCTTATTTAATGCTATATACGCAGGCCCGCAAGCAACCAGAAGATCTAGCAAGTAATTGCTACCAGAGATGCCAAAACATGGTAGTGAGTTGGAATTTTTAATTTACTTTTTTAGTTTTTATTTGAGACCTAATTAAAATATCTGTCTACCCAGACTACCCTACTAGCCTGAGTAAGCTAAGCCTAAACAAAAAGTCGAAAAAGTGCTGCTGGCTATGAAGTGCGTAAAACGTTCCTAAACCTGACCTTACTTAAAATTAACTAGTAACTTGTACCGGAAAGATGCGAAAAAAACTGGTAAACACTTAACTATGATAAATGTCAATTTGTGATAATACTACTGTACATCAAGAAACTCCTTTGAAGCTGCAATTGATACGAAAAACAAAAACATATCGCAATGCTTGCAAAAAAACTTTCAATGATCCTACAATTAGACGGAGTACCGCGGTACTTTACAAAAAAAGTACCGCGGAACCGGTACACTGGTAGCTTACCGATAACGGTACTAAAAAAGTACTGCGGTACTTTAGTACACGGTACTTCCCACCATCGGTAATAGTTTTTTTGTAGTAAGATCAAATAGAATTTTTATATTAATCATCGATTTGCAATATTGCACTAGGATAAAAATAAATTAAAAATTAATTAATCCACGGTCTCCAAAATCCACCATGCAATTTTGGATCAGCTCTATGATCATCAGGTGGAAAATTTACTGGAACTGCTGTTGCATTGTATTTTGCCAGTTTACCCAACAGCTCATTAACTATATCAGGATACAACTCTGAAACTTCTACTCTTTCATAAGGATCATATTTAATGTTGAACAATTGAACTGATTTGGAATTATAGCGCTGATATCCAGGATAAAATCTTTTTTGATTGACTTCAGATAGATCAATTTGTGAAACTGTTTGAGACTCAGGTGGTTTGATCCACCGATCATCTCCAACTTCGCCAGTCAAAAGCTTCCAATCTCCAACTCGTATTCCAGCATGAACAGATGTATCAAAACCCATTTGAACTTGAACTTTGTTTTCATTATCTTTTCGCGGAAACAGAGGATCAATGTTGTGAAGTATCTCTGTACGAGGACTTTTGGCATAAGTGCTAATTGTCTTCCATTGATCAAAGCCATCTAAGCTTTGAGTACCGGGCATTATTTGACATTGAGCTGCACTTAACAATGTTGGATACCAATCTGAAATGTGGATTAATTCATTGTTAGTAAAAGTGTTTGGATTAGGAACGTTCAACATTTTTCCATGTACAAAACCTACACCACGAACACCTCCTTCCCACAGAGTTCCTTTTCTGCCACGTAATGGCCAATTGTTTCCGCCCGCTAGCGTTTGTCCACCATTATCAGTAGAAAACACAAACAAAGTGTTATTCCACATTCCAGCATTTTGCAAATGCTTAGTGATATTTTTAATAGCTTCATCCATTGCAGCAACCATTCCGGCATATGTACGACGGTTGACGTCTTTTATTCCCAAGTACGGTTTTAAGTATTTATCTGGTACTTGTAATGGTCCATGAACTGATTGCAAAGCAATATATAAAAACAAAGGATTAGATTTGTTGCGATTTGCAATCACTTCTTCACTTTTACTGGCATAAAGAAAAGTAGAGTACTTGCCATAAGTTTTATTGTTCGGTCCGAATTCTGTGTCCATGTCGTAGCCACATACCGCAGCATCACATTTATATTTTGTATAGTAATCTTCGCTACCTGTTAAATAACCTAAATACGTGTCGAATCCTCGCTTCCATGGAAGAAATTCTTCTTTGTAAAACCCAAGGTGCCATTTTCCAATCATGTGTGTGTCATAACCACAATTTTTAAGTTGTTGTGGTAATAATATATTTTCTAAAGGTAATCCACTGGGTTGTTGGGGTTGAATGACCCCATGCTGTAAACCTGTGTGTATTTGATATCTTCCACTCATTAACTGACTTCTAGAAGGAGTACAAATTGGTTGAACATAATAATTTTCCAATCTCACACCAGACATAGCCAGTGAATCCAAAAATGGGGTTTTTATATCTGATAAATGGTTAACACCATGATATCCAATGTCATTAAATCCATAATCATCAGCAATGATAAAGACTATATTGGGCTTAACCGTATCAGTTAAAGCAAATTTTAAAAAGCAAGCATATATAATGAAGTTTAATAAACCCAAGCAAACGTTTTTCATCTTTAATTTTGTTATTATTTTCTTACATACAATAGTCTAAAAATATATAGGCAACTTTAATTTAATTTTGAACTTATCTCCAATTTTCAAACTAACAAAACGATAAACCTTTAATGATTTGTATTATGCAACTTTGATTACTGATTAACAGTAAAGGAGCGTTTACAGCCGTTTACAGTACTTTTTCTTTCAGCGTAATTTTTGTTCGTTTCTTTCATTTTTTCAGAAAAAAGAGTCAAATCCACTCGTTTTTTATGAGTGGAATTGCGCGTCAAAAAACGAACAAAGATCACGCTGAAAAAAAAGTACTGTGAACGGCTGTAAACGCGCCTTAATGCTTGGTCACTCTAACAGTCTAATACGGGATCAACTGAATTAAAATTTTCAAGAACTTTTCAAGACAAATAATCGCTAGTAATTTTAATACAGTAGAAGCTATTTTCTTAGCCCTAAGGCACCTGCGTGTAATTAAACATACCTAAAAACAAAAAAAAAAACAAAGCTGCTAACTCGATCAATTTTCAATCACTTTTAGGTTCGACTTCACAAATTATTTGCAAACCAAATTATTCATTTTTAATTTTTTTAGTTCGAGTTAAAGTTGAGTAATTTTGGACCAAATTTGAAATTGATTTCAGCAACTTTGCGTTTTTCGGACAATTTTACTGTAGTTAGTCTTTGTTCTTGTCTAAGTGTCTTGGAAATACTGCAGGCCTATTTTTATTTATTTATTTTTTTTTTAAAAATACTGCAGGCCTATAAAAACGACAATAGCTTTTTAACGTTAAATTGTCGTGTAAATTTTATTCTCTCTATTTTACTTTTTAAAATGATTTTATTGACGAACTTGATCAATTTTTTTTTTACAAATTTCACTTTTTCTATTTTCTAATTTTGGAGTTCAAGTACGAATTCGACAAAAAACAAAGTTCTTCGAATTCAAGCTCAAGTTTGAGTTCGCTGTTCTAGTGGCAACAAGTTTCAATTTATACGTTTATTAATAATCGACAAAAAGCTTACATCTAATCACTCCTCGCATTTGAAGTAGCCTAATTTAGCAAAGTCTTTTCAGGCAAATGAGAATAAAGTACCAGTAATTCATTAAAAAAATATCTCTAATTTTACTGCCTGCAGCGATTTTTATTTATATTTTCTTAAACCATAGGCTTCTATCCTACGTAGATCTCAAAAATTTTGCTGAAATTAATTACAAGTACAAATTTTTAAATTTGAATAGCAATTGAGCAGTAATGAAAGCATAAGCCGACATGACTATTGATCTGGGAGGGGTGATTATTCTTTTTTTTTTTATATAACTTTGGTAAACAGTTTGGGAGACCAGATAAATATTTTTTAATGACCCCATGCTGTAAACCTGTGTGTATTTGATATCTTCCACTCATTAACTGACTTCTAGAAGGACTGCAAATTGGTTGAACATAATAATTTTACAATCTTACTCCTGACATAGCTAATGAATCCAGAAAAGGTGTTTTAATTTGCGATAAATGATCACTCCCATGATATCCAATGTCATTAAATCCATAATCATCAACAATGATAAAGACTGTATTGGGCTTAACCGTATCAGTTAAAGCAAATTTTAAAAAGCAAGCATACATGATGAAGTTTAATAAACCCAAGCAAACGTTTTTCATCTTTAATTTTGTTATTATTTTCTTACATACAATAGTCTAAAAATATATAGGCAACTTTAATTTAATTTTGAACTTATCTCCAATGTTCAAACTAACAGAACGATAAACTTTTTATGTCTTGTATTATGCAACTTTGATTACTGATTAACGGTATTGTTATGTTTGTTTGGACACTCTAACAGTCTAACAGAGGTTTTCAACCTTTCAACCGCCTGCGGCACATTTCGCGACTTTTTCAAAAATCGCGGCACACTTAGACGAGGATTCTTAATTTTCGTTCCTAAAAAGTAGTTTTCCTTAAAGTCTTCACTTTGAATCTGTCTGGAATTTCTTGATTTTTATCCCTAAAGGCCCGTTTACAGTGCTTTTGTGCATACATCTTTGGGTTAAAATTTAAAATTCGGAAGTAAAATCACAAAGTTCAAATTTTTACGATAAAATTGTGGGCCAACTCAAGCTACGAGGTGTGACAAAAAAAAGGGATTGCGTCTATATCACGATTTTGGCTCAATGACAATAGGAAAGTCACGCGTTCACTTTCCAAAGTAACTTATTAACTTTAAAGTGCTGCAATATTTTTCCCAATTCGTTTCAGGCTTTTTGTACGTGGTGTAACATATCGATTAACTACGCTCATAAGCTTCATAGTGACGTCACACTACTCGCACGTTTTATCTGTATGTTCGTTTTGCTGACCATTGTAAATACAGCTTGCTTTCAAGTTAGACGCGTATTAGAAAACATTACATGGTGTCAGAAGTGGGATTCGAACCCAAAAATAAATCAGGATCTTGTTCAAGTGGTTCATTCGCTTATTATAAATCTGCCTGTTACCACAACAAAATTCGATGAGATTCAACAAGCCACAAAAAACGATGAAATTTTACAAAAAGTTAAGACTTATTGTCAGACTCGTTGGCCAAGGTGTCAAAAAAATGTTTGTTTATCTGTACGGCCCTATTGGAATGTGCGTGATATGTTGCATGTTATAGATGACGTAGTTTTTTATGACCAACGCATCGTTATACCAAAATCTTTACAACCGCAAACACTAAATTTAATTCACGAGTCGCATTTTGATATTGAAAAATGTAAATCTCGAGCAAGAGAGTTGGTTTATTGGCCTAGTATGAATGCTGATATTGAGCGCATTGTCAAAAATTGTGAATTGTGTATTAAGTATCAAAACAATCAACAACGTGAACCCATGATATCGCACGCTATTTTGAATGAGCGCTTTCTTAAAGTGGGTATTGATATTATGACTTTTCAAGCCAAAGATTATCTTGTGATTGTTGATTATTATTCTAAATATCCTGAGTTACAATGTTTATCTGACAAAACAGCTTCTACTATTATTGAACAATGTAAAAGCGTTTTTGCGCGGCATGGTATACCTGTAGAAATTGTGAGTGACAATATGCCGTTTCAAAGTAATGAATTTATTGCGTTTGCCAAAGCTTGGGGCATCAAAACTACCACTTCAAGCCCGACATACAGTCAAAGTAACGGTCAAGCTGAACGCAGTGTCCAAACTCTTAAAAAGATTCTGAAAAAAGCTCACGAAGAAAACACAGATCCGTATTTAGCTCTTTTAGAATATCGTAATACTCCAGTTTCAGGCATGAAATATTCTCCGGCTCAGATGTTAATGAGCAGACGTCTAAGAACAAAAATACCTGTAGCGACATCATTGTTAACCCCCAATATTGTTGATCCGTCTGCAGAATTAATCAAAGCGCAATCTCGTCAAAAACGTTATTATGATCGCTGTGCAAATCCATTGAAACCTTTGCAGAAAGGAGATGTTGTATGTTATCGTAAGAACAAAAAATGGAATAAGTCATGTGTTGTCGATGTGCGCCCTGAACCACGCTCTTACACGATTTGTGGCGAGAAAGGTTTCCTGCGCAGAAATCGCCGTCATTTATACAAAGCAAATTTAACTTTTCCGACTTACAACAGACACTTTCAAAGTCACAGAGCTAATTTTAAACAAAACTCTGACGTAAACCAACCACAACTGGAGCCACTTTCTAATAGCCAATCTTCAGGCTCAGTTATGCATGAATCACGTCCTACATCTCGTTACGGGCGGCCCATCAAATTTCCGTCCAAATACAAAGACTACATTGTATAGTGCGCATTAAAAAAGCTTGTTTGTTTTATTTTATTTTCAGTGTGTCATTTGATTTTTTTAGGAAGATGTAACATATCGATTAACTACGCTCATAAGCTTCATAGTGACGTCACACTACTCGCACGTTTTATCTGTATGTTCGTTTTGCTGACCATTGTAAATACAGCTTGCTTTCAAGTTAGACGCGTATTAGAAAACATTACACGTGGTGTTAGTAATTATCAGCATTTTATTGCATTTGATCGCAGACCATGTACTAACAGCGTGCCCTATACATCGGGCACCACATGGAGCACGAGGTCTGACGGCTTTGGATGACGAAACTCGATGCTGGCTTAATAACACCACTGCCAGCATCTGATTCAGGCAGTGCAGCAGTCTGGGGTAGTAAAAGGATAAACCCTCGGCCCCAGTCCTGCTTGTGTCTGACCTAAAGTGGATGCCCTTCAAACGATGACGACGAGCACATTACGGTTAGGACAAAAAAATTGTTTTGAGATTCTCAAACCAAGAAGAAATTTCGTCTTAAAATCATGGTGATCTCTAAGAAAAAGTTTCAATTTTTGTCCCAAAGCAAGGCGTTCTCTAAAAAAAAAAAGTCTTCACCTAAATTTGGTAACTATTTTTTGCAATTGATTATTGTTACTGCCCTAAAATTTCAGACTTTACTCAAATTTTTCATATCGCTGCCCGAAAAGTTCTGGTTCTGCCCAAATATTTTCTTGTCATTGCCCGAAAAATTTCAATTTTTTCCAAATCTTAGAAACTTGGGGGGCAATTGCCCCCTGGCTCCCCGGCAGGTACGGCTATGATTATTGTAATTTTGTATGAGACTGAACATGCAGGCTCCCTGCCGTTTATAGACATTCTTTGTAGAAAATTACCAACGCACGTGTTTTATTTTATTTCTCTTGAGTTTCTAATCATTATTTGCGCGAGCACTCGCTGCCAGCGCCTTTTTTTGTTTTACGCTTTATTTTTAATTAATCTCACCTTGAAGTATAGTTGTGTCTGCAGCGCGTTGATTTTAGAGCTGGCTTTATTGCGTTGATCACACTTCTCAATTTGTGAGGCGACCAGCTGGTTGAAGTCTGAGTAGACTTAGCGTGAGATTAAGATAATTCCCGTTTTCCCCGTGAGTCAGCACCGAAGTGAACTGCTCGGTAAGACACCTATGCGTTTTCTTTTTGTGTTTAATTTTTAGTTTGTTTTTATTTATTTACAGATTACCGTTTCCGCTTTCGTTTTCACTTTTATTTCCAAGTTTCAACGTTTCAGTTATAACTTATTTTATATTAAATTATTTTCCTTGATTATTATTTCCTTTTAATTTTACGAAGCCGGAAGCGCGTTGATCGACACTTCACTTTGCGGTAATCGGGTACTTCAGCGC
The DNA here is from genome assembly GCA_963680785.1 of Diplosoma virens. Taxonomy (NCBI): domain Eukaryota; kingdom Metazoa; phylum Chordata; class Ascidiacea; order Aplousobranchia; family Didemnidae; genus Diplosoma; species Diplosoma virens. The sequence goes on from OY796886.1 coordinate 23,668,138, forward strand.
CGTTTACCGTTATATTCTTATTAGGAGGTTATTAAAAATTCACCTTGGTTCTAAACTTTTGGTTGATATTTTTTTGAAAAAGAGCAAGAAGAGTAAGTTTTAATTTTCAGAAATTTTAATTTAATAATTTGCTCGTAAAAACAAAATTGCTTCTGTAAGTTTCTCCTTCATTGCAGCCCTTTGGTCTGTTCTGATATGCCTTAGTTATGAAAACAGACGTTCAACACTCGCTTTTGTTCGAAGAAGTACTTATTTAAAGACAAGTCAAAAATAAATGGGGTAAACGCTTCAACAACTTTCAGTTCTGATGGTGTTCCATCATCGTGGTAATCGTTTTTGACGTAACGAAATACTTCACTTAACTGATCTTTTTTCTGACATCTTGACTCTTGAGTGGTACTAAGAATAATGGCAAAAAAAGCGCTTTGTAGTTCGCTTTTTATATCACGATGAATTTCTTTAGCTAGTACTGATATTAGTTCATTTTGTATCAAATGACTTAAATATTTTGGAGAACCTTTAGGTACTTGTAAAAGTTTGTCTAAAGCAGCGTCGTATTCGGTAAGAAGCTGTGTTATAGAAAATTGCCCTTGCTATCCTTCGAAAGTTCTTCACTGGATCCGCGAAAAGGTAAGTTGCACTTTGCTAACATCAACGTAACACTCACTAGTCTTTCCAAAGCATTTTACCAAAAGTTTGTTTTTTTCAACAAAGACTCGTGCAACGCTTCTTCTATTGTCCCCTGTTTCTCCATTGCTCATGTATGACACATCCCTCCGCATGATGTGTGGAGCTTTCATGGCTTCGAATTCGCTGCGATAAATGCCTCCAGCCATTTAAACCTCCAAGGGTTTTGAAGTGCGTAAGAAGTCCATGGAGAGACATTTTCATGAAAAAATAACCAGCAGGCTGGCAGTAACACAGCCCATGCTTGATGAATAAAATAACCAATATCTTTGTAGTTTTAGACCTGATTGTGTTACATAATGGTGATAATTTGTTGAAAATAAACGACCGCTTTGGAGCGGATCTTTAGGAAAACATCCTTCAGGTTGTTTGGGAGCTGCTGCAATAATTGCTTTCTCGATCTCTTGAGTTTCCAGGAATGGTGGAAAGTTGTCATTCTTGTTTGTATCTGATCTATCTTTAGTAATATCGGAATTTTCTTCATTGGTACTATCGTTGATACTGTTAACGTCAACAAATTGGGTAGTAGATTCTGTCTCACTAATACTGACGTCTTGCTCATCCGCTTTGGATGTTTCTGGTCGAATTAGCCATGAACTCAGTCGCTCAGAGTTTCTTGCTGCCTCAGCTATTTTCCTCCTCTTAACTTGTTTTTTTTGTGCTCCGCTTTGATAATTTCTTTTCATATTAAATAGCAGTCAACTAGAGTCTTACAATGTTGTTACTCAAAACCTAAAAAATTTAATAAAATTTAGACAACGGTTAGTAAAGTTTAATATAACAAACTCTCTTTGTTATTGTTTTTCCGGCTCAAGAACTAGTACTGCTGCGAGCGTAAGGACTACGGTATGTCTAGCAAAAAGGATTCAAATAGAAAGCTCAAACCTGACTTTTCAATCACTCAAATCACAACTTCTTTCAACGAAAGAAGTTTATTAACAGAAATCACAAATCTGATCACTGACTAATAAAATTACGTCCAGCACAATTTAAATCTACGTAGCTTATTCAAATAGAATAATCACTATTCTCACAAACTAAAGCGTTAGATCTCACTAACCTTTAAAACTCTAACTCCTGGTACACAGGAAAAACAGCAACACAACAAAATGCTGACTTTCACAACACAAATTACCAATTTACCTATTTATATGAAGCAGGCAAAATTTACCAGAAAAAATTAGCAACTTCGAAAAGATACTATATTTTCTTAATTAATTATTTTACGAGGATACAAGCCATCCAGACAGTTACTATTACGTTACAAAGCACCAAGTTAAAAAGCTGGTAAACAAGTTGTGTAACATGTGATACTATTAAGTTACTGGACGGTGGTGGAAAATTGTAGAATCATCTCGAAACCATAACGTGACATTACGTATGACTTACCGTCATTAAGCAAAACTTATAAAATATGATGCTGTATGATCATTATAGCTTAAACTTATTTTACTAAACAGACTTACGAGGGGGTAGCGTACCGATTACGTCATGACTATGTCACAATTGAAACTTTAAATATATTAAGAAATACTTCAAATAAATTAGATGCCTAAATATAAATCAAAATTATTGAAGTGTGACATTTAATAATAATTATAAATTTAGTTGAGCTTTTAAAGAAAATATTTTACAATAAAATGTAGCAATGCGCGGTCCCCTCGCGCTGGGGCCCCGGCGATAGTTACGGCCTTGTTTGAAGGTGAAACAGTAAATTAATACTTCTGCTAGCAGGTTAGTTCGCGACAATGACAAAGATGGAAGCGGAACACGAGCATACGGTGTTCTTTGTCTTTACTCAAGGCAAGGACATATTTTTTAGAAAGTAATGGGAAGCCTTTATCCGTTCTTTTCTAAAAAAGATTAGTGATATGTTTATATGTAGCACAAGTAACATTCAAATTTTTTGGAAAAATTTGTGATAAATAGTCACGTTTAAGACGTTGCCTTGGTTGATTACGTTGAAACGCTAGTTTTGATTGTATTTCAAGAGTCGAGACGTATGGGCTTAATATTAATTCGACACTAACCCAATTTTTCCATTTCTTATATACTCACATAAGTTTGGTCACACTAAAAATTTTCAATGTTTATATTTTGTTCAGGAAAGCAGGTCCTTTTTGTTTCTTGGAATGTATCTTTGACGTAAGTACCGCAAATAATATTTGTTCACTTGGAAGGACATCCACTCCGGGTCTGTCACAAACCGAACTAGAGCCGAGGGTTTATCCTTGTACTTACCCAGTTCGGATCAGATGCTGGCAGTGATGGTGTTGCGCCAGTATCTGATTTTGTCATCCGAAACCGTCAGACCTCGTACTCATGTGTGCCCGCTTTATAGGGCACGCTATTAGGTCGTAGTCTGCAGTTTGTTCAGGGACGCCGCACTCGCAATTTGGTAAATAATCAAACTCTCACGACTCCGCTTTTAGAGCTTTAAAGAGGATAAGTTCGTCAAGTGCTTCCGTGGATGGCAGGATCGAATGGTGAGTGCATTATATCGGAGGGGAGTACTTCGAAACGGACAATTGGTAAGCTTTTTTAAAATGTTGTTTTAAAAAACCCAATTCTTCTGTCACACGTCGTAATACCGTTGGTTTGCTTTTACACGGACAAAACTCATCGTAATACTACCTGTAACAGTGTTTATGCCATATGCACCTATGACTCAAAACAACAACTGGAACAACTTTTGCAAACTACCTAGTAAATTCTGTTTTAATAAAACCTGATTCTACGAAATTCTGGAAAAAAATTAAAGGTTATTTATTAAAGAAATTTAAAAGTGATCATTTTTTAAAAATCTGACGATTTAAAAATGAAAAATATAGCAAACAAGTAAATAAAGTAGAAAAAGCAAAAACTCGAGCTGAAGTCAATTGATAAATTTCCAGGCTTAATTATAAATCATTCATTTTTATCAAACTATAAACACAAAAGTGCAGATATTTTCTCGACAAACAGTAAAAAAATCGCGTTTTAGACAAAAACTGCGGAATCATTGTCTAGTCAGCAATTGCGCACAAAACTACGTTAAAAAATGTTACAGTTTCAGGAAAGAACGAAAAAAAGAATCAAACGCCTTGTTCAAATTTATTAAAAAAAAAAAGGAAAACTGTTATGATTCTTTGACAAATAGTTTTTATAAAAGAGTTCGCAATACCACAGTTAAATCTTTTAAAGAGAATTGCAGGTCCATTGCTTTTCACGAGCGCTGCTGGCAAAACAAACGGCAAGTCAATTGTCAAACATAATTGATAAAATTTACCTCCAAAATTGGTTACAAATTTTTTCTTAAAATTAACCACAAATTTACTCGCAACGAATTTGACAAAGAATTTAGAACTGCAGCGTGCAGCATAATATTTCATGAAAAAGTAAGTTATTGGTAATAAAAATCATGATATTTTTAAGTCTAAAATCAGAGTTGCTCATAACTTTTGCCAAAATAGTTTTTTAAGAGTAAATAGGATACTGCAAATGAATGAAAGTTAATCATAAATTAAAACTAAGAAAAATTGATTGTATTTTGGATATTATAAAACGGATGGAACATTTAAGATACGAAACACCATGCGTAAATTAGAAGTCAACACTCAAAGAAGAGGTAAGCGGTGTTATAAGATTATTTTTCAGTAAATTTAAACATTTTTTTGGTTCAGTTCAGTTCAGTTCAGTTTTCTTTTATTTCTGCTCCGCCACATGAACAAAATAACAAAATGTTGAAAAGTTTGTGTGTTGTTAAAGACGGGGTTAGAAAAAGGAAGAAGCAACAAAACGAGTTGACGTTGTGTCTTGCTAATTAGCGATGAAAGGTGTGACTTGTTGTTTAATATAGAAGCAAGGTTGCTTCACCTCATTATAAAATTGTTAAAAAAAATAGAAAGAGAAAAAGAAAGAAAATAAAGTATAAGACCGAGGTTATTTGCTTAATAAAACACTGCTATGGGGGCGGTGCAATGGTGGGACATAGCAGAGTTCGGCTGGATGAATATGATCAGTCCTTAAAAATATGTAAAAGCATGAACATATTCTACCAGCCCAACAGGCAAACAAACCCACCGAAAGAAATCCTGTTGCGGATCATAAGATCATTTCTCGAACAAAAACCTCAGTAAGAAAAATACAAAAACAAAAACATTACACCATTAGTAAAAAAAAAAAAAACAAACAAAAAGAACACAAGAACAACATAAGAAAACAATAAAAAAAAAATAAAATAAAAAAAATCAAAAAAAAATCTACAAAAACCGATGCAAAGTAGTAACAATAAATAGTAAAATAAAATTTATGCAATAGCTAAAAAAATTGTTCAGGTAGAAACAAGAGTGATCCTGAAGAACTTTTCTTGAGTCTTTTCTTGACCATTGTAGAGTTGAAGATTTTCAAATTGTTCAGTTGTTTTCCTGAAACACAAGAAAAGGAAGACCAGCAAAAGGAACAACGAGTCGACTTCTAAATCAAATTTATTGCATTGTAAACGAAGTCTTGGTAGAAACTACTGTATAAATCAAAACTCGCTGCAAATCTGAAACTTATGTTGTTGCAATTAGACATTTTACAAAGAGAGGTAATTTTTAGAATCCACTTGTAAGTAATAGCAAGTGGCTTAAACTGTTTAAACAGTAGCTCAACTTAAGAAACTAATGCTGAAGAATTAATTCTAAGCAATTTTAAAATATTTCACATCTAAAGTTAATTTTAAAACTTTTCATTCAGATTTCTCAATTTACACCTCTTTGATTGCTTAATCAATAATATAATTTAGGAAGAGGTAATTTTTTAGAATTTACTTCTAAATAGTACAAATGATAGTCAGCATTATATCATTTATAATTGCAAAGCTTTTATCAAAAAAACTGAACGTTTTCGACTTTCATAAATCCTTATCAAAGCATCTAAATTAACACTATTTACCAAAATAGGCAATAAAACAAAAACTACTACAGTAATCCCTCGTTACGCGCGGTTAATGTGTTCCAGGACCACCCGCAAAATAGTGACAGAATACTTATTGTATTATTTACGTATAATTTAAACATTTATGAACCGTCCCCATACTGATATTAAACCATCCTATATCTGTACACTACCTTTTCCTACATTCTCATAGACTGTTTAAAACACTTTTGTATCCAAGAAAAGTTAATCTGTGCACTGTACAAAACTCTGTTACGTGAAGTGTACAGTACTGGTACCGTACACGGAAATATCAGTTGTTACACATCCCCTATATGTACTAAGATATTGCGAAAAGGAAAAAATCTCGCGAAATTTACATTTATATATAATTTGAAAAACTCGCGATGTAGCGAAGGCGCGAAACTTGAAGCGCGGTTAAGCGAGAAATTACTGCATATGCAATTAAACAACAATACAGTATATACAGTACATTTTTTCTAGTTTATGCTCAAACTGGTATTACTAATTTAATTCAAAAGCTCTTACAATTTAGTAATTTACTATAGTTACTAAACTTTGTAATAATTACTAAATTACAATTTGTAATAAATCTAAAATTAATGCAACAAGAACACAAGCCGCAAGATCGAATAAGAATACAACTCCACAGCCAGACTGCGATTCTGCTATTGGACAGTATCTGTTAAATAATAGAGAATGCTCTAAGAACTATGAGGGCACTAAGTTCTTAATTCTAATAATTGCACGTCTACAGTTTGAACTACGACATTTGGAGGCAACATACAGTGCATAAAGATCAGGCAGCTTTCTCTGTGCAAGCAAAAAGAGTTCGTAATCTCTCTGCAACTAGGCTATTTAAATAATTGCAGAATGCAGACTTTCACAATGCTGCGTAACAGGCAAGATTTTGCAATTGCTCACGTGACACAATAAAACAACACAAGTAATTGTGCAATACTTACTTTGCGTATAAATACGCGTGGTTCTTTACTTCCATCATTCTCACGACGGCCATTGACCCGAAAAGCTTCTGGCATGGCTTTACTGAAAGTCATTTTGAAATTCTGTACTGCCAACAACTTATTTAAATATTTTTTTGGTTTCGTTACCTTATGACGCGTTGACTCACCGATTTACGTAAAACCCGCATCACGCGGCACGAAAAGCGATATACAACATTTGACAAAAATAGGGCAGTGTTTGATTTTAGATTAAAACAAGTTCCAATTTTGCAGGTTTTGTACATTGGTGATAAGTGCACGGCAGAAAATTTTCAAATAAGTTTTGAAATATCTTTTACAAATATGTGAAGATGTTTTCACACATATGAAATTTCAAATACAATGATTTGTTTTTCTTTTTTACTCTGAAGTTGAGTCTGATTTATCTTTGTTTGTCTATTCAAAAACTGGCGAAAAACATGATCGAAAAAATAATTTGTGAGTCTATAATCAAAGAACATCGATCTTAATTTCGCAATTTCATTTTGGAATAGCTGGTGATCGGAACAAATATTTTTGGCACGATTCAATATACAAAATTTTAAAGTTTTATTTAATTTGATTACAACTTTAATGGGTAAATTCCTTAGAAATTAAAAAAACACCAGTACGAGTCGGTTTCTCTAAATTCATGATTGTCAGTTATTGTTGTGTATTTTAAGTTCAATGTCTAAAAAGGGAAAAATACTGGTAGATTCTTTTTGTTAAATTGCAAGTCATTAAGTAGTAAATTTAATATACATTTAAAAATTCCATACTGGCTGCCTCGTTGTTAAATATTGTAAAAATGTCACCTACATATATAAAATAGACTTTTGCGGAGCAATTGAATTACTGTTAAAGAAGGCTGGTCACCATTTTAGCCAGAAAGAAATTTTTTACAGTACGACCTAGGGTGAACCTATAGAAACACCATCAATTTATTTACGAGGTGTGTTTGAAAAGTATCGGGACTGTATGCTTTGCACAAACAACACTTGCAACAGTGATAAAAGCTTTGTTTTTTAAGATGGCACAATGTCTTGTAATTGTAAAAATGTAGTTTCAGCATTCTGTGACAACCATATGCTTTTTTACAGGCTTTTCTTGAAAGGTGCTTTACTGTAGTTCGTTTTGGGATAATTTATTTAGTAAATATTTTTTTCTTTTTTTTTCTTCTTTTGTTAACAAATAATGAGCATTGAACAAAGAATCAACTTGAAGTTTCTCGTTCGACTTGGAAAAACTCCAACTGAAACATTCAATTTGCTCCAAGAAGTTTACGGAGATGCTACGATGTCAAGAACTCGGATTTTTGAGTGGCACAAGAGGTTCAGAGAGGGAAGAGAGGATGTGGAAGATGATCCTAAGAGTGGAAGGCCAACAACAAGCAGAACAAACGAAAATGTTGAACGTGTGAGAGAAAAAGTGCGCAGTGACCGCCGCCTTACTGTTAGAATGATAGCAGATGAGTTGAGCATGAATAGTGAGAGGGTGTGGAGGATCATTACAGAAGATCTGGGGATGAGGAAGGTTTGTGCGAAAATGGTACCAAGGTTGCTGAATGATGGGCAAAAGGAAAATCGTGTGCAAGTGTGTCAAGACATCCTGAAACAACTTGAAATTACACCAGATCTGCTGAGTAGAGTTGTTACCGGTGATGAGTCGTGGATCTTCGAGTACGATCCACTCACCAAACGGCAGAGCCTTGAATGGAAGAGTGCATCCTCACCAAGACCCAAGAAAGCAAGGCTGTTCAAGTCCAAAATTAAGGTGATGCTGATTGTTTTCTTTGATGTTCATGGAATTGTTCATCTAGAATTCTTGCCACAGAGCCAAACCATTAACCAGAATGTTTACAAAGACATCTTGCGACGTTTGATGCGTTCGGTAAGGGAGAAAAGAAGAGAATTGTGGGAGACAAAGTCATGGCTGCTTCATCATGACAATGCTCCTGCTCACAATGCCTTAAGCATACGACAATTTCTTGCAGAAAATAACATTGCCGTGCTGGAGCAACCATCCTACTCGCCAGATCTGGCTCCCTGTGATTTTTTCTTGTTTCCTAAGCTCAAGGGAGTCATTAAAGGAACCCGTTTTCAAGACTCAAAAGCCATAACAACAGCCGTAACGAAGGAACTACGAGCGATCCCAATGGAATCTTTCCAGAAGTGCATAGAAGCATGGCAGCAGAGATTAGAAAAGTGCATTCGAGCTCAAGGAGATTACTTTGAAGGGGACAAGTTGTAATTTTTACGTGGCATTTCAAATAAAATAATTATTTACACAGTCCCGTTACTTTTCAAACAGCCCTCGTATACTGGGCTTTCCCACCACCACGGGCGGCGATCCATCATTAGTGGAATATATATTGATATGCCGCCAGATGCATAAGTCAGTGACGAAACAAAAGTAACATTGCTTCTAGGGTTTATGATTTCCCAGACTTTTTATTATACCGAGAAATTTCGGGTTTGCAAAATGTCACTCAATTTTGTCTGAAAAATTTACTGCTGACTAAACAAAAGGTCTTCACTTACAAATAGTTCCAATTTCTCCATTTTCGTCCCAAATGGCAGGTGATTACTAAAAAATAAGTCTTCACTTACAATTAGTAATATCCGATTTCTTCATTTTTGTCCGAAAAAAAGTCCTCACCTGCAATCCCAAGCCTTTGCTTAATACGTAGTTCGCGATCGACCGAGTTAAACACCCCTGCTTTAAATCATTACTTTCAACTCAAATGCAATTAACCGGGATTTCCCCGGAAGTTTGTTCGGGATCCCGGGACATGAGCCCTAATTGTTTCTCTACATTACTAACATCATTAGCCAAGGGCCGGTGCAACATCAAGTTAACATTGCTTGATCAGTACAATTTACGTTAAAATTAAAGTGAAGACCAAAATATCTTACTCTCATTTTAACGTGAATATCACCAATAAACCTCCTGAAATTGGGTTGAAGACAAAGAAAAAAATTCTTCACTTAAAATTTTTTACGAACTTAAGTTTTGTAAATAATGACTGTATCTAAACTTTAAAAGGGAAGAATGCAGAAAAAACTTTGAGAACTACTACCTTAGAACTTCGACAATAAATGATTATAATGAAAAATAATCCAAGCATTTAACTAAAAAATTCGAATAAAGAATTCTCCCCCCCAAAAAAACGGTAAGAAGTCATTAATTAATATTTGATGTATGTCTAGCTTACCGCTTAATTGCTATTTAGGTTCAAGTTAAAAAAACAAACCAATAATGTTGAGAAAAATTTCAAATGCTGTAAAACTGGCAAGCATTATACGAATAAATCATTAAAATGGAAAACAAAGATAAAACAAAAGCAAAGCGTTATTTACAAAAAAATATTTGACAATTTAATCACGACTGATTAGAAATGCTAAAACAAATAAAAGGAATCAAATTGCACTTGCATACATTTGTGAACATTGGGTATACAAATAAAAAAATTTTGAAAGTAATAATTGAATAAAATTCAAAGAAAAAATTAGGTACTAATTTGCGGTGACCCGACGGTTGATCGAACGACACTTTATCGAATAATGAAAGAGAAAATTTACAACAAAATATTGCAAAGCCATCTTGATTTTTTTCGCAAGAAAGAATCTCCTTTTTGTGGTTTTTATAAATACCGTAGAACGTCGATTATCGGAACTAATTAAGACCAGGGGTGGTTCGGATTTTTTCGGATAATCAAACAAAATACAACCTTGCAATAAAAAGCATTATATACACATATGGTCATTTATGATACATTATGAGCAGTACAGGATTACACATTTTTTTATTTTAAGTTTTTTACTCTTTTTGTCGCTGCCCAGTCTCTTATACTTTTTAAAAGCAGAGCTGAATTGAACGACACTCACTCTGTCGTTTACACTACGCTATGGCATTGTACCACAATCTAAGTAGTGTTCGGATAATCGGCGTTCCACTGTTGCTGCAAAATGGAAAATTTAAATTTCTATCGGACTAACGAAAAGAGCAATAGCACGGATGAAAATTTACATTTTACACAGGAAACAGCATAATCAAAAAAACAACAAAAAGCAAGAAAAGACAAAGTTTAATTAAAACTGCTTAATGTGCTATAATAGAACTACGATTTATCTTAAAGTGCTTTTAAAACATTAAAAATAAAATCTTTCTAAGTACAATGTAAAAAAAAATACAAAAAATAGCAGCAATAGGCATCTAACGAAACATAATCATAACAAGAGATCTACTTGTTGCCCCTCTAAAAATGCTTTGCAAGGGGTTTTATTGAGAAACCCTGACCTTAACAATTAACATTGGCAAACCAATTATTATAATTAAAAACAAACTGTCTTCTTACTAATGGCCTCTGCTTTTTATAAATCTAATTTACTGTAACAAAGAGATTGTTTAATCTCAGAAACATATAAAAAGCTTTCTTTTTTTTTATCAACTGTCATTTCGATCAAATTTTGTTTTGATAAGGGTGGTTTTGATTAACTGTCATAGTACCCTAATTTGCACATCATACAAGAAAAGCAAAAAAAGTTGTCAGTTATCAACAATCCAAGGCTGCCAAAATCCACCATGCAATTTTGGATCAGCTCTATGATCATCAGGTGGAAAATTTACTGGAACTGCTGTTGCATTGTATTTTGCCAGTTTACCCAACAGCTCATTAACTATATCAGGATACAACTCTGAAACTTCTACTCTTTCATAAGGATCATATTTAATGTTAAACAATTGAACTGATTTGGAATCATAGCGCTGATATCCAGGATAAAATTCTTCTTGATTAAATTCAGATGGATCAATTTGTGAAACTGTTTGAGACTCAGGTGGTTTGATCCACTGATCATCTCCAACTTCACCAGTCAAAAGCTTCCAATCTCCAACTCGTATTCCAGCATGAACAGACGTATCAAAACCCATTTGAACTTGAACTTTCTTTTCATTACTTTTTCGTGGAAACAGAGGATCAATGTTGTGAAGTATCTCTGTACGAGGACTTTTGGCATAAGTGCTAATTGTCTTCCATTGATCAAAGCCATCTAAGCTTTGAGTACCGGGCATCATTTGACATTGAGCTGCACTTAACAATGTTGGATACCAATCTGAAATGTGAATTAATTCATTGTTGGTAAAAATGTTTGGATTAGGAACGTTCAACATTTTTCCATGTACAAAACCTACACCACGAACACCTCCTTCCCACAGAGTTCCTTTTCTGCCACGTAAAGGCCAATTGTTTCCGCCTTGTCTAGGCTGTCCACCATTATCAGTAGAAAACACAAACAAAGTGTTATCCCACATTCCAGCATTTTGCAAATGCTTAGTGATATTTTTAATAGCTTCATCCATTGCAGCAACCATTCCAGCATATGTGCGGCGCTGTTCATTTTTAATAAAAAAATACTCTTTCATATATTCATAAGGTACTTCTAATGGTTCATGAACAGACTGTAATGCAATATATAAAAACAAAGGGTTGGATTTGTTGTGATGTTTAAGTAAGTTAGAGATTCTGTTAGCAAATAAATGTGCAGAATATTTCCCATATGTCTGCATAGTAGGACCTTTTTCAGTATGAAAATCATAACCACAATATGTGCCATCACACTTGTATCTAGAAAAATAATCTTCACGACCTGACAAAAACCCATAAAATGTATCAAATCCTCGCTTCCAAGGAACATACTCTTCTTTGTAAAACCCAAGATGCCATTTTCCAATCATGTGTGTGTCATAACCACAATTTTTAAGTTGTTGTGGTAGTAATATATTTTCTAAAGGTAATCCATTGGGTTGCTGAGGTTTTAAAACATAATGCTGTAAACCTGTGTGTATTTGATATCTTCCACTCATTAACTGACTTCTGGAAGGAGTACAGATTGGTTGAATGTAGTAATTTTCTAATCGTACACCAGACATTGCCAATGAATCCAGAAATGATGTTTTAATTTGTGATAAGTGATTATTCCCATGATATCCAATGTCATTAAATCCAAAATCATCAGCAAGAACAAAAACAATATTTGGCTTAGATGAATTCACCATAGAGATAGTGTAGAGCACAGCAATTAAGTAGTAAAACAATTTATATGTATTGACCATTATGCATAAAATAAATAAGTTAACACTAGTAAATCACTAAGATCTGAAAATATAATCAATGATAAAATGAACAAAGTAAATCACAGTAAAATTATAAATGGTTATGCCAAGACAATATTGTGAAATGCAATGTGTAAAGACTAAAACAAATTAAAAATTGAGACTAGGCAATTAAAAATGGATTCAAGTCCAAGAGATCTTTGTTTATACTTGCAATTGTGCAACAAATAATCACTCATTGAGAAATTTTCTCAACCTTAATGGATTATCCTGAATATAATCATGCATCACGAGTGTATGTTTGTGGAACAAAACAGGTATACTCAGGCAAAATCAATTTCACACTCAAACAAATTAATTCAATCTAGGCTGTTTCATTTTAAGACAAACACAAGTCAACTAAAGTTATCATATATAAATAAAAATATATTTTTAATATGGCTGTTTATATAATTTAAAAAAGAATGCTTTAAAATGAAACAAGATGTAAATTTAATTGATCTATAAAGGCAGGGGTGTCCAAACTTTTTTCCAGGAGGGCCAGATTGATAATGTGAAAGTGACTGAGGGCCAAGAACGATCTCTAAAAAAAAGGTCTTCATTTCGATTTCATTTCAAATTTTACTATATTTCTTCCAGAATCATTGTGATCTCTAAAAAAAAAAAAAAAAGTCTTCACTTCAATTTGATTTCAAGTTTCGCTATATTTGTCCCAGAGTCGTTATGATCTTTAAAAAAAAAGGTCTTCACTTCAATTTGATCTCTAGTTTGATTGTTATTCCCCCAAAATTGTGGTGATCTTTAAAAAGAAGTAATTAACATGGTAAAATCGGTTATTTTGGACATAATTCTATCCAACTATGGTTCAAAGTGAGTGCATATCACCACATCTATTCCGTGGGCCATAGTCTGCCCACCCCTGGATTAGTATATGTGTCTGCAGGCCAAAAATAATACATTGTGCAATCATAGACATGGGCCATATGAAAACTCATTGCGGGCCGCATTTGGCCTGTGGGCCGGACTTTGGACACCCTTGTATTAAGGGGTTAAACATGAAAAATGTCAAAACTTGACAGTTTAACTTTTAAAATCACCTGGGGTTTCAAAATACAAGATAAAGTTTAAAAATGGCTCTTTAATCACCATGTAAAAAATTTACAAGAACTGCTTTGGTCAGTTTTGCAATTACCTATTGAACACCAGGGCTGGGGCAATTACATGAAAAATGTAATTGTCAATGATTATGATTATTTATCCATTCTGCAATTACGATTACAATTACTTAAAATGATCTTGTGTTTTACAAATGCTACAACAGAAATTCTGAAACCCATTTGTAGAATAATCTTTTCTTTAATCAGTATTAGGATCAGCAATTATAGTTACCCCATGTCTGTCAAGCACTCACAACATTATCATTTATTTTTTAGTTTAAAAATACTGAATGTTAAAAAACAAAAAAGTTATAAAACATTGAATAAATATATAACTGCAAGTTTTTGGTGCTCTTCAAAAGAGTGTTTAATGATTTCAGTTTTAAGAGCAAATTATTCATACATGAACACAAAAAAATTTCCTTAATTAGTAACTTAAGCAAAGATAATTTAAAAGCAAACAGCTTATATTTTTTTGTTTCATTATTTCATTATATATCAACTTTATTTTGAGATTTTTAGTTTTAATTCTTAATTTTTTATTACTTTTTCAATGTAACTAGTATTATTCTTTTAAAAGTTGTGCTCTGATGAGCTTCACAGGTGAATAAGCTGTTGGGATAATTTTAACAAAATGTTTTTTAAAAAATTTGTATTCTGATAATTATGTATAAAACCTTGAATAAGTATATTATAAGCATCAGTAATTAAAATCGACAAATAAATTCATTTGATCAAATCAGCAGATACATGAAAATTTTTTTATAAAATTAATTTCTAATCTGCACATCATCATAAAATCAAAACTTTTTAAAGCAAAATGTAAAAAGTTGTCAGTTATCAACAATCCAAGGCTGCCAAAATCCACCATGCAATTTTGGATCAGCTCTATGATCATCAGGTGGAAAATTTACTGGAACTGCTGTTGCATTGTATTTTGCCAGTTTACCCAACAGCTCATTAACTATATCAGGATACAACTCTGAAACTTCTACTCTTTCATAAGGATCATATTTAATGTTGAACAATTGAACTGATTTGGAATCATAGCGCTGATATCCAGGATAAAATCCTTCTTGATTAAATTCAGATGGATCAATTTGTGAAACTGTTTGAGACTCAGGTGGTTTGATCCACCGATCATCTCCAATTTCGCCAGTCAAAAGCTTCCAATCTCCAACTCGTATTCCAGCATGAATAGATGTATCAAAACCATTTTGAATTACATTATTTTTATTTGTAAACTTCAACTTTCTATAAAGGGGTATAAAGTAAGGATCAATGTTGTGAAGTATTTCTGTACGAGGACTTTTGGCATAAGTGCTAATTGTCTTCCATTGATCAAAGCCATCTAAACTTTGAGTACCGGGCATAATTTGACATTGAGCTGCACTTAACAATGTTGGATACCAATCTGATATGTGGATTAATTCATTGTTAGTAAAAATGTTAGGATTAGGAGCGTTTAACATTTTTCCATGTACAAAACCTACAGCACGAACACCTCCTTCCCATAAAGTTAATTTTCTTCCTCTTAAAGGCCAATTGTTTCCACCTGAAAGAGTTTGTCCACCATTATCTGCTGAAAACACAAGCAAAGTATTATTCCATAAACCAGAGCTTTGCAGTTGTTGGGTGATATTTTTGATTGCTTCATCCATTGCAGCAACCATTCCAGCATATATACGACGATTTTTATCTTTAATATGAGAATAAGGTTTTGTATACTCTTCAGGAACCTCCAATGGAGAATGTACTGACTGCAAAGCAAGGTATAAAAATAATGGATTTGATTTGTTATGATTTTTGATAATGTCTCTAGCTTTTCTAGCAAAAAGATGAGCTGAATATTCACCATATGTTTCATTCGTAGGTCCTTTTTCAGAATCCATATCATAACCACAATATTTAACTTCGTCACATCTGTATTTAGTATAGTAGTCTTCACCACCAGTCAAATAACCAAAATATGTGTCAAAACCACGTTTCCAAGGTAAATAATCTTTTTTAAAAAATCCAAGGTGCCATTTTCCAACCATGTGAGTATGATAACCACAATTTTTTAGCTGTTGTGGTAGCAATATGTTATTAAGAGGAAGCCCATTGGGTTGCTGTGGAGTAATAACATAATGCTGTAATCCAGTGTGAATTTGGTATCGTCCACTCATTAATTGACTTCTTGATGGAGAACAAATTGGTTGAACATAATAATTTTCCAATCTCACACCAGACATAGCCAGTGAATCCAAAAATGGGGTTTTTATATCTGATAAATGGTTAACACCATGATATCCAATGTCATTAAATCCATAATCATCAGCAAGAATTAGAACAATATTAGGTTTTTTAGTAGAGTTTGATAAGCAACCAAAAATTAAAAAAGCCAAACATTCAAAGAATTGTAACCAATACATCGAGCACTAAGTGAAATTTAAAATAAGTCAAATTAAAATTGTGAAATGCATAAGCTAGAATAGTCTAAAAAAATCATTTTAATTAAAACTATGAAAACAAGCCAACTAATTTAATATACAATTATTTGTTGGGTCTCTTCAAGAATCAACCATGAGTGAGTTTTTTGGTGAAACTGACCTGGAATACCCATTGATGTTCTTATCACTTCTTGAAAAAATTATTTTCCTCTTTGTTTTTTTAAAATTTTTTCCAGCTGCTACAGGACAATTTGGATCTCATGTACTATCGGCCGTCACCTTCATTTTTAAAACTTTTTCTTCTCTCGTTTAAAAACCTCTTGTTTTCGCTATTCTCACTCTCTTTTCTCTTTTAAGTAAATATGATGATGATGATGATGATGATATCATCATCATTATAAATAGCGAGCTATACATTTAAACCCTTGTTGTGCGAACATCAGAGATAAGCAGAATCAATTTTTTTAGGGTCCAAATCCAGTCCAGCTCCATTAATTTAAACTCCAACTCCAATCCGACTCCAAGAATTTTTTCTAAATCATAATTCAACTCCAATCCGACTCCATGTTAATAAAATTTCATATATACAAACAAAAAACAAAATTTTGTAACAATAAGTAAGTTGTTCATAACTTACTAATTAATGAGCCAAACAATGATCCAACAATGTTTCAAAAGACATTCTAAAGTCTGATAAACTTTAAAGTATTTTTTCAAGGTTTTCTGCTGCTTTTGCCTCAGTAAATTCTTTCACACATATCACTCTCAATTGAAGAAGAATTCTGCTGATAAAATGTATGGTGATAGAATAAAAGTTATGTTATCTTAGATCTGTTCATAAATCTGTGGTAATACCAACTAAACTATATTTTTAATATCCTTATTTACTTCCTCTATCAGCTTTTCATTTGAAGATGATGCACTTTTTTCTATGCTTCTTTTTACAGTGAATCTGGAAGGAAGTATTGCTTTTGCATCAACAATGCCATGTGTAGCTCCAACTTTTATCATTGCATTTGCAAACTGTATTAATCCATCACCTTCCACTGCACTTAATGGTCTTACATCTGATACAACAAATGTAATTGAACTATTTAACACTGTCTTTTCTAACTTTTGACAAGCTTATGTCAGACTTACTTTCAGACAAGCTCATATCAGACTACTTACTAACATATGCTGTTACTTTAAAAGATATTTTTGCATTATATTTGCATTGTTTTAAGTGATCGTTTAAATGTGTTGTTCCACTAGTTGTCTTATTATGTTTTAATGCTTGCTTACAAGTTTTACAAATCACGTATCCAATACAATCTTTACTTTCAATATGATTTAAATATAAAAATTTTTGCCAAACTGTGCTCTTTCCAGAAGTGTTAGGCATTTCCAGCAATTTGTTATCTTCAAAAAGTTTGCAAACTTCATTAGAAGAAAAATTCATATTCTTGTTAAAAGTAATCAAGGCTGCTCAAAATAAATACCCTAGATATATCAAATCTATTTTAACTAAATGTAATAATATTTTATCTTAGATTGAACTTAGCAGCTTAAACTTAACATTGGCAAATATCACACAAGTATACAAGTAAATTTGCACTAGCTTAAACTTAACATTAAAAAAAAATCATATAGATTGGTTATGACCATGGGAAAAAATCTTTGCATTTATACCATCATTTTGGTAACAAGACAATCTTTATGCAGGCTACAATAAAAACTAATATAATACCAATCACCAGTGTATTAGACAGGGTGATTTAAAGAGACTCATGTAAAGGCAAGCGTTAACGGTTAAGGTTAGGTTAGGCCGGGATTTGCTTGAACAATAGCGATTATTTTACATGTCAATTTTAAATAATAAATAAACAACTAGCCGCAAGTGTCGAATATAGTAATAAACTCAAAATAAATGCCAGAAATAAATCATTTTGAAGATCAAAAAAATATTTTATGATAAAAAAATGTTTCTTCTAATATTTGAAATTAATTGATTTTTAAAAGATGGACTCCGACTCCAGTCCGACTCCAGCTCCAGTCCGACTCCGACTCCAGTCCATGCTCATCTCTGGCGAACATACGGGCAAGCTAAACTTTGCTAAATAGAATACTTCAAACATCTTTTTTATATTTTTTACCACTTTATTATAAATTAGTGAACATAAACAACTTGGTTTTAAACCAAACTATTCAGGAGGATGAATATAGAGATGAAATAAATAAATAAAATAATTTGTGCGACGGCTGACAGTAATGGAGATGATAATCGGTCATACGGGCAATCTAATCAAGCTTTGTTAATAAAAATACTTCAAACATCTTTTTTATATTTTTAATTACCTTATTTTCACATGGTAAACATGAACAAATTATTCACTTTAAATCAGTGGCGTGCAGAGGTCTGGTGATGCCCGGGGCCAACTGCTTGATTGTATGCCCCCTTCCAAAATTGTCAAGTACTCAAAAATGTGACAAAGACAGACATTTGAAATACGTAAAAGCTAGTGTCGAGAAAAAAGTTTCGAAAAATTAAACTAAAATATTTTAAAGAGTTTTTTTGTTTTAATGTGTCAATTAAAGATTAAGGCCTACATTTATAAGAAAAAATCATCTGGTGAAGGATATGCATTGAGGAACAAGATATTGCATTTGTACATGCAAATAATTATCAAATAGGCCCACCAAAATAATCTATTATATATATGTATATAACTTCATGAGGCATAACAGGAGATAGAGTTGTCTATTTTTTTTATTAGAAATAATATCTGAAATTTTACAAGTGCAACCATGCAGTTTGATGCATTGCTGGCTTGCTGCCCTAAATATTTTTGTGGTCTATACAATAAAAATACTTTAAGGATATTGTTTAGTGAAAGCAGATGAAGAAGTAACTCTTTTATTAAACTAGAACATGTGATGATGTGAAAAATCAATTAGACACTTACACTTTATGATATCTTTTTCCCATATGAGCTCTCCTATCGGAAAATATTTGAATTAGCCTATCTCATTTTTCACATCTGCTGAAAGGAATTCTCTATCGATGCTGATTAAAGCCAAGCTTGTTAGGCGTTCCTGTAGCATAGATGATCTTAGATATATTTTTATCAATTTTAACTTTGAAAATGACCTCTCACAGCTTGCAATTAAAAATCCGATTGTGAGCAGTAACCTATATGCAATACATAAAGTTGGGAAGACATCCCTCCCAAACTGCATTAAACATTCAAGAGCATGCTTCGGATTAGAATGAACTGCATTTGCTCTAGCTCGAAGGAGCATAACAAAATCAATAATGTCATCGTTTAAAACTGATTGGCTGTTACATCTTTGTCATATTAATTGGCAAAGTCTGAACAATCCTTTCTTAATTTTTCTCTTTCTTGCTCATACTCAATGTCAATTAAACTTAAACTCAGGATAAATGAAAATCAATCTGTGAGGTCTTGTAGGCAAATACGGTCCTCAATTTGGGTTTTTAATCTGTTTACAATCTCTACCATTGCTGCATTTATTTCTTATTGTGCTGTGAGTCCACTATCTTGTGCGATATCTTCGGGCATTATTCTTTTTCTTCTTGGTCGTGCAATTGGTATGTCCCATTTTTCGCAATATTGATTCGCTGAATGTACTGCATTATGCATAATTTCTTCACTTCTCAAATTCAAGATTTGAATAAGGCTTTTTTGGTCACAAAACGTTTCATCGAACCCATTTTAGGATCCTGCAGACGTTTTGAAATTTTGTCCAGTGATTTTAAAATTAGATACCAGAAATTTAATAAAGATATAAAAGGAAATTGTTGAATAAAGTGTAGAAGTGCTCCTGCATCGGACTTGGTATTCCTAGAATAGTCTCCTTCCAGAAAGTGGTCAAGGCTTGCAATAACTTTGTCAAGTTCTTCGTATATTACTTCCACACCATCGTATCTGGAACTCCATTTTGTTTGACATTGTCTTTTCACAGTCCGAGAGATAAATGATTTTAACACTTCCCAACGATACATAGATGAAGAAAAAAAAGGGAACAGTTCTCCCAGAAGTCCAAAAACTGTCACAACAACAGAATGTTAATACACCACTTGCATGGACACAGCCTAAAATGAGGCTATGGTTCTCACAATTCAAAAATACAGCTTTTGAATTTACTTCCAGAATTTTTTGTTGAACGTTTCCTCTTACTCCAACCATAACTGCTGCGTTATCGTATGTTTTGCCACGGCAATCAATGATGGAAATTTTATTTTGCTTCAATTTCTGTAGAAGTTTATTTACCAAGCTGCCTGCATCTTTTTTGTCGATTTGAAAAAATCCCAGAAATACCTCCTTTATTTTGACTTTTCTATTTTCATCAATATGTACATCACGCAAAATTTCTGAAACTTGTTTTTCGTGGCGAATATCTGGAATTGAATCCAACATTATTGAAAAATACTTTGCATCCTTAATTTCAGAAATTATTTTTTTCTCGATAGTTTTACCAAGGAGATTGATTATTTTATTCTGACTTCTGATGGAAAAGTAGGTAACACATTTTGGTTTCTCTTTGGCATTTTGCACGTGTTCAGCTAAGATTACATCATACTTAGACATGAGTCTGATCGTTGCTAAAAAATTTCCCACATTAACATTATCACCGATTGTCTCCTCAGGCTCTGACAAACTAGATATTCCTTCTCCTCGATGTCCACGTAAGGCCAGATTCTGTTATGCTAAATCTGAGATAACCTCAACAATCCATTTCGTTATAGCTTTCCATTTCTGCTTTTCAGCAAAAACTTCTTCTTGAAGTTGAGCATCTATCGTACTGAATGCTGGAGTTGAACTACAAGGTTTAAGTATTCCCTCATACAAACCCTACGAAATGGGTTTGTTTCGTGATTTTTTATTCGTGGATTCAATTTTCTCCAAGTGGGAGAAACCTTCTTCCTTGCTAAAGTTTGAAGAGAACTGCTCTTTTAAAAATAAGAAACATACAAAAAAGTAACATGCTTTCCGATATGGAGAGTACAACAACCATTTTCTCGCTACAATTTCTCCATTTGTAGAAACCTTTTCAAACCACTGCTGGGATAAAGATCTCCCATCCTTTTCAGCAAATGGACTACTTTTATTTTGATATCTTTCTGGTCCGTGTTGTATTATTGTTATCTTCAAGTTATCTGAAACTGGTTTCTTCAAATACCCAAAATCATTTCTTTGCAAAAAAGTGATGAAATCTCCTTTTTCTTCTCCGCTGGAATCATCATCTTGATATGGAGACAGGGAAGAAACAGTACTATTATTATTGTGTACTGACTCCATACTGGTATCTGAAGAGTTCTCCGCTGCCTCAATATTTTCTGTTTCTTCTACCTCTACTCTACTTCTTTTTATCCCTGTATGAAATGCCTTTTTTTTGTCGAGACTCTGCTTCTTCTCTGGCTCTCTTTTTTTTCCTGTCCTGTGCTCCACTTGTTTGCACTTTCTTCATCAGGGTTGTAACATTATAAAAAAATTTAATAATTAAATTAATATTATTTTATAGGCCCACAGGAACAGCATATTAAAGAAAAGAATTAATAATCAAAAGAGAATTGACGAGTTTAAAATTACATAGTGGTGTCCAGTCCATGTATCTACGGACCTGCAGAATTCCTCAATTATTGCAAATAAATTTAAATTTAATAAAGTTAGATAAATTAAATAACTGTAAATAAAGGTCATTATATGTTTGGTTTTTGTTCAGTACATAGAAAATTAATTGAAATTTTGTAAATAATAATTTCTATACAAAAGCTGACACTGCAGAAGATTTTCTACGAAACATAATCACACCATGCCCCCCAGCAAAATCCTATCAGATCCATGCAGCCTGAATTACGATACGAAAAAGCATATATTTTTAACATTTAATAAAATGTAATTTTTGTAATTTCACTCTTTGGATGCTCCCTTACCTTGGATGCCCGGGGCCGTCGCCCCGTTCGCCCCCTCCTCTGCACGCCACTGCTTTAAATGGTGCTTTGGTTTGGATTTGTGCGACGGCTTACAGTAAAAAAGGTGTTAATCGGTCATACGACCAAGCTAAGCTTTTTAATAAAAATACTCGAAACATCTTTTTTATATTTTTTTCCATTTTTATTTTAAATTAGTAAACAAGAGTAACTTGATTTTTAATCATAATATTCACCTCAAATGGTATTTTAGTTTTGATTTATGCGACGGCTCAGAGTAAAAGAGATATTAATCGATCATACTTGTGCGACGGCTTAGAGTAAACGAGATATTAATTGGTCAAACGACCAAGCAGTGGCGTACCGTGACTTTTCAAGTCAGGCATGCAATGATGAAATGATGACGTCATCAGTCTCAAAATTTAGCTCAATTTTAATATTTGATAAAACAAACAATTTTTTAAATTTTGCGATTTATAGTCTTAGTAAATACACGAAGTTTTTTCATTAGTTAATGAAAGGTAAAAACAATAGTTTCTACTTTCTAGGGTTTCTCAATAATCACAAATATAAAATGTTTTTCCTGTAGCGAAGTTGTCTATCGAAGTCGGCAAAAGTGTTGAGTAAGCTTGCTTTTTTCTATAATTTTTATAATTTGCATCTGAATGTGAGTACTGAGTAAATGTAAGTAGTTTGTAGCAAGCGATACTAGATCAGTTCTTCAACAAAGTCACGCTCTATAAACATGGGCGTGCATGCAATATCAAAACTGCATGCATAGATACGATATCAAACTGCTGAATAATCGGAGATTTAGATTTTAATTTAAGAAAAATTTCGCAAAAGAAAAGAAATATTCGGATAAAACAATGTCTGCAATGGAATATGCATCTATAATATTTCTTAGAACTACCGGTAGGTCTCGTAATTCCTTCTAGCAACAGAGTCAAAAAATGCAACTTAGATTTTGCATGCGTGTTTCCAATTTTATTTTGTATTTTAGTGATAAGCTCTAGCTGAAGCTGTACTGAATGATCCCAGTTGCAATCAATAAAACGTATTTATGCTGTTGTATCAAAAAAATAATCAACATAATATCATCAAAATTTTTATACTTTGAGAATTTTTTTCAAGATTATTTTTTTATTTTTTTTATATAATTATTTTTTTATAAAATTTCTAGGCATGCATGGAGAATAAGCCCTTGCGACCAAGTTAAGCTTTCTAACAAAAATGCTTCAAACATCTATTTTATATTTCCTACCACTTTATTTTCAAACCGTTAACATTAACAACTTGATTTCCAACCAAACTATTTATTTTAAATGCTACTTTTGTTTTGATTTATGCGAAGGGTTAGAGCAAAAAAGATAGTATTAATAGGACATACGACCAAGATAAGCTTTAAAAAAAAAAGACTTCACACATCTTTGTTATATTTTATCATGTTTGCACCGTGCCCAAAAATATTTTATACGATTAATATGAATTTCTTGTGGGTTTAGAAAACAATGCGGATTATTGATAGTGCGGTGTACGTATCCCACACTGAAAAAAACATTTTGTAAAAAAACTTACTGTTATTTTAAATTCAACTGAAATAATTATGGCCGCCTATTTTATATACAAAAATATTTCTTATCAGCAAAGTTTCAAACAAAAAAGAGCAGCCTAAACAATTTTTTTAATTTTAACTATTACGTTCTATTTCCAAAACAAACTAACGAGCAAAATTTTTAACGTTGTTTTTTTAAATCATAAAATGTTGTCATAAAACCAAATATTTCTTAATGAACAATTTCATTGAGATAATTGAATATAGCCTATAGTCAAACTTAATCTATTCTTAGTTTGTTGAGTTATGTTGAGAAGTTATGTTGACAAACAATCGGCCAACCTGGGGAAGCTTAGGAAAGAATAGGCGAAAAAGGCTTTATACAGTGTACATCGGCCCTCGGGGGCACATTCCAGTGTTTTCTGGCGCCGGTACCAAGCCGGAAAAAAGGGTAGGGTTGCAGCAGGGTGGGCATCCGGCGTAAAGCTTTTTTTGCAAAACATATGATGCGTTGTGATAATGAATTCATACCGGATTGGTCGAGGCCTGGGTTAGCAACACGGCAGGGCACTTGTGGAAACTACGCTACTGCTGGGTTTAGTGAAAGCAAGAGAAGAAAGAGAGGAGTAAGGCGAGTGAAGAAACAGCGGAAATTGTGGAAGGGGAGACGCACAGTCATAAGGGTGGGTGCCTTAAATATAGGAAGAATGACTGGAAGGGGAAGAGAGCTGGCAGACATGATGGAGCGAAGGAATGTAGATATAGGGGGAAGGAGGGGCAAAACGGACATCTGCTCTATTTCTTTTAATTTTAAAGTTTCCATTAATTTATTTATCTTTTTCTATTTTCCTATTTTAGTTATAGTTATCAAATTAAAATTGGAAGCTTTGTACTTATTTTGGATGTTTTACAGGTGAAAATGTGTTTGGCAGAAATTTGTTGTAAAATTGGATACAAATTAAAGTCAATCTGTTGATCAATCGATGACTACATTTAAACGTTTTTTGATGCTAAGTGTAGTGTGACAAAGTAAAATTTAAACAATGTATATGATTTAAATTTTTTTTTTTAAATAGCCGCTTAGCATGTTGATTACTAAAGCAGCATGCTTGGGGCAAAATGGTCATACCTATAGCCGTTTTGCCACAAGCAACTGAAATTGTGCCAAATGAAAGTTATCACAGTTTCTGATGCAGAAAGCTGATATATTGTGTGTCTGATTTAGAATTTAATAGCCTATAGCTTCAAACTTTTTATTTATCGTCTAATGTAGTTGCGACAAGCACTTCAAACAAAGAATTAAATTTTACTGTGAATGAGTGCAATAAACTGGCTAGTTGTAGTGTTTTTAAACAAACTAATAAAGATGAAAATTTTTTCGTATCCCGTCTTCCTACAGCGAAGTTAACACATTAAAAACGTAAAGCAAAACAGGCCACCCATATAACTGGTTCTTGGTTTAAAAAATCTATCGCTGTGAGTGGAACAGAATTAAAAAGACTAATATAAGGCCGCACTGGTCCCCCCCTAAAAACATCAAAAGCGGTTCCCCCTACGCAAATTGTTCTATTTCTTAATAGTACCACCACGACGGTGTCTTAAAATGAATACCTTTTTTTTTAGAAATCATTTGGTTTTGAGACACTAAAAAGCGGCCACTCCTAAAACGATAAACACTTTTTTTAAGATCACACTTTTGGATGTAGTGGCTCCCTAACACAATAAACTTCTTGTAGAGATCGTTTTGTCACTTTGCTTTGGAACGCTAAAAAGTGGCCCTTCTACTGTTTTTGTAGAGAACCCCCTTTTTTTGTAAGGCCATCACTGGCCACCACCTTACAAAATGTTTGGAGTGATGTCACGATAGATGTACGCATTATAAACAACTTCCCAAGAATCTTTTTGTGCAATTTTACGTGCAATCAATCATGTTTAATCATTTTTAACACTGCCATGTCTGTGTAAAAAATGTTTCTACCTGTATTTGATTTTTTTAGTTGCCACAATGCAGAAGTACTAATATTAATAGGCTACTTGACATTTAAACAAAAATAATAACTATTTTTAATTTTACCTGGGGCAAAACGGACACTATGACCATTATGCCCCGAGCCCGGAGCAAATCGGACATGTAAGTAAAATATACATTTTTCTAAAATAAAATTTTTATGCTGGTGTCACGGGTTTTAAATTATATTCATGAGATAGTATTTTGTCAGAGCAATTATAAAATCTTTTTTTGATTATTTAAGTTTAACACTTGAGCCGTTACGCCAATTTAAAATAACCATAACCGTTTTGCCCCGTCTTCCCCCTACTGCGCCTACAGGAAACAAAGTAAAAAAAGGAGTAAAGCAAGGAATATTGAAGGTCAAACTATTCTACACTGGAGCTGATGGAAGAAAAAATCTGATAGGGATAGTGGTGAGTGAGGAGTTGGTTAAAAGTGTCCTGGAGATAAAGAGGGTGTCAGACAGACTAATGGCCATGAAACTGTGGGTAAAATGGTCGATACTAACGTAGTAAGCGCGTGTGCTCCACAGGTTAACAACAGCATGGAGGAGAAAAATGATTTTTGGCAAGATCTGGATGGGTTGATAGAAGTATATCAAAACAGGAGAGAATAGTTTTAGGTGCGGACATAAATGGATATATGGGAAAAGGAAACATAGGGGATGAGGAAATAATGGGGAGGCATGCTGCTGGAACGAGAAATAAGGAAGGATCGATGGTTGTCGATTTTGCGAAGAGGATGAATTTGGCGGTTGTCAACACTTATTTCAAGAAGAAAGACAAATACAGGGTGACGTATAAAAGTGGAGGAAAAAGTACCCAAGTAGATTATGTGATGTGCAGAAGGAGGGACCTGAAGAAAATGTGCGATTGTAAGGTAATAGTGAATAAGTGCGTCGCAAAGCAGCACCGTATAGTGGTATGCAAAATGATTCTCATGGTAGAAAGAAAAAACAGAGAAAGTACATCCAAAAATAAGATGATGGAAACTGAAGGAGACAAGCTGTCAAGAAGCGTTTAAACAGGAGGTGACCAGAATTGTGGGAGGCGAGAATGGGTTACCTGATGAGTGGGACAAAACAGCAAACATGCTAAGAAAAACGGCCGAATCTGTGCTGGGAGTGACATTTGAGAAACGAAAAGGAGATAGGGAGACATGGTGATGGAATGAGGAAGTTTAGAAGAGCATAAAAAAAGGAAGAGGCGAAGAAAGCATGGAACAAAAATCAGAGATGAAAAAAGTAAAAAGGTGTACAAAGAAAAAAATAGTAAAGCAGGCGGGGAAAGATGTACAGCATGTGAGGGTTATGAAGGATGAATACGGTATGCAATGATAAGTTCAGAGGCAGTGTTAAAGAGATGGAAGGATTACTTTGAGAAACTGATGAACGAGGAAAATAACAGAGAGCCTAGGACAGAGGAAGCAAAATTGGTTAACGAAGAGGTAAATTGCATCAGTAGAGAAGAAGTAAAGAACGCACTAAAAAGAATGAAAAAAAGGTAAAGCGGTTGGGCCAGATGAGTGGCCAGTAGAAGTTTGGAAGTTCATAGAAAAGATGGGTATAAAATTTTTGACCAGACTGTTCAACAGACTATTAGTGGATAAACGGATGCCAAAAAGAATGGATAAGGAGTTTGCTTATCCCAATCTATAAAAACAAAGGGGAAACTACAGAGAAATAAAGCTAATGAGCCACACAATGAAGGTATGGGAAAGAATAATTGAAGCCAGGCTAAGGAATAGAGAAGAGATCAGCAAACAGCAATATAGATTTATGCCAGGAAAGGGAACTGCCGATGCCATGTTTGTCTTAAGAATGTTGATGGAAAAGTACAGGAAAGGTCAAGGAGAGCTACATTATATATTCGTAGACCTAGATACAGCTTACGACAGGGTTCCGCGGAAAGAGCTGTGGTACTGTATGAGAAAATCAGGATTAGTGGAAAAGTACGTGCGACTTGTACACAATATGTATGAGGGAAGCGAAACAGTGGTGAGGTGTGCAGTAAGAACTACAGAAAGTTTCAAGGTCAAGGTTGGACTGCACCAGGGATCAGCGTCAAGTCCGTTCCTGTTTGCAGTGATAATGGACAGGCTAACGGATGAAGTAAGGAGAGAATCACCATGGACGATGCTGTTTGATGATGATATTGTATCTTGCGAAGAGACCAGGGAAAAAGTGGAGCGGAGACTAAAATCCTGGAAGTATGTATTAAAAAGAAGAGGGATGAAAGTAAGTAGGTCAAAGACCGAATATCTGTGCATAAATGGAGAAAATGACGACGAAACAGTGAAGATGGACGATACAAAAGTGCCAAGGGTAAAGGAATTTAAGTATTTGGGATCAACGGTGTAAGAAAGTGGTAATTGTGAGAGGGAGGTAAAGAAGAGAGTGCAGGCAGGATGGAACGGATGGAGAAAAGTATCGGGAGTAATCTGCGACAGTAGGTTACCAGCTTGAGTAAAAGGAAAAGTGTACAGTTTAGTGATAAGACCAGCAATGGTGTATGGACTGGAGACAGTGGCGGTCACAAAGAAATAAGTGGAAGAGATGGAAGCCGCAGAGATGAGAATGTTGAGGTTTGCTATGGGAGTGACGAGAAAAGACAAGATTAGAAATGAGTATATCGGGAGTACAGTCAAGGTAGAACGGTTAGGAATAAAGATGAGGGAGGGCAGGCTGAGGTGGTATGGACATGTCATGAGGAGAGACCAAGAGTATGTAGGAAGAAAAATAATGGAAATGGAGTTACCGGGAAAGAGGAAAAGAGGGAGACCAAAGAGAATATTTTTAGATGTAGGTGAAAGAAGATATGGGGGAAGTTGGTGTGAAGGAGACGGACGTTGAAAACAGGAAGGTTTGAGAAATTTGAGAGATTCAAAATTGAATGTTATTTTTGAAATTTCTGAGATGACTGGAATTTGTGTCACAAATTTGGATGAAGACAAAAAATTCTTCACTTTGATTATCGAGTTATTCTTTTTTAGAAGGGGGAAATAATGGTACCCAAGTCCTGAAAGGGAGGAATGTAGCAAAAACGTTTGGGAACCACTGTATTAGACAAATGAGATATTCATCATTGTTCCTATGACGCTAACTTTACTACACCTTTGGAAACGAGCACAATTAACTTAACTTTAAATCGAAAAAAGATCACAAAGTTGGTACTATGAGACTTACAGAACTTTTATCACCTACTTTTGAAATACAACAGAAAGCACCACTTTCATAGTTATATGTTGTAGAGAACTTTCAACCACTACTACCGAACGATTCAGTTTTGAATCAGAACACTTGAAAAAGAGCAAAAACTTTAGGAAAGTCAAATGCTGCGCCACAATTCTTCATCAGAAAAAGGAAATATATACAATAAAAGAAACATATTTATCACTCTGCGTAGCAATATCATGTTTGAACACTTGCTCAATTTTCAGGGTAGCCTATAGCCCGATTTTAAAATAAAAAATGTCTGTGATTTTTGCTGCAAATAATATGTGTTCCATGGTATTATTGTGCTTGGTGTGTAATTTTGATAAATCGTAAATCAATTTTCTTAATTCATTTTCGTTATTGTAGGCTGTAGGCTTGATTGTCATCAGAAAAATGTCACTTTGTTCTAGTGATCTGACCTTAATTTTTAAGATAAAAAATCGGTAGTCTTGCCCAACTCTATCTATATAGACCTATTGATGGCGAACGTTATAGACACCGTCGCGGTTTAAAATCTATCCCGTCATTTTGTTGTGTCCTTGGGAAAAACCTTTGACAACACTTCCTCTGCTTGGCGGTCTCACCAAGCAGCTCTAAATTCGATCATATCTCTAAATAAAAACAAAAAAACAAAAATAACAAATTTCAATCGGACTGCAATATCTTGGCCTCTCCCAAAGCAGGTCGGGGAAATTTCTTGACAATTGCTCTACATATAGCGCTTCTATCGATTTCCTGCAAGTCAGGAGGATTACAATAGAAAATAAATAAATAAATACTGTATATAAAAAATATCAATAAAATTTCTAAAAAAAAGCTTCCAAATTTAAGATGAATTAGAATTTTGATTTTATAAAATCTTTTTTTTTTCTTCTAAAACACTGCAAAAACGCAACCGATATTAATATCATGCTCAATTCGGGTGAAAAGCAATGTTGATTTTGGAAAACGCAATTGAGTTCCGCCACAGCAAAATTCCCCAAAGCTGTGCTCTTATGCCCTTACTTTTCGGAATCCCCACTATTGTCAAGAAGGTAATTTAAAAATATTATTTTTCGATAAAAATTGGCCTACTTTCTATCAGTAATTTTTATATTAAGCAGCTAATTAAATATTTCGTAAAACTAACAGTTAACTAAAAAACTTTTTGCTGGTTTTCACTAAAGTTTTAGTCTTTAAAAAAACTTTCCCAATTGCAAACTTTTGTAGATTGATAATCTCCAAGTTTGTTGTAGTTCTTTGCATAACCCTTTTAAGCCTTTAAACAACGAGATACTGCATCAGAAAAACTATTGCTCTAACAAAATAGAAGAAAATTTTGTTATGCCATTTGTCTTTTACCTTGGTTTTTTTAAAGCATATTTTTTTTGCTTAGTTAAAAAGTGTTAGATATCTGAACCATTCTGTTTTTGCAAAGAAAAACAAATAATATTTCCTTGCTGATGCCAAATTATTTGATGTTTACTTCTAAATATTGTATAGCCTACCCGAAAAGAAAGACGAGATTGATATTTTTTATTCGAACAAAAAAATAAAGTACACAATTTTGTGAAAAAAAAACTTGCTCGTAAAAAAATCTTCTTTGAAGCGTACAAGGCTTTAATGGCAACTTTTGATCCATTGTTTAATGCCCCTACAACTTATAGCGCTTGGTCCAAGCGCGTACTCTCGTGGCAACGGTGTGCTAGCAATCACAGATTAAATTGAAAGAGGAACCAACACAGCTGGTTTCGATATTTTTAAACCGCTGTTTCGTTCTGTAAGAATTAGTAAAAAAACTAACGTGCAAATGACATCAACTTAACTTATGAGTTGAATTAAAACGTAGGCGAATGAACTTATACCCTATAGATGAGTAAGGGTTTTGTAGACGTCTTTTTAGTTCTCAGTTCACAGTTAGTTATCGATTTTCGAACTTGCTACAACTTCATACTTCGCATAGGTTTAAGTTCTCTGAAAAAAGGTCTTTGAATGAGTTAGTAACAATTGCCAATAGCCAATAATTTCAACTACTGAGTGACCTATTCTCCTGAAACTTCTTTGCGGTCCCCTAGGTGATCGTTGACCCTAGTTTGAGAACCGTTGGTTCAGGCTTTCGCATTACTCGAAAGGCGTGAGTTTAATTTTTGGATTTTGTAGAAGTTTAAATGGTTTAAAAAATAATTTAGCTACTACCAGGAAGTAAAATAAATAGATTTTTTTGTGTTAAGGCTCGTTTCCACTACAAACGTGAAATAGAGTATTTTTTGTTTCTGTTATTAATTTTTTTGTTTCACTTAGCGCTTAAGCGTGAAAAAAAGTAAAAAAAACAATAAAACAAACAAAGAATACTTCAGAATAAAAAGTAAAGCCAATATATTTCGTAACATAATTTATTTAGGACGTTTCGGAATTGTAACTCATTCCATCAACGGAGTTTAACGCAGTTGATGATGGAATGAGTTACAATTTTCCAAAACGTCCTCAATAAACTATGTTTCGAAGTATATTGGCTTTGCTTTTTATTCTGAAATTATTTAAGCATTCCAAATTTTTGCTCCGAAAGAAGGCTCCATTTCACGCTAGTAGTGGAACAAACCTTTAATGCAGTGGTTTTCAACCTTTTCTGTACCGTGGCCTATTTTTTCAACACAAGTTAACTTCACAACCCACTTTGGTCAGCAAAATCAAATTCCCATCCCAAAATCATAGTGTTCTCTAAAAAAAAAAAAAAAAGGTATTCACTTGGAATTGCTATCAATTTTCCCTATTTTTGTCCCAAAATCATAGTGTTCTCTAAAAAAAAAAAGTCTTCATGTGGTTGACTGCACAGGACGCCAGAAAAATGCCTAAAAAATGGGACGGATGGCAAGCCTAATTATACATATATATTATACATATTGCTTTCATTTTGATTTATGCTCCATGGCCCACTAAAAAAACCACTGTGGCCCACTACTGGACCATGGCCCATAGGTTGAAAACCCCTGCTTTAATGGTTTAAGTCTCAAAAGCATAGCGTAGGTTGACAAGACGTTGGCTGTCTCACCGTCCCACGTGATTTTTTTCGTGTTAAATACCATAGTTTCGTTCTTTGTCGGTTTACAGATGACATTCAAACGTTATGTGAATTTTCGTTAATATTTTTTACCTTTAGTTTTGCTTTTTTGAATTTTAAATAATGTTCCATTTATTCATAATGAAATATGATCAGGCTAACAGTACGACAGCAAAAAAACAGAAAAAGTATATCATGTTTGTTTTTTTTTTCTAACGATTTTATTATACAATTAAAGGGAAAATGTCAGGTTTATATCAAACAACAAAATTTAGAAAACACGATTTGTTAAATTCATGTGCGAATGTGATATTATTTTTAAAGTTATTAATTCGCGGTTTCTCTAAAATTCTTGTCTATTGTTAAAGGATTACAGGCAGGGAAGGACCAGTTTAACATAGTATTGCTAAACCGTGAAACAATGCTTGAAGTCTATTACAGAAGACTCAATGAAAGCCACAAAGAGGAGGTGTCAAATTTCGTCGCAAATCATTATCTGCCGTTCGAAACAACCGTAAAAAGTTTCAAGTTGACCGATGACCAAATAAAAAGCTACGCTCAATATTGTACAGTAAGTTTTTCAATACATTTTTATCACGACCATGAAGAAAGAACAGTTTTATGCTTTACGAAGTTGGTGGCAACTGAACCTTTTACTGAACTTTTCATTTGCTAAACTTGTTAAATTGAATTTTGGGCGAGTTTATATAATTGTAAAGACAAATTTAGCAAATACTTCTGTACTGCGAATTTCGAAGGTGACTATTATTTCCTGTGCCCTCTTGTTTTGCAAATACTGCAAATGCAGTAGGGTCAAATGCAATGGGGCAAAGCGCAATTAAAAGGCCCTCTGTCTTCCCGCTTTCGGGGTCCTTGCATACAATGAATTAGAAATGCAAATAACAAAATAGTATTTATGAGAATTGCATGAATAAGCCGCTGAAAGCTATGCATTTAAAAAAAACAAACTGTTTTAAAAATTTTTTTAACCGTTGACAAATAAATTTTCACTGAAAAATGTTATTTAACTGCACTTAAAAATTGTGATCTAACAGCTAAGTTATGCAAAATAATCAGTGGTAATTTCAGATTTGCTGAACAAAGCTACTACAAAACTGCAGTTGGCTGTTGATTAACAGTTAAACAGGTTACATTAATCAAAAAAATGCTGCTTTCGATTAAAGATTAATTTTGTATGAAATTTAAATAAAAATGTTTTGATTTTTACAATTTATTTGAAAATTTTTTACAGTAATTAAATTGAATTATTAAAATTCATGTATTTAAACTAAACATTTAAATTTTAAATTTAATTTAAATAGTATTTAAATTCATATTATAATTTAGCCTAATAGCAAAAAATCAAGAAATGATCGGAAACTGTGAGGTTGTCCTGTGAGCCAGAATGACAAAAAGATATCACAATAACATGAACCATAAGAGTTGGGGTAACGGAAGTTGTTATTTTATACGAGTTTTCCGCGTTTTCAAACTCAGCTATTTTGATGATTGCTTGAATGTTTTTTTTTTCCAGGTCGTACTTCGTCAAAGTTTAAGTGTTGGCGCCTTTATTCAGAAGACACAACAGCTTTGTGGAGTAGTTCTCAATTCAAATCAGGATTTTGAGTTTTCAGACAAGGAGTTACAGCTCAAAGAAAATCTCCCTGCAGAAGTAAACTCACTTGTAAGAGTAAGTACGGCTTCGATCCTATTCCAATCGCATTTACAACAAACAAACTTTAACTTGATTTTCAATTGTTCAAATTCATAGTTTTTGTCAGTAGTTTTTATTGTCGTCTTGTTCATATTATTTGCTCGTAACATACGCACTATTCAACCAATAACTTTAGTGTTTCAAAATTAATACAAATCTTAAACTGTTCACTTCCTTTGGTTCTTGCCAAATTAAATTACTTTATTCAGGCTTTGTTGCAAATTTTTTGAAAATATCAAATAAATTTGATGCTTCAATTACTAAAAGGTTTTCAAAAAAGCAACGTTTGTGCTGCGATAAAAAAATTCCGTATTTGTCGGTAAGATTTGGTGTGGCAAGTTAAGTATCGCGCTGCCACTATACCAATTTAAAACGAAACATAAAATTTTAGATGGAAGACTTCCTTGAAACGTTCTTTTATGAATTATTCGGACAAAGGTTTTTGTATTTGGAAGTTATAGCAGTTGACAAGAAATATTCTAATCTCGGAATCGGCATGCAACTGACAAAAAAGTAGTTTAATCTATTTAGCGAAGGAGAATACATCTATTTGAATTCAATGGCTGACTGCGTCACCAACACGTGATTTGAAAATACTCAAGTTTGTTGATCTATTTAAATGCGTTCTCAGATTCACCAGCCTGTTTTGTAGAAAAGCACGTTATACTGTATTTCCCAAGTGCAGTGCTACATTCGATGCGATTAATAAGTTGATTATTGATATGATTTGTCTTGTATCTTTGACGTAGTTTTGTCTTGTATCTTTGACGCAGTTTGTTTCTGTTGTGATATTGTGCAATAGATGACGTAGTGTTTTCTGAAACGCTCTAATCTTAATCAGCGCCTTCTGCTCGAACAATTATTGGACACGCGCATCTCCAAGCATAATTGTTAACAGTTAAATATGCGCCTTTACTTCGGTTCTTCAGTCAGTTCGAAGTATCAAGCTACTACAGCAAACGAACTAAAAAGCATTCTATTTTCAATACGGTTGTTTTTTGGCTAAGTACTTTTGTGAATATTTAATTATTGTTTTTTAATAAACCTGTGTATTCGTGCAAAGATACAACAGGCAAAAGTGGCGACGAGGATTCAAGAAACTCAACTGCGTCAAGAAAGAAAAAAGAAAATTTGTTGATTTTGCATTACAGCTTGAATTGTCGACAATGAGTGAAATTTCTGAACTGATTTTGTTGTTAAATAAGCAACACCAAGAGCAAATGACAGTTTTACGCGACGAGCAGAACAAGCAACACCAAGAGCAAATGACAATGCTTCAAGAGCAGATAAAAATTTTACAAAGCAGCTTGAACAAACCGCGAGAAAATGTTCCAACACCGATGGCAAGTTTTCAACCATTCGATTCCACATCTGAGTTATGGACTGATTATTTGGCAAGGTTCCGAACATTCGTCACTGCTAACTCCATTCCCGACAACAAGCAAGCACAAATTTTTCTTACCAACCAATCTAACTCGGTTTACAAAATGCTTAGCAACTTAGCGGCTCAGCAACAACCTGTCAAAAGCATACATGAGCTAACGATGAATGATATTCAGACGTTTATGGCAGAGCAGTTTGACCCAAAACGATTTGTTGTCAGAGAACGTTTCAAGTTCTGGTCTGACATGAAACGCAAACCTGGCGAAACTATTCCTGAACTGGCAAGCAGAATACGACAAGATGCAGCTACGTGTGATTTTCAATCCATTAAAGATCCTTTAGATGAAGCCTTGCGAACTAAATCCATCTGTTCAGTAGATAACGAAGCAGTTTTGAAGACACTCTTCAAGCTCAAGGACGATGAACTGATGTTTAGCAACGCCATCAGAGTGGCTCAAGAAGTGGAAGAAGCAGCCAAGGTAGCAAAGGAAACCGTACACGGTCAACCTTCTACGTCGGTGCAAAAACCGCCTGCTTCAGGTGTGGAAATTCTGGACATTTTAGCAAAGCTTGTCCCCACATTAAAGCTATTTGCAGCTTCTGCAAGAAAACAGGTCATCTGCAATCTGTATGCATGTCTCGACTAAGAGATAATAAGCTTGTGAAACAACAGATAAAATTGGTGCACAAAGTCCAATGTTCTGTTTCACCCATCTATCAAACTATTAGACTTAATGACCGCAGAATTAAGTTTGAAATTGATAGCGGAGCCAGTGACACATTTTGCTGTGAAGCGACGTGGCAAACGCTGGGTAAACCCACTCTACAACCTGTAACAATTCAATATCAAGTTGCTAAAGGTAGCCCGCTACCCCTCCCTCATCTTCATTCCTAACCGTTCTACCTTGACTGTACTCCCGATATACTCGTTTCTAATCTTGTGCTTTCTCGTCACTCCCATAGCAAACCTCAACATTCTCATCTCTGCAACTTCCGTCTCTTCCACTTGTTTCTTTGTGACCGCCACTGTCTCAAGTTCATACACCATTGCTGGTCTTATCACTAAACTGTACACTTTTCCTTTTACTCAAGCTGGTAACCTACTGTCGCAGATTACTCCCGATACTTTTCTCCATTCGTTCCATCCTGCCTGCACTCTCTTCTTTACCTCCCTCTCACAATTACCACTTTCTTACACCGTTGATCCCAAATTCTTAAATTCCTTTACCCTTGGCACTTTTGTATCGTCCATCTTCACTGTTTCGTCGTCATTTCCTCCATTTATGCACAGATATTCGGTCTTTGACCTACTTACTTTCATCCCTCTTCTTTTTAATACATATTTCCATAATTCTAGTCTCCTCTCCACTTTTTCCCTGGTCTCTTCGCAAATTACAATATCATCATCATCGTCCATGGTGGTATCCATGGTGGTAATTCTAGCCTCCGCTCCACTTTTTCTCTGGTCTCTTCGCAAATTACAATATCATCATCATCGTCCATGGTGATTCTCTCCTTACTTCATCCGTTAGCCTGTCCATTATCACTGCAAACAGGAACGGACTTGACGCTGATCCCTGGTGCAGTCCAACCTTGACCTTGAAACTTTCTGTAGTTCTTACTGCACACCTCACCACTGTTTCGCTTCCCTCATACATATTGTGTACAAGTCGCACGTACTTTTCCACTAATCCTGATTTTCTCATACAGTACCACAGCTCTTTCCGCGGAACCCTGTCGTAAGCTGTATCTAGGTCTACGAATACATAATGTAGCTCTCCTTGACCTTTCCTGTACTTTTCCATCAACATTCTTAAGACAAACATGGCATCGGCAGTTCCCTTTCCTGGCATAAATCTATATTGCTGTTTGCTGATCTCTTCTCTATTCCTTAGCCTGGCTTCAATTATTCTTTCCCATACCTTCATTGTGTGGCTCATTAGCTTTATTTCTCTGTAGTTTCCCCTTTGTTTTTATAGATTGGGATAAGCAAACTCCTTATCCATTCTTTTGGCATCCGTTTATCCACTAATAGTCTGTTGAACAGTCTGGTCAAAAATTTTATACCCATCTTTTCTATGAACTTCCAAACTTCTACTGGCCACTCATCTGGCCCAACCGCTTTACCTTTTTTTCATTCTTTTTAGTGCGTTCTTTACTTCTTCTCTACTGATGCAATTTACCTCTTCGTTAACCAATTTTGCTTCCTCTGTCCTAGGCTCTCTGTTATTTTCCTCGTTCATCAGTTTCTCAAAGTAATCCTTCCATCTCTTTAACTCTGCCTCCGAATTTACCATAACATTACCGTATTCATCCTTCATAACCCTCACATGCTGTACATCTTTCCCTGCTTTGTCTCTATGCCCAGCCAATCTGTACAACTCCTTTTCACCTTCTTTTGTTTCCAATATAGCGTACAAATTGTCGTACGCACGTCCCTTCGCCATCGCAACTGCCTTCTTTGCCTTTTCTTTGTAGATCTTTTTACATCTCTGATTTTGTCCCATGCTTTCTTTGCCTCTTTCTTTTCTTTTATACTCTCCTGAACGTCCTCATTCTATCACCATGTCTTCCTATCTCCTTTTCGTTTCCCAAATGTCACTCGCAGTACCGTTTCAGCTGTTTTTCTTAGCGTTTCTGCTGTTTTGTCCCACTCATCAGGTAACCCATCCTTGCCTCTCAAAATTCTGATCACTTCTTATCTAAACGCTTCTTGACAGCTTGTCTCCTTCAGTTTCCACCATCGTATCTTTGCATGTACTTTCTCTGCTTTTTTCTTTTTCACCATGAGAGCCATTTTGCATACCACCATACGGTGCTGCTTTGCGACGCACTCATTCATTATTACCTTACAATCGCACATTTTCTTCACGTTCCTCCTTCTACACATCGCATAATCTACTTGGGTACTTTTTCCGCCACTTTTATACGTCACCCTGTGTTCATCTTTCTTCTTGAAATAAGTGCTGACAATCGCCAAATTCATCCTTTTCCCAAAATCGACAACCATTGATCCTTTCTTATTTCTTGTTTCAGCACCGTACCTCCCCATTATTTCCTCATCCCCTATGTTTCCTTCGCCCATATGTCCATTAAGGTCTGCACCTAGAACTATTCTCTCCTCTTTTGATACACTTTTTGTCAACCCATCCAGATCTTCCCAAAAATTATTTTTCTCCTCCATGCTGTTGTTAACCTGTGGAGCATATGCGCTTACTATATTTAAAATGGACCCTTTTACCTTCAGCTTCATGGCCATTAGTCTGTCTGACACCCTCTTTACCTCCAGAACACTTTCAGCCAACTCCTCCCTCACCACCATCCCTATCTCATTTTTTCTTCCATCAGCTCCGTTGTAAAATAGTTTGCATCCACCTCCAATGTTCCTTGCTTTACTGCCTTTCCACTTTGTTTCCTGTAGGCACAATATGTCTACTACATTCCTTCGCTCGATCATGTCTGCCAGCTCTCTTCCCCTTCCAGTCATTGTTCTAATATTTAAGGTACCCACCCTTATGAGTGAGCGTTTTCTTTTCCACAATTCCTGCTGCCTCTTCACTCGCTTTCCTCCTCTCTTTCTCCTCTTATTTTCACTATCTTTAGCAGTAGCATAATTTCCACAGGTGCCCTGCTGTGCGACACTTGAGGCGGTCGTTGGTAACCCGGGCCGCGACCGATCCGGTATGGATTTATTAGCAATACGCATTTGTACAATATGGCAAAAAAGTTTTACGTCGGATGCCCTTCCTGCCGCAACCCTCCCCATTTATCCGGAATTGGGACCGGCATCAAGAAACACAGGAATGTGCCTCTGATGGCTGGGATCGTAATAACAAAAATTTTAAAAATTTGAGTTTTTTTGTGATACATACGTTTGTGTACTTATGAAGAAGAAAAATAATTACAACATTATTATTACGAGCGTATTATTATTTTTTTATCTCTATATTTATCCTCCTGACTCGCAGGAAAGCGTCTTGAGCGATACGTAGGTCAAGCAATTACCCCGACCTGCTTCCGGAGATGCCAAGATATTGATGTCCGCTTGAAATTTTTAATAGAAATATGAATTTAATTTGGAACTGCTTGTCAAGACCACCAAACAGAACAAAGTGCCGTAAAATATCTTTCCCAAAAACATACAGATGGAATTCTCTAGTATAAACAAGCTTTTGGGCCCATAAGAAACAAAAGTAGTTTTTGGAAAAAATTATCATAAAAATTTATTTATACTTTACAAGTAAGCTCACTAATAAAATAAGATTGTGTTATAAGTAATATAGAATAAAAAAAACTTACACTAAACGTCTTAAAATCTCAAAATAAAATGTCCGACACAAATATACAAAAATATTTTTTTATATTCTTTTCATTCAATTAACCTAATTTGAATTTAGTGATATGGTAATATTCTTTTTTAAAAGCATGTCGGAGAAAA
Organism: Diplosoma virens; assembly: GCA_963680785.1. Taxonomy (NCBI): domain Eukaryota; kingdom Metazoa; phylum Chordata; class Ascidiacea; order Aplousobranchia; family Didemnidae; genus Diplosoma; species Diplosoma virens. Next base: position 23,707,718 of record OY796886.1, read on the forward strand.
TATAAGCTGTATTAAACATACATTTTTGGAGTAAAAATAACCGTCAAAAATTTTGTGTTTGAAAAGTGATTGGGCAATCAACTTATGGCAAATTAACATAAGGTAGGAGTTTCAGAGTTGTATTGGAGTTGTAGTTGACTATTTCGGAAAAAGTAGCTTAAGACTAAGCTGGCACACGTCGCATTCTTCACCAATTTTAACGTAGATTTTTAATGCACACGAACCAGCAACTACTTATTTCATTATCCGATAAGTCTCTTCTTAATTGGTTCGGAGCATCAATTTTTTAGGAAGCTTTTTTTGAGATATTTTGCTTACCCTGGCAAACCATCCAAAGCGAGCTTTTCACTTTTAACAAACAACTGCTTGAAGTTTAAACAGATTTTAAAATCTCAGAGCTATTATAACGAGAAGAGAATCACACCTTTGCCAACCCAAACCAATTCTTCTAGTAATTACGCCCGACCCAAGACCATATGTGAGAATGAGGTCAAAAGTTGATTAAAGTATATAGAGTTTTTCTTTCTAAGACCATTCTAAAAATTATTCAAAACTTGCTTTGTCATTTTGAATGTTTATAGTAGGGGTGGCCAATCGTTTTTTACATGGAATTTTATGAGAACAAGAAAATATTATGTAGGGCGGACCTAAAGGCCTTGCAAAAGTCTGCATGTTATCAACTGTTTTTCTTTATATAAAGGAGTAAATCGTATTGCCTTGATAAGTTGGTAAGATTGATAAGGGTATAGGCTTATGTTATAACTAAACGATGAAAAACAGAGAAATGAAAAAGAAAGATTACCTCAAATCAGAAAATCTCGCCAAACCAAACACACCGATTTCAATCAAGAAACACTTAGAATTTCACGCCTTATTGAAAACCTTGCATTCAGCATGTATCTTTTTTAGTAGACATTTGTGGGGCGACATTTGTTGCGACCCTTGTAACGTGCTAACTACAAGGTCAATTTAGTAACATGCAGTAGTTACTATCTCAAAGCCTATATGCGAAACGTAAAAAAATCACTTCAATATAGAAGAAATACACAGTCAATTACGCTTGGATTAGAATAAGAAAACACGTTTATTTTGCAATTTCTTATGAACCATTTGCGGGTCGGTCAGAGTCAACAAAGTACCGCATGCGGCCTGCGGGCCATTAGGTGAACAGGTCTGGCCTGTATTCTATTTTAGTTTTGCCTTTCGTCACGCGTGAATGTAATTTCAATATTTTGAAATTTTCAACTTGCGGAAATCCAACAGATCAGGTTTTATCGAAAGAAAAAGTATTTCAGTTTATGCTCTTGCAACTCTTTTGAACGCACACAATAGAAGCCAGATAAGACCAGCATTATCTTTAGCTAAATTACAAGTAGAAGATACGGAGAATCTTAAATGTAAACGTTACAAAAGGGCCGGAATTTAGTTAACCTCTATACTTTACTCATGCATCTTTTTTAAAAAATGATCGGCGAAAGATATGTTTAGATTACGATTTTGATCAGTGATGACTTTTGTCAATTTTTTATTTTACTGATAAATTTTTTAAAAATTTGGTTGGCAGAAAGAGAAGTCCGCTATATAAACTTTAAAATATTCATTGTATAGTTCATGATATTCGAAAGATTAGCGAGTTTTGTTGTGAAATAAATTTGGTTGTTCCCCCTGAACAAAACCAAAGTTGCGAGCTTGTTCAGGAATACCGAGAAATTACTTTTTGTTAAACTTCTTTCATTTGAACAATCACTTCACTTTGTTTACTCTGTTTCAAACACAAAAAGAGTTATTGAATTTTGTCTTTGTTCAGAGACCTCGCACGTCGATTCCTTCTGAGAATACCGAACGGTTTTATTTTCTTATTTATTTAAAACGAATTTTTTAATGTATATCCGTATACCAGTAGTTCTTTTTTAAGTTTGAAAAGATTGAGCTATATCATGTATTCTCCTATTTTGATGTAAATGTAACTTCTCGTTACGTTTAAGCTTACACTTTGTAATGCTTTTTATTAAGCTTCTGTTTTATTTCAGCGAGAACGTACTTACAGCTATTTTTACACTTGAAGTAATCTGGTGTAAAATGTGTAGCCTAAAGGTTAGTAATTAAATAAAAACATTATAGTTTCTTTTGAAAATTAGATAAAGTTAAAAAGAATTTTAATGTATTTTTGCCGCGTTATTAAATGAATTTTTTGGTTAGGCACAAACACAAAGAAATGTTTCACGACGTAACGTTTGTACTAAATACTCAATGAAAAAAAGCATTTAAAATTTAATGATTCTATGTTTGTCACGTTGGGCCCTTGCATTACTGTACGGTATTTTCCAAATTATTGTTTGAGAAATATACTTTGATGTAGCATAATTTGGTTGACTTGCTTTTCATTGTTTCGCCTGTCAGCATACCTACTCGAAAAGTCTCGAAACCTGACTCTGTTTAAATGCAGTTTAAATCCATAAAACGTGTTTACTTTCTTTTTAACGACCGTTAGCTAGCTTTACCCGACGATAAGATTTCCCTTAGGGTTAAAAAAATTAATTATAACGAACCCGAATTAACAACGTAATCGTTTTTTTGCTTTCTACATTTCCAGCATTCAAAATAGGAAATTTTCTTAAAAGCCAATCGGGAAAGTTAATATACAGTAATCTCCCATACAGACACACGATTAAAGTTATTGACAGCAATCATTCGAAATTCTTACCAAGACAAATATTTGCAAAACCTTGGGTCACATACCGGAAAGTCAACGACAGAGAAAAAAATCAATATTCACCATAAAGCCGAAACGGACGCTTCGAAGTTTGACGACATTGGTTTCCTGATCAAATATTTTGTACAAAATACAATGATAAAAGGAAAATATGAAGCTTGGCCACTTAAAAAATGTCCGCTAGTCCGACATTTCTGATCTCGCTAGTTTTTAAAAAATTTTGTAAGGGCAAAATTTCGGGATCAAGTCAAAAGTAAGGAACCCTGAATCGTCAGGGTTTCTCAAACTTGACGTGATATAATTTGGGTTCCTTGAAATTGATAGGTAAATATTTAAATTTCATAAACTTATCTTGAAATGCTTATGAGTCTTTTTCTATGTCGCTTTGCTTAAAATTAAGATAGACCCGAATGGTGCGCGACGCTTGGTTGCCAGCCAAATCTGCTCGAATTATTTGACAAACACACTATATTTTTATTGTGCACTAAAAAATTTTTAAAGTGTACGCTTGTTAAGAAAAAAATAAAGATAACAGATTATAGGTTGGGAACCTGCGACCTTCATAATCATTTTAAAAGTAATGGAATTACGTGTGAATGACTACTATCGATAATAAAATACTTTTTTTATTTTAGAGATCGCTACATTTTAGAGACAAAAATTAAAAAATTCGAAATGCTGTAAAAGTGAAGACTTTTTTCAGGGATCACTACTTTTTGGTGACGAAAATCAAGAAACACGAGACACCTTTAAAGTGTTGACGTTATTTTCTCGAGTATTTCAGCTTAAACGACCTCCTTTGTACTGCCATTGACGACTCCAGGACTTTTTTGCTACTCGGGGTCGTGTTGATACTGATACTACAAATTGCCAATACACCACAACTACACAGTGGACTATTACTGCAGGTCAAAGATAGTGGCTAAAATTTTGTAATAAATTAAAATATATGGCGGCTAAACTATAAACTGTTAGTTATTTACTCGGACTACTCGGGCTCAGCTGAGTCGCTCTACTGCCTAATATAAATATGGCCTCTAACAATAAAAAGGTTTCCCACCTCTGTAATAGGTTGATTAAATTAATTATTATTATAAAACTATTTGGATATTCTATTTGAATAAGATTTAACTGAAGATGACTCAATGTCGCAATCGATTTTAAATTAAAATAATAAAAGTAAATTTTAACAAGTTTTGGACTGATTCTCATCTGCCAAAGTGAAGAATTTTAAATTAATTATGAAACAATTTCTGGAAAATTTTTTATTTAATTAGATAGTTTGAGTTCAATTTGTGTTTGATGTTTATTTTAATTTGTGTTTTACTTAACTATATAGAAATTGAGGTAAACGTCTAAAATTTTGGGTTCCTTAAAGTTGACATGATATGATTTGGGTTAATTGATTTTGACTTGATTCGGTAGTCCTTTGGCTGAAAAGCATATACTGTATTTATTCGATTGTAAACCGTCCTTGAAAGTACATTGCACGAAATGGCAAAATAAAATTATTATAAACCTCCCTTGAAAGTAAGCCGCACCAACAACTATAAAACTTAAGTTCTTCAACTTATTCTTGTAAATCACGTGGTAGTGTTTGTCCAATAGTCGTTCGTCTTCTGAAGAAAAAATTAAATCGGCTCATGAAATTCTGCAACCAACCACGAGGTGCTACGAAATCGGTGAAGCCACTTTCATCTACCATTTGTTTAGCTCAAACAATAAAAACTACCGATAATTAACCTAGTTTTTCAATGGTAGTTACGCTTCAATAGTTCTCAATTCGTAGCGAGTGTTTAGAATGTTCACTTTTAAGGTCGTTATACTTTGTTTGAATTTTCTTTTCACTGAAATGCTGCGATAAAAAAAAAATTGTTAACCACCCTTGAAAGTAAGCCGCACAAAATAATAGCAGAAAACAATGTAAGCCGCGGTTTACAATCGGATAAATACGGTAGATGCATAAGCCAACTCTTTTTTAAGATAGATTTTTTTTATTTAAACACTTTGCGATTCTAATTGAAGTTTTGATTTATTGAAAGAAAAATCTCCACAACATATTAATTGTTTTAATTTCTTTCAGGTTTAATACAAAAATCACTTTTAACTATTTTGTCTTTTGAAAGATATCACGAAAAAAATTGTTTTCTTAAAAATACCGTTTTGGATGACAATGACAATGCCAGAAGTGCGTTACAGAACTCTAAATAAAAGCGACGAAAAAATTGTCTCGAGTTTTGTGGCAAAACATTATCTACCATTCGAAACCACCGTCAAGTATTCGAACCTTAATGACTATGAAATTGACACATACGCGCGCTGTTTCTCGGTGAGTTTTACAGATATCACAACGTAACGAAAAAGAAAAATAATAACTTTTAATTTACTGCATGTAACATCACCAGGTTGTTCTCCGGCAGAATTTAAGTATCGGAGCTTTTGTTCAAAATCAACAAGTGCTTTGTGGACTGGCTCTCAACTCAAACCAGGACTTTAAGTTTCAAGACCATGAGCTCGAATATAAAGAAAGACTTCCAGCAAAAGTCAGGCTTCTCAACAGAGTAAATGCCTTTCTTGAAATAAATCGCGTTTTTTTTTCTCATTTTTTATTCAACATTTTTTTAATGTTTTACTTTGTTTTTCTTTTTAGATCGCAAGATTAACGGAAATCTTTTTCCATGAACTGGAAGAACAAAAGTTTCTGTATTTGGAAGTTGTAGCTGTTGACGAGATGTACAACGGTTTTGGAATTGGCACAGAACTCGCTCAAAGGTAGACTACAGTTGCCTGTTGATTAATGTAACGGTACGTTTTTTTAAGTTTAAAAATAGCTTAATTGCCACATGCGAATCATGTTGAAAAGTTAATAAGGTCAAGGAGTTATGATGTTTTAAACAATTTGAGTTGTAGTTGTACGCATCTCAAACGCCGTGGTCGGTTTTTAATTTTTAAATATTTTTCTGGTCATTTTGTTTAGAAAAAACAAACCCCAAATATTGGTCTAATTAGAAGGTTTTGTTTTTAGTCGGAAACAGATAAGTAACATTTGAAAATGTACGATTGCCAAAGTCATTTATTAGCAGGCCTACGACTCAACAAAACAGAACAGAATAGGTTTGTTTTTCGATGTGAATATAAAAAAAAAAGGCAGCAAACAATCATGTTGTGAACTAACAATATGCGTCAACAGTGTGTGCAAAAGACTTTAAAATTACCAAAGAGCTGGTCCTCGCGTCTGCACACACTCTCAGCTAAATAAAAATTTACAAAAAAAGCAAAAACGCTTCTTCCAGGACAACAAACAAACAAAACTAGAAAATTGAACTAAGACAAAAAATTTAATAAATTAAGAAAAACTTAAAAGCAAAAATTTTTTATTCAATATTGCAGCTTTTTTTTTGTTAGAAAGCGCATTCACTTACTTTTGACAAATTATTCGTTAGAGAAGGTTTAACGAAAGAGTGCACTCCAAAGTTTAAAAGTCTGAGTCAACTTAAAAAAATTTTTTTTGCCAAGCAAGGTAAAGGCAAGCACAAATTATTCTTATTTTATGGTTTAGATCTATCAACATGGCAATCGATAATAGACTTGATAAAATCATTACCTTTGATACATCTCCGAAATCTCTTTCAATTGATCAAAAGCTCGGAATGAAAGTCAAGGCTAAAATCAACATGCTTGAATACGAAGATGTCGTGACGAAAGAAAAGCTTTTCCAAGACTGTGATCTTCCTGAGTTTTGGATGTATGTGATGCAATTGTCGCTGAAGAAAAAAAGCAAGTTATGATTGGGTTGTTAGTTATACCTTATTGAAACAAAGCATGGTTTCATCGACTTATTTTGAAGAATGCCCGCTGTCTAAATTTTAGACTCAAAAATTAAGAAAAGCAGAAACCTGCTCGTTGGAAATCACCGCGGAGCCGAAATAACTTTGTAACTAGCTAGCAAGTTTATAGCCTATTTGGAAAAAGAACTTTATCATTTTTCGAAGTTTTTGTGAATAGTGATTGGTTAATTTGATTTTTATTCCAACAAACTATTGCGGTGTAAGCCTTTAAAAATACCACAATATTTGATGGGTATTTTCACCTTTTTACTTAAATTTCTATCCCTTTTCGGACTCAGTTACAATGCTTTTGAACTGAAAAAAAGCGTGATGCTCTCAGTAGTTATCTGGCAACACCGATGCCGCGATCGTTTACATCATCCTTTACATGTAAGAAATAAAAAGTTTTGAATGATTCGCGTGGTATTTTTTAAAATGACGTAATTTGAAATAGAAGAATGGTGTTTCAAAAAAGAATTATGCGAAGAGAAGACCAAAAAAAATTTTTCACAAAAAGAATTGAATGGTGCCCTCCAACATATAAAACCAGGTAAAGGTCTGGGCCCCGACTCCATCTTCCAGAAATTGTAATTTATGCTGGAGCTGATTTGAAGTCCTGCTTACGTAACTTTCTTTCTTCCTGCTTGAGCAAAATTTATAAAACACGAAGAAGAGCGCTTGTAGTCGCGATCCCAAAGCCGATAAAGCCTATAAAATGAGGAGAAACCAAAGAGTTATCGACTAATATTTTTGCTCCGTGCCCCATAAAAGATCCTCGAAAGGCTTACTTACATCTGCGTCAAATTAATATTGAACCATTGCTCCGTATGGAGCAGGCTGGGTTTTGAGGTGGAATGTCAGTTACCGCAAACAGCTTGAGTTAAACTCAATCGCCTGCGCATTGGTGTTCGGTGATTTTAGTCGTCCATGCGCAAATGAGGTCTCGTCCTTCAACGGATTGCGAGTGCGATGTTGCCGAACAAGTCGCAGATCACGTCCTAGCAGTGCGCCTTATACATTGGGTGCCACATGGAGTACGAGACATGACGCCTTTGGATGATAAAACTCGATGCTGGCTCAACACCATCGCTATCAGCATCTGATCCGGGAAACATAACAGCTTACGATAGTAAAGAGATAAACTCTCTAACCCAGTTCTGTTTGTATCTGATCCGGAGTGAATGCCCTTTCATTGGACGACGACCAAAAAAAGATCTTCATTAAGTTTGAAGGCAAAAAATTGCTTAGGCCTATGAAAATAAAGACAAAAAAAATGGTCTTAAAATTTAGCCATGGTGTTTTATTTGCTTGACCCAGAAATATTTTTATTAGACCAGAATATTCTTCGGCTTGAAAAGGTTGAAGGCCTCCGGTTTACATGAATGGATTAGAAAAATGAACACTATCAAGACAGCTATAAAGCTGTGTTCAATGACGTCACAGTCTGTTTTGATTTTAATTTTTATATGGACTAAGGCTCGTTCCCACTACGAGCGTGGAATGAAGCAATCTTTGTTTCTTCTACTGACTTTTTTTGTTTCGCTTAGCGCTTAAGCGCGAAAAGAAGTAAAAAAATCAATAAAACCAACAAAAATCCACGCTCGTAGTAGAAACGGGCCTTTATGCCTATAAAGCTTCGATGCTGTTGGGCAATGAATGCTTGGTTATTATTCTTAGTTAAGTTATTCGAACATTTAGATTAAAACCTGCTAGATCAAGCATACAGATTAAAAAACCTAGCGGCTACACTAATTTAAGTCAATACTTAGCCTCCCAGAGCTCTGGCGCAATCACTCAAAAAACAGCCATTAGGTTTGGTCAATAAAATGAAATCATGCTTATTTGGTTGTTGCTTGTTTTTTGTCTTGGAAAAGTAAATAGATTGTTATACATACAGTACGTATATACAATGATCGTAATTATGACATCACATGAGTCGTGATTATTTAAAAAATTTGAGATGATTATTATAATTTTATGCAACCCAAGTAAACACTATATTGACCAATATCTGCTATGTTGTGTTAAAAACGTTTCTGCATTAAAACGTTTTCGAATTGTGTTTTTTTCTTCATCGCTCATTGTAAAATAGAATAAAATTATTCAGAAAAATCTTTTTTTTTTTAATGGGAGATTCGATATGCACCTGCTATATAAGGTGAATGCTGGCCGACAAAAGAGACGTAGAGGAGGTATTATTGTATGCAAAACATTATATAGTGCAAGCCCGTGATGGATATTGGGTGAAGCGAGTGAGGCAGTTGCCTCGGGCCCCCCTTTTTTAAAAATACCGCATATAGTTTCCATTTTGCTGTATATTTTTTTGGAGATTACTATAAAGTTGGGACCAAAAGTGGGAAATTCGAGATCGATTCGAAGTGAAGACCTTTTTTTTGAGATCTCGATGATTTTGGGAAAAAAATAAGGAATTACGAGATCAATGGGGAGCTTTTTTTTAAGAGCACCAATTTTTTGGGAATCCTTGCCTCGGGCCCCTAACTTTGAATATCCGTCACTGGTGCAAGCATGTCAAACTTGCGGCCCGCGGGCCGCATGCAACTCTCGGCGCTAATAGTTGCGGCACGCAGAACTGTCATTTCTTATGAATTTTTTTTTGAGATATCTTTAAAAATTTGAGAGACCATACACGGTTTCAACAATTTTGGCAGATTTTTTTCAATCCGAACAACTTGAGAACAATATATCTATTAATTTAAAATCTTTGTGGGGTATTAAGAAATACAACAATTTTGTTTAACTCTTTTAGAATAATTCTAAAAAACTTTTGATTTTTATAGATTAAGACCAATTCGTGCCAGTTTCATTTCCTATTGCGTATGATGCTGCCAAGCTAATGAATATAACCGAATGGAAGAGCTAAAAATTAAGTCTAATTTTGTACTAAAGGTAAAGTAGGCTATAACAGGGGTGGGCAAAATTTCTAGCTCGAGGGCCGATTCAGAAGTTGAATTTGATCGCGGGCCGCACTAATTTTTACAACGTGAATCCGTGCCTCAGACTTACACGAAGACTAAAAAAAAAAAGATTTTTATTTTGGTTTGTAGCACCATTCTTAGAGATGAAGACAAAAAAAGTCTTTACTTTGTTTTGATTGATTAGTTTTATCCATAGCTGTTTGAGGTGGAGACCTTTTTTTCAAAGATCACTACTTTTTTAAGTCGAAAATTAAGAAATCTGAGACAGTTTCAAAGTAAAGACCATTTTTTGGTCTGCACCTTAATTTTGAAACAAAATTTCTTCTCATTTCCGTAAATTACTAGAAAATCATGATTTGAGCAAACTTCATCAAATTTGGGCAAAACTGTATTCCTCCCCAAACATTTTTTCGACTGGTACGCCTTTGGTTTTATCATTCATGAAGATGAAAACCAAAAAATGTCTTTACTTTACCTTTTTACACTGTTCATCTTGAATATTTGGCGGGCCGGATAAAATGGCTTGGTGAGCCAGATTCGGCCCGTGGGCCGTAGTTTGCTCATGTCAGGGGTGTATTAAAGTTGAAATATTTGTGTTTTATTTTTATCTGCAAAACAATCGACATATTAATAACACGTGCATACGTATTTACATTAAAATCATGGGTTTGTTTCGGTCAATGTTTGTAAACAATTATTTCTAATTTAGATTGTTACAATTTTTCAGAGAAATAGATAGTCAATATTGTGATTACAACCACTTTTGAACCTAGCATTGAAAATCTATTAGCCTAAGCAAAAAACGATGTCAAGCATAGGAATAAGCATTGGTACATAATCACGTATTGAATACCAAACAACAGTCCTTCCCGGTAAGCCGCATCCACATCAAGTGAATCAGGCGGCAACAAAGTCTTTGCGAATTTGTTCGTCAAAGCAATGTGGTAACTCCATTTGGCCTTGCAGAAGTTCCATCGCTTAGCAGGCATGTTTGGCACTGACAAAGCAAACCTTGGTAGTGTGATAAGCGAAGATCGATGTTATGACCGTGGGAACTTCTCAAGAACACGTCTATCTGGTAAGCGACTGTAAGGACCTACGGTATCAAAAGCTAGATCTGGATTGGTGCCAGTGTTCCAGCGGCCAACCCGAATACCTGCGCTTAAGTAAAGCTGTGTCTATTTTTTTTTATTTGTTCCAGTTCACGAAATGCTATAGTTTGCCGCGAGATCGAAGTTTTAATACAGTTAGTTCCAGCTAAGTTCGATTTGATTCTTTTAAAAACCTCACTCAGCATACAGACAGAGACACTATCTCGAACTGTAAAGAATGTATTTACAAAATCCATAAAGCTTGATCAGTTCACTAAAAACTCAGCTCCCGCGCTTCTCCAACTTTAAAACGATTCCAGCACGACAACTTACTAATTCGCCCGATAAAAAAATAATTCTATCTCTCTATAACAGTGCTTCTCAACTCCTGGGTCGCGACCCAAAAGTGGGTCACCATTTAATTTGATTGGGTCGCCAACAACTGTAATTGTGTAAAAGTAAAATCACTACTTTTTACTAACGAAAATCAAAAAATTTAAGACAGATTCAAAGCGAAAGCCTTTTTTTCATTTTTAATTTTTCATTTTATCTCTATATTTATCCTCCTGATTCAAAGAAAAGCGACGAAGACGCTGATACATAGGGCAAACAATTACTCCGATCTGCTTCCGGAAATGTCAAAATATTTCTGTCCAGTTGAAATTAGTTATTTTGTTTTTTTTGTTTTATAGAATTTAGAAAGACTGAAATTTGAATTATTGACTGAAATTTAGAAAGCAGGGAAAGTGCCATAAAGTGTCTTTCCCAAGGACACAATAGAATGAGGGTAGTAGGTTTTAAACCGAGACCATATTGATTACAACCACGGCGCTCTAACCACTTGACCACACTTTTTTATAGAGATCATAACGTTTTTCAGACGAAAATCGAGAAATCGGAAATAAACTCAAAGTGAAGACCTTTTTTTTGGAAATCATTGCGTGTTTGGGAAAAAAATCGAGATTTTTATGTTTGCAATAAAGTCTGTGAAAAAGATTGGGTTTGTTATCAATTTTTCTTCCAAAACTTTTGAATCAACTGGGATCCAAACTTTGTTATCAATTTTTGTTTAAGATTTGGATCGCTACCAAAAAAAGTTGAGAAGCACTGCTCTATAGAATTAATCTCCAAAAACACTGGCGCAAAACGATTCCAACACTTGTCAATCAACTCAGCTGAAATTTCGAATTTTAAACTGGAATTTCAACAAAAATTTAAAATGCAATTTAACTGGAATGACTGAAATGACCGGAATCTAACTGGAATAAAATACAAACAACATTTACACATACTGTATACTGTATAAGATCACGTCACATGATGACCCAATTTTCCCGAATACGAATGAATTTACGTGAAGGTCGAAGTTAAGAAGTAGTTGAGTTTATCTTCGATCATCGTTCGCATTTAACGAAAACAGCCAATCAGAAAATTGGGACGTGACGGATTAAGTAATCAGTCTTAATCAGTAATACCCAAACAATTGAGAAACACCTAGGCCCTAAAGTCACGTGCTCTTAATCTGATTGACACGTGCTTAAAGTTACAATTGACAAAACGAACAATTAAAACAATAATAAAGCAGCTTGTAAATAAGTTAAACTAATTGAGCGGGGGTTTTACCGACTGCAATTATTTCTAGGCCATGAAAATATTACGTCATAATAAAAATTTAAATTACCGAAAAAAGACAGAGAATTAACTATAGGTTTGTGAAGTTAAAATTATTGCGAATGAACTGTGACAAAGACTATTAATACTTACCCAGCCAATCAAGCACTCACCGTCCGGGCGGTTATCATGGTAACCGCAATCAACGTAATGGCAGTTGAAATCGCTGGCATAAGGAGAGAGGTGAGGAAACACTGAGAGATTTAGGGATTGCAGCCGCATTGCTGAAGGTTTGTAGACGTTGACTATTTTATAACCATCAACGTCCACGCACAACCACTCGATCTTCCGATGTAATGAACGCGGAATACTGCGAGAATACATCCAGGCTCCGTGCTTCATACCCAGGACAATGCCAGGCCTGTTAAAATAAGCTTGCAGCAAACAGCTTGGGTTAAGTTCAATTGTTTGCGAACTGGTGTTGGGCGATTTTATTCGTCCATGCACGAATGGGGTCCCGCTCCTTCACCGAATTGCGAGTGCGGCGCCTCTGAACAAACCGCAGACGACGTCCTAATAGCGTGTCCCATACATCGGGCACCACATGGAACACGAGATCTGACGGTTTTGAATAACGAAACTTGATTCTGGCTAAACACCATTACTGCTAGCATTTGATCCGGGCAGTACAGCAGCCTGAGATAGTAAAAGGATAAACTCTCGGCCCCAGTCCTGTTTGTGTCTGACCTGAAGTGAATGCTTTCCAAACGACGACGACGAATAATTCTTCATCAGTATTGGTGACCAAATGAATTTTGCTTTGTAAACATTTAATTTTAAAAATTTTCTATATGGCTTATTTTTCATTTTTAAAATTTATAATTGCAAACGAACTTAACTTTTCGAGTTTTCAGAAATTTAGTTTGGACGCTGAGACAAACACTAGACAATTTCGCACTAAATGTCAAAGGTTGGTTTAGCGTCCCTGAATTTGCGGACCACAATTTCATTCATGCCATCAATGCGGCTCGCATAAGCTCACGAGTTTGACTTACCTGTTATAGAGGAGGCGTTACAGTACGCAAAACATTATCTTTTGACAACCTCAAGGTTTTTTTTTATGTATACAAAGCAGAAATGATTGTTGTATTGTTTTCAAAAAAAGCTTTGTTGGACTTTTTAATAAGAATGACGCGGATATTATTCCTCTCAAATAAGCACGTCATACAGTTTCTCCTAGCAGTTCAATTAAATAAAATGGCAATAATACATTTGAGGAAAAATCATTTTCAAATAATGTTTAGTAAACGAAGAGAATGATTGTAAAGAATAAGTTAATGGAAGTACAGAAATTCATCACAGAAAACGGAAGACAAAGTATTAAAGCAGTGGCAGATCGCCCATAGAGTTTATCAGCAACGCTTAAAAAATTAATAATTGCCATAATTTTAAATTTTTCTTATTTTTTTTGTTGAATTCGAATTTTGTTGGGTTTTTTAAATTTGTATATATTTTAAAATACGTACATTTTAGAACCACGAGCCATGTTTTTGGTTGATACGCTCGCAAAAATGGACAGGAAAATATTTTATTTAATTAGGGATTGAATCATAATCGATAATCCGTACTAACTGCTAATTGTTTACTTTGAACCCAAAAAAATAAAATTTACTGAACCTGAAACGGAACTAAATCCCTAAAAATTGAATTTCTTGAACTGGAACTGAACCTTTAAAAATAAAATTTGCTGAACCCGAATCGAAACTGAACCACTAAAAATAAAAGTTGCCGAATCTGAACCCAAACCGGAACAATATTTTAAGCGGTTCAATGCCCTGGTTTTAAATTTAGCGCAAAATTTAACGCAAAGTGACGCATTCCATTGACGCCTATTTAGTGGATTGAATGTACGCTAGAGCTGGAGTAAACGCAGCTCACTGGATGTGATTATAAGCTTGACCAGTTTAGCGCTTCGCTTTCTTTGGCATAAAGCTTTTTAGTTAGTTAGAAAAAAGCTTTAATGTTCTTTAAATTAAAGAAAATTGTGTTTTTTAAGATGGTGGATTTAGGGGTGCCAAAAGGGGGGCAATCGCTTTGAAATTAGCGAGGCAGGAGCGTTGTGTTAGATTTGTTTCTACGACTACATTATCTCGACCGAAATTTCATGCAACAAATTTTATAAAATATCGATTCAGATAAAGGGATCAGTTAATTTTTTCGAAAAGAGTTATCCAACATATAATAATAATTTAGGGAGGGAGATAAAGTTTTAAAAAATGGTATTTGTTTTGTTAGATGGGTACTCTCAATGAACTTAGACCTTAACAAATTGGAGAAAAGTTTTTCAAAAAGATCAAAAAAAAGAAGATTTTCATTTGAGTTTGAAAGTGAAAATCTTTTTTAGTCAAAGTGAAGGCCGGTAAAATAAAAAAAGGTCTTCATTGGAACAGGGATATTTCACAGTTTTTGGTAAATCAAAGGTACGGTATTTGCTGTTCAAGTAAATAAAATACCATGGCCGAAAAGTAAAAACCTTTATTTTTTTTAATCTTCACTAATTTTTTAATCAAAATTTTCTCCAATAGGCCAAAGCTTAAAATTTACGTTTGTTGAAAGCGTCTTTTCGACAAAAAAAGTCTTTTTAAAATTTTGCTCAGCCCCGCCAAAAAATTTTTGGTTTCTCTGATTGCAGCACCTCTTTGTTTTTGATTTGCTAGCCGCCACTGCATGTAAGTATAGATAGAGATTATATTACAGTGACAAGAAAGCCTGCATTAAAGCTTGTTTCCATTGCGAGCGTGGAATAAAATATTCTTTGTTGTTTTTTTATTGACTTTTTTGCTTCGCTTTGCGCTTAAGCACAAAAAACCGTAAAAAAATCAATAAAACAAACCAAAAATGCTCCTTTTCACGCTTGTAGTGGAAACGGGCTTTCAAAAACAGCCTGTTACATTTGGAACTAAAATAATTGGATTGTTGATTCGATTGGCACGAGACTATTGAACCTTATCTTTGCATACAACCGATTCATAATATCTAGATTACTTTCTGTTTTCATTGAATATTTGTCCTAGGGGCAATTCTAGGGGGTCCAGAGGGGGCCAGTCCCCCTCAGATTATTGCTTGGCTCCCCCAAGAGCTTGTTTAGCCTATGATGTGTTAGACAATAGTGCAATTTTTGTCATTGCTATTACCTTATAAGGCTGCATTTGACTGTTTTGAATCTAAGATCTGAGAATGATCTGATGTGACGACCTTTTTTTTGTAGAAAACATCATGATTTTGGGACATGAACAGGTAAATACGAGATTGATTCGAGGTAAAGACCTTTTTTTTTTTTTTAGAAAACACTTCAAATTTGGGACGAAAACTGAGAACACTATAAATTTGGGACGAAAAGTGGGAAATCTGAGGATGATTTCAAGTGAAGACCTTCTTTTTATCAGTAAATGAGTAAATAAATTCATGTTTTTAGATTTTTGTGATTTTTGTGTTGTTCAAGTCTGGATTTATGATATGCGGCTCGAACATGGTATAGATTTGGCTGTGCACCACCCCATCACGCGGCACTCGCACAGAATTTTTTGGAATGGTCTTATAGTTGTTGAGGATCAGAACGTGTTATCCACCACAAATCGCAAGCCACCAAACAATTTATTCAATAAATTTCCAATACGGTAATGAACAATTGATGAATAACGGTTTTCTAAAATTAACATACATTAATTAACATCTAAAATTAACATCTAAAATTAACATGTATTAATTTATGAGCAGTGATACATTAACCAAGACGAACGTTAAAAATTTAACACACAAATTTAAGATTTACTATTAAGCCGGGAAACAGTTATTATATGTATAATATTTCAAGCTGCTAATTATAAAATACTCTGCACTGAACTATCATTTAATTTTGCAATTATATATATAAAAAACAACACAGTTATATAAATTTTTTTCAATAAAAAACAAACTCACCAACTTTTTGCGGTCAAATTACAAACAATACTTCAATATTTCAACAGACCAGTTTTTTGCTTCTAATATTGATTCTTCAGAACCAATTTATTCAAGGCGCAGCTGACGAAGCGTTTTTTGTTACATCATTTTGCCAGAAACGAAAATGTCAAAACGCTCAATCGGCTTATCATTAGTTCCGCGCGAATAAGCGCGGACGACGACGTGGTCAAGCCACTTATCAAAACAAATGATGTCGCGCGCAACTTTATCTAAACAAACAAGACGCGAAAATCCAGATTGGCCATCCCTGTAATATAGCCTACTTTCCTAAACCCGGTGGCAAAGACCCTTTAAACTTACAATTTTTCTCCTCATATGCTTTTGTCACTCGCCCCTTCTTAATATACCTTGGCCCCAACGTGGCTCCCTTTATTTCTGAGTTCTAGAATCGCCACCGGTTTGTCATTTAGTGAAAAAAATAAAACTTAAATATTTTTGCCACCAATTTTGTTTGGTCTTTTTTGTAAAAACTAAACTGTACTTCAAAAAAATTTCAAAAAATTACCAGAAACGTGCTGAATAAAAATAGCCTATATTAGATGTGGATAAAAACGAGAAACTATAGGGATGTAACAGTACAATCAATATATCGATGATGTAACCGTCTATTTCAAACCAAATCAATTCGATTATAAATTGAAGAGGCAAAGGCGTATAATTATTGGCTAAAACCAGAAAAAAGGTTCATTATAAACCAATATGAAAATCAGAAATATAAGTCTTTGTATAATGAATAGGAGGCCGAAAGGTATATTTCTTTCTTCTTTAAAGCAATATATTTTTATTAGAAGTAAGACAACTCAAAGATAGTAAAAACGGAACAAGACCAAGGTAGTAAATATTTTCGCATTGTCAGGTTTTTAACAAAAATTTTTTGCCACAAAGAGAGTAAAAATAAACTAAAATTTAACGTTTGTTCAATGCCAAATAGTACGCTTTGTTAGAATATGACACAAACGCACTTCTTCACTTAGCTTAGAACAATCTGAATCCGTTTACATCTAATTTGATTGGGTAATATCTTTATCTATTATCACAAAATAGACTTGGATGAAAATTGTAAATTACAAGTAAAACAAAGGTCAACCTCAGAAATGAAATATTTGTTGCAAGAACATTTTTAATTTATACAAAGCTTAACTTCAAATATTGGACTCTCCAACCAACATTGCTTTGCAGGGCCTGTAAAGGCCCTGTAAAGACAGCCTGTACGGGGCCCGTACAAATTTGGCCGCGGGCGCTATAGTAGCCCAGCATGGGCTAACCGCTCGGGTTTAATCTGGCTTTTAGTTTTCAGTCGTAAGCTGAAATTGAAAGATGCTATAATGTAAGTTTACCTTTTTAAATATTTCAAAAAAGGAACAATTGGTATAAATAGCTTGAACCACATAAAACTCGTGTGGTTAGCCCATGCGGGCCACTGCAGCGCCCGCGGCCAAATCGATACGGGTACCGTACGGGCTGCCCTCGCAGGGCCCGCGTTGGCCCTGCATAGCATCGTTAGCTGGGTCACGCTTTATTATCGTTTTATGACGTTTAAATGCTTATCATCTGTTAAGATAAGTTACATTCTATAAGAAAAGTTAAAGTTAAAACTTCTAATCCAGAAGTCGGGAAACTGCGATTGCTTCTTCAGCTTTATCCGCTTTTTCGATGGAAGCAGATTTCAAGAAAACCAAAGAACAATGACTTATGGCTATTTTGTTTGAAATGAAATAATCGAAGTAACGGATTGGGTTAATAAACGAATTTTTTCCGGTGAACGTCATTCTTTGTTAACTGCTCAAAAATTTTTGCAAGTGAGCGTCATTCTATTGCTGCTTCCTCAAAGTTAAATTTGTGCAAAGTTGATATCTTTTTATCCGCTCGGTGGTGTTGCAGCGCTTCCAGAATTGTTTCTACAAAAAAACTTAACGATTTCTGAAAGCAAATTATTCAGATTTTGTTCTGTGTTTTTGGTTTTTAAATACATTGTGCATTGTGTGTTGTTTTTACTTAATGAAATTTGCCCGATGTAACGGACGAAACATCGTATTAAATTTTTCTTAAATAAATACAGGGTGGCCCAAAAGTAGATATACAGTTATAAACTATTTTTTTCATAGCTGACTGTGAATGGTGAGAACTACTTGGAAATGCTTCATAAAGTAGTTGTGCCAAAAATCCAAACCAAACCTAATTTTTATGAACTGTTCTTTCAGCAAGAGGGAGCATCTCCACATTATGTTCTAAGAGTAAGAGATTACCTTAACAAGTCTTTCCACTGCATTGGTTTTGAAGAAGAAGTAGCATTAAATGGCCACTATACTCCCCTGACCTGACACCAATGGATTTTTTTTTTGAAGAGGTATTGCAAAAAACAAGGTGTATGAGAAGAATCCCAAAACAGTAAATGAATTAAAAGATTACATTTACGACGAATTCAGAGAAACTGATAAAAATTAAAATTAGTGCAGCACTGTGTGTCAGAGTGTTCTGGACAGGTGTGAAGAATGTTGCAATGTTGCTAGAGGACATTTTGAGCACCAGAGAGATTAAATAGTTTCTGTCTAATATATCACTAGCATTCTTAAATTTAAAAAATGCCTACATGAAAACTACAAACCTACTTCTGAACCTAAACCATACATTTGATAACTGTATACCTACTTTTGGGCCACCCTGTATATTACGCCTTCTGTTATTTGTTGAAGTTTAACTTGCTAAGTCTACCAGAAGAACAACTGAATTTTAAATTAAGTAATATCCCTGGTAACAGTGTTTATAGTCTTGGTGTTTATTCATAAAATCATCTTGTCGTCAAACTAGTAGATTTTGGAAAACAATAAAACTATATTCATTAGGGGAATTTGCTTTATCAATACGAAGAGGTTTTAAAACTACTAAAGAGGTTTCGAAAATAAAATTTAATTAAAGAATCGCTTTTGTTGCTTTTGTTGTGCCTTGGCATAAATGTTACGTGAAATTTATTGACGAAGAGCTAAATTTCAAAACACAAAATCTGAAAAAACTTTATTGGGTTAGTTTATTTTTTATAAATTTATGTAAAGGAACTATTCGGGCATTCCAAAAGATAATATGTTACATAATAATGCTGGTCCTATAAAACAAGGACCAAGGAAATTTAGAAGCGTTTATGAAAAATACCAACATGGCGTTCAGTTGAAAATTGCATAAAATAAAGTAAAATTACCCAAAAAAAAACTGTTTCTGTTTTAATATTAACAAATTATATTTTTAATGCTTAATTTAAGAAGAAAGAATAAGTTTTTTTAAAAACTGTAAAATTAAAGCAAAAAATTTGTAGATATTTTTGACTAACAGATTTTTCAAAATCAAATTGATTTTTGGGCTACAAACGTTTAAAAAAACTCTTCAATGACTTTGAGAAGTCCGTATCCAGATGTAGTAATTCCTGAAGAAAGTTTTAGCAAATATATGTTCAACACATTGGATCGGTTCCACAAATCTATTGCATTGGTAAGTAGGTTAAAATAGATTAGCAACTGCACAGATAACAATTTGCAGATCAAAATTTTGAGTTTTGTTGTACTACCAGATTCCACCCAGTTTTTGTAGCCTACTTTTAAAAAATGATAGAGTTTTTTTTGAAATTAGGAAAATGAAATGAATAGGTTTTACATTAACTTTAGCTATTTGTCTATCGTGAAAATATCAAGACAGGTAATTAAGGAATTGTAAAAAGCTGTTGTCGGGTGGTATTTCTAAAACCACTGAAGCTGCTAAACTACTTTTGGTAGCGTTTTTGGAAATGTTCCTAAGGATAGCTGTTGTGGTTTTGAAAACATTACTTAATGTTGCATTTTCGAATAAGTATTTTTTTGAAATTGCTTCAGTTAGGTCAAAAATTGAACTTCAAATACTCTAAAAGTTTGCTTTAAAACCTAATTCGACATACGCATCGCAATCAGCAGTAATGGTTTTAGTATGAAGCTAAGGAAGTGGCCACACAAGCGTCCTTAAAATTTGTTGTAAAAGTCCCCCCCCCCCAAGTAAAAATCGGCTCCCTTCATGCAACTTTGACTTTAAAAAAGTTGTTAAATTCATGTTAAGAGACTTTTTGTTTTTACTTGAACGGAATTCTAAATCTGTTTTGCATTTATGTTTGCCTATTAACCCAAACTCTGCTTATAAAAAATAAAAGGTCTTCACTTAAATTGAACATGCTACAAAAGTCACTTTTATCATGCAATTTGTAAAAAAAGATAAAGTGAAAAATTTGTTTGGTTTTTGCTTTATCTTCCTGAATGCACTTTAAAAAGTGGCTCTCTTTTTCTTTCTTCCACCAGCTCCCCACCCCACTTCTCCCTTTATAAAACCCTCACTGGCTGTGAGTGTACCAAAGCGTATCTTAAAAGAGACAGCAAGCAATTTGTAGAAGATCGAGTAAAGGATTGTTTATTTTCATGTGTACTTAGACAATTCATTTGAACGTAATTGTGTCAAAACATGTCTTAATTATCTTAGGTGGACAGCAACAACAAACATCACAAACTAACTTTCAAAGACGTGATACGATTCTCGAAGAAATGCGCATGCGGATTAGTCAAGCTCGGTTTGAAGAAGGGTGACGTTGTCGCAACTTGCATTTCCAACTCAATCTTCTTTCCGTCACTTTTGATTGGAACGGCACACTGCGGGCTCGTCGTAACTACATGCAACCCGAGTTATACTCACGGTTTGACAATGTGTAATCCTCTGTGGTTCTCAAGAAAATATTCGTTATTTAGTGATCTTAGCGTTAATTTTCGCGATAAAAGCCCAACAAATAACTGTTAACACAATAATAATAGATGTGTAATAGAGATTTATAATTGCATTTTTTAAGTTGCAATAACCTGAGAAAATCAATGTTTGCCGCATGTAGAACCATGGACGCCGAAAAAAATTAATGTCTTGAGGTCCCATTTTGTATAAATTAAATGTATATATGTGCCATTAGCTATTATATTTAATCTATGGGGCTAAATTTTAGTCGTAAAGATTAGTTTGATGTAATTTAAATTGTAGACCGTGTTGTATACTGAGTATTAGCATACATTCACGACATGGTAAGTTACACAGCATACACTGATTATCATAGTCCTAGGGTGCAATGGCCGAGGGCTTCCGAAAAGCGCCGACTACAACATTCACTCTAGAGTCTAGATATTTGCTATTATCGAATATTTTTACAAAAAATGTTGTATACATTTCGGTTATTTAAAATTATTGCTTTCATACTGTTATTTGTGTGAAAAGAATAAATACAACTAATAACCTTATTAAAGTGACTTTTTTAAAATTGTTAATATGGTTGTAATATTTTGAAGGGAAAAGAATAAAAAATATTTTTCTTTGTTTTTGCATTTGCCAAAAAGTAGAATTAAACAGTAATTTTACGAAAATTCAAGCATAAATTTTACGTATTTAAATTTTAATAAATGCTTTTATCAGATGAGATAAAAAAACAATTTACCAACTCTGGTCCAAAAGTGGTTTTTGTTGACTCCAAAGATATCTCCAAGATGACGAATATCGCAAGGGAAGTTTCCTCAATTGAAGTCAGTAATTAATTTTTTAACTTTCACTTGTATTGAACTTTGCGATTATAAATGTCAAGTTGGTTTAATTTCAGAAAATTTTTACCTTGGAGAGAATCAACAGATCTGAGTGTTTTCACCGTCTTTTAGATGAAATAAATGAGTTTGAAAGTAAGAAGAAAAAGTTAACTTAATTTTGGAATGCTTTGATTAAAAGTTAATATTTTATCGTCTATGCAGGGTTTTATTGTACCAATTTGTTTGCTTTTAAAATTTGAAATTTTAAATTACCTTAAACAAGGGCAGACAACTAAGGTCTTTTTGCCACTACATTCAGTTCTTTGTATTCGTTCAATTATTTTTCTTCATGCAGTCGTATTATATTTTAGTTTTCACTTGACTTTCATTAACAAAAACGTTGATTCCGGCTTACGATTGTACGATTTGAAATAAGCCATTTTTTCAGTTTTCTTTCGACTTTGAAAG
Source organism: Diplosoma virens (assembly GCA_963680785.1). Lineage (NCBI taxonomy): Eukaryota > Metazoa > Chordata > Ascidiacea > Aplousobranchia > Didemnidae > Diplosoma > Diplosoma virens. The sequence goes on from OY796886.1 coordinate 23,729,948, forward strand.
ATCTTTTTGCAAAACCTTTTTGCACGCTCCAGTGAAATAATATGGCCTTGAACCTTGACTTTTTGGAATCGCGAGCTTGAGTTTATCGCTTCTGTTTCGACGGTGGTGACCCTCTTTATTTATTTTCCAGCAAAACGAATTTTTTTAAGCTTTTTAGGTTCAGTGTAAGTGCATACTAATCTAAATAAAGTTTAACATTAATGCAAAAGTTCACTATTTATTTTTTACTCATCTTAGTGAAGTAAAACTGTGTTTAAATAAAGAACTCCCGAATGTGAAAATTGATCCATTTAACGATGTCATGCTTCTTCCTTATTCAAGCGGAACCACTGGTTTGCCAAAAGGCGTCATGCTCACGCACCGAAATGTGGTTGCTTACGCAGAAATTTTCAAGTAAGTTAACTTAGTTCATGGACTTCGGCCTTTTAGATAAAACAGCAATGAATTTAGAGTAGACTTATATTTACAGTGAGTTACAATTTCTTAAAACAATAATCCATTAGAATTTTTACATTGCGTTAAAAAAATCAGTTACAATCATAATTACTTTCACATCTTTTAATTAATTACAAATGGAAAATAGAATATCTTTACATTTTTTTAAATATTTAATCAAAAAATTACATAATTAGTTGGCAGCACCGTCCTACGTCCAGCGACAACTACAAGTTGTAATCGGTCACATTATGGCAACGTATGATGTTAGTATTATTCGTAAAATAGTTAAATTTTTAAAAATGTTTAAAGATTTTTGTCAAAATTTTTTGTAAATTACACTTACAGTATATAGTACGAGAGATTAATTACACAAAATCTAAATAAAAATTACTGTATTTACCATTGCAATACATTATGATTAAAAGTACCGTAAATTGATATGGTTTTTGTTAAAAAGACATCGATACGTTTCTAAAACACGTTTTGTTTGGGAAACAAACCGTTTTTTGTAAGTTAATAGTTTTAGCTTTGAGCGTGGGCTACCTTGTTGCAAAAATATGCGTTCGAACAGGGTTTCTAAATATGTTGGACACGTAGACCCCTAGGCTAATTTTCAAAACTCTATGAACCTCAATTCTAAATTTTTTCCAAATGAAGAGCAAAAAAATTTCTTTCAACGTTAACGAGAAACTATACCCAAACTCCAACTGATGACTTTTTACGCTTCAAAAGCAAGCTGATTTGGATTCTGTTTGAAATTGAGTTCATCACCAAGACTTTTTTGAATGATGCACTCATCATTGGCAAGTTCTTACAATGTTCGGAATGCTTTTGAATAAAGTGGAATGTAGATAACAAATTAATATTTTATAAAAAAAAACCTGTGGACCCCATAGATAGTCACTATGGACCCTTAGGAGTCCGTAGGTCTCTAGTGTACAAACCCTGTGTTAGAAAGACGAAAGAAAAAATTTGAACAATCTTTTGATAAAGCACGGCATTATTAGTTTTTTCAGTTTAAGAAATCGTAAGAAAAATTTCTTTAAAATGTTATTATTTCACCTTTATAAAATTTTTCTTCATTACATTTGCAAAAGTATTGCAAATACCAGGATATCTAAATAACTGCAGTTCAAAATAATTTCTACATCTAAATTTGAAAGCAATTCCATAAATCAAAAAAATGCTTAAAAGGCTTGATCAACATTAATCAACCAAATGAAATTATTCAATATTTTTCAAACGTCAAATTTTGTTACGCCTTCTCTTTATGTTAAAATTTAAATTTTAAATCATTGGCATTATTTTGTTGTTGAAGATTGGGACTTTTGTTTTCGAAGAAGGAAATTGCTTATCTCAGCATACCAATGTTCCATATTACCGGTTGTTATACTCCAATCAACACACTGACACAAGGAGTCCCTTTGGTTGTGGCAAAGCGTTTTTCTCCAAACTCTTTCTTCGAAGCAGTGTTTCGACACAAAGTAAAAACAATTTTATGAATATATGAGAGTTCCTTTTTCGTAATACACTGCTAAAACTCGAACAGCCACTATAGTTATCATTTACAGAAAAATCTTTTGGAAAGCCATCACACAGTAGAACCTCGCAGTACGAGTTTAATTCGTTCTTAGACCAAGCTCGTATTGTGATGTAAGCAATTTTTTGCATTATAATTGATATGAAAATAAATAATCCGTTCCAGCCCCCAAATGTCTATTATTTTTTTATTTTTTAAACAAAAAACGTGCAATCAGAAAAAAATAAACAATACTGTTCATGTAATATGAATAATAATCATGTTTTATTAATCCACTAAGCTTAAACCGGAGACCGTCCTAAGCGTATGGAACAGAGTGAAGCCGAGAATAGGTTATTGTCTATCATAAGAATCTATGTCCATTGAAACGTTAGGTGGAACAATTTCTGGTGTTTTGATATTTCTGTCATCATCACTTACTTTAGCATTTTTGGCCCCACATCCATCACTTTGAGCACTTGCAAGTTATTTCAGCAAAATGTCAGCTACTAAAAGTGTTTTTTGCGGAGTAGACTACTGTACTTAGTAACCTTTCAGCTTCCAGCAGAATACTGTACGCACAACACAAATTGCCTTTCAATATGGTGCAAATGACGCAACAATAGCTGTTTATAACGTAGTTAAAACCAAATTACATGTATTTCAAATTGCTCGTACTATAAATTTTTACAACAATAATATTTTACAAAACATTGTCCTATGAGACAATGTTTTTTGCGAATAGCCGCTCGCAAAGCGAATTTCTCGTACAACGAGATACTCGTACTGCGAGGTTCTACTGTATTGTTGAGTTTCTCGAAAATTGAAGTCACAAACAAAACATTACTGCATATGTGCAATGAAAAACAATAAAATAAAGAATTTATTCCATTTTGTTAAGGTTTTCTCATACATGACTTAACTTAATGTTTTTAATGTAAGTTTTTCATTGATAGTCCATTTAAGTAAGCGATTCAGGTTGTCTATATGATCGCTTTAAATTTCAAGTAATTGTAGATGCACTAACAACTACAAGTAATCATTTGAAAATGATAATGCCACAAAATTCAACTGATGATGTCGTAAAAGCAAATAAGAAATGAAATTTTTATTGAATCTTGAGGTACACATTACAAGCAGAGCTCAAAAAACTTAAAATTTTCTAAAGTCGCCGCTGCTTAAAAATGGTTTGTTTTATTTTTTTGTAACTGCTTGTCCTCTAATTAGATTTAATTCCAAAAACCTAGCCAATATAACTAATTTCAAATCTTTTATGAAAAACCGCCACTAACAACTTAACTGCTTTATAGATAAGTTATCTTATTGCCGTTCCCCCAATGGTTCTGGCACTGCACAATCACAGCGATTCTTGTGGTTACGACTTGTCGACTTTTTCCTCTATTTGTTGCACAGCCGCTCCCTTGCCTGCAGTGATTGCGGAAGAAGTGAAGCAACGATACAAAGTTCGTTTGTTTCAAGGTTGGTTTTCACCATTTTATAAATTTTTTCGAGTAAAAGTTGTTTCATTTCAGTGACCATAAAGCTTATTTCGTAAAAAGTGTTTGCCCAAGTATTATTCTTATATTTTAAATATTAAAAATGCTTTTAATTCTAAAGCAAATTTTAAAATACGTAAATTTTATTACATTTTTTATGTACAATAAAGCCAATCAGAAATCCATTTTATTCAACATAGCCAATACCTTTAATCAATAAATAGATAAATTAAACTAAGCGAATATTTTTTTCAGAATGGGGTTTAACCGAAGGAGAGCTTTCATCCGGCTGTCTTGATTGCTTCGCTCCCACGCATTCAGTTGGAGTTTGCATGCCGAACACAATGCTGAAGGTTGCATTACTTTGCTTCAAATTTATTTTGAATTTTTAAGTTTTTTGTTCGTGCTGTTTGTTTTGTTGAACTTATTTTCTACTTTATTAATTTATGTTAGACTGCCGTAGAACCGCTTTTATGGCAACTGGAATCGATAAAGTCTTAGTTTAATTCTTAATCTCTTTATCCATTTGTGTCCTTGGAAAAGAGACTTTACAGCACTTTCTTTTGCTAGAGGGTCTTAGCAAGCAGCTTTGAATTTCATTTATAGCACTTCATAAATAACTCAAAAGCTAAAAAAAATCTTTCCATCAGACAGCAATATCTTATAATTCCGAAAGCAGGTCGAAGTAATCGCTTTACGGTCGCTCTAAGTCTAAGCTTAAAACCCTTGATGTTGCCCGGCGAGTCAAAAGGAAAAAAATGACATGAAATCATATTATGGTACTATGATAATGACAAGCCAAAAGCTCAATCTACTCTTATATCAAACAAGCTAATGCTAACTTTTTGTCAACATTGGATTTAATTACATGGTCTATAGCTTCTTAGAAATCTAAATCATCCACTAATTCTGTTGAAGCAGGTCACTCAGTGACGAGGATCTGCAAATTTTTGCGTTTTACAGAGTTGGTTGGAATTGCTTTTTACAGACATTTCTATTACTATTCAGGTAGCTGATCTAAAAACTGGAAAGCCTTTGGCAGCAGGAAAATGTGGCGAGCTCTGCGGAAAAGGTCCTCAGGTTTAAAGCTTTCCAACAGTTATGTTTTAAATCGATTTTTATAAGAAATAAATACAAAAAATACTTCTCAAAACTTTGATTGCCTAAATTAAGCATCCCAACGAAGCACACCTATTGGTTAGATTATGAAAGGATACTTCAATAACTCCAAAGCTACAAAGAACTGCATCGACAAAGATGGATGGTTTCATACGGGTGACATCGGTTTTTACGACAAGCATGGTTACATATACATTGTGGACAGATTAAAAGAACTTATTAAATACAAAGGATTTCAAGTAAGTTAAATTTTGAATATATTAGACCAATAGTTTTGAAAATAAGGTCCGTCGTCCCATAAGGTTTTGCAAAACAGTTTTAGGAACCGTGATATACTTTTGAAGGAACGCTTTCTGATTCAGAATCGACGCTAAACAAACAATGTCAAATTTACAATTATTCTGATGAATCTAGTGATAAAGGGCCACACTTAGTCTTCACAAGCAAGATTAATTACACACTTTTAACTTGCAAAAACATAAAAGGATCGCAGGATAATCCAAGAAATCTTAAAAAGACCGTTAGGCTAAATTTATAAAAAAGTTTTAGAACCACTGTAATAAAGGTTTAGTAAACAATTTTTCGCTAAAAAATTGGCATCGTGCAAAAAAACTTTTTAAAATAAATAAAAAGTTCTAAAAAATTGAAACTAGAAAGCAAACAGATTATCATTGAAAAAAAATTGTGCTAAAGTATAGGCTACTAATCTACATTAAGCTTAATGTTGAAGAGTCTACTAAACTTAAGCTTTAAAAAAATAAGTAGGCCTGTTATTCTGTTATATTCGTTTGAAAATAAGCTGAATAATGGTTTAGGTAGCTCCAGCTGAGTTAGAAGAACTTCTTCTTCGTCATCCGAAAATTTCGGATGCAGCAGTCATTGGAAAACCTGATGAAGAATGTGGAGAAATTCCAACAGCTTTTGTTGTCTCAAGTGATTGCGGCCTGACGTCATCAGAGATACACGACTTTATCAAAGGTATAGATTTGCATCGAACTATTATCGTTATGCAGACAAAAAGTTTTAGTGCTGATATTTTTATGTTGAATGCTAAAGCAAAAATAATTCAAATCACTACAAAAATTGAGAGACTTTTTGATATTTTTGCACTCTAATTAATAGATTTCAGAAACTAAAGATTTTAATGCATTAAAAAATTAAATTTAAAGATTAAGAATATTTGAAATTATTCTATTGGCCGCGATTTGAATCAACCCGTAATTGTAATATCTGCGCTTTGGTTGAATCAGTAATCTACTCGTATATTCACAAATTTTCATTATTTTTTCCTTTTAACATTTTTTTAAAAATTATTTTTGAAAACTTTCATGCTTTACTTCAGACGATTTATCATATTTTATTTCTTTGCGCAAGTTACCAGTCATCAAAACATATAAAAATAACTTTTAAACTTCATTAATTCATTCTTTTGTTACAGACAAAGTTTCTTCGTATAAATACTGTCGTGGAGGAATTTTTTTTTTACCTTCAATTCCAAAAAGTCCAAGCGGAAAAATTTTGCGTCGTGCTTTAAAACAAAATATATTGCGGCAGATGTCAAAAATGTAGACCTGGTGTTTTCGCTGAATTTTCTTTTTCTTTTTTTTTGTAATCATTCCAAAGCTTATTATAATTATGTTCTTTTTGGTTTAGGCCAACAATTTTTCTACTATTTTCTATAACGTAAATTTAAAAAGTTTAAACAAATTTACGCATAATTTTGCTGAACTTTAATCAATGCTAAATGTTTGTTAATCTAAATTAATGCAAACCGATCGACCAATGGGTTAATGTTGCTACACGAGGTGCTGCGAACCGTGTCGTTGCGCGACAACCAATCTTTTAACTTGTAGCTTGATTATAAAATGGTCGCGCTCTTTTGTCTCTGATCAAGTCAATAGCCCCATATGCTTTTCGTATCTACTGATTTTTGTTGTATAGTTTTAAAAAACTTTTCCCATCGAAGATTTTTCAATAAAATTAAATGATGCAAAGCTTAAGAGTTAACTGCTCGACACCCAAACTCAATATACTCGTAGGTTTCGTTTGCCTTTGATCTTTTTTTTAAGCCATGTCAAAATTCTTCAAAGTTTTTTTCAAAAAAGAAAGAAACCTGCAGGCATTAAGAATTAAGTAAGAATAGCCCAGCGCCTGAGTTGCAATGCAAAAGTGGATCCCCGTTTAATCAGATTGGGTCGCCGACGACTGTAGTTGTGTAAAAATTGAATCATTTTTCTTGTGATTTGATAGTGGTTTGACTGATTTCTTTATTGCGTCATAGTATCCTGCACTCTTGTGGAACAATTTAATAATAATTTTTCCGACTTTGTTTAGGGCTAGGTCAGTGTTTCTCAAAGTGAGCGACTTGGCTCCCTAAGAAAGAATTTGAAATCGCAAGGAAGAAAAAGCACTAAGAGCGGAATTCGAGAATCTTGATACAATGTAAGTTGACCCAAAAAAATTTTTACGTCCTTCGTAATCATAACCGTACCAGCCCAGGGGAGGCAAGGATAAAGCAAAGACCTTTTTTTGGCGCAAAAATTGAGAAATGCAAAACAGATTCCAAGTAAAGGCCTTTTTTTTTTAGAGATCAATTCTTTTTAGAGCGAAAATTGTTAAATTGTCTTGTTTAGTTAACTTTTTATGCTTGCTAAAAGTATGTAAAATAGATTGGGTCGCCAAATCTTTGCTCTTTATTTCCGCTTAACATTTGGGTTGCCACAAAAGAAGGTTGAAAAGGACTGACCTAGGCCTATGTCACATTTTATTCATAATTCTAATCTTAATTCTGTTGTTGATTTTTAGTCTTTTTCAATAATTTTTAAGCTTTTAATTATGACATATCTTTTTCATTTGTTACGTATTGTTTGCGTAATTGGTACACTTTCCCAATTAATTTATTTTGTCTTCAAGTTGTTTTTATAAGCAAGGGTGCCGGAGTTTTTTTGCTGGGGGAAGGCAAAATTGAAAAAAAGGCATCTTGTGTTTTAAAAGGCACCTTTCAAGAAGAGTTTAACAGAGTTGCATTTGTATCGCGACCGTTTTCAGCGCAAAAATTTAGTGACGGCTAAAAAAGCTTAAACTTTCGTTCTGTGTTCAATTCTCTATTTTTGTCCCAAAATCGTAGTGGTCTCTAAAAAAAAAGCAAGGTCATCGCTTTTTATCGTGTCCATGTTCCCGATTTTCGTCCTAAATTTAAGATGCAGACAAAGGGCAGGGTGCAATTTGAAAGGATCAAAAAGCTAAGAGAGATAGTTGCCTTCCCCGTCGTAGAGCATTGATTGTAATTTTAAAGCATTGTCACGTTTTACTGCAGTTCTACCTATTTTTTTTCTTTCGAGCATTCAAGAAGCAATTGACTGGAATCTTCTAGAATTATTAACAGCTGATTTGACATTTTGAGTTATGCAACTTGTCTACTACCGTATCTTCTGGTTGTATTGTGATGTCATAGACTGCTTTGGCCGATTGCTAAACGTAATAATAAATAATTTAAGAAATCTGGTCCGATCTAATAACTTCGATTGTTATCTTGTAACGTTGGCTGATTTATCTAAAATAGCGTAGTAAATTATATCATTCGATTGGAATAAGGCTTAGAAATCGTTTCATGTTAAAATTTGTTTTTGCGTCAGTGTTGACGACTTGGAAACTAATTCTAAAGTGAGAAAGAATTGTTTTATCTTAGGGGTCTGTAGTAATAGGTTTGCAATAAGTTTTATGAAGCGCTTTTGTTGTGAGCCATTAACACTTTTCTGACAACTTAATAAACGTGTGACTGTCGTTAAATTTTAGTTAGTTCAGAGGTTTTCGCAGTTACATACAGACAATTGCTGAGTTTTGAGTTGTGATAAAAATAATATTTTGCACAACATAAACACATAAATTAAATTAAACTAAATGACAAAACAATAACAGGCATTCTAATATAATCAGAATATAAGATATAATATAAACAGATATAATATAAGTTTATGTTATATTTTATTAGAATATAATAAAACATAACAAAAACACTTAAATTAAATTAAATTAAATGACAAAACAATAATAGGCATTCTAATATAATCAGACTAAAGCATTTTTACAATACTCCGTTTTCCATTTGTGATTTGTCCATTCAGAAGCGCGGATGCCAAGTCTGGCAAGGTTGTCCAAAAGATTCCGCGCAGCTGGCACAAACGGGCGTCTGGATCTTAGTCTCACTTGGCGAGTATTTGAGGACCCACTTAAAAGACCATACAAAATATGATCGGGGTCCAGAGATCCACGGTGAGCCAAGGAGAATGTCGCTCTCATTCGGCGAAGCTCAGCTGGCTGGATGCCTGAGAGTACAGGTAGGTGGTTCGTTGGAGTGGGACGCAGGCATCCAGTAACTATGCGCAAGGCGTTGTTCAAGACACTGTCGATGAGGCGAGTGTGAGCACTGCGACACCAGACTGGAGCACAGTACTCAGCTGTTGAGTAGGCTAGAGATAAGGTGGCTATGCGTAGTGTTTTAGCACCAGCACCCCATCCCGAACCCACGAGTCGCCTCAGCAGTGTGACGCGCGAGGATAGTTTTTTGCACAATGCCACTAAATGGTGACGAAACGTGACCGATCTGTCCAGCTTTACCCCAAGATAAGTAGGGTTTGGACAGAACGGTAAAAGTCTACCGTTGTTGTAGACCTTTAGCTCACGCTTGGCCTCTCGGTTGTTTAAGTGAAAGGCTGCCGTCACCGTCTTAGTGTGACTGAGCTTCAACCTCCAAGTCTGGAGATACGCTGACAGTGTAAGTCTGTTTTGGCTTAAAGTCCCCTCCAAGTCCTTCCAGTTTCCAGAAGAATGCAACAATGCTAGATTATCAGTATTAGCAAACTTTCTGGATATCATGGAAAGAAGATCGTACGTATAGATGTTAAATAGGAGGGGAGCCAAGACCGATCCCTGAGGAATGCCGTTTTTAAGACGGCATAGCCTGCTTTGCTTGCTGTCACCAGTGGTAAGGGTGAAACTTCGATTTCGGACAAGCTCCATGATCATTCTGACCATGTACTTATCCGGAAGAAGTCTCAGCAGCTTGCAGGTAAGGCCAAGGTGCCAGACCGTATCATAAGCAGCTGTCAAATCGACAAATACGGCACCGGCCTTCTTTTTAGCCTCAAAAGAATCCTCGATGTTTTGGGTTAGCAGAACAACTTGATCTACGGTTGACTTCCCGCGTCGGAACCCAGCCTGCTTTTTAGGGAGCAGTGGATCGATTAATGGTTCAACGGCGGCGTAGATAAGCCTCTCGAGGATCTTGTAGGGGGACACAGAGCAGAGATATCGGTTGATAACTCTTTGGGTCCCCCACGGGCTTTGCTGGTTTGGGGATCGCGACCACAAGCGCTCTTCTCCAGATTTTGGGAATTTTGAGTCGGCAAAAACAGGAAGAAAGGAAGTCACGTAACCAGGACTTCACAGCAGCTCCGGCATGGAGTATAAGCTCTGAGCAGATGGAATCAGGACCCGGAGCTTTACCTGGTTTTAAATGTTGAAAGGCAGCAGTAAATTCTCTCTGTGAAAAATTGTCAGAAATATTTACTGCGTTTGGTGTTGTGGTCCTCCAAAGGTCAGACACTTCTTGAAAGACAAATCGAGATGACTTGCGGTCAACAGCCTCGTATTTCCCATTTCTAACCAGCTGAGATGCAATAGCATCGGCTGAAACGGGACAGTGACGAGGAGAGTGTCGTGATCTACCAGTAAGGTTGTTCAAAATACTCCACGCTTTTCGACTAGAGTGTGAGAAGTCAATGCTACGAACTGCCTCGGACCATCTATCCCTTCGCTTTCTGTCAAGCTTGGCAAGCAGAGCTGTAGCAGCCAAACTGGAGTCGTCTCCCTGAGGAGACTGCAGAAAGGTTTTATAGAGGGATTCAAACTCTGCATCCCAACACGGAATATACTGTAGTTATTTCGATACCCGCGTGGGATAGTCTTTTTGGCTGCTTTCTTAATGGTGTTACAGAAGTCCTGGTAAGCCGCATCAACATCAAGTGAATCAGACGGCAACAAAGTCTTTGCGAATTTATTTGTCATAGCAATGTAGTGACTACATTTGGCCTTGTGGAAGTTCCATCGCTTAACAGGCATGCTTGGCACTGCCATAACAAACCTTGGTGGTGTAACAAGCGAAGGTAGATGTTGTGACCCGGAGAACTTTTCAAGGACACGTCTATCCGGTAAGCGACTGTTTGGACCTACGCTAGCGAAAGCTAGATCTGGATTGGTGCCAGTGTTCCAGCGGCCGGAATAAAAACTGGCAGCGTCCTTGGCATTATATAGGAGGACAAGACAATTAATACTTTCCCAGCAAGCCAAGCACTCACCGTCCGGACTGTTGTCATCGTAACCCCAGTCAGCATGACGAAAGTTAAAATCTCCAGCGTAAAGACAGGGATGAGAAAACACTGGGAGATCCAGGATTCGCAATCGCATTGGCGGTGGTTTGTAGACGTTGACTATTTTATAGCCATCAACGTCTACACACAACCACTCGATCTCCAATGTCGGTGGAGATTGGTCCAAAAGCGTGTATCTCAGTCGCTCGTGGACAAACGTGGCAAGGCCATGCTTCCTGCTTAAGAAGACCCAGCCAGTTGGTAGTTTGGAAGTACCAACTTCTCTGCATCAGTGCAGTGGGTCTCCTGCAGTAAGATGACGAGCGCCTCAGACTGGATAGCGACGTGATGAAGAACGTTCATCTTGCTTGCAGTGAGGCCTTCGATGTTCAGCTGAAGAATAGTGGGTCTTCGGAACTTGTTGACAATGTGGCCTGAAAAGGGCAGTTTTATCCTGACATTGCCCCCGTCCTGAAAAGGACGTTTGCCGATTAACAGACCTACACTGAACATCGGAATGGGTGGATACTTTTTTGTTTTGGTAGGTTCGGTCTGCCATCTTTAACACCAATGAACAGACTTACTCACGGCCCAAGCTGCGAGAAAGCACCCACCATCTGGGCCAACCGCCAACCGCCGCTAGTGAGTTATGATAAGCATATAAAATAATGTATTTGGCGTATTAAATATAAGTTTTATCGGTAATATGCTTTTTATTGCTACCGATATGGAACGAAAGGTCAAAAATTTTTAACGATCAAATTTATTCAAGCATAATTCGTAATACATTTTGTTAATCATTTCTTTGATCTTTCATAGTGTCAGATAAACTTGCAAAATCAGTCAACCTAGACTGCTGCTATGACACTGAGTTGCTTTACAAAATTGTATAATCGACAACTTGGACCACGATGATTATGTTGCTCCGAAAAAGGAAGGAATTTAATGAAGTTGTTTTAGAATAAAACACAAAGCCAATACTGTAGTTATCATTTTATTAATTTTGACGTTTCGGATACATAATTTAACTCATTTTCAAAAAGATAAAAATTGCATTTCTTAAAATTTCAACGTGAAATTACTAAAAAAAAAAAACTTAAAGTTGAATTTGTAATGAGTTAAAATGCGTGAGCGCGACGTACCTGAATACGCACGCTCGTGTATTGTTGTGCAAGGCCACATGCGGTCGTACAGCCGCCGGTTGTGCACCATTATCTTATTGGATTAATGATCTAGCCCAGGGATGTTCAACTTTTTTTAATAATGGGCCACATAAATTTAAGTATAGCGGGCCGCAAATTCCATGTAGGCCTAATTATTTTTTAATCTTACATACTTCCAAATAAACTTGCAAAATTAATCAACCTAAGCTACCATTGTGACACTGAAGCTGCGAAAAAATTGTACAATAAGCAAGAATTTGTATTAAAGGTGAAACAAAGCAGCATTTGCTTTGACAATGGTAAAAACTGGAGTTAAAATTGTAACAAAATGACGGGCATAGAATTTGACCGTAAATACCAATCACGTTCGCCTTTGATATGGATCTGAAACTACTCAAAACCATGGTGCGGAATTTTTAAACGAAACATACATTTAGAGCAACATATTGTTTTCATTTAGATGAGAATAATTCTTTTCACTTACTTGGAAATAATAGGATTACTTTACTTTTATCAAATTTTAAATTGGTAAATATTTTTACTAAATATAATAGATTAAAGATTTTGAAAGTGAATGTTGCTCATTCCTGTGTGGGGTGTTCAACGTTTCTAGGAAAGGCTCAAAGTTGGTAAAACATTGTAGACTAAAGCAAGCATTCGCAACTCCAAAAATTTTATAAAAGCTACATGCTATGAAATACAGAAAAAAGATAAAAACTGTTTACCGCTGTTCGAAAAATTGCGACTTTTAACCAAAACTATTAGGTTGTGTAGGTTTTATGATGTATTAAAACTCTAAAAAAATTGATTTTATTGACTATAGCTGGTCCAAGTTATAATGTTATAACATGCACAGAAAAGTAAAAAGAAAATACTTACCAAAAAAACTACATGGTTGTTGGTGCTAAATCTCATTTGTAATATATTTTCGTATAAGTTGCCAGTCGAAAAAGAAGTAATAAAACCATACACACACACGCACACACATGCATGCACCAGTAGGCCTATAAAGAAGTTTTAAAACCTTGTCAATAGCGTAAAAGCCCCAAAAACTTGATTAAAAACAAGTATAACAAACTTACACTTTCACTTTTGAATTTCGCAAATTCATTATTATACATTTATTCAACTCTGATAAAATTTACATAAACGGTTTTATAATTAACATTTAATTAGCTTGCCAGTATATAGATTTAGTGTTTAACTTCTAAAACCTATAGATCTAACAGAAATACCTTTACCTTAAAAAATTTTATGTATGCAATTGCATATTATAGTCCACCAAGAAACATGCCAGTTAACACCCATACAATATCTTTTGGCTACAAAAATTGCATTACAAATTGGGGAAAACAGGGGTATTGTCGCCATCTGAACCTGCTTATCAGCAAAAAAATTCATGAACAATCTGATGTTACTTCTTCTTCTTCTTTCGGCTTTTCCCATTAGTCAGGGGTGGCCACAGCGTATCATCATTCTCTACATCTTTCTGTCTTCAATGTCCATCTCCTTCGCACCAACTTCCTTCATATCTTCTTTTACCACATCTAAAAATATTCTCTTTGATCTCCCTCTTCTCCTCTTTCCTGGTAACTCCATTTCCATCATCTTTCTTCCTACATACTCTTGGTCTCTCCTCATGACATGTCCATACCACCTCAACCTTCCCTCCCTCATCTTCATTCCTAACCGTTCTACCTTAACAGTACTCCTGATGTGCTCGTTTCTAATTTTGTCTTTTCTCGTCACTCCCATAGTAAACCTCAGCATTTTCATCTCTGCGACTTCCATCTCTTCCACTTGTTTCTTTGTGACTGCTACTGTCTCAAGTCCATACACCATTGCTGGTCTTACCACTGAACTGTACACTTTTCCTTTTACTCTAGCTGGTAACCTCCTGTCGCAGATTACTCCTGATACTCTTCTCCATCCATTCCACCCTGCCTGTACTCTCTTCTTTACCTCCCTCTCACAACCACCACTTTCTTGCACCGTTGATCCCAAATACTTAAATTCCTTTACTCTTGGCACTTTTGTAAGTGTTTGTAAGTAAGGAGGCACGTTTGTAAGTTTGTAAGTAAGGAGAGAACCACCGTGGACAATGCTGTTTGCTGATGATATTGTGATTTGCGAAGAGACCAGGGAAGAAGTGGAGCGGATATTAGAATCCTGGAAGTATGCATTGGAAAGAAGAGGGATGAAAGCCAGTAGGTCAAAGACCGAATATCTTTGCATAAATGGAGGAAATGACGATGAAACAGTGAAGATGGAGAACAAACTGATGTTACTAGCACTGAATAAGTTTGTGCAGCCATAAAATGCACCTGTAAAATGTTTCTTAAAAGAAAAAAAGTTAGTTTACGTCCTATTAGTTTCATTTCGATATGCCGAATAGCAGATTTAAGCATATAAAACACTCTAATAAGAATATCTAAATTACAAAACAAGTAAACTATTACTCTTGTGGCGTTAGGGAAAAAAAACTTGGAAAAAATATTTACAAGACAAATTTAGGTGTAAAGCTGTTAAGATTTAGAGTATACATGAAATCATAAAAATACAGAAAATGCAAAAAAAGTAAATTTAAACTCAAAATGAAATAACCTCGTAATATATTAAAGTACTTATTAAAAAGAATAAAACAGGAAATTTTTAGTAATTCTAACTATTTAAACTAATTTAGTAAAAGCATGACAAAAGTTTACTTAAGTAAACGGATCGAAAAAAATTAAGAATTAAAAATTAAAGTAATTAAGAAAATTTATTAAAAAAGGTAACAAAAATAGTCGGCAGCGTGGTCGAGTGGTTAAGGCGCCGGGCTCGTGACCAACACGGTCTCGGTTCAAAACCCACTCGTGCCATTCTGTTGTGTCCTTGGGAAAGACACTTTACGGCATATTCCCCTGCTTGGTGGTCTTGGCAAGCAGTTCTAAATTACAATCATATCTCTATTAAATTACAAACGGACAGCAATATCTTGGCATCTCCGGAAGCAGGTTGGGGTAATTGCTTACCCTATGTATTAGCGCCTCCGTCAATTTCCTGCGAATCAAGAGGATAAATATAGAGATAAAGAAGACAAAAAATTTAAATGAATGATATTTTGATAAATGATCTATCACCGGTTTTACAGGATCTTATTTCATTATAAGCTACATTTACGTCAAACATAGAAAACATAAGGAAAAGAGGATTGTGAAAAAAACAGGCGAAAAAGAATGAGGGTGCAACGGCAAGCAACGGCTTTGGCAAACAAAAGGAAAGTCGTCCGTACAGGCACTGGTCAGCGAAAATAAGTCGTGTCTCTTATTTTGAGACAAAAACGAATGATTATAATGATTTCTTTTGAACACTCAAACGTTTGGCTTTGTGTACTCCGTTTGATGTGGAACAATATTAAAGATTAAATTAAATGAAATCTGTCTAAGTTGAGAATTAGATAGTTTTAACAATTATAATTTGAAACCTTGAAAACATGGTGTTACTTCCACAAATTTTAGTTTTCTAAATTTTGGAAAGTTTTTTTAAAATTTTGTTCCGATGTTAAAAAGTTTTTTGAAATTTTGTAGAATTTATTTGGTAACTTAGTACGTTATTTAATCGTCTACCTTTTCGGCGCCTGTAAAGAAAGGCTCTCACCGATAACGCAATCTAGGTGTCTACTAATGGTAAATTCTTAATCTTCTTGCTGGATCTGACCTTCGAACCAGCGACAGCAAAAATATAGTCTAGCTAAATCCCAGCTCAGACTACCACAATATCTTCTTTATTAAAAAATATGCTCCAATCCACTTAGGAGCCCGAATAGTATAAATCAAGGCAACAGGTTAAAGCTCAATAGCTTAATTCTTCACAATCACGTAGACCACCAAAGACTTGCGTTCAAAAACTATGACTTCACACAGTTAACAATTTTCCAATTTTAAGTTACCACAACGAAACATCCAATTATTTTGCTGCTTTTCAGCGAACCGTATTTATACCATTCAGTAAGGTTACTCGAATGTTCTGACATTATCACAAACACAACTATTACGTCATAGACAAAACAGGTCAATCGGATAGTTCTGGAAATTACTTTAAAGTTCGTGAAATTAAGCAGTGTTGCCATTTTCTTATAAATAAATATAAATATTTAAATTACTTACAAAACTGTTATTTCTTCGGCTATTTGAGCCGGACCAAAGCAAAATCAAAGATATTTTTTATGAGATTGTGAATCTACATAATTTGGGCGATTTTTAGGAACGGAACACATGGTGTTAAAAAACATATTAATAGTGACTTTGCCAAAATTTTGCTGTTATCAAAGCTACATTATTATAATATTTTTGTGTTTCACTACTGCATAAAAACAATAACAATCTAATATTACAATACCATAATTTGGGTCAAAATGAGGTCAAAGTAATATTTGAAATCACCTTCATCAAATCACTTGTCTCCTAATAGCACTTAAAATCAGTTTTATTAAATCTTTCAACAACTTGAATGCATGAACTAAAACATTTTGCAACAAAATGGGTCTTTGAAATCTGTTCTTTAAGCATAATGTTCTTGCATCACTGAAGTGCCTCAAATTACACATTGATCAATATTTTGTCTTCCCTACGTAGATAATGATAACATTTACCAATTTAGAAAGCTGAACTGGATGTAATTGGTTATTTTAAAAATCTTTTAAAAGTGGTAACATAAACAAATATTGTCCCTTCTGTATAATAGAACCCAGACAACATGAAAAAGTTGTTCGATTTAAAAAATGCTCTGTTTGGTTTTCACTTACATAAAACATCATTTTAATGGGCTGCAACGAGTTTTTTTATTTATATTCATTTTTTTATTTTTTGGCATAAATAATTTAAAGGAAAAAACAATTAAAGACAAAAAAAAGTTTTTTACTTCAATGATACATTGTTTTCAAAATGAATCTTAAAAAGTAGGTCATTTTTATTTCTTAAATCAGGCCCACCCTTTTGTAAATAAATCACTCTCTGTAGATTGAATTTTTAATATTTCAAAACGAATAGAACTAGTTTTATCTTAAATAAAAAGTTATATCGCTTAGGTTATGAGAAAAATTTTTTTGAAGAAATTGAGGCCTGGTCCAAACTGATCCTTTACAAACAACCATAGATTTTGTGAAAAAACTTTAACTAAATAATCTTTAAGGTGTTTCAACAACGAGATGCGTTTCTATGTCTAATTCATTTGCACTCTTCAACAGTGTGATAAAGATGACTAAATATAGTATAAAAATTCTATATTTGGGGTGATTGTGTCCAAACAATTACTGAAAAGAGAGATTTCCCGAAATTAAAAACAAGAAAATTATTTCACCAAAGCACAAGTAATTTTATTTCGATAATTTAAAACTTAAAAGCAAAATAAACATTTACAGAAAAGACGCAAATTTCATGTGTAAAAAGTTCTTGCTGTAGGCCTATTTACTCGTAGATTTTTAATCGTCTACTTTGAAAACTCATTCATTCGGAATGATGAAACAATCGTAGTGAATCGAACTATCATCTTGCGACTCAAGACAATCGTGAAATGGCAAGAACGATGACGATCCAATTTTCTCTAAAAAATTTGCATTGTTTAGGCTACTATTGAAAATTATTATGCTTGCATCATTAAGGGTGAGTAAATAATAAATAAAATAAAACAGAAATGAAAGGGAACTAAGTTTTTAGTTTTTGCTAAAATGAGGGTGTATTTTTTTCATGGTTTACACCGTTAAATAATGCTTGAAAAGGCATTGGCTTTCATTTAACAGCACCAAACTTTATAACAAAGAAAAGGGGTTGTGAATCGTTATTTTTTTATTGTTTATTTTTTTATTATAAGCAGTTGTAATAATAGAAAAAATAATATTTAATTTAAAATACAGTAATACGTATATTTAATGAAATAGCTATATGCATTTTAGAAAATGTAAAAGTCACCCACAAATTTGAAAAAAGTTTTCCTCATTCTTTTTATAACTGTATCAATATCTACGTTTAGGCCTATTTAAAAAAAGCTTTTTAAAAAGCACTCTCGTTTAATAATTGCAGTTGTAACTTTTATTACAATAGCAAGCCTAACAAATTACATAAAAAAAATTGTTTTCGTACAAAATGTTATTTAAGAAAAACTTACTCGCATGTGTTTCATCATCAATTGTATCACTATTTTTAACCGATATCATAGAAGAACTTGATGGTATAGTTCGAGTAGTAAAGTACGTGTTTGTGAAAGACAGTTCTTTGTTTGATTTGGTCCAGCGAATAAAGTTTTTATTTCTCGAATTCGAGTTATCAGCAGTTGATATAGAAAAGCTCCTTTGGTTAAAATTCGTCTGAGTTTGGAAATTAATAAAATCAGAATCTTCTTCGGATGTAGTTGGTTTTTCAACTTGACCATAGTTTGGTAAATTGCGTAGGACTGACGTCGACGTTTGTAAGTTTTTATCCTGAAACGTTTGTAAGTTCGGAAAATCTCTTGCCCTGAAACTATCGACTGAGAACAATGTATGTTTGAAATCCGAAGAAGGTACAATAATATCAAATCGTGGTTCATGAAAAGTAGTTTCAAAAGATCGTTTGCCTTGTTCTGGTTGTTGAACAAACAATGATGGCTGTCTCCAATGCAATGAGTTCATTGATCGGTTGAACAAAGGCTTTATATCAAAATTCATATCCGGTCCAATGTTATTACTGTAATCGGTAGAATTACTTGAACTTAAACTACCGCTATT
This sequence comes from Diplosoma virens, assembly GCA_963680785.1. Taxonomy (NCBI): domain Eukaryota; kingdom Metazoa; phylum Chordata; class Ascidiacea; order Aplousobranchia; family Didemnidae; genus Diplosoma; species Diplosoma virens. The sequence continues at coordinate 23,748,793 of OY796886.1, forward strand.
CGGTCTACAATACAAAACTGTTTTCTGTGTTATCTCATTTTGTTTGTTTGTGTTGGTAGATAAACCGGGTTTTATTTGTTTTTCTTTATTGACGTCTAATTCTTTAACTAATTGAAAAGTTTTGTAACAATGCATCCGATGTATCATGATGAGATTTATTTCAATTTTTGTCGAGGACATGCTCGTTTCATTACAGAGTTCTGTTTGACTACTTGCAGAAGCAAATCGGTTGCAGTCGTCCAGTTTATTTTTATTTTTATTCAATGACGTTGTCGAGCTCAGGTCATTTTGCTCCTTTAAATGTACATGTGTTTGGCTATTTACTTTATTTAACTTTTTCCAATTGTCTGAATTGTCACGAATTTTAGTTTTGAAGCTATCGAATGTAAATGTATCATCTTTGTTTGATAATACATTGATTGAGTTACTAAGAATTAATTGATTGTTATTGTTTTGTAAATATTGTAGTTTTTGTGCATTTGGATCACATATTGGAATTGGACTAATTGAAAAACTAGAAGATGAAAATTCTTTTAAACTCGAAGAGTTAGAATTCCACCAAATGCTGCGCACAAAAGTAGAGAAAGAAAGAATTTCGTTTAAATCCAGGCATTTGTTTTCTATTCTTTGGAAGTGAATAACAGTTGGGAGACTTTCTAAACGATATAAATATGAAAGAAGCGTTGATGTGTCAGCAGATTGATTGAATTGACAAAAATGGAAATGAAAAGATTCTTGCATATTAGTGTTGAGAAAACTAAAGCGTTTATGGAAAACTTGTAAAGGCGGTTGAACCCTATATCTACTTTGAATTAAACATTTATTGCAATTTACAGATAATTCTGGAAGGTTGTCATCCAGCACTATTATACTGCAACTGATGTTTTGAAACCATTTCCAATTTGTAGACTTGACATCTGTAAATTTAATAAAGTTTTAAATTTTAGATTTTTATGTTTATAAGCATAGCTTTGTTGCAAATTTTAAAACTTAAACAAAATAGAACTAGCGTTTTTAAGATAGTGATATTCCTTAGCATTTCTCCCTAAAGTTCTGTTGAAATGTGACTTAGCAATTAGTCAAAGCATAACAAACATCAGTCAATTCAAATTCAACTTTTATAGTACTTTGAGAAACAAATTTGATTAATTGTGATGAAATTGTATTCGTGCTGTATTCCTTTGAAGCATAAAATAATTGAATAATTTTCGAGTTTGGTTCATAATCTTGCTGCGCTTTATGTCTTTGGTCTGCAATAATAAATACAATATATAAATTTTCACATGTCATAAAAATTATCATTTCAATTGAACGAAAATAAGCACGAAATGTTACGCTTACATTAACAAATAATTCCAATCGTCAATAAAAAAAAAAAAAATGTTTTCGATAGACTAATCCATTCGATGTGTTCATCATATTTGGTTGTAGTTGCTTTAAATATTTAGCATTTGGCTTTGAGTAACTTTATAAACAATTGAAGCATGATCAAAGAAAAGCTTGAGTCATAAATAAAAAAGATTGATAGTCTTTTATCAAATAGCAATAAAATAACAAGCTACTTAAAAAATTAATACTATTATGTTTTCTGCGACAATGCTTGTACAAGCAAGAGTGCATATAACAAAATCTGATAAATAACAGGTCTTCAGGTTTACTTACCAAAAACAAACACATCACATTGTTCAATGACTAATCTAACAGTGTCGACCAGAATATTCCGAGCAAACCGATGCGAAATCGAAACACGTTTGTTTTCTTGTGTGGAGATTATAACCTGTTCTTGTTTTAGGAATGATTGGTATGAGGACAGGATTGCTTTAAAAGGATTTTCGTCATCAATTAATCCCCGATCGTAAGTTTGTATAGTATTTTTAACTGTCTGAAAACTTGTTTTTTTAAATTTTAACGGTTTGATTTTTTTCAACTTTGGTTTTGAAATAGTTTGATTTTCTTGATTTTCATTTACCGTTTGCTTCTCAGTTTCGTTGAAGTTAATCGCATGTTTATTGGCGACATTTCTACTGTTTGAGTCTTTTTGGACATGTGGCTGAATTTTGTTTTGCTTTTGGCTGCATTGTGGTTCCACTATAAGACATTTGTTTAAACGTTTTGTTTCCTCATATGTTAGGATATTGTTTTCAATATTGCTTATATCTACAAGAATATAATTAGCCTGAAATTGCTTTTACAGTTGTACTTATGTTACTAGTTTAACTGAAGCTTGCTTGCCTGTTTTGTTAGAAAACTCATCAGTTCGCATCCACGTAGCAGATATCTTGAATGATGATGTTGATAGTTTTAATGGTTGAATATCCATTTTTTCATTGTTCAAATTAAAGAAAACTGCAAAACAGTCTTAGATGTTTCAACAAAAGCAATATGTTTGAAAAGAATATGACTAGCGATAAATACCAGAACTTGAAATTGTGAATGATGAGAAATAAAAAGCTTTAACATAAACGAACAATATTGGTTACTCTAAAGTCCAGCGTATAACAAGATCACTTTTTATAATCAAAATTTAGTGTTAAACATGAGGGGATCTTATGTGGCGAAGAATAAAATCCTAACTTGATAAAAAATTTAATTTTTAATTAAAAGTTTATTCTAAATTAATTTAAAATGCGAGTTTTTTAGAGCTAAGCTAACTTTAAGGGGGAGAGATTTTATACGCCGGACTTTAAGGTACTTATATTCCGTAATTTCTTTTAAAATAACTTAAGCTTTTTAAAATGTTCATATTGTATTCCAATCTAAGGATGTACATAAGTTTTCTTTAAAGCTATTTATCTTTATTAATTACTGTATTAACAATTTTACAAACTATAATAAATGTCAATTGCAGTAAAAGTTTGCGTTAAGTACCTGAAACTTCTATTGTTCTTTTAAAAAATTTGATTTCACTGGTTTTTTCGTCTGTTTTGAAGTCATTGAAAGTTTTCGAACTTCTTTTATCCTAAAAATAAAGGGGAAACTTTAAGTTTCTTCATCAAACTTAAAGTAGATTATCAAGTGTTTGTGACCCGTTTTTTTCTTTTTATTATCGCCATTAGTATGGTTAATATGCTGTTTTCTGTTTTAATCGGAGTGATTTTTAATTGAATTTTAATTGTAGGAAAACAGAGTGACCTCTTGAGAAATTCGTTGTGAGTACCTTTCTTAATAACACAAGATAAACTACTCTCCAGTCAACAATGCTATGCAGGGCCTATGCGGGCCCTGTAAGGGCTGACCGTACGGTACCCGTATCGAATTGGCCACGGGAGCTGCAGTGGCCCCGCATGGGTTTACCGCACGAGTTTCATGTGGTTCAAATTATTTATACAAATTGTTCCTTTTTAAAAATTATTTAAAATGTTAGCTTATTAGCATGTTTAAATTTTTGATTACGGCTTAAAATTGAAACCCAGATTAAATCCGTACGGTTAGCCCATTTGGGGCCACTACAGCGCCCGCGGCCAAATCGGTACGGTTCCCGTACGGGCAGCCCTCGCAGGGCCCGCATAGGCCCTGCATAGCATTGTTGGCTGGGCAGGTAAACCTATCATTTGTTATTGTGCTTTGTATATAAACGGATACATTAGATGAGATATATTAGATGATTTAAACGGATATATCACGAGATAAACCTATAATCATTTGTTATTATGCTCTGTATATAAACGGATATATTAGATGATTTTATTTTTGTTAATTTGTCATCAGTTATCGGGAATAAAGATGACAAGAACGTATGCTCTGAAAGATCTGTTTTGTTTTCAGTGTAAACACTAACCGAGAAAGAACCATTGACAAGCGTGCTTTGTGTATGTATAGATAATTCAGACCATGTTCTTTGCCGAAGTACTTCAGCAATCTCTGCAGATCCCAATTGTAAACTTGGAGAAGTCAAATCCGACTTTTTAGTATGACATTCTTCGTTTAAAGCGCCGTTTGCAGCAATGCAGGTTTTCCCCTCAAGCATCGGAATACATTCACTGTTGCTTTGAAAGTAAAAGGGTTTATTGTTTTCAATATGATGCTTTTCGCATGAAAAAGTTTCTGATCCAATATTTTGTTGACAGACCGCTGTTTGTTCTGTAATTGCTATGTCGTTGGATATTGTCTATAAAAATAAAAAATAAAAATAAAAATCTTTGCGTAATATACTTTTATTAATTTTAATTAAATTTGAAAAAGCTGTAATATATCGAGTTAGGGACAGATGGCACTAGAGAGTACCACTTGTGGCATTGTGCATCACGCACGCCGAACCCGAGCTCACTGCCCGACCATGGTTTCGAGTTGGTTTCGACCAGGGCAGTGAGCTCGGGTTCGGCGTGCGTGATGCACAATGCCACAGGTGGTACTCTCTAGTGCCATCTGTCCCTAACTCGATATATTACAGCATCTGGTCATACGGCGTGCGTGATGCACAATGCCGTTCCTACCAGTGCAGTCTTGCACTTGGTAGGAACCACAAATCATATATTTATCTTTTCTTATATGACCAGCTCTGCAACTAAACCCGAATAAGCAGACTGTCCCTGATGAGAGTTTAAAACTCGAAACCATGGTCGGGCAGTGAGCTCGGGTTCGGCGTGCGTGATGCACAATGCCACAGGTGGTACTCTCTAGTGCCATCTGTCCCTAACTCGATATATTACAGCATCTGGTCATACGGCGTGCGTGATGCACAATGCTGTTCCTACCAGTGCAGTCTTGCACTTGGTAGGAACCACAAATCATATATTTATCTTTTCTTATATGACCAGCTCTGCAACTAAACCCGAGTAAGCAGACTGTCCCTGAGGAGAGTTTAAAACTCGAAACCATGGTCGGGCAGTGAGCTCGGGTTCGGCGTGCGTGATGCACAATGCCACAGGTGGTACTCTCTAGTGCCATCTGTCCCTAACTCGATATATTACAGCATCTGGTCATACGGCGTGCGTGATGCACAATGCCGTTCCTACCAGTGCAGTCTTGCACTTGGTAGGAACCACAAATCATATAAAAGGTTTTTGTTTTTTTATCTAGATTGAAATTGTTTTTAGCAGCTTGGGTTGTTTGTAAATTTGTTCTTGTTGCTCTACATAACACACGAAAACCAAAGCGACAGAAATGGAAGGGCATCTACCCGTTTCGATTTTTAGCAATGGTCCGCTATGCGGCAAACGTTCTATTCAAAATAAGGCAAAAAATTGTCAACAAATTTTACGGCCAACCACTCTCTAGCTAATTATTGAAGATCTAACTGCAAGCGAGATAAATGTTTTTTCTCATTCTGGAGTGTCACTGCAGTAGTGCATTGAAGCTAGTATTTTAAAGCTTTTAAAAAACAAAATATTATTTGTGAAAATTACATCTTTCAAGAAACATCTTTCACCAATTATGAATGACCGAAAAAGGTAGTTTAGAAACTTTAAACTTATAAAAAATATTTCACCCCGTGAGTGGATAATACTCTATCTTCACATTGCTTAGAGAGCTTAACATGAAATAAACAAAATGTCTCAAATAACTTGTGGCCGCTGGTTCAACGTCTAAACAAAATTCATAATAAACCATTTTGATTTATATATTCTGGTTAAATACACTATTTTTTAGAAATGATCATAAAAATTTTTCATTTTCATGAAAAAGCTTTGTCAAAGTTAATGATTTGAAAATGATTTTAACAGTACTTTGGATTTTCTATATTTTCGAAACTCTTTGAAGCAATATAGATCATCAAGGCAGGGATTCAACTCATATTGTCGTTACATTTCAGAAAGGTGTTTCACTTGACTTTTCTCTGCTTCATGGCTTTGAAAAGCAGGTTCTAATTGCAATTGTTTCACTTAACAGAGAATAACTGAACCACAAAAAAATCAAAACGAACGTTCTTCTTAATCATAGCCGTACCAGCCAAGGGCAGGGGAAGAAAGGGAAAACTTTTTTTGAGGTCATTAGTTTTTAGGGAAAAAATCAAAAATTCTGACACTGATTTAAATTTAAATGTAAATATTTGAACTTGCTGGGATAATCAAAATTCGTTTCATAAATTTAGACGAAAAAAAAAATCTTCACTTTGATCATTGAAGTATTTTTGGGGGTAAGAATGATGGTAACTGAGTCCTGAAAAAGGGAAATGCGGCAAAAACTTTGAAAACCACCGCATTAACTAATCTTTACGCTAATGTTTTTTTAGTTTGGACAAGGCGAGTTTTATTACTATGACGTAATAAACTCACACAAACACCCATATAGGGACATTTCATGTCAACTCACACCCTTTTCGGCATTTTTTTGCCGACCATCTCCGATTTTGCTGAAATTTGGCATGTTTGTAGGTTTGGATGAGAAAATGTCTCACACCAAATTTCAAGTTTCTAAATCAAATAGTTTTTGATATATGAAGATTGAAATTAGACACAAAATCGCCGCTTGAACTCGCCTGATCGAGCAAAAGTAGCCCTCCTGGCTTTATTTTTTGTTCGATTTCAAAGATATTAATATCATTGGAAAGTTCTTTACATCAGCTTTACAATGATATTAATATCTCAAATGTATGTATATAAATAAAAAAGTTATTTATTGTCGTGACCTTGTGACCTTGTGACCTTGACCTCGCATGAGCCCAAAACCCTCACTCTAGAGAAAAAATACTTTTAAATATTTTTGTTCCTCATATAGAGGACTATCAGCATGCCAAAAATGAAAGTGGGATCTCTATGGATTTTCAAACCATTTTTTGATTAGAAAAAAATTAACAAAAAGCTTGCGAAAATGATTTATTTGAAAATATCGACAAAGTTGCGAAAATATTTAGTGCGTAAATATCAACAACTTTGCATCATTAGGCACACGTGTTCAATAAAATGGAAATATCTCGAAAACCCATAGAGATCCCACTTTCATTTTTGTTATGCTGATAGTCCATTATGTGAGGAACAAAAATATTAAAAAATTTTTTGTCTAGAGTGGGGTTTTTGAGGTCATGCGATGTCAAGTTTACAAAGTCACGACAATACATAACTTTTCTATTTATATACATACATTTCAGATATCAACATCATTGGAAAGCTGCTAAAAAGAGCTTTTTAATGATATTAATATCTTTAAAATTGAACAAAAAAGAAAGCCAGGAGAACTACTTTTGCTCGATCAGAGGCGTTCAGGCGGCAATTTTGTGTCTAATTTTCAACCTTCATATTTCAAAAACTATTTAATTTAGAAACTTGAAATTTGGTTACAAATCGAGCTGCTGAAAATGAGAAGTACCAGACTCGAGTTTCGCTCTTGTTAGAGCTCGTTAGTGATGCTTATGTCACTGCGAATCGAACCGAGGACCTGTAGTCTTCCACGCAGGTTACTGTACCACTAGACCACAGGACTCGGACGAAGGTTGAACTCAAAGCAGCTCTGAACTCAAAGAAGTATTTCCCGGATTTGCAGGTCAAGGCGACCTCATGACCGAGAATAACCCGACAAATGGTTAAGCAAATGCTTACTCTCTTAGAACTTGCCAAGCGAATGAAGAATTTCATTTTAATTATATAGTTGAACACGAGGATTTTGTTATACAGTCCTCTATTGAAATTTGGTGTGAGACATTTTCTCATCCAAATATACAAACATGCCAAATTTCAGCAAAATCGGAGATAGTCGGCAAAAAATGCCGAAAAGGGTGTGAGTTGACATGGAATGTCCCTATACGTAAGTCAATCTGATAAAACTACAGAACTAAGGCAGCGATATAGCGGTAATCTACAACATATAAGTTATCCGAGTTTTTCAATGTAAATTTTTTAAATTATATTTGAAAAGTGCTCATATCACCATGAGTTTATATTTAAATCTTCATGAGTTCGTACCGAAACGTAAATGTGTTCATACAGAAACCTGGTTCGTATGCAAACTCCATGAATAAACCGCTGCCGCCTACACAATCACACTCGCGGTTCTTTTTATGCAATTTAAAATCAAATAAACTCGATTTAAATTATTTTAGCAATTGTTCGCAGTTTTGTTTAAATTTCATTTATAAACAGGTTTACCGTTAAGTTTGATTGCAGCTCATTTATTTTATCTTACCGATTTCTTTTTTGCTTCTTTGCTTTCCTTCATTGGCTTTATACAGCAACAAAGGTAGCGCAAATAATGCTTGCGCTTTTTTTGTTTGGACATTGACAAATAATTTATGTTCTTTTTTAAGAAGATAAAATTGGTTAAATGATTCACGTTAGACAAAAAAATCATCATTTTGAAGCAAAAGTAAAAAATTGTAGAATTGTGACGTCACTATCGAATAATTAACTGAAAAGTTAATACGCGTAAAAATTGGCATTGACTTCGTTCAAGCCTGCATAACTTCTTTTTCTTCTCCTTTCGGCCTTTCCCTTCAATCAGGGGTAACCACAGTGTATCATCTTTCTCCAAACCGTCCTATTTTCAACGTCCGTCTCCTTCGCACCAACTTCCTGCATATCTTCTTTCACTACATCTAAAAATCTTCTCTTTGGTCTCCCTCTTTTTCTCTTTCCCGGTAACTCCATTTTCATCATCTTTCTTTTTACATACTCTTGGTCTTTCCTCATGATATGTCCATACCACCTCAGCCTCTATCTCTCATTTTCATTCCTAATCGTTTTACCTTGACTGTATCCCTGATGTACTCGTTTCTTATAATTGTCTTTTCTCGTCACTCCCATAGCAAACCTCAACATTTTCATCTCTGCGACTTCCATCTCTTCCACTTGTTTCTTTGTGACCGCCGCTGTCTCAATTCCATACACCATTGCTGGTCTCACCACTGAACTGTACACTTTTCCTTTTACTCTGGCTGGTAACCTCCTGTCGCAGATTACTTCCGATATTTTCCTCCATCCATTCCATTCTGTCTGCACTCTCTTCTTAGCCTCCCCCTCAAAACTACCACTTTCTTGCACCGTTGATCTCAAACACTTAAATTCCTTTACTCTTGGCACTTTTGTATCGTCCATCTTCACTGTTTCGTCATCATTTCTTTTATTTATGCACAGATATTCGGTCTTTGACCTACTTACTTTCATTCTTCTTCTTTCGAATGCATATTTCCAGCATTTTAGTCTCCGCTCCATTTGTTCCGTGGTCTCTTCGCAAATCAATACGCATTTGTATAATCTGGCAAAAAAGTTTTACGCCGGACGCCCTTCCTGCCGCAGCCCTCCCCATTTATCCGGGCTTGGAACCGGCATCAAGAAACACAGGAATGTGCCTCCCATGAAGCCTGCATAACTGATTACAGTACAAAAGCTGTAACAGATAAAACTATTCCTGGTGGGCCAAATTTTTTGAACGCATAAAAAGATCATTCTTAACAAAAATCCCAGCTAAAAAACATTTTTTTGTTAAAAATGATTTTTTAAACTGATATTTCCAGTAAATGAATCCTTCAATGGATCTACCATTTATTGCAAGTTTAAACCTTATTTAGTTATATCAGTAAAAGAATTATTTGCTTTTAGTTTTATCGTCGACTTTAACAGACCCTTATAGTTTTACTGTTAATTTTCAAATATTTTAACATCTTTCCCTGCTTGGTGGTCTTGGCAAGCAGTTTTAAATTACAGTCATATCTCTATTAAAGTACAAGCAGACATCAATATCTTGGCATCTCCGGAAGCAGGTCGGAATAATTGCTTACCCTATGCATAGCGCCTCCGTCACTTTCCTGCGAGTCAGGAGGATAAATATAGAGATTAAAAAAAAATCTAAATGAATCTGTTTTGAGGCGAATGTGCCCCTCAGACGTATGCTCAAACCCTCACACCACATGAGCAGATCTCGCTTAAAATTCAAAAGAGTTTTTTTGCTAATGCAAGACCGAATTAACTTTTATGTTAGTTTTTATTCAACTAATTTTTGTTGGTCTGCAAGCTGTTTTTAACTAAAAGCGATTGGACATTTATAATGGTCTATTTTTTTTGGATCAAAACTGACCAGTTCAACAAAAAACTTATTTCCTAAATGTATTGTCGAACTGCATCATAAAACCTTATGATATCACTAGAAGCTGCATGAATACCAACCAACCAGCAGACCTGTCAATAGTATTATTAGAATAAGAGTTTACTACATAGGCTGAGAAAGAGATTGAGAGATGTACAGTACTTTATAAAATAAGTGGTCTTAATTTGTCAATTTAAATTGACTTTCTTTCTTACGCCTTTCAAGAGATTTTTTATTCATACGAGGGTCAGTCAATAAGTAATGAGACTTTCTCAATTACTTTGGTGTTCTTGGAGTTATGCAACTGAAATTTTATGTGATGATTATGAATGGAGTTGTCATCTTATTTACAACAAAACTTGTTTATTTTCAGATTACTGTAGGTGTGACGATAAATTGAAATGACTACTAGGCTAGGAAACAGCTCATGCTTGGAACAAAGAGGAGTCATCAGATTTCTGTTGGCAGAGAGTGTAAAATCATGTGAGATTCTGTCTAGAATGCAAAGACAATATGGTCCTTCCTGTATGTCTAGAGCAAACTTCTACAAATGGGTGCAAGCATTCAAAGATGGACGCGAAAGCATTACTGATGATCTGAGAAGTGGAAGACCTGTGGATGTCTCTACCCCAGAAGCAGTACAGGCAGTTGAAGACCTGATCAAATCTGATAGAAGGGTCACTTTAGATGAAATTGCTACAAACTTGGACATCTCCCATGGCACAGTGTACGCAATTGTGCGTGAGAAGCTGCGTTTTTCAAAAGTCAGCTGTCGCTGGGTTCCAAAGATGTTAACGGATGATCACAAAATGCAGCGCCTGATGGCTTCCAGAGCATCACTACGCAGATACAGAAAGGAGGGAGATGTATTTCTATCGAGAATAGTGACAACTGATGAGACCTGGGTCTTTCATTATGAACCTGAATCGAAACGACGATCAATGGAGTGGAAGCATGTTTCTTCCCCAGTGAAGAAAAAATTCAAATCTCAGAAAAGTTTAAGGAAAGTCATGCTCACTGTGTTCTGGGACAGAAATGGGCCGATCACTATCAGTTTCTTGGAAAGGGGCAATACTGTGAACTCAGAGAACTACTGTGAGCTGCTAACTCAAGTGAAAAAAGACATTAAGAACAAACGGAGAGGACTTCAATCAAGAGGTGTGATTCTCCTTCAGGATAATGCAAGGCCCCACACAGCAGCAAGAACCCTAGCCAAAATTGAAGATTTAGGCTGGAAACTTCTAACACACCCACCCTACAGCCCAGACCTTGCACCATCTGATTTTCACCTCTTCGGCCCACTCAAAGAGAGTATGAGGGGAATTCACTTCCAGACTGATGAAGAAGTGAAGGCTGCTGTGAGCAACTGGCTAAGGACCCAGTCCACGGAATTCTATGCCAAAGGAATAGACAATCTAATATCAAGATGGAACAAGTGTGTTGCAAAGGAGGGAGACTATGTTGAAAAATAAAAAAGCATTTTTTGATTACCAGTCATTGCAAACTTGAGTTATTAAAAAAGTCTCATTACTTATTGACTGACCCTCGTATTATTAAAAGTAAGTCAATATTTTTTAATCTTTAGTTGACTGATTGATTGTTAAGTTTTCATTTCATGTTATTTTTATTTATCCTCTTCACACGTAGAAAAGCGACGGAGGCGCTAATACATAGGGTAAACAATTACCCAGGCTTGCTTCAGAAAATGCCAAGATTTTGCTGTCCAGTTGAAATTTTTTGTTTTGTATTTTCAGTTTTATAGAGATATGACTGAAATTGAAAACTGCTTGCCAAGACCGCCTAGCCATTTCGTTTTAACAAGTGTAGTCGGCCATGTTTATAGCCAAGTTTAAGAGCCCTGTAGCTTCTTGCTACCTACCGAATTTCCAGGTGAATAACTGTCTTTGTTTTTATGTAAACGTAACCAAAAATTGCTTTGGAGGATAATGTGTAAACAGCAGACGGTCTGATTTTGTTACCGCTGAAAAAGCAGAATGTCTTTGATTAGCAAGGGTTTAAAAAGCGTGTTTATTGCTTGAAGACTTTTCATCTGACACTCGTAGGAAGGAATCACCAGAATTTTTTAATATGATGTTTTGACGTTTAAACATAAAATTTATTCGGAAGAAACCGTTTGTTCCTTAAGTTTAAAAGTCAAGTTAAGACCTTTGTTTGTATGTTTTTTTTGTTTTTCACTTGACTTTCGAAATAAATTTATCAAAATTTCTGTAAACCATTAGTTTTTAATCGGGACCCACAGAAAAACTTAGGGGCCACAGAGAAAAACGTTTTTAATTGGGGTCTTTGGAAATAGTTCAGGGGTCCATAAGCCAACTTAGGTAACTCGAAACGTGTACCATAGGATAAAATGAAAAGTTAACGCAGAGCTGTAAATTTATACCGAAAACTTTTCACCTTTATATGTGGTGAGGTTTTACAACTTTTGTGGTTGAATGAGATTTCTTTTGGTCTTCGGCTAAATTTAAGGCACGATTTTTGTACGGAGGTATGAAGACCAAAAAATAAAAAAAGTTATTGTACCAAGAAAGCTGTAAAACTTCACTACAAACAAAGATGAAAACTTATTTTGGTCTTCACAACTCTGAGCGCGACAATGTTCGAACATCGAGTCTTAAATTTAAAAACGTTTTCAGATTTTGCTTGCGGTGAAGTTTTTCAACTTTTTTGGTATGATTATCTTTTTTTGGTCTTCGAAAAAACTAAAACCTCAACTTTTGTGTTGGATCCACCAAAATTGAATTGCCTAATTCCCTCCCTCCCCGATTCGTTTGGCTGTTGGGAATCTCATAATCGTATCAGCCGAAAAAATTTTGAAGAAGCAATACAATTTTGCCCAATTTTTATGGCGTTTTCCCCAATCTTCTAGTACTTTACAGATATTAGAAAAACTTTGTCTCAAATTTAGAGTGATGGCCAAAAGAAAAGATTTTCACTTTCAATCTGTCTCGGATTTATGAATGTTTGTCCCAATAAACTAGTGATCTCTAAGTAAATCCAATAAAATAAAAAAAACGTCTTCACCTCAAACCGTAATCACTTTACTAAATTTGAAAGCTTTTTCCACCAGAAGTAATTCTAATTTTCTTAACACTGCCCAAAAAAATTATGTTTTTGCCCAAATATTTCCTTGTATCTGTTCGAAAATTTCTGATTTTGGCCAAATTTTTGAGACTTAGAGGACAATTGTCCTTCTGTCTCCTGTGGATGGTACAGATATCGGTAATGTGCTTGAAATTTAGATCTTATTTTGCTGAGACTACCGAGTGAAGAGAGTAGAGTTGAACTGTGACTGTCCATTGTGCTTGTATTCATTAGGTTGCTTATCGTATTTATCCGGGCACGCTGCCTGTTCTTTCTTATTTCTTTACTCAGATTTTTCAACAATTCTTTTAAATCAAAAGAATTCTGTTTAAATTATTTAAGCAACTGATCACAATTTTTATGTTTATTAAATTGAAAATGAACTTTTAAGGCTCGTTTCTACTACGAGCGTATTTATTTCATCTTACCGCCTTCTGTAATGTTTCTTCGCTTTCCTTCTTTGGCTTTATACAGCAACAGAGGTAGCGCAAATAACTTTTGCGTTTTTTTTGTTTGGCCATTGATAAATAGTTTTGCCTTTGTTCTCAAGATATAAAAATTGGCTAAATGATTCAAGATACACAATGATAAAGATAAACTAAAAATGATTTTAAAACATAAATTAAAAAAGTTGTAGAATTGTGACGTCACTATTAAATAATTAACTGGAGAGTTATTAAGAATTGCATTGATTTTCTACTGTAGAAGCCTGCACAATTCATGACAGTAAAAAGTTTATAACTTAAAACTTATACTTTGAGTGGCCATATTTTTAAAGCGATGAATCGAAACGTTCGTAAAAAATTCCTTCGTCTAAAGTAGTGATATCTGAAAAAAAGTTTTTACTTTGAATCTGTTTCAGATTTTTTTATTTTCGTCTCTAAAAAGCAGTGATTTCTAACAAAAAATGAAAAAAAAATCTTCACTTAAAATTGCAAATTCTAGGACATAATTGTTAACCAGACGGGACAACAAAAAAAGCCTAAAGTTTAGGACCGTTTCCACTAAAAGAGGATGTATGACTAAACCTGAATGTATGACTAAAACAGGATGTATGTATGGACTAAAACAGGATGTATGTTACTTGTAAATTATAGGCATGGTTGCATTCAATTTGAAATCAAAGATTAGGACAACCTAAAAACCAAAATAGACTTATAACACAAAAAATTATGAAAAGTATCTATTCATGTATGTAACGCAACAATCGTATTTTTTACTACAACGAATTATTTCAAACAAAGCTTTGTTATTAAAAAGCAGGACCGCAGACTCGGAATTATTTTAATATTACTCCAAATTCAATTTCCGTAGCTATCTTATCAGGATAGCACTTTGCTCCGGCTCTGGGGCTCTCAACCGGGAGCTATTGGCCCCCTAGAAGGCCACCGAACGTTATACAGGGAGTCACGAGCACAAAATTTATTGAAGAAACTGTGTAAAATTTTGTGTGTTAAGTTTATTGCTTTATACAGGTATTTTGTTTGGACTTACAATTAATTTGGCTAAAGCAAGGATTTTTGTTTTCCAATCTCTAAAATTCGAAAATAGAGCAATAGCTATGTCTCATTTGGCTTTAAAAAAGCTAGCCAAAATGGTCAGGGTTGTGCGCAATGTCTTTACTACTCAGTCGTGATAGTAAATGTGTGATTACGTTCCTCTATACTCAAAAATCATCCCGACAAAAAGCATCACCAAAGAAAAAATGATAATGTCGATGTTGTGTCCGCGAAAAGGGTGCGATATTTGGACTTTCTCCTAAAGAAAAATCTGCTCTTCGATGCAGCTAGAAGGTGGCGTATTATATTGCGAAGTGTAAGAAGCCTCACACTATCACTGAGGAACTTATCATGCCATTTGCAGAGAAAACAGTTGATAAAAAAATGTTTGATAAGAAAATAGCATGCTCCAGGTTAGCATACAACTGGATGAGTCTACCGACACCACTCTTTAAATCCATTTGATCACGTTCGTGCGATACGAAACAAAAATAAGAAGATGAAGGAAGAGTTCTTGTTTTGCAATACTTTGTCAGCTACAACAACTTCTGCTGATATCAAAGATAATCTGACCTTTCCAGCTTTTAGTTGTCTCTTCATGATTCTTATCCAGTTCTCAGAAAAAAGGCATCTCTAATGTTTGTTTAGTTTTCTATAACCTACCTTTGCGAAGCTGGATTTTCTGATTTGGTGATCATCAGAACAAAATTCAGAAATTGTCTTGATGCACGCAATGACATTCGCCTGGCTCAGTTCAAAACGGATCCCAATATCAAAGTTCTCCTCAAACGAGGACAAGAACAAACTTTACACTGATTGCGTGATGATAAACTGGCTATGATGTTTAATTCTTTGACATTTCGTTGACTTTCGTTTGTTTGTTTGTTTGTTTGTTTTTTCTTCTTAATATTAATCGCTTCTCTTCTGGAATGTTTTTATTTTTTGTTTTCATCTCTATATTTATCCTTCTAACTCGCAGGAATGCGACGGAGGCGCTAATACATAGAGTAGGCAAATACCCCGACCTGCTTCCGAAGATGCCAAGATATTGCTGTCCGCTAGTATAGAGATATGACTGTAATTTAGAATTGCTTGCCAGGACCACCAAGCAGGGAAAAGTGCCATAAAGTGTCTTTCCCAAGGACACAACAGAATAGCGGGAGTGGGTTTTGAACCGAGACCGTGTTGTTCACGAGCCCGGCGTTTCTCTTCTGAATAATTATTGTCACAAAACCGCCTATCTGCAGCTATTACGAATGAATTACAGACAGAAAATTTTATTGCAGAGCAGAGGAGCACAGATGTTGAGAGTCCTAGAAGAAGGCCACAAACCATAAAAGGTTGAGAACCACTGCTCCGGCTCCTGCTTCGAAACTCGTTGATGTCAATGTTCCGGTTCCTGCTCCGAAACTCGTTGCTGCCAATGCTCCGGTTCCTGCTCCGAAACTCGTTGATGCCAATGTTCCAGCTCCTGCTCCAAAACTCGTTGATACCAATGCTCCAGCTCCTACTATACTGGAAAAAATAGGACAATACGGGTCCTATTTCTTCTAAGATGGGAGGGTTTCTTGCTAAACGTCATTTATGTCTATTCACTTGTATGGCTACTCGCGCAGCACACTTAGAGATTGCTCACTCACTCAACACCTAGTCATGCCTACAAGTTTTCCAAAGGTTCCTTAGCTGTCGCAGTCCGCCGGGGGATGTTTATTTGAATAAATGCAGTAACTTTGTTGGAGCGGCCGCGAATTAAAAGAAATTGTTTCGAAGTGGAATCAGTCTCTCATCAAAACTCTGTGCTAGAAAGGGATTTGTGGCACTTCAATCCTCCGGCGGCAAAACACCAAGGTGTGGTCTGGAAGAGAGTCATTCGTTTTGTATGACGTATCGACTCATGTGATTTAAAAGCACTGACGCCGAACTTTCTTACGTTGGGCAGTATAAATGTCGTGCCGTCTAACGGTTTCATCAAGGCTGAAGATTATCGCAATTCGTGGAAGCTGGCCCTCTGACTTGCGGACGAATTCTGGATAAGATGGCTTAAGTCATACCTGTCTCAACTGCAACAGCGCCAGAAGTGGTTGAAGCCACATTGTAACCTCGCTCCCGGCAATCTGGATCCGGTACGCGACGAACAGTGTAGAAGAGGCCAATGGCCGAAGGCCATCGTAGAAAAGGTCTATCTAGGAGATAACAAATATGTCCGCGTCGCAAAAGTCAAGACTGTATCATCGACGTTCAAGCGCGATGTTTGCAAACTGTGCTTGTTGGAAGGTGCCGAATGACAAACTCCAAACTTTTTGTTGATTTTGACGCAAAACTAATTTGTGTTTTGTTGTGTATAGTTGCTTGCTTTTCGTCCTTCGATTAGCCTTTCTTGTTTAACATAATTACTTAATCACAATTATTTGGGACCGGTTTGTAACGACTAATTTTGTCTTTTTCGTTTTCATAAACATGTAAGTTTCCTGGATGCAGACGGGCTTGTGACAGAGTCGCAAAATTGCCTCGTCCTTCCAGCTCCTCACAAACGCGCTTCACGAGCAGCACCAAACTTTACTGTTTCATTTTATTAAAACAAAACAATAATTGCGACGCTAGTCGGAAACGGTTTTCTAAACAATATTACACAAATTAGCTTCAGCATGTAGACACATTGTCCACAAATTTACCAACGATGTTGGGCGGACGAGCAAAGAAATCGATAAGACGAATATTAAACTTCTACCAAATGCAACCAATGTCCAAGGGGACTAATAATTGTTAACATCTAAATTCAAATATAAAGTCCGCAATTAAAATTGGATCTCTCATTGATCAAAAAGCTTACCTGGTTGTTTCCAAAAGAAAAAATATTATCCAAAATACAAAGTGGCAAGCAATACTTGCCCAATCCAACATGGCATCACTCGATGCCAAACAGCCTCGCGAGAACAGTAAACTCAATTGCTACTGTACAATTTTTTTCAGTTTTGCCTAATTATCTTCTAGTCTTTTCTTTCGCCTGATTTGGCCTTCTTTGCAACGCTTTCTTCCGTGTCACCAGACGGCCGTTGCAAAACTACCTTCTTGCTAAAATTAATTGGTTTAAGAAATAAACTCCGATCCCAGTCCAACTCCATTTCAAATCAACAAAACCGACTCCGAATCTAATCCGGCTCCGACTCCGGATTTTGCTCATCTTTAACACACACGTGGAAAGACCGAGTGAAGCGCAGGAAGCTGAGCTGTAGCTGTGCGTCTTAGCATCTTAATGATTGCTGCGCCATCTACCGGCGGCTCGCACGTCAAATTCTGGCTCGCAAAGACAAAAAGACAAAGCAAAAAATCGTCCCAGCCGCGAATTGTATCCCAGAAAACTTTTGTGTAAAGTTCTAGCATCAATAAAATATTAACATTTTTTAACAATCGAATTTATTTAAAAGTTGAAAACACTGTAGGCCTATTAATCATTTTTTAATCTTACATACTTCCAAATAAACTTGCAAAATTAATCAACCTAAGCTACCATTGTGACACTGAAGCTGCGAAAAAATTGTATAATAAACAAGAATAAGTATTAAAGGCGAAACAAAGCAGCATTTGCTTTGACAATGGTAAAAACTGGAGTTAAAATTGTAAGGAAATGACGGGAATAGAATTTGACCGTAAATACCAATCACGTTCGCCTTTGATATGGATCTGAAACTACTCAAAACCATGGTGCGGAATTTTTAAACGAAACATACATTTAGAGCAACATGTTCTTTTCATTTAGATGAGAATAATTCTTTTCACTTACTTGAAAATAATAGGATTATTTATTTTTATCAAATTTTAAATTGATAAACATTTTTATTAAATATAGTAGATTAAAGATTTTGAAAGTGAATGTTGCATCCCTGTGTGGGGTGTTCAACGTTTCTAGGAAAGGCTCAAAGTTGGTAAAATATTGTAGACTAAAGCAAGCATTCGCACTCCAAAAATTTTACATAAGCCTACATGCTATGAAATACAGAAAAAAGATAAAAACTGTTTACCGCTGTTCGAAAAATTGCGACTTTTAACCAAAACTATTAGGTTGTGTAGGTTTTATGATGTATTAAAACTCTAAAAAAATTGATTTTATTGACTATAGCTGGTCCAAGTTATAATGTTATAGCATGCACAGAAAAGTAAAAAGAAAATACTTACCAAAAAAACTACATGGTTGTTGGTGCTAAATCTCATTTGTAATATATTTTCGTATAAGTTGCCAGTCGAAAAAGAAGTAATAAAACCATACACACACACACACACACACACGCATGCACCAGTAGGCCTATAAAGAAGTTTTAAAACCTTGTCAATAGCGTAAAAGCCCCAAAAACTTGATTAAAAACAAGTATAACAAACTTACACTTTCACTTTTGAATTTCGCAAATTCATTATTATACATTATTCAACTCCGATAAAATTTACATAAACGGTTTTATAATTAACATTTAATTAGCTTGCCAGTATATAGATTTAGTGTTTAACTTCTAAAACCTGTAGATCTAACAAAAATACCTTTACCTTAAAAAATTTTATGTATGCAATTGTATATCATAGTCCACCAAGAAACATGCCAGTTGACACCCATACCACATCTTTTGGCTACAAAAATTGCATTACAAATTGGGGAAAACAGGGGTATTGTCGCCATCTGAACCTGCTTATCAGCAAAAAAATTCATGAACAATCTAATGTTTCTGGCACTGAATAAGTTTGTGGAGCCATAAAATGCACCTGTAAAATGTTTCTTAAAAGAAAAAAAGTTAGTTTACGTTCTACTAGTTTCATTTCGATATGCCGAATAGCAGATTTAAGCATATAAAACACTCTAATAAGAATATCTAAATTACAAAACAAGTAAACTATTACTCTTGTGGCGTTAGGGAAAAAAAACTTGGAAAAAATATTTACAAGACAAATTTAGGTGTAAAGCTGTTAAGATTTAGAGTATGCATGAAATCATAAAAATATAGAAAACGCAAAAAAAGTAAATTTAAACTCAAAATGAAATTGTCTCGTAATATATTAAAGTACTTATTAAAAAGAATAAAACAGGAAATTTTTAGTAATTCTAACTATTTAAACTAATTTAGTAAAAGCATGACAAAAGTTTACTTAAGTAAACGGATCGAAAAAAAATTAAGAATTAAAAATTAAAGTAATTAAGAAAATTTATAAAAAAGTGAACGAAAACAGTCGGCAGCGTGGTCGAGTGGTTAAGGCGCCGGGCTCGTGACCAACACGGTCTCGGTTCAAAACCCACTCGTGCCATTCTGTTGTGTCCTTGGGAAAGACACTTTACGGCATATTCCCCTGCTTGGTGGTCTTGGCAAGCAGTTTTAAATTACAGTCATATCTCTATTAAATTACAAACGGACAGCAATATCTTGGCATCTCCGGAAGCAGGTTGGGGTAATTACTTGCCCTATGTATTAGCGCCTCCGTCGCTTTCCTGCGAATCAGGGTGATAAATATAGAGATAAAAGAAGACAAAAAATATAAATGAATGATATTTTGATAAATGATCTATCACCAGTTTTACAGGATCTTATTTCATTACAAGCTACATTTACGTCAAACATAGAAAACTTAAGGAAAAGAGGATTGTGAAAAAAACAGGCGAAAAAGAATGAGGGTGCAACGGCAAGCAACGGCTTTGGCAAACAAAAGGAAAGCCGTCCGTACAGGCACTGGTCAGCGAAAATAAGTCGTGTCTCTTATTTTGAGACAAAAATAAATGATTATAATGATTTCCTTTAAACACTCAAACGTTTGGCTTTGTGTACTCCGTTTGATGTGGAACAATATTAAAGATTAAATTAAATGAAATCTGTCTAAGTTGAGAATTAGATAGTTTTAACAATTATAATTTGAAACCTTGAAACCATGATGTTAAAAAACATATTAATAGTGACTTTGCCAAAATTTTGCTGTTATCAAAGCTACATTATTATAATATTTTTGTGTTTCACTACTGCATAAAAACAATAACAATCTAATATTACAATACCATAATTTGGGTCAAAATGAGGTCAAAGTAATGTTTAAAATCACCTTCATCAAATCACTTGTCTCCTAGTAACACTTGAAGTCAGTTTTATTAAATCTTTCAACAACCTGAATGCATGAACTAAAACATTTTGCAACAAAATGGGTCTTTGAAGTCTGTTCTTTAAGCATAATGTTCTTGCGTCACTGAAGTGCCTCAAAATTACACATTGATCAATATTTTGTCTTCCCTACGTAGATAATGATAACATTTACCAATTTAGAAAGCTGAACTGGATGTAATTAGTTATTTTAAAAATCTTTTAAAAGTGGTAACATAAACAAATATGTAGTTTATGTATAATAGTACCTAGACAACATGAAAAAGTTGTTCGATTTAAAAAATGCTCTGTTTGGTTTACACTTACATAGAACATCATTTTAATGGGCTGCAACGAGTTTTTTTATTTATATTCATTTTTTTATTTTTTGGCATAAATAATTTAAAGGAAAAAACAATTAAAGACAAAAAAATGTTTTTTACTTCAATTATACATTGTTTTCAAAATGAATCTTAAAAAGTAGGTCATTTTTATTTCTTAAATCAGGCCCACCCTTTTATAAATACATCACTGTCTGTAGATTGAATTTTTAATATTTCAAAACGAATAGAACTAGTTTTATCTTAAATAAAAAGTTATATCGCTTAGGTTATGAGAAAAATTTTTTTGAAGAAATTGAGGCCTGGTCCAAACTGATCCTTTACAAACAACCATAGATTTTGTGAAAAAACTTTAACTAAATAATCTTTAAGGTGTTTCAACAACGAGATGCGTTTCTATGTCTAATTCATTTGCACTCTTCAACAGTGTGATAAAGATGACTAAATATAGTATAAAAATTCTATATTTGGGGTGATTGTGTCCAAACAATTACTGAAAAGAGAGATTTCCCGAAATTAAAAACCAGAAAATCATTTCACCAAAGCATTTCGATAACTTAAAACTTAAAAGCAAAATAAACATTTACAGAAAAGACGCAAATTTCATGTGTAAAAAGTTCTTGCTGTAGGTCTATTTACTCGTAGATTTTTAATCGTCTACTTTGAACACTCATTCATTCGGAATGATGAAACAATCGTAGTGAATCGAACTATCATCTTGCGACTCAAGACAATTGTGAAATGGCAAGAACAATGACGATCCAATTTTCTCTAAAAAATTTGCATTGTTTAGGCTACTATTGAAAATTATTATGCTTGCATCATTAAGGGTGAGTAAATAATAAATAAAATAAAACAGAAATGAAAGGGAACTAAGTTTTTAGTTTTTGCTAAAATGAGGGTGTATTTTTTTCATGGTTTACACCGTTAAATAATGCTTGAAAAGGCATTGGCTTTCATTTAACAGCACCAAATTTTATAACAAAGAAAAGGGGTTGTGAATCGTTATTTTTTTATTGTTTATTTTTTTATTATAAGCAGTTGTAATAATAGAAAAAATAATATTTAATTTAAAATACAGTAATATATTTAACGAAAGACCTATATGCATTTTAGAAAATGTAAAAATCACCCTCAAATTTGAAAAAAGTTTTCCTCATCCTTTTTATAACTGTATCAATATCTACGTTTAGGCCTATTTAAAAAAAGCTTTTTAAAAAGCACTCTCGTTTAATAATTGCAGTTGTAACTTTTATTACAATAGCAAGCCTAACAAATTACATAAAAAAAATTGTTTTCGTACAAAATGTTATTTAAGAAAAACTTACTCGCATGTGTTTCATCATCAATTGTATCACTATTTTTAACCGATATCATAGAAGAACTTGATGGTATAGTTCGAGTAGTAAAGTACGTGTTTGTGAAAGACAGTTCTTTGTTTGATTTGGTCCAGCGAATAAAGTTTTTATTTCTCGAATTCGAGTTATCAGCAGTTGATATAGAAAAGCTCCTTTGGCTAAAATTCGTCTGAGTTTGGAAATTAATAAAATCAGAATCTTCTTCGGATGTAGTTGGTTTTTCAACTTGACCATAGTTTGGTAAATTGCGTAGGACTGACGTCGACGTTTGTAAGTTTTTATCCTGAAACGTTTGTAAGTTCGGAAAATCTCTTGCCCTGAAACTATCGACTGAGAACAATGTATGTTTGAAATCCGAAGAAGGTACAATAATATCAAATCGTGGTTCATGAAAAGTAGTTTCAAAAGATCGTTTGCCTTGTTCTGGTTGTTGAACAAACAATGATGGCTGTCTCCAATGCAATGAGTTCATTGATCGGTTGAACAAAGGCTTTATATCAAAATTCATATCCGGTCCAATGTTATTACTGTAATCGGTAGAACTACTTGAACTTAAACTACCGCTATTCGGTCTACAATACAAAACTGTTTTCTGTGTTATCTCATTTTGTTTGTTTGTGTTGGTAGATAAACCGAGTTTTATTTGTTTTTCTTTATTGACGTCTAATTCTTTAACTAATTGAAAAGTTTTGTAACAATGCATCCGATGTATCATGATGAGATTTATTTCAATTTTTGTCGAGGACATGCTCGTTTCATTACAGAGTTCTGTTTGACTACTTGCAGAAGCAAATGGGTTGCAGTCGTCCAGTTTATTTTTATTTTTATTCAATGACGTTGTCGAGCTCAGGTCATTTTGCTCTTTTAAATGTACATGTGTTTGGCTATTTACTTTATTTAACTTTTTCCAATTGTCTGAATTGTCACGAATTTTAGTTTTGAGGCTATCGAATGTGAATGTATCATCTTTGTATGATAATACATTGACACAGTTACTTAGAATTAATTGATTGTTATTGTTTTGTAAATATTGTAGTTTTTGTGCATTTGGATCACATATTGGAATTGGACTAATTGAAAAACTAGAAGATGAAAATTCTTTTAAACTCGAAGAGTTAGAATTCCACCAAATGCTGCGCACAAAAGTAGAGAAAGAAAGAATTTCGTTTAAATCCAGGCATTTGTTTTCTATTCTTTGCAAGTGAATAACAGTTGGGAGACTTTTTAAACGATATAAATATGAAAGAAGCGTTGATGTGTCAGCAGATTGATTGAATTGACAAAAATGGAAATGAAAAGATTCTTGCATATTAGTGTTGAGAAAACTAAAGCGTTTATGGAAAACTTGTAAAGGCGGTTGAACCCTATATCTACTTTGAATTAAACATTTATTGCAATTTACAGATAATTCTGGAAGGTTGTCATCCAGCACTATTATACTGCAACTGATGTTTTGAAACCATTTCCAATTTGTAGACATGTCACCTGTAAATTTAATAAAGTTTTAAATTTTAGATTTTTATGTTTATATGCATAGCTTTGTTGCAAATTTTAAAACTTAAACAAAATAGAACTAGCGTTTTTAAGATAGTGATATTCCTTAGCATTTCTCCCTAAAGTTCTGTTGAAACGTGACTTAGCAATTAGTCAAAGCATAACAAACATCAGTCAATTCAAATTCAACTTTTATAGTACTTTGAGAAACAAATTTGATTAATTGTGATGAAATTGTATTCGTGCTGTATTCCTTTGAAGCATAAAATAATTGAATAATTTTCGAGTTTGGTTCATAATCTTGCTGCGCTTTATGTCTTTGGTCTGCAATAATAAATACAATACATAAATTTTCACATGTCATAAAAATTATTATTTCAATTGAACGAAAAATAAGCACGAAATGTTACGCCTACATTAACAAATAATTCCAATCGTCAATAAAAAAAAAAAAAAATGTTTTCGATAGACTTATCCATTCGATGTGTTCATCATATTTGGTTGTAGTTGCTTTAAATATTTAGCATTTGGCTTTGAGTAACTTTATAAACAATTGAAGCATGATCAAAGAAAAGCTTGAGTCATAAATAAAAAAGATTGATAGTCTTTTATCAAATAGCAATAAAATAACAAGCTACTTAAAAAATTAATACTATTATGTTTTCTGCGACAATGCTTGTACAAGCAAGAGTGCATATAACAAAATCTGATAAATAACAGGTCTTCAGGTTTACTTACCAAAAACAAACACATCACATTGTTCAATGACTAATCTAACAGTGTCGACCAGAATATTCCGAGCAAACCGATGCGAAATCGAAACACGTTTGTTTTCTTGTGTGGAGATTATAACCTGTTCTTGTTTTAGGAATGATTGGTATGAGGACAGGATTGCTTTAAAAGGATTTTCGTCATCAATTAATCCCCGATCGTAAGTTTGTATAGTATTTTTAACTGTCTGAAAACTTGTTTTTTTAAATTTTAACGGTTTGATTTTTTTCAACTTTGGTTTTAAAATAGTTTGATTTTCTTGATTTTCATATACCGTTTGCTTCTCAGTTTCGTTGAAGTTAATCGCGTGTTTATTGGCGACATTTCTACTGTTTGAGTCTTTTTGGACATGTGGCTGAATTTTGTTTTGCTTTTGGCTGCATTGTGGTTCCACTATAAGACATTTGTTTAAACGTTTTGTTTCCTCATATGTTAGGATATTGTTTTCAATATTGCTTATATCTACAAGAATATAATTAGCCTGAAATTGCTTTTACAGTTGTACTTATGTTACTAGTTTAACTGAAGCTTGCTTGCCTGTTTTGTTAGAAAACTCATCAGTTCGCATCCACGTAGCAGATATCTTGAATGATGATGTTGATAGTTTTAATGGTTGAATATCCATTTTTTCATTGTTCAAATTAAAGAAAACTGCAAAACAGTCTTAGATGTTTCAACAAAAGCAATATGTTTGAAAATAAAATGTCTAAGGATATTTTTATTACAATAGCAATATACGGTAATTTTTATAACAATAGCAAGCCTAATAAATCACAAAAAAAATTTGTTTTCGTACAAAATGTTATTTAAGAAAAACTTACTCGCATGTGTTTCATCATCAATTGTATCACTATTTTTAACCGATATCATAGAAGAACTTGATGGTATAGTTCGAGTAGTAAAGTACGTGTTTGTGAAAGACAGTTCTTTGTTTGATTTGGTCAAGCGAATAAAGTTTTTATTTCTCGAATTCGAGTTATCAGCAGTTGATATAGAAAAGCTCCTTTGGCTAAAATTCGTCTGAGTTTGGAAATTAATAAAATCAGAATTTTTTTCCGATGTAGTTGGTTTTTCAACTTGACCATAGTTTGGTAAATTGCGTAGGACTGACGTCGACGTTTGTAAGTTTTTATCCTGAAACGTTTGTAAGTTCGGAAAATCTCTTGCCCTGAAACTATCGACTGAGAACAATGTATGTTTGAAATCCGAAGAAGGTACAATAATATCAAATCGTGGTTCATGAAAAGTAGTTTCAAAAGATCGTTTGCCTTGTTCTGGTTGTTGAACAAACAATGATGGCTGTCTCCAATGCAATGAGTTCATTGATCGGTTGAACAAAGGCTTTATATCAAAATTCATATCCGGTCCAATGTTATTACTGTAATCGGTAGAACTACTTGAACTTAAACTACCGCTATTCGGTCTACAATACAAAACTGTTTTCTGTGTTATCTCATTTTGTTTGTTTGTGTTATTAGATAAACCGAGTTTTATTTGTTTTTCTTTATTGACGTCTAATTCTTTAACTAATTGAAAAGTTTTGTAACAATGCGTCGGATGTATCATGATGAGATTTATTTCAATTTTTGTCGAGGACATGCTCGTTTCATTACAGAGTTCTGTTTGACTACTTGCAGAAGCAAATGGGTTGCAGTCGTCCAGTTTATTTTTATTTTTATTCAATGACGTTGTCGAGCTCAGGTCATTTTGCTCTTTTAAATGTACATGTGTTTGGCTATTTACTTTATTTAACTTTTTCCAATTGTCTGAATTGTCACGAATTTTAGTTTTGAGGCTATCGAATGTAAATGTATCATCTTTGTTTGATAATACATTGATTGAGTTACTAAGAATTAATTGATTGTTATTGTTTTGTAAATATTGTAGTTTTTGTGCATTTGGATCACATATTGGAATTGGACTAATTGAAAAACTAGAAGATGAAAATTCTTTTAAACTCGAAGAGTTAGAATTCCACCAAATGCTGCGCACAAAAGTAGAGAAAGAAAGAATTTCGTTTAAATCCAGGCATTTGTTTTCTATTCTTTGCAAGTGAATAACAGTTGGGAGACTTTCTAAACGATATAAATATGAAAGAAGCGTTGATGTGTCAGCAGATTGATTGAATTGACAAAAATGGAAATGAAAAGATTCTTGCATATTAGTGTTGAGAAAACTAAAGCGTTTATGGAAAACTTGTAAAGGTGGTTGAACCCTATATCTACTTTGAATTAAACATTTATTGCAATTTACAGATAATTCTGGAAGGTTGTCATCCAGCACTATTATACTGCAACTGATGTTTTGAAACCATTTCCAATTTGTAGACTTGACATCTGTAAATTTAATAAAGTTTTAAATTTTAGATTTTTATGTTTATATGCATAGCTTTGTTGCAAATTTTAAAACTTAAACAAAATAGAACTAGCGTTTTTAAGATAGTGATATTCCTTAGCATTTCTCCCTAAAGTTCTGTTGAAACGTGACTTAGCAATTAGACAAAGCATAACAAACATCAGTCAATTCAAATTCAACTTTTATAGTACTTTGAGAAACAAATTTGATTAATTGTGATGAAATTGTATTCGTGCTGTATTCCTTTGAAGCATAAAATAATTGAATAATTTTCGAGTTTGGTAACAAGAACAGGTTTGCGTTATTGTTTTCTAGTGTAGTCATAAGAAAGTTTAGATAGATCAATCAGATTATGTTACTTGTTATATTTTTCAGCATTTAAACCATTTCTGTTTTGAATATATTAGAGCATTTGTTTGGTATATTTCAAGTGACTAGTTTTGTTTAATTAATTTTTGAGTTAATGGCGACTAAACAGACCTCTATAAAAAGAATTTGTGAACTTCAAGGGAAGTACCGATTTGTTAGCAAAGAGTGCTTTCCTGACAAAGATATGCTACCTACAAAGAAAGAAGTTTTGCAGCGAATACTTCATGAAGACAATTGGAGAACTAAACAAGCAGCTGATCTCGTAGCAAAAGAATTAAAAGAACATTGGTTGTGGTGCAATGTTTACACTGTCAGCATAACAATGGTGTCAAAAAAAATTGTTGAATTAACAAAGAAATTTAAGTTTGTGAACAGTTACTCAATGAAAAAAGAGGCAAAACTTTTCAAACTCATTTTGATGACTTTTTGTCAGATATTGATACGCTGTTTAATATTTTTTTGCCATGATAGAGAACAAAGGCGGATTCAAGAAGAAGAGCACAAATTGAGAATGAACGATTCTGATTTAGCATTTTACCATAACCAAAATAGTTCAAGAATACGCAAATGTCTGTCAGTTGTAGAGAATCCTTCTAGCAGCAATATCAATTTTCAAAAAAGAGTTTCTCAGAAGCAAATAAGATGTGACACTGAAGTTCAGTCTTCTGTGATTGAACAATTAGATTTGAAAAGCAATGTAAGTGATCCAGCTCCATCATCATCTTCATCATCATCAGATTTTTCACCACAGCAAAAGAGAATGAAACTTATTGAAGACAGTAAACAAAACAGACAATCTTTAAAAAATTTGGCCATGATGTGTGAAAGATATCAGATTTCAGACAGAGCAGCTGCAGCTATTGGAAGTGTCACATTGAAAGATTTTGGAGTTGTAACTGACTATGATGCATCATTGGTAATTGATAGAAGTAAACTAAGGAGGGAGCGTCAAAAATACAGGGATGAAATTAGAAAAGCCAAAGAAGGCCTATTTGAAATCGTTGATAGAATATATATCGATGGACGAAAAGATGCCACATTGGTGGTGACAGAGAGTGATAGAAAAATGTACATGCAAACAGACCTTGAAGAACATTATGTTATCGTAGGAGAACCAGGAGAATTTTATTTATCTCATGTGACACCTGAAACAGGAACTGGTCTGTACATTGCACAATCAATTTACAAGGCTGTAAAAGATACAGAACTTGAATTGAATTTGAGTATCATTGGTTCAGATGGAACTGCAACAATGACAGGTCCCACTCCAGGTTGCATTGCATCATTGGAAATTTTACTCCAAAGGCCTTTGCAATGGGTGATATGTTTATTACATTGTAACGAATTACTTTTGCGACATGTCTTCAAGGCTTTGGACGGGACTACTAAAAGCCCAGATTCTTTTGCTGGAGTTATTGGAAGCCATTTAAATGGAACTGTTTCAGGTTGCTAACTTTAAACCTATTTACAATCAGAACTTCCCTCTTGTGCCTAGTAGTGTCATCGATGAATTGAGTGCAGACCAATATTATGGATATAGGATTTTGTTACTTCCACAAATTTTAGTTTTCTAAATTTTGGAAAGTTTTTTAAATTTTGTAGAATTGAGTAAATAGTTTTTTGAAAATTTTGTTCCGATGATAAAAAGCTTTTGAAATTTTGTAGCAAATTTATTCGGTAACTTAGCACGTATTTAATCGTCTACCTTTTCGGCGCCTGTAAAGAAAGGCTCTCACCGATAACGCAATCTAGGTGTCTACTAATGGTAATTCTTAATCTTCTTGCTGGATCTGACCTTCGAACCAGCGACAGCAAAAATATAGTCTAGCTAAATCACAGCTCAGACTACCACAATATCTTCTTTATTAAGAAATATGCTCCAATCCACTTAGGAGCCCGAATAGTATAACAGCAAATAAACAGGTTAAAGCTCAATAGCTTAATTCTTCACAATCACGTAGACAACCAAAGACTTGCGTTCAAAAACTATGACTTCACACAGTTCAGTTCAGTTCAGTTCAGTTTTCTTTTATTTCTGCTCCGCCACATGAACAAAATAACAAAATGTTGAAAAGTTTGTGTGTTGTTAAAGACGGGGTTAGAAAAAGGAAGAAGCAACAAAACGAGTTGACGTTGTGTCTTGCTAATTAGCGATGAAAGGTGTGACTTGTTGTTTAATATAGAAGCAAGGTTGCTTCACCTCATTATAAAATTGTTTAAATATAAACACAGTTAACAATTTTCCAATTTTAAGTTACCACAACGAAACATCGACTTAATAATAATACTGCTTTTCAGCGAATCGTATTTATACCATTGGTAAGGTTACTCGAATGTTCTGACATTATCACAAACACAACTATTACGTCATAATCAAAACAGGTCAATCCGATAGTTCTGGAAATTACTTTAAAGTTCGTGAAATTAAGCAGTGTTGCCATTTTCTTATAAATAAATGTAAAATATTTAAATTACTTATAAAACTGTTATTTCTTCGGCTATTTGAGCCGGACCAACGCGAAATCAAAGAGATTTTTTATGAGATTGTGAATCTACATAATTTGGGCGATTTTTAGGAACGGAACAGATTTGTATGGCTGTTATGATGGGTCCTTCTGCTATAAACAAAGATCTGGAACTTTTGTAAGTTGGAGGGCTTTCTCATACAAGATGGTTGACTTTAGCTTGCCGTATTCATTGATACTATATTTCTGTAAAGCACCCATCAATATCATTAGCAACACTGGCTGAATTTTGCATTAAAGTATACTTTCCAAACTGGTTTGAAATTAAAAATAAGCACAGAATTACAGATGGGGCAAAAAATTTTTACAACATGGTTCAAAGAGTTTTGCTATTCCCCAATAAAAGAGTCACACAGATTGCATTGAAAGTTCTAAAACGAAACGCGTTTTTTGCACACCAAGAAAACATTCCTTTAAGTATGCTAGCAGATGATGACAAAATGGTTCGTCATTTAGCCGTTAGTAAAATTCTAAGTATGCGTGTTAAGTCCAATTTCTCAATCGAAACTGAATTTGAGGCATCCAAAGATCAAGCAGATGTTACAATGGAAGATAAGTCAGCTGGTGAAGAAGATAAATGTTTGGATATGTCTATATGGAGAAATGTCTGGATCTGTGAGGAAATTTAAAATGCCTATCATCAATGAAAATGCAAAAGATTACTACAAATTAGTAAATTTAAGCTGGAAGAAAGTTATGAACCTTCTGCTATTCGAAACCTTTCAAACATGGAGATTGAAAGAATTGCAATGCAAAAATTAGTTCTCTCACACCCATGCCACAACCAAGCTGTCGAATGACACATCAAAATAGTAACAGAAGTTTCTGCATCAGTGCCTGGATTTGAAAGGCGTGATGGGTCAATTAGACAAAAAATTAAATCAAGAAATATTATGAAGCAGTTTAATACAAAACGACAGTTTCGATCGTAATTGTTCCTTGTAATGAATGTCCAGTTAAAATCTATTTAAGTATGACTTCTGCCTTAGTCTACATGCTGCAATTGCATAAACTAATATGTTAAACTGTTTTATGTTTTATTAAATAATTCTGTAATAACATGGTTATGTATCTTTAATTGTATGCTTTCTTTTCATACTTAAAAGTTAACTGATTTCTGGTGGTGCTTTTATATTTTTCAATGTTTTGATTGAGTATGTCCGCATTGTCCAGTATGACAGAAACATTGAATTCAGTGGATAATATAATTAATAAAACAAAATGTTATTTCATAAAAAATAGTATTTTAAACTAATTTTTTGCTTAACTTAATGCAAGACGGCAGAAAAGTAATTTCTAATCTAAAATATAATCGTTTTCACAAAAATTGTCAATTATATTAGTTTTTACTAAAAAACTTGATTTCTGGTTGAAATAGAAAAAAATATTGTCTTACAACAGATAGGAAAGTGGATATTCTGCAACTTTTAAGACCAAAATGAAGCTTCTAGCACCAGTGGTTTTTGAGTTACAGCATTTTTAAGGAATTTGACCTTTCGATGACCTTTAGAGTAAGGTTGCCACCTGGTTACAAGTGGCAACATGCCAAAACCACTTTTGGGCAAAGTTTTGAGACCAACGGCAGGTATTCAGTTAGGTATTTTTTTAGATTTCAAAAAAAAATTTTTTTCACTCCACCCTACTATATAAAAGTGAAAAATTCCACAAAGAAGAATGAAAGGTAAAAAAAAATACACAATAAATATGATTTCAGGCAAATCTAAGCAAACAATGTCAAAAAGAAACATATATATATATATATATATATTTCCTTTTTTACATCATATCACGTTAATCAAAAATAACAAAAACAATTATATTAATGAAAAAGGGGGCATGCAATACAAGTAATTAATGCAATACAATTGATATAAGAAATATACAGTATACATAAGTTATTATCTGTTCATTTATGGTGTAAATTTAAAATCAGCAGTTTAAATCGTGTTCGTATTGCGTACAACAACTCGTTCAGAATTCTACACAACATACCTAGACAGGAATTTGCTACAACTCGACAAATTCAATCTAATATTAAGACCTTTGATGCCCTAATTAGAAATTACTTATATTCGTTCTTAAAAAGATGCAACAATTCATCCAATGTATACATTTCTTGCTTAATGTCTTCTGATGCCTTGAATAAATCTATTTTCTGGATTAATTATAACAATACACTTTATCAAAATTAGATAATTTTTCTACTCGTTCTACCATTGGTGTTTTTTTTTTTTTTTCTTTTATTTAGTTAATTTTTCTTTTTTGCCTTTGTGTTTGTGTTACTGCACTTCCTTTTTTTTTCTCGTGGTGTTCTGCTTTTGTGTCTTGCGTTGTTTTTGCCTTGTCATTGCTTGTCTATGGACCTTGGTGTCTGATGCAAACAATTTAAATAAAAAATAAAATTAGAAATATATATAATTGGTGGATGTTGAAGAAACAACATAGAAAAAACATCTAAAAAAAATAAGCAAAAAAAAACAAAAAACAATATATAACATTAAGAAAACTGATATACATGTATTGTTAATAATACTATTTTTTTAAAATAATTTACTTTGCTCATCATTATTTTCATAGGCTTTTGAAAGAAATACTTTGTAATTTTTAATGAAAGAAATAGGAGATAATTCTTTTATGTCTCTGGGTACAGTGGACCACAATTTCGCCCCGATATATTGCAGCCTTTGTTTACCAGATTGTTTTGTTACAGGATGCAGAAAAAAATTACCATCAGTGCTATATCTAGTTAAATGTTGATGCACGCTGTTTATTTTACCATAATAGTTATAAAAACAATAAGGTAACATATGATTTTCAAATTTATACATAAATTTAACAACTTTTAGTTGAAAAAGATCATTTTGTTTTAGCAGATTAAATTCTTTGTATAGCATGTTAATTGGGGTCGTTCTTACATAAAGAAGCCCTTATAATTTCACTCTTCTGAATTTCATAACTTTTTCTTACTCTGTTGCGCCAAGATAGCAGCATTTTTTGTAATAGCAAGTGCTCAATACTTGTACAGAACAAAATATTGCTAGTTAGATTTTTTGCAACTTATGTCAGTTCTTGGCTGGCTTCTTCCATAGAAATCAAAAATATAACTTTTAGTTTTAGACAGAGATGCGGACTCGGACTCAGACCCGCGACTCTGACTCGAACTCATCATTTTAGGCTGGACTCGGACTTGGACTCGAACTTGCTTCAAAAGTTTAACGAGTCCGCATTCCTGCTTCAAAGCATAAAGCATCATGATCAAGCTGGGGTGCGAATGGCACAGTACTCCGCACAGACACTCTTATCTTGGTCCATTTGACGGCTGAGTACTGTGCGCCAGTTTGGCGCAGTACTCATACTCGCCTTATCGACAGGCCCATTAACAATGCCTTGCACATAGTGACCGGATGCCTGCAACCCACACCAACGGACCAACTTTTAATCTTATCAGACATCCAACCAACTGAGCTTTGCCGCCAAAAAGCCATGCTGTCTCTACCTCGCCGCACTCAGGAACCAGAACACCTCTTATATGAAAAGCTCGTGTCTCCACTTTGTGGTGACACGAGCTGCGGCAACTTAAATTAAAATGCCCATTTGTGCCTGCTGCATTGGAACTGCTGAACGACCCCGCGCAATCAGGCACCAGTGTAGCACGAATGGGCAGAACATAGATAGAGCAAGGAGTGGCAAGAAAACGCCTCTCGACTCCATATATATATTAAAGATGTTAGCCCAATGCCACGGGGAATTAGCTTTCCCAGACCTGAGTGGTTCAAGCCTAACCTCCTCCGAACCGGCGTTAGTCTATTTTGCTCAGAAACGCACAAACGGGCTATGGCTTCTACGGCAGCCTGTAAGTGGGGCGCAAAAGAGCAGACAGCTGAACATGTAACAGCATTTTGTCCCATTTATTATCATCGAAATGGAGCCCGTGCTGCTGTGGTCCCCAAGAGGGCCACCGTGTATTCACCGGGAGACCACAAACAGAAACCTTTTTTTGTCCTTTACAAGTCTTTTGGGACAAAAAGGAAAAAATTAGGGGCAGTTTTAAAGTGATGACTTTTATGGTCTTCATTTGAATTTTAGGGAGAAAATTGATAAAATCAGAGGGAGTGTCTGGTCTCAACTTAAATTTTGGTAACAATGCTCTCAGCAGGGGCCACAGATGTTTCAGAAGCTCTGAAAAGGATTCACGGACCTGAAAACTCTGAAAAGTTTAAGAACCACTGGTTTAACTTATAGATTTAACTTTTTCATGGCTACTATAGGCCTATAAAATTATTCGTAACAATTTCTCTCAAAATAATTACTACAAAAACCCCAGTAGAAGTTGGAAGTTTAAGTTATTTACTGTAAGTTAGTGTTCTATACAGTACAATGATTATCGCAAGTTCTGCAAACAGCCGTGCTGCTCCAAACCTTTGTAAGTAATTTTCTTAGATTTGCGTAAATTGGCTTATTGTTTTAATGCTTATGTGTTTTTATTTGCGGCTTTGTGATTATATTCTCTAAATTTTAGGTTGACTAAAAAAAATCAGTTTATAATTGAGCGTATTTTTTAAAAGACAACCAGGGCGGCACCGCAAATAAAGCAAACTTTAATCAATTATAAAAACATGATTTATACTTGAATGCACTACTGGTGATAATACCAAGCCAAAAAAATCAGCGAAATATTTTTATTCAAACTGACCGTTTGTTGGTAAGTACTCAACCGACGTTTTCAGAGGTATTGAATTGTTCACAGTAAAAACTGCTTAAAAGCTCGTCATCACTAATCGTAAAGATGCAACCAACCTTTAAAGCAGGTGAATTGGGTGATAACGGTTTTAACGCCAGAGGTTAAACAAACCGTTTTTATTGATAGAAAACGTTTGATAAATTTATTTCGACAGTCGATTGAAGACCAATAAAGGTCCTCACTTTAAGTTCGAACTAAAGTTTTTATTTAAACCTTCAGTTGAGACCTTTTTTGATCTTCACTTAACTTTCGGTATAGATTTTATGTTTTGACGTCAAAACATTCTTTTTGGAAAAAAAATCGAGAATTCTTTAACATTTATTTCTGGTTGCAAAAAGCTTTGAAATCTGTTTAGCACACAGATCACATCTGAAAAGTTTTTAAGCCCCTATGAAAGTGAAGCAAAAGCTGCCAAGCACTATTTGAAACGCGTTTTATATACAGAGACAGAAATCACAAGTTTTAATTGTTTACTTTAATAAGTTTACTATTTTATTATGCAGCGTTATATAATATAATCAAAAACACTTTTGATTTGCAAAAAAGTGCTACAATTATAAATACTCGTCGAACAGTTAAAAATCAAGCTCTACTTTTTAAAATCACGATATTTACCAAATTATAAAGTTTAAATATGATAATTTCAGCTGTTTGTTTTTTTTATTCCAATCAAGGACTACAAATTGATTTAATCAATGCCAGTTTTAATATTTAAGCTTTACATGTTGCAAACGTTTAGTATTGATTAAAATTCAGCAAAATATCTTGAAACTATTTTAAAAAGTTATGCGTAAATTTGTTTAAACTTCTTAATTTTACTTTATAAAAAATAGTAAAAATTGTTTACGCAAACCAAAAAGAACATAATTATAATAAGACTTGAAATAATTCCAATAAAAAAAGGAAAAAGAAATTCAGCGAAAAACACCAGGCCTACATTTTTGACATCTGCCGCAACATATTTTGTTTTAAGACACGACGCAAAATTTTCCCGCTCGGACTTTTTGGAATTGAAGGTAAGAAAAAAATTCCTCCACGACAGTATTTATACGAAGAAATTTTGTCTGTAACAAAAGAATGAATTAATAAAGTTAAAAAAATTATTTTGCACATGTTTTGATGACTGGTAACTTGCGCAAAGAAATAAAATATGATAAAACGTCTAAAATAAAGCATGAAAGTTTCCAAAAATAGTCTTTTAAAAAAATGTTAAGTGAAAAAAAAAAAGAAAAATGATGAATATAGATTACTGATTCAACCAAAGCGTAGACATTGGCTTCAAATCGCAGCCAAAAGAACAAACATTCTTAATCTTTTAATTAAATTTTTTAATGCATAAAGATAGTATTAAACACTTTAGACCAGTGATCGTTAACCGGTAGTTCGGGCTAAAATAGTCTACTGTAGATTCAGTCGTAAACTAAATAAAAACTAAAAAATAAATGAAAAATTTAAAGCGGACAGCAATATCTTGACATGTCCGAAAGCAAGTCGGGGTAATTGTTTAATGGTTTCTTTGTGCTTAATGCAGGGTTGGGCAAACTTTTTAGCCCGAGGGCCGCATTTAGAAGTTAAACTTGTTTGTGGGCCACCCTATAGAGATGTCTAAAAAAAAAGTTCTTCACTTTGAATCTATCTCGGATTTCTTAATTTTTGTGCCCAAAATGAAGTGATTTTAAAAAAGTCTTCATTTAATATCCGGCTCGGATTTCTTGACTTTCGTACCTAAAAATCAATGATTGCTAAAAGCAATAATCAAGAATTTGGTTAAAGACAAAGAAGAAATTAATAAGTTTTTTAATGATTTCTTTGAAGCCTTCGCGGCCGCAAAAAAGATCGTCGCGGGCCGTAGTTTTCCCACCCCTGGTTTAATGCCTTCGAGTTTGTCGTGCGAATCAGGAAGATAAATAAAGATGATGAAAATCCCCGTCGATGTGAAGTCGATACAAAAGAATTACTCAAGCTCCTTTTTCGACAATGGATTAAAAGTAAAGACTTTTTTAAGTAATCATTTGTATATTTGGACAGTTTGAGACAAACCGTGGCTTGTGAGTTCAAACGTTTTTGAAAAGTGACCGCGAAAGTGAAGAACTCGTAACAGTCTGCATTAAAGAGAAACTGCGCAATCAAGAAACCGCAATGCTTGAACGAAAAAGCAGTGAAAAAACAAAACAAAGTTTTGGTTTTAGGTTGACATGTTTTTTTTAAAAAAAGGTTAAGTTTTTTAAAACCCAATTATTAGAGTCAAAAAATATCAAAAAGTTTCTCAGTTTTTGTAGTGATTTGATTATTTTTGCTTTAGCATTCAATATAAAATTATAACACTAAAATTTTTGGTCTAAATACCGATAATAGTTCGGTGCAAATCTATACCTTTCATAAAGTCGTGTATCTCTGATGACGTCAGGCCGCAATCACTTAAGACAACAAAAGCTGTTGGAATTTCTCCACATTCTTCATCAGGTTTTCCAATGACTGCTGCATCCGAAATTTTCGGATGACGAAGAAGAACTTCTTCTAACTCAGCTGGAACTACCTAAACCATTATTCAACTTATTTTTAAAGGAATATAACAGAATAACAGGCCTACTTATTTCTTATAGCTTAAGTTTAGTAGACTCTTCAACATTAAGCTTAATGTAGATTAGTAGCCTATACTTTAGCACAATTTTCTTTTTTCAATGATAATCTGTTTGCTTTTTAAAACTTTTTATTTATTTTAAAAAGTTTTTTTGCACGATGCCAATTTTTTAGCAAAAAATTGTTTACTAAACCTTTATTACAGTGGTTCTAAAACTTTTTTATAAATTTATCTTAACGGTCTTTTTAAGATTTTTTTATTAGCCTGCGATCCTTTTATGTTTTTGCAAGTTAAAACTGTGTAATCAATCTTGCTTGTGAAGACTAAGTAAGGCCCTTTATCACTAGTTGGTAGGCTATAAATATAAATTTGACATTGTTTGTTTAGCGTCGATTCTGATTCCAAAAGGTTTCCTTCAAAAGTGTATCACGGTTCCTAAAACTGTTTTGCAAAACCTTATGGGACGACGGACCTTATTTTCAAAACTATTGGTCTAATATATTCAAAATTTAACTTACTTGAAATCCTTTGTATTTAATAAGTTCTTTTAATCTGTCCACAATGTATATGTAACCATGCTTGTCGTAAAAACCGATGTCACCCGTATGAAACCATCCATCTTTGTCGATGCAGTTCTTTGTAGCTTTGGAGTTATTGAAGTATCCTTTCATAATCTAAACAATATCATGCTTTATCGGGATGTTTAATTTAAGCAGTCAAAGTTTTGAGAAGTATTTTTTGTATTTATTTCTTATAAAAATCGATTTGAAACATAACTGTTGGAAAGCTTTAAACCTGAGGACCTTTTCCGCAGAGCTCGCCACATTTTCCTGCTGCCAAGGGCTTTCCAGTTTTTAGATCAGCTACCTGAATAGTAATAGAAATATCTTTAAAAAGCAATTCCAACCAACTCTTTGAAGCGCAGCAATTTGCAGATCTTTGTCACTGAGTGACCTGCTTCAACACATTTAGTGGATGATTTGGATTTCTAAGGAGTTATAGACCATGTAATTAAATCCAATGTTGACAAAAAGTTAGCGTTAGCTTATTTGATATAAGAGTAGATTGAGCTTTTGGCCTGTCATTATCATTATGATACAATCATATGATTTCATGTTGTCATTTAAATGCTATTCTGTTACTATTTTGTTTATTCTTTACTATTTACTTTTTTTTTTTGGTTTTTATTTTTTATTTTGTACTTGGTAATGAAGCGATTACTTCGACCTGCTTTCGGAATTATAAGATATTGCTGTCTGATGGAAAGATTTTTTTTTGGCGTTGAGTTATTTATGAAGTGCTATAACTGAAATTTAAAGCTGCTTGCAAGACCCCTTAGCAAAAGAAATTACTTTGAAGTCTTTTTTCCAAGGACACAAGTGACTTACGAGATTAAGAATTAAACCAAGACTTTATCGATTCCAGTTGCCATAAAAGCGGTTTTACAGTAGTCTAACATAAATTAATAAAGTAGAAAACAAATTCAACAAAACAAACAGCACGAACAAAAAACTTTAAAATTCAAAACAAATTTGAAGTAATGTAATGCAACCTTCAGCATTGTGTTCGGCATGCAAACTCCAACTGAATGCGTGGGAGCGAAGCAATCAAGACAGCCGGATGAAAGCTCTCCTTCGGTTAAACCCCATTCTGAAAAAAATATTATTGTTCATAAAATATATAATAAAATTTACGCGTTTTAAAATTTGTTTAAAAATTAAAAGGATTTTTAATATTAAAAATAAAAAAATAATACTTGAGCAAACACTTTTTGGAAAATAAGCTTTATGGTCACTCACTGAAAAGAAACATCTTTTACTCGAAAAAATTAATAAAATCGTTAAAACCAAGTGGCGCAGTGAAATCACTGCAATTGATTCTACTTGAGGTAATTCTTACTAACCAATTTTTTTCCTTATTCAAATAGAAAACCAAACATTTGTTTTACCAAAATCATTCTTTTAACAAATTATTTCTTTATTTTAAGTTGAAGTTGAAATACCTTATTCAAATAGAAAAACAAATTAAAAACTGTCGAATTGAAAACAAACTAAAACTCACAAAATTAAAGCAAATTAAACTGTACAATTGCTCACGCTTAAGCCAAAAAGCCAGAGAAAAACAAAGCGACCTAAATTCAAACGCATGCTACGTGTTGAGTCACAATGCTAATTGTCTTAATCTTTTTTTCTTTCGCCAACGAGGTAAGCGCAGCAAACTAAAGGCCCGTTTCCACTACGAGCGTGGAAAAGAGCATTCTTTCTTTCTTTTATTGATCTTCGATTGAAGCGAGCGGTTAAAATTGAAGCGAGCGCAAAAAAAATCAATAAAACAAACAAAGAATGCTCTTTTCCACGCTCGTAGTGGAAACGGGCCTTAAATCACGTTATCACCAACCTTGAAACAAACGAACTTTGTATCGTTGCTTCACTTCTTCCGCAACCACTGCAGGCAAGGGAGCGGCTGTGCAGCAAATAGAGGAAAAAGTCGACAAGTCGTAACCACAAGAATCGCTGTGATTGTGCAGCGCCAGAACCATTGGGGGAACGGCAATAAGATAACTTATCTACAAGGCAAGTTAGTTGTTTGCGGTGGTGTCTCACAAAAGATTTGAAGTTAGTTATATTGGCTAGGTTTTTGGAATTCAATCTAATTAGAGAACAAGCAGTTACAAAAAAATGAAACAAACCATTTTTAAGCAGCGACCACTTTAGAAAATTTTAAGATTTTTGAGTTCTACTTTAACACTGCACGTCCAACAATTACTGTAAGTAACGTGTGCCTCACAATCATTGCTAATTTGCATTTACAACAGCATCAGTTGAACTTTGTGACATTATCATTTTCAAATAATTACTTGTTTGCTGGTAAATTAAAAATAACTTGATATTGAAAGCGAATCACCTGAATCGCTTACTTGAACGGACTTTCAATGAAAAACTGATATTAAAAACATTAAATTACGTCATGACTGTGCGAGAAAACCTTAACAAAATGGGATAAATTCTTTATTTTATTGTTTTTCGTCGCACGTATAATATATTGCTTATAACTTCAATTTTTGGGAAACTCAACAATATGATGGTTTTCCAAAAGATTTTTCTGTAGGTGATAACTACAGTGTCTGTTCGAGTTTTAGCGCTGTATTAGGAAAAAGAAACTCTCATACTTTATAAAATGGTTTTTACTTTGTGTCGAAACACTGCTTCGAAAAAAGAGTTTGGAGAAAAACGCTTTGCCACAACCAAAGGGACTCCTTGTGTCAGTGTGTTGATTGGAGTATAACAACCGGTAATATGGAACATTGGTATGCTGAGATAAGCTATTTCCTTCTTCGAAAACAAAAGTCCCAATCTTTAACAACAAAATAATGCCAATGATTTAAACTTTACATTTTTATGTTAAGAAAAAGCATAACAAAAAAATTAAATAATTTCATTTAGTTGATTAATATTGATTCTCTCAATTGTAAACGTCTCTCGACATCGAACTGCTACAACTCCCCATAGAACGATCTCAACTGCGCTGGTATGACCGTGTGATACGAATGTACCACGAGCGAACAGCAAAGCAACTAACGGAAGCTCTTCCGAGTAGCAAAAGGCCTAGAGGGCGACCCAGAACTTGGTGGCGGAATTATGTTGAAGACCTGGCATGATCATGTCTTGGAATTCCAGCAGCGAAATTCCCGCTAGTTGCAGGAGATTGGGATGCTTGGAGATCCCAACTCGAGCTGCTGCCCCTGCAACCCCAAAGGGACAAGCGGGAAAAGGGAAATACGCTAAACTAATTCAATGTTCTCCCTGAAAATGATGCTGATGATGATGATGATGATGTTGATGAAACCTTTTAAGCATTTTTTTGATTAATAAAATTGCTTTCAGATTTATGAAAAACTATTTTCAACTGCAATAATTTAAATATCCCGCTATTTGCAATGTTTTTGCAAATGTAGTGAAACGAAAAATTTTATAAAAGTGAAGTATTAGCATTTTTAAGAAATTAAGTTGTAAGATATTCAAAAACAATTTGTTTTTGAACAAAACCTCTTTTAAAAAACGTATCGATGTGTTTTTTAAGAAAAACTATATCAATGTACAGTAGTTTTAATCACAATAAATTGAAATAGTAAATAAAGTGATTACTATTTATATTTTTGTGTGATTGATCTCACTTTTAATACATTTACTATTTGAGTATAATTTACAAAAAAATTTTGACAAAAATCTTTAAACATTTTTTAAAATTGAACTAATTCATGAATAAAACTAACATCACACGTTGCCATAATGTGACCGATTACAACTTGTAGTTGTCATTGAACGCAGGACGTTGCTGCCAACTAATTAAGTAACTTGTTGATGAAGTATTCAAAAAATGTAAAGATATGTTATTTGTCATTTGTAATTATATAAAAGATGTGAAAGTAATAATGGTTGTAACTGATTTTTTTAACGCAATGTAAAAATTCTAATGGATTATTGTTTTAAGAAATTGTAACTCACTGTAAATATAAGTCTACTCTAAATTCATTGCTGTTTTACAGTAGTTAAAAAGGCCAAAATCCATAAACTAAGTTAACTTACTTGAAAATTTCTGCGTAAGCAACCACGTTTCGGTGCGTGAGCATGACGCCTTTTGGCAAACCAGTGGTTCCGCTTGAATAAGGAAGAAGCATGACATCGTTAAATGGATCAATTTTCACATTCGGGAGTTCTTTATTTAAACACAGTTTTACTTCACTAAGATGAGTAAAAATAAATAGTGAACTTTTGCATTAATGTTAAACTTTATTTAGATTAGTATGCACTTATACTGAACCTAAGAAGCTTTAAAAAATTTGTTTTGCTGGAAAATAGATAAAGAGGGTCACCGGCGTCGAAACAGAAGCGATAAACTCAAGCTCGCGATTCCAAAAAGTCAAGGTTCAAGGCCATATTATTTCATTGGAGCGTGCAAAAAGGTTTTGCAAAAAGATCTTTCAAAGTCAAAAGAAGACTAAAAAAATGGCTTATTTCAAATCGTACAATCGTAAGCCGGAATCAACGTTTTTATTAATGAAAGTCAAATGAAGACTAAAATATAATACGACTGCATGAAGAAAAATAATTGAACGAATACAAAGAACTGAATGTAGTGGCAAAAAGACCTTGGTTGTCTGCCCTTGTTTAAGGTAATTTAAAATTTCAAATTTTAAAAGCAAACAAATTGGTACAATAAAACCCTGCATAGACGATAAAATATTAACTTTTAATCAAAGCATTGCAAAATTAAGTTATCTTTTTCTTCTTACTTTCAAACTCATTTATTTCATCTAAAAGACGGTGAAAACACTCAGATCTGTTGGTTATCTCCAAGGTAAAAATTTTCTGAAATTAAACCAACTTGACATTTTCAATCGCAAAGTTCAATACAAGTGAAAGTTAAAAAACTAATCACTGACTTCAATTGAGGAAACTTCCCTTGCGATATTCATCATTTTGGAGATATCTTTGGAGTCAACAAAAACCACTTTTGGACCAGAGTTGGTAAATTGTTTTTTTATCTCATCTGATAAAAGCATTTATTAAAATTTAAATATGTAAAAATTATGCTTGAATTTTCGTAAAATTACTGTTTAATCCTACTTTTTGACAAATGCAAAAACAAAGTAAAATATTTTTTATTCTTTCCCCTTCAAAACATTACAATCATATTAACAATTTAAAAAAAGTCACTTTAATAAGGTTATTAGTTGTATTTATTCTTTTCACACAAATAACAGCATGAAAGTAATAATTTAAAATAACCGAAATGTATATGAAATGAAATGTCGGCAGCATGGTCGAGTGGTTAACTCACCCGACTGATGATCAACATGGTCTGGGTTCAAAACCCACTTGCGCCATTCTGTTGTGTTCTTGGGAAAGACACTTTACGGCACTTTCCCCTGCTTGGTGGTCTTGACAAGCAGTTCTAAATTACAGTCATATCTCTACTAAATTACTAACGGACAGCAATATCTTGGCATCTCCGGAAGCAGGTCGGGGTAATTGCTTACCCTATGTATAGCGCCTCCGTCGCTTTCCTGCGAGTCAGGAGGATAAATATAGAGATAAAAATAAAAAAAAAAAAAAAAAAAAAAATACAACATTTTCTATAGAAATAGTCGATAATAGCAAATATCTAGACTCCAGAGCAATGCTTTCCAAACTGTGTGTCGCGACACATTAGTGTGTCGCTTTTAGTATAGTGGTGTGTTGCCAACTGGACTTGAAGCAATATTTGACACTAGCTATTTACAGTTCAACAAATTATGTTATAGGGGCTTTTGACCAATAATATATTTTTTGAAAGCAACAATATATAATAAAAAATTTCTCCCTTATTATTTTGAAGGTTTTTGCAAGCAAGCTCATATATCTCATTAAAATTGTAATTGAGAATTTGCTGTAAAAGCTTTTTGACTAAAATTAAATTAAGAGGTGTCGCGAACGACGTTCCCTCTAAGAGCTTGATTAGTGTGCGCGAAACGAAAGGCCGTGTGAGCAGCGGCGTATATTCAAATTTAGGGACCCGAAGCAAGGATTTCATCTCTGATTTGCCTATTTTTGCCTATTTTGTTCCCGAAATCGAGGTGTTCTCTAAAAAAAAAAAGGTCTTCACCTAGAATCAATCTCTTTATTTCCCATATTTTGTCCCAACTTTTCGAAGTTTTGTTCTATTATCGAGGTGAAGACCTTTTTTTTTTAGAGAACACCTTGATTTCGGGAACAAATTAGACAAATCAGAGATGAAATCGAAGTTAAGACCTTTTTTTTAGCAATCACCATGATTTTTGGACTGAAAACTGAAAGATGAGATGAAAGCTATTTGAATATCTACCACTCTGTAGAGCTTGCTTCTGATTGAAAGCACGTATTTAGCTTGTTTTGCCAATATTTATGCAGTGCGCGGTAAAACGAAAGTACTGCGCGGGGATTCTAGGCTAGCTGCGCGGCCGTTAGGGAGCTTAGAGAGAGAACGTTGGTCACCAATTTATTTCTAGTTTAAAAGTGTGTCATTTACACAAAAAGTTTGGAAAGCACTGCTGTAGAGGGAATGTCCTATCGGTGCTTTCCAGGAGCCCTCGGTCATTGCGCCCTTGGGATATGCTAATCAATGCATGCTATGTAACTTACCATGTCGTAAATATATGCTAATACTCGGTACAAAAAACGGTCTGCAATCTAAATTATATCAAACTAATCTTTACGACTAACTTTAAATCCCATAAACAAAATTTAATAGCTAATGGCACATATATACATTTCATTTATACAAAATCGGGACCTCAAGACATTAATTTTTTTCGGGGTCCATGGTTCTACAGTACATGCGGCAACCATTGATTTTCTCAGGTTATTGCAACTTAAAAAACCCAATAAATCTCTACTATTATTGTGTTAACAATAACTTATTTGGCTTTTTAT
The DNA here is from genome assembly GCA_963680785.1 of Diplosoma virens. NCBI lineage: Eukaryota > Metazoa > Chordata > Ascidiacea > Aplousobranchia > Didemnidae > Diplosoma > Diplosoma virens. Next base: position 23,793,438 of record OY796886.1, read on the forward strand.
CGCGAAAATTAACGCTAAGATCAGTAAATAACGAATATTTTCTTGAGAACAATTAAACCACAAAGGATTACACATTGTCAAACCGTGAGTGTAACTCGGGTTGCATGTAGTTACGACGAGCCCGCAGTGTGCCGTTCCAATCAAAAGTGACGGAAAGAAGATTGAGTTGGAAATGCAAGTTGCGATAACGTCACCCTTCTTCAAACCGAGCTTGACTAATCCGCATGCGCATTTCTTCGAGAATCGTATTACGTCTTTGAAAGTTAGTTTGTTATCTTTGCTGTTGCTGTCCACCTAAGACAATTAAGACATGTTTGGACACAATTACCTTCAAATGAATTGTCTAAGTACACATGAAGATAAACAATCCCTCATCGATCTTCTTCAAATTGCTTGCTGTCTCTTTTAAGATACGCTTTACTGCAGTTATAGCCAGGTGATGGTTTTAAAAAAGGGGGGCTGGTGGAAGAAAGAAAAGGGGGGCAACTTTTTAAAGCGAATTTTGAAAGGTAATTCAAAAGCCAAAAAAATATTTCACTTTATTTTTTTCTTACAAATAGTATCATAAAAGTGACTGTTATAGCATGTTCAATTTAAGTGAAGACCTTTTTTCATTTTCTAATAAGTAGAGTTTGGATTAATAGGCAAACATAAAAGCAAAACAGATTTAGGGTTTTATACAAGTAAAAGCAAAAAGTCTCTTAATATGAATTTAAAAACTTTTTTAAAGTGTCACAAAGTTGCATAAAGGGGGCCGATTTAGGGCAAAGATCACTTTTACAACAAATTTTAAAGAGGCCTGTGTGGGCGCTCCATTTGTTCCATACTAAAACCATTACCGCTGATTGCGATGCGTATGTTTAACCCGTTAAGTGCGCATGACATACGTATATATCCGTCACAGCCAGACTCTCTCTTAGTGCGTATGACGGATATAAACGTCTTGATAGTCGCAGCTTTTCACAGCACGGATTATTTCGCTTCTCGCATTAGCTATTGTTTCAGTGAAAAACGGAAAAACATTGTTTGCAACAAAAACCGAGCTCCTGCCACAAATGTCATTCTTTTATTTTTTGTTTTTATCTAAATCAAAAAAGCTTTTTTTTAAAGTTTGAATTAAATACTTTGTGTCTCGTGGTTGTGGTTACAGCTTAGCCTTGGCGTGCGACCTGACAGAATTTTAGCTAAAAATGTTCGGGTGCTACTATAGCGTGTGGTCTACCACTAAATTATTCATCTCTAAATCACGCGGTAGACCTCACTCTGCCACTCGATAGGTGAGTTTACCGGGTGAGAGGTCTACCGCGTGATTTAGAGATAAATGATTTGGTGGTAGACCGCACGCTATAGTAGCACCAATGTTTGATTGTGGAAAGCGCTCTCAAAATTTTAGTATTATAACTAAATTTGGCGTTTATTATAGAAATCAGTTTTGATATTTTCTTGCGGTAATGCTTTGCAGTAATGTAATAATTCTTTGCAGTAATACCTTCATTCAGATCAGATGTGTTTTTTTGTATACTCAACGATAAAAGCATTTAGACCACTTCTAAAATAAAACTCAGTTATTTGTCGGTTCTATAATTCCAAAGTAAACTTACCTGCATTTACTTTCACATTTCCTTATATATTTGGAAAAATATTTAGCCTGTATATAAATAGAACGACCAAACGAATTTCTTCAAGTCTCAGATGACAAATTTTTATCGCTTAGGGCTCGTTTCCATGACGAGCATTGACAAGAGTAATCTTTATTTTATTGATTTTTTTTACGTCTTTCCATGCTTAAGCGCTAAGCCAAGCAAAAAAATCAAGAAAACAGAAAATACTCCCGCCAACGGTCGTAGTAAAAACGAGCTCTAATTCTTGATGTCGATAATGATTCGTCGTTACTCGAAAGCTCGGAAAATAAAAGCGCCGACGAAGGCTATTTAACTTATTCTTCTCAAGCTTTTTCGAGCAATTGACTCCTCAACGTGGGCTTCAGATTCCCACCAAAGTTTGACAATTCATAACTTGAAAACTATTTTAAGGTGTTGTTTCGAAATTTAAACTGAGTAAAAATCTTTTATTTAATTTTTATTAGGGCTAAAAAGTTTTTGAAACTTTATCTGAAAAAGTATGTAAAATTGGACTTTAGCAAGGTTGGTTGTTTAAAAAGGATCTCAGATGGCTGGATGTTTAAAAAAATTGATAAGTGATCCGTTGAAGAAGGACGGAAGCACCCTGTGACTACGCGTGAAGGGTCATTCAAAACACTATTTATAAAGCAAGTAAGAGCGCTGTAACAACAAACCGGATCCCAGTACTCAAGACAGCAGTCGAATAGACCACAAATAAGACAACTGTATGTGGTGTTTTACACCAGCACCCGCCCTGAGCCCGCAAGTCGCCTCAGCAGCGGGATACGCGAAGAAACGTTTTGCACAGTGATAAACGGTGATTATGGAACGTGAGTGATCTGTTTGGTTTTACCCCAGGATAAATCTGAACTGGACAGAATGGTAAAAGTTGGTTGTTGTAAATTTTTAGCTCACATTTTTTCATAATCTGGTTATAGTGATAAAGTGATAAAGTAGATTATACCTATAGATGTTAAGAAAGAATAAATCGTGATTGATTTCGGAAAAATACCGTTTCTCCGATACCCGAGACTGTTTTGCTTACTGTCGCCGTCAATAAGGGTAAAACGTCTTTGTTTGGAAACAATTTCCGAACAAGTTTCATAATCATTCGAACCATGTACTTTCCTGCAGAAACCTCAGCAGCTTGCAGTTAAAGCCAATTTTGAAATAGCAGAGCGGCAAATATGGCACCAGCCTTCTTCTTAGCTTCAAGAAAATCTTCGATGTTTTGTATTAACAGAACGACTTAATTCACAGTTGACTTTTCTGCGTCAAACCCATTCTATTCTCCAGAAAGCAATAGATCAATCAGTTTGATGCAGACATAGGTAAGTGTCTCGAATTTTTGCAGGGAACACAAAGCAAATATTTTTTGTCAATAACTCTTTCTTCGTCTCTTGGATCGCGAGCACAAGCGATCTTCCGTATACTGTATTTTGGAAATTTGTAGTTGACGCAAGCAGGAAGCAAGTTATTGTAATCAAGACTTCAAAACAACTCTTGCATGGATTATAAGCTATAAGCAGATAAAACCAAGGATCCAGAGTTTTATCGGGTTTTGCGTGGAGTTTATTGTTTTTATGTAAAACAATCAGATTAAAATATCATGAAGTTTAACAAATCCTGTTAAATCTTTTCCAAAAAGTTACTTTTGATCAAAAACAAAATTTCGATGCACTAAAAATTATTTGTTGGAATTAAAATAAATGTCGTTTGTAATTTAAAAAAACGGTTTTATTACTTATACTCTGAAAACTCTCCTTGAATAAGTACGCCGAATTTTGATGCTCTAAAAACAATTGTTGCTTGTAAAAGTAAAAAAAAACATTTTATCGCATAAAACTCTGGATTTCGTTGTTGCTAAGTACGTGAGAATGCAATTTCGTTGTTGCAAAAATAATTGTTGTTTTTAAAAATCCAAAAAACCATATTATTACTAAAACTCTGGAAACTCACCTTACCTAAGCATTCAGAATTTCGATGCTGTAAAAACCATTTAAAAGTAAAAAAAAAACGTGTTATTAAATAGAACTCCGAATTTCGTTGTTGTTAAGTACGTGAGAATGCGGAATTTCGTTGCTGCAAAAATAATTGTTGTTTTTAAAAATCAAAAAAACTGTCTTATTACTAAAACTCTGGAAACTCACCTTACCTAAGCATTCAGAATTTCGATGCTGTAAAAACCATTTAAAAGTAAAAAAAAAACGTGTTATTAAATAGAACTCCGGATTTCGTTGTTGCTAAGTACGTGAGAATGCGAAATTTCGTTGTTGCAAAAATAATTGTTGTTTTTAAAAATCAAAAACCGTGTTATTACTAAAATTCGGGAAAATTACCGGTTATCTTTGTATGGCACAAAATAATGTTATTCTCATTTTGCCAGTTTGGTTGGTAGAAAATAAAAATTTCTTTTCGAACTTCCTTGGTCTCCATTTAATTTTTGAAATAAATTTATCAAACAGTGTGCAATAAGTAAGAAAATTTTTCAGAGGAAAGAAATCACTTGATTAAATATAAGACTTCAGTGGGATGTTTCTAAACGTTTTTCCACCTGCGGCACATTTTGGGACTTTTTCAAAATTCGCGGCACACTTGAAACAAAGTTCTTGATTTTCGTTCCTAAAACTAGTAAACTCTAAAAAAAGTCTTTACTTTGAATCTGTCTCAAATTTTTTGTATTTCCTCCTCAAAAGTATTGTTCTCGAGAAAAGGTCGCAGAACATGGGACTAATATTTTTCAAAAACTTTCGTTGCACACTTGGAAATCTCTACGGCACACAGGTTGAGAAATACTGCTTTAGTAGGTCATAAATCTATAAAAGTTGAAACCCCTGCTTTATTGTAATTCAATCGTATAAAACATATTGTTCTCATCCTATGTCTTCTGTTTGCAAAGCTCACATTTGAAAATTATAAACTTTTGTCATAATATTTTCAAAAAAGTAAACTTATACACAAAGAATACACCGGATTTTTCGGAGTGAGGAAAATTTCAACATAAAAACGGTCTATTATTATAAATGCAAAGTGAAAAGCAATTATAAAAAGTCAGGTGCTGTTTATTTGTCTGAAGGCGTAAACATCAGGCCTAACATGTGCAGTAGTTTGTTTAATTTTTTCCCACATAAATGAATAGTTATAAGAATGTTCAATAAAAGATGCTCATTATAAGAATTGAATTTTGCCCGCTCGATTAATATTCAAGCTACCTTTGTTGTAGTCAAACAACAATTGTTTTGTCTAACAGAAAGTAAATGTGTAAGCTGTTTCCAAGCAATCGCCAAAGAAAATTTGATTTTACTTAAAATAAGTTCTTCATCGTCTCAGCATGTCGATGTTAGTAAAAGCGTGAAATTCAAATTTATTAACGTTCGCGCGAAGCTCGAAACGGCAATTATAATCGATCGAGACGAGAAAAAAAGCGAGACGCGAAATTAAATACCCACTGTAACTCAGATAGCGAGAATTTAATTCCGCACTTAACTGGTTAATTAGGTTTTAAAGCAAACTTTTAGAGTATTTTAAGTTTAATTTTTAGCCTAACTGAAGCACGATAGACAAATAGCCAAAGTTAATGGGAAACCTATTCACTCTGTTTACCTGAATTTCAAAAAAGAGAACTCTATCATTTTTAAAAAGTAGGTTACATAAAGTGGGTGGAATTCGGTAGTAGGGGAGACCGGGGCAAGTTGTAACATGGGGTAAGTTGTAACATTCGTATTTCTCGAAATCTAATATCAACTAGCAAAATTTTAAATACGCCCAAATAACAATCATATTAGGACCGATTGCTAGCAAATAACATTGTTTAGTTCCAATGACTAAAAATAGGCTTACAGTTAAAACAAGCTTTTTGAGTAGGCAAAGTAAATTTTTCAAAATTTAATTTTTGTCTTCTGGGGAGATAGCGGGAGCAGTTTTATTGAAATGTCTTATATCAGTCGAAATACAAAACAATAGGCTATTAAATGCCTAACAAGGTTTAGCCACTAAAACTTAACTCTTTGAGAAATTAGCAAATACTTGACTAAGTAAGTTGGTAAGTTGTAACATAGGCTGATGGGGTAAGTTGTAACACATATTTTTGTGCATAGATTTAACTAGATTATATTAAAAGTAACTTCGGCAACAACATTGGTGAATAATATGAGAATTTACAAAAGAAAGACTGACAGGAACACCAGCTCAGCATCACAAGACAACTCAAAAGCTGCTGCAGCAGTTGCTATAATTGAAAAAAGAGATCAATAAGGGGAGTAGCAAAACATTGGTATTTACCATGTAAAATTCTACAGAGTGCTAAAAAAACTCAAAGATAGGCCATGTCCTTGGTGCAAAACAAGAAAAGATCTAAAAAATGTGCCATGTTAACAGACAAACCAGAAAAGGACAATCTGTTACAGCTCCAAACAAAGAAAAACTAATTTTTGAAAAAACACTAAAAGCAAAAGAGTAGTTTTGCATTACATTTTTTGAGCCCTATTTTAACAGTCATCCAGATGAGGAGTGGGTGGTACAATGCTATGGTTACCTAAAGAGGTCACATTTAGCTTGTGCCCAAGATTTGAATACATATTTTTGTCACTAATGTGTTTCTGAAATTTATGATTAGGCTAATCCAGCAGTGAAAAAAACTGTTTTAACATTTTTAGACAATGGCCAAATACCTCATTTTTTGTGCTTGATACTCATGTCTATGACTAAGCTATGTGTGATTTCGTTGTGTTTACTTTTTCAAATTGTTATTTTCTTCAAGTTACATTTATATTTAAACATTTATTAGTGATTTTTGTTGCTGTTACAACTTACCCCAACTGGTGTTACAACTTACCCCATTGACGGGGCACATTGTAACGCTTTTTTTTAAATATTTAAATCGTAATTTTAACCACTAAGTTTTGAAAATTATTAATTTATTTTTTTAATATTAGTTAAACAGTGACCTAAATTTTTCATATTAAACAAGAATTTAAAAAAAAACATTTATTATGGGAGAAATAGCAAAAAGAAAAAAAAGTGTTACTACGTGCCCCGGTCTCACGTACAACAAAACTCAAAAGTTTGATCGGCAAATTGTTGTGTGTGCAGTTGCTAATCTATTTTAATTTACTTACCAATGCAATAGATTCGTTGAACCGATCCAATGTGTTGAACATATATTTGCTAAAACTTTCTTCAGGAATTACTACATCTGGATACGGACTTCTCAAAGTCATTGAAAAGTTTTTTAAAAGTTTACAGCACAAAAATCAATTTTATTTTGAAATTCTGTTAATCGAAGATACTTTAAAAATTTTTTGCTTTAATTTAAGAGTTTTAAGAAAAAATTTTTATTCTTTCTGTATTAAATTAAGTATTAAAAATAAAATTTGTTAATATTAAAACAGAAACAGTTTTTCTTGGGTAACTTCACTTTATTTTATGCAATTTTCAACTGAACGCTATGTTGGTATTTTTCAAAAACGCTTCTAAATTTCCTTGGTCCTTGTTTTATAGGACCAGCATTATTATATCATACGAGTCATACGAGCATTATTATGTCACATGTCATACGATCTCGTATATTATCTTTTCGAATGCCCAAATAGTTCCTTTACATATACTTATAGAAAATAAACTAAATCGGGAAAGTTTTTTTTACTTTGTTCTTTTTTAAATTTAGCTCTTCGTCAATAAATTTCATGTAACATTTATGCCAAGGCACAACATAAGCGGATCTTCAATTAAATTTTATTTTCAAAAACTCTTTGCAGTTTCGTATTGATAAAGCAAATTCCTCTAAATGAATATATTTTTATTGTTTACCAAAATCTACTAGATTGACGACAAGATAATTTTATGAATAAACACCAAAATTTATTTAAAAGTTAATTTTTTGTAAGAAAGCGAACAAGTCAAACTAAATATTTTTTAATCTTTTGTTTATTGACCTTCTCAATACGAATAGTTTCAAATTTATTCAGCTCTCTTTTAAAAATAGCATCAGATTTAAGAATTTTTCCTCCAACCGGGCGTATTCTTTACTTGATCTGAAGAAATTGTCATGAAATTCTTTTTTTAAATGCACAGCAATACGACGATGGCCTGTTTTAAACCGAGAACCATATCAATCACGGTCGTAAAAAATAGGGCTCCGTTTTTTGAAGCCACGCTAATGAAACTATATTGACTTATTGAATTCGAATAAAATTGGCGAACAAATGAATACCACCAGACAATTTTAAGTTTAAAAACAAACAAGCCGTTTTTCAAATTGTTCTAGCTTAAAAACGAGTAAGATGACGCACTTCAGCATACTCTGCAGGTACACAAAATAAAAGACCAGATAGAATGTCGTTGATGGCACGCATATGTAAATCAACTCCTTTTTGACAAGGTTTTGTTTTAACTGCGCATGCCGTCGTTCGAAATGAAAATAGTGAGATAAAAACTTTAAAAAATAAACTTTAGATTTGGCAAAATGTCTGGAACATTTTTTCCAAACTAATCTTACTCACTAGTTTTCAGATTTTCTACAAGCGAGATCAATTTTTTTTTATTATTAAAGGGATGTATCAACAATCAACTTATTTCTCTTTATTACAATCAAAGCATTACATTTTAAAAACTTTGAACATGCTGTAATATTTGGAGAATTTTAACCTGGAAAAATTTAAATAATTTTTTTCAATCAAAGAAAAATCTGTTAAAAGTCACAGAACCTATTGAAAAACAAAGTTAGTTGGTCGACATGACATAACAGATTTTAATATTAATTTGGCCAAACAAAACATACCTAAAAATATGTATTCTTCTGATTGTTGCACAAAAATTGATAAACCAAAAAGAATTACCCTGGCTTCATCAACGTTTGTGCGTTTCTGAACAGAATAGACAAACGGCAGTTTGGAGGCAATTAAGCCTGACCTATAAAGGTTGGGAAAAGTTAATTCCCAGTGGTGTTGGGATAACATCTTTAATAAATGTATGGATTCAAGAGACGTTTTCTTGTCAGTCCGTCTCCATTTACGAGGGTGTATTCCGCCCATTGTGTTACACTGGTGCCTGACTGATCGGGATCGTTCAGCAGTTCCAATGCAGCAGGCAAAAATAGGTGTCTTGATTTAAGTTGCCGCAGTTGTCCACAAAGTGGAGACACGAGCTTTTTATATAAAAGGTGTCCTGGCTCCTGAGTGCGGCGAGCTGGAGACAGCATGGCTTTTTGGCGGCAAAGCTCAGTTGGTTGAATGCTTGCTAAGATAAAAGGATCGTCTGTTGATGTGGGACACAAGCATCCAGTCGCTATGCGTAAGACATGGTGGTGGTGGTGGTGGTGGGTTTACCCGACCCATTCCTGGGGAGTGGGCGCGGATCAACTCCGTGGAGTCCCAGTAATTGGGCGACTCCCCACGGACGGGACCAGAGGTCCAGAATAGGTACGGAATGGCCGAATATGGCCCGACGCAGATGGTCCAGTACAGGGCAGTCTAGCACGAGATGTGAAAGGTCCTGTGATTCAGAACCACAGTTGCTGCATGAAGGAGTCTCGGCTCGACCAATCCTGTGGAGATAAGTGTTAAGGAGAGTGCTGTGCCCGTTGCAGCGTAAACGGAAGAGAGCACAGCGAGCGGAGCGAGGGAGAGTAAGTTCCTCTGGAGATATTGGAGGGATTTGGTGTTGAAAGAGACCAGATTGGACACTGCGTCTCCAACTGACTCTGACATCGTTAATGGAGTTGCGTAAGACATTGTTAATGAAGTTGTCGACAAAACGAGTGTGAGCACTGCGACACAAAACAGGCGCGCAGTACTTATCCGTGGAATTGATCAAGGCAAGAGTGGCTGTGCGGACCCAGCTTGATGCAGCTCATTGCTTTAAAAGCCAAATGCAAGATTTTAACTTCTTGCGCAGTGACTCTAAGTGCTTTATCCAGCTTTATGAGAAGATTAGTAGGTTCAGCATAAAACGGTAGAACCTGTCCATTGACGAAGATGTTAAGCTCACGTCGTGCCTCCTTGTTGTAGAGATGGAAGACTGTCGACATAGCCTTTGTTGTATTGAGCTTGAGCTTCTATTTGTAAAAGTAGGAAGATAAGATTACTACCCTGAGTAAAAGTCCCCTCTTTAGGGTTAGGGTTAAGGTTAGGCCGAACTTGATGCTTGTAAAACTTCTAAACATGAAAATATATCAAATATATTATACAAAATAAAAGCACCAATATTATCCCCATATTTAAGTAAGATTTTTAATCAATGTTATAAAGTTGGTATCTTCTCTTCTATGCTAAAATTAGCTAAAGTAATACCAGTTTATAAATCTGGACCCAAAGATCCAATTACAAACTACAGACCAATTTCCATTTTATTTCCAATATCCAAAATTTTTGAAAAGTTGTTGTACGATTAGAAAATGATTTTTTCCAACAAAATAATTACGAATCAACAATTTTAATTTCGTAAAAATTGTTCAACAGAAATGGTCATAATAGATTTATATAACGTACAGATAAATGTTGATGAAGCTAATTATACTGGTTGCATCTTTTTAGATTTATCAAAGGCCTTTGATTTTTTATTTTATCTCTATATTTATTCTCCTGACTCGCAGGAAAGCGACGGAGGCGCTAAGACGTATTAGCGTAGAGTAAGCAATAATCCCGACCTGCTTCCAGAGATGCCAAGATATTGCCGTCCCTTGAAATTAGAGATATGACTTTAATTTAGAACTGCTTGCCAAGACCACCAAGCAGGGAAATGTATCGTAAAATGTCTTTCCCAAGAACACAACAGAATGGCGCGACTAGGTTTTGAGCCAAGACCTTGTCGATCACAATCAAGGCGCTCTAGCCATTCGAACACGCCGCCGACATACGGTTAATCACAAAATTCTATTACAAAAAATAAAAAAAACTTTGGTATTAGAGGTAACATGTATAGTTTGTATACTTTTCTCAGTAAACTATTTAAACAAACGTCAACAATTCACCACATGCAATGATGCTAAATGTAACATTGGTTTAGTCTTGTGTGGTGTGCCACAAGGCTCTACTTTGGGCCCCTTGCTCTTTTCTTTGTATATCAATGAATTATTATTGCACACTAAATTTCATGTTAATTTATTTGCGAGCGATACGGTTCTAACAATCAAACATAAGAAAATTGAAATTTTTCAGCAATTAGCTCATCAAGAACTCTATATTATTGATGAATGGATGGAAACCAACCGTCTATCTTTAAATTATTCAAAATCTATCTATTTTGTAACAGCCTCAAAATAAAAAAATTAAAAATCAAATAAATTTAGTAGCAATGCAGGCAGTGGCGTACCGTGGATTTTAAAAAGGGGGGCCATGCGACCACAACCAAATGTGGTTAGTGGAAAAAAATATTAAGTGGTAGAAAGAAAAAAAGGTCTTCGAATTGAATCGGTCCCGGATTTCATGATTTTTGTCCCAAAAAAAAGTATTTTTTGAAGAAAAAGGTTTTCAACTTGAATCAGTCCTAGATTTTATGATTTTTGTCTCTGAAGTCTAGTGATCTATGGAAAAACAAAAAAGGTGGTCCGCACATGGAATTTGACTTTGTTTTCTGGCGGATTTTTTGCCCAAAAGATCCCAAAGGTGGGGACCATGGATCTTTAAAGAGGGTGGCCGTGGCACTAAAATTACTCTCCAAAGTATGGTAAGCCTACGTATTGTAATCTCCAAGGAGGGCCATGACATAATGCCTCCTCCCTAAATACACTATTGAATTCACGACATATAATTCTCTTTTCATACTACACAAAATACTTGGGCGTAGTGTTTCATCCAGATTTAAAATGGCAAAACTGTCATAAAAAAAATTTCTTTCTTGCTTGTGCGGCACATACAAACAAACATGCCATTGTTTTGCAATAATAATATTTCTATCTGTGATTGTCTATTTTACTTCTTCTATAACCAGGGTAATCATCCCAACTGATCAAAAAGTAAACACGACTAACAAAAGGATAGAAGCCTAGAAATATCAATTGTATGGCCTTTTTGCGCGGTGAAGATCTTTTTTTGATCTTTGCTTGCTTTTGAATGATTCGTGATTTTCGTCCCTTGAAAGTAGTGATCTCTAAAAAAAAGGTCTTAACTTTAAATCTGTCACGGATTTTTTGATTTCCCCCCCAAAAGTATTAGTCTCTAAAAAAAAAATCTTCACTTCAAATCTGCCTCGAATTTCTTGATTTTTGTCCTTAAAATATAGTGATTCAATTTTTACACAACTACAGTCGTCGGCAACCCAATTAAACTAAACGGTGACCCACTTTTGGATGGAGACTCAGGGATTGAGAAGCACTGAATTAAAGACCAAAGATAAGGCCTTCGCTTGATGTTTAACCAAAAACGACCTCTTTTTTTTCGGACATAGAATGAAAACCTTGTAATAAACGCATTTTCCAGAAATTTTGTAAAAAACTAAAACAAAATAATAAAAAATAAGCACTTAATTCTAAAATAAGCACGTTTCTTAAAAATAAGCACATTAAAATTTTCTAAGCATTGTTCATAAAAATAAGCACAAAACTTAGAACTAAGCACGAAATGGTAACCAGGTCTATAGTAGCAATGCTAGGCTAAAATCAGTTTCTCAGCAGCTGTACGAAAGTTTAAAGCAAAATTCGGTTTTCACAGATAAAAATGAAAAAAGGAAGTTTAGTGAAGATTACATTAAGTTTGGATTTACAAAATTTTTGATAGTGCAGAAGAAAAGGGCCAGTGTGTTTTTGTTACAAAATTCTTGGTAATCATTCTTTAAGCGTCAGCGCTTGGATGCATAAGGAACCTTTTGACAACAATCCCAAACACTTGTTGAGGCTTCTTATCCACCCAGTTTGATCATCGCACAACAAATTAAACCGTATACAATTGGTGAGTCCCTTGTCAAGCCTTGCCCTTTAGAAATAACTAGAATTGTACTTGGGCAAAAAAAGTGAAAAGAAGCTAAGGCAGATATTTCTTTTCTAATAATATTGTGTAGGGACGGATTAGTGATTTGGCAGACAATTAAAACAGCAGATGATTTTCGATATAAGGAACGCTCAATTTGGTATTTTCCCTATTCAACTTAATAAAAGTACAGATGTTTCTGATTGTTCTCAGCTTATGGTGTTTTGCAGATACTTTACAAATACTAACATAAAAAAAGAGCTTTTGTTTTGTTCTGGATTAAAGACAAATACAAAGTTAATGGTTGTTACGGAAAAGATATCAGAGTTTTTTAAATGCGAGAACCTCAAGTGGGAAAATCTCTGTAGTGTGTGTTCTGATGGTACACCTTCAATATTAGATGTGAAAAATGGTCTCCGATGCGCACTTTCTTCAACGTATCCAAGAATCGAGAAACTGGTTCATTGTGTTCAGCAGCAAGTCTCTCACTGAAGGGTATTTGGCAATAAATTGCTGCTTTAGAATAAAGTATGTTCGCTTTATAACAAAGTAGATAATAACCAGATAACGTAGCCAACTCTAACGAGGTAGTGTTAATGGGCCATATCGCTTTCACCTAAACACATTATGGGCCATGTAAGAGAAAAGGTTGGGAAACAGTGGAATAGATCAGCGGTTTTCAACCGGGGAGGAATGGTATGATTTTAGGCGAGGAATTGATGCGTTTAATATTTTTTTTATGTCAAACAAATTCAATTTAACTCTTTCGCTGAAACTCCCTTTTCAAATTTTTGATTGATGGTATTTCTTAATTCTTATGTAACAGTAACTCAGGCACTCCAAAGCCGAGTTGCAATTTTTTATATTTATTACGTAGTAGTTCTACCTTCAAAGATTCATACATGCGTAACAGTGGACTAATTGTACAATCATGCGCAGAAGACTGAATAGCCCTAATGAAAGAGTAATGATTCAAAAGTAATTTAACATTTTCAGGTGAATCTGTAGGCGTTAAATTTATTGTAACTTGTTGCTTAACATTACAGATTTTAGTGGTCGCTGTTTAGCCAAGCCAACTATTAATTGAAATGAGTAATAAAAAGCGAAAATATGATGATGAATCTTATATGCAGTATGGTTTTACATCTATCGTGGTTAGCAATGAAGACAGACCACAGTACGTGCTTTGTAATAAAAAATCATTAGCGATTCAATGCGGCCAGCAAAACTTAAGCTATACCTGAATAATGTTCAGCTGCATAGAAAAAATAAAGTCTAAACCTATTTTGAACGACACAGCAAAGCTTTTAAGAAGATGAGACCGGATCCTTCAGGAGAATTTTCTTTTCCCGTATGGCATGCCCGATCACATAAAGAAATAGAATTATGAAACATATTTAAGCTCTTGAAAGCGAGTTCGAGAGAAATTTTTCAAAAACCACTGATGAAGACTTTAACTTTGTAAGAGATCCTTTCAGATATCTGGCATTCATCTGCAAGCTTTTCAACTGCACGGCAAGAATACAAAAAAACACTTTTGCGATTCTGATTTGTGATTGTGGATCGCGATAAAAGAGTTTTGCCCCAAAACAACGGAAAAAAGTTTTTCGCATCCTTTACCCTTTATGTCGACCTATCTGTGCGAGTCAAAAGTTTTTCTCTACTGCAAATTAAAAGCAAACAAAAAATAAACTTGACATTGAAGATGACTTGTAATGTGTACTCTTTCGACGGCACTTCGTATTCGACCGCTTTCAGATAAGAAACAAGGACAAGTATCACATTAGTTTGAAAGTTCAGTAAATGCATTTCTGAATTTGTGTGCTTCCTTGTTTTGTCTAATAATTCTAGTAGTATGTGCTACGGTTGGGGAGAAATGAAAAGATTCAGAATAAGCAAGGAGAGGCATGCAACAAAAAAAAGTTGAGAACCACCGAAACAGACTGTTACATCATAGATTTATCGATTGTACTGTTATATTCCCATAGCACAGAGATGTCCATTCTGAGGCCACTGCTTATTCCAATTTTCTTGTTATATTTTCAAACCTGAATAGCAGCGTTTCCGCGAGCTTGCTTGTTACGTTTTTGCGACGGAAATCGACAAATTAGGATCTGATTTAAAGGGAAAAAATTTTTGAGTGCCGCTGACTTTAGCTTAATGTAGAATTTGGCTCATTATGAAACAAGGTTGGACATTCCTGCTACAGCAGATCAAGATTATATTTATGAATGTCACGTTTCTTTTTTACAAACAGACGAGTATCTATTGTTATGGGTTAAATATTCTTAACAAAAACAATTATATAAACGATAATTATTCTGAAACTTGTAAAAGGCATAATACGTTTACTTTTGACGCCAGTTTACCTTACACGACTCGTCCAGTCATCAACGCCTGTTATGCTACATTCTCCGATGAAAGCTACTGCCTGTGCTAACATGCCGTTCCAGCCACGTTTGGTACGTGTTTTAAACGCGTGCAAAACTTGCGCACCAGTAGCCAATAACAAAAAAGTGAGTTATGACTATCATAATAATGTCACAACGAAAAAAGCGGACTGTTTGTAAGAAAGTGGTACAATACAAGCTTTGCTTTTCATATCTTGATGAATTCTTTAGGAATTCTTCAGAGCGCACCAGGAAATGCTCTGAGGCGCACTATTTGAGAGCCCCTGCTAGAGAGGGTTTTAGTGAATTTAGTTTTCGGATTTTAGAGAAGTTTGAATGGTTTAAAAAATACTTTAGCCTGTACCAAAAAGTGAAATAAAATAGTTTTTTTCTGTTAAGGCTCGTTTTCACTACGAGCATGAAATGGAGTATTTTTTGTTTCTGTTATTGATTTTTTTGCTTTGCTTAGCGCATGAGCGCGGTTTTTGGTGCCGGTTTAGTATGTGGCCTACTTTTTGAATGTGGCCTACTTTTTGAATGTGGCCTACGAAATTCGTTTAATATGTGGAGGTAGGCCACATATTAAACCGGCACCCGGTTTTTTCATCTAGGTTATAGCTAGTTTTAGATATTTAGGTTTTATATCTAGTTTTAGATATTTAGCTTTTTTCAAAAACGACTTCAAGATCTATAAATGAACACTACCGATAGTAGAAAATAGTTTTATGTTAGACTTTTAAAAAACTTTTGAAATTGTACACTCTTTTAATAAGCTTCAAAACTTTTTTTGCGTTGACACGAGCATTTCTTTGACTTACAAAAGCATTTTCACTTATTGCTGTCTTGCGACTATCTACGGCAGCAATTGGTTGTACAAAGACAAAGTTGTCTGTGTAGACCAGTGGTGGCCAACCTGCGGCGCATGCGCCACGCGTGGCATATTGGATGGTTAGTGATGGCGCATTGCAGTTGGGAAAAATATTTCATATGAAAATGTTCCACAACTTATATCTAGCTATATATACTGTATATCAATTAATTTTATTTAAAATTGACTGATAACTTGCTTTGTATTAAAATAATTAAGTCATTGTGATATTTTTTGTTGAAATTTATTTCGATCAAGCGGACATTTTTGTCTCTAATTAATTAATCAATCATCATCTACTAACAGTAAATGTATTTAATTTGATAATGTTTGTTTTAAAAGTTTTCTAACTGTTTTAAATTGCCTAAAAAATTTCAGACGATGCTTTGAAAAGGGTTTGTTGTAAACCGAAAACGTGTAGCTTTTTTATGTTTTATTATAATGATTAGTTAATGCTTTAATGATAAAAGGAATTTTTACTGTTATTGTTCTATGGATTTTAACAGTAATTTTTGTACATAGTATAGTTGTATCATAGTTGTTTAGAGCTGTAGCAGTTGTTTAGAGCTTTTTTCCAAAATATATTTTGATATTTATAAAAAAAAATCTTCAGTTAGTAAAGTAAAAATGTGACAATTGCATAGTTTT
Organism: Diplosoma virens; assembly: GCA_963680785.1. Lineage (NCBI taxonomy): Eukaryota > Metazoa > Chordata > Ascidiacea > Aplousobranchia > Didemnidae > Diplosoma > Diplosoma virens. The sequence continues at coordinate 23,809,867 of OY796886.1, forward strand.
AATTTAATTATCCATTGATTTTTTTTCAATGAAGGAAAAGTGCATTGTCATTAATGCTGACAAAATATTTTTTTATTGTGATTTAAGAAAAGCAATTGTGATTGGCATTATACATGTGGCAGTTGATAAAGTAATATAGAAATTTGATTTTGGTCTCGCAATGGATTTACTGATTAATTTTCTATAAATTTGCTGTGGCTTTTTGTTGAAGCTTCTTTACAGTAGTTTGCTTCAAAAATTTTTCTGCTAAATAAAAAAATAATTTCTTTGTATATAATTGGTTTTGTAAAAAACTTTCAATAGGCTATATAAGCTAGAGTGCATATGTTTTTTACGTAGCATTTTAATTTTTTGATTATATTATACAGGAGTAGTATTTCAATTGATTTCCCTAAAAAAAAACAGGTGGTTAGTAGGTGTGCTTTGAGTTGTAGCTTGTTTGCTTGTTGCGGTTGTCGTCATGTTGTATGTGACTTTTGTCAACATTTTCAGTGTGTTTTTTTTTCATAATTATTTCTTATTTTCCTCTTACCCATTACAGTGCGTAATAAAATGAGTAAACGACAAGCAGAAAGTGACTGTAAGTGTGAATTTAATGAAGAGTGGGAAAATGATTTTTTATTTATAGCAAATCCAGCAGGAAAACCACTTTGCATTGTTTGCAAAACTACTCTTTCCTACAATAAAAAACATGATCTTGATAGACACTATAAAACACAACACCAGACTACAATTGAAGATGAAAAGAAGCTCAGGCTTGGTTCTGAGTTACATAAAAAATATGTTACCAAAAAGAAGGAAGAAATCAGAAGACGACAAAAAATCTTTGGTCAGATAATTTCTGAAGACTTGGCAATGACAGAAGGGTCTTATGAAATTGCTTTACACTTGGCGAAAAGAAAGAAGCCTTTTTCTGATGAAGAAGAAATTGTTAAGCCATGTCTTCAAATATTTGCAAAACATCTTGGGAATAAGAGTATTGAGAAGAAAGCAGACGAAATTGCTATATCAAAACAAACCGTAACAAGACGAAAAAAAGAACTCTCTCAAGATGTATCTTGGCAATTGGAAGATCTCGTCAGTCTTGTACTTTCTTCTCATTAGCCGGGGACGAATCAACTGGTGTAGCACAATTAGGCATTTTTATTCGAGGGATCGATGATCATTTCAACGTGTTTGAAGAGCTTCTTAGTTTAGAATCGATGCATGGAAAGACAAGAGGATCAGACATATTTAACAAAGTCAAATCATGCCTAGAGAATTTGAAATTAGATTTTAGTAAACTTGTCTGTGTGTATACCGACGGTGTCCCGTCAATGGTAGGTAAAGTGGCTGGGGCTGCAACTTTGCTTGAAAATTTTTTGAATCATCCCATATTAAAATATCACTGCATTATACATCAAGAGGCAATATGTGGCAAAACTTTAAATATGCAGCATGTAATGTCACCGGTTGTGAAATGTGTTAACAAAATTAAGGCAAGAGCATTGAACAAACGAGAATTCAAAGAGTACTGTAAATTGTTAGATTTTGAGTATGGAGATCTTCTCCTTCATTGTGAAGTGCGCTGGCTTTCCAAAGGGCAGTGTTTGAGTAGGTTTTGGAAACTGAAAAATGCTGTTCACGACTTCCTTGAAGTCAACAATGAGCTTCCAGACGAAAGAGCCTTATTAGTTGATAAAAACTGGCTATTTGACTTTGCGTTTTTAGTTGATGTTACCAGTCATCTCAATAACTTAAATAAAAAGCTTCAAGGCAAAAACATGTTATTCCCATTCCTAGTAAATAGCATCAATTCATTCATGATGAAATTAAAACTGTTTGTTTCTCAGTTAGAAAATCAGGATTTGAGCCACTTTCCACACTTGAAAAAGCAGATAGAAATTGCTGTTGATGTTGGAAATCTGACAAAATATGTTGATAAAATCTAGCTATTGCATGAGTCATTTGAAAATCGTTTTCAAGATTTTGCAAAAGAAGAAAATTCTTTGCTCGGATTTGCAAACTCTTTTGTTCTGCATGATGAACATATAATGAAGCTACCTAGTAGCATACAAATGAAGCTTATTGATTTGAAAACCAATTCATTATTAAAAACGAAATTTGATGAGCTTCATCTCGTTCAAAATGCAAGAAACACAATAAATTTTTGGCGATCATTGCCTCATGAAAGCTTTTCAGAACTGCGAACATTTGCTCAGAGCTTTATATATCGTTTTGGATCGACTTACAGATGTGAACAAGCCTTCTCATCTATGAACTTGATTAGAAGCAAAATGAGGTCGCAACTCACAGATTCAAATTTGAAGAATTGTTTGCTACTCTCTGTTACAAATTTATCTCCAGATATTCAAAAACTGGCAAAGTCGAAACAGTCAAATATCACACTAATATAAATAAAGTTTATTTGATCTGTTAAATACTGATTTGATTTTGATATATTATAAATTTATGTAATAATTGGTGCATATGCTCTTATATTTAGTTCAAATGGCGCATGGTATGCAAAAGGTTGGCCACCCCTGGTGTAGACTAAGGCTGCCCAACCAGCGGCCCGAGAAGCTTTTTAGTGCAGTCCGCCAAGGAATTTTTAATCAGATATTTAATCATCTTGAATTATCGCAGTGCCTCTGAACCTATTCACTGATTTGTAGGTTATTCCGAGACAAAAATAATTGTTGGCTATCCCGAGTTATCGGAGCGGTTCTTCGCTTTGTTTAGAAAAAAAAACACGTTGAGTAAAAGTGATAACCTTTTTTTTTCTTTAACTAATTTTGTGGTCAAATTCTATTAACATGGAAGTTAATTTAAAATAATCGTTAAAATCAATATGATCAAAAAAGACAAAAAAAAATTATCGCTTTGAGTTTAAAGCAAAATTTTCGAATTAACTTCCATGACAATTTAAATTCGAAATCCCTTTGATTACTGCACTATTGCGACCCGAGGTAAACTTCCAGACAAATATTTGGCCCTCGACGAGTAAAAGGATGGGCACTACTGGTGTAGACCGTTTACGCTTGAATGCTTGTGGTCGCAGCTTAAGCTGCGTGTCACAGAAGCAGTGGGGAGGTTGACAGAACATTAGCTGTCTCATCGTTTCAGCAATTTGTTTCGTATTAAATGCCATAGTTTTGTTCTTTGTCGGTTTACAGATAACCCCAAAAGTTATGTAAACTTGCGTTAGTTCTTTTACTTTTGCTATTTTGTATTTTCAATAGAGTCCCGTTTTTCCATAATGAAATACGATCAGACTAACAGTACGACAGCAAAAAAAAAACAAAAAAAGTATACAATGTTTGTTTTGTTTTTTTCTAACAATTTTATTATAGAATTAAGAGGAAAAAGTCAGGTTTATATCTAACCAAAAAATTTTAAAAACACGGTTTGTGAAATCGTGTGAATGTGTTTTTATTTTTGAAGTTATAGTTCGAGGTTTAAAATTCTTGTCTATTGTTAGAGGGTTACAAGCAGAGAAGAACCAGTTAACGTAGTATTGCTAAACCGTAAAACAATGCTTGAAGTATATTATAGAAGTCTCAATGAAAGCGACAAGGAGCAGGTTTTAAATTTTGTCACAAATCATTACGTGCCTTTTGAAATGATCATAAAAAATTTCAAGTTTACCGATGACCAAATAAAAAGCTACGTTCAATATTGCACAGTAAGTTTTCAATAAATTTTTATCACGGCCATAAAGAAAAAACAGTTTTACACTTTTCAACAGGGGTGTGCAATCTGCGGCCTGCGAACTCAAATTCTGTGGCCCGCGGAAAGCTTTGGTTGTGAAATAGAATAATAGCCCCCGCCAACAAATCGTTGATTAGCAGTTTTATAGCATTAAAATTTTACTTTTAACTGACTTTTTTTAAGCTTAACTGAGGTCTTTCAAAGTGAGTAAGTTCAAACTTCAAACAAAAACCCCGCATTACTGTGGATTAAATCGCCTCACTGTTAATTTTACTATTCTTTTTCCTTGTTGTCGACGACTTACTGTATTTTCTACACTTGATTGATCATTTAAAATTCTTTTTTTTACATCCCATTAACCATTTCAACATTGCAAGTTCGGATTCAAATAGCACTAGTAACATTTACAAAACCAACAGGTGCAAACAAGAGAAGGTGAGAGATGGACTATCAGGAAAAATGGATTTTTTAGGAAAGATGGACTATCAATTACTTTTTTATAAAAAATTCAGATGAAAAATTCGGATGTGTCTTATCTGTAACAGAAGTGTTAGTGGCATTAAAGAGTACAATATTAAACGACACTATAAAACAAATTATTTTGGCAGTTTATACGGAAACTGGATGGAAATGATAAAAAGCAGAAAGTGAAACAATTGCACAGTTAACTGAACAGCCAACGTTTTATGTTTCAAAATGAAAAGTCAGTCCAAAGTAACTTTTGTGTCACCGTCAGAAAAAAGGTGAAAAACTTTAGATCATGGAGCTTTGCAATTAATGAAAGCACGAATCAAAAAGATATAGCACAATTAGCGATATTTTTAAACGTGTGGAGAGTGTGGACAAGGTGTGGACAAGGAGTTGAATACAACAGAAAAACTTTTGTCACTACAGCAATTAAGGATATTGCAACTGGCGAAGATATATTTACTGAAGTGCTTCATGCTTTTAAAAACTTCGGAAGGAATCTATCCATCTTATGCAGGGTTTCAACTGATGGGGGTCGAGCCATGTCCGGAACTGGTTTTGAATTAGTAGGTCTCTTAAAATCAGCGTTAAGAGAGAAAGATATCAATGATGATATTGCAATTTTCTATTGCATTATTCACCAGCAAAATCTGTGTGCAAAATCTTTGAATTAGAAACGAGTTACTGTTACTACAGCAGTTAATTTTATTCGAGCACGAGGACTTGATCAGAGATAATTCCAAAAGTTCTTGGACGATTTTTACTCAGCCAATTAAGACCTCTTGCATTTTACCGAAGTGCGTTGGTTAAACAAGGATCGCATGTTTCCAAAGCTTTTACAATTTGAGAGACAAAGATATAGGCCTATATTTTTGGAAAAAGAAAGGGCAATCAGTTTATGAAAAGACAAAAATTGGTTGATTTCGCCACGCACCTAAATAAACTTTAACAAAAAGCTGTAGCAAAATGGCCAGTTTGCAAATGACATATCGGAGAACATAAAATCCTTCCAAACTAAATGAAGACTTTAGAAAGCTCACATACAGAAAGGGGAACTAAGCCACTTTTAAACTCTAAGAGATTCTGGAATGCTTCCTGACAAGAAAACAGAGTATGCAGACCAACTTCAAAAATTTTTGAATGAGTTTTCAACTCGCTTTAAAAACTGCGCATCCCACAAGAATTTCCTTGAAATACTCTCAGCGCCATTTCAAACGGATGTTGATGAAGCACCAGTTGATATTCAAATGGAGCTAATTGATCTACAAGCAAGAACTGATCTGAAAACAAAGTACATGGAAATGAATCTTGGAGATTTTTATTGCAAACATCTTGACGAAGATATATTATGAAGATATTTAGAAAATTTATGACATAAAAAATGGCACTGTTTGGTTCAACAATGGCCCAAAAATGTAAACAAATTTTTTTCCAAACTAAGCTGTTTGGTATGTAAACAAATTTTTTTCAAACTAAGCTTCATGAAATCCCCCATCGATCAGTTCTGACTAACAAACACCTGAAAAATGGACTTCGGGTTGCCGGCACTTCAATTAAAGTGAATTTGGATAGAGTGGTTGGCCAAAATAAGCCAAATTCAAACTTCTCATAAAAGCGATGGTGAAAACCTTTTTGTTGATTTACAATAAAAGTAAAATTTTATTCAGAATATAGTCATAAACGGACAGTAAAGAAATGTAAGTCCGGCCTGCGAACTAATTCTGTTAAACGTAGCCTATTTGATTTGGCAATGTTAAAGATTGCCCACTCCTATTAATTTTTTAAATTTAGCCTAAAGTTGTAGCGAGTGTTTCTGCGGTTAATATTTTTGATAATATATTATACATTTTAATAAACAAAAAGTAAAATAAAAGCGCTCCCGTTTGCAAAATTATAACAAACATGTATGCGAATAGGGATTTTTAAAACAAATTTTTAATTTCTTAACATAACCAGCGCTTTCTATCAAGAATTTTTTTTGCTAAAGTGTAAGCAGAGGTGGGCACGGTACTTCTTAAAAGTACCGCGGTACCGGTACTCCGTACTTTTTAACTATCCAATTTAATACTAATAACTAAAACTCCTCTGTCATACATTGGACTTTATATGACATTCAAAAATTGTATTTAACAAAACGAAAACAATCCTCTGTGTATCAAACTGTTAACTCTTTTTCTTAGATATTAACCAGGGCTGGAAAGCCGACCTAATTTTGGTATGGCTCCAGCTTCGACTGCGGAGCGGGATTTTAAAACAGCCAAGCCTACTCTGGTTCCGGAGCTAGCTTTTTAAAATCGAGAAGCTCCGGCTTCTAACTCACCTAAATTTCCAGTTCCAGTTCCGGTTCTAAAAGTGAAAACAAAATAAGCGTAAATTTTTAAAAAGGAGCAGTTTTTGTAAACCTATTGGTAGATTGCAGTGGTGGATCCAAGAATTTGTTTAAAGGGGGCTAAGAGAAATATTGGAACAACATTTATTTAGGTATCATAAAAATTTGTTTTTTTGTTTGGGAGGGTTTGTTTACCAGGTTGCCCCCTTATTTTTCAATCACCCTACACTAAGATTAAGTCCTACAATTTCTGATAAATGATGTTAAATCATAATTAATGATGCCGAAGGCGCTAAAGATTTGAAATAATTTATTTCAAAATCTACAATATCTTTTTTTACACAATGATTACTATTTCAATAACCTACAACGTCCAACCCTAACATCTGCCGAAAGCATCTTCTTCTATATGTCAATGCCAATCGCGTATCTGAAAAGGTTTATTAAAAATTGAGAAGGTTTTTTACGGAGGTATTAAAAAAGCATTTAAAGATAGATTTAGGATTTTTACGGAGAGTAAGAAACGTTTGATTAAGTAGCAATCTACAGTCCACGGGCTTTACCATTTAAACACCCTGTGATGTATTTTTTTAATAATATGCCAAAATAGTGACATACTTTTAGTCATTTGGCTTTACATAAGTTACCACTTAAGTTAAATGTTCGCGCCGAAGGCGAAAAAGATTTTAAAAGATAATAAAAATATTGCCCAAAAATATCACTTATTGAAAAGCTACCGCAAATATAGATGGAAGAATTCAGTCTTGTTATCTTCCCTTTAGTTCCGCCTAAAGCATTCTGCTTCAAAACCATAAACAGATTTTAAAATAATATTACCCAAAAATGCCGCTTTTTTGTACAAAATGTACTGCTATCACCACATTGATATAGGCTAGCTGACAAAAAGTCTGATGTAAAAAAAATCCTCAGTAGTGTACCTACTTCAGTATGTCATTGCTGACCACATGCTTAAGGCTTGTTGTGAAAGTGGAACCTTTTATGGCAGTTTTAAAGATGGAAGCATTTTCAAAAAAAGTTAGTAGAATTGTTTGGAAAAGATAGATTACGAAGCAGTTAAAGCATTAAAGCGTCCAAAAATCAAGCGTTTTAACACCAAAACTTCATCAATTCTTTTATCACACGCTGCCAGTAGTAGCATACCAGATTTTGAACGATTTTGGATTCAACTATCGTACAGCGGGTACATTTGCGCCAAAAGCGCGAAAATTTTAGAAACTAGCAATAACATTTTTCAAATACTTTTCATAACTTTTCAAACATAATACTTATTGAAAAGCTATGAAATAGAAGTTTTAAAACTTTTGGGTAAATTGAGTTTCCTTAGCCCCCTGGATCTGCCACTGAGACTACTCGCACGTCTACACCGTCTTTATTTGGGAAAAATTTAGGTGTATCATGCATTGATGCACGTTTTAAAGCAGAAATTTGACATATTTATTTGGTAAAACTACTTTTCTAAACTTACTTCGGTAAAACACTAGCTTATTGAACTTCACTTGACGTTCTTTCAGACACGCTTTTATCTTTTGGAAGTACTTCCTTTTCTATAAAACACTTTCTTTTTCTATTCTAAAAGCTGTGGATAATAGACTGGCGTTTTTATCTCGCTTTCAACTTACAAATAAGGTCGACTTGAACACTGAAGGCAGCCTGCTGCGTGTTTAAGAAAAAATTCCAATTTTTATTTATTGCGCCACAATGATCCTAACATATTGATATTTTCTTTTGATCATGCTAAAGAAATAATTAAACTTTTTTTCTGCTTTTGGTACGTTATAAATATGCAGATGTATGTTGGAAAACAGAGTTGGTAAAAATTACTTGCGATAGATTTTCATATTTCAGTAACAAAATGCAGAAGAAAATATAGTGCTTTTTGCTAGTAAACAGTGATGGTTTTAGTACGGTGCAAACGGAAAGGTCGCACCGGCCCCCCTAAAAAACGTTAAAAAGTGGGCCCCTTTAAGCAAAATATTACTCTATTTCTTCATAGTAGCACCATAACGGTGGCCCCCTGTCTGCACCTTAACTTTAGGACGAAAGCAGAGAAAAGATATTGTTTCAATGGCTCTAGAATTTAATACAATGGAATCTTCTTTCTCGAAGCAGCTGCAATGCTGCATGGTACTGATGCGGAGTTTGCAATTATTGACTCCGCTCACCAAGTTAAAAGTAGGCGCAAGTACTGCGGTATTTAAAAAAAATACCGCGGTGCCGGTAACGGCACTAAAAAAGTACCTCCGTACAGTACCACGGTACTTTAGTACATGGTACTGCCCACCTCTGAGTGTAAGCAACTTATAATTTATTAGCAACTGTCGGTTTTGGCTAAAAATTGTAGTTTAATCAATTTTCAACATTGAATTGCGACCAGGGCTGCGAACTCGAAGCATTTTTTATCGAGTTCAAGTTCGAGTTCGAGTTCACAAAAAAAATTGCAAGTCCGAGTTCGAGTTCAAGTTCTTTAAATTTCAATTGTTTGAGTTCGAGTTCGAGTTCACAAAAAAATTGCAAGTTCGAGTTCGAGTTTTGTTTTAATTAATTTAATTAATTATTTTACTCGTATCAGAATTTCTAGCCTGGTTAAGCACAAAGTTATTACAATTTACAACATTCTGCAGCGTACGTTAATTAAATTATTTTACGCATATCACAATTTCTAGTCTGGTTAAGTACGAAGTTATTATAATTTACAACATTCGTAGGCGTACGTTAATTTATTTTACATATATCAGATTTTCTAGCCTGGTAAATGCGAATTACTTTGCTGCCCCCTGGCCACGACTAAAGTGAGGTGACGGTTTCAATTCCATTCTATATAGACAAATGTCACATGAAGTCCCATGATTTCAGGTTATGTGTGTCTCGTGCAATCTTATGGCCATCCCACGATCCCGTGACAGTGGCGTAAATCAAATTTATAAGAATCGTAAGTTGTCGTACCAATTCGAAGGAGCCAATCACATTGTCAGTTCACCTAACAATGGCAACGCTGTCAACTAACTTTTGTTTAACATACAAAGACAATAAACTATTTAACATTTATTAACTGTGACAGAACAATTGTTGTTAAATTTAGAATTTACACGAATCATTAACCCTATTACGACTGGGGGAGGGGGCGGAAAGTACTACACCTAACTAATTTAACAAGCCGTACAACAATTAAAAATCAAATATTTACGTTGGAAAACATTAACAAAATTTTAATAAACAACTATTTTATTAATGAATTGGCGTACTTCACCAAAAGAAGAAAACATTCGAAATAAAAAAGATTTCTGTAAAATTAAAAAAATCGCTGTGATCAAAAGCAATCAACTCTAAACAAATTAGTCAAGTCGAAATATTTTTTTATAGTGAAAAAAAATTACGGTGAGTTTTCTGCGATTTGGAACTATAAACATAATTTTTTGTGTAATGGTTTGCCTTTCTTTTTATGTATGAAGTTTTTTGCCTAAATTGTTTACAAAAGTAAGTGAATTTAAAAAATCATTTGATAAATCGCAAAGATCGAAGCGTTGTAAACACTAATAAAACCAGCTTTTAGCAGATTTGCGGGGGTGAAGAATTTCTTTCTCTGAAACAGTAATAATCTTGCCAAGTGGATTTCAACTGCCACCATTTCTACTTATAATTTTGCGGATTAATGACGTTCGACAAACAACCGAAGTCATTGATTCTCTCAAATCGCTCTCTTCGTTTTCCAAGCCAATTTACGAAAATTGACCAATTTTTAAAACTGGCTTTTTTAATCCCAAATAATGTTTAAATGCCACATTTAAGTATTTATATTATTATAAAAGACTATGAAATTTCTTGTCTATGCAAACTTGAATGACAATTATAGCGTTAGTAATTGTCGAGAAATAAGCAAAAAAAGAGCGCGGGCATTTAACCCTCCCCCCAGTCGTACAAAGTTTCCAAAAATCCCAGTCGGAATAGAGTTAAGAGGATAATTCAACCGTGAAAAACTGAGCACATGATAAAATTGCTTTGTCATCAATGTTACCAATTTTAATCTATTATTTAACAAAATAAAAGAGGATAGCAAATTATAATTGGGCACCTTTGCTGAGAAATGTTATAGTCAAATTTACTTATTAAATGAATTCGAACTCGACAAACTTTTTTCAAGTTCGAGTTCAGAATTTTTTATTTTTCGAGTTCGAGTTCGCAGCCCTGATTGCGACTGTAGTGTTTTGTATATATATGAAACAGGTCATCAAAAAGGTCGTCACCTCTTTCTGGCAATTTATTCATCTCATTTTCTCAATTTTGCGCTCTTGCTGACTTACTATTATTTGCTGTTGTCGAATCACTATTTTATAAACTTTGTTACATTGAATTTTGGGCGAGTTTATATAATTGTAAAGACAAATCGAACAGAATGCTTCTGTACGGCGAATTTCAAAGAGCGCTGTCTGCCCTCGTGCGCCCCTCGTTTCAAAAATTATTGCAAAGCAACAGGGTCAAATGCAGTGGGGCAAAGGGCAATTGTAATGCCCCGTGTCTTCGCGCTTTCGGGGTCCCTGCATACAATGAATTAGAAATGCAAATGACAAAATACGTAGTATTTATGAGAATTGCATGTATAAGCCGCTTAAAGCTATGTAATTAAAAAAGAGAACAAACTGTTCTAAAAATTTTTTGTTATAACCGTTGACAAATAAATTTTCATTAAAAAATGTTATTTAACTGAACTTAAAATTGTGGTCTAACAACTCTGTTATGCAAAATAATCAGTGGTCATTTTAGATTTGCTGAACAAAGCTACCACAAAACTGCAGTTGGCTGTAAACAATTTAACAAGTTACATTAATCAAAAAAATGCTGCTTTTAATTAATCTTTTAATTTTTGCAATTTGTTTAAAAATTTTTAAACAGTAATTAAATTGAATTATTTAAATTCGTATTTAAATTCATATTATAATTTAGCCTAATAGCAAAAAATCAAGAAATGATCGAAAACCTTAAGGTTTTCCTGTGAGCCAGAATGACAGATAGATATCACAATGATATGAACCATGAGTTGGGGTAACGGAAGTTGTTACTTTATACAAGTTTTTCACGTTTTCAAACTCAGTTATTTTAATGATTGCTTGAATGTTTTTTTTTCCAGGTTGTACTTCGTCAAAATTTAAGTGTTGGCGCCTTTATTCAGAAGACACAACAGCTTTGTGGAGTAGTTCTCAATTCAAATCAGGATTTTGAGTTTTCAGACAACGAGGTACAGCTCAAAGAAAACCTCCCTGCAGAAGTAAACTCACTTGTAAGAGTAAGTACAGCTTCGATCCTATTCCAATCGCATTTACAACAAACAAACTTTAACTTGATTTTCAATTGTTCAAATTCATAGTTTTTGTCAGTAATTTTTATTGTCGTCTTGTTCATATTACGAGGGTCAGTCAATAAGTAATGAGACTTTTTTAATAACTCAAGTTTGCAATGACTGGTAATCAAAAAATGCTTTTTTATTTTTCAACATAGTCTCCCTCCTTTGCAACACACTTGTTCCATCTTGATATTAGATTGTCTATTCCTTTGGCATAGAATTCCGTGGACTGGGTCCTTAGCCAGTTGCTCACAGCAGCCTTCACTTCTTCATCAGTCTGGAAATGAATTCCCCTCATACTCTCTTTGAGTGGGCCGAAGAGGTGAAAATCAGATGGTGCAAGGTCTGGGCTGTAGGGTGGGTGTGTTAGAAGTTTCCAGCCTAAATCTTCAATTTTGGCTAGGGTTCTTGCTGCTGTGTGGGGCCTTGCATTATCCTGAAGGAGAATCACACCTCTTGATTGAAGTCCTCTCCGTTTGTTCTTAATGTCTTTTTTCACTTGAGTTAGCAGCTCACAGTAGTTCTCTGAGTTCACAGTATTGCCCCTTTCCAAGAAACTGATAGTGATCGGCCCATTTCTGTCCCAGAACACAGTGAGCATGACTTTCCTTAAACTTTTCTGAGATTTGAATTTTTTCTTCACTGGGGAAGAAACATGCTTCCACTCCATTGATCGTCGTTTCGATTCAGGTTCATAATGAAAGACCCAGGTCTCATCAGTTGTCACTATTCTCGATAGAAATACATCTCCCTCCTTTCTGTATCTGCGTAGTGATGCTCTGGAAGCCATCAGGCGCTGCATTTTGTGATCATCCGTTAACATCTTTGGAACCCAGCGACAGCTGACTTTTGAAAAACGCAGCTTCTCACGCACAATTGCGTACACTGTGCCATGGGAGATGTCCAAGTTTGTAGCAATTTCATCTAAAGTGACCCTTCTATCAGATTTGATCAGGTCTTCAACTGCCTGTACTGCTTCTGGGGTAGAGACATCCACAGGTCTTCCACTTCTCAGATCATCAGTAATGCTTTCGCGTCCATCTTTGAATGCTTGCACCCATTTGTAGAAGTTTGCTCTAGACATACAGGAAGGACCATATTGTCTTTGCATTCTAGACAGAATCTCACATGATTTTACACTCTCTGCCAACAGAAATCTGATGACTCCTCTTTGTTCCAAGCATGAGCTGTTTCCTAGCCTAGTAGTCATTTCAATTTATCGTCACACCTACAGTAATCTGAAAATAAACAAGTTTTGTTGTAAATAAGATGACAACTCCATTCATAATCATCACATAAAATTTCAGTTGCATAACTCCAAGAACACCAAAGTAATTGAGAAAGTCTCATTACTTATTGACTGACCCTCGTATTTGCTCATAACATACGCACTATTCAACCAATAACTTTAGTGTTTCAAAATTAATACAAATCTTTAACTGTTCAATTCCTTTGGTTCTTGCCAAATTAAATTACTTTATTCAGGCTTTGTTGCAAATTTTTTGAAAACATCAAATAAATTTGATGCTTCAATTATAAAAAGGTTTTCAAAAAAGCAACGTTTGTGCTGCGATAAAAAAATTCCGTATTTGTCGGTAAGATTTGGTGTGGCAAGTTAAGCATCGCACTGCCACTATACCAATTTAAAACGAAACATAAAATTTTAGATAGAAGATTTCATGAGAAAATTCCTTTATGAATTATATGGAATCGGACAAAGGTTTTTGTATTTGGAAGTTATAGCGGTTGACAAGAAATATTCTAATCTCGGAATCGGCATGCAACTGACAAAAAAGTAGTTTAATCTATTTAGCGGAAGACAATACATCTATTTGAATTCAACGGCTGACTGAGTCACCAACACGTGATTTGAAAATACTCAAGTTTGTTGATCTATTTAAATACGTGCTGAGATTCACCCGCCTGTTTTGCAGAAAAACATGTTATGTTCCCAAAGTGCAGTTTTACATTTGATGCGATTAACAAATTGATTTTTTTGGCAATGTTTAAAAGATTTGTCTTGTTTCGTTGACGCACTTTGTTTTTTAAAAGGAGTTTATGCCTAAACATTTTTAGGGATATCCCAAAAGTTTTGTGTATAAGGTTGCACGTGTAAGACAAACCTACTAACGAAAGACATTAAAACTTCTTTTCTAATCACGCCCCATTGAATAATTTAAATTAAGAACATCACTGATTTCATTTACATTTTAAGAGGCCCAAATTGCTAATATTATAGCAATCACAGCCTCATTGCTTTAAATTGAGTAAATGGTGATGACCATTATTAATTTTTTTATTTTTATTATTATAATCGGAAAATAAACCTATCAAATTTGGTTCAAGTTGAACTTCATTTTTTTGTTATAAAAAGTACAAATTGTTAACACCAATCTGTTGTGTTCTTGGGAAAGACATTTTAAAGCACTTTACCCTGCTTGGCGGTCATGGCGAGCAGTCCTAAATTTCATTTTTATCTGTACAAAAGCCGAAATAAAAAATTTTAACCGGACACCAATATCTTGGCATCTCCAGAAGCAAGTCATGATAATTACTTGCCCTATGTATTAGCGCCTCCAACACTTTCCTGCGAGTCAGAAGATAAATTTAGAGATACAATGAAATGGAAATGGAAAATGCTCTCCGGTAGGTTGCAGTAGTTGAATGGTTAAAAACATTTAGTCCAGAAACGATTTTGAGCTAAAGGTATTTTTGCCCTTTTGAGCTAAAGGCATTTTGGCTTATCAAAAATATTAGATGACCAAGTAAATAAAACACCGCGACCGAATTTTACAAGTGAAGCTCTTTTTTTTGGTCTAAAAAAATTTTTTTTTACGTTTAAACTCTACAGTAGTGAAGACATTTTTTTGGTGTTCAATTTCTTTTGAAACACGAATATTTAATTCAATTTACATTATTTCAGAAAATACCGCGTAGGTTACTCTAAACCTTTACGCAGCCAAGGGTTAAATGGGCTCGATTTCGTTTTGTAGTTTTTGAAATTTGAACACATTTATTTTGGTATACAATCAATTAAAAAACCTACTGCAGTGCATTGATATTTTGTTTTATGGTTTAGATCTATCAACATGGCAATCGATAACAGACTTGATGAAATTATTACCTTTGATACATCTCCGAAATCTCTTTCAATTGATCAAAAATTAGGAATGAAAGTCAAGGCCAAAATCAACATGCTTGAATACGAAGATGTCGTGACGAGAGAAAAGCTCTTCCGAGACTGTGATTTTCCTGAGTTTTGGATGTATGTGATGCAATTGTCGTTGAAGAAAAAAAGCAAGTTATGATTGGGTTGTTATAGCTATCTTTTACTGCCATTAATTTTGAACAATTTTTATGCTGCTTCGATTAGTGATTTCGATGTGAACAGTTTTAACCAATTATTTAGACACGGGGTTTAGTATTTTATTTGTTTTTATTCAATTTAACAAAGCAATTCAGTTTTGAAAAAACTTTATTTTTTGCTTGTTGTCGAACTCAACCGCCGTGACCTCATGGCACTATATTGCTTTACGTCACACACAGTAACATCACGTGTAATATACAAAAAATATCTTTCTTACGTAATTTTCTACAAAGTAATGGTTGAATTGCTTGCGTAAAATGTGTAAATAAAACAACAAATCAAGCTTTGTTTGAAAGTCATCAAAAAATGTTCGTTTTTTTTTCCTTGAATTGTTAGCTTTTGGCTCCATAAATTTACTCTTGTAAATTCCACATTTTTATTGTCGGTAGTGC
This sequence comes from Diplosoma virens, assembly GCA_963680785.1. Lineage (NCBI taxonomy): Eukaryota > Metazoa > Chordata > Ascidiacea > Aplousobranchia > Didemnidae > Diplosoma > Diplosoma virens. The sequence continues at coordinate 23,825,469 of OY796886.1, forward strand.
TTCCGAGAGGATATTATGTTTTGATGGCAACCACGATAAACACGCTCTCGGTTTAACTTCTTCTTTCATCATGCTTTTGAGTCTTAACGGCGCTTGGTCTGCCGATGATGGTCTTTGCAAGCAATTCTGAATTGCAATCATAACACTTTAAAAAAAAGTTAAATGGTTACCGGACAGCAGTATCTTGGCATCTTTTAAAACAAGTCAGGTTAATGGTTTGAGATTACTTTCAGTTTAACGCCTCTGACGTTGTCTTAAAAGTAGGGAAAATAAAGAGACGACAGGATGTGTAGTTTTTTAAACGAAATAACGGCGATGGCCCAAACGCCAACTACACCGTCGGTTGACTCTATTCGAATAAGTAATCACACAACCTGCGGCTGACCTCCCTGCTGAAGCACACGCACGGTTCGCAATGAATGAATGTATGCACGAACGAAAGCACGAGGTACGAAGGATAGCACGATACGATAGTACGGTTCTTCTGCAATCACAGAAGCACTTAATATTAATGAACAACCACTAACTGCTGATAGTTTTATACAATTATTATATATATCGACAATGAACATACCAGGCTTGTTCGGCCACAATACCGCTGGTCGAGGTGTTTGGTAAATAATATTTGCTGAATCTTGCCACAGAATTAACAAACCACTTCAAGCATTAACAATTAGCATTAACTTACTCAAATACACTTATTCAAATAGAATGTAAAAAAATACAAACAAATCAGAAATTTAAAACTATAAAACTGAAATTAAAACTTTAGAATAAATATAACTAGCTAATTTTTTAGCTGCTTCTTATTTAAATTCCATTATGCTTTGTGAACAAATTACACGTTTTACGAAAAGCGAAACAATGGGCATTGTGACTGAATTACGAAGCACATGTGTGAAATTAGGTTGCCGCGTGAAAAACTAAAAAGGCAAACGAAAATAAGGAAAATGTAAACTTAAAATCTTACATGATGTAATAAGCCATTTTAAAGCTCATTTCTACTACTTATGTTGTTTGGCACGTGCACTGAACCTTTTTGTTGTTTAGCATTTTTCGCACCGAAAATTTTTTCCAAGCATTAGAAGATTTTCAAAAAATTTTTGAAGGGGCGCCGAGCAAAAGATATCGTAAAAATAAGTTTTCCTCCTCTTCCACCATTAAAGATTGTGTATCACATAATCGTCATGAGATGAAACTGGTCTGCTAAATAGCAACTTTTTTTAAGCATAAAGAAAACGTTCGTTTTTTAGATTGCCTGCTATATCATCACTTACAAAACATTAGTGTTTGCTGAAATTGCTACAAAATTCTTTTAATTTTATTTATAAATTTTTAACCGCTATGTATCTTTTTCACAATTTTTTAATTAAACTTCTTTAAACTAAATAACTTTGAGATGTTGATTGGGACAAATCTAATAAGTCAATTCAATAGCTCTTATCCTGCAGGATTGCGGATTCAAGTCAGAGATTTTAAGAAGGTGTCTTGGAGTTGAAATCGGAGTCAGACTCTTAAGAGTACAAAGAATTGTAGTCAAAATATTTTATACGACTCCGACTCCAGATGTAAAAACTTTTTTTTAGAGAACACTATTTTTCAGGAACGAAATTCAAGAAGCTGGAGACAGATTCCAAGAGGAAACCTTTTTTTTGGAGAACACTTATTTTTTGGGTCAAAGTTATGAATTCTGAGACTGATTCGAAGTCATGTCCATTTTTTAGGGACGAATTTTTTTCTATTAACGAGCGTCCCGGTTTGCCTCTTCGAAAGTATGATGTATCTATGCATAATGCTATTGCATTTATTGGGAAGTCGGTGCAGGGAATCGGAATCAGAATCAATTAATCAATTTATTTATTTAGTGCAATGAATATGTAACAATTGAAAAGAAACACATATCAAATAATGGAAATGACCATGCGGTCTTCTATGTCCAAAGCCACCTTAACTTTTGAAATAACAAAACAATATTTACCGAAATAACAGAAACAAAATAAAGCCAAAATAATAATAATAATAATAATATAGGCTACAATGAAGTATTGACAATAACAACATAAACAAGACCAAAAAAAATCACACTATTACTTTAATTTTCGAAATAACAAAAATAAAATAAAGCCATAATAATAATAATAATATACAATGAAAAACGAAAAATAATAACACAATGAAAATATTAATAATAATAACAAAAACAAGACCAAAAAGGAAATCACACTATTACTTTGTAACTGTTCGACGTTTTCGTCTCGCTACCGAAAACCAATTAATCTGACGTTTTTGCAAGAATATGAGTTAAACACTAAAACAAATCAACATCATTACCGCAACCCCAGATCAATATTATTTTAGGTTTGTTGCTGGGATATTACTGTTTATAAGAACTTTGTCAAATGCAATCCTCTTACTCGAAAATCCTCTCGCAATGCTGAGAAATACAGTATTTAACAAAGACGCATAATAAAACAAAAATACAATATTAAACAAAGACATACGTATGTAAAATTGGACTTTGAACAGAGGTCAATCAGTTACTAGCAAGAAACAAGAAGCGAAGTGGTGTAAATAAATTGATTAGACAAAAATTATATTGAAGATAAGCAAGCTTTTACAACATGAGTACAATTCTTTACGAGCATATAAAATAGCACATCAAATACCGTACATACTCGCGTATTGGTCGCACCGGTGGATAGGTCGCACCCCTAGTTTGTGACTGTAAAAGTGGGTGTTTGTGATTGACCCGTGTATAGGTCGCACCCCTGGTTTGCGATTGTCAAAGTAGGTATTTGTGGTGAACCTGTGTATAGATCACACAGTAATTTGGTACCGGTAAGTTACACTGCTCATTCTAACACAAAAACGATCAAATATTTTTCTTTTCAAAAAACTTCAGTTACAAATATCATTCAGTTACAAATACAGGTTAAAGTACGTAACCGGCACCAGGGTACCAGTAATAATAACGTTTTAATTTAGAATTAATTGGATTAGCAAGATAGAGTCAAATCTTTTTGCAGCCGAATTCGATTTGGACTGATTCAATGGACATCCCTTGACAAGAAGACTGACGTTTGTTTTAATGTCCGGTGTATAGGTCGCACATGAAATTTTAGCTCATTTTTTTAGTAAAAATGTGCAACCTATACGCGAGTATATACGGTAAGCTTATTGAAGCTAATTAGATTACGTAACAGATTGAAAATAAATCAAGTTAATATATATTTCGATAAAAAATAAAACTTCAACTGTTGTTTGAATTTTGGAAAAGATAACAACTTAATATCACTGGGTAAATCAAGCCAAATGTTTGAATTCAATATATTCCAATGATTTCTTATCGGTTTCAGTATTTTTTGTAAAAAATAATTGATTTTTGAAAGTCTGGTATTGTACTTGTGAATTTGGTTTACTGATTTTAAATTATGCGTATAATTAAAGTCAGGAATATTTTTTAGTTCGAATATGAATTTCGCAATTTTAAACTTACTAAGACCTTCAATTTTGTGAATACTTAAAGAATAAAGAAATAGAGGGATAAAGGAGTTCATCTTTTAGCAAACATCATCATTTTTATTGCTCGCTTGTGTAATATTTTCAAAGGAGCAAGAGTGCTTTAGATGCAAATCTCCAAGAGAATATGCAATATAGTAAAAGTGAGTGAATAAGGCTATAATAAACAGTTTTCAGAGTTGTTAGGTCTACGTAATTTCTAAGTTTTAGTAATGCCCAGCACCCTTTGGAGAGCTTAGAGCAAAAGTGTTGGATTTGCTCCCGCCAAGTTAAATTTTTGTCAAGCACAACAGGTGTTTTTTCAATGTTCACTGTTCATACTTAAGCTTGAAATTGTTATATTCTTGGTTAGAATTCCTATTTCCAAAAGAGTTACTTCATGAAATTCTTATCTTAATTTTTCGTGCTACCATTCGCCTTAGAGGCTACGATAACTTATGCCTGATGACGTCCATAAGACAAAAACAGCCATATAGCATATTAATTGTCCTCTTTGTTATTTTGTTTTATTTTATTTTACTGTTCCTAATAAACTTGTTGAAGTTACATTTAATCAGTTACATTGTGACTTTTTTTTAGAATACTTTGTATTTACTGAGAATTGATTTTTTACATGTTGTATTCGCTTCGGCCTGGATCCCTTTTAAATGTTTTTTCACATTAATTGTATTGAATTAGCTATAGTAGTGTTTCTTGATTCTCAATAAATTTATAGGTTTCACTAAACGTTAAATTCATTTTTTTATCACAATTAGTCTGCTTTCTCGGACATAATCTGCTTTAAAACATACATTAGTTCAATATATATGCCTATGACATCACACATCCAATACAAGGTCCTAATCAAGCATTTTAATATTGTTTTCAAAGTACCGGTAACTTTTGGCAAGAAAACTAATGTAACAGACAATATTTTAAAATCCATGTTCCCTCTCTCGATCTACTGCTGCATTTGGTTAAATTAAAACTACATTAGCTATCTTGCTGCTCTAGATCTAGTCTTTTATCATTTCTTTCGCTCTTCTGTTAAAACTTGTTTTCCAACTTAAACAAAAGTAGCACTAAAAACTATTTACGTAATCGAGTTTTTTCATTTTTCTTCAGTCGAATAAATTTTTTGCAAAATTTTTAAAGAGTAAGAGTGTTAGTACAAACTTTTAAAGCACTACCAGACTTGGTTATGGACGAAAGAAAAAATTTAAATATTTTTTTTCCTAATTAGATTACCTTGTAACTGATGGCTCGGACCACAATAAAAATTTTCATTGAAATACATGTTAAAAAACTGCCAAAATATAAGACTAAAGAATTACATGTAACTCTTAGCTTTTTATCATTTCATATTGCTGCAAAGCTGTTTAATTTAGTGTTGTTCTTAAGCAAATTGCAAAAATCATCACAATAAGATCAGGTAACAAAAATATTTTTAAAAAAATCTTGTTTTGAGACTAATTAAAAAAAACACGAGGTGTGACCACATCACCTCCAGACCAAAATAATGACCACACACACAAGGTTTAGGTAACAATATACATGTATTTTAATTGCATGATATTTTGGTTCAGAAATATTTAACTCTCATTGCTTTATCCAGCATTCTATATTATAACTGAAATTAACCAGGGTCATTCCATGACAAATCACCACAAAAAAAAATTTTTTTTAACCACTACATCTCTGATTTTGATAAAAGTTGATGTATGTGGTTATCTTATAACCAAAACCCTCTGGTGCAAATATTACGTTTCTACAACTAATATTTTTTGAGTTATAGGGTGGCAAAGTTTTGGGGGAGCCAAAAAGCCCTTTTTAAAAAACACTTATATCTTTCTCAAGATATGTTTAAATTATAACATGTTATATATGGTTGAAATCAAAAAAGAACAAGGAATTAATATATAATAACAAAATTCCTATAAATATTAATATAAAAAAGTTATTTATTTTTTAGAAAAAATTTTTCCACCACCCCCAAGAATTTTAAAAGCCCCCACAAAAATTTTATTGAAAAAATTTTGATTCATAAGCCTTAAAAATATGTAATAAAAACAATGGGTATAGATCGTTTATTATGCTTAACACTCAATACAAATGATTCACTAAAGCAATTTTTAGGTCAAATATTTCCAAAAATTCAATTAAAATGTGAAGGATTTTCCTATATACCTAAATTTTAACATTGAGGATCTTGGCTTCTTGGCATTTTAGATTAAAAATAGTTTAAAGTAATTTATAACATCCAAAAAAACAAACATTTAATGGGGATTAAGGTAGGTATCAGATATTGTGGATGTGCAAATTAAATACTATAATAATAAATATGACTGTATAGGTATTACAACAGTGGCGTACGCAGAAATTTGTAAAGGGGGGGTTTTGGAACCGAAAACACAATTGCTCTAAGTTAGGGGTTTCCAAACTGGGGTACATTTAGGCTTCTCAAAAAATACATTATCAGAGAGAATATCCTTATTTAAGTTAAATTCCGTGTCCGGAAGAAATAATGGACTCAAATGTCTAGAATTTTTGAATCCGGTCGATTATAATTACGTCAAACAGAACAATTAAGAGGGAAGACTTTTTTACAGATCACCGTGATTTTGGGTTTGAATGGGGAAAATTTGTGGCTGCTGAAAAGGGAAGAGTTTTCATTTTTTAGAGATCACCTTGATTTTCGGCATGAATTGGGAAAATTTTCTGATTTAAAGTGAAGACCTTTTTTTTATTAGAGGACACCATGATTTGGAACAATATCTACCCGGCTGAGGCCCACAAACTCGAACGATTTCGAAAAGTGGCCCGCAAGAGTGAAGAAGTTGGATTACCCTGTTTTAGAGAAACGTCACAACATTTTGGGGGTACATGCAAACCTGCTATAGTGTTCAAAGAGTACCGATCAACTAAAAGTTTGGAAAACCCTGCTCTAAGTGATCCTGGTAATGGGCAAAAACTTCCAAAATTAGGCCTACATTCAAAAATAATGTGTTTTGGTTTTAAGACCATCTTGCAGTAGCATAAATTTTTTTTACCAAACCGTAAAACTAACTATTGAAAAGGCATGAGCACGTAATTCAATTATGATAAGAAACTTTATAAAATAAAAACAACTCGAGTAAATGATGAGAACAATAGGTGAAAAATCAAACGAACAAAAAAATAACCTCATTACTTAACAAATATTTAAAGTTTCTTTAAAGGCTTATATTCAAACGCCTGTTTTTTCACTTAATTTGTTAATTACGTCACCAGGGCAAGGCGTGTGGCTCCTATAAATGTTTAGTGATGCAAGTCCATTCATTCGAGTGGTACCACTTATGTTTCGTAAGCACGTTTTTCGTCTGCGTAATGTGGAAAACAATTGTTCACTAGTGCATGTTGTCACTGGAAGAGTTAACAAAATGGTCATCAATGTAAATATATGTGCGGAAAAGCATCGGAACTGCATTTCTCGATGCTGCTCAACGCATTAGTTGGTCTTTCTGCTGCGTTCAACCGAAAAAGCTTCCTGTACCATAATATCAGTTCAGGCACTAGTTCTCCCAAGAATTTTGTTAAATCATTTTCGTAAAATTTTCCCAAAACTTGAATACTTTTAATTTGTTGAGGAGTTGGTCCACTAGTTGGATCAGAAGAAATTAAACACTGAAATTCATCAATAATCGATTTGTGGGCTGTAAATCTTGCTTCGAGAGTGACAATAAAGTTATCAAGAAATGGAATAAAAATCCCTACTCTAAAATATTCTTCATCTGTTCAGTAGCAATATTGTATCGATTGGTCTGTCTTGAAGTAAGGCGTGGTGTTTCCAAAATAAAACCTTCGGCTTTGACCGTTTTTTTGCGCAAAAATATAGAACTAGTGAAATTCATATTCGTTTTTTCTCTAAGACACTTCAATTCATTTGCAATATCATATGCAATGTTGACAGTCGCAAAAGAGTTTTTCTACTTTTTTTGCTTAACTTTGCACAAAACAACACTGTATCCAAAAACGTTTTTTAAAACTAAGAGAACAATGCAAAATTCACTTTGCGTAATTGTCGAAAGCAACTGCAAAGCTCGTAATGAAGTTCCTCTCTGTCTGGCCATGCTGAAATTTCTGCCAAAGCTTCTACAACGGTAAATTGTAAATTTGAAAAAGTACTAACATTCTCGTGTCGATCGACCCATCTGATGGCACAAATTTGAACAAATTTTTGAACTTTTGTTGTTGACGAAATCGTGTTGATGGAGTTGCGTAAAAATGTTTTGACGTTGTGAAGCATTAAAAAATTTGTGAACTGAAGCTATTGTTTCCATGCAGTTTATTTCCATTTCCATACTTAACTTTCAATATTTTACAAGTTTGAAAGTTTTCTTCACAGTGGCAGCTGTACATTAGCTAACTTTAGGCGATAGAAAAAATTGCAAAGAGAAATTGCAAAAAGAAAAAATCGCAATTTAGGCGATAGAAAAAATTGATGCGCAAGCAGTAATTAAGTTTCAAAGTCCGGCAAACAATAGAAACCAAAATCTTATTATTGAAGCCTATTTATTACCATGTATATATGGCTAAACACCATTCTTCAAGGGGGGGGTTTTGACCCCTGAAACCCCCCCCTTGCGTACGCCTATGTATTACAGTAAAAAATTAAAATCTTTGTATAGCCATTAGCAACACTAGCCGTAACTCCATTGTTAATGTATAGAATTATACATCACAAATACATATACAAGTTATATATTTTTCATATTTCTTTCTTCATTGACAACAAGAATAAAAAGACACATACAAAAAAATGAAAAATCACATATTTAGTACAATGCAATTGCTGCCAGAAAAAGATGCTAGCAAAAGACCTTTTAGGTTACCATATGTGAGCTGGCACCTTTAACTATTTGAATCAGATGCTTTACATACATGTAAAAAAGAAATTGCAATATAAACAAAAACAAACCAAATAAAAAAATAATATTTATTAAGATTAATCATAAAAAATATGGTAGTTGTGAGAGTGGTGCGGTGCTGTGAGTTGTGAGAGGAAGGTAAAGAAGAGAGCGCAGGCAGGATGGAATGGATGGAGAAAAGTATCGGGAGTAATCTACGACAGGAGGTTACCAGCTAGAGTAAAAGGAAAAGTGTACAGTTCAGTGGTAAGATCAGCAATGGTGTATGGACTTGAGACGGTGGCAGTCACAAAGAAACAAGTAGAAGAGATGGAAGTCGCAGAGATGAAAATGTTGAGGCTTGCTATGGGAGTGACGAGAAAAGACAATATTAGAAACGAGTACATCAGGAGTACAGTTAAGGTAAAACAATTAGGAATGAAGATGAGGGAGGGCAGGCTGAGGTGGTATGGACATGTCATGAGGAGAGACCAAGAGTATGAAGGAAGAAAGATGATGGAAATGAAGGTACCGGGAAAGAGGAAAAGAGGGAGATCAAAGAGAATATTTTTAGATGTTGTGAAAAAAGATATAGGGGAAGTTGGTGCGAAGGCGACGGACATTGAAGACAGGACGGTTTGGAGAAAGATGATACGCTGTGGCTACCTCTGATTGAAAGGAAAGGCCGAAAGGAGAAGAAGAAGAATCATAAAAAATATGGTGTTATGACAGTTGATTAAATGAAACTTGATTGAACACACTTGATCGAAACAACACTTGACCAAAATGACACGTGATCAAAATTGACAGTTGATAAAAAAAAGATTTATTTTATATGTTTTTGCGATTAAACAATGCCTTTGTTACTGTAAATTAGATTCATAAAAAGCAGAGGTCATCAGTAAGAGAACAGTTTGTGTTAATTTTTTTAATTTTTTGTCAATGTTAAAATTAGGGTTTTTTATAGAAGTTTCTGGGCTAAGCATTTTTAGGGGGCAACAAGTAGATTTCATGTCATAGTTATGTTTCTTTAGATGCCTATTGCGCCAATCCTTTGCATTCAATTTCTTAATACATTGTAGTGAGTTATTTAGGGGGGGCTATGTGCGATGGCCCCACTCTTGCAGACCCTTACAGAAATAAGAGACAGATTAAAAGCGAAGGCCTTTTTTTTAGAGATTAATATGTTTTTGGGACAAAAAATTGACAAAACCGGGACAGAGTTAAAGTGAAAGCTTTTTTTAGTGATCACTATGTTTTAGGGACGAAAAATTAGGACAGATTCAAAGTTGTAAGTTTTCTCTTTTATTATTCGATCAAATGTCGTTTCGATCAAATGATGTTTTAATCAAGTATTGTTTGATCAAGTGTCGTTCATTCAACTGTCAGGTCACAAAAAATTGTACTGGTAGAAATGAAAACAATTAAAAAACATTACAATTTACAAATTGTTGAACATTACAACATACCGACACAATTGAAAAGAATTCAAATACATTACTGTAATATATTGGTAATTTTAATGTGGCAACACGCAACACATAATTTGTATTTCTTAGTAACTATCACGGACTAGTCAAGAAGACGATGTATAATAAAGAAGAGCAAAACATATAAGACTGACTTGTGCTTTATAAGAGAGAAGCGACAGAATATCACATGGCGTCGTCGGCAGTTAGCCATAAATAAGTCAAAAAATAGTCTAAAGAACTTCAAGTAAAATTATCAATTTTAAAAAGCCAGTCTCAGTTTATCAGATATATTTTGTTCAATTTCATTAAAAGATCATATAAAGTAATTGTTGAAAAGATGGCGCGGTCAATTGACTGGTCTTTAAAGAAAGTTTTTATTAGAGAAAATTTAGATTTATCCACACACTCCGGAGAATTCTTTTTGTCATGGAAAAGACAATTTAACAATTTTATCAGAGAATCTGGCATTAAAGCTGAGGAAACCCCTTGGGAGACCAAAATGGCAGCCATTGAAGCGTGCGTCACGAGCGCAACTTTCGAGAAAATCACTGCCGCTCAACTGCAGTTGCCGCGCGAACAACGGCAAAACATCGATGCCGTGCTCGACGTCATTGCCACCGTTGCCAAGGCGAAAGATAATGTTTGGGTTTACAGAAAAGCCTTTGATGCTTATAAGCAACAAACTGACCAAACCTTTAAACAATTTTATGCTGAAATTGTGAAACTTGCGTCTATGTGTGAATTTGGTAAAGATTTTTGTGAAGACGATAAAATTCGTGCAGTTGATCAATGTTTATTGATGAAGCTTGTGCTTCACACAAGCGATTCAATTGCCCAAAGAAAATTAATGGAAGTGCCGGATTTAGATTTACCAGCCGCCGTACGAATATTAGACACCTATGACTCGCTACAAAAAACTACCAACGCTCTAACTGAAAATGATTTTAACGCAATTGAACGAATCGCAAAACAACCGGTAACACAAACTTCAAGTGGTTATCGATCAACTTTATCAAATCAGGAACGAATATGTACACGCTGCGGTTATATACATGGTTCCTTGCGTACATGTCCTGCGAAAGGACAACGTTGTAATTTTTGCCGTCGTGTTGGTCATTTTGAAAAAATGTGCTTCAAAAAGAATCGGAGGCCGACAACTAACACCTTTTCATCAAAAATCAGTGAAGCAGAAGCCCAATCGGGAGCAATAGTATCGCAAGTCGGCAGTAGGACTGAAACAGTTCAGGTACGCGTAGCCATTGACAACGATTGTTCCGGTATTTTGCACTTTATAATAGATACAGGATCTGATTGGACGGTAATCGGACTTCATCATTTGACTCTGTTGCATCTACTGCCGAGCCAATTAAAAAAGCCTACAGCAGAAATGCAAGCCACTGTTACAGCCACAGGCGAAAAAATGACTCCGGAAGGTTATATTTACGCCAGATTTTATTTTGGCCAGTCATATGTTGATTCAGAATTGGTTGTTTTTAGAAACATTAAAACCCCATTGCTTTCCATCGATGTTGCTAAAAAGTTAAACATTGTTCATATCAACACCAAAGGGTCCCCAGGACACCCTGATTTTGAAGCAAAGAAATATGCGGCGGGTGCTACTCAGAATACCAAGTCAATTTTAACTCCGTTTAATAAAGGTAAAATCTTTTTAAACTGTGAAACCCGTTGCTCCTCGAGCACAATTGACCCAGAGGGCGGTTATACCAAACTATTGAAACAGCAAATCCTTCAAGAGTACGACGATGTATTCGAATCTCAACCACCAATGAAAGGTGAGAAATTTAAAATTGTTTTGCGCGATGATGCTATACCGTGTTGTATTTCTAAAGCACGACAAATTCCTGTTGCATTTCAACAAGCTCTAAAAAACGAACTCGACGAGCTCTTAGCAGAAGGCATAATAACACCTGTCACAGAGGCAACAGAATGGGTTAATCCAATTGTTGTAGAGCCAAAACGCGACCAAAACGGGGAATTTAATGGAAAAGTTAGGCTATGCGTTGATTTTCGACACTTAAACAAATACTGCTTACGTGAGCACTACTTCAGCCCTAGTGTGCTTGACGTAGTTCAAAGTATTCAAGCAAATGATGCACATTTATTTTCTAGTTTTGATGCATGGAAGGGGTACCACCAAATAGAACTCGCTGAAGAGAGTAAGCATTTAACTACTTTTTTGACACCTTTTGGACGTTTTCAATACGAACGCGCCCCCTTTGGCATTAATTCGATCAGTGAGCATTACAACAGAAGAATGTCTGAAGAGTTACATGATCTGCCAAATACTAAAAAAATTGTTGATGATAATATCGTATATTCTTCAAATAGTTTAGCACAGCATACTGCCCTTGTAAAGAAATTTCTAACCCGATGTCGAGAAGCAGGTATCCGCTTACAGCGCAATAAATTCATCTTTGCTCAACCAGAAATTACTTTCGCTGGCATAGTACTTAATCATAACGGTTATAGAATGCAAGATAAAGTGATCAAAGCTATTCGCGACTTTAAAAAGCCAGAAAGCTTGACCGATTTGCAATCGTTTCAAGGCATGGCTAACCAATTGGCTCCCTTTAACCGAGATTTGGCCACCGCTTTGCAACCCTTAAGACCCTTGCTGCAAAAAAATGCGCAACCCTTTCACATGAATGATGAACAAACATTAGCCTTTGAAAATGCTAAAGCAATTCTCACCAGTAACAATGTGATTGCGTATTATCGACCCGGAGCGCCATTGCGATTGTTCACTGATGCTAGTTTAAAACATGGTCTTGGTTTTTACTTAAAGCAGCAACAAACCGACAACGATTGGAAAACGATCCAAACGGGGTCAAGAACCCTAACACCAGCTGAAACAAGATATGCTCGTATAGAACTTGAACGGCAAGCAATTGTTTATGCCACGAAAAAATGCCACAATTTCTTAGCCGGGACCAAATTTAATTTATTCACTGACCATCGTCCCCTTGTAAGTATTTGTAATAAGCGAAGGCTGGATAACATAAACAACTCCAGAATTTTACGAAGCATCTTAAAATTAATGGATTATAATTTTACAGTAAACTACATTCCAGGTCCTCAAAATAAAGTTGCGGATTCATTTTCTCGCAACCCTGTTGATAACCCTGATGAAACTGACCAACAGCATGTCGATTCACAGGCATTCTTTCTTCGAATTTGCCGTTTATCCCAAGCTGAAATGGCAGATTGTTCGTTTCGATTAGAACAGCTTAAAGAGATTGCTGACAACGACGTGGAGTATCAACTTTTAAAAGCCCAAATTAACCAAGGTTTTCCCCAAAACAAATGCGACCTCTCCGATTTGCTGCACCCTTATTGGAACGTTCGTGATGACTTATTAGTAAGTGATGATGGCTTTGTTCTTAAAGGGACACGCTTACTTATTCCTCATGAATTACGAAAAAGCATATTGTCAGATTTGCATGCTAGTCACCGGGGGATCGAAGGCACAAAAGCAAGAGCCCGCTTAATAATGTACTGGCCTGGTATGGATAACGACATTACTAATAAATGCAGAAGCTGTCCCAAATGCGAATTTGACAGACCGAGTAACATCAAAGAGCCGTTGCAACATCTGCCAGTTGCTGAATATCCCTTTCAGATTATTTCAGCTGATTGGTTCGACCTAAATGGAAATAAATTTTTAGTAATAGTAGATTGGTATTCGGGATACTTTGACGTAAAAGGTCCATTTATCAACCCTGATGCAGCTGCGATAATTAGCAGTTTGCGAGAATGGTTTATAAACACTGCAGTTTGTGATGTATTTTGGAGTGATGGTGGCCCTCCTTTTGGCTCATCAGATGTTAACGACTTTTTAAAAAGGTGGGGAGTTGAGTGGCGTCCGTCGTCCCCACGGTACCCTCAAGGCAACTCTGTGGCTGAATCAGCTGTTAAGTGGGCAAAAAGTCTTCTTCGAAAATGTTGGCGTGGCAGAGGACAGCCTTTGAGAACAAATGAAGAATGGATCAAAGGAATTCTGCAGTGGAAAAACACACCTCACAAATCCACAGGTCTATCTCCAGCCATCATGTTGTATGGTCATTCCGTACAGGACGCTATCCCCTGTCACAAAAGTTCTTTATCACGAAGTTGGCATGACGAAAAACTTCGAGTTGACAGGGAAGCAGCAAAAAGAAAAGAAAAATTGGAAAAATACTATAACAGAGGCACAAGAAACCTAGAACAACTTAAAGTTAATGATCCAGTCTGCATACAAAATAATCGCACTAAGAGGTGGGATAGATATGGACGGGTAATGGAATGCTACCACCAATCACGCCGATACTTGATTAAGCTCGAGTCAGGATTAATGATTCGACGAAATAGAATTCATCTTCGAAAGAGATATTCTCATCCCAAGAATAACACTAATTCCACTGAACCAAGCAATTACCTCGATGATGGTGATGTCAAAAACAATGAACTGAACGATGATTCTGATGACGAAGTCGGAAACAACTTCAACCGAGCAGTAACCGAGACTGAAAGTTCATGTGATGAACTTAAACGATCTGACCGTAAACATCGGCGACCTCGTCGTTTTGATGATTATGTGATGGAATAATTCAAACATTTACCTCGAAATGACCTTTTATTTTCATCACACAACCTTTTGCTTGCTTATTTGTATATTTTCTTATTTGTTTATTGCTTATTTATGTGCTTTCTTAATCCTTTATTGCTATAACGGGTTTATCAATCTTGAAATTAATTTTTACGTTAAAACTATATTAACTCTCGATCATCTATAAGCCTTGATATAAATAACTTTCAATATATGGGGAGGATGTAATATATTGGTAATTTTAATGTGGCAACACGCAACACATAATTTGTATTTCTTAGTAACTATCACGGACTAGTCAAGAAGACGATGTATAATAAAGAAGAGCAAAACATATAAGACTGACTTGTGCTTTATAAGAGAGAAGCGACAGAATATCACAATTACATATTACAGTTTACAAATAGAATTCTGTAAATTGTTAAAAATCACTGATATAGTTGTTTATAAGAATGATTTATAATTAATTTTAAAATTATAAAATGAGTTTTCGTTAATGTTTTTAAAAATTTTAGACCATATCTTTACACCACTGAAATTTAACGTCTTTTACTAAAATCAGAAGATACATACGGTTGGTAAAAAACAGGGGTGTGGAGCTGGAGCCGGGAGCAGGAAGAAATTTTAGGGTCTGGAGCTGGAGCCGGAGCCAGAGCCACATATTTTAAAAAAAAGGAGTCAGAGTCGGAGTCACATATTTTAAAAAGGTGGAGCTGGAGCTACATATTTTCAAAAAGTTGAAGCTGGAGGCAATTTTTTAATAGGTTGGAGATGGAGCCTGATATTTTGAAAAGCTTGGAACCAATAAAATTGCAACAGCTTAAGTTCCAGCTTTGTATTGTATTAAAAGAACACAGTCAAATTTTTTTATTCAAATTAAATATTATGTTTTAGAGCTCCCTCTAGTATATTTAGTTAATCAGAAATATATAGTACTATTATCCTTGCTTGAGTTGGTTCTGCCTCCCAGGGAGGCATGGAATGAGGTTTAATCTGGTCAAGTTTGAATATTTAATGCCACTTGGAAATAGAAATTAAACTTACCTTAAACAGTTTATTGAAGCATGTTCTAACCAAATTTAATAATTGTTTACTGAGCAAATGCTTCATTTAAGAGTCATGGTCACTTTTAGAATGAAACATTTCCAAAAAAAGTTAAGTAGGCAGCGTGGTCAAGTGGTTAAAGCACCGGGCTGATGATCAACCTGGTCTCGGTTCAAAACCCACTTGCGCCTTTCTGTTCTTGGGAAAGACACTTTACGGCACTTTCACCTGATTGGTGGTCTTAGCAAGCAGTTCTAAATTGCAGTAATATCTCTATTAAATTACAGGCGGACAGCAATACTTTGGCATCTTTGGAAGCAGGTCCGGATAATTGCTTACTCTATGTATAGCACCTCCGTCTCTTTCCTGCGAGTCAAGAGGATAAATATAGAGATAAAAATAAAATAAAGAATAAAGTATTGAATTTGATCTTAGCATACATAAATGAACAGTTTAAGGCAGCGGTGTGGAGCCGGAGCTGGAGCCAGAGCCTGAAGCGGGAAGAAATTTTGGGGTCTGGAGCTGGAGCTGAGCCAGACCCAGTTATTTTAAAAAGCCGGAGCTAGAGCAGGAGCTGGAGCCATAGATTTTATTGCTAGCTCCGCACCCCTGGTAAAAATAAATCAATTTTTTATGTGGTGAGTATTATAATTATGAATTTGTTCATTAAATGTTCATTGAAAGTAATCCGAAAAAGTTTTTGGTAGCATATTCTGCATATCCTTAAACATGAACTTTGCATAAGTAAATATAATAATATTGTTTATTTTTAAGACATTAAATTTGTGAAAGGGATAATTTATATTCTTTGATTTTGGTAAAAATAAACAAGAACGAATGAACTTTTTTTGATTAACCTGAATAGGAGCCAGCATTGATTTATTAGCTCTTCTCCAATTAAATATAGAGTTTTAGACTTTATATTGAAATAATGCAAAATAGATAGTTTTTAATGTCGCTAGGGTAGCACAGTGTCTGAGTTTACATACTATGTCACAAACTTTAGAAAGTTGTTAAGTGCTCATCTTAAGTTACCCCTAGGTACTGCAAACTACATTTTCTTTCAATAAAATGACCACTGATGGTAATATTAAAAGGATTAGTAAAATTTTTCTTTTGTTACTGAATGGTACAAAATAGGTTTTAGAGTAGTTTAATGATAGTTTATTTGACTTCAACCATACATCTATTACAGACAATTCTTTATTAACATTATTTTGCACAGATATCAAATAGAGTAATCTTCATATTAGATACATTTGAAAGATCATTTATTTAGAGTAGGGATAACAGGGGTCCAAGAATTAAACCCTGTGGTACTCCACATTTAAGTGTAATCAAATCAGATGAAACATTTTTTATTTTTGTACATTGAATTCTATTACTTAGGTATGATTTTGTGATAAATACGACCTTGCGTCTTAATCTAAACTATATATTAAATTTTTTCTATTGATATACCATGATCATGATTAATAGTGTCAAAAGCCTTGATTAGATCTAAAAACACAGAGCACGTAAATTTGTTGTTGTTAAAATTAGATAGTAGTTTATCACAGATGGTTGCTAAATACAAAATGAGCTTCTTTGTGGTATAGAATTTTAATATCGCTTTAAACAAAGTCGATTTTATCGGAGCCATAAGCTTTTCGTGACGCTCTCATCAGTGGCAATCGCGTCAAAATGGGACGAACCAGGAATTTATAGTCTCAACAGTTGGGAGAAAGGTGCTGTAGTCTCGGAAAGGAGAAAAGTCTCCAAGACAGTATTTGAACTTTCGTTGCTATACAGACATTTTCTAGAGTTTTTAGCTTTCCGTTTTGGTGCTTTCTGAACTTTTTTACAACTTTTTAAAAGCTCTTTTTGGGGTGTGTCAGTTAAAATCATGCTACAACCTTTTTTTCTTCTCTAGTGACTTTTTTCTTCTAGGAGCTTTTGGATAACCAATTACCTGTTCTGGTGATAAAAAATAATTTTGGAATGTTTCCAGATTTTGGATCTCAACGTCATTAAGCGACCTTAAATCTTGTCGCTGAAAATCAACATTGTGGAAGCTTTCGTTTTTTTCCAAATGTCTGATGCTTGTTGATGCATCATTAGGTTGATCAGTGACCAGAATGGGGAAAAAATTGCATTTATCAAAAATGTGTTCATCTAAGGGGAATATGCCAGTCTTTTTAAACCCAACTATAATATTGGTTTGAGTCATAGCTTTTTCTTCGGTAAACATACCAATGGTAGACTTCCTTTGCCTATTTCTTACCATAATTTTCATAAATTATTATAAAATAATAAATACTATCAAAACTAAAAAAAACTTTTACAATTTATGGATCATATTTAACTTAAAACTGTTGTTATAAACTTTAATAAAATTAGTTATAATCTTAAGCCTAATTACTAGTTGTTGATAAATCAAACAAAATAGGCTATTGTGCAAAATAGATCTATATAATCATGAACGGGCACAGTCGGACAATGTCTGGCTGTTCCCCCGAAAAAATGTCCGATTGTGCCCAAACCAGAATTTTTTTTATTTTTCAAGGTGGAGCCAAAAACTTAAAAGTTATTTCAAATTATTTCATGGTATAAGATAGCAAATAAACCAAGTTCTAAAATGTATCAACAGTGAGAAGAATTCAAATTAAAGCTAAGGTAAAAACAGGTTCAACTATACCCTTTCCAAAATTACTTACCTATCCTAAAAACCAAAATTCATCTACCACATTTATTTTACAATAATTAGTTTTTTCAAACTAACACGAGTGAATGGTCTGTGGTGAAATATATTTATATCTGCAGTTTAAAGTTTCAGAGTTTCCAACTTTTTTTCAAATTATAATGTCCGACTGTACCCAATGTCCAGCCGGGCCCCACTCTCCCCTACTCTTTGACATCTCTCAAAAGTTGCTTCGCTAAAGTGAAGACCGTTTTTTTAATCTACCCATACATAAAACCCGATTTGTTTTATGCCCCAGTCCCACTAAGCTTGTAAGAAAATAACTGCAAGGAAAAAAAGGGGTGCTACTATAGCGTGCGATCTACCGCCATATGTCATCTACCGAGTGGCAGAGTGAGGTCTACCACGTGACTCGCACCTGTACATCAAACCGCGTAACTGCTCAAATAAAAAGAAACAAGTGGAACTCTAAAATCAGGTTAAGTGGAACTCTGAAATCAGATTAAAGCGCGAGTCGCGAGTTAATCTGATTAATCGCGCGAGATCCATGCCATAAATGTGGTTCCATTATGCAAAAAAAAAGAAAGCGTAACAGAGGAGGATATCATTTATTGAGGGTACTTTAAAATGTTGCTGAAGGAGTTTTACAGAAGAGTCATCTTGACAGAAGAAACAGCACTCGCCTTTTTAAGAAAGCACAATCTCTTGGATACAGTTCAAGAAGCAGATCCATATACATAAAGAAGTTATAAATGATTTATGATGAGAGATGAATGATTGAGTGGTAGACCGCACGCTATAGTGATAACGGGAGGTAGACCTCACGCTATAGTGTGGTAGACCGCACGCTATAGTAGCACCAAAAAAAGTTGTCGTCATGGTAGTGTGGAAGGGCATCCACACCAGGTTAGAGTTGGATTAATTACAACATTACAGATTAATTACAATTATAATTACACAAAAAAATTTTAATTACATGACAATCACAATTACTTTGTAGTACTAAAAAGTTCAAATTACAATTAAAATTTCAGAGTCAACAAATTTTTACAAAAAATTTTTTTGCTTGTTATTACTGATCACAAACTGTTCACAATTAAAAAACCACTTTTTTTTACAATTTTAAACATAGAATGAACTAACTAAAAACTCTTACAAATTCAAAGCAAAAAGAAGTAATCCAGCCAAAAAACATGCACGATGTATGCTCGCTTTAGCTGGTTTTACTCCACTACCCAACATGACTGATTTATCTATTTGAGTACATGGAACAGAAAAAGTTGAATTTATTGGTAGCATCACTGTCATCAATCATCATCATCATCTGAATCACCACCAACTTTAGAACCACTGCATGTGCAAGAAATTCTACTTCTTTAAACTCCTGCTTTTTTACAACTACTTCTAAATTGAACCTAAACTTGGAATGACACAGAAATATTTTCCTTTTAAATTTTAATTATTTTTATTTGTGCAAAGTACAGGGTGTCCCAAAATAAACAAAACTCATCAATATTGCACTGCTAATAAGTATGTTAATTTTAACCTCTTGTTTATATTTTTCACATTTGATAGCAGTTATAAATAACAATTATTAGTTTAAAACCCCACGGCTTGAAAATTAGAAGATAAAATTTTTGCGTCACGACTTACGTATATATATAAAGACTAAATCCTATAAGGCTGTTCAAACACGCTTTCGCAGAAAGTTTAATTTCAACACTTATCGTGGAAAATCTCAGACATTCCTGTGGTATCGTAACTTTCAAACCTATGGAATTGTAAATAAACGTAGCTAGAAATCATAGAATTCATCTAATGGAAGAAAATTGAGAGCAAGATCTGCAGACGATGTGGAAAGTCCAGAGTTTCTATTGGCCGGAGCCCGAAAAAGTCCATTTGAAGAAGAAGTAGTGAGCTCCAGATTTTGCGGTCATCGTTCCATAGAATCCTTACTCAAGATAAAACACAAACTCACAGCAACTAATATGCAGAAACGTGTTGATATGTGCCACCGGTTTCCAAACACGGTTGAAGGTGACCCAGATTTCCTTAATCATGTATGGTTTGAACGATGGGGCTCACTTCATGCTTTCTGAACACGTCAACAGCAATAATAATGTGTTCTGGGGCACACAAGCACCAGAAAAGGTGCTTCAATGGCCATTATACTCTCTGAAATGCACTGCTTGGGTGGCTCAAAACACGGCATTATCGGACCATTCTGGTTTGAAGATGAAAATGGAAAAGCACTTACTGTCACCAACGAGCGCTACATTGTGGTGCTTAACAAGTTCTGTATGGACGTTAAAACATAGTAAGGAATAACTCGAAATGTACTGTGGTTCCAACAAGATGGAGCTACTCCACATACAGCCAATATCACAATAGAGTGGCTGGACCAACAATTCTCTGATCCTTTGATTAGCAGGCGGCGTGATCCAGAATGGTCGTCACATTCGTCTGACTTGAATCCCTCAGACTTTTACCAGTGGGGCTTGTTAAAAGACAAAGTTTATCTGAATAAACGTTTGGTGGTACAGAATTTGAAGATTGCGTGAAGTAAAAGATTTTTCTTCCCAAAGCTTTTCATCTGACACTCTTCAGATTTCCCCTGACACTTTTCAGGGGAAATCGTCAGAATGAAGCAGAATTGAAACCGAACTAAGTTATAAAGGGGGAAAGTAGAGTTCTCATTGGCTGAAAGAAGTTAGCCAATGAGAGAAAAGATTAAGAAATTTGCAAAGAGTAGACGAATTCTTTTTGCTTACACAGAAGAGGATTGAGAGATTTAATGAAAGTCGCTTCAAGAGCAGAAAGGTGAAAAGAAGAGCGACCTCGAGCGAGAATAGAAAATTTTTCGTTGCTGTAATGAAGGGCGCATTGGGCGTTGTCAAGAAGATGTTGACCAATGGCGGATTCGTGAAATTGTTGTGGGCGTGTGTTGTTCTTGCAAGAGCGGGAAAGACTTTGGCGGTTGGCCGAAGCACGAGGATTGGTGATGGATCTACGTGTAGGAACGTGTTGTTTAATTCGCTCTTCTAGCCGTTGAGACGTGCGAACAACGTACCGACTATCGCAGTGGCACAAAAACTGGTAAATAACATTGCTGTGATGAAGGGAAGGCAACACGTCTTTCTTAATTGCTGGAAAGAGCTGTCGGGTGTTGAAAATAACACGTGGTGGTTGAAAATAACACGTCCACGTTGAAAACACCAGGTTGAAAACACAGCATACAAAAGTGTTGTGCGGACCATCTGTCATGTACGAATGTCTCTTGATCTGGAACCACATTGGCACAGAATTTCACCACCATGTTAGCGATCCTCTGAAGTTGGTTTGAGCAGTGGCAACATATACCCTCAATACTCTGCTCCAGAGAGTGTTCCACCTAGACACACAGGGAGGATCAGGTTCAATGGCTGCGAGATCATCATCCACTTTTCTTACTATAGTTGCAATCCACATTCTGTACAAGTATTTTTGGTCCCAGGATAAATCCATCACCTACAAAAAACAAAAATAATTGATAAACAGCATGGTTAAGTAAGCTATGCTAAGACTCAGCAAAGTCAAAATAAACGCTTGTAATAATAATTTGTCTCTTCCTCGGACAGAACCGGATAATCAGAAAAGGTAATTGGCTGGAAGTCAATGACAGGAAGGTCTGACACTGGCTCTTTTATCTGCTGACCAATTATTCCTCGTCAGTTCTCCGGACTGCTGGGATTTCCATCGTAATAGTAAAATATTGCCCGGAATGGGAGCTCACAGATGCTGTAATGCAGAGGCCGGGCGAGCAGCATCTCCAGGTGATGGATAACATCTTCGTGGTATGGTATTGACACGGCAACCGTCACAACCAGCAGCATATAGTGGCTGATTTGTCAACTCGTGCTCAACCAGAAAGTCATAGATGGCTGGAGCTACCACCTTCCCATGCCCAGTTTTGGGGGTCACATGAGTTAAATAGTCGTTACCAGGTTCAGTCAGCACGACATAGTGAATATCTACTTTTATCGTCGGACTCCACCTACCTGTTTTATTGATTTTCACAAGAACTCTGGTCATGGTTTTCTTTCCATCAAAATATAAAGATGTGAGTTTCTTTAAATTTGCAAGCTCTGCTCCCTGTCTTTCCTCTCTGCATCGCCTCCTTTCATCCCGAGTTTCTGCGGTTTGACTCTTATCAACTTTGGTTATGATAGCGTAATCAACCAGCGTAGCCGAGCTATGGCAGCACCAGCATAGTTTGAAACACCATACTTATCGCAAACAGAAGCAAGAGTAGGAAGTTTAGTCAAGTTTCTTTTGGAACTGTTGTTTGATATGTTCGTTTGAATATAATCTTCGTCTGTTTTGCTCTTGTTGTTATCGCCAACCTCGTAAGCACTTTCGTCAGAGAGAGTTCAAGCTGCACTTGCTCCTGCCTGACCTCAGCTTGAACTTTTTCTATTTCCGCAGCCACCTCCATCGCCTCGTCTCTTGCCGCCGCTAGGGCCCACATTCTGCTAACATTTCTGTCGATGTCAGCAATTACCATCTTTCGAGCACAACGCGGTCAAGCAAAAACTGGATCTCATGCTTAGGAACCTTTACATCACACTTACAAGCCAAGTGCAATCCATCACAGTTCTTTGCTTTGCAGTGCACTTGGAAAGAAGAGGCAGATGGACACGTGCAGCTACAAACATCAAAGAATTCACCCATTTCCATTTTTAACTCGTTTAACTTGACAAGATTTCGCTTTTTTTTGTTGACCAGCAGACCTTTCTAGTACAATCTTTTTAATTTATTTTCAATAGTTTTTTGATCCAACAAAGGAATGGTTAACGATCTCCAATCGCCTTAGCTCATATTGCAAAAACCTAAAGCAGCTTTCTTCACAATCTAATTCACATCTGCAAACCTTCCAGCCTCACATTTGTACCTCCAACAATTTCTTAACACTTCACCATTAAGTGGAAATTTGTGTGCAAGAAGAGGATCTGCCTGCCCAAACACAGCATGCTCTGTGCCTTACCTGGTTATTCTCTTTCTCTTAGTCATTACTGCTATATTCTTTACAAATTAGTTCAACTCTGAAATATCAATACATTATTTTACTTTAGAAGTGTCAAAACAACATTACATTTTATTAAAACTTGTAAAAGTATGCGTGACAGCTGACAGCACTGCACTACAAAAAAGTGCGACACAAAGCAACGACATTCTGACAAGCCAAGAACTGTAGGCTATGTCACAAAAAAACCTGAAACAGGTGAATGGAAAGAGATAACTCAAAAATATTACACCAGAACACTGCTGAAAATTTGAGCTACACAGTAAACAAGTGGCGTGCTGATTGGCACTGAGCCAAGAAGGTGGTTGATACAGTATCATTACTTTAGTATAGTCTCATAAAATTGCGTCAAGTGTCAATTTTCAGTCCAAAAGTTGGCATTCAAAACCTACGTCTATTAGCCTAGAATTTGGTGTGCGGCTTTCAAATGACATGTACAACAATGCATCAAGCGACCACTTTAATCTGTGACAAAAGTATTCCCTACTCTACATGCAACTATACATGCACATACTCAAATTACACTTTTTAAATAATCTTTCAAAAACAAAACAAATAAATTACCGACTGCAAATTACCTTATAATGTATTGTGTCCTTATTTTCTGTAGTGTATTTCATATCTTTTTCTACCGGTTTTTTTAAATCCAATAACCTCATCCTATTTTGTATATATCATGTAGGCCTACCGTGTATAGTTAATAGCACTTTGTGTATTTTATAATAAAAGGTTTCAAAAAATAAAAAATAAATAAATAAATAAGTTTAAAAAACAAAAAAGCCGTGACATTGTCTGTTGTTATTGACGTTATCAAACCTTCTAAGCTTAATACTTAAATCAGATTTTAATAAAGTTGATTCGCAAGAGTGATATGGAATAGTTTAGGAAATATACTAACATCGGTACCACAGTTATACAAAGTAGTGCTTCTCAACCTTTTTTTGTGGCGACTCAAATGCTTAGCAGAAATAGAGAGCAAAGATTTGGCGACCCAAATCTTTTTACAGACTTTATTGCAAGCATCGTAATCTTCTATCTTGAATTTCTTGATTTTCGTCCGTAAAAAATAGTGATCTCTAAAAAAAGGCGTTTACTTTGAATTATTTTTTTTATTTTATTTTATCTCTATATTTATCCTCCTGACTGGCAGGAAGGCGACGGAGGCGCTAAGGGTAGGCAATTACTCCGACCTGCTTCCGTAGATACCAAGATATTACTGTCCGCTTGTAATTTTATAGAGATATGACTGTAATTTAGAACTGCTCGCCAGGACCACCAAGCAGGGGAATGTGCCGTAAAATGTCTTTCCCAAGGACACAACAGAATGGCGCGAGTGGGTTTGGAACCGAGACAATGTTGGTCACGAGCCCGGCGCTTTAACCACTCGACCACGCTGCCGACAAACAATCTGTTTCGGATTTCTCAATTTTTATCCCTAAAAAGTAGTGATATCTAAAAAAATTAAAAAAAGGTTTTCACTTTGAATCTGTCTTGGACTTATATATTTTCGTTCCTAAAAAGTAATGATCTCTCTAAATCATTGAAACCATTATCAATTCATAACAAAAATTATTTAATTTTAACACAACTGCAGTCGTCGGTGACCCAATCAAATTAAACGACGACCCACTTTTGGCTCGCGACCCAGGTGTTGAGAAGCACTGAAAAGGTTCTATAGCTTTACCAATAAATTAACTCAATAATAGTTTTCAAAAAAAGTGCAATAAAAATTTAAAGCACCAGTCAACAAAAGTTTACATTTTGAATTTAATCAGATTTAAAAACTTGGTGAAAGGCTTAATAAGTTAAGGTTATTTTTCTATCTTAACTCATTGCTATTCTAAACTAAACAATCAATTGCTTTTCATTTTTTATAATTAGGGAAAAACTGTACTTTTTAATCTGTAAGATTAGCAAATATATCTCTTATACACGCTTGGTAAATATATTTCCGGGTGACGATAGTAATGTTGAACCCACGGCACAAATACTAAAAACATTTAGTTAAAAAAACAACTATTTAATTAACTTCATAAACATTTTTTCTTTCTAAAAACTTTAAGTTTACTTTTAGGCCTATATCTTATTTATAAAGAAAATGTACCTTATTTCACCAGTTAAGCTCACCAAAAATTTTCACAAATGTGAACACACATTTTTTAAAACCAATGGATTACCATTTAGAATTTCCATTTTAAAAATTGATTATTTTACTTTCTAAACCAAGCATTTTTATTGGCAATTTATTTACCATTGCTCATTCAAATTTTTTTAGTAGATGGGAATATGTTTATCGCAGCCTTATAAAAGGTTAAAGGAAGCGCGTCCCGGCTATTAAGAGTGGTAAAACTTAATAAACTCATCAAAAGCAAAAAGTAATTATAATTTGGCCTACAATTTTTTAAAATTCCAATTCCAATTCCAATTACACAAAAACAAAAAATCCTTGGGCTAGGGAGTTTGGTTGAGCTGGTGTGCAGTGGTTGTCAAGACCTCACAAAAATAGTTTGAAATTGACAAAATGTCAATACATGTGCCAGGGTTAAACCCAAACTTTTGGAAGCATTATTTTTCTAAGATGCGAGTTTTTATCTAAAGCGTAAAAATTTATTTTAACTATTAATTTTTGCTTGTTTTATTTCTTTCAACGTAACTAATATTGCTTTTTTAGTTGTTGTGTTCCCTGATGAGCCTCACAGGCGAAACAGTCTGTTGGGATTATTTTAATATGTTTTTTTTTGTTATATTTGTGTTTTGATAAATAGGTATATACGTAATAATTATAATATATATATAACCCATTAACTATAATTCTTACTGTGTTTGAATAAAATCATTAATACAAATTACATTTAGAAAATTAATTCGAAATGGCATACTATTTATAATCGTCATAACGCATCATAACTCGAAACTAAATATGTATTCTATACTTAATTCTTATTACTTTTTCTGAACATTAAAGTATTAATATTTTATGGATAACCATGATGCTATCTTTAGTCTATTTTACAGTTATTATTTTTCCCATGGTAAATCGAACCCACGACAAACCTTGATGTTAATACAATTAATGATTTGTGTCGGCCCTGCGGGTGTAAGACTAGACCCCAAGTTTTGTCTCCTGCGTGTAGGACCACATATAGTCGGTTTGAAACTCAGTGAGGTATGCATCACTGACGAGCTCCAACAAGAGCAAAACTCGAGTCTAGTGCTTTTTGTTTTAGGTGACTTAGTTTTGTTTTTGTTAGTAGGTAATGAGGTTAAAACGTAAATCTAAGTAATAACTATAGAATTTACTGACAATAAATATTTGAAAACAAAAGTTTATAAAAACAAGAAAAAAAAACCATATGCAAAAAAATTAAAAATCTAAAACTCACAATTAGGCTATACACTACAAGAAAAACAATAAAATGCGACTAATTTTGGAATTTTCCTGAATATAAAGAAACTTCAGAAAAAAAGTTGCCATTTCCATTCTAATAGCAAGCTTGTCCTCATTTCTCTAAAATAAACTTCAGGTACTAGTTTGATGGCATTGAGTCCATCTTCTTCACAGTAATTCATGGATATATATTAATAGTAAGAATATATTTTGTCGATCTTGTAAACAAAATAAAAAGGTGTCTGTAGTTTCTATCTCAAGGATAATTTAATTATTGTAATTTTGTACAAGACTGAACATGCAGGCTCCCTGCCGTTTATAGACATTCATGTTAGATTATTAAAAATTCAACTTGGTTCTAAACTTTTGGTGGATATTTTTTTTAAATAGAGCAAGAAGAGTAAGTTTTAATTTTCAAAAATTTTAATTTCATAATTTGCTCGTAAAAACAAATTGCTTTTGTGAGTTCTCCTTTATTGCAGTCCTTTGGTTTCTTCTGATGAGCCTTAGTCATGAAAACAGACGTTCAATACGCGCTTGTGTTGAAGAAAGTATAAGTCAAAAATAAAAAAATGGGGGCATTTTGGGGGCTGAAACGGATTAATGGCATTTACATCAATTTCAATAAGAAAATTCAGTTTGTCATACGAGCAAATTGAGGTACGAGCTCGGTCACAGAACGAATTAAACTCGTATGTCAAGGTACCACCGTACTATAAAAAGAGCTGCTTAGGGTAATAATTGATTATGCACCTGGCATTTGCTCCCTATAATTGGATTGATAAGGGAAGCAAAAAAATCGGCTGCCCAAGCATAGCATTGCGCAAAATACCATTTGCTAAAAAATTTAAATGTAAACTTTTTGAGTTGCACGTTGTGTAAGTCTTACGAATCTTTGACTCAAACAAAAAGTTTATTTATAACGGCAACCTGATTAATTAAACCACTTTTTATTATATTATAAACCTACACGTCATTTTTAATTATTTTTTTATCAGATATTAAAGTTCCTTTTGAGACGCTCCTTAGAACTTCTTTCGCTTTTGCAGCAAAGTATAGCGGAGTAGGTCAGGCTCGCATCTCACGCGCCGGCATTGTGATAAAACAATAAACAAAAGCGAAACATAGAAGACCCGATTTTGTTTAATATTCTTTAGTATTGGAAGTTTTACTCACAGGTGATCGGAAAGCTGTAAATTAGCTAACTTTGATGCAATTCGAGCGATAGAAAAAACCGATCTCCATAATAAAACCACTAGTAAAACTTAAAAAGACAAAAGCGCAATAACAATAAACATCAATGCCATACTAATGTAGCCTACTAGTGCATTTCTCTAATCACCATTCTTCAAAGGGAGGTTTGGCCCCCAACTCCTCCCGATGCCTACTTTTATGATAACATTTATACAAGTTAAAATTTTTAAAAATGAAGCCAAATGAGATTATACATGCATTTAGAAAATTAAACCACTTATCATACCCATATCAATTTGCTTTGCACCAATTTACTGCAAGTATAAGAATGAATTTAAATTTGAAGTATAAATTGAATTTAAAACAACTATGCAGAGCATCGAACGCAGCGAAACCTGACAAGCAACATTAAAATCGAGTCATTAATCCACTTTTTATATACAGTACTCATAATGCTCAAAATTCATGTTGCCTTAATTTACTTTTAATCGCATTAAACAAAAATAACGCATAGCCAATAGTGTTAAAGTTTAAAGAGATATGACAACGATAAATGGGAGTTTGAAATTTTTTTCGCGTCAAAACGCTTCGTAGCTTAAGCTGTTAATCATCATTGTTAATATTTTTATTTATTATTTATTTATCTTGTTCACCAGCAGGATCGCGACGAATCGATATCACGTGGAATTTCGAAGCGTTATCAAAGTCTTTTCAAAGTTTACTCAACGCTAAAGACAAACCGAAGTAGCTCAATCGAACCGTGTGCTAATTTTAATTCTCCACAAATCGAGTTGTTTTTAAATCAACTGATGCAACTACAAATGCATCGACAAAACGACAAATTAAAACATCACAGTGATTTGTGAAATTTTACGCTTGACGTTTAAGCCAAGTTTTAAAATTATATCGTCAATACACTTAAAGTTTCGTCAAAAAGCATATTTTGACTCGTTTTCTTCACTAAGGAAGAATTTTTAAATTGAAACTGTTACCACTATATACCCAAGTAGGAAAGCAGGTCAAATTGGATTCTAGTTTCATAAAATGAGCAAAAAATGAGTAATTTCTTCGAAATTTTTAAAATTACAAAGTTGAAAATTAATTAAACTCAGAATCCAAAGCAAAATAGCACCATTTTTTTAAACACTTTTACACTTGTTTAAGAAATTTTGTTGCAATTATTAAACAAACATAATGCCAGAAAAACCATCGGATTTCCCGAATTGCTTCGCTTATAATAAGAGAAACATAGTTGATTTAGTTAAAACTTAGCTCGATAAAGGCCACGTTGACTTCTGATTACTACATAGGGAACACGATTACTTCGTGTATTTCGGGATAAATAGTATAAAGTCTAAAAAATTTAAATTAAGGAAATATCCCAGAACACATACACACAAAAAACAAAATTTAAATATACGGCAAGGAAAAATAGGAGTAAAACTCATAACGCAAATCGCAACTGTATGGTGATTCACATGGAATATAGAACGCAAAAAATTATCTCGGAGTCAAAAATATGAAAACCACTGGCCGTTTCGTTAGGTTCATCAACAATGACAAAGCAAGACAACAAAACACTTACTACGACGATACCGATCCTAGCGTATGGGTAATAACACAGAATCGGTATAAGATTTCGTATATTCGAAACGTCAAAATACATCTTCGTGTGTGGCACGAAACGAAAGTGAAGAAAGTTAATCTGTTTGAAGAACACATCACCGTTTTGTTGATTGAGTACTTAAAAAAATATCAGCGTACTAACAAGCAGTACTACGCGAGAAAGTTTAAACACAACGTGAAGCATTCGATTTTTAACAAAGAAATTAATGCTCATGTGTAAATTCAAATTTTTCTTTTACGCTTTTTGAATCAAATTTATTGACTTTAATAAGAAATAAGTTAAACTGACATAGACATGTACTGAAAATTTGTGTTTTGAAAACTTGCTTTAGTATCTTAGAGTAATAAAAGAAATGAACACAACTCATTACGTCACATCCAAGCCAGCAAAATCTCTGTTAAAATTTAATTCAACACAAGTTAAAGCGAAGCCAAGGTAGACACGACACTATATGAACTTTAAGTAACGTGGTGGCAGCAGCAGCAGCAGCAGTAGTACTTTTCGTCACGCAAATTGCCTCTGCCGGTTTAGGAATATTAAACATTTCAACTGTAATCGGAACGTACAAAAAACATCAAAGCAAAAATGGCAATTTTATACTACTTTAAAAGTAAAATTTTCGCGAAAGTTCGAAAAGCACTTGACAGGTCGATTGATCTTTGCAACCGATTTGCGAACACAGCGCCATCGAATCGCCTAAAACGATGTCGAAACAAAGGCTTTTTCAGATGTCAATGCATTTATGCTTTTATTAGATAGAATGATAAAGAAGGAACAAGGAAATTTCATTTGCGAAAAACTTTGAAAATGCTAACACATTGCACGAAACGGCTTAGAAAACATTCATAACAGGGCAAATCTCAAATGCATTTGTGTTTCAAAGAGATAGGGTTGTAAAGGGGCAAGTGACAATTACTAAACTCGATACTGAGCTCGAAACAAAACAAGCAAATCAAGTACACCTTATTGTTACAGTGTCACGGTTTCAAAGGGTTCTCAATGAGAATGAGCAAAAAAAAATTGCATTCGTTTGGCGGATTTCATCCGAGGAGAACGAGACAACAGAATACCGAAGTGGACAGCCTCGGAACTTTTTCGATCGTTTTCTCGTTCGTGCAGCAGTCAGCTCTCAGCTCTGATTTTTAATCTTAGAGCAAACTGGTTCGCGGCTCATCGATTCACATCAGGTCGTACAGCTTCAGATGCCAGCGTCTTATGATACTTTGACAGCCATCGAAGACGCGCTTGATGTTCTGCGTGTCGACCGCGCACGTATAATGAGAATAGCAAGTGTGATCACGGGGATTGGTGATGTAGATTTGCTTTTAAAAATTATTTTTAATTAATAAATGCAATTGTAAGAGCGTACTGTACTGTAGTTTTTCATGTACTAGTTATATCATATTAAGATACTTGTAACTATGTTACGACAATAAATGGAGTTTAACACAAAAACTTTACTTCACTAGATTTTACAAAAAAAGTTTGCGATTTGATTTCTGCAACTTAACTTTACGGTATAACTTACCACACTAAATCAGAAAAAAGCTTAAAAATAAACGGAAGCTTCATTACAGTATTGTAGCTATTGCTGGTACCAACCTGTGAGATTGTGTTTGACAGCCTCACCTTTGTCTTTCTCTGCTGTTTTCTGGCCAACATGCGGAAAGACTACAGTAAATAGAGCAATAATTTTCGATTTTTTCACTTAAGGCACCTCCCCAAAGGAGCTTAACATTTTGCACTATTCAAAAGCAATGCTTGGGCTTTTTTACTTTCAAATAAAAGGTAAAATCTAAACTAAAGTTTTAAACGTTGTAACTTAAAGCTTGACTACTTGGGGTGCTCTTTAAGAGTACATTCTGTTAAGGATTCTTACAATATGTAGTCAGTATATAGTGCTCCGAAAAGCTCCATAAACTACTAATCCTTTTACAATTTTCATAATGTCCTTTTATGCGACTTCCAATCTGTTCATAACACAACCCACTTTTTCTCCACCGTTACATCAGAACTCTTTCTACATCTTTTAGCAAGTACTTTTTATGTCTTTAATCTCTTTTTCTTGAGTCCAAAGTTGTCATTCGCAATAAATATCTGCACAATCCCTTCTCTCTAAAACGATCTGGCAAATAATCTCGTCAACGTTGGTGCCCTACGGCATATTTTGAAATTTTCAAGCCAGCTAAATACATGTAAAAGACCTTTCCTATTGTTGTTTTTTCAGAGCAGTAATGTCTATAACGACTTAAGAGCCGCTTGCATTTCTAGACTAAAAGCGTTTAGATTTTTATAATCAAAAACTTATGCTGTATTTATTTAACATGAAAATATTTATTCATTTAAATATATTATTTTATTTACATTTGTTCATCTATATTACATTTGTAAACACGTAATTTTATCTGTTCATAATTGTAATTCGTCGGGAGACAGTTAAAAAGAGACAGTTAGGGTAACTTTGGGGTGCTAAATCCGAATCTGAGCTCAGATTTTCTGTATCACATCACGTTTTTGTGCAATTTGCATGTTTTGTAGTGCTGCATTGTGTGAAAGTTGCTCATTTGCTCAGATGTTTGATGCCATTAATCAAGCACAAAAGCAACTTTAAAAGCATAGTTTTTAAATCAGTTTTGCGAAGGGGGAAAAAAAGGCTATAATATTGTTTATGGCGCCGGAAAGTCGTGAGAAACTCAACTTCTTATTTCGATGTTGGATACGAGAACTAGCCATGAAGTTACAAAAATTGCACTTTGCAGACAAGGTAGTGAGGTTAAGAAAGGTTGTTCTTCTGAAACATATGTTTGTTTGTAACAGCAATCGTTTCTAAACAGGAGTGTTTGTTACTATGTTACAGGTTCAGTAATATTTACAGTTTAGTGTTTTTAAAGCTTTTGTTTTGTTTCATCTTACGTTAAGGTCTTAACATGTCTGTGACTTCCAAGCGAAGAAAATGCTGCAATGACCCAGATATTTTCTGTTATATCTGTGGTTGTTTTACTTTACCACCTCAAAGACGTAATATCAATAGTTTTATCAAAAAAATTTACCTTGCTTATTTTGGAATACCACTTGGTGACCAGACAAAAGTTTGGCGCCTCACCAAGTTTGCACAACGTGTGTCGAAACATTGAGATCCTGGTTTGAAGGAAAGAATGCGAAGCTCAAATTTGGTGTACCAATGGTATGGAGAGAACCAAAAAACCACGTGGATGACTGCTACTTCTGCCTCGTAAATGTCAAAAGATTCAATAAGAAAAACAAGCAACACTTGCAATACCCAAACATACATTCTGCTATGCGACCGATTCCCCATAGTGATAAAGTACCTGTACCCATTTTCACCAAACTTCCAGACATTGATGAGGACCAGCTTAGGTCTTCCACGTCTTCAACCAATTCTGATGATGATGATGATGAAGGACAGGATATAGCGCACAAGGCATGAAATGCTGGCCTAGTTTCTTTGTATAGTCAGTCTGAATTGAATGATTTGATACGAGATTTAAATTTGCCAAAGCAATCCGCTGAAGTGCTGGCTTCCAGACTGCAGGAAAAACATCTTCTCAAAGCTGGTACAAGTGTTTCATTTTATCGTAACCGGGAAGAGAAATTAAGAAAGTACTTTCAGTCTGATGGCCAGCTTGTTTACTATACAGATGTTGAGGGGCTTCTTCTTGCTATGGGTTTGTCTGCATATCGTTCAAATGACTGGAGACTTTCTATTGATAGCTCAAAAAGAAGCCTTAAGTGTGTCCTGCTCCATAATGGTAACCAGTAGGGATCCATCCCTAAGACACTCTGTCACTCTGAAGGAAAACTACGAAAACATCAAGGTTGTGCTTGAAACCCTAACCCTAACCCTAACCCTAACCAAGACTGAAGTACTGCGTCACCAGTGGTTGATATGTGTGGATTTAAAAATGGTGAATTTCCTATTAGGGCAACAAGGAGGTCATAACAAATATTCTTGCTTTTTATGCTACTGGAATAGCAGAGCCAACGAAGAGCATTGGGTAAGAAAAGAATGACCACCAAGGAATACAATAAAACCTGGAGAAAAGAATATCGTCAATAACCCCTTGGTTGATCGGAAAAACATCATTTTGCAGCCACTACACATCAAACTTGGACTAATGAAGCAATTTGTCAAAGCACTTGATCGTTCTGGAGACTGTTTTGGACACATTTGCTCAACCTTTCTTGGCCTTAGCTATGAGAAGAAAAAAGCAGGGATATTTGATGGGCCTCAGATCAGAACGTTGCTCAGGGACCAATATTTCGTGACTACAATGACTGTCGTTGAGGCTCGAGCTTGGAAAGCATTTTCTAAAGTGGTCCATAACTTCCTTGGTAATAAGAGAGCTGACAATTATATAGAGTTGGTGGAGGAGCTTCTTCTCAGCCTACAAGACCTTGGGTGCCGAATGAGCATTAAAGTGCACTACTTGCACAACCACCTCAGCGAATTTCCCGCGAATCTTGGCGACGTTAGTGAGAAGCAAGGAGAGCGTTTCCATCAGGATGTCAAAATGATGGAAAAACGTTATCAAGGTCGATGGAACTGCAACATGATGGCAGATTACTGCTGGAGTTTGATGAGAGATGTCCCTTACGCAGTTCATAAAAGATTAGCAACAAAAAGAAAATTTTTGATGCCATAATGTGATTTCGTTTGTGCTAAACTATGCATTGGATTTGTGTATAATTGTCCTGATTGTTGCGCTGTGACAAGTGTTACTTTTTCGTATATTTTTTGCTTGGTTTTGCTTAAACCTGCTAATGTAATTTTGTGAGAATGACATAAAACGAAAAAAGTTAGATTTTCATTGATGTCGTACCTGTGCTGAGTGTAATGCTCCAGATTGTGTATTTTTAATATATTTTACGTATTTCCTATTTATATATGATGTGGCCAATAATACATAAACACGGTTTAAGATTACACATAGCTTTGAAAAGTCATTTTAAAGGAGATGCTGCCTTCCATTGTAAACATTATTTCACTTAAAAGCACTTAAATGCAACATAAATTTTTTAATTTTTGGCAAAAATTAGCAATTTTTTAAAAAATTAAGTTTTCATATCTCAAAAACGTGATGTGATGAGCAAAAACTAACACCAAATTTGGATTCAGCGCCCCCAAATTACCCAAAACCAGTTGAAAAAGTCCATGCAAGAAAAATTGTGTTGACCAGTGTAATCCATTGCGTGAGTTTAGCGCAACGAAACACTGCGAAGGCGATTCAGAAAACACAAAATCAGTTTTTTAACTAAATACGGCTTTAAAGTTTATTTACATCAATGAAGCCATGCAGAAAAATCACGACATACAAAAATTTACAAGAATACCTTAATTTACTTTTGTAGAAAGACACTGTAGAAACCTTAACCTTGACAAAAAAATTTTTTTAAGTTGTTAAATTATCTTAGTGCTAAATGGTCATGCGCTGAAATGTAATGCAAAGGCTAAACTGTCTTTGGGATATTGTCGGTAGAATAAACGCGACCAGACAATTAATAACAACTAAAATGATCATGGAAATTGACCGAATCTAATAGCAAAGCGTGACAAAGCGCTTTTTTTGTTTATGTGTTATTATTGTTTGTTTTTCTATGAGTATTCATGGTGGTGCTTTTTAGAAAAAAATCTATGAACTTAAATTTAACCAAACAAACTGATTTTGAAAGCACTTATTAGACGAGGATTATAAAAACAATATTACTTACTCGAAATTTTTCTTTTATGAAATTTTTCGCTCGGGTTACTTCGTAGCTTTCGTTTTCGGGCGGTCGAAACGTCCGAGTCTCTAGGTAACAATCGAAAGTTAATGGCATCCATTTGGTCGAACAACACAGGTAATGGAAAAAAGCTTTTACACGTCTAATACTACTTTATGCGATTGGATAAAAGCGATTGGCTTCCTCACCCGGGGGTGTATAGTTGCGATATTCAGGAAAATAACTTTCTAATTTCGATCTTCCGTCAAGGATTTTCTCGGTCAATAAATCTTCTTTGTTCAAGAAAAGAATCACGGACACGGAACCCAACCACCTGGAACGAAACCGAACAATCGAAGTTTAGCGGTCATCTTTTTATCATTTCCAATGATTATCTTTTTTACTGCTTATTTTTGATGGTAAGTAAATAGATCGTCCGACTCTGAAGCGGTAGTTTTGGGTTTCATTCCGATTTTTAAAAATTTATAAATTAATATTTGTATTTTGTTTGCGCATTGTAGAAAAAATGAGAAAAAATTTCAAAAGAGTTTTGATACCAAGACCTCACAGTCCAATCTGAGCTTTCCTACCATGGCCGAGTTATGCTCGTAATTAAAATATGATAGCAGGTCGACACTGTCGCAGAAAATTTAAAAGGTAGAGATTGCCTTAAAAACGTTGCATGGGAAGTAGGCTACTTGCTCAACACTTTCGCCGCTAAACAGTTAAGCAAACTGACCATAAAACAACATTAACATAGCAATAAACATAAAATGAAAATCGTTTTTCTGTTTACTACGTACTGCACAATGCACACCTGTTATTCCAGATGTTATAAAACAAATCAATCGCTTCTTGCAATCTATTTTTATTCAAATCTTCTCTCAAGGTCATGTCGTAACTGCTGCTGGCCACCACAAAAATGATGGCCGTCACTTCTAAAAAGAAAGTTTATGTAAAACCTTATTGATTTTTGAATTGACGGTCTTTAAAAATTAACTTAGCTCAAAATTAATACAAAAAGCACAATGTGTAAACGTAACACCCTTTTATAATGCAAAATCAAAACCCTTGTAAATTAAAAACGTCTGCTTCTTCATTTTAGTATTTTTTGCAAAAAAATGAGCTTGATCGTTGAAAACGAACATCTGCAAACTCGAACGAAAAGCCACAATCTATTGTTTTTTAAAGAAGAGGAGGAAAACAATCGATAATCAAATGAAAACTACATCAACTTCAGAAACACCTTGACTAGCGAATCTTGGTTTATTTTATATTAACTGGAGTTTTTGTTTTTCTAGTAAAATAGTGTGGATGAAGAAACGTTTTTTAAATCTACACTTGTATATGTTCGCTACGAGCAATACATTTATATAGCAAATATTTAGTTTTGAACGTTTTCGGTCCTTCATGAGAAGAAAAAATTTTACCTAAGTATCTGCTTTGTTTTTATTATTCTCGATTAAATAAATGAAAGATTCCTAACTTTATATGACTTAATTTCTTTGTTGTTTATGCTTGTGAAAAAAAGGTGGTGTATAAAAAAAAATTTCAAAACTTTCTGGGTCTTGGTCCCCTCATAGATAAGATCATGCAAGACAATTCAACATTCATACCGTTAAAACATTGGATCCACTTTCTCCTTTCTTCTCGTTGTCCTCCCACGTCGAACATACTGCAAGAGTTAACAACGACAACGTCATGAATAATAATACGTAACCGCATCAGATACAACACAACCGCATTAATTGGTCTACTTTTATTATG
This sequence comes from Diplosoma virens, assembly GCA_963680785.1. NCBI lineage: Eukaryota > Metazoa > Chordata > Ascidiacea > Aplousobranchia > Didemnidae > Diplosoma > Diplosoma virens. Next base: position 23,862,414 of record OY796886.1, read on the forward strand.
ACCAGTAGTAGTTCGGGTGAGTAAACAGTACCAAGACATAACGCTAAAAGTGATATTGCAAACTAGAACTAGCAGCCTGTAAAAATCAATTCTAGCGTTCAATCAAGAAAAACAAGACATAACGGCGTATTTAGGTATTAGACTTAGCCACTGTACACGAGCATGAAGTTTCTCGCTGTATCCCCTAACACAACAGCTCCGGCGTAAGCTTGTTGTTCTAAACAAATAAACAGCGACAAAGCCAAATTCTAAAAGGAATTATTTGAATTAAGAATTATTGGAATAGGAATAAAAAGGAATTATCGAAAAAGAAAACCTTCTCCTTCTCGACAGGACTCTGCGCCACCAGCTACAGTGCCGAGACCTATGTCATTCTTCACGCTCTTGACTGGTGTATCACTCACGCCAAGACATGTGCATTTGAATCTGTCACCTTTTCTCTGAATCTCTATCTGTCCTGTCAACCCTCTCTACTCCTCTACCCTACTTAACCCCCAAATCCCTCTCCGACACACAATCTCTCCTTAATACTCTATCCGAATCTAAGGTAGTCCATTTTTGATGAATACCTGGTCATTCCTCCCTCCCAGGCAATGACTTAGCTGATTTCTCACTAAAGTTAGAGCCTCTCTTGACCCCTTCGGATATCAGTGCCTCTCTCTCACCGCTTATTTCCTCACATAGACTATCCCTTTACACCAGTTGGAGACGTAGTATCCAATCTGGTCTCTTCCAACATCAAATCCCTCCAGTGTCTTCCGAGGAGCTTACTCTTCCTCGCTGTGCTCTCTTTCGTTTACGCTGCAACGGGCACAGCACTCTCCTTGACCCATATCTACACAGAATTGATCGAGCCTGTAGCAATTAATTGGACAGCCTAAATATAATTTCATATTTTGACACGAAACACAACTTTAGTTATTATCGGAGTTATAGAATTTGGTTTAAAACGTTGAATTTAACTTTCACATGCTCTATTTTTATGCAATTTTGAATTTCACATCCTGCCATTTCATATCGTATGATCACGTGGTAATACACCCGCTTGTATACAGCAATGTGGCTTAGTCACAAATTGTAACATATTGAGTTACTCTCCGGCAGATATCGGTTAGATAAGTTAACTTCTGTTATAATTATGCTATATTAAATTGCCTCTATTATTGTAATTATTTGTTTTAATTTTTGTTTTGTTTTTAATTCTATGTGAATAAGTGAATAAATATGCTGTGAATAGAATCAAGTTAGTAATTAACCTTCTGACTTTGAACTGCTGCAATTAAACATGACGCTCTTAACCACTACAAGCCGAGACTCGAAGCAGCAACTGTGGTTCTGAATCACAGGACCTTTCCCATCTCGTGCAGGACTGCCCTGTACTTGACCCTATGCGTCGGGCCATCTTCGGCCACTCTCTCTCTTTTTTGGACCTCTGGTCCCGTCCGTGGGGAGTTGCCCGATTACTGGGACTCCGCGAAGTTGATCCACGCCCCCATCCCCAGAAATGGGTCGGGTAAACCCAACACCACCACCACCAAAAGGAATTATTCGAGGAAATATCCTAAACTGACTAACACAGTCAGAAAAAAAAATGGAATTAAACCAATAACAACTTACTGAAAGCGTACTCCTTCCATTTTAAATTCTATTTCAAAAATTCCTTTTGTCAACACTCGACAACGCAACAAATCCTGAAAAAAAGAGAGGTAGTAGACACGATAATTTTTACCAAATAATAAATTTTTTCTTTATTTTATTCTTGACCGAGTTATTTATGAAGAAACATATTTTATAAAAAAAACTGATTTTAAAAGTCGGCATATACAATATTAAACCTATTGCAAATTGCCATCAACTGTTTACTACATCTGAAACAACGGTGAGTAATGCGCCTCTGGGAGTCACAAGTTTTTCGCGGTTTACAGTGCAGTATAGTTGGGTTAGTACAATTCGCATGTAGACCTGGGTTATTCAATTTGTAGACTGTGGTTGGATGTGGACCTTTATTTTTCAGTTCCTTTAACAAGGAAGGTGCAATTCTTCCAATATAAAAATTTATCATATCAAGCCTCCTTAATATGATATATTTTTTTAAGAGATACGTCGTTTTTATACACGACGTAAATGCCCCAAAAATTTATCAAATCAAGGACCATTGGTTTAGCTAGTTCACCGTTTTGGCGTCCAGTAAATTCATTTATTAATGGGCACCACCAATTGATAATATTTTGTTTTTGCTTATACTTGTCTTACTAAATAACTCTTTTGCTTATTACTATCAAGTATTTCGCAAACTTTTTCCGATTTTCTATAGAACTTTTCATAATTAAGAATTTATTAGACACTCACTTGGTTTGATGGTTCGTAGTCTTTCTGTCTTATGACGGAAACTTTATCCAGAAAACTAAAACCAAAATGCACTCAAAATATAAAAAACAAAACGATGATTTGATAAAAAAAAGCGTAACAAACTATGAGAACAAGTAGCGACCCGACTCGCAAAATGATTTTCAAATAATTTTTGTATTTAGTGGGCCACGGTGCAGAGCTTAAATATCGTAACATCCAAACGCATCACAACAAACAGGCACTTACTATTTCGCGCAGTCAATCAGCTGGTATTCGTTTCTTCTTTTGTAACACGCTTGAACATCGGAATCAAGCCACAGCGACTGAGCGGCGTCGTAAAATTCCTTTATGAACAAGGCAAAAATATCAGCGGCTGGGAAACAGGATTTAGTAATCACATGATTTCGGGTTCGACGCAAGGTTTAAGACGCTAATTGTTCCGGAAAACATTTTATTCAAACTGTTCGAGAAACTACACAAAAAGTCTCAAAAGAGAGTCATGTGTTAATCTTTATTGCAAGTACTACTTGTTCGCTTGCTTTTATTATATACTGCATCTGTTGGTTTTTTTAAATTTTATCACACATTTAGTAAAATATTTGATTAAAAACCAGAGCTTTTTGCTAGATTGCACAATTGTTGCTGCTCGTAAAAGTCTATAATTATTAATGATCCACGCACAACGTGTCTGCTTACCTTTTCAAAATAAAACGATAAACGAAACCGCAATTGTTTTATTTTGATTAAAAAATATTTTAAGCATTTCAAAAAAGTCGAAGCAGAATTGTTCTGTAATTGGTTAAATGGCTTGTATGACTACCAGAGTTGATTCAATTACAACATTAGAGATTAATTACAATTATAATTACAAAAAAATTTTTAAATTACATTACAATTACTTTGTACTAAAAAGCTCAAATTACAATTAAAACTGCAATTAAAATTTTAGAGTCAGCAAATTTTTATAAAAAAATTTCTTTGTTATTGCAAATCACTGTTTGCGATTAAAAAACAACTTATTTTAACTAAGAACTCTTACAAATTCAAAGCAAAAAGAAGTAATCCAGCCAAAAAACATGCACGATGTATGCTTGCTGGAACCGGCTTTACTCCACTACCCACCCAACATGACTGATTTATCTATTTGAGTAAATGAAACAGAAAAAGTTGCATCACTATCTTCTTCTCCTGAATCACCACCAACTAAAGAATCATTGCATGTGCAAGAAATTCAACTTCTTCAAATTTCAGTTTTTTTCACAACTACTTTAAAATTAAACCTAGTCTTGGAATGGCACAAAAATATTTTTCTTTCAAATTTTTAATTATTTTTATTTGTTTAAAATAGATAAATTTTAATAAATCAGATTCGCAGCGTTGACATGAAGTAGTTTAGAAAATATACCAATCCAGGTAACATAGTTGTATACAGGGTGTGCAAAAAGTTCCCGGACTACTTTTCATTGATTCAATAAATAAATAAATTAATTTTTTTATATTTTTTTTAAAATCATGAAATTAATGTTTTAGACCAGCGGTTCTCAATTCATTTGGAAGCCTGTACCCCGCCCGAAAGGAAAAATCATTTTCGCACCCCTTGCACCATTTGATGTATTGTTTTTTGTAGAGAAGAAAAGTTTGGCAGAGAAGTTCGCACCCCAAGAAGTCCCTTCTCGCACCCTCTGGAGGTGTGAGCACCCCCAATTGAGAACCGCTGTTTTAGACAATTGTTGTATTTTATGCATTAAAATTCACAAATTTCTAAAAATTAATTATTAAAAATGGATAAAAGAAATGCAATCATTGAATTACACCTCGCGGGAATATCAGCCTTTCTTATTATAAGGCAACTTAAAGTTGTTAATAAGATTCTTCTCAATCAAATAAAGGATGGCACGAAGGGGAAATCATCTTTTCAGATGAAAAGATCTTCACAGTTGAAGCAAAAGTGAACTCCCAAAATGACAGAGTGCTGACAAAGAAAGCAAAGGACATTCTAGTGAACATAAGAAATATTTACCATCAACAAAAGCCAGCCTCTGTCATGGTTTGAGGTGCTGTTTCCAAAACATGGAAGTCGCCACTGATCTTTGTCGAGCTCGGGACAAAATCAACACAGAGTGCTACATCAAAGAAATTCTGTCTCCGGCACTGATCGAAAGGAAAAAGCACTTCAAAAACGAAGTGTTCACCTTTCAACAAGATGGTGCACCATCGCACACTTCGAAAAAAACTCAATCATGGTGCAGGGAAAACTTTTCCTCATTTTGGGATAAAGAAATGTGGCCTACTTCCTCTCCTGACCTAAACCCAGTCGACTTTAACATCTGTTCAATGCTCGAAAAAGATTTATGCCGCTCAGAAAAACGTTCTGTCGAACACTTGAAGAAATCCTTAAAAAAGGCATGGGCTGATATTCCCCAGAAAAAGATACGTGCTGCGGCAGAAGCGTTCAGATTAAGACTGGAGAAAGTAATTGATGTAAATGGTGGCTAAATCGAGTAAAAATAGATTTCCTGATTAAACTTATATCTTATCTTTGCTCACACAAAAAATCATTCAAAAAGTCCATTTAATATTATATATATTTTATTTTAAACTTGTCTGGGAACTTTTTGCACACCCTGTAAAAGGTCTAGCTTTACCAATACATAATAGCTTTCAAAAGAAATGCAATAAATATTTTAGACACAGGTCAATAGAAGTTTACGTGTAGAAGGCCTAAAACTATAAGAATCCAATATTTATGCAGTAAGACAAAAAAAACTGATTGGCAGCCACAAACTAACTTTTTCTATTTCAACTCATTGCATTCTAAATAACCAACTGCTTTTTTTATAGAATAAAAAGTAAAGCCAATATAATTTAAAACATTGTTTGATTCAGGACGTTTCGGAATTATAACTCATTCAATCATCAACTGTTGATGATGGAATGAGTCATAATTCCGAAACGTCCTGAATAAAACAATGATTCAAAATATATTGGCTTTACTCTTTATTCTGAAATTAGTTAAGCGTTCCAAATTTTATGCTCTGCAATTGCTTTTAATTTTTTACACAGTAATTAGGGAAAAACTATATTTTTTAATTTCTAATACTAGCAAATAATCTCTCATAGAGCGATGGTAAATATATTTGCGGGGTGGTGGTAAGTTATGTTGCACTTTTTGCACAGACACTAGAAACTTTTAGTAAAAGAAAACTAAGCAATCAACTTTATAAACATTTTTTTATTTATATCTTATTTACATAAAAATGAAACATGTCCTTTATTTTACCAGTTGAGCTAATTAAAAATTATCACAAATGTAAACACATTTTTTTGAAGCCAATTGATTATTTAAAATTTCCATCTTAAAAACTGATTATTCTGCTTTCCTAAAACAAGTATTTTCATTGGCAGCCTATTTACGACGGCTCATTAAAAAAAATTTAATAAACGAAAACATGTTTATCACTGCCTTATAAAGGGTGAAAGGAAAGGAGTCCAGGCAGTTAAGGGCGCGGTAGAACTTGATAAACTTGTTAAAAGCAAAAAATAATTGTAATTTGGCCTACAATATCTCAGAATTGCAATTACAATTATATAAAACAAAAAATCTTTATCATAATTACAATTACTCGTACATTCAATTACAGTTACAATTGTAATTAATCCAACTCTGATTTGACTACTAAATCATCATCATCCATTTTTACCCCGCTGACAGGGATTAGCCGCTGCTTGCAGCCGCGCCTCCACTTTTGCTTTTTTTTTTCCAGTTCTCGTCGCAACTCTCTTCTCATATCTTCTTCAACAACTTCTATTCATAGTTTCTTAGGTCTTCCTTTCTTCTTATCTTCACCGTAATTTTCATAGCAATCGCTGGAGCATTTTTTGGCTCATCCTTTCAACGTGCCAGAACCACCTCAATCTTTGACTTAAAAATTTCTATAATGGTTCAACACTGGACTTCTTTAGTATTAACGGGCTTTCACTGTCTTTCAATGTCTTGCTAAATGTCATTCGAAGCATTTTGATTTTAATAGACTCCATTCTGCTCATTTTGTTCACTTTTATTGACCAGCACTCTGCTCATGACTCATGGCGCTTCTGATAAACATTTTATACACAAACCGCCAACTTCAATGACAAACCCTTCCTGCACAATCACCTGCAACATCCTTAAATTAAATCTCTTCCACCCAGCTCTTATTCTCGCAGTCACTGCTTCTTGAACTCTGTACGGTACACAAAACAACCCCAAGATAGCAAAACATCTTACACTTTTTCAATCACATCTTTTGTCCTATTTACACTTTTTAGGAAAATTGCAGCAATCTGGTTTGGCTTGCACATATTGCACAAAAAGAATTTTTTGCCTTTGCCAAGCTTCCTTTAATTCCTGAACACTTCTTATGTATCTATTTCATGGATTTTCTGTATTGGATGGAATTGATTCCAACACTCCTTTCAACAGATTGCGCCAGCATGCTTGAAGGCAAATTTTTTTACAACTCTCTCTCACCAGTATAAAAAATTTTTATTTTACTTACATAGACTTTTAACCCTTTTTCTTCAATAGCTTCCCTTTCATCTTAAATACCTTCCTCCATCTCTTCCCAACTGTCTCCAAGAAGCACCAAATCAAGTGCATAAAAGATTTCTCCCAAAAGTCCGCCTCTTACATTGTTAGTTATCTCATCTAATAAAACATCAAACAGTAATGGAACTAATATCAGTCCTAGATATACACCAACATTCACAACAGAAGTTCTGATCACTTTTTTTTCTCTTACTGCTGTCTTTGAGTTCTTATACATTTAAATTATGGCCGAAATCTTTCTTTTCACTACATCTTTTCGTCGAAGTGCGTACCAGGTCACTTCTCTAGGAATTGCTTTTTTTCAAGTCTACAAATACCATAAAGAGCTTCCTTCCTGCCGCCTCGAACTTCTCCATCATTTGTATGATCATTGTACGAAAATATCGCATCTATTGCGTCTATTCCAAACATAAATCCCATTTGCATTTCATCAATCTTAACTATACGACTACTAAGTCGATAGATACAAATCATATATAATTGCAAGGGCAGTTAACAAAATCGCTTTAACACAGTGTTTCGTTTCGCCATTCAAATAAAATTAAAGTCAAGAACCTATTTTCAACCGCCCTCCTAAGGTTTCACTTTAGGATTATATGCTGGCAGTAGTGCTGCACATCCTGCATCAAAAACGAACAACCATAGCGAAGAACAGCTATTGCCGGATGCAAGAACATGCAGGAATAAACTCCGGTAAAAGTTTCCACTAAACCGACTAAATACCCACCTGAGGCGAAAACAAAAATATATTAGATTATCACATATTTGCTGAAAATCAAGTACGAAAATACTTGAAACTTGAAAAATTATGGGGCGTGCACAGCTAAGAGTAACTGTTTATTTAACCTGGACTAATAATAAAAACTAGTAGATTACTTTAATTTAGTCTTACCTCGGTAAAGTCTTCTTCTTCATTAAAATCGACTGAGTCTTTAAGAATAAAATCAATCTTGCTTTGTGTCTCAATCGTTCTTATTTCAATGGGAGGTATCAACAGAGGCATGGCAGCAGCAATTGCCTGAAAAATACCGAATATTTTGTTCTTTGACGGAAAAAAATCCTATTGTGCTATTTTTTGTTTGGAGTTAAAATTTACATTAAATATTAATTTCTTAACGTTGTGTTCGACTCTTAAAATAATCGCATAAAACGTAAATCATGCAAAGCTCTCGTCAAAATTTTTGCACGGCTTCGTTACACATGCAAAAATCGCAAGTGCGCGTTTTCAACGGAGTTAGTTTGTTCTCAAAAGATAATTTCAGAATATGTGATCGCGTACAACTCCCTTCATTTAGAACTTTAGTAAACAATCTGGAAACAAATTTTTTAAAACAACACACTAAACTATGCTAAATATATATCAGCAAGCTTTCTACTTAATTAAAAAATTTTGTTTATGAACCGAAGTTCTATAAAATAATCATTAGAAAAATCTAATTCAGTTAGTCCTTATCTGTTTTCGACAAAAACCAATTTAAATTGTCCAGTAACTTTCCTATATTTTAAAATAATATGATTGAAAAGTCGTTTAATTTGAAGCCGTAAAAAAACTTGTAAAAAATTAGAGTTACAAGAAACGAGACAAATAAATTAATGATTGACATAAACAATATTTACCAAAAAGCAGGTACAACTTTATTGTTCACCGTCTAATTTTCGAAAATTGGTTTGAGTTTGGTTTGATGACTTGTCATTTTTGGAAATAGTTTTAAACGAAAAAGTTCAACGAAAATGGCTAGAAAGGTAACAACTATGTTTTATAGTTTTGTTACCAGAAATAAAATTATGTTTAAATGCGGAACTTCAGTAAACTATGTAGCCTAAAATAGAGCACATTTTTAAACAATGCTGGATAGTTAAAGCATAAACAAAAGCGCGAGCCAACGTATTGCTTAAACAACATCAATACAATTTTAGTATAGGAAGTGAAGGGACATCGAACACAACACAGCAGTTTGCTGAAGTAAAATTCGGTTAAACAGATCTCCAGTTAATACATGTACAACCAACCACTTACTACATCCACGTGAATAAGGACACATTTTTTTATTATTATTTTGAATTATAAAAAGCGAGTTAACACATCCGGCGCTTGTTATAATACACTCTACTTTAGATCTATGCTGGCAAAGCGTTTTTTACTGAGTCCGAATAATGGATTTTTATAAAATTAAATCGAACAGCCTGTGCAGGTTAGTGGTTTACTTTAAAAAAAAAAAAGAATCTTTATGACCAATCATTACAGTTAAAGCAGTTATGAGAGTAACAGTATATGGCCATCATATTAAGACAATCCTATATGAAGCCTTGAAGCGCGGATTTTTTTTGGACTTACAGAGAGAAATTTACGCGATCCCTACGAAACATTATATTAGAATACAAAATGGGCGTGCGTCCATTAGTTAAGCAAACCCAAACTTAAATTACGACTCTACTCAAAAAATATGTTTAAATTAAAAAAATCAAGACCAAAGAGTGGTCGTAGAGTTTTCAGCATTTAAAATACAAACTCATGCTATATAACATACAAATTTGATAGCCGGATCGTATCCAGCGAAGTATACTCACCACAATAGCATCTCGGAGATTTAGTTTAATATCCAATATTTTTGCTCTTCTTTCTCTGCAAATAACAGTATATGTTAAAAATAGAAATACAAACGAAACGTCAGCAGCAATTAAATTAAACTAAAATTTATTCTATAGATCTAAAAAAGGATGTATTCGGCATAACGTTAATATCCTACACAATAAATGAATGCCGTTTATGAAAATATAACAGCAAAATTTATGAGCTATCTGTTCACAAAAACAAAAGGCAGATTATACAAAACACAAATCAAGCTAGTTGGCTTACGTCGTTTTCAAAATTCCAAAAGCGTGCACTGGTGCAGACTGCAGCCTAGAATACGATTGTATCATCGTCAACGCATTTTTTAGTAAAAGCTTGTAGTGGCTTAGGGACAAAGCACATTTTTTAACAAATTTTTAGTCAAAATGCAATATGGCATGTAAAAAAAAAAAAAAAAAAAAAAAAAAAAACTTCACGATTACTAAAAAAATAGAACAACATCGTCAAAGCGTAATCAAATTATTTAGCCTTTTCCCTTTTAGGGCTTAATCTATTAATAGAAAACGAATCTATTTATAGGGAGCTGCGCTCACGTGCACGTACATACAAGCGGCACATTAAAAAAAATTTACGTGACATCTGGCATAGAGTAGAAAATAAAATATGCGATTTTATGTTAATGACAAAACTATAATTTGCTAAATGAGGTTATCATTAAATTATGGGACATGTACATTGCTAAGCGATGTCATTTTGTACGTTTCAAATCTATTTATAGTGTTCTTCCTGATATTTCTCATGAAAATTATGCCATTTTTAATACTTGCGTCTATGAGTCAGCAGCGTCGGTTACCATCATGCGACCAAAAAATGTAGTTATTATTCAAAACTAATAGAATGAGCGAAAAAAAGCAAAAAGAACCACAATTTAAACAATTACGGACAAATAATTAAATATAAAAGACAGCATTATTGTAGGCTCTTGTATATGGAACAAGAGTGAATAGGCAGGAAGTCACAAGCTTAACAAACAATTGCCAGCTTCGTATAAGTGGCGTAATTTTGACATCTTCGCGCTATATTTAGTAGGTAATAAGGTAATAGCACTTGTTAATTTCTTCATTAAAAATATCATCCAAGATTACAAAATTTGCCTGAACTAGCACCGAAAAATATACTCGGAAAACCAAAAAAAACTGGAATCGGAAATAAACTAGACTTTAAAATTTGCTTCAACTAGTAACGAAAAATGTACTTGCAAGTGCAGAAAACTCGAATCGGAAATATAGTACAGTTGCTGTATGTATACTTGTTGAATATACTCGTTTATTGCAAATGACTGTTAATCACGATTCTAAAGAATGTGTAAACATTAAAATAACGTTGATCTCCAATCATATTATTCAGTGAATTGTGAGCTACTAATGGATTTAAACAAAAATATAAAGAATTTAACTTCCATAGATCTGTTTCCTTTAAAAAAAAAAGGCGTTAAATTTAATACAATATTTGAACAAAAACAAGGGGACATGCTCCCCCCGCATTGCAAAACAATCATTCAGTTTTTATATTAAAAGTAAAAACTATTTCTAATTTAAACTTATCCTAGTTTTCAAGAGTGACAGAGTTTATTTCTGTGAAAATTTAGTACTACAATGCTTTTAAAACAATAAAGCAATAATAATTAAAACTATAAAAATGAAAGAAAAAGTAGTATCAACAAACATTTCAAAGATAAAGTATGTAAATACCAAAAAGCAACATACCCACTGAAAATTTTAGTCGAAGATACTATTTTGGAAAAAAAGAATTTAAAAGCCACAGCAAATTAAATGATTTATAGTTAATGTTTATTTGTGCCATGCTTTAAAGTCAATGTAATAATTTAGCTCACTTTCAATGAAAAATGTTACAGTAAAACTAAACTAATTACTAAATATGAATTCAAGTAGCTTTTTCTTACAAACATGAAAAGTTTTATTTTTAAAAAAATGGATTTGTTTTAAGACAGTGATTGTCAACCAGTGTGCCGTAATGTGCTCCTTTTTTTAAATGAGGATTAACTTTTTCTGTTCTGTCTAATGACTGTTTAACTGATGGTTTAAAAGTAAACGTGGGCATAACATTTTGTTTTGAATAAGGAGACTAAGCAGTAGAACATCAGCCAAAGGCTTTGAAAGTCAAGCAAAGAATAAAAAGTTCTTGAGTTTGATTAAAAGGTCTTCTAATCCTTAAATGTTTTTATACAAAATTATTTCACTTTGGTTTTCATATAATTAAAATAACCTAAAAGTGATATATCTCAAAAATTACCCAGCAAAATAACATATTAAAATATACAGGGTGGGGCATAAATTTGGAAGCAATTTTTTAAACTAAATTATTTTGTTACTATAGAATAGTTCTTAAGTAGGAAATACGTTTTATTGTAGCTAAGACATCACTCTATCACAATATCAAATAATTTTTTGCTAAATTTTAAATTAAAAAATGTCAGACAAGAGAGAAGCTATAGTTGCATTACACCGTGCCGGAAAGTCAGATTCCGCTATTGCAAAGACACTTTCAATTGTGAGATCCACTGTCTGGAAGACATTGACACGTTTCAATGAAAGAGGGGATTTATCTGATCGTCCAAAAAGTGGTAGACCATGCACCTAAATGAAGTGGTAAACCACACACCGGTCTAAATCAATGATTAAGTGTATTCAAGAGAGGATTAGGAGAAACCCAAAGAGATCCATGTGACAAATGGCAAAGTCTATTGACATGAGTCCCAGAACCATGAGATGACTCATCCACTGAAAATGTCCTTTTTCACCCTCCAAAAGAGACAAACTCTGTCAGCAGCTATAAAGCAAAAAAGATTGGAGAGAAGCAAAGTTCTTCTGAAGGAATTCAGGTCTGGCATGGCTGGTGCGATTGTTTGGTCAGATGAGAAGATCTTCACAGTTAAATCCATTCATAATCGAAGAAATGACAGAATCATTGAAAGAAATGTCAAAGAAATTCCTTATAACCAAAAAACTGTGTGTGTACTAGATAATGAAATCAGCCTGTGTCATGGTCTGGGCCACTGTTTCAAAAACCTGGAGGTCTCTCCTCATTTTTTATTGATCAAAGCGCAAAAATTAATGCTAAATAGTATGTTGAATACATCTTGGAGTCAATGTTGAAATCTGCTAAGGATTACTTTGACAATGACACTTTGTGGACATTCTAACAGGACATCACACACAGCAAATGTTGCACAGAACTGGTGCAGAGAGCCTATTCCCAGGTTTTGGTCTAAAAAAATGTGGCCTATCTGCTCCCTGAATATGAATCCCATGGACTTTTTGGTGTGGTCCATCCTCAAAGCCATGGCCTGTGGAAAAATTCACCACAGTGTGGACAATTTAAAACAGTCTCTACTGCAAGCATGGTAAGAAATTCCACAAGAACTGCTGTGTGCCTCCCCGCAGGATGTTTGCTGGAGATTGCAGGCGGTAATCAAAAGCATGGGGGTCATTTCCAATAAAATTATTTTGTTTGCTTTGTATAGACTTTCATGTATTTGTACATATCTGTAAATTGTTAGATATATTTTTCGTTACATTATAATATCGATTTTAATTTGCTTCCATATTTATGCCCCACCCTATATTAATACACAGTACATACTAGAAAAATACTAAAAATTGTTATTGCTTTGTAATAACTGTTCTTGCACCATTTCTCAGGCAACAATTTTTGTTATACTGCTCTGCCATCTTGTACAATTAAAAGCTTTTTTTTTAAATTGATAGTTTTTTTTTACCATACTTCTTATACATTTTCTAGTCTACTCTCTGCCTTCTAAGACTGTGTACATTCATACTCAGCTATCTTTTCAAAAGTCATCAATTTCCTTTTACTACTCGATTAGCTACACTCAATTTTTGTTTCATTCATATTGTTTTTATCCATTAATTTTATGCCACACCTTACTCTTTTATTTTGTTTCAAAATTAACACTAATTTCTTTCAAACACCATGCTTTTTTCCTTATGATACAGATACTTCAAATTTAACACATTCTATAAATATTGATAAAACAAGTCTCACTATTAATACATTGCTGTCCATTATTGTTATTCAATCTATATTTCAAATAACAAAAACTCATTACTTTAACACTTTATGGCACATTTTTTCCACTGTCCTTGCCATTTCATTGTTTTTTCTTGTATAAGATACATAAAAAGCTCTGATACCACATATATTTTTTATTTTGTATATAGAGAAAATTTTTTATATAACCAAAAACTATACAATCAGGATGCATTACACAAGTAATTCTAGATTGAAAAAAATCCATTAAATATATGAGTAAAAAAAACAAAAAAATGATTTTTTTACAAAAGCATGCAACATACTCTTTATCAAATCCATCATCATGGTGGAGAATCTTCATCTGCTTCACAATTGTACTTTTTCCTGATTCACCAGCACCTTAAATAAAAGATTAAATACTGATTAAAAAATTTGCAATAAATAAAAATTTTTAAATTGGTAAAAAATAAAACCAAGTCCTATTAAACATTTAATCTAAACACAGATAATTCTATAAAATACTTTTAAAAAGTACAAAATATGTCAAATGCAAAACAAGCAAAAGTAATAACACAATCATATACTGGTGTTCAAGAATTGATTTTAATCTATAAACACTTGTGGTGAAAACATTTTAGAATATCTTGTAAAAACTGAATTTTTTCTACCATAAATTTTAGACTACACAATTTAACCATTTAAAAAGTCTGGTAAGGACTATTCCTGTTTTAATTTTATATTATACTAAATACTTTGTAATATGAACTTAACCAAGCCCATCCTGGCCTAAACCTATTGCAATTTAGCTTAAAAATATTCTTAACAACACCACATCTAATATAAAATTTATATTCTTAACATTAATCAAAAGGGAACCAAACCTGAGTGCAGCACTTCTGTTGCAAGCACTTTAACACATAAGGCCAAAAAAATGCTGGCAAAGTGCAGTAAACAATATAAATATTTAAAAAAAGTTATTATTGGACTTTAGGTTAAAAAATCTAAAACCTAGTTTAGCCTTTAGCTACTACAAACAAAATGATAAAAAAAATACTTTTATAAAACATAGTATTTTTTTTTTAATATCTGGACGTGTACAAAAAGGACACAGTAATTTAACTTACCAAGAAGTAAAAGTCGATATGTACTTTCATATACTTTTCTCTTTATTTCTATTTCTCTTGTAATCTCTCGATCAACTCTTTCTGCAGGTGTGGTTGAAGAAATGCAAAAGCATTCCATTTTCATAATAAAAAAATTAATACTTTTTTGGGCCCTTCATTTAACATTTACTCTTTAAATCACCTAAAAAATTTAAGTATTAAAGTATTAGATGCAGTAATTTTCAATTAATTGAATTAAAGCCACTACCATTTTATGTATTATCATCATTATACTAACTAGGAACAGGAGTTCTAAACAAGTTTTAAAATTCTTCTTGGGGCTTGAAAAAATTTGTAAGGGGTAACAATCACTTTATTAAGAAATAGTTTGTGTCTAATGATCATATAATTTTTCTATTTTTAAAATGTTTGATTTTCACTCTATATACAGTAGACTCTGGTTATTATGACCACATTGGGATCAGACAATTTCAGTCATAATATTCAAGGTCAAAATAACTAAAACTATAGTACACTACTGAATAAGTGCACCAGGATTGCCACAGTTACACACAAAATAACTACAAAATATGGAATCCATTATTTACTGTAGTTAATCAACACTACCAAGTAACATTAGATTAAACGTCAGTAGAGTTAGAGTCTTAGGCAATATGAATTCAAGTGTCACAATTGAGTGGCACAATTGAAAACTTTTTAAATGCAGGTTTGGTTACTTTAAAAGAAGGGTCAGGAACCTATGACTTGCAACCCAGATGTGGCTCTTTTAATAATGGCATCTGGCTGATTTGTTGACAAGCATAAACTAGCACACATAAAAAAATTTGCACACACAAGATTTTAAAAGTGAAGACCTTTTTTAAGAGATCACTATGTTTTTGAGACAAAAATCAAGAAATCAGAATCAATAGTCAATAATATAAGTTTTACTTTGCAAAAAACTACCACAGTTTGCTCACTAACGAATTTCTGCCCACACACACACACACACACAGCTAAAAACTAGAAAAACATTGTATGGCTTTCACAAAAATGCATTTAAAAATATGTTGCTTATATGGCTCTCCTACCCAAAAAAGTTCCCAACCCCTGGTTTAGAACAAAAAAACAATTGGATATGAAGACAACTGTTTGTTGATACATTTGAGATGTTCTAAAACGAGAGCTTGGTTGACTTAATGCAACAGCAAATAATTGGATTATGATGTGAACTGTCTCCTTGAATAATCAAGAATTCAAGTGCAGCACAATTAAAATGAAAAGGTACTGAAAAAAGCTTGAAAGAGATGAAAAATTTGGTCACAATATCTAAAGACTGATCATAATAAGCAGAGAATTTTATATGGCAAAATTCAGGACCATGCAAAAATGGTTATTGATTAGCAAATAAAACAACCCACTGCTACACTATACATTTATTTAGCTGCAAATAATCTTAAATTATACCCTGTAAAAATTTTTTTATTATTTTAATTTTAATTCAGATCTTGAAAATAGTTTTTTTAAATGCATTTTTTTAATGCATCATCCAATTAAGTCTATTTAATCAAAAATTTTAATGCATTTTTAATGCAGATTTTATTTTTTATTTTCAAACAAGAGTGCAAACTATGTAAAAAACTTCGACTTGGGCAATAAAACTTGTTTATTGATTAATATTACAGCTGTAGTTCTCTTTTACATTTTTTCACTGACAACCAATCACTTTGTCTAAACTATATTTTTATTTCTTTATATTATTTGTCTTTCAGATTTTTAACTTTCCTCTGATGAGCTTAGGCAGGCAAAACAGTCTTTTGGAGCAAATAAAACTAATATAAAAATAAATCTTGTGGTTTAAAATTTAATAAATTATAGCCTCTCTGACTGAGGTTATTAAGCACTTTTCTGAAAAACACAGACCGAAAAATTTTGAAAAAACTTTTTATATGTATATTTAATTTTTTAGTTTATAATAAATCATACATTTTATTAATAACTTTTGCTTCTCTACCTGTAATAGTAAAACTTAAGTCAATATTCAAACAACATCTTCAAAAACATTAAACCAGTAGTTTCCCACCAGAGATGAATTTCATTAGTTCAGAGAAAGATTTTACACTTACAGAAATTTTTATACAACAGCACTTTTAAACTGGAGACCTTGATTTGACATTTAAAAAATTGTTTTTTTCCAGAAAGTCAGTGAAGATAAAAAAAAAAAGGATTTTTTCTTAACATTTATTGTAAAACTCACACTCAAATTTTAATCAACTTTTATTTTGTCTTCACTTGATTTTCTGGAAAGAATAATTATTTAAAGCTTCTGTAGTTTAAAAACTTGATAGCTCCACTTGAAAGGTTTTAGAAAAGAAAAGTTTCAAAAAGTTTAAAAATGAGTTAAGGGGAAATGTATCAAAAAAAGTCAGTAACTACTGCATTAAATTGTTCACTGTAACAAGTGTCAAAAACTTATCATCATTACCAATAAAATACACCCAATGTTAAAAAGCACAAGAGTTAATTTGAAGAGTGATCGTTACTGTGACAAAATTATGTAAACAAAGAACCAAGACAAGAGCAATCAATAAAGAAACAACAATTTCCAATGAATGCCATACTATCAAACAATAAAAATAAGCCATAAAACAATCTAATTATAAAATACAAGTAATTTTAGAATTACAGTATTAAAACCAAACAAATTAATTAAGTAGAATTGTAATTTTTTAACAAAGAATCAAACTGAAATATTCAATCACATCAAATACAAGATGCATTTGAAAAGCATTGGGATGGTATGCTTGGCACAAGCAACATCTACAATGGTAATAAAAGCTTTGTTTTTTAAGATGGCACAATGTCTTGTGGTTGTAAAAATGGCATTTCAGCATTCTGTGACAACCATATGCTTTTTCACAGGCTTTTCATTAAAGGTACTGTGGTTCATTATGGGATAATTCAACAAATTAACATTTTTTTTTCTTTGGTTTAATAAATGATGAGCTTTGAACAACGAATCAACTTAAAAGTTTCTCATTCTACTTCGAAAAACTCCAACTGAAACATCTAAGGTGCTACAAGAAGTCTATGGAAATGTCACAATATCAAGAACTTGGATTTTTAAGTGGCACAAGAGGTTCAAAGAGGGAAGAGAGGATGTGGAAGATGACCCAAGGAGCAGAAGGTCAACAACAAGCAAAATGAACAAAAATGTTGAGCGTCAGAAAAAAACTGCACAGTGACTGTTGCTTTACTGTTAGAATGATAGCAGATGAGTTGAGCATGAATAATGAGAGGGAGTGGAGGACCATCATGGAAGACCTGGGGATGAGAAAGATCTGTGCAAAAATGGTACCAAGGTTGCTAAATGATGGGCGAAAGGAACATTGTATGCAAGTGTGTCAAGATGTCCTGAAATGACTTGAAATGACTTGAAGTAGAGTTGTTACCAGTGACAAGTTATGGACCTTCAAGGACAATCCACTCACCAAACAGCAGAGCCTTGAATGTAAGAGTGCGTTATCATCAAGACCCAAAAAAGCAAGGCTGCTCAAGTCAAAAATTAAAATAATGCTGATCGTTTTTTCATGTTTATAAAATTGTTCAGCTAGAATTCTTGCTACAGTCCCAAACCATTAATTAGAATGTTTACAAAGACATCTTGCAATGTTTCATGTGTTCAGTATGAAAGAAAGGAAGAGAATTACAAGAGACAAATTCATGGTTGCTTCATCATGACAATGCTCCTACTCACAATGCCTTGAGCATATGGCAATTTCTTGCAGAAAATAACATTACTATGCTAGAGCAACCAACCTACCCACCAGATCTGGCCCTCTGTGATTTTTTCCTGTTTCCTAAGCTCAAGGGAGTAATTCAAGGAACTAGTTTTTAAGATTTGATAGCCATTACAACAGCCATAAGGAAGGAACTCCAAGCAATTCCCAGTGGAATCTTTACAGGAGTGCTTAGAAGCATGGCAGCAAAGAATGAAAAAGTGCATCTGGGATCAAAGAGATTACTGCAAAGGAGACAAGTTGTAATTTTTATGTGGCATTTAAAATAAAATAAATATTTGTAGAGTCTTGTTACTTTTCAAACACCCTTGTAAGTTTCTATAAACCAGAGGAAAAGAATTACCTTTGTTTCTGTTTATTACATTGGATTATAATTTATGAACCAACTTCCTACAAAATTTTTTCTATTATGATTAGTTTTAACCTTTAATTATGTTTTTCTAAACTATTATGTGATCCATAGTTACCAAATGTTTGCAAAGAGCTGATTGGTTTGGCTTTAGGTGTTTAATGCATTGTTTTTGTCATGGTAGCAATGTAACTTATGAACTTTTTGATATGAGGTGTATCTCTACAAATAGTGATGAAAACCTTTTAAGTTGTTGCTTCCAAGTTTAATATCTCTGAAGAAGTATTTGAGTGCTGACTAACAAAAGGTCAGTTTAAATAAAAATACCTTGCTGAATTTTTGGTTTGATATTATCACCAATAGAGCATTCAAAGTTATTAACAAGATTGATGCCTGAAGAGCAATATCATTACATTTTTAATTATACATTTGTTGACTATGCATCTAATCAAATCAAAAAGCATGCTTAAAAATATAAAAAACTACAATTTTTTAGTAACATTTGCTAATGTACACATTACTTCATAGCTTACAAGAACACTTAAAAAATTCTGCCAAAAAATTGCAGGACAAAGTTAATGTTGGTATGCAGAATTAATATGCAATCCTTAAATAAGTTGTTTTAAAAATGGGCACAAGCACTTCTTGCAAGCATTTGTGACCATGAAGAGGGTGCTACTTTCAAACTGGGTGAAAAAGAGGGTTCTAAAACTAATCAAGGCAGTTATAAAAACAGTGTCACAATAATTTGCACTGTTTATTTACTCTAGTTCTTAGGCTTTTATTTGACTTAATTTGCTTGTCTGTTTGCCTGTTGCATAGTGTGGAAAATTACCAATTAATAATCATAGAATTTCTTCCATTTTCTACTTAAATTGATCTGTTTTACATCTTGTGATTTTTTCTACTGTCTCATTTATTGGTATTGTGACATCATAATCTTGTGTTTCTCTTGATGGCTCCAGATACCAAAGAAAAATTACAAATAGTGGGAATTTACTGTAATGGAGAGCAATCTTAGAAATTAGTTTGAGAGTCAGTGCATAAGTATTATTGAATATATAATGCATTTGTTGTTGAAGTGGAAGTGTTTTTAGCATTAAATTTATTAAGGCTAGATTTCTGAAAAGATACTCTTTGAGTTTTATAGGACTCTGAAAGTAACTTGCGAATAATCAAATGGTATTTACCATCATATTTTGGCCATCAGTTGTCTGAATATTGAAGGTCAAATAATCATTTTGCAACAAACAGGCTGATGAAACAAATGGTTAGAGTACACAAATATAATAACAAATGCAAAAATAAGTTGAAATGAAAACGGATTTATTACAGTATAAGTTACCTCTATAATAATATGGATTTCTATAATAAAAAATAAACCTATTTTTTAATATTTAGTCCAATTGCTCTTATTTTTGAAGACCATTTGCAAGCGTTTGGGCATAGAGTTACTTAAATTTCTAAAATATTCCATTCTCATCTTCTAGGACGCCACTTTTTCAGCTCTTCTTGCAGGGTGTCCAGATTAAGTGTTTTCTTTTCAGACAGAGGGTTTTTTTATTTTGTGCCAACAATTTTCAATAGGATTCAGGCTGTTCCCAGGCCATTCGAGAATATTTATTTGCTTTTGTTCACACTATCTTATTACTTTTTGAGCTTTGTGACAAGAAGCACTATAGTGCATAAACATAGTAGAGGTCAGTATAGGATAAGATTCTTTGGTAGTATTTGGAAGCCCTTTTGTTAAAGCCAAGAGCATCATTATGATTGTGTTCCCTCTTCACTTGGCTCACATATGACTTTTATTGGCACACTTTCCTGCTTCGATGCAAGAATATGAGTTTTCTCTTCATCACTAGAGTACTTTACAAGCATGATGAGTAAAAACTACCAATATATTCTCAATCATCACAAAAAACTTTTAATTTGATTCTCTTACAACAAATGTCTATTGAATGGCCCATTGTCTAGTTAAAGCAATAAACCATCCAAACTTTTTGAGGATTTTCAACATATTTAGGTAAAGTAAGCAATAATGCAACATTTTTTCAATCACTTTTGGACAATTTTAATAATGAGAAATTGTTAATATTAAAATGTTTTAATCTCATTCCAGAAAAGTGATGACAAACTACTTGTGTTCTTTGATTTGTCTTTGCCAATTGTGAGGAAAGACAAGCCTTAAATTATAAAAACTTATTTTACTATCAGTAAAAGAAGTTTTGGACCAAGCCTGCCAAAATGATTACAATGATAATATTTGAAAACATTTTTATCAGTTTTTTCTAAATGGTTACAATGGTTATAACTGATGCATTTTTGACAAATTTTTAATATCTCAGCGTATTGTTATTAAATTTTGATTTAAATTCTAAAGTAAATTAGCTTAATTTGAATCCAGAAAAAGAAACACTTGGTAACATAGAGAAACTGTATAACCTACAAAAACAATGATAAGTTTTCATGCATTATTAAATAAATTATGGTAAATTCTTTCTTGGATTCAAATGTGAACAAAGAAAAACAAAAAACTATATGAACAAAAAATGCAAAGAAAATAGCAGCAAATTTAATTAATAAAAATTTTTTCATGGCTAAGCCTAAAAGTAAATACACTACTAACAAAGGATTTTGTAAATTATGCAGTGTTGAAATATCTGGTGGCTTTACACAATTGAAAAGACACAAAAACTCATAAAAACATTAAAGACTTAAAAATAATAAAAACTACTGCAAAGGTAACTGATTTTGAGTTTACCCTAGTCTCTCAAAAACCACAAGATAGCAGCTGCTAAACTTAAACCATGTGGATTTATTGGTAAACGGAATTTTTATTTTGCTCTAGTCTATTAGATCATTCCTTATTTGATTAGACAGGTTTTATTGCCAATGTATGCTGAAACAATTTGTTTTGGTTGTCAGATATTGATATAAAAAATATAAAAAACTTAAAAGATAAATTATTGACCATATTTGAATCACAGATGCAAGCATTGTCAGTATTTATAATGCTATAATACAATATTTAAAAAACATGCAAGTCCTTTTTAAAATTCTAATTAATTTGGCATGTGATAATGCCAGTGTTATAATGGGAAACAATGGTGGGGTTCAGAACTACTAAAAGAAAAAAAAAACTTATTTGTCTGTTCAATTCTGTGTGTGCCACTCAATACAATTGTGTGCTTCTAAAGTTTGCCTTGCATTACCTGGTAAACTGAAAAAGCTAGTTAGAAATATATTATTTAAAAGCAATAGCCCAAAGTAATTATCAAAATTTTAAAAAATTTTAAAATTTAGATTCTTCATCTTAGCTTTACTAGATGGTTATCTTTGGAAAATGTAGTTAAATGAACATTGAAATAATGGCCAGCACTTTTGTTATTTTTACCACAGCCAGTTTTGAAGATGAGATTCCATTGACTATTTTGGAAAGATGTTGGAATTGTGTAAGTCCCCTTTTTTTGCAGCTGGTTGCACCATTGCTTACTAACAAAAAATTTCCAATTCTTAAGCTTGAAACAACTTGATACCAGTGACGAGGTGTATCTAATGTTAATATAAACATGTAGAGAAAACATCTTCAAGAATTACACAAAGACATGGAAGTTGAATGATAGAATATATTTTAATTGGAGATTCCTGACTGGACATTTAACATTAGAATGACCAAGTGCATCAATTGACGCATCTAAATTTTTATATGCTGATAAATCGCGCTTTCTGAAGTATTATCGCTTGATACTTTTTATTCTCTTATATTGGTAGATACCCTCAGAGTGGCGTCAATTGACACACTTGGTCATTCTAGTATTAATTAATTGAATTCTTGAGGATAAACTTATAACTTAAATCAAAATTTAATGTCTTGTATCAATCATTCTGACTTGAAAACCAAATCAGAGTGACATCCTCTCACAAGTGGAATTGGATCAATTTTTTTCATTTTATTGCTTTTCTTAGCTCATATTTGGCAGAGGATGCATTCAGTGCTGTAATTGTAATTCTGGTAACAGAAAAACCATTTTGACATAATCAGATAAGCAGACTTAATGAGACTGGATATGAAGAGGTTAATTACAAAGCAAGAAGTTCATTTGCTTTATTAAAGAAATAAATACATTGTGGTGAATAATGATTTTTTTTACTTTTTTGTCAAAGTCAAAAACAATTTGTTTACAATTAAAAATTATTTGTACTGATTACAGATTGTCATGACTTCTTTTACAACCAATTGCTTGCTATATTCAAATTCTGTACAACAAATTGCTGTAAGGGTAAAACTTTTGTTTTTACAAAGTTTCTTAATTGTTCAGATCATGTGCCTCTTTTGCAAGAACCCTAACAACTACAGGTAAATGTACAGACAACAGACAGTGTTATACTCAGCTGTCCGAACTACAAAAACAAGACTGGCTTTCTTCTTAGGCTCAAAAGAATCATTGGTAGCAACTTGATCCACAGCTCTGCCGTGATTTGCAAAAACATAATAAGTGGCGTTTTTAAAAATTTTCTAGAAAATCAATGTTTTTGATTTTGAGTTCATACATCTATGCAGCAAGACCATGGCTCTTACTAGGCACTAACTCAGAAAGTAACAAACTTTTTAACTTAGAATGAGTTAAACCTTCCCAAACACAC
Organism: Diplosoma virens; assembly: GCA_963680785.1. Lineage (NCBI taxonomy): Eukaryota > Metazoa > Chordata > Ascidiacea > Aplousobranchia > Didemnidae > Diplosoma > Diplosoma virens. Next base: position 23,885,893 of record OY796886.1, read on the forward strand.
ATAACTCAGTTTTTTTAAAAATGGTACTTACTAGGTTTTCAAAGCCACAGGAGAGCTAAGGATATTCTAAGTACACTTTTAAATATTTTAAAATTCAACTAGTATGATAGAAATATTTATTGAAGTTAATTAAAATGGAGCAGAAAAATAATGTTTATTAATTATATTTTTCATAGCAATTCACATGTTGCAGCATCACTGCACAAAAACTTTTATAGACTTTAAATTTAAATTAATTTGTGTATTTTTTAAGATTAAAGAGCATTAGTCAGACAAGTCAGACAATCATCCAAATTATGGCAAAAAAATTAAACATTGATTTAAAAGAAAATGACATTTCAACCTCCCATCGTCTTCCAAAATCTTCGTCAAATAATCCTCCAATTATAATTGCCAGATTTACAAACAGAGACATAAGGAATTTAATATTTCAAAAAAGAAAAAATTTAATTGGAGTACGAGACTATGGCATTGATGGCATAACAAACCTATTCATCAATGAAAATTTAACTCCAAGAAGAAAAAAAGCTGTTCTCCTTAGCACATAAAAAAAATTAGCTCAAAATATCAATTTCTTTGGACATACAATGGTGATATATTTATCAGAAAACACCACTAGTGAAAGAATCAAAATCACCTGCAAATCTGATATCGATCAACTTCTGTAAGTCACTAATTTCTTAATGTAATATAAACATGTGTTTAGTTGTTTTTTTTCTTTTTAAATGTTCAACATACATGAATCTGTATGCAAACCAAATTTGAATATCTCTGAATTTTCTAAATTACTCTGTGAAACAAGTTACACAAAACATAATATTTTTCTTCATATGAATGTAAGGAGTCTTAATAAAAACATAAATAAAATTGATGAACTAAATAGGTTGTTACCCTGCTCTCCAGAAGTGATGGTAATTAGTGAAACAAAACTTTAAAATATAAACTATAATATTACATCTATTGAAAATTATCATTTTCATTCATCAAATTCTCCAACAAACAGTGGAGGTATTGGCATATATTTAAAAACACCATTAAAAACCATTAAATAATTATAAAATTTGTCCTGACTTATGCTTGAATGAAGACTTAGTTGAAAATATTTGGGTTGAAATTAAATCTAATAATTGTATATGTTGTGGGGGGGATTTACTTCCATCCTCATTCATCAATATCTAACTTTCAACTTAAATTAGAATGTGTCATAGAAAAAATAAATTTAGAAGGATTAACTATTTTATACTGGGTGATTTTAACATAAATTTATTAAGTGATGCTTCCTCAATCATTCAATATAAAGAATCTCTTGAATCATTTAAGTGTAATTGATCTTATAAATTGTCCTACAAGGTACATTAACATGCAAACTACATCATTATTAGATCATATATACTGTAATAATTTTGCAAGTAATACTGTTTCTGGCTCAATATCTTATGATATAAGTGATTATAATCCAGTTTTTGTGATGATACCCAAAAATAAGGTTTCACCAGCAAGTAGACCACCATGTGAAATATTGAAATGAGATTTTTCAAATTTTTCTGAAGTTGATTTTTTAGATTCTTTAACAAAAGGCTTAGACAAAAGCAACCTAGGTAATAACTTTTCAGACCCAGAAGCAGAATTTTCAGAATTTTTGAATATATTTCTAAAATGTCTCGAGACTCATGCTCCAAAACAAAAACTTTCTAAAAAAAAAATCAAATTTTATTTTAAACCTTGGCTGACAAAAAGTATTCAAAAAAGTATAAAAGAGAAAAATAGACTTTATCAAATTTTTTGTAAACATTCACATACATATATTCATTACAAAAAATACAAACAATACAATAACATACTAACACATGTATAACAACAATCAAAACAAAATTATTTTCAGTACCAGTTGGAACTTAACAAAAACAATAGCAAAAATACAAAAACATAATGCGAAACAAAAACTAAGTGTCCAGAATCTAATAAAGACTTATTTTCACCTAAAGACATATCTTCATGTCTAAACAACTATTTTACATCAATAGCAGCAAAATTGGCAAATTCTCTTCCAAAAACAAGTCTTTCAAAACCATTAAATACTGTTTCCACTTGCTCTTCATTATTTATTAAACCAGTAATTGATGAAGATATCATAAGAGAAATTAATTTATTAGACAACAGTAAATGCGATGATACATATGATATACCTGTAAAAATTCTTAAATTAAGTAAAAACGTAATAGCACCTACATTATTTTATTTAATTAACAATTGTATTAATAAAGGTGTTTTCCTAAGTGCATTAAAAATTGCCAAAGTACAGTGGAACCTTGCCATTCATACGCCTCTCTATTCGTACAACTCGCTATTCGTCCAACATGTTCACACAACTTTTGACTCGTCATTCATACGCTGCTCTGCGATTCAGACCCATACCGTGATTTACAGAGCAAAAGAAGATAAATTACAGCAACGTTCTAAAACGTTTGTACTAGTGATGTCAACTGCGCAGTGCAGCATAATAACCTTTTTTGTAGGATCTTGCTGCATACCGCACCACGTGCAAATTATAAAAAGTTTACATTTAAATTTTAAGCAAATCTTATTTTGCATAATGCTATTGCTTAGGTTGCCGATTTAGTTGTTCCCCTTCATTAATCCAATCACAGAAAGCAAAGTGTCAGGAGCATAATCAACTGAATAGCCTCTTTCCATAGTACCAGTAATTTATTATGTAAATAGCACGTAAAGTGGCCAAAAAGAAAAAAGAAATACAAAATCATACAGAATCTGTATGAGAGAAACTAAAGTAAATAGAGAGAGATGAACTGCTCTTAAACTTAAAGAAAGCAATGGAATCTAATTGTATAGCAGAGAAAGGCTTGTAAAAAAAAATTATTAGGGATTACATGGTAATTATCTGTTGGTCTAGAACAGATTAATGCAATTTACATTGTTTTTTTATGGAAAAAATTGATTTGCCATTCGTACAACTCGCAATTCAAACAGACTTCTGGAAGGGATTGTGTATGAATGGCAAGGTTCCACTGTATTACCAATTTATAAAGAGGGTGATATAGACATTGCTTCAAATTATAGGCCAATTTCCATTATCCCACTTTTCAAAAATTTTTGAAAAAATTCTTAAACATAATTTAACTGATTTTATTAATAAGTACAAAATCATATCAGAAAATCAATATGGTTTTCAGGAAAACAAAAGCACTAGTGATGCACTTATTGAACTAAAAAATTACTTGTGTTATCAGCAGGCAAACAATAAAATTACTTGGAAATTTTTCTTGATTTGAAAAAAGCTTTTGATACAGTAGACCACACTGTTTTAAAACAAAAATTAATTGCAATGGGTATTAGAGGGCTACCTTTTGATTTAATTTCTTTATATCTAACAAACAGATATCAATTTACATGTATAAATTCAAGTAAATCAGATAAAAATTTAATAAATCATGGTGTCCCACAAGGTAGTGTCCTTGGCCCTATTTTATTTCTCCTATACATAAATGATCTTCCAAATGTTTCAAGCTTAAAAACTCTTCTTTTTGCTGATGATACAGAACTTTTTGCCTCTGGTAATAACTCATCTTCAGTAGAAAAAGTGGTCAATGAAGAACTTAAAAAAATTGAAAATTGGTTGCTTAAAAACAAGCTTACTTTCAACACCCAAAAATCAAGCACTACGGTATAATGTTTGGAGAAAAGAAAACTAAAAATAACATGATAAACATTCATATAAATAACAGTCAAATTTGTAACTACCCGAATATCTCAATCTGGGAGAATGCTGTATCATTAAAAAAAATACCTTTCCTTTAATAATCTAAAGCTTGTATACCATGCACTTATAAAAAGCAGATTGCAATATGGCATAGCTCTGTGGGGAAATGCAAATCAATCAGCACTAAAAAACCTTAATAAAATGCATAATAGAGCTATATGATACATTACTATGCAACCATATAGAACAAGATTATATAAATTGTATGCATTTTCTAAATTATTAAAGGTAAATGAATTGTACCAATATTTTGCAATGAAATTCATGTTTTGATTGTACAATGACAGAGAGTTTAAAGATAAAATCCCTTTAGTAAATGAAACTCATGCTTATAACACATGGCAATCAAGTAATAACAACATCTTTATTTCACATTTTTTGGCTTGTAAATCTTCTAATAGTCTTATAGTAAATTGTATGAAAATGTGGAACAAGCTGCCAATTAATATAAAAACTGAACAAAGAATTAAACCATTTAATAGATTATTGTGCAAATACCTGCTAGATACCTATGAAATTTAATCAACATCCCAAATTTTACCCATATACATTATAAATTCTTAGTATTAATACAAAATGAACTACATGCAGATATACTGTAAAATTAATTTAACGTTCTAAGGTTTTACTTAAAGAAATATTATGTTTTGTATTGCTCTTTGTGCACCTCTTTAATCCTTAATTGCCTGCTGAAATCTATTGTTTTTTGTTTTATGCTAACTGCCTTATTTCAATAGATTTTATGTTGAGACCTATTCTGTTGTTTGATTTAATCTTATTGGCCTTTGTTTTGTTTTGTTTTTGTACTTTTCTTTGTTTTTTTTTTTATGCTCCTTTTGTATCTACTCTGAAATCTGTTATGTTGTTTGTTTTATGCTACTACCTTTATTTTTAATTTAATTTATGATAAGATCTATTTCTGTTGTTTAATTTAATCATATAAGCTTTTGTTTTTTTTTGTCCTTTTATTGCCTTTCATCATTATGCTGTAGTTTTTTTACATTATTTGCCTTTATTTCAAATTGAATTACGCCCAGTTATTTTCTGTTGTTTAATTTTATCTACATGTATGCAGCCTTTGTTTTTGTTGTTGTTGCTGTAAGGAGATTTTTAATTTATGTAAAATGTCTTATGCTGATCTTTTTCTAAGTTAATAATCAATTTTACATACCAAAAACTTAATTTATTAAATTGCTTGTAATGAAACTTTTAAATAAGCTGGGGATAGTGATTAAATGACTTTTGTCCCTTCCTACCCCTGTATCACATCTTAATTGTGCTCTTTGATTTGATATATATGGCTTATTATCAGTTTGTTTAATTTCAAAATCTAAAATCATTGTTTTTTTGTGTTTTAAGCAGTAATTTATTGAAAAGGTTTGATGCAAATAAACAGATCTCTCAAGAGTGCAGGGCCAGAAGTATTTGGTAAAAATGACGGGACACTAAGAATAGTGACATGCAGCAGCAAGCTAATTTGAGTGCAGTGAGATCAAAGCACTAATCAAATAGTCAAAACATTAAACAATTGTAATGTCTGCAGATCCATATCAAAAGGTAACTTTTGTTTAAGTTCCATATTTAGTTCATTACATGCAAACAAGAAACAGTATCATATCATAGTCAGTGTCATGTGAAAAGTGATCTTTTGCAGTTTGCATTCTGTTAATTTAATTCAAATTTTTTCCATTGCTTGCACTATTTATTTGAAACAATGGATATATTTATTAGATTAAACAAAATGGGTCAAAAATGTCTTCAAAAATAATATAAATGTTTTTAATGCATTTTGTTTGATCCAATAAATTTATTCATTATTTCAAAACAACAGTGCTAGCAACAAAAAAAATTTTACTTTTAATCAATAAAATTTAACTTGTAACACTATCACAGCAAAAGTTTATCTATTGTAGGACATTCTTTTGCCAACTTTTAATTGCTTTGTTATAACTATGCTTTTTGAATTTGTTTTCAGAAATTAGGTGACTTTGCGAAAAATAAATCCTTTATATAATATATATATTCATATGTAATCTGTTCAACTCTTACCCTTGTCAGTTTGTTGGTGTTGCGTTACAGCAGAAGTTAACAATCTCTGGCATGTGTCCCACAAGTGGCACAGAGGTGATTTTCCATGCCATGCAAGGGAAGTTGACACAGTTGTGATAGTTTAACATTTTAAATTTTGTCAACACTGTATTGGTGACAATTATTCCAACCAAGTTGCCCATTACTCTATTTGTAAAATGATAGCTCCTCAAAGACTGGACTTGGCTGAATCATTTATCTCTTTTTCAATTGCTGCATTCACTCATGTAGAAAGTGTTTTTGTAGTTAGAACAGATGATTAGACACCAGCTATGGTTGGCCAATACTATGGGTTGTTAATCATGTTCAGAAAAAGATTTTGCATACTGTAATGAAGTTCCAATGCATTTTCATCAAGAAAAATTTTTATGAAGATTTCAAAATTAACTCTGAATGACATTATGTCAAGTGTAACAAAAATACTAAATTTTCTTGTGGCACCCTTTGCTACAATGCACAGATATATGCAGAGAACACACCATGATGTGCCTTTATACTGCACAGCCAGGTGGTAATTTGTAGTAAAGTTTTGTCAAGTGCCTATTATCTGAGATATGAATTTTTATGAGACAAAGACAAGGTCTACTATGAAGTGGAGAATTAAAAGTGGCTTAGTAAACAAATGTTTCTTGGTGAGATTACTGCACACCTTAATGAGCTCATTTTCATCTTTAGGGCTCAGGACAAACAGTAATAAATCTTTATGGCATGGAAAGGTTTTGTAGCCTAACTTGATATATACAAACAGAACATATAAACTGTAACTTTTTGCTACTTCAAGCACCTGAAAAGACTTGGATTTGTTACTTTCTAAATGGATGAGCATTGGCATCTTCCAGATGCAGATGACCAATTTCAAAGCACCTCTATTGTAGGTAAATAAATTCATTGATTCACAAAAATTAATGAAAATGATTAAAAACAAAAACGAGACCATCAGTTTAGAATGTTGAAAATTTTTACTCAAAAAAGTTAGCTGCCTGAAAAAGGTAGCAACAGCTGGATCCACCTATTTATGTGAACAAATATTTTCACACATGATCAGTACATGTTTTCAAATGAAATATAGTCCAATATTCAAATATAAGTCCAAACATTACAGAGTTGAACAAGGAAAAACAGCAACAAAGATCTTATTAAAATGGTACTTAAAACTGCATTTGATAGCAATAAAACAATTAATAATATTATAAGTTGATCTACAAATTTGTCTTATTTCTATCCAAAAAAAAAAAAAAAACAGTGCAAAACTGTTGCTCAGCAATAGATATCATTTGTAAACTGTTCAAAACTAGTTTAGCATACAAAGCTATTAACATTAAACAAAATATCAAAACTGGCACACTGCGTTGAAAAGGTTGCCAATAGTGATGTCAACTGTGCAGCTTAAGCTGCTGCATGCAACCACACAGTAACCTTTTTTGAAAAACCTTGCAATGTAGTGCACTGTGTGCAAATCATAAAAATTTTAAATTTAAAGTTTAAACAAATTGTATTTTGCATAATGCTATGGCTAGGGTAGGCTACTTTGTTCCTTCTCCATCAATCCAGTGACACAGAGCAAATGTCTGGTGTATAATCAATTACTAACCAAAGTAGCCTCTTTGTAAATTGTATAATACAAATGGCACATAAATATAAGAGAAACTTAAATTAATCAATAAAGAAAACAATATATATAATCTGATTGTACAGTTAAGAAAAGCTTATAAGAAATATTATTAAAAGAAAACAAGCAATGTAATTTTTAAAGATAAATTTAAATTAAGTAAAGTTTTTGCATTTTTTAAAATCAATTTGGTAAATGCATTATTTCATACCTTTAGCCAATTATCAGATACCAAAACTAAGTCTTATCATTTTTATTATCATTTATCAAGGTTTTGAAATTCCCAAAATTTAAAAGTAATCAACCAAACTCGACAAATAATGAATAAAAACTATTTCTTGTAACTTAGCCCAATAACTTTCTTTATAAATCAGCTTACTCTGTTACTTGGTGAAAAAACACAGATTAATAAATCAGACATAAAATAAGTTTTAGAAAACCCTTTGAATGCAAAATTGACTTTGCCAACCATTAATAGTTAAAACATATTTCAATAGATGAAAAATATTTTGTTGCAAATATCTTTTTAAATAAGTTTTTCACACTTTTCTGGCAGTGTCTCAATATCTTCAAACTTTTAAAAGTTACCATACATCTTTACTTTTTACATCTTTTAACTCTTAAAGCACTTTTAAAAGCTACATCAAATTACTATGTAAATAATAACTTTAGTAGAACATTAAATAGTGCTATAATATTATTCTCAGCATAGTTATGACAAAGTTTAATGCAATCTTAATATATTACAAAAAAAGTGAAAAAACTGGTAAACTCTTTTTAATTGTTTAAAAAGCCAAATTTAAATTTGGGGTCATACAAAATTTCGTTTATGGAAATATATAGCATGTGAGAAATGCTAAATAATCCACAGAACTGGAAAATAAATCAATAAACCACAGTATTGATATGTTGCATTTTGCAAAACACCTTAAAAAATGTAAACACCAAAAGAATCATTCGAGTAGATGTTTACAAACTAAAAAAAAAAAAATAATGGAACTAATTTACTTGTATCTAATTTTTAAGTGCAGCTGATTAAGCCTTAAATTAAACATGCTGATTCAATGTAGTTGAAAAAGGGTAATTGTAAGAATTTGATGTACTGTATTAGCTGTACAAATTAGCTTAGCATAATAACTATCGTTTTGGTAAGATTTTATGGTTAAATTAATTTATGCCAACATGCTCTGATTAGTTTTTGAAATTTTAAGCAAATGACTTAAAAAACAAACTGGTAATGAGAAAGATTTGTGTTTTCTTTTAAACTTGCAAGAAAACATTGGGAGGCATTATATTAAAAGCAACTATCTTGCAATTATCTTTACATGCTTTCAAAAATCCCAATATATTGTTGTTGGGTTGAGTTTTTTTGTTTTCTAGCTTTGGAGATATATGCAAGTAGGTTTTGAAGTGCTGAATCTGAAATACAAAGGGCTTATTTTGATGACTACAACAATGAGTATCGCTTGATAAAGCACCATTTATAAAGAAGGAAAAGAATCATTTATTTATATATTAATGCTTTGTGGTGCAACACATGTGGTGTAAACTTTGGGTCTCTTCAAAAAGTCACTTTAAAACGATTTTTGTTCATGAAACTAACCTGGATGCCCTTGCAGCTACTACCGCTTCCAGAGAGATCCTTTTTTTCTTTTTATTACATCCTGGTGCTTAAAGGGGAATTCCAGGTTAGTTTCACAAAAAAAATTGCTTGGGTAACTTCTTGAAAAGGCCCTAGGTAACAATTTTGTGGTGCAGTATGGTGCAATGTTTAAAAAATTTTTGTGAGCTACGGACACAAAACTTTATATCCGTGACATCAGTAGTTTTGCAAAACTTTGCTTGGCAGCCTTAGCAAGCACAGCTCTAAATTTCAGTCACATTATTAAATCAAAAACTTAAAAAATAAAAATGTTAATCAGATAACAATATCTTGGCATCTGTAAAAAGAGGCCAAGATTGTTCCTTGACAATTGCTAAAACTAACATTTTTTTACTAGTTAGAAAGATAAATAGATAAATAGATGGCATGATTCATTTGTAAACATTTTTCTTTGTTCACATGTAAATATACCTAAATAAGCTTTTTATTTATTAAGATTAAAATCCTAGTTTAAATCCTATGCAAAAATTGAGAATAAAATTGGAACATTCTACAATCCGCAAAAAAATAGGTCTAATTATTAATGATATTTACAAAAAATTTAAGAATTTGGGTCTCTAGTGAAACTAACCGAAATTTCTTTGTGGTTATTAACATTTCTTGAAAGATTCTTTTTCTTTTTGATTTTTTTTTTATTGCCTCCTAGGCCTGTAAGGGGGATTCTGGATTGATTTCACTGAAAAACAACTGTTACAGTCTCTTCTTGAGGAGACTCAAGAATTTTTTAAAATAGGCTGAAACTTTTAGCAATGCTAATAAATTTTAAAACTTTGAGCTTTCTTAAATTTTTATATATGCCAGACAATAAGTCAGCAGCATGGTCAAGTGAAGTAGTAGTAATAGTTTGTTTTTATTCACATCCAAAATAAATAATTGATAATAATTGAAGACAAAATAGAGCAAAGGTTGCAAATAGGGAGACAGCAACTAAATGATATATATTGGTTATTATGCAATTAAACAATATACAGGGTGTCAAGAAAGTTCCCGATCGATTTTTAAATTTAATGTAATTCAAAAACTTCAATGAATTATGATAAGTTCTGTACGTCATTTTTCCACTTAATCCTCCTTTTCAATGTTTCAGATACACTTTTCAAATTTTTTTGGCTAAAATAATAATAAAATGAGTAAAAGAGCTGCAATCATTCAACTTCATCGTGCAGGACATTCAAATTCTAAAATTATGAAGTTGCTAAAAGCACCAAAATCGACTGTTCGCGATACAATCTTGCGCTTCCAAGAACTTGGAACCATGGAGGATCGGGATAGGAGTGGACGACCTCGATCCGCTTGCACTCCAGCGAAGATCAAGGCCCTCAGGGAGAGAATTCGGAGGAACCCCAAATGATCCTTGAGGAAAACGGCTAAAGACATGAATATCAGCCATGAGTCTGTCAGAACAATTGTTGAACAGGATCTTAAAATGTCCCCGTACAAAATCAAGACAAGACAACTCCTAACTGACCTCCAGAAGTGAAAAAGAAAGGAGGGCCAAAATTCTGCTGAACCGTCTGAAGGGAGGCACGGAGAAAGGCGAAATCGTTTTTTCAGACGAAAAACTCTTCTCGGTGGAGGCAAAGTTCAACACCCAGAATGACAAGATTCTCGGAAAGTCACTCAAGGACCTCCCTGATCATCTTTGATTCGTTTCACGCCGACAGAAACCCTTGTCTGTGATGGTATGAGGTGCAATCTCCAAATCTTGGAAATCTCCCCTCATTTTTGTTAAAGAGGGGGTCAAAGTGAATACAGATTCGTATGTCAATGATATTTTAACCCCTGCCCTCGCATCGATGAAGGAAAAGTTCAAAAATAAGTCCTTCACCTTCCAACAAGACGGCGCGCCTTCTCACACATCAAAGAAGATGCAGAAGTGGTGCGAAGAGCACTTTCCTTCATTCTGGACCAAAGATTTGTGGCCACCATCTTCGCCCGATCTCAATCCTATGGATTTCTGTGTGTGGGGTATTCTGGAAAAAGAAGCCTGTTCTTCACCCCATAACAATCTGGAGGATCTTCGAGCTTCCCTGAAACGAGCATGGGAGAAAATTCCTCAAGATGCCCTTTGTGCTGCTTGTCAGAATTTCCGACAGAGGCTCCAACATGTTATTGATACAGATGGGGGTCATTTTGAATAAACCAGATTTTTTTATGTTCATGGAGCTTTGTTCTATCACCACAATAAACCTTTTGTTGATTTAACCTTCTGTCATTAGCCCTATATAATTTTGTTTAGGATCGGGAACTTTCTTGACACCCTGTATATGAAGCAACTAAACAGCAACTAAACGAGTGGTTAGAGTGCTATGCTTATGATCAACATGATCTCAGTTCAAAACCCACTCACAGCATTCTGTTGTGTCCTTGGGAAAGACACTTCACAGTACTTTCTCTTCCTTGATGGCCTTGGCAAGCAGTTCTAAATTTCAATCATATCTCTATAAATTAGTGGACAGCAATACCTTGGCATCTCTAAAAGCAGGTTGGGGTAATTGCTTACCCTATGTATTAGCATCTCTGTCACTTTCTTGCAAGTCAAGAAGATAAATATGGAGATAAAATAAATAAATAAAAACAATAACTACACCAAAATTCAAACAGTGATTACAATAGAAGCAAAGCTACCATATAAATTTCAGATCATGTAACCTTCTAGTTATTGCAATTCTTTTCTAAATCTCTCAAATTGTGTTAAAAAAATATGGGCAAGAAAGGTGAAAAATGAAATAATTATACACATTTTAATACATAGTAAAAAGTCACTACAGCTTTCAAAAGATTACTAAGCAGACATCAACATTGCATCTCTTCATATTAATAAAAATATTTTAATCAACTATGTGATTTTGTTGCATTCTAAATCATTACCGTAACTGTTTGATAACAGAAGCAGTCACATAATATTTAATACTTTCATAATTATCTGGCTTTGAATACACAGAATATATATAATTCCATTTAGATTGTTTCAAAAGAAACAACTGTCTTGAGTTTTCTTTTGAGTTTTTAAAACTAAGTTAAAAAACTTTTTTGGACTTCCATTTTAAGCATAAAAAAAGTAATTGACAACTGAAACAAAAGCCGCCTGATTATAAATGCAAACAATTTGCTGTAGGCATTAAGTACCATTATCATTCTGACAGAATTCTGCCGAAATGATGGAACTAAAATTCGGAACAAACCAAGAACAGAGTTTCCATACTACAAAAACAAAAGTTACATTTTGTTTCAATTCGAAATAAACTGCTCTTTAGCCATTAATGGCTTTAATAGGGTGCGAACGGAGTGGCCGCACCGCCCCCCGTAAGATACATCAAAAAGTGGCAACCCATGCGGAAAATATTGCTCTATTTTTTTATAATAGCACCAGCACGTCGGTGGCATGTCTAAAATAAAGACTTTTTTTAACGATAACGTTGCTTTGAGACATTAGAAAGTAGCCAATCCTAAAACGATTACTTTTTTTAAAGACTACACTGTTTTGGAACACTTAACAGTGCTATCCCTTAGTGATGTCAACCGCGCAGCGTACGCTACCCCGCGCGGCCGCGCAGTGCAGCGTAGTAATCTTTTTCGGAGGATCTTGCCGCGTACCGCGCCGCGTGCAAATTATGAAAAGTTTACATTTAAATTTTAAGCAAATCCTATTTTGCATAATGCTATTGCTTGGGTTGTCAATTTAGTTGTTCCTCTTCATTAATCTAATCACAGAAATCTAATCTAATTGCGCCATTCTGTTGTGTCCTTGGGAAAGACACTTTGCGGCACTTTCCCCTGCTTGGTGGTCCTGGCAAGCAGTTCTAAATTACAGTCATATCTCTACTCATAGCCGTACCAGCCCAAAAAATTTTGGGGGGGCAATGAGGTTTTGCCCAAATTTTGTGACGTTTGCCCAAATCATGATTTTATAGTACATTTTGGATATGACAAAAAAATTGTCTGAGATTCTCAGACGAAAAACCAATTTTGTCCTAAAATCATGGTGATCTCTAAAAAAAAAAAAAAAGGTCTTCACTTAAATTCAGTCTCCTAATTTTCAATTTTCGTCCCAAAATCAAGGTGTTCTAAAAAAAAAAAAAAAAAAAAAATGTCTTCACCTAAATTTGGGTTATTATTTCTTGGAGTTCCTCATCATCACCTCTCTAAATTTCCTGACTTTGCCCAAATTTTTCATATCGCTGCCCAAAAAACTATGGTTTTGCCCAAATATTTTCTTCTCACTGCCCGAAAAATCTTAATTTTGCCCAAATCTTCGAAACTTGGGGGGGGGGCAATTGCCCCCCTGCCCCCCCGGCAGGTACGGCTATGTCTCTACTAAATTACGAGCGGACAGCAATATTTTGGCATCTCCGGAAGCAGGATGGGGTAATTGCTTACCCTACGTATAGCGCCTCCGTTGCTTTCCTGCGAGTCAGGAGGATAAATATAGAGATAAAAATAAATAGAAAGCAAAGTGTCAGGAGCATAATCAACTGAATAGCCTCTTTCCATAGTACCGGTAATTTATAATGTAAATAGCGCGTAAAGCGGCCAAAAAGAAAAAATAAATATGAGAGAAACTAAAATAAATAGAGAGAGAGGTAAACTGGACTTAAACTTAAAGAAAGCAATGAAATGATAAAATCTACTTGTACAGCAGAGAAAGGCTTGTAAAAAATATTACTAAGAAAGAATAAGATGTGAATTTTGAAAATAAACTCGAATTAGAGTATGTGAAGCTTCCCCACTTTTTTAATCAACATGGCATTTGGATTATTTTGTACCTATTACCCGATTATTCAATACCAAAACAAAGTCTTAGGTTTTTTATCATTTATTAGGGTTTTTATTCACTTTTTGCCTTTACTAACCTCGCAGCTTTTCGGGATTTCCCAAAATGTAAAAGGTAATCAACTAAACTCGGCTAATAGTGAACGAGAACCAACTGTTGTTACTTAACCTAAAAAACCTTCTTTACAGAATATCCTATTGTGTTACTTTGTAAAAAAGCACCCAAACTTTAAACGCCATTGTTTTTTATATAGGAAGTACTAATTTAACCAAAACAAAAAAGCAGATTATAAAATTAGACATAGAACTGTAGAATGAGTTTTTGAAAATCCTCTCAATGTAAAATTGAAGTTGCCAATCATAAATCAGTAATTACATTTTAATAATTAATTTTGGCAACTTGTACATATTTTTAATTTTTTTTTTAAGTTTAATTGAAAAGTACTCTGTAGCAAGTATTTTTTAAATGAGTTTTTCAAAGTATTTCTGGTTGTGTCTCAATATCTTTATGATTTTTAAATGCTACATCTATGCAACTATATAAATTATGATTTCAGTAGAGCATTAAAAGTACTATGATATTTATTCTCAGCATAGTTAGGACAAAGCTTAAAGGCTTAAAACAGTGCATTATTTTCTCTTCATGTTGCAATAGCATGTTAAGCTATTATGCAACCTGCTTTAACAAAACATTACCAGATTTAACTTTGAAAAGTCTATTTAGCTACAATGCTTGCAATGTTTGGTATAGCTGCAATGTTTGTTATTATTTAAAATCAAATGAATTGAACAAAAATTGATCTTAACTAAACTAATTTAATTTACTTGTGTCCAATTTTTCATGATTTCTTTCAGAATGTAATTTTTAATAGTAGTTAACTATGCCTTAAATTGAATGTACTTATTAAATATAGTTTAATAAAGGTTATTTGTGAGGATTTGATATATTGTTACAGCTATCAGAAATAGCTTAGCATGACAACAACTATTGCTTTGACCACAAATGCATATCAAGGCTTTTGGTAAGGTTTTATGGTTAAAAAATCTAAGTAATTTATGCAATATGTTCAAGCAATTATTTTTTCAAATTCCTAGCTAAAAACATTAAAAAAAAAAAAAACTTGATAGTAAGCAAAGTTTGTGTTTGCAAAAAAAGAGATAATTATATTTTCTTTATATACCTTTTTAATTTGCAAGAAAACATTGAGGGGCATTATACTAAGAGCAATTATTGGCTCTCTTTAAAAAGTCACCTTAAGCAGTTTTTTTCAGTGAAACTTACCCGGTATCTCCATTCAGCACCAGGATAGAATAAAAAAGAAAACTAAGAGAAAAAAAGGCCTTTCAAAAAGTGACAGTAACCATTGAGGATTTGGAGTTAGTTTCACATACGGTGATTTCTTGAAAAGACCCTAATTATCTTATCAGCTTTTGAAGATGCCAAGATATTGCTGTTGGGTTAAAATTTTTTTTTTTTTTTTTTTTTAGCTATAGAGACATTACTGAATTAAGGTTGCTTGCTGGGATGCCAAGCAGAGTAATGTGTTTAAAGCACTTCCAATGATATAGCAAGATTATGCCAATAGCTATTGAATAGCTATTATGCCAATAGCCAATAGCTATAGAATTTGAAATATAAGGGCTTACTTTGATGACTACAACAGTGAGTATTGTTTGAACAAACACCTTTTAAAAAAAGGAAAAGATGTCTAAAAATTTTCTATTTAAATATATGATTTGCGGTGCAGCGCGGTGCAGTGTAAGTTTTTGGTAACAACTTTGCGGTGCGATGCAGTGCAGTGCCACAAATAAAAAATACTTGTGGACTGTGGACACAAAATTTTGTATCTGGGACATCACTACTATCCCCTTTAAAATGAAGAATTTTTTTAGAGATCACTTTGTTTTGATACACTAAAAATGGCTCCCCTTATGACAATGACCTTTTTTAGAAATGCTTTGCCCTGGAACACTAAATATTGGCCCCCATTCTTTTCTTGCGCCGGCCTCAATTTTTGTAATTCCATTACTGTTTTTGAGTGTAGGAGCTCAACCAAAAAACTTTAAAGATGCCCTGAGTCAATAATTAAACAAAATAAACGAGTCCCACTTGGGGATTTCCCAACAGAATGCTTTGAATGTTGATTTTCATGAGAATTTTGTTGCATTTTATGAATCCAACACGAATTAAACTGATTTCTTGCGCTAAGGCGCGTTAACAGCCTTTTACAGTATTGTTTCTTCCAGCGTGATCTTTATTTGTTTTATTGACCCTGAAATCCACTCAAATTCATTCACATTCACTCGTATTTATTAAATTACGCAGCAAACAAATTCACTCGAGAGCAATAATTTGAAGCTTAGATGAGCTTAATTAAGCGCAGGTCTCAGTAGGTTTTACAGTCTAAGGAATTTAAATAATTTTTCAAAAATCGATAAATGTATAAGTAAGGAAGATAATTGTTTCAATCTAAGTTATTGTGTTAAAAATGTAGCCTATTGGCAAATAAAAATGTTTTTATTACTATTAGAGTAGTTACTGTTATTTTATTACTTTATTATCATCATAAAGAATCCATAGAATTGTGTGGTCAGCATGGTCCAGCGCCGGGATTATGACTGACACGATCTCGGTTCAAAACTTACTCGCGCCATTCTGATGTGTCCTTGGGAATGACACTTTACGGCACTTTCCCCTGCTTGGTGGTCTTGGCAAGCATTTCTAAATTAAATTCATGTCTCTATTAAAAATTTCAAGCGGACAGCAATATTTTGGCATCTCCGGAAACAGGTCGGGGTAATTGCTTGCCCTATGTAAAGCGCCTCCGGCGCTTTCCTGCAAGTCAGGAGGATAAATATAGACATAAAAATAATAAAAAAATCCACTATGTGTGGATCAAGGCCAAAGATAACTAGTGCTTCTCATTTTACGTTGCTCAGTTTCTTAATTAAAATCATTACAGTTTTCTTGTGTGTATGTAATCGTACGAAAATCTGTGTTTTTCAGAATATTTTTTAATTGAATTTATTTTTTAAAAAAATTTCTGTATGCTTATGATTGCACTCTCCATTGATATAAAGAAAAAATGTTTCAAAAGGTAAGACAATTTTTTGCATATCAAAAGTCTTAATTGTTGTTGTACGATTCAATATACCTGAGTTGCTTTGGCAAGTGCTTTAAACCAGATAGAGTCTCCTATTATCTGCCTGTTCTTACTTACTTCACACGTGGTCAGATATAATAAAAGAATCTCTATTAAAGTTTTTAAACTTTCCACATCTGCGCCTTTGATAACAACTACAATGCGAAAAGATTGAAAGAAAACAACGAAGGACGGACAACGTGGTTACAACAAGAAAAAGGCGATTCACATGACTGACCCACGCGAACGCAGAGTCATGTGACCACCAAAAGCGCAAGCACATATCGGAATCTGTAACAATACCAATGCCGCAATAAACAATTATATACAAGTTAAATACAATTGTATTCGATATAGACATACTGGTAAACTATTAAAATTTCTTATTTGATAAACTGGCCATATAATTGGCATTGCATCAAATAATTTGATATTTATATCATTTTTGCTTTATTTGAATACATGTGACTAGCTCATACTGTCTTCAAAAACGCTGATGGTCGCTTATTAGAGAGACCACGTAATCCTAGGTTTTGCTGATTGTTTTTCATACTATTGGTTCTTTTTGGTTAAGTGATTATAAACTCGATTAATGCTAGTTGCTTAAATATTTAGTTATTTTACTTTTAAAAATTGTACATTTAAGTTGGTTTGTAGTTACTGCTAATATTGACACATTTTTTTACACAATGATCATTCCCAATTCTTTTTATGAATCATGACCAGTGGCGTGCAGTCAGGGCATGCAAGTCATGCTTTGCATGACCAACAAATTCTTGTGCAATGACCTTTATTTCTGAACGAAATAAAGAACACCGCTGGTTTGGGACGAAATTAGAGAAAGATGAACTGGTTTGGGACGAAATTAGAGAAAGATGAACTGGTTTGAGACGAAATTAGAGAGGAAAAGTAGAAAATCAGGGAGAGATTTTAGTTAAAGAATTTTTTTAGAGAACACCATGATTTTAGAACAAATTTTAGAATCTCACACAAAATTTTTTCGGCTACCCATAAAATATTGCATGTCCTACTATCCTACTCATTAACTACCCATAAAATACCCAATTGCATGACCAGCTTTTGGCATACCGGTTGCATGACCAGTGTCAGAGGTCATCGCATGCCACTGATTATGACCATTAAAATAGTTCTGTTGTCCTGTTTGTTGTTACATGTCAACTCTATCGTATACTGTGATATACCCATCATACTGAACAACAACTATGATATACAATGAGGTCAATGTATTATATCATGTTATGAAACCTTAAGAGTGACAACATAAACGAGTCTTTGCACATTAGTGAATAACTGCTTTGTAGAACTATTAAGAATGTTTAATTTATATAGGGGAGACCGGGGCCGGTTGGAACAAAATTTAAATAAACTTAAATACCTTTTCTTTAGTTAGACATGTGCAAACCAAAGCGAGTATATATTAAAATATATTCTTTCTACTAAAATCGTACAATTAGTTGAACAGAAGCTATAAAAACTTGTTGGAGAAAAAGTACTTTTTTTTACTGAGGTCGACTGTTCCAACCTACCTCAAAGGTGGGGCAAGATAGAGCATGGCATGGGATGGGACAAATTGGAACGTGTTTTCAATCACACATATAATGCTTAAAAAATTTTTCTACTATTCTAACTTTTGCAGATAGCGCGTTACGACAAACTGTTGCAACAGCGTCTTGCCATTTAGTTTGATCATTAGTTAGAAAATGCGTCAAATTGTAGGAAATTCTATAAAATTTAATGATTTACCCATACTGAAAATTTTAAAACAGTATTGCAAAAGAAAGTAGATTATTTTTGACAATGAAACAACGTTATCACAACAGCAGAAGCAACTTAAAACGATCATACAAACACACATATCAAAGACAGTCAACATCATGCTCATACACTTTATGGTCTGGGCTCCGTTTTAAGTCATAAATTTGTTCTCGTCAGTAGTCCAAATCTACTGCGAATTATAACTTGATAAGTCGATAGGAAAAATCAGTTTTTGTTGGCAACCTTTGTACCTTTTCTGTTCAAGGAAACAGCCAATTTAACACCTATGTCAGTCATGTAATGTGTAAAAAGCTCTTCAGGATTTTCTGGAAAAACAAACGTTGGTAGTTCATGAAGTAATTTTGAATGATTCAAACGTCTCAAAAATTGAAAGTGATGTCTCCATCATCAAACACATCAACAGCTTTTCCTTTGTAGTATTGTTTACGTTTTGGTCCACAAAAGCGAATTAATACAAAATTCCTTTCTTTTATGTTATCTAGTGGGGTAACGTCTTGGTAAACTTCATCAGATGTTATAGCATCCGAAATATATTCTTCACCGAATGTAATATATTCTTCGCCAAATGACATTGGATGTGAACTGCAACTATCACTACTGTCGCTGTTGTTAGCAGTCACTAATCGCTTTTTTGCCTGCACTGTCTTCCGTTTTTTTCTAGTTTGAGCTACAATCTGCATTTTTTTTGGAGAATCTGTTAGTATTTTTGTTTTACCTTTCTTTATGCCGGCTCTTCTTTTTCTGGGAGAGGCTTTTCGAAACGGTCTTCTAATATTAATAAAACTTTATTTTCACGTGTTGACCGCACGTGAAACACGAAGTGTTTTAAAAACTCAAGAAAATTTTCTGACGTCATCCACTCACTAGGATGAGCTCATCCAATGGTTCCTGTTGGTGCTCCTTTGATAAAATGATCTTTGTAGTGAACTCTAGGGAAGACAAACATTGGTGGTATAGTGTTTCCGGAAGCACTAATTGTACAACATAAAGTGACAAGTTGACCACGTTTTGCTGAAACCATTGCATCAACTTACTTGACGCCAGTGGCTGCAATAATTTTTCTGGGATTTTGTCCAGCAATGCAGCCGGTCTCATCTACGTTCCATATGCTTTCTGGAGTAAATCCGTGTCTTTCCAAAACCAAAGAATAGTTCTTGAAAAATGTCCGAGCATTGTGCTTATTGAAACTGGTAGCTCGACTAAGGGAAGTTTTTTCAGGAGTTCTCAAAGAGAGATAAGCATGTCGTTTCATAAACAAGCGTAGCCAATCACTACCAGCTTGTTTTTTTTCCAACCATGTCTTCGGAAAATTTAATCCAAGTTGATCAGCATATTTAAAAGCCAAGCTACGTATTTCTTCTGTGCGCAGGCCATAGTACAAAACTGATGCTTTAAGCAAATAGTCCACAAGATTGTCTTCTTGATTGTTACTAAATACCATATTGTTCTAAGAATAACCATACGTGTCTAAAGATATGTTTTCATTGCTATCTGTATCTTGATTTAAATTCTGCTTTCTATGTTTCATACAGTATCTTCGTAGGGTGACATGAGGTATATTAAATTTATCAGCAGTTGTCCTACATGGTTTTTTCTCTATCAATACTTCTTTCATCGCCATCTCCATCACATCCTGTGATGTACTTCCACGCTCAGTTTTGCGCTTATATTTACGCATGTTTTCACTGTACCTGTAATTGAAAATTGTAGGCTCTGTTGACTACTAAAATTTCAGAAAACTTTTACTTTGCTTTTAACTTAGTAAAAAGGATTTTATAATACAACTCTGGAAAACACAAAGTTCTTTATATTATGTTTGTTCTAAGCTTAATAATAATAAATTGTTCCATTTTAGTAAACCTAAAATTAATCCAAGTTATCGTGGAAGCAAAAAGTTTATTGGGGCAAGTTGGAACATGTTTCAACTTGCCCCAATGTTCATGTTTCAACTTACCCCAAACATCTTTTTGTAAAAAGATGAGAAATAACTACTGTTTGACAGCAGCTTAGATTAAGTTTTTAGCTGCATCTAATACCATATATATTAGAGATATTTTATACAGAACAAATTCCTACTGCTATTCCAAACCACAAAATTAGATCAGCTTTCCTCAATATCAAATAATTTACTTTCAATACTACAAAAGTGAAAACACTTTCTACAACGAAACATTCTTTACTGAAAACGCGAAATGTGACAGTGACAAGATGGCTGCTCGAAACGTCCAACACTTGTGGCAGTGGTGATTATTTATCGTTGATCGATAGTCGCAAAAAAGCAAAGTTTCAACCTACCCCACGTTCCAACTTGCCCCGGTCTCCCCAAAAACAATTTACGGTAAATATTTTCTAATTCCGCAGTAAAAAGCGAAAGTATCGTCCCGTTTCTTCTAATCGTGTAAATCAAAACTTTATCTTAATAGCTTAACAAAATTACATCATTCATTTGATCTGCTCTGCGGAATTTTTAACTACAGGACATTTTTCACTATAATTTTTTCAAGACAGACACATATTGGAAATTATTCTAATATTAGCAAATCGCGTACTTTATTTTACTTCAGAAGCTACTTCTTGACAGCGAATTGTATGTGTGTGATGCCAAGTTCATGTATTTTTGCTAAAAAAATTGCAATAAAATTTTATTTACTCTTCTGAAAATTCATTTCTTATTGTTTAAACAGGTTTCAAGAAAGACAACCAAGCTATTAGTTTTAAAGATGCATGCATTACCCACGGCACAACTTTAATCTCTTGTTATTGTGAATACGTATTACAACATTGAAGTAACATCTTACTACATTCTACAACGATAGCATTTAGTACTTTTTTAGTAGCCTTAATTTTTCAAGTTTCATTTAAATTTTTTACGACTCCTTTTATTTGATTCAAAACTTTGTATTTAAAACTTATAAAACCACAATTTGTTTGTGTAACGTTCTTTTAATAACCAAATAAACATTTATTTATACATGGAGCAATCTACGACTAAATTATGCTCAGACTTCATCAAAGTTAATTCAACTACGTTTGAAAAAATTTGTACCGTAAACTGTTCTTCGCATAACTTAACTAAACTAAACTAAACTACGCTCAAACACAAAAGTACTGTAAACGCGCCTTTAGGGGCCAAAACAAACAACTTTAAAGATGTTCTGAATGAACATCTTTAAAGTTGTAATCAAATTGATTTTATACGTTAACGCATTTCTTGCGTTAACGATGCTATCACCAGAGGTGGGCAGTACCGTGTACAAAAGTACCGCGGTACTTTTTTAATACCGGTACCGTCGGTACTTGATACCTAGTACCGGTACCGCAGTACTTTTTTTATAAAGTACCGCGGTACTCCGTCTAATTTTAGGGTCATTGAAAGTTTTTTTGCAAGCATTGCGACATGTTTTTGTTTTTTGTATCGATTGCAGCTTCATCTTGATTTACAGTACATCACAAATTGACATTTGTCAAACTTAAGTGTTTACTAGTACTTTCCCTATCCTTCCGGTACAAGTTACTAGTTAATTTTAAGCAAAGTCAGGTTTAGGAACGTTTTATGCACTTCATAGCCAGTAGCCCTTTTGCAACTTTTTGTTTAGGCTAAGCTTACTCAGGCTAGTAGGGTAGTCTGGGTAGACTAGCATTTTAGTTATGTCTCTAATAAAAACTAAAAAAGTAAATTAAAAATTCCAATTTACTACAATATTTTGACATATCTGAAAGCAATTATCTGCTAGATCTTCTGGTTGCTTGCGGACCTGTATATATAGCATTAAATGAGCAGGTACGTACTTGCTTAAAAGTTGCCCTTAGTATGACGCCTTCAACGTTTTTGTGAGAGTCTGAAGAATAAATGGAGTTGAAATACAATAAAAATCAATAAAAATTTTAAATCTTGAAAACGAATGATGGGTTTGTGTATGAAGCTTATTTTGTTTTATTTTTTCCATCAATCTTAATCATGTTATTAATGTGCATAGAAAAAGAAACAATTTTAAAATTGGTTGAAAAAATATTGTTTTAACTTATCCGTTTAAATATCAGGTTTTGTTTTGACTAAATTGAAGAAAGATCATTAATTGCTTATGCGCTTGAAGTTTTACATTATATACGTAATTAATTGTATCATTTTTTTATACGCCAGCGTCAGTCTATGTCGTTCGACTTTGTGTTTTTCTTGAAACTTTATTCAAACTCCATTTTTTTGACCAATTTTAACAGAATAAAAAGAGATTACTGAAATGAAATCAACCAATAAAATTTTAATTACCACAAAAAAATGACGCAATTATTTTTCAGTGTTAATACTGAACTTAACGAAAAACGCACCAACAGAGGTTATTTGACTTGTTTTTATTCAAGCAGATGACAGATCAAATGTAGCAGAGTTAAAAGATCCCTGCTCCAGCTTTTTTCATATATTTTTGTTTGCAACAAGAACAGGGAGTGGAAAATATTTTACAGCACTACGCACCGGTATTAAAATTTAGCATAAATGACTTGGCGTGAATAGCTATTTTATTTTTATATGTTACTTTCTGTACAGTACAATATCTATTATCTAGATACGTGTGCGTTCGTTTTTCCTTCTTGTAAGTTTATGTTTGAAATAACTTTAAATACAATAGCCTACTTTTCTTTGTTGCACTGAGTGTTTGATGAAAATAACCAAAAGATTGAACTATATAGATTCATTTAAAAAGTGAAGTTTTAAGAAATATTTGTCGCAGTTTGCTTGAGGTAATCGAAAGTTATCAAAGGACTTCCGTCCTACTTTTGAATTATGCTGGGAACTGCATCGAACATTTACGTAAACAAAGTCAAAAGACATTCGAATAGCATACATATTGTGTTACGCTTGAGTGCAATATCATTAATTGATTGCATAGGCGTACCAGCCAAAAAAATATGGGGGCAATGAAGTTTTGCCCAAATCATAATTTTCTAGCACATTACGAATAGAACAAAAAATTGTCTGAGATTTGCAAACCAAGAACAAATTTTGTCCTAAAATCATGGTGATCTCTAAAAAAAAGAAAACTCTTCACTTGAATTCAGTCTCATATTTTTCAATTTTCGACCCAAAAGCAAGATGTTCTCAACAAAAAAAAAAGTCTTCACCTAAATTTGGTAACTATTTTTTGCAGTTTGATCATTGTCCTAAAATTTTTGACTTTGCCCAAATATTTTCTTGTCACTGTCCGAAAAATTTCAATTTTGCCCAAATCTTAGAAACTTGGGTGAACATTTGCCCTCTCTGCTCCCCCCGGCAGGTATGGCTATGATTGGTTGTACCGATGTTATGATACCGATATTCTAATGTCAAAATTCGTACTATAAATTAAATAATTCTGAAAGAAACAATGTCGGTGTCGTAAGTTGTGACAAAATCAATATTAAAATCCCAAATTACTCTCGGTAGAAATTCATTTTGATGATAATGACTGTTTTAGAAAATGTTAGGTTGTTTTATACTCTGACGCAGGGATGCTCAATCTTTTAAAACCATTATGGTCCAACTTTTGTCGAAAAGTTTATTGCGAGTCGCAATCGGTGTAGAAATCAAAGTATCTTCTTTTTTGTCTTTACTTATTTTTAATGTGTTATTTTTTAATGAACCTCCTTGATAACAGGAATTCGGACTACAAATTTAGTTAAAGACCAAACAAAAAAGTCATCAGTTTGATATATCTACGTGTTTCATTCTTATATAAAACGAAAAATCTCTAGTGGAACGAAAATTAGCCTATTTATTCCGATTTTTTTACGAGTCATTGGATTGATTCAAAGCATTACAATAATTTGATCGATTATGTAATTACAAATTCTTTGGTAGGCTTCAACAATAGACTTTACGGGTCTCGGGTTGGGCAGCCCTGCTCTGACAAAATATATTAATAAATAATTCAATGTACGGTAAATTTAAAATCAAAAAATATACGCCAGAGCATTAGCCAAGTTCAACTACAAAATATTCTACTATGTAAGCTAGACTAACCTACTAAAAAAAAAAATCTTGCAAAAATCCAAAAAAATTAATTTTATCAAAGTAATCAATCCTAACTAAATTTTTTAAATTAGGCTTATTATAACATTTTAAAATAATTATAAAAAAGTACGATGTGACACTTAAAATTTCAATTTTTTCTTAGAATGAATTGTATTTCTTTTTATTATATGAATAGTTCATTTCCAAAGTTGTTTAAAAAGTCCAGTGAATTTTGAAAACATTCGTTGTTGCTAAGATCGAAGCATTTTAATAATGAAGTAAGATTTTGCTGAAATAGAGTTTCTTCTGTGAACTGCAGTAACCTCCCTAAGGGGATTCCAACTGTGAAATATTTTTACTTTTAATCATACGATTAATCAAACCGCCGAAGTCATTAACTTTCTGAAACCAATCTTTGCTTTTCGGCCAATTTACGAAAGTTATCTACCTTTTGAAAACTTGCTTTTTCAATCTGAAATAATATTTATTACAACATTTAAGTATCTCTATCCAAAGGGCATGACATTTTTTTCTATGCAACCTTAAATAACACTTTTGTTTTCAGCTGGGGTCAACAACAAGCTGTAGTGTCTTGACGAGTCCTAACAAGGACGAAACAGGTCTGTCGGCATTTACTTGTTGATTGGCTTGACTATTCTTACTTAATGTTAGCAATGGAACTGCAGGGTTTAGCTTGACTTTACTCGATCCGTGTTAGCTGACTCGATGATGTGGTCAAGCATATAGAAACCACCGTCAGTATGCCCTTGCGGCTTAGCCATGCTTATCGTAGTTACGCTGGTAGTGCATTGTTTTCATTAAACTATATACGTTATAACATGTACAAAAAAAATTGTGCATGGTCACCGCACCAGTTCGGCAAAAAAAGAGTGATTATCGTGTTTAATGTGCATATAGTAATTATTGTGCAAAAAAGACATTGTACGAGCTTTAGAAGCTTTAGAAAAAGTAGCATTTTTGCGTGCAATTATGTCAAATCTTTAGCGCTTTCGTCGCTAAATATGGTATATCAGAAATTATAGGACTCAATCTTAGTGTAGTAAATATTTTCTGAAGGTATTGCATTTGCAAGAAACATTCTAGTTGTCTAATTATAAAAATGGAAATATTTTGCATAAAATCAAAAATCTACTAAACACCAGATTTCACATTCATACCAATGCAAAAAGGACTTGATGAAATTTTAATTTTGTTGCTTTGCGAGCAAAAATATAAAAAATTATCGTAACAGTTAATGGCCAGCGAAGGTTGAGTAATTTTACTAAACTACCAAAACCAGAGTTTCCCAAAATGAGATCCGTGATGAGCGCACAAGGAGTCCACGACGATATGACAAAATTTGTCAACATATACTGTATACCTGGTAAAGTAATTCATACCATGTGTTCCGTTCCTAAAAATCGCCTAAATTATGTAGATTCACAATCTCATAAAAAATATCTTTGATTTCGCTTTGGTCCGGCTCAAATAGCCGAAGAAATAACAGTTTTATGAGCAATTTAAATAATTTATTTTTATTTACAAGAAAAAATGGCAACACCGCTTATTTTTCACGAAATTTAAAGTAATTTCCAGAACTATCCGATTGACCTGTTTTGATTATGACGTAATAGTTGTTTGCTTCGGAGAATGTCAGAACATTCGAGTAATCTTACTGAATGGTATAAATACGATTCGCTGAAAAGCAGTATTATTAATTAATTGGATGTTTCGTTGTGGTAACTTAAACTTGGAAAATTGTTAACTGTGTGAAGTCATAGTTTTTTGGTCGCAAGTCTTTGGTGATCTACGTGATTGTGAAGAATTAAGCTATTGAGCTTTAACCTGTTGCTTTGATTTATACTATTCGGGCTCCTAAGTGGATTGGAGCATATTTCTTAATAAAGAAGATATTGTGGTAGTCTGAGCTGTGATTTAGCTAGACTATATTTTTGCTGTCGCTGGTTCGAAGGTCAGATCCAGCAAGAAGATTAAGAAATTTATCGTTTAGTAGACACCTAGATTGTGTTATTGGCGAGGCCTTCTTAGCAGGCGCCAAAAAAGGTAGACGATTAAACAACGTACTAAGTTACCAAATAAATTCTACAAAATTTCAAAAAACTTTTTAACATCGGAATAAAATTTAAAAAACTTTCCAAAATTTAGAAAACTAAAATTTGTGGAAGTAACAAAATTTCAAAAACTATTTACTAAATTTCTCCAAAATTTCAAAAACTTTTCGCAAGGTTAACAAGCAAATTTCAAAAGATTTTACAAGCTAACAAGTAAATTTCAACAAGTAAAGTTTTAAGAAGATCAAGTAAATTTGTTAAAATAAGAAGAGCTCTTAAATTGAATAACCTACTTTCAATAAAACTGTTGGTAAAATTGCTTAATTTAATTGAACTGTGTGAAAAGAATAATTTAATTTGAAGACTCCAGAGGGGAATTGCAAGAAAATTCCTCACAACTAAAGGTACCGTGGAATTTGGATTTTCTTATTTAGCTGTGAACTGGTAGTTTGTTTCTTTATTAATTTGTGGTAATTGTGATTTATTTCATTTGGTAGTGTATTTACTGTTAAGATTTTTAGCTATGTCTAGTAAAGATATTGATGTAGGGCTGCCCGATGTTGGCCCGTCTGGTTTGGGGTTAGATGAGGTTGTCCCGGGAGGGGTGCAGGTTGGTACTCGCTTAGGGATGACCACTAGATCTATGGCCAGGGGGGTAGATAATGATGGGATTATTGAACCAGAGGATAGTGTCTCCAACTTAGGATCTAGAGCTTCATGTACCTCTGTTTTGTCTGAAGCACAAATTGAAATTCAACGGCAGATGGAGACTAATCGCATCATGGCTGATTTAAGGTTAGCCAAACTGGCCAGGGAGGAGAGACTGGCCCGGGAGGAAAGGCAGGCACAACTAGCCTGGGAGGAAAGGCAGGCACAACTGGCCCGGGAGGAGAAAGAGGCAGAGCTCAAGGCGGAGCTGGCCTTAAAAGAGGCAGCATTAAAGGCTGAATTTTTAAAGAAGGACTTGGAATGCCGTAAGTCACGGTCTGGTTCTCAAGTCAGTTCAAGGCGGTCAGCCCACACCAGAACCGATTTTCTTGAAACCCATGGTGGGTATTTGAATACTAATAGTCAGCAAAGTAAGGCTGTGATCTCTGGTGGTGGTGTTGAGACTGGTGATGTGTTACTCCCCAAGACTGCTGTCCGGGAGAATTTAACCTTGCAGAAGTTTTCTGACTCAAATAATTTGCTAGGTAGCAATGATAGGTCTCTGCGAGGCAATGTGGCTTTTGGGGCCGCCCGAAGTGTGCCTCCTGACTTTGAGAAATATGTAGTTTCCCCTGGTGTGCCGTCTGGTCGGGCCGAGACATGCCCTAAAATTTGTGGTCCATATGGTAAAAGTGCTGTTGAATATGATGGTGGTGTTAAAAATAAGTATGCTAGTGATGCCTTACCTGCTGTTACGAATGCTAGATCTTGCAATGTTGGTGGTTTAAATTGGAATAATGGATTGTCTCCTGTGCAGTCAGGCTTGACTCAGCAGGACAGTTTCTTTCAATATCAAAATTGTCGTACTTTTATAGATAAGGCATCTTTGATTAATTACAACGGAAGTAATATGCCATATATTTTCTTTCATAATCGCATTAAGGCGTTAATGGATAGTTGTCCGTTCGAAAATTCACGTTTAACTTTGTTGCAAGCTGCTTGTGTTGGACTTGCTGGCCAAAATATTTCTAATCTGGTTGCTGACACACCTGGCCTGTCTGAGGCTAGGCGCATTGAAATGTCTCTTGAAAGATTGTCGCAGAGATTTGGTGTTAGAGGTGGTTTTTATGCTGAACCGGAAATCCGCAAGTTTCGGTATGGTGATAAATTAAAATCAGATTCGGCCTTTGCGCTAAAAGAATATAAAGACCAATTGTCTCAATGTTTGCTCTACGCCAAAGCTTATAATCAACCAGATAAAGTAGAAGGTCGATTTGTATTGGATTTGGCTAAGCGTTTGCCAGATGTAACTAAAAAAGAGTTCTTAAAGTTTTTGGCAAATCGGTTTGGACACACAAATGAGCCTAGTTTTGAAAGCTTATTTGATTTTATAACGGAAGAAGAATCTTACAAGTCAACAGATTTTGGTATTTCACTTCTAAATGCTTCAAGTGAATTGCACAAATTCGAAAAGCCCCATGATAAAAGTAAAAATGCTTGTCCAGTAAGACAAACTTCCGTTAAATCACCTAATCTCCCAAGAAGGTCTGATATAAATGATAAACAGAAGAAGTCTCCAACTACTAATAGTCGACCAGAGCATCCTATGTGCATCTACTGTTCTTCGAAAGGGCTGGTTGAGCATCATTATCTGTCAAATTGCTCTGAATTTTTGCGTTTGACACCTATTGATCGCAAAGATGTAATTGTTAAATCTGGTCGGTGCTTGAACTGTCTGCGTAAGCATTTTGTTAAAGATTGTTTTGCCCCCAATAGCTGTAGAAAATGTGGAGCTGCATATAGTAGAAAGCACTCTCTCTTGTTGCATGATGCCTTTGTTACACCATCTCAAGCATGTGAGAGTGGTGATAACACTTCAGAACCTTCAGTTACTGTACGCAAAGTTGGTATTGGGAGTGTGAAGGCTGCCTTTAGTCGTGTCACCGCTGCCCGCATAATGAACCCTGTAAATAGTAAAAGCAGGTTGGTGTATGTACAGCATGACCCAGGGTCACAGGTTACTCTGGTCTCAAACAAGCTGGTACAAGATTTAGGTCTTACTGCATTTGATAATGTTTCATTTGAAATGCAAACAATGACTAGTTGCAAGGCTACCATGGCAGATTTAGTCAAGTTTAATGTACAGTCATTGCATACTGGTGAGATCTTTGGTAATGTGGTGTCAGTGGTCAATGAACCTTGGAGTGATGATGAAAATACTTTGCCTCATAAACAGGACTTGAGTGTGTATGAGCACTTTAATGATATTGAAATTGTTTGCTTGGATAATTGTCATAGTGTGGATGTGTTACTGGGCAATGACAATGCCCATCTTATGTATGCCAAGCAAGAACGAATGGGCAAGAGTCAAACTGACCCACATGCACTACTCTCTCCATTAGGCTGGTTAGCTTTTGGAGGAAAAACATCTTTAAGTGAGGTACCTGTCAAAGTCTTAAGAGCCAATGTTGAAGACAAGCAAAGCAAGACATTAAGCTTGCAACAGGCTATTGACAGAAAAGATGCAGAAATTGCTGAATTGCGTAGTGTTGTTAAAGATTTATCTGTTGAAGATGAGATACCTCAATGGTCTCGCACTGATACTATTGCCAGTCAATTGGTAGAGCCCTGCATAAAGGTAAAAGATGACCGGTTTGAGATTCCTGTACCTGTGGTTGAGAAAGCAACATTGCCTAATAACTTTGAGTTAGCACACGAGCGACTGTCTGCCCTGCGTAAGAAGGCCCTTCGACAACCTGATCTTAAAGAATATTTAGTTGAATCTATGGCAGAAATGCAGTCCAATAATTACATTGAACGTGTGCCTGATGCTGATTGTGCGAATGACCAAAAATGGTATCTACCTTATTTTGTTACCTCTCAAGTTAAGAAGCGTATAGTGTATGATGGAAAGGCCAAGTTTAAGGAAACCTGTGTGAATGATACTATTATGTCTGAACCTGATCTTCTAAACCCCTTGCTGCATGTTTTAACCAGGTTTCGCTTAGG
The DNA here is from genome assembly GCA_963680785.1 of Diplosoma virens. Taxonomy (NCBI): domain Eukaryota; kingdom Metazoa; phylum Chordata; class Ascidiacea; order Aplousobranchia; family Didemnidae; genus Diplosoma; species Diplosoma virens. The sequence goes on from OY796886.1 coordinate 23,916,459, forward strand.
TAAGTATGCTTTGATGTCAGATGTCACAAAGTGTTTTTTCCAAATTCAGTTGCCGGCTGCCCAAAGAGACCTATTTCGCTTGCTGTGGTTTGAAAATAATGATGTAGAAAGAGGTAAGTTGGTATCCTACCGTTTTCGAGTCCATCCTTGGGGCATCAAAAGTAGCCCCTACATTGCCTGTCTTGCATTTAAGAAGCTTGTTGAGGAAAACCCCACATGTGCTAGTGATATGAACCTTCAAAATATACTGCAGAACATGTATATGGATGACCTTATTTTTTCAGTAGATAGTTTAGAGAGTGCACAGACAATCACAAATGAGGCAGTGAGTCTATTTAAAAGTCGTGGATTTAAACTTGTTAAGTGGAGCACAAATAGGGACACTATGAGTGTTTTGTCCTCTTTAGGTCCTGAACTTTTGTCAGCTTCTATAAGAGAATTAGACTTGTGTGGTGAAGAGCTAGCCTTGCCTTCTGCCAAAACCTTAGGCTGTGTCTGGGATCCAGACTCAGATGAGTTGCGTATTGACTGTTCATTAAAGCCTCTTGGTAAGTATACATGTAGAACCATGCTCAGTCAATTAGGACAGAATTCTGATCCACTGGGATTTGGGTCCCCTTTCTTTATTAAAGCACATTTGATATTGCAGCAGTTGGCTAAAGATAAGTATGATTGGGGTACAAAAGCCCTGAATGAGATTGGTAAGGAATGGGATGCATGGCTGCATTCACTTTCATTGCTGCAGAGTTTTTTGCTTCCCCGGTTTACAGACTTACGAGGGCCAGTAAGTACAATTTATTTTGATAATGGAACTACATTCCAAGCTGCAGCCAAAGTGCTGCCAAAATTGCTTGAGTCTACAGAATTGAAAAATTCACTTCGTAAAAAAGGTATCAACTGGGAATTCATTCCCCCCTATGCACCCGCACAAGGTGGGGCTTGGGAAACTATGGTGAAGCAAATCAAGCATGTGATTGCTAATATACTTGAAAAGTCACAACGCAGACCCAGCTTTGTAGAATTGCTGACATACGTGGGAAGTGCCACCAAGAATGTAAATGATCGACCTTTGACCCCCTTAAGTGATGACCCTAGAGACGTTACAGCAATAACCCCTGCCTCGCTCTTAACTCCCTATTCAAGCCCATATTGTGTGGTAGGTTCACCACAACACAAAGACAATTTAAGGAGAGACTATCGCTTTAATATCTCTCTTAGTGATCAGTTTTGGAAAAAATGGCTGGAGTTTTACCTACCTTGGCAACAGGGGAGAAAGAAGTGGTTGAAAATGGCACAGAATCTAACGCCAGGCCAATTGGTAATCTTAACCTCAATGGAAGATATATCAAAACGAGGCAAATACCAACTTGGGAGGGTGCATGAGGTCATTCCCCAGAATAGAAATGGAAAGCAAATTGTGCGTAGAGTTAAAGTTGCCACTACTAGTACAGATGAAAGCACTGGTGATGTCAAAGTGGTTTATGTATTAAGGGACCTTTCTTGTATTGCCCCAGTAGACTGCCCCTTAGATAGCTGAATTTTCAACTTGGCAAGGCTGACGGAGGGCAGACCCTGCCATAATATTTTTACTCTTGTGTTGTTATTTCCTGTGTTTTTGTTTATTTATGTGCTTCGCTTATTGGGTTTTCTATTGGAAGAATAAGACACTCCTGTTGATTTGAAGACATTAGCTGTAGCCTATGCTATTTTGGCCCTATTTACATGTAATGAATCTGAGATATTGCTGCTTAAATTGTAAAAGAAAGCTGTGTACTACTTCTGCCCTGGTGATTCATAAATGCTGACTTTGAAATTGAATTGTTGATTTGAAGCAGGCAATAAGTTGCAGCAAATATAAACTACTGATGTTTCTGTTATTCACATTTGTGCTGTATACAAGATATTGATTACAATTGGCTGCAGTGTTAAAGTTAGTGTATTTCATTTATTTATTGTGCTGTGTTTCTTTTTTATTGAGTATTGAGTTAAGTGAAGTTGTGTATTTGTACATCGAATTCAAGTGTCTTTGTGATTTGTTAAGTTGCGATTTTTCGAACTTCATTTGTGTTTGAAATTTGACAACTGTGTGTCAAATTGGGGCCGCTTTGTTCCGTTCCTAAAAATCGCCTAAATTATGTAGATTCACAATCTCATAAAAAATATCTTTGATTTCGCTTTGGTCCGGCTCAAATAGCCGAAGAAATAACAGTTTTATGAGCAATTTAAATAATTTATTTTTATTTACAAGAAAAAATGGCAACACCGCTTATTTTTCACGAAATTTAAAGTAATTTCCAGAACTATCCGATTGACCTGTTTTGATTATGACGTAATAGTTGTTTGCTTCGGAGAATGTCAGAACATTCGAGTAATCTTACTGAATGGTATAAATACGATTCGCTGAAAAGCAGTATTATTAATTAATTGGATGTTTCGTTGTGGTAACTTAAACTTGGAAAATTGTTAACTGTGTGAAGTCATAGTTTTTTGGTCGCAAGTCTTTGGTGATCTACGTGATTGTGAAGAATTAAGCTATTGAGCTTTAACCTGTTGCTTTGATTTATACTATTCGGGCTCCTAAGTGGATTGGAGCATATTTCTTAATAAAGAAGATATTGTGGTAGTCTGAGCTGTGATTTAGCTAGACTATATTTTTGCTGTCGCTGGTTCGAAGGTCAGATCCAGCAAGAAGATTAAGAAATTTATCGTTTAGTAGACACCTAGATTGTGTTATTGGCGAGGCCTTCTTAGCAGGCGCCAAAAAAGGTAGACGATTAAACAACGTACTAAGTTACCAAATAAATTCTACAAAATTTCAAAAAACTTTTTAACATCGGAATAAAATTTAAAAAACTTTCCAAAATTTAGAAAACTAAAATTTGTGGAAGTAACAAAATTTCAAAAACTATTTACTAAATTTCTCCACCATGAAATCCGAGACAGATTCAAAGTGAAGACCTTTTTTTTGAGAACACTATTTTTTAGGGACGAATTTTTGTCTATAAACGAGCGTCCTGGTTTTGCCCTATGGAAATATGGTATGCTTGTTTATAAGCATATTTTTTAACGGATTTTGTATTATTTATTTTTGGGTTTGTTTTATCTTTCCTCGTTGGTTGGGCAGAAAATTGATGTGACATAAGATTGGGGTCCATCATAAAAAAAGCTTTGCAAATAGAGGTTCGTGACCCAAAAAGTTTGAGAATAGCTTTGACTAAACCACTGTAATATGTTATATGGAAATTAGTACGACTTTTGACAAACTTTTTTTAATATAAAAAACAAAGCAGAAGACAACGTGTTCATTAGGCTTTTCATATATCCAAGGCATATTTTATGCAAAAAATCAAGTTAAAAACATATTCACGCATGTTTTTTACATTCAAAACATAATTGATTTTTGAAAGTGAACAGTTGGATACGTACGATATTGTTTCCGCTTTGTTAGATACAATTTTTACATGTCAAATGAAATCCAATGTTTGACAGAGTTTTAGTTATTACCATTAATTTGTATTATTCAAAAGTACCGAGTACCGTTACCGCGGTAGTTTTTTTAGTACCGTACCGGTACCGCGGTATAATTTTAGCAAGGTACCGAGTACCGGTACCTATGGCTATCACATGATGATGATATTTTATTCATGCTTAGTAACATTATTAAGTATATGCACTGTACTATGAAGCATGAAAAGGAAACGCGACACAACGACGAACGTTAAACATTGTCGGCAGCGTGGTCGAGTGGTTAAAGCGCCGGGCTCATGACCAACACCGTCTCGGTTCAAAACCCACTCGTGCCATTCTGTTGTGTCCTTGGAAAAGACACTTTACGACACATTTCCCTGCTTGGTGGTCCCGGCAAGCAGTTCTAAATTATAGTGATATCTCTATTAAATTACAAGCGGACAGCAATATCTTGGTATCTCCGGAAGTAGGTCGGGGTAGGGGAAGTGTGGGACCTATGGAACGATTTTTTTAAACGGTTGTAACTTTTATATTTTAACTAAAAATTGCTTGAAAATTGGTCTGCATGTTGTGATTAGGTAGCTCTGCATTGGGATAAAATGGTTTAGCTGTGTGGTAATTGGTTGCCAAGTTACAAGCAATTATTAAATTTTTACATTTCGTTCCATAGGTCCCACCCCTGTGGGACCTATGGAACACTTCTTACAAAGCTATCAAACGTTGTTTTTTTTACATTAACTTCAAATAAACACAAAAATATACATAAACAAACATGCACACACAAAAAAATTACACATATGATAAATCAACGTTAAATTTCATCACCCCACATAACCGTTTAGTTTGAGCAGCTGCATGAGGTGGGGGCAAAATTTTTTCAATATCTTTTTTGCCAATGGAGGCTAGGTCTTCCATTTCTGGAAAGACAAATCCATTTTAAATTTTTCTTGACCTCTCCAGAAAACTGATTTCAAAGTCTTCATCTTCATCTGGTCCACTAACCAGCTTTCCAATAAACTTTTTACAATTTCCAGCTGCAGTGTGCACATTAGCAATAACAAAATCACCACATTTGAGTATGACAAGCTTGTCAGTTTTTGGAGCAAGGCTGGAATCACCATCAAACAGACTGGCATTACTTTCTGAATCAGCAAATACCTCTTTTTCATCAGTTGAACTATCTTCTGATTGCTGAGGGAAAAGTCTTTTTTTCACAGGTGTGCGTGTGATGATGGCAGAAGAAACTCTCTTGCGACGCCGAATTTTTCGTGGCCTTGCTTTCGGTAGTGGGGCGATTGATTCAATTAAAGAGGTTTCAGGGACTGCTTCCAGGCTACAGCCTGGGTTTGATGACGCTGGGGTAGATGTAGATTGAACAGCAGCCTCAGTGGTGTCAAGCACACTTGCGTCGATATTCGTCTCGCCTGAATAAACGTTTTGCACCTGATCAGTTACTGTGGAAGGTAAAAATTCATGTAAGCGTTGATTCTTCTTGTCCCCACTTTAAATTTAATAATTATTATACGTGGAGATCTGTCCGCTTGGGGTGCTATAGTTTGGCGCGAGCTTCTTATTTTCTTTCTTTTCCGCATAACGTGTTTACCGCAAGCATAAAGATGTGCTTCGCTTCAGTTTTGGTTTGAAAATGTGTCACCCGCATCATATAAGGTAATTGTTGTTTATATTTTGTATTCAAGTTTACACTCTTGTTTTTGGGTTTGAATAATAATAATAATTTTCACAGTTGGCGGCTGAGTTTTTATTAAGCTTTTCTCTTTCAGTTGCCAACTATCCTGTATCGGTTGTCTCGGTTGTCTCGGTTGTCTCGGTTGTCTCGGTTGTCTCGGTTGTCTCGGTTGTCTCGGTTGTCTCGGTTGTCTCGGTTGTCTCGGTTGTCTCGGTTGTCTCGGTTGTGATGGCTGTAACAGTTGTCTCGGTTGTGATGGCTGTAACGGTTGTCCCGGTTTTCTCGGTTGTTAAACGATTGTATTGTTGTGTTGTGCCACGGATTTTTGATTATGCTTTTTCACAACTTCTTTTACATTTTTTCTTTAATTAAATCTCTTTATACAACTGTATACGGACTGGCAATTTTAGGTAGTAGTTAGGTTTAACTTCTACATAATATAGGACAATACTTCTACTTGTATGGTAAATATACAGAACAATTTTACTTGTAAGTTACTGGACGTCTTAACTTGTAGCTTTTACTGGAAATTAGCCTTTAAGATTTTTTCCTGCTTTTCCTTGCTGGTAGGTTTAAGTTTTAGTATAAGTTTTTAACGCTTCTTTGTTTTGACATTGCCTTGTGTTTAAACTAGAGAGAGGATTATGGATCAATGTCTAACTGAACCGCTAAACAAACGCACGAGTCGTTCGTTAAACTATCTTCCGGGTCTAGTAAAGCAGACGCCCGCACATAAGGATGTTCTTGGTGAATCCAAATATAGAAAACCCGCAAGCGCAGTTTATAACGTAGATGATGGTTATGCTGCCCAGACCACATGGGATCGTGGTCATGAATCACCAAGACATTATGTCACGTTAGACCAGTGGCCCACTTCTCCTCTTTCCCGTTCATCCAGACGTTTAGATTATCAAGAGAAAAATCCCAATAATCGGCAGAAAGGCTGCAATCAAGCTACTATTGATGACTTAATAGGCGCCATGCACCTTATGACTAGTCAAATTAATAGCAGACAGGCCCGACCACCAGACCGCAAGGAAATGTTCGATGGTGACCCCTTGAGATATAAACATTTTATCAGGCACTTTGATGCTTATACGGCGAGAGGTGTAATTGACATGTCTGTTCGCCTTGACCTATTAATTTCTTCATGTACAGGGGAGGCCCGTGAAAGTATCGCAGATTGCATTATGGCCCGAACGCCTGAATTAGGTTACTTAGAGGCCCGTAAGACCTTTGAAACGCAATATGGACAAGAGCACTCCATCGTCACAGCCCATGTAAGGCGTCTTACCGAAGGCCCTCCTTTGAAACAAAATGATCAGGTGGCTCTGTCGCAACTTGCACGTGACATGCATAATTGCGAGATTTGTTGTGCTGGAATAGCGAGTGCTGGATTAGACACCCAGCACACTATCTCTTGTATATTCAAGCGTCTTCCACGTTACCTTCAAGACAAATGTCTAACGGAACTCGGTCCACTACTAGAGCAGGGTGGTGCGATCACCTTTTCCCAACTGTCTTCCTTTATACAGAGGCGAGCACAAATCGAAAAAAGCTTCTTAGGACAATTAATGAATCGGCGGTTGGATAAGGTGCAAACGGAAAGCTCCCCCACCTTTCGACAGTCTAAGAGGTTCGCAGTCAATGCAACTCGGAGTAACTTTACTACTGGAAACACTAATGTTGACGCCCGCAGTAGACCTTGTGCGAATTGCTCTGCCCAACATCCATTGTGGAAGTGCGAAGCGTTTTTACTAAAAGATGTCGATAGTCGCTGGTCTTTGGCAAAATCCGCTAAGCTGTGCTTTAACTGTTTGGGGAATCATGTTTCAAGAAACTGCAAATCTAATTCCCGTTGCCGCCATTGCCGTGGATTACACCACAGCCTGTTACATAGAGACATGCGACCCGCTATGAGCCAAATGGCAAACCCCGGGAGCTCTGATGGGGCCGGTGACTTATCATCAACTGAGACGAGAAGGGAGAATAGCACTGCCAGCCCTGCGGCATATTCTACTGGAGTAATTTCTAATACTCGTAGCAAAGTTAGGTTAAAGGTAATTCCTGTTAAAGTTTGGAGCAGCTCAAACCGCAAATGTGAAAGCGTATACGCATTTCTGGACGAGGGATCGGACACAACACTCTGCAGCAAAGCGCTACTAAATCGATTGGGCGCTAAAGGTAAAGCTGTACACTTTTCGCTGTCCACTGTCAGTGGTACTGATCACAAACATGGTCATGATGTAAAGCTCTTTATTCAAGGTTATGATGAGGCCACTGTCATTGAACTCCCTAGCGTACTTAGTGTTCCTTGCTTGCCTGATCTGAAATCGAGCATTCCCTCGGACCAAGACCTTATCTCCTACGCTGATGTACTACAAGGTGTTTCTCTTCCAGAAGTCTTAGGTGGGATTGAATTGCTTATTGGTGCTGACATCCCTGAGGCTCACCGCACACTAGAGTATCGAATTAGCCAGGTTGGCGGTCCCAATGCCGTTAGAACAATGCTCGGTTGGAGTTTAGTTGGTCCCACTAATGAACGCTTAGCAACTCAGATCCCGGAATTTAGGGTAAATTTCGTACGCTCTGAAAGCTCTATGCTCCACGAACAGATGCAAAGGGTTTATGACACCATGCATAAACAAATGATACAGATGTATCAACAAGATTTCAACGAAGGCACAGATAATTCAAAAGCGGCTATGTCTATAGAAGATCGTAGAGCCCTCGCTATCATGCAAGATTGCACGCAACTCCAGAACGGACACTACATCATACCCCTACCTTGGAAAAGTAATCAGGTTAAATTACCACGCAATCGCACTATGGCAGAAAGGAGACTAGCATACTTAAGAGCAAAACTCCTCAGAGATAAAAATTTATTTCATAATTACAAAGATAAAATTAAAGAGTATTTAGATAAAGGGTATGCTCGCAAAGTCCCAACTGACTTACTACCTTATACTGACCGCACTTGGTTTATACCACATCACGCCACTGTAGGAAAATTTCGGGTGGTTTTCGATTGTGCTGCGAGATTCCAAGGTGTCTCTTTAAATGATAACTTGCTCCAAGGTCCAGACCATACGAGCAATTTGATGGGTGTTCTTTTACGATTTCGCAAAAAGCCCATAGCTGTGGTGGCCGACATTCGGGGCATGTTTCATCAGGTAAGAGTTGAACCACGTGACTGTGATTCTTTGCGCTTTCTTTGGTGGCCAGATGGTGATCTGTCCGTACCACCGCAAGAATACCAAATGCTAGTTCATTTATTTGGAGCTACCTCTTCTCCTAGCTGTTGTGGTTTTGCACTACGAAAAGTTGGCAGCGATCGTGCTTCCGAAGTTGATCCCCTGGTAGTAAATTCTATTTCACGCAGCTTCTATGTCGACGACTTTTTAGGGTCATTTGCTACCACCGAGGAAGCAGAAAAGGTCATAAGATCGCTCAAGAAAGTCCTCAAAGAAGCAGGGTTTCATTTAACTAAATTTCGATCTAATAAAAATGCAATATTAAAAACGGTACCTGAAGAAGATAGATTAGGTGGCGTATCAAACCTTGATTTAAACAAAGCTTCCAGTGACAGAACTTTGGGAGTGTCATGGAATACACAGACCGACCAGTTTGAAATACGCGTTTGTATCAAGGAAAAACCTGTCACCCGTAGGGGCATACTATCAATGATGAGTCAAGTCTTTGATCCCATGGGGATCATCCACCCCTTCTTACTTCCTGCTAAACGCTTAATGCAGGAGTTGTGTTCAGAAAATTCAGGATGGGATGACGAAATCTCGGAAGAGAAAAGACAGGCCTGGTTTAGATGGCTAGATTCGTCCCAATGTTTAAATAGTGTTAAGTTTCCTAGGTGTTTACACCCGCCTAACTTTCGACCCGCTAAATTTCAGTTACATTGTTTCTGTGACGCCAGCAGTGTTGGTTATGGAGCTGTGGCGTACCTCCGGATGATAGACTCTTTAGGCGCTATCTGTTGTTGTTTCCTTATGGGTAAGTCTAGAGTAGCCCCGTTGAAGCCCGTCACTATCCCGCGTATGGAGTTGACTGCAGCAGTCGTTGGAGTCAACTTGGTAAAATTTTTAAGAAATGAGTTAGATCTTGAGCTTGAAAGTGTCACCTTTTGGACTGATTCCACCTCAGTGCTTCAATATATTAATAACACCGCAAAACGTTTCCATGTATTTGTTGCCAATCATATAGTCGAAATTCACGCAGGATCTGACCCATCTCAATGGCGACATCTAGATTCCAAGTCTAATCCAGCGGACATCTGCTCTCGCGGCCTTATGCCAGAACAACTAAACAAAGCCGAAGCGTGGTTTGTTGGTCCCCCTTTCTTGAAGTTGCCCGAGAAGCATTGGCCTGAACAACCCACTCTCTCCCCGAAGCTTGATGGCCTAGAAATCCGCACTAGGACGAACGCTACTCTCGCGCAGGGCACACACAATTCTGCCCTAGATCGATTACTTAACTCTTCTTCATTTAGTGGTCTTAAAAGAAAGGTAGCTTGGCTGCTGCGCTACAGGCAATACTTACTCGCTAAAAGCCAGCCAAACGTATTGGTGAGTACTCGCTCTCATAGCTTGACAGTTTCAGAATTAGAAGTAGCAGCAAGAGAGATTATTAAACTGGTACAAAGGCGTCCTTTCCTGAAGAAGTATCTAAATTGGCCAGATCGGTAAGTTCTAATTCGTGTCAACCTGACTCATTGAACGCCAAATCGTGCTCAGTGTCGAAACATTCTTGTTTGAGAAAACTTTGTCCTATTTTTGTTCAGGGCTTAATACGTGTCGGTGGCCGCCTCCAAAGATCTCCGTTTTCTTTAGATGTTAAACACCCTATTATTCTACCAAAAAACCACCATGTTACGCACTTAATAATTAAGTTTTTTCATCAAAAAGAGGGTCATAGTGGGGTGCAACATACTCTTGCAGCTACAAGGGCGCAGTTCTGGGTCATAAACGGTCATGCCACAGTACGAAAAGTCTTAAACGAGTGTAGAATTTGTCGCTTAAAATATCCAGTTAGTGGTTCACAAATTATGGCTCCACTTCCCGTACATAGGGTCACTCCTGGCAAACCTGCTTTTACCTGTGTAGGCGTAGATTACGCTGGTCCTTTTTTCATAAAAGCTGGGCGCACTTCTCTAAAGCGCTACCTCTGCGTATTCACTTGCTTAGCCACTAGAGCTGTACATTTAGAGCCCTCCTTCTCTCTTGATACTCCTTCCTTTCTTCAAACTTATCAGCGGTTTATAAGTCGTCGTGGCACACCACAAACAATATATTCGGACAACGGCTCCAATTTCGTCGGCGCGGTGAAGGAACTTCGAGACGGCTTCAAACGACTCGACAAACAAGCCATACGCGATCGATTGAGTCGGCAATCCATCGAGTGGCGCTTCAATCCTCCGGCCGCGAGTCATCAAGGAGGAGTGTGGGAGCGCGTCATCCGCAGCGTTCGCAAAATCATGTTGGCTCTTACAGATCAGCAACGGCAGCTCACCGATGAAGAATTCTTCACCCTTGCAGCAGAAGTAGAGAGAATCCTCAACAATCGACCTCTCACTTCTGTGAGCTCCGATCCTACCGACCTAGAGGCTCTTACACCAAATTCGTTGTTGCTTTGTCGATTGGATGATTCAATTCCGCTCGACGTATTCATGAAGGCGGACAAATACAAACGGTCTTGGAGATTCGTGAATTGGTTGGCTGACCAGTTTTGGTTAAGATGGACGAAAGAGTATTTACCAACCTTACAAATTCGTCAAAAGTGGCTTCAACCAGCCCGAAACCTTCGTGTCGGGGACGTGGTCCTGGTAATCGACGACGTCGGGAAGAGAGGTTCTTGGCCGAAAGCTCGTGTGGAAGAAGTTTTTCCTGGTAAGGATGGCTACATACGGTCGGCCAGGGTTCGAACTGCGACATCCTCTTTCCTACGGGACACTAGAAAACTATGTCTGCTTGAGGCAGCAGAATGACATTCTTCGTTATCCGCGACTGTATAGTACATTTGTGATTCGTTCTTGTTTTTTATCCCCGCCTAAAGTTTCATCAACGCTTAATATTAAATAATTTCTGGATCGTAATTATTTGGGGCCGGGATGTAAGCGTTGATTCTTCTTGTCCCCACTTTAAATTTAATAATTATTATACGTGGAGATCTGTCCGCTTGGGGTGCTATAGTTTGGCGCGAGCTTCTTATTTTCTTTCTTTTCCGCATAACGTGTTTACCGCAAGCATAAAGATGTGCTTCGCTTCAGTTTTGGTTTGAAAATGTGTCACCCGCATCATATAAGGTAATTGTTGTTTATATTTTGTATTCAAGTTTACACTCTTGTTTTTGGGTTTGAATAATAATAATAATTTTTACAGTTGGCGGCTGAGTTTTTATTAAGCTTTTCTCTTTCAGTTGCCAACTGTCCTGTATCGGTTGTCTCGGTTGTCTCGGTTGTGATGGCTGTAACAGTTGTCTCGGTTGTGATGGCTGTAACGGTTGTCCCAGTTTTCTCGGTTGTTAAACGATTGTATTGTTGTGTTGTGCCACGGATTTTTGATTATGCTTTTTCACAACTTCTTTTACATTTTTTCTTTAATTAAATCTCTTTATACAACTGTATACGGACTGGCAATTTTAGGTAGTAGTTAGGTTTAACTTCTACAATTCATCCTCTGTAAAAATTTCTGAATTGAAGGGAAATATTCCAGTCCGCCTGAATGAAGAAGTAATATTTTCCAAAATGCAGGATTTAACAAAAGCTTTATTAGACAATCCAGCAACATAATATAAAGATAGTGTCTCCCCAGGATGTGACAGATGCCATTCATTACAAAATGAGCTGTAGAATTTCTTGAAGGCTCCAAATACACCCACATCTAAAGGTTGCAGTTTGTGGCTGCAATGAGGCGGCAGGGTAAGCAGATCTAAGCCATGGTTTTTAGCCAGCTCAACACCCTCTAAAGTTATATGGCTGTTATGATTATCCATGATCAGCACTCCCGGTTGATCTTTGGATACTGTCATATTGTCAATAAAATGTTTGAAGACTTGTGGGAAAATGTCTTGTTTCATCCATCCTGATGGATTGGCCAAACCAAGACTACCAGCAGGAGCACCGCGCAACATGTGGCTTGCAAATCGAACCCTGGGAAATATGAATGCTGGCGGTAGAGCCATTCCAGTAGCACTGACACAGCAACACATTGTAATGTTTAAACCACGTTCCCCTGATCTTATTTGGCCAACTTGCTTGGTACCAGTTCTACATAAAATATTTCTGGAATTGGGAACTGTGTTAATTCCAGTCTCATCAAGATTCCAAATTCTGGTTGGAGGGATGTTTGAATTGCTAAGAATACTTTTGAGGTTGTCAAAAAAAGCATGAACATTGAAAGGATTGAATGCCATGGCTCTGGCAAGGCTTGTACTTTCAGGTTTTTTCAAACTTAAATCTCCCATTCGCTTACGAAAGCCTTTTAGCCAATCTTCACCAGCAATTTTTTTTCATTCCATGAATTAGGAATTTTTTTTGTTTTTTATTTTTGCATATTCATAAGCAAGTTTTTTGACTTTAATTTTGTCAAGGCCATAAAACAGCTTTGAAAGTTTAATGATGTAATCCTTTAATGCATGTTCTTCATCTTCTGTAAAAATCTATAAAAATACAAACAGTAATTAGCCTATTAACTGGATATGAAAAACTAGGTTAATAAATTTCTTATTTTATAATCTATAGTTAGGTATAAAGTATTAAATTAGGTTATTAAATTCCTTATTTAATAACCTAGTTTTTCATTAGGTTACATTTTATTCTTAAATCTTAATTAGGCTTAGATCAAACCATTAGCCTAACTGACAAATCTGTTAGTCTCTTTGTCAGTATAGGCCTAGGTTAGAAGCATAAAACTTAGCCCAACAAAAATTTACTTACTGGAGTTGTAGTCATAGACATTTTCTTAACTTCAGTGTTTCCTGGATGCATCTTTTTCTTATAACGATGCAAACTACCTATAGGTATTCTGTAAACTTTCGAAGCTTTTCTGAAACTGAGTTCATTAGTAAGAACACCTTTCAAAGCTTTATTTAGGTCCTCTTCACTAAACAAACCCTTATTCTATAATCTAGATTTAAATGTAGGCATGACCTGAAATACAAGGGACCTATGGAACGCCATGTCCCAAAGGTCCCACATAGTTATAATTAATGGAAAATAGCTTTTAGTTCATACACACTACACTTTGACAACTAAAACTTTTGATCAACTGATAGCTAGATAAGTAGTCTTTTCAAAGAAACCAACATTAATAGTTTTAGTAACTTCAAGAAACTATAAAATTCTTACAAAGATTAACCTAAAAAGGACATTTTTTACTCCAAAAATTAAAAAACAGCTTTACTGCCTTCTAAACTAGTAGTTCCACGAATTTTAATTTTGGAATAAGCATGTCTTACAAAAGTGTGTTTCCAAATGCAAAAATTTCAAAAAATCCGTTTTCCGTTTTCAAATAAATCCGGTGTTCCATGGGTCCCACACTTCCCCTAATTGCCCTACCCTATGTATTCGCGCCTCCGTCGCTTTCCTGAGAGTCAGGAGGATAAATATAGAGATAAAAAAATAAAACATGCAGAAAGTATGAGAGAGTTGCGAAAGGGAAAAAATGAGAAGCACGGCCGCGTTACCTTTAATTCAAACTAAATATTAATATATTAAAAAAGACAAAAAAGACAAAAAATGTGCAGTGCAGGAACGGTTATGTAAATCATTGGGAGGCACAACCGCCCTATATTGCTAACTATGAATTTAGCTCAACCGAGCATGGTGAGTAAAGAAAACCTCCCGGAAAGAAACCTCACCAGGTCCGGAAACCTTTTCTGGACGCACTGCAAATACACAAACATAAAAATAAAACAAAATATACTTAAATATATATATATATATATATACATTTCGAAGAGAGAATAAAGAAGTATAAAGTTTAGAAAAGAATAGAACATGCCAACTGTGTAAATTGATTTGAATAATCAGTTAAAAATAAGGTTGATTGTCCATTCAACGGTTTGAATTTGTTATATCAATTGATTCCAATTGTCTTGCGTAGCATACACTCTTTCTTGATAGAGATTGAAACTGTTTTGACGATTGTGGCCTGATTGAGAATTGAAAAGAGAACCAATGTTGATGATTGCTCCCTAGAAAGACATGTGCTTGAACTTCCTAAATTCATTTTTATCTTAAATAGAAATGCTTTCCCGCAGTAAGTAGCTCACTGAAATCATTAAATTTAGATGTTATAGAATATTTAATTATACACTATTTCTAGTTTACAGATGCATAAAAATTTTGAGAACGGTCTTAGATTTTTAGAAGCCATATCATTGACACCAGCCAAATCACCCTAAAGGAAACACTTCCATAAATATGATACAGTCTAGGAATATGAAGTCTCACCGACGTTCACTGGCACTCCACATATAAAAACAAATGCAATTGGATCAGGTCTAATAACTGGCCGGCCGGGTGATCAAGTCTAATACCTGCCCGGATTAACAATTACAACATTGTCTCGCCACATAAATTCTTGGATCCGCCACATGAATTCTTGATCCATGCAATTCATGGATTATCGGACGAAGCGTTTATATATTTTATCTAATCATTTATGTCATTTGTTCACAGGCCCAAAACCTGCCCCACAGCGATGCACTACTGTAAGCACAGGCCACAACAACCGTTGCATAAAGCCGTCAATACCTTCATGCACTGTCCAGTTATGGCGCCGAAAAGACAAAGGCCATTAAGACGTGGTCATAGTTTTATAACTAATTTGTTAAATCTTTTATTGGTCTTTATTTATATTGATTCATTGAGTAGGAATTTTTTAAGATTGTTTCTAAAACATTTGAAAGTCTGGTTGCTAGTTTTTAAATTGGCTGGGAGAGACTTCCAAATGAAAGGGCCTTGATAAGAAAAAGATTGTTGTGTAACAGTTGTTTTACCATGATGTGTTATGTATTGAGCTTTGTTTCTTGTATTGTATTTACATGGGTTTAAATGTAAATTACAACCATAAGCAGGAGATTTGTTTCCACCTTGTATTTGCTTGAACATAAGGGACGCAGTTTCCAATTTATATAATTGATTTATTTTTAAAATGTTGCATTGTTTCATGATGCCATTTATGTTAGAACAATAGAGCAATTCAAATACCATTCTCAAGAATTTGTTACAAATTTGCTGAAGCTTTGTAATTAGAGTTGAATTACCAAAACACCAGTTTGAAATGCAATATAGGAGGTGACTATTAATTGTAGATTGATACAGAAGGATTAGTGAATCTTTGTTTACAAGTGATTTCATTTTGCACACTATACAATAACAGCTTCTTAGTTTTGAAATCAAGTATTTCATGTGTAGACTCCAGGAAAGATTATTGTGAATGAATACACCCAGAAATTTTAGAGAATTTACCTGATCAATTTGTCTATTTCTTATTGACAAAGAATGTTTACCTCCAACATTTGAGTTTGGAGTACTAAAAAGCATAAATTTAGTTTTTCAATATTTATTGACAATTTATTAGAAACTAGCCATAGATCAAATAATTCCATCTCTGATTGCATGAGTTGGAATAGAGTTGACGTGTTTTTATGGCTAGTCCAAACAGTTGTATCGTCAGCAAACATAATGGCTTTCCTTTTAGTTAAGCAATTGTTAAAATCATTCACATATATAAGAAACAGGAGTGGGCCTAAAATAGATCCTTGCAGAAAACCCATGGTTGATGAATTGTTTGTGGATGATAAAATACCAGAACATACAACTTGTTGTTTTCTGTTAAGTAAATAGTTTGTGAACCAGATATATGCTTGTCCTCTTATTCCATAGTGGTTGAGTTTTTTTAGTAATATTTCAATGCTAATTGTATCAAATGCTTTTGATAAATCCAGGAAAATAGCAAGGCTTTTTTCGTTTTTGTTGAATGAATTGGTGATGCTATTTATGAGAAATAGCTTGGAAAGTAGAGCATTTTTTTCTGAAACCAAATTGATTTTCAAAAAAAAATTATGTCTGTTTAAAAAGCTAATTACTCTGTGGTACATTATTTTTTCTAAAATTTTGGAAATATTTGAAAGTAAGCTGATAGGCCTATAGTTATTTATGTCACTAGCATCACCCTTTTTATACAAGGGTATGACCTTGGCAATTTTGAAATCACTAATTACTTTACCAGTAGAAAGAGAAAGGTTGAATATATGTGAAAGTGCCATGATAATATTATCAAAAGATTTCAGTAATTTAAGTGGGATTTAATCAAAACCTGCACTTAGTTTTGGTTTGCTGTTTATAAGTATATTTTTTACTTCCATAGAGCAAGTAGGCCAAACATACATAGTTTCTTGAATTTTGTTTCCAAGGTATTCAGAATAATTATTTTCATACTTAGGAAGTGTACTGGTATATTTATATGCAATAGATGAAAAATGGTCATTGAATAGGTTAGCTAGTTGCTGTGGATCAGTTATTTTGTTGGTATTTGTGTAAAGAGAATTACACTCAGGTATATATTTTTTCCCCAGAAGGCTATTGAGAGTCCTCCAGGTAGCTTTTCTGTCGTTTCTATTAGATTCCAGTTTATTTTTAATGTGTTCTTGTTTTTTCGTTGCATCTTTTTAAAATAAAGATTGCAAGCTTTTGTAAACTGTCTTTTTGTTTTAGGGGATTTTGTTTGCATGTATTTCTTAAATAATGCTTCTTTGTTGGACAATAATTTTTTGAGCTCATCATCAAACCAATTATGATTCCTTCTATTGCCTTTAATAACCTGTTTTGGAAAGTATTTGTTAAACAGATTCATATAATCTTTCAAAAGTACCTTGAAGCTTATATCCGTATCTGTTTCTTTTAATACTAGGTCAATATTGACTTTTTGAAGTTCATTGTTGAAAAGAGTTATTTTGGCACTTGAAAAGAATCTTTGCATCTTAGGTTCAGATTGAGGATCAATGCTGTTTGCATAACTCAGGAATAATGGAAGATGATCAGAAAGGGGATGAGTTATAATTGCTGGACAAATAAAATTGTCCAAACTGACATTGGTCCAGATGTGATCAATCAGTGATCCACTATTTGCATTGAACCAAGTTGGTTTTTTAATAAGTGGTATAAAGCAGTTTTCAAAGAGCATATCTGCATAGTCAGCTATGTGTGGATTATCATAATTCAGTAAACTATAATTGAAATCACTGAATAGGAAGCAGGGTTTGTTTTTAATTGATTTGATAATATTAATGAGGTGCTCAAAAAATAATGCATGACTTTTAGAGTTTTTAGATGGTGGTCTATATATTACACCACAAATCATTGTTGAGTTACTGGATTCAATTTCAATAAATAATGATACAAAATTTTTTTCATGCATTATGGTTAAATCTGATCTCATTGTAAAGTTAAGTGAACAATTAACATATAAACCAACACCTTCTCCTCTACTTTGAGACCTTGAATTTGAAACAAATGTATAATTACAGAGATTAGTATGTGGACTGGTTTGATTTTTTTTAAGCCATGTTTCTGTTATTGCTAAAATACTTGGTTGCACATTAATTGAATGCAAAAAGCTTTCCAGTTTTAAGAAATTATGAATATTATTTAGTAATTGCACATTTAGGCTAAGTGCAGTGAAAGAGGTTTTAGTATTTTGATTTGATAAAAGTTTGGGTATTTTATTACTAGGAATATATTGTTCACCATTCAAGAT
Source organism: Diplosoma virens (assembly GCA_963680785.1). Classification (NCBI taxonomy): domain Eukaryota; kingdom Metazoa; phylum Chordata; class Ascidiacea; order Aplousobranchia; family Didemnidae; genus Diplosoma; species Diplosoma virens. The sequence continues at coordinate 23,934,390 of OY796886.1, forward strand.
TGAATCATAATATATACTAGGAATATCAAAATTATTAATTTTTGGCATTACTTTAGCTTGCATGGAGTTAGCATTGCAATTTATCGAAGAATGATCTGTAGGCCTATTTATTTTTTCAGACTAAAAGAGATTAATGAATTCTTCATCAGAGATGTTATTGAATGGAAAGGAAGGATTTATGCAATTTTTACATTTCCAGTCATTATACAAACTGTTAAAGAGTTTTTGTTGACTTATCAATTTTAACAGTGCATGATTTATGAAATGAATTAAAATAATTTGAACATTGTATTTGTCTATGATTTTTTTTATGTGTTTCAAACAAAAATGACAATTTAAGCAGTTGTTTGACTTTATCCTTGTTCACTAATGTTAGGGCTTAAAATATGTACAGTAGATAAATTGATTGAATGTCTATGAATAAACAAATAATGAGAACATGAAAAACAAATTTTTTTCAAAAAAGAGTCAATGTGGAAGGTTTCAGAATTCTTCATACAGTTTTCATTTAAAATTTAATTTGTGTTCATACAACAAGTTTAAAAAAAACTTTTCTCGACTTACTTCATCTTCCCCTATCATATTGGTACTAAGTTAAACCAATAGCTCGTAAATATTTTACATTAACTTTGTTTCAGATGTAATTGCAGCATCACATTTTATTGTCCTATAACCTTAATCAGATAATTTCTTATTTATTTATTGTGTTCAATCAATCAATCAATTTCAACGCATTGTATTTGCGGAAAAGATAAATGAAGAAACAAAATGCGGAACATAAAACAAAAAGTGGTCGGCAGCGTGGTTGAGTGGTTAAAGCGCCGGGCTCGTGACCAACACCGTCTCAGTTCAAAACCCACTCGTGCCATTTTGTTGTACCCTTGGGAAAGACACTTTACGGCACATTCCCCTGCTTGGTGGTCCCGGCAAGCAGTTCTAAATTATAGTGATATCTCTATTAAATTACAAGCGGACAGCAATATCTTGGTATCTCCGGAAGCAGGTCGGGGTAATTGCCCTACTCTATGTATTCGCGCCTCCGTCGCCTTCCTGCGAGTCAGGATGATAAATACAGAGATAAAGTAAAAAATAAAAAAAAATCGATGATTGAATAATACTTGATTATGCGTAATGTTATACAGGGTGTCTATAAATTATCGTTACAATTTTCAAAGTTTGTCATAAATTTTATTTTTTGAGATATTTTCATTTGATTTATTTTATAGTGAAGGAAAATGCTTCAAGTTTTTTCTTTCTTAACAGGTACTTGTGGAAATAATTAGGTTTAAAATTACAATTTATTTAATGATTATTTAGTAGCGAATGTAGAGTTCATGAAAATGAGCATTCCGCAGGAAAAAGCCCAGTGTGTTTCCTGGTTTATAGAGACAAATCAGTCATCCTAGCACAGCGAAACTTTAGACGCAAGTATGGAAAAAGGCACCTGCGCGACCTACCATTGGAGCATCACATAAAAAGTGTATGGAGACTTGTAATGTGTTATAAAGGGAGCTGGCCGTCCTCAAATATCAGAAAAAGAAATTGAATCTGTGCGAGTGGCATATACCAGAAGCTCTAGAAAGTCCGTTCGCGGCGCTTCTACGCAGTTACAGATCCCACGCTTCACTATTCACAAAGTTTTGCATAGAAGCTTGCGACTTTATGCATATACCGTAAAGTGCAGTTACTGCAAGCCCTTACGCCAGAAGATAAGTCGCGACGAAAAGAATTTGCAGTGACGATGCTAGACAGGTTAGATTCAGACCCAGAGTTTTTGAAACGTGTTTACTTCAGTGACGAGTCAACGTTCCACGTTTCTGGATAGCTAGACACAATTTGAGAATATGGGGCTCGGAGAATCCGCATGATATCTGTGAGCTTGAACGGGACTTCCTAAACTAAACGGGTGGTGTGGAATCATGCATGATAAAATTATCGGTCCGTTTTTTTTCGCTGAAAAATCAATCACAGCTCAAATTTACTCGACGTTTTGACAGAATACGTGTCACCAGCTTGAACAGTATTAACCACAAGTCATTTTTCAGCAGGACGGTGCACCACCTCATTGGGGCCTTAAAGTTCGTCAATTTTTGAATGAAACATTTTCAGATAGATGGATTGAACGTGATGGTCCCATTCCATGGCCGCCACGTTCCCCTGATATTACACCGTTGGATTTTTTCCTATGGGGTATGTAAAAGATATCGTTTACCGAACCAAAGTCAGAGACATTAATGATTTGCAACATCAAATAATTGAAGCAACTGATACAGTTACTGTAGATATGCTAGCAAGAACATGGCAAGAAATTGAATATCGGTTAAATATCGTGCACACTTAGAGGTATACTAAAGCATCTAACGTAAACTTGACGCATTTCCCTTTGATATAAAACAAACCGATTGAAAATATCTTAAAAAATAAGACTATGGTAAATTTTTGAAATTGTAAAGATAATTTATGGACATCCTGTGCAACAAACGCTCTAATGTTGTAGACAAAAAGTTATTTTGGCACTGCACAACATTTTTTTATGAAAATGGCTTAACTTACAAAAGATATGATTGCTTAGAACCAAGGATGTAGAGCAGAGGTGAATGTATCGAGACAAGTTTTGAAGTCTCAGTCTCGGACCTCAGTGTCTCGAGTCCAAATTGAGACATTGCAGCGATGTGGGCAAAGCTCATAGATGTTGTACATATGTCATGATTTTTGGTAAAATAGATTGCTACGTTTTATTAGCCATTCAGGCGTCATGGCCCTCTTTAAATTTGCCACTAGTCACAGTAGAATTGAACCATGCCAATTTTATACATGGCAATCAAGAAGCCTGGACACCGTATAAGGTACTCGAAAAATTATAGACCTGTTTTTATCAACATTTAAAAGTTTTGCATTTCATATTTTTAATAACAAAATTTGGTATCTCGAAATGCGTTATATCACAAAAAAATGTTTTTTTAAACTTAAAAAAAAACAGAATTGTCCTTTTGGCTTGAAAATGGAAATTTCGTCATATTAGATATATAATAACGCGTTTTTTCTAACTGGACGTATTCGTCTTCTCAGGCCTTAAAGGGCTAATCCGTGTCTTCCCATGCATTCTCCATCACCATTATTCCCTTCTTCTACGTGCCCATTCAGGTCTGCTCCCACCACAATTCTTTCATTCCTGGGTATCTTTTCCATTGTCTCATCTAGGTCCAGCCCGAATGTTTCCTTTTCTTCACGTATGTACCCCACCTGTGGTGCATACGCACTGATAACTATCAACATAACACCATCAAGCTCCATCTTCAAGCATATTATCCTGTCTGTTACCCTTCACAATTTCACTACCCTGTCCACATGCTCCTTTTCCAAGACGATTCCTACATCATTCTTTTTGTTTCCACTTCCACAGTACCACATTTTATATCCTCCACCTATGCATCTTGCTCTCTCCCCCTTCCAGCGAGTTTCCTGCACACACAGCATGTCCACCCCTCCGTTCCATAAGATTCGCCACTTCTCTTCCTTTACCGGTCATGTTTCCAACATTTAATGTAGCAACCCTCAGCTTGATCTTCTTAGCTTTCTTCCTCTCTTCATTTCTCTCCCTCTTTCTTCTCCACTGCTTTCCACCTCTTTGCATCCAAGTAACATTGACCCTTGGTGCCCAGTCACCGGTAACGGTCGTTGTTTTCCCGGGCCTCGACCGATTCGGTATGAAGTCGGATTTTACAACGCGCATTGAAAAATAACTATTTTGCTATGTTTTACGCCGGATGTCCTTCCTGGCGCAACCCTCCCCATTTATCCGGGCTTGGGACTGGCACCAAGGCTGCTCTGATTTGAACAACCTTAAAGGTTGGATTATAAATTTTACTCATATTACAAAATAAAAATAAAAAATATATATCGAGTTATAGGAGGACATATAGAACTAAAGAGTATCATCTGTGGCAATGTGCATCACGCACGTCAAACCCAAGCTTAGTGCCCGATCATGGTTTCGAGTTTTAAACTTGCATCAGAAACAGTCTGCTTGCCCAGGTTTTTCTGCTTCTAGCACCAATGCAATGCATCTGGTAGAATCTCATAAGTCTTTAAAAAAATAATAAAAAATTTCAATCGGACAGCCAAATTGTGGCATTTTCTAAAGCAAGTCGGGTAAATTACTTGCAGTAATCAGATTTACAGTTTCAATGTTAGACAAGGTGAATTCCACTTTCAGTTGGCAAAGTTCAGCTGGCTTCATGCCTGAAAGAATTAGTAGGTGATCTGTTGAAGTGGGACGCAGGCATCCAAATGTTTAAGGCGTCCTTCAAGACACTATTCTTGAGGCAAGCATGTTCGGTAGAAAGTACTCAGCTGTCGGGTAAACCAAGGGTAACAGCGTAACGCGATAAGAAGTTTTTGCCGCAAGGTTGTGCGGAAAAGTAAGCGATTTTTCCAGTTTTACCTTAAGATATGTTGGGATTGTACAGAATGATAAAAATTCATTGTGTTCTAAACTTTTCGCTCATGTTTCGCTTCTCGCTTGTGAAAACGAAAAGCTGCCATCACTATCTTTGAGTGACTGAGTTTCATCCCTGGAATTTAAAGAAAAGGTGAAAAAGTTAAATTGTCTTGATTTAAAGTCCTTCCAGTTTTGAAAAAATTTCCACAATGCAAGATACTAGACGAGCTTTTTAAAGACGAGCTTTTTAAAGATTGTGGAATACCTAGACGAGCTTTTTAAAGATTGTGGAAGCCAAATAGTATGTATAGAGGTTAAAAAGGAAATAAGCTAAGACCAATTCCCAAGGAACGACGTTTCTCAGACACCGAAGCTTGCTTTGCTTGTTACCAGTAGCAAGGGAAAACGTTTGGTTTTGGACAAGTTACATAATCATTCTAACCATGTGCTTATCTGGAAAAAGTCAGCAGCTTGCAGTTAAGGCCACATTGTCAGGCAGTCATAAGAAGCTGTCAAATCGAGGATTACGACATTGTCCTTCTTCTTAACTTCAAAAAGATTCTCGATATCTCTTATATTAAATAACAGAACAAATTAAGCTACGGTTGACTTTCCGCGTCAAAATCCAGCTCGCTTCCTAGGAAGTAACGGAAGAATAATTGGCTTTGCTCGACGCCGCCTTAGTTAAGTCTGTCAAGAATTGTTTAGGAGATAGAGAGGAGAGATATCTGGTAATGATAACTCTTGGAGTTTTCTACAGGCTTTATCAGTTTTGAAATCAGGACTACAAGCGCTCTTTTTCTGATTTTGGAAATTTTGAATGGGGGCAAGCAGAAAAAGAAAGTCACGTAGCTAGGAATTAAAATTAACTCCCGCATTGGTAATAGCACATAGAATCCTGGCCCCGAGCTTTAGGTCTATCTGGTCTTAAATATTACAGGAAAGCAGGAAATTCTCTCCATAAAAAATTAATTCTTAAAGATGGTTACTGATTCTGGCGTTGATGCCTTCTAAAAGTCAGACACCTTTTGGGAAAGAAGTCGAGTTGACTTGCAGTTAGCAACCTCATATCTCCCGTTTTTAAACGACGAGAGGAGTGTTATCCCGACCAAGAGAGTGTCGTGACTACTCTATAAAATTATTTTAACATATATTCCATGCTTTTCGACGTGAGCGTGAAAGTGGATGTTCTAATCGAAACCATCGATCTCTGAATTTTCTATTAAGTCTGGTCAATCAAGCCGTAGCAACCCAAATCTAGTCGTGTTTTATTTTGAGGCACTGCAATAAAGAACCTGGACTATAAAGAAACTATAGAACTATAAAATTATAGAGTTTCCACTCTGCATACCACTACGGCGTACGGTTGTTTTGGTGACCTCGTGGAATAGTCTTTTTGGCTGCTTTCTGATGGCGTCGAAAAAGTCCTGGTAAGTCGCTTCCACATTCAGTGAATTCAGCAGCAAAAATTCTTTTCGAACATAATCGTTAAACAATATAATCACTCCACTTGACACTGCAAAAATTCCATCGTTTAACTGGCTTGTCTAGCACTGGCAAAGCTTTAAATGTTTATTTTTGTTTTTTTTTAATTGTTTTTTAGTAGATAACTATAGAAATTGTGTCGACTTTTAAAATGGTGAAAAACTAAAGCACCCTAATTATTCTTCTATCCTAACGAGGAAGAGCAGTTGATAATTTACAAACGCTATTTTATGCAATAGCTAGACACAATGAGGGATAATTTTAAAGGAGATACAAGATTTTATGTAAATTTCTTAGTGACGTTCATGTTGTTCGTAACGTACAAGTATTAGATTTTTTGCGAGTGCAGTGGCAGTTTGTCAATAGTTAACTGAATGACTATTTTTAAGGCGTCTAAAATGGAAATTTAATCCTTACATTAGTATAAGTATGGTTGATCTTTTTACTGTATAAAGGTTGTCAATTAAAACTCTACCGGCACAACACTTATCATATCCAGTGAACTCCTATTTCATTTAGCTTTACAATGAATTTGTATAATATAGGGTGTTTCAAAAGATTTGACATATAAATATTACAGAAACTACATAGTCGAATCAAATGAAATTCAACAGGTTTAATGTTGAGCTGAACAAGATTTATTCCTGTAAATTTCAATAAGAAATTCAAAGACACCTGAATTTCATAAAAGATTTTACAAATAATCAATATGCGCACCGCCTGTGACACAGCACACGTGAAGTCGGTACTCCGGCTCCTCCTAAACATGCTGCAGCATGTCTTGGGTAACAGTCTCCAGTGGGGCAGTGTTTCTTTGTTAACTATCTGTCTTGCACGAAAGTTAAACTGGAGATTGTTACCCAAGACATGCTGCAGCATGTTTAGGAGGAGCCAGAGTACCGACTTCACGTGTGCCGTGTCACAGGCGGTGCGCATATTGATTATTTGTAAAATCTTTTATGAAATTCAGGTGTCTTTGAATTTCTTATTGAAATTTACAGGAATAAATCTTGTTTAGCTCAACATTAACTCTGTTGAATTTCATTTGATTCGACTATGTAGTTTCTGTAATATTTATATGTCAAATTTTTTGAAACACCCTGTACTTTCTTCATTATAAGCTATAAAAAATTGTAGGTGTAAGAGAATAAGAATTACAAAATTTTGTTTAAAACAAACTTGTGAGTTTCCATGACCCTAGTACTAAATTTGATGAATTTTTTCAATTATTAAAAAATGGCAAGACCCTAGGAAGATTTTAACTCGAAGAGCAATTTTGACAAATATTGCTGCCGAGAGAGCATCAGAATGGCTATTAAATAATAAAAAACAGTAAAACAAAAAACGGCTTTCTGTACGTACGTTATTGATTTCTGGTTTATTCAAATAGTATATTTTGCTGTCAACGACACATCAAAAGTGTAAACTGCATGACGATTGTACCCTTTTGTTGACTAGAAAGGAGAACACAAAAGTCCAATAGTCATCTTCAGATTCAAACGGTATAACCGATTCAATTGTTGATATCGTTGAAGACTAACAATATATAGCACCCACAACAACGTTTCAAATTAATTTTAAAAGTCTTGTAATGTGTCTTTTTGTGATACTATTTGAAGGGCACCTGGACCGAGCAGTTGATTGATCATTGCGAAATGTTTTTAAGCAGAGCCGCAGGATGAAGCGGACACGGCTTCCTTCTGTACTACCCCGTTTCAGACAGCTTGAGCGATTGCAGAAAAAGTACAGAAATACTTGACATGCAGATACAAACTGTAACGTTATAAACGCAATTAAATATAACGCAAAAAGACATCGTCTATAATAAACAAACAAGTTGTACCAATACAGCCCATGTTTGTCGAAAGACCGAAGCCTTTCGGCTAGGAAAAAAAACTTAGACCTCATCAGTCGCATGTAAGTTCAAAAGCGCAACAATAGGAAAATTTGGTAGCTTGAACGTCAACCGCGAGGAGCCTTGTGTGGTATCTTACGTTCGCAAGAAAAAGTATCAAAAGCAATCGAAATATAGCTCGTATGACGAGAAGCAATTTTTCGAGGCGTCAAGCTTTGATTGCATTCGCGGTGAGATGCAAAAACACTAAATACTATTGAACTTTGAGCAGTTGAAAGAAACCATCAAGCTTGATAAACATGATATGGGAGACACATTTGCGCAATTCATGATAAAAAAAAAAAAAAAAAAAAAGAGAGCAGAAATTAGATACACAACAGACAATACAGGTGGAAAATGCTCTTGTTCTAGTTTCAACTTCGCGTAAAATAAATAGAGTTTGCAGAGTCATAGCAGCCAAATGCGATTTGACTAGAACTGTCAAGCGTCCTGTGGGAGAAGGCGGTAACAGCGAGCATTATACGAACAATAATAAGATATAAGGTAGCGCAACAAAGTAGCTAATTCTTTTTCGATCGGAAAGACGACACTGCGTCGCTCTCAGACCGGGGAACCACAAAAACAGTGAACGGACAGGGACGTCGCAGCCTCCAAACGATTGATCGGAACCGTTAGCGAGCGTCGTCGTCGCTTGGCACCTTTAAACCAAATCACGTGACAACGTATACGGTCACGAGACGCGTCGAATCGAGCCGGCTGCTGCTCTTCTCAATGTGCAAATGAACAATGGCGATCGAGCCGACCAAGCACAGCGGGCGCGAAACAGCAACAAACACAATGACTGTTCGCCACCGTTTATCAGGTCACAGAAGCTCATATTGTCTTAAGTGCATCCGCTGTATGATGTCGCGACAATCGTTAAACACGCGACGGATGTTCTCGGTATCAACCGCGCAAGTGAAGTGAGGGTAGCAGTAATGCTGGGTGTCTCCGACTGAGCTTATTCGCTGCAAAAAACAAACAAAAAGATTGAGATTTTCAGGGTCGAAATCAATGCAACAGAAACAATGGTTGGCGCTCGGGCTGAACACTGAGCAATTTATTCAAGTCATCGTTGATACTGACGTCAGAGGAAAGCAATAGATGAGCGGCACAGACTCAATCGGTCTTTAGTATACTGTAGTTTGGGATAAAAGCAAAACGAGAATATCGAGGCGAAATCTTGACACAATTTCGTATTGATGTCAAGTATTTCTATTAAGTGATGGGACGATTAATTAAGAATAGAAAGAATCGATAAACTTTCAGGAATTGGACCCCAAAGAGTTTTTAAAAAAATTTCTATTCTCGAAAACGATTCCTAATTTATTTATGTATTTACTCTTTTTTTACACACCTCACTATCATTGGGCATCCACATATATAAAAGATATTTTATATATATAATTATAATGATAATAGTCATACGTTGGTGGCGAATCGTCCCCAACTATCACTAACCTTAACAACACTATTGTCACTAACCCTAACGCAAATTGGCGGTGGCTAACTGTCGGTGACAAATCGGTGGCAGTGAATGGTCCCATTTTGTATACAAACAATATATATATTGCAAAAGTGAATCGATCTTCATTGCAGAGTCTCAATAAAAGGATCAAAGCAATTGAACAATGTTTAAAAAACCACAACAGCCTGTTTCATTTTATGAAATTATCAGGTGGTTACTTATTCAAATAAAATCATCAGGTGGTTGCTTTATGTGAATTATCTAACTACTTGACAATGTACTGTATAAAGTGAAACGGACTGTTTCAGTTTTTAAACGTTGATAAAATAAATTTGTTTATATATATATATATATATATACTGAGTGTATATACCCACACAAGTATTTTTTTCATTTTAAAGACAAAAATGAACTGAAGTGATAAAAGAAAACTAAACTGAAAAACATCCCTACAGCCTGTTTATCCTTAGCGGTTTTTTTTTTTAATAAATGAAAAATCAATATATATGTTCTGAATGTTATTGAGCACTCTACCAAAACACATGGATTACTTTTTTCCTAACTTATACAGGGTGTTGCAAAAAAAAGTATACCCAATTTCAAATTACTATATCGCAAAAATTATTAAAATTACAAAAAATTTGAAAATTGCATATTGTTCAACCATTTCGGCATCTATATGGGAAATTTGGAGAGGATAAATGAGAGGGTACTTTTTTTGGAATATTTTTGGTGACAGATACGAAAAGTACGCTTGCGCTGACAGTTAAAAGCAATTAAGAGATGCTCATTCTATTATCTCTTGGAATCGCCGTATCGAGTGGCCCCAAGATTTCCCCACTTGACACCCTGTGATTATTTCCTGTGGGGACATCTAAAAAGTAAAGTTTATAATTTCCCGACAAGAAACATTGATGATTTGAAGAAAAGAATTGTCAACGAAATCAATTTGCTTCAAGAAAATGATGCTTTCATAAGACCCAATGATGGCAGGAATGAGAAAGAGAATGCAATTGTGCGTTGAAAGAAACGCTAGACACGTCGAAGGGAAATTTTAGTTTATTACTTGCAATAATTTTTTCTTTTTTTGAAATTCTAGCAATAACTAATAAACAATTGAAAATAAATTTTAAAAATATTTTTAATACTGTAAAATTTGCACTTAAACTAGCTTGCGCAAGTATACTTTTCGTATCTGTCACCAAAAATATTGCAAAAAAAGTACCCTCTCATTTATCCTCTCCAAATTTCCCATATAGATACCGAAACGGTTGATAAACAATAAGCAATTTTCAAAGTTTTTGTAACTTCAATAGTTTTTGAGATACAGTAATTCGAAATTGGGTATACTTTTTTTGCGACACCCTATATATATTGTAAGAGTTTCATATAATATTGCAATATATAAATTTAGCAAGAGTGTATTGATCTTTATTGCAAAATGCTCAACAAAAGTTTAGAGCAATTTCATACAAATTTAAAAAACCACAATAGTATGTTTCATCCAATAAAAGAGTCTATTTCATTCATATTAAGGCATGAGAAGGGGAGTTGGGCCACCACAATATAAATGCATATCCTCTGTACTTTATTTCGAGTAATCTTTTTTCTTATATGACATCACAAGAATCGCATTATTTGCTTGATTAATTCAACAAACTACATATTTTTGAGCATAAAGACTGAAAAGATTAAATAATATTTGTAATTCTAAGAATGATTTAAACTCTTGAAACGTCCTCTAGTAAACTATATTTTCCAGAACTACGTACTATTTATCAAAGAATGATTAACTTAACATAGTATGTTTTCACTACTAATGATTATATCTTTATTTTTTTAGTAATTACTTGACGATTCTATAGAATAAAACAGACTGTTGTGGCTTTAAAATACTTAAAAAAATTTAATATTATACATTCAAATATCCTTTTTTAAATTGAATTTTTCTACTGGAATAATGACCAAGATTCTACTTAAATAAAGATGCAACAGATGCCTACGGTTTTTTAAACACTGATTAAATAAATTGTGTATTAAAAATTGCTCTAATCCTTGCATTGAGCACTCTGCAAGGAAGGTCGATTCACTTTTTCAATATATACTGTATAGTCTTTAATTTACAATTACTAATGGCGAACAATTTAAGACAATTGGGGTAAAGGCACTGTATATCAATTATTCAACTGATTACACAAACATTTTGTCAGTCTAACAAAGCGAATTTCAAACAACAAGAATTGGAATCGGAATCTAAAACTTTTGTTGGAATCGGCATCGAAAAAAAATTGGCATTGTTCCATCACTAATTTCTATAACGCTGTGCACATCGCTAGAATGTTCTTTGCAACATTAGAAAACGCAATGGAAGTAGGCGGGCGATACACAAATTTAAAGGATGAAGTTTTCCAAATTCAATAGAAAATAAAGAGTGAGTTTTCTTACTCTTAAGCGATAGCTGGCCCGAACCCAAGCAAAACTGAACTTGCCGGGAAATCCCAAGTAACTTGGTGATGGGACAAAATTGAATTGAAAGCAAACGAGCTAAAACGGAAATATATGCCGGAAAAAACAAGCTGGAGAGAATGCAAAGTCGTCATTTTTTTTATTGTTAATTCTTTCATTTGTTCACCGACTAGTATCAATGAATAAAAAAATTAGAAAATCCAAAAAGTTCTTTTTTTCGTTTTTTTTTCTAGACAAGATAGAAAACGCATGTTAAAAGTTACAGCTTCTAGCAGCCGGAAATCTTCTTTTGTTTGTATTAAAAATATGTTTAAAATCCAAAAATAGAACACGTGAAAAATGAAAAAACGGCCAAGACAAATAGAGTTGTTTGATTTTTCAGCGTTTACACAAGAGAAAGAGATTTTAGAGTCAATAAGGGCTTTCATAAAACTTCATTGCAGTGTGAAAGATGTCCGCTCCGAATACGGGGATTTATTGTAATCGTAAATCAGAGATTAGATTCGACAGTCTTGTTTTATATGAAACTTCATTTAATTTAGACGCTTACAAAAGCATACGAGAATGATCGAGGCAAAAAAAGAATATAACTTATATATTGAGAGAGATAAAAGTAAACTTACTAAAAATTCATCCCTTATGAAGTATTTTGCTTTCGTGACTCTGGAATCTTCGTTCTCACCAGGGGTGGCTAAAAAAAACGGTGGATAAAAAGCATACGTAAATAATTTAAATGGTTCAATAAACGATTATTTCAACGTAAAATACACAACGCTTCCAAGCAAGCCGGGTACATCACCAAAAATTGTTTTTGCAATTCCAATATACCTATACATTAAGTACTACTAAAATATTTCGGCATTTTTACAAGCACAAAAGAATTCATCGATTTATAATATCAATTCAGTTAGCATGTCGAAGAAAAAACGCAAAATGACTAATAAAATCCGAGAAAATGTAAACAAGGCATTAGCGAAAACAAGATTTTAAAAATATAGGGTGGTGAAAATTTTCATATCATTATTGATCAATAGCACTAGGTAATTTTCCTATTTTTAACAAGCTTTGATCAAACTTTTGTCAGTTGAGAAATTCTCCCGAAAATTTTAACCAAAAAGTGTTTGTTTTCAAGCAGTGTTCAAGCAATTTTAGTCTTAGTTATCACGTTGATGCAAGACACAACAGATTATGCTGATGTATGTGTTGTAAAACGATTGGAAACAATCTGACTAGCAACTAAATTGAAAATTTGAATGGCTGGATCTCTCAATCAATACAAGAGTACCAATACGATGAGCAGAAATAGTTTCGTTTCGTTTGCTTTTAGCAAAGAGCAACTATCTGATCAGAAAGATATTTAAAAACTAGCCGACATATAAAATAAACAAAAAAGAAATACTTACCGTTGCTCGGCAGTTCATACGTAGCAAAATCTGAAAAGTAGGATTGTAACTGTGATCTGCCTGCTATGATTTTTTCTTTCAGTAAATCTTGCTTGTTTAAGAACAAAATTACGGAAATGTTGCGAAGCCATCTGAAAAAAAAAAAAAAAAAAAATTAATCTACAATTGTTCATGCCTTTTCATCATCGAAACAAAATATGAAGCAGCTTTTGAAAAAGTTTTAAAAGGCAAAAGCGCAACACAGAAGTAACTGCGATAGAGAATCGAAGGTAAGCAAAGCGTTGCTATCCAGATTAAAGCAAACAAATTCGAAACCAATACTTGCCTATTATTCCAGATATTGCTGAATAAATCAAGGGCTTCTTTCAGTCTGTTTTGATTCAAATCTTCTCTCAAGGTCATGTCGTAACTGCTGCTGGCCACCACAAATATGATGGCCGTTACATCTAGCACAAAAAAAAAGGATTTAATTAATACGGATGCTGACCTTTTAATAGTGAAATTACTGCCAATAATAAAAGTAATAATCCAACCATTAAAACATTGGATCCACTTTCTCCTTTCTTCCCTCTGTCCACCGACATCAAACATGCTGTTAAAGATTGTAAATTTAATTTTAAATTAAGACAAAAGATAAGAGATGTCAAAGAGTTTAAAAAGAGGAAAAGGATTAAAATATGACTTTTTAAAACTAACATTTGTTCAAAAAATAATAAATCTAGTAGCAATGAACAAACACATTATAACTTCAATTACTGCAATTATGAAAGACGTGCTGACTTCATGTGAATTAACATTTCGTATGTGATTGAAGTTCACATCAGAATTTTGAAAGAATTACGTCATTTATTGCGCCAAGTTGGTTGGCAGGAAAAACACAAAACATCATTTCACAATAAACTGGCAAGCAAAACACAGTTCAAACTTACTGGAATTGAACTTTTTCTACTTGAAACCTCGTCTCGAAAATTCCTCTAGTCAACACTCTGCACCGTAGTAAATCCTAAACACATCATCTTAAATCACTAATCAAGCAAATTTGAAAACTCTAAAACGACTAAACTATTAAGAACCAATCAATTTTAAGATATATCAAAAAGTCGTTTTGGTATGTATAGGTAGTAAAACTTTACATAAATTAAACTACTTATATAGACTTAAAGACTAGAACCTCCCCCAAATAAACAACAACAAAAATGCAGTTTTATCCAGCGCAATCTTGTCGTGACTTGCCAACAAAGAAATCACATGTTTATAAGAGCAACTTTCGAGTCTCACAAAGCAATAATGTTTTTAAAAATTCATTCACAAGTCAATCGTCAAGCAGGAAACCACAAAAGAATCAAACGAAATCTTGTACCTGATCAGATGGTTCGTAGTCATCTTTTCTGATATCTGCAACTTTGTCGAGAAAGCTAAGAAAAAAACAACGAATGAAAGCGAATTGAAACCGAAAGTATTTGCAATCTGATTTGTGATTATACACGATCGATTAAATTGGGATTAGGTTGCCTGTAGAGCACTTTGACTTGTTCGCGCCGATTAAAGAACGTTTTCAGTTATCTTTAGAAAAAGATTTTCGTAAAAGCTGAAGCATAATATCTTCGACAGGTTAGCTAGAATTTTTCTCCAAGCCGACTCAAACAAAAGTTTTTTTGCAAATTGCTACTCCACCAAAGGCAAAGTTGCTATCTGATACGCTTTCAAACAAGTGACCAGACGTTAATGAATTTTTGTGAACAATCAGGGTTTTACAAAAAAGAGCTTCCGAAGGTGCCTGACGTACTTGCTTGACTTAAGCACCGCAACAAGCTTAATTAGAGGTCCACTTACTATTTTGCACAATCGATGAGCTGATATTCATTGTTTCGGTAGTAACACTTAATAACTCCGTCATCTTTCCACAGTTCTTGAATATTATCGAAAAATGTCTTTAAAAAAAGTACAATATATCGTTTAATGCAAAATAAATTAATTTAAGTTATTCTTTGCCATAAAAAACAAACTATATTTAAATCTAGAAATGCAGTTTTTAAAAAATATTAAATGCTATTTCAATGAGGGTATTTCTTATTTACAAGTTACACCCTGATTACAAAATGAATAAAAAGTATTTATATACATATACATTTTTTAAATTACTTGTTTTAGCTTGGGTGATTTTTCCTTAAAAATTTGCAAAACTATCTCATGGCCGTTTATTTCGAGTGTTTTTTTATCAGTCATTTAGCAACTTTGACTATTTTTGATGGACTTGAAAAATTGTACAGGGATTTGGTGGGTTTTTACTCACTTAAAGTTGACCTTCACCTACATAAATACGAAATAAAATGCAGTCAAAAAACAGATATTATTGCTTGCTTATCGGTCAATCTTACAAACCAGTGAAGTCAAACAAATTTCATATTCGCCAGTGTAAAAATCGGTATCCGGTCAAAATATCAATAGACCAAAATGTCAACTTTCGATACCTAGGAGCCTCTATATTGTGGGAGGTTAGTTGCACTTCCAAGTCTCTGTGCCAATCTTAGACGGAGTAGTGCCTGCGAGACTTAATTTTGGCTGTTGATATTTTGACACAAAACCTAAAAATCAAACGTTTAAGCACCGAATCCTGGGCTTTAAATTCTCGCAATCTGGTACGATCACGCCGAACCAAGAATCGAATCCACAAAATCATAACTATAGCTGCTACAGCAGCCTATAAAAATGTACCTAATCATTGCTCAGATTACATAAAAACACCGATTTAAATCATACAGTGGTTTATGTGAGCTACTACAACCCACAGTGAGATTTATATTTATTCGGGGCCCTTCGCTTGGTATGCGATAATTACACCTGTACTAAGGAACTCTTATCGCAAGTAAAAACACTGTACAACAAAAAAGTACACTAGCGGGCAAAAAAGTCCGGACACTTGAGTGCATTTGTTTTATATCATTATAATAAAATTATAATTAATTTTAAAAAAATGTTTTTATGATATTCTGACCGAGATTTTTTTCCTCTTTAACATTACGTAAGTTAAATTTTCTGACTTTTTAATTAACAAAATTCTGATGTAACAAATAATTTTTTAAAATTTTTATCGCGGACAAAATACTCCGGAAACTTAGGACAGCATACTTTTAACAACTACAAGAGTATCCAAATCTTGAGATCATTTCCTTCATTCTTTTTGGCAGAGATTTGACCCAAATTATTACAGATCTCTGTAAGAAATCTCGTTCCATTTTTGAGCAAAGTTTTCGTACAATTCTTCTCTGTTTCTGCATTTTTTCTTGGCTATTTTTTTTCCACGATGGCTCAAAGATTTTTAATGAGGTTCATATCAGGCGACTGAGCTGGCCAGTCCAGAGTTTTGAACTTGTTCTTCTTGAGCCACTCATTAACTCGATTTGCTGTATAGACTGGACTATTATCTTGCTGAAAGATGAATTTGCGAGGCATATTTTCTTTTACAAATGGTTTGATTGTGTCTTTGAATTTTCTATGTACTTGGCCAAGTAAATGTGTTGTGTATTTACTCAGTGGGGCCGATACCATCGTGTTGAATTGATATAAGATTTTCAATCATATCTGACCAAATTGACTTTGGCTTCATCAGTAAACCTCCCAATCTTTGACAGTCCAATCAACATGGTGTTTTGCAAAAGATAATCGCTGAATTCGGTTTTTGAAACTGATGAGTGGCTTCTTATGAACTAATCTGCCATACAGCCCAAATTGTTTGAGTCTTCTTCTAGTTGTCCAAACAGACACTCTGGCTCCTTCACACCAGAGTTATATCTTTGTGAATGCCAACAGCAGCCCTTGTTCTGTCAGACAAGGACTGGCGCCTAATCTAGTGGTCCAATCTAGCATCGGTTTTCCTTTTTCTCCCTGTCTTAACTCTCTCCTCAACATCTCCTGTCTGTTGAAATAACTTTCTAAAGTCACCAACAGTAGATTTGGCCACTTCCAGTTTCTTTGCTATTGGCGAAGTTTGACAATTTTTTACGAGTGCTTAGACTTAAACTACATTTTGGAGACATCTAATTTAACCAACAACAATAAAAGTAATTAACCCTTTGAGGGATGTAAGACTTTGATTCTAAAATAAAATGCAAATGGTTTATAATGCCGTAGATAAAATTATAATTAAAATGGCTTCACCAAAGTGTTTTTGTTACGTTACAATCATAGGTATCCGGACTATTATGCTCGGGCTAATATTTGCAAAAAACCAGTTTTTCTAATTCAATTATGCCAATTTGCATTTTTACTATTATTAACTTATATAAAATAAAACAGCAAAAAAATCTCTATCCGAATATCATAAACATATTTTTTAAGAATTATAGTACAGGGTGTCCATAAATCATTGTTACAATTTTCAAAGTTTGTCAAAATTTTATTTTTTGAGATATTTCCATTTGATTTGTTTTATAGTTAAGTTTTTTTTCCTTAAAGGTACTTGTGGAAATAATTAGGTTAAAAATTACAATTTACTTAGTGATTAAGCAGAATATTTTTGAGTTTAGTAGCGAAAGTAGAGTTCATGAAAATGAGCACTCCGCAGGAAAAAGCCCAGTGTATTTCCTGGTTTATAGAGACAAAGTCAGACATCAGACTAAAGTTTCGCTGTGCTTGGATGTCTGACTTTGTCTCTATAAACCAGGAAACACACTGGGCTTTTTCCTGCGGAGTGTTCATTTTCATAAACTCTAATTTCGCTACAAAATTCAAAAACATTCTGCTTAATCACTAAATAAACTGTAATTTTAAACCTAATTATTTCCACAAGTACCTGTTAAGAAAAAACTTGAAGCATTTTCCTTTACTATAAAACAAATCAAATGAAAATATCTCAAAAAATAAAATTTTGACAATCTTTGAAAATTGTAACGATAATTTATGGACACCCTGTATCCGTATAAGATTAAGTATTTAAGAATTATACTATTATATGATAAATATATTAGTAGTATAGAAATAGGGTAAGAATTTAAGAATTAATAATAATTTTATTATAATAAAATAAACCAAATGCACTCGGACTTTTTTTTTGCCCGCTAGTGTATATTTCCTGTTTTAATGGAACTGTATTGCTGATAGGTTCAATTTCAAACCTGCTAAAGGTCTCGGATATTGAATAAAGATCAAAACAAAGTCAAACAACAAGTCCGCTTTTTGTATCATTTTGTTCTAAGTTTAAAATTAAGCTACTTAAAAACTAACTGACTAGGATAGAAAAAATGAAGACAAGCGTTCGAAAAAATAATTGAATATGAATTTTTTGTTGAAGCGAGTAAATAATGCCGTTCAAAGCATTTTAATATAAAAAAATATTTAATTCTGAACTAATAACAATTAGCATGAATTAGTCGGTGACATAAAACATTGCTGGGCTTCAAATTACATGCGAGTTTAAGGCGTTCGTGATTGAGGCTTGGGAAAATTACAATTTTTTTTGCTCGTCAATCTTGTATTATAATCATATCACTCTTATAAATAACTTGAGATCAAATAATTATCTCAACCGGATAATACTATTTTCAAAGCAGGTTAAGGTAATTACTTGGCGTTGTTCAAAGTATAACGTCAACCAGTGCTGCGAGAAAAAGATACAAATTTAACAATTTGTAAAAATTTTCGCGTATACTTAACGTTTTTAAATTGAATTTTTTGAGGCTATAAACGTTTTGCGATTCGTTGTTTTGCAGATTTGGAAAATTAAATTGATATAGTACAGGGTGTTTCAAAAAATTTGACATCATTTGACATATAAATATTACAGAAACTACATAGTCGAATCAAATTAAATTCAACAGGTTTAATGTTGAGCTGAACAAGATTTATTCCTGTAAATTTGAATAAGAAATTCAAAGACACCTGAATTTCATGAGAGATTTTACAAATGTTCAATATGCGCACCGCCTGTGACACAGCACACGTGAAGTCGGTACTCTGGCTCCTCCTAAACATGCTGCAGCATGTCTTGGGTAACAGTCTCCAGTGCGGTGGTGTTTCTTTGCTAACCACCTGTCTTGCACGAAAGTTAAACTGGAGATTGTTACCTAAGACATGCTGCAGCATGTTTAGGAGGAGCCAGAGTACCGACTTCACGTGTGCTGTGTCACAGGCGGTGCGCATATTGAACATTTGTAAAATCTCTCATGAAATTCAGGTGTCTTTGAATTTCTTATTGAAATTTACAGGAATAAATCTTGTTCAGCTCAACATTAAACCTGTTGAATTTCATTTGATTCGACTATGTAGTTTCTGTAATATTTATATGTCAAATGATGTCATATTTTTTGAAACACCTTGTATAACGAAGCGTGTTCATAAAAACATATTAACATGTAAACACAAAATGACACACAGATTTAGATTGGGTGGATTGGAAATGGGCAAAAGGCTAAAGCTATCTTCAAATTTTTTGATTTTTTTCGAAAAACTATATGAACAAATACTTACGCTATCAAACTGCTCTTTTTCGCTAAAATCAACAGAAACAGTAAGAATGTACTCGACTTTGGATTCATTCTCCGGATATTTTAATTCAATGGGAGGATGAAGAGTTTTCATGGCATTTGTGATTGCCTGGTGAAAGAAAAAAATCATATCAAAAATTCGTGCGCAATTTATTATCAAATTCTGATATGCAATAGACAAGTAGCAACTTGTACATCGTGTAACAACACATGTGGAAGGTTATGCTTTTTTTCTTAAGGTAGAAAGAATGCCTGTTTGAACAACCCATTGATGCACCGCAATGTAAAAAAAAGTTAATAACAAATTTAATAAGTGAACATTTTATTAATAAACGCACAATGGTCTAAGCAGTCTAACATACATATTTTTAATTTGAAAGTTTGACATCTACAAAGAAAACGTTAAAGCGCGACAACATCTTCTTATTAAGGAGAAAAAAATCTATATCTACAGATTTCTCTTAACCTATATAATCAAGGCTGGCAATAAAAAAGCATGCACTAACCTCCTTCCCCCCAAAAAAAAAGAAAAAGACGGAGTGTTTTGTTTTTTAGTTTTGATTGCTTAAATATTAGATCCGTCAATTACATTGACAGTACCTACATAACATCCAAATATGATCTAGTCGCGTAGATCTAGATTTAAAAGTAGTGAATAGCCACTTACATATTTCGGCCAGAATTTCCAATTTCTCGAATGAAGCAACCAAAAACAAATACAAACGAAATATGATGCGAAAATAGTAATTGTTAAGTCAAGATGCTTTTTAGCTGTGACAGTATCAAATAATTAAGAATATCTATCCGTCAACAATTATGTAGCAAAAAATTTAAAATAAAATCAAGCAATAGCAGAATCGCAACGCTGACATCAACTAATTCAACAAACACAGATCTTCAGTATTTATGAAGAAAAAGTAAATAGAACTATAATGAAAAAAACATACAAGATACAATAGGTTACTGTAGCTTTTAAAGAGTCTGGTGGTTACATAGCATTATTATCCTTAAAAACGGAAGATTAACTACTTTATTTCATTCTACCCAAAAATACGCCAAAAAACATTTAGTATAGTTAAAATAAAAAAAAAGCTTTTAAAGGTAATAACATCATAAAAAGTTTTACGAAAAATAGATTAAAAAAAAATTGATATATTATTTAGACAAACGCATTATATTGGTGTTTATTGGAACACACCGATTCCAACTTTATAATTCACATTCAAAACCTTTTTCAATAGTTTAGTGTTTTAAGACATTAAATAAAAGTTAGAATAAAATATGGGTTAGCCATCTAATCAAAAATTAAAAGCCTAACAAACTGAAAAAAGAAAACCCAACAAGCTGTTTTTTTTTTAGTTTCTGTCTACTCTGTCAAAGGAAGAAACTTCAGCTAAGCACGTAACAATGACGGCATTACTTTAATAAAATGGTTTCAAGTAGTATAAGATTTAGTTCAATTTTGCTAAAACACATATTCATTTTTACAATTTCGCATGACTCAACCAACTACATAAAACTATTCATAAAAGTTTAATTCCTTTTTTATCAAAAATAAAATTGTTTTTAAACAAAAATTGTTGTTCAAATTCAAATCAGTTACAACTCACCACCATAGAATCTCTGATATTTCTCTTTATATCCAAAATTTTCCCCGTTTTTTCACTGTTAAAATATAATTTAATTAAAACTCAGGCTAAAGTTTAGTATTCGATCTCTGTGTCATAAAACTACTTTGGCAAGGGATCTCACTTGTAAACAAAAACCTATGAGATATACATGTATTAATCGTACTAGTTAAAGTCAAATATGGATTATTATCAATGATGTCATAACAAACAGCAAACTAAGTTCACGCAATCAAACCACCATCAAGAACAGTTAGACCTAAGCGAAAAATTGTTAAGATCAGAAAAAAGTAAAAATTACATCACCACTCAACATCGAATTCTAAAGCGTTGTCAAGTAAAACCGCATAAACAATCGCACATCATGAGGCAACACAATAGATCGTTTTGTAAAAGGTGTGCATAGATAATAAAGTCACCATAAAAACAAAAATGGAATCTAAGTTTCTAATTAAGTTTATCTTAAACCACTTTAAAAGCACCAACTTGAGCAATAATAGGTTTGTATCAATTAGAAGGTAAAATTTAAAGCAAACACAACGCAGCCAGGAAGCTGCTACTCATCGTTACCGGATTAGCAAGGAGAAAAAGCAACAGTAAAAGCAAGCAAATTGTGCCATCTGGCAAACAAGTGCCTTACTGACTAACTCGCAAGCAACGCTTTAAACATCAGAAACGAAACACGATTAACCACCAGCGCGGCACGTAGCAGCTACCAGTTTCACGTGGCAGCAACACATGAAAGGAGCTCTTTTTCTCTCTTTATTAAGCAAACAAGAAAGCTTCGGAGTCTATTTATAGCAATTATTCTATTTATAGTCAGGGTCATGGCGTGTGTGTGTGTGTGCCGTAGCGGGCTCTTCAGAGCTAAAATCAGCACAAGCGGTATTTTCGTCGTTGTCGCATGGTTGAGCAACTATGAAATCCAAGATGGTGTGTCAATAAATTGATGCTAAACACACTCATGTTATTGATTCACTCATAGCAGAATTTGAATCCAATTCAGATGCATTGATAAAACTATTCAGAAGACTATTGTAATAAGAATGACTAAAAAAATCCAATAAAGGCTGCTTAAAACTATTTTCGAAAATATTTGTATATTAAAAAAACGTACTAATAAGAAGTTACAACTTAGATACACAAACAAGGTCACGACTTTCTATGACTGAATAAGAGCAGTTTAACATGACATACCATTAAAATAATTTATAAAATGATCATTTTTTCAACAAACTAGCGGAAAACTTTGCAGTCTTGATAAATGATCGCAAATTACTACAGCCACTTTAAAGTAAAAAGCGCAAACTTGAAGACACTCTTAAAAAACAGAAACGTATTTTGCACGACAAAAATATTTTTGAAATATATTTTCAATACTAAGGAATTTACCGAAATTATGAATTTATATGAAAATTAAAAGTCACAACACACACGATAGCCTGAGGAAACAAAAAATATGTCATACATAAGAGAATCGCTAAACAACTGAGCAAAGCACATTTAGAAGTGTCGATCAATAAGTTTCTAAAAATAGAAAAGCGAGACGGTTTCAATCCATAATTTATGCCACTAGTGAAATTTACCTATTACCGAATACAATATTGTGTAGTGCAAGTAAAAAAAATCAAACTAAAGCAATCTAAAGCAAACTGAACAATCATTGCTACAAATACTTGCAAGTTGTATATACAGAATGCCAATGACAGATAATTTTAAAATCATAGCTTTAGCAAGACATGCAACAGTCAAAAAGTTTTTTCTACCAGTTCGTTAAAAGTCAATAATCGCAGTAATGTGCTTGGTTTCGTGTATGCAAACACGATTAGTTTTATCAATGGCAAGTAGTAACAAAAGACAAAAAAATTCAAAAACCAGAAATAAAACAGTATTTTTACGATTTTCTCACGGCCGTAAACAAAAAAAAAAAAAAAACAGAAATTGATGAATTAACATTTACAACATTAAATTTTTAGGTAAAATTAAAGGCGATTCACTCAACTAAATATAAAAAGTGGTTATTGGCTAGAGTTCATAAACTTTTTCTTTCGTTGATCAAATATTATTTTTTATAAAGCAACATAAATGAAAAAAAACAGAGTAAAAAAATTCTGATACTACGCAGCAGACAGTCAAGGCGAAGAATCAAAATTACTTGATCAAGCAAAAGCCCAAATGGCCTGATTGCCTTATAATATAAACTTTGAGCTTTTAACTGTAACCAAATCATTTTTTATTCTTAACCTTTTTTCTTCTCATTTCCTATTTCTGGTACAGATTTTTATTTTTTTAAAATATGCTAAAATATTATTTTACTTGTACTGTCCATAACAAATAAGCAGAGCTATTTATCAAAAAATAAAAAATAAAAAAAATAAACTATCGACAATTATATAACTGCATCTACCAAAGTTTTCTTATGGTTTTTGTCTATGAATTGATGAACATTGAAGCCGGTTTGGGAGATAGCATACGGACTAGAAAAATAGGATAACAAATAGGACTCCATAACAATTAATTTGTTTCGAGTTTTTTTAAAGCACTAGAAAAAGAGGACTCGTACAAATACGAAGGTTACACAACAATTTCATTAAGTTTTTCGAAAGTTTGGCTTTTGCTTTATATAAAATTTTCAATCTTTCATCTTTAAAAATCTTGATTACTGAATAACGAGGTAATCGCTTGCCATGTGTATAGCATCTCCGCCGCTTTCTTGTGAGTCAGAAGGATAAATGTAAAGATGAAACGAAAATGAAATAAATTATTGAGCCATACACAAAATCTTTCCTGAAATACTTTCATCTAATTTTTTTCTTTGAAAAATCTTTAAAGAAAAAGCTCCAAATGCATTCTTTGTTAATGATTATAGGAGTTTTAAAACCAGAAAACCAACAATAAAATTTTTTCAATCATTCAACCGAAGTGGTCAAACTAATGCTAGTGATATTGTATATCAATGATAATCGTCTTCAATTCGTATCTATATAGTACACTCTCAAGATGAATCCACATATTTCCTTTTGATAACAATCATGTAGAAGCATAAAATACAAAATCATACTCAAATTCTATATTTCGCCACAATTGCGGAAAAAAATTTTGTAGTTTACATAGGATTATTAAAAGATTATACAAAAAAATATAAAAACGAAAAATTCGAATAAAGGCAAAGAGCAAACGCGACTTTGTTTGATAGATCAATAACACAAAAATATTTAGACACCTCTGATTGCAACCCACAACTTTTTATTACACATATGCAAATAATTTACCATAAATTAAAAACCATTGCTAAATACAATAAAATGATAATACAATGAAATTTGACTAATATATTAACCTTATGCCAGCAAATTTTATATGTCATAAGCGGTGGTTGTAAGAAATAACTTTTCATAAACGATTAAACACATAATAAATTTTCTTACTGTTGGTTGTCACTAGTTAGAAGGTGATTAGGTAAATAGGTAGACTGGGGTGATGTGCTCAAGCAAGCAATTCCAGCAATTAAATGTGCAACGTCATTGCGCCGTTTATAAATACTGTGGCTATTAAGAAAAAAATAGGCAAGAAAATAATGCCACTAACTATAGTTTAATTTAGAATATGAAATGCAGTTGTATAGAGCAAAGAACTATTTGTCTGGTTAAAAAATCAAAAGTGGATGTTATAAGGATGGTAGGATGAAAGAATAGTAAAATTTTATTTTCAAGAATTCTGCATGTAATAACAGAATTCATAAGAGAATAATTATTTTCAAGAATTCTGCATGCTACAAAAAATTTTTAAATTGAATTCTATGAACAATGATTTTTACATTAAAAAAAAAAAAAAAAACGAAAAACGAAAAAACCATGAAATTAAGTATGAAAATGCATTGTATCAAAACTTGAACATTCTTCTAGTCGTCACTTTCACAAAAACCTCCTCAACCCTGCAGTTAAAAAAAGATGCAGCTACATGGCAAAGATGAATGTAGAAAGAAACTGGCTACAATATTATGCGCTTGGCCTGCAAATGCTTTATTTGTAAAAGGAATACTCCAATATTAGAATCAGTTGAGGACAAAAGAATAAAACTAGAGCTTTAATAATTAGATAGCCATGACTTTACACAGCCATTGATTGGTAAAAGGTTTAATTATAACAATAAACCAGCTTGCCATAAAGCAATAGACAAATAAATTTGTCATAAATACTTTTCTGATACTATGAAGTCACAGACGTTTCGATCTAGGTCATCGTGAAAACAATGCAACAAAGCGCTAGGCCAAAATAATTCTAATTTGCTCCTGACAAATTTTTTTAATTTTAGGCAAATGAAAAAAGTAAACATCATTTACTCTTTATCAAAGCCATTCACATGAAGTATCTTCATTTGCTTAACAATCGTGCTTTTTCCCGACTCGCCAGCACCTGTAATAAAAGCAAAAACTAATTGCGTTTTCGAAGTTGTCATTACTTAAACTATGCAATATAAAAAATATCTTTGCTGCGATTCACTAAAGCCAACAATTTCTTTTAGTCATAGAGATTTGTGTTGCTATTTTTTTTAAATCTAGGCTTAGCTAAATTAGGGTATTTTAAAAAGAATAAGCCAAAATCATCAATTGATACGTCAAAAACAAAAAACAATAGAAAACTCTAGCTTGGGGACATGTGCTGTATAAACCTTCAAAATTTATTTGTTTTAAATATGGCCACCACCGGCAGTACGGACATCAAGCTGATATGAGAATTCATCTTAATCGCGCCTCAGCATGTCGCGGTCCACCGTGTTGATTGCAGCTATTATTCCATCTTTCATGTCATCGATATTTGCTGGGAGCGGTGAAATATAAACTTTGTCTTTAACATACCCCCACAAGAAAAAGACACACGGTGAGGTTCAGGGGTCTGGCAGGCCAAGCGCAGAGAGCAACACGGTGAACCGCGACATGTTGAGGCGCGTTTGGGATAAATTCTCGTATCGACTTGATGTCGTTCGTGCGCCCGGTGGTGGCTACATTGAGCACTTGTAAAACATAAAATAAAACTTGATGGTATATACAGCACATGTGTCCAAACTAAAGTTTTCTACTGTTTTTTGTTTTTAATATATCACGTGATGATTTTGGAGTATTCTTTTTGAAGCACCCTGTATATCTAATGATGAATAATAACATCAAATTGGTCAGCCATGCTTGAACGTATTTTTTGGTAACATGATTAATTGAGAAAATTGGTAATTTTGAAATTTTTGGCATTATAACACACTTTTCGATTAAAAACCTACGTTTGCTATCTAATTAAACTAAATATGCTACGAGTATATTATTGTTCTCTTCTAACATTTCTTGGAAGAATACAAAAAAATGATTTTGCATGGTCCAAGACTCCGTCTATTTCTTAAAAAGCTTTTTGTTGCGATAACAACCAACTGGTTACTCGAATAATAGTTTTGGACCTTATTTTTTAAGATGGAAATCTGATGGCTGCAAGATAATCACCCATAAGATAGCTTCAAGATAAATAACTCTCTCAAAATTCTTCAACGACTTTTTAAAAAATACTTGTGGATCTAATAGCATTTCATTTGTAATACTATGGGTAATGTTATACAGGGTGTCCCAGAATTAAGGCAACGAACTATTTTGTTTATAATTAGAATAGTTCAAGTCAAATTTTGTATTGCTTGGTATTAGTATGGTATTTGAATATTAGTCTTTAAAACCATGTATCATTTATTTGATATAACTTCCTTTGTTACAAATAACTACTTTCAGTCTACTAACACATGCATGTGCTCTTGAAGAATGGCTTCCCATTCTTTTAAAAGATTTGCACACAGTGAGGCCAGAGATGAGTGGGGAGTAGCAGAAACTCTAGTTTCCAAAATTGACCAGATAGAAAAATCCAGTATATTGAGATCTGAGTTTCTTGCAGGCCAATTTTCTTTGGCAATAAAAAAGGGAATTTTCTATTAAATCCAGGATTGAGTGAATCTTGAGCCCTGCAAAGGAGCAGAATCTTGTTAAAACGTCCAAAGTTTATCTTTGAAGTGTTTGTTGGCCAAGGTAACAGGGATTTTTCTAAAATGTTTTTTACATACCATTGAGAGTACAGTTTGACTTTAGAAAAAATGGCGTTTCAACAAGATTCTGCTCCTTCACACGGCTCAAGATTCACTCAATCCTGGATTTAATGGAAAATTTCCTTTTTTATTGCCAAAAAAGATTGGCCTGCAAGAAACCCAGATCTCAATATACTGGATTTTTCTATCTGGTCAATTTTGGAGACTAGAGTTTCTGCTACTCCCCACTCATCTCTGGCCTCACTGTGTGCAAAACTTTTAAAAGAATGGGAAGCCATTCTTCAAGAGCACATGCATGTGTTAGTAGACTGAAAGTAGTTATTTGTAACAAAGGAAGTTATATCAAATAAATGATACATGGTTTTAAAGACTAATATTCAAATTCTATACTAATACCAAGCAATACAAAATTTGACTTGAACTATTCTAATTATAAACAAAATAGTTCGTTGCCTTAATTCTGGGACACCCTGTAGTCTGTTGAGTAAAAGGTTGGTTTGGACTGAAAGCGGACGCGTACGTAGTAAGGCGTGTAGAGGAAAGCGCAAAAAAAAGCGGTGAGACTGTTCAGAGTAAAAGCGCAAAGTGTAAAAGCTCATAATTACTCGTGCTAAAAAAAGATTTAAGTTTAAATAGAAAATCGCCAAAGCTCAAAATTATTCGTGCTTAAAAAGGATTGAATTGAAATATTTTAACTTTTTACCTTGGTTCAGACTAAAAGCGGTCGCAGAAAAAGCGGGCGGAAAGCGGAATTTTCCGTAACGCTTTAAAAAATTATGCTTTTCGCTTGCTTTTTCAGCGTCCGCTTTCAGTCTGAACCGACCTTAATAGGTAATGTTGTGAGTAGTGGGTAATGTTTGTCGGCAACATGGTTGAGTGTGTAAGCGTCGTATTGGCACCAAAGGCGAGCAAGACGATAAAGGTTCAAAAGCCACTTGCATCATTCTGTTATGTCCTAAAAAAAGCTCTTATAAAACTTTTCTTTGGCGATCTTAGCAAGCAGCTCCAAATATTAGTCACAATTTTAATAAAAACTAAAAAACTTAAGTAAAAAATTTCAACTTGACAGCAATGTTTTGGCATCTCTGAAAGCAGATTGGGAAAATCACTTGCTTGTTTTCCTAGTATAACAACTCCGGCGTTTTTCTGCAAGTCATGAGGATAAATAGATATAATATAAATAAAATTATGTAAAAAACTTTTATGCTCAGTTAGTTGCATTTGCAAAAGATATTTTACTTAAAACTTGTGAACAGACCACTATATCATTAAATAGTTTATCGCACTCAAAAACATAGAAAAAAGTGCAAAGAAAAGTTTAACTTATAGTTACTGATGGCAATTATTACTGATACTAACTAGAAATTATAATTTTTTGGATAATTTAAAAAGAACAATTCTGAAATTTTGAATTTATATTGTTAGTTAGATGAAATTTCGAAAATTGAGTCATCCCAAAATATTTTTCAGTGGAGTCCAGGTAATAATTAATGACAAAAAAAAACTCTATTAAATTGGTTCTCAAGTTCATGAAGGGTCATTATCAACTTTGTCAGGTTACTAAATCATTGTAGAAAACTGCTTAATAGAAAGAATTTATAATTAAATTTTGCGTAGTTTTGCTTGAACATGTTTTTTTTGAATGAAGACTTAAGGTAACTGTTTGAATATTTCGTAAAAATGAATTAAACTAATAACAAATTTATTTTAGATATTTATAAAGAAACATTTAATACATGTAGTATTGTGTTATTTAGAGGTGTAAGCTTTTTAAAATTTGAACACATTGTTCAATTGCATCAAATACTTGTTCTGTTTGTAAAAGTTTTTTTTAATCCTTGTTGTATCAAATATTAAAGCTAATGCCAGTTGAATTTTTAATAGCAAAAAACTAGTAGTTTGAAAACAGAAAATAATTAAAAATTCACAAAAAGTTTGCAACTTTTTTATGTTAATCTCTATAAGACTAATAAAATGCATTTAACAAAACCCAACATTTTACTTTCAAGGCAAAAATTTAAAAAAATTTAAAATATAAAATATTGACTGAAAGTTTTTTGTACCACAGATTAAAGGCACATTCAAATTTTGAGTCAAATTTGTTTTTTTTTTCAATAATTTTAAATTATAACACTAATTAAAAAATCTAAACTGGCAAAAACAAAAATTCAAGAACCAAACTAAAATAATTAAATTCACAGTTGATAACTAGCCTCAATAACCATTGCATTTCAAGCTAAGTGATAAAACATAATAATTTATCTAGTTAAAATAATCAGAAGAAAAATAATTATCTTACAACATGATAATCTCCAAGGTGGTGACTTTACACTTGGTAATTATTTTCAATCATACCTTACGATTATTATGACTTAATAAGACAATTATACATTCGTACTTAAAGGGTTGTAAAGCTTAACCTAACAATTTGATGTAATCATAATTTATTACTATGGTCTTTTTACATTAGATACACCAAGATTTACATACAATGCATAAAAAAACCACCAGTAATTTATATGCAATGGATTTTACAATAAATTTGAAAAAAAATTAGATAAATATGCAATATTGTAGTAAGCCAAGAGTTTTAAACTACAGTCTGGAAGACTATCAGGTCTAACATGCTTTCATATGTTTGCAACAACATATTGGTTCAACTTCTATTTTCAATCATCTAACTTTTCATGATATGCCAAAACACAAGGTCATCTGGTATTTATACTGAAATTTCAAATTGCAGCAATGAGTCAGAGCTCCTAAGTCATCGTCGTCGTCGTTTGAAGAGTATCCACTCCAGGTCAGACACAAACAGGACTGGGGCCGAGGGTTTATCCTTTTACTACCCCAGACTGCTGCACTGCCTGGATCAGATGCTGGCAGTGATGTTATTAAGCCAGCATCGAGTTTCGTCATCCAAAACCGTCAGACCTCGTGCTCCATGTGGTGCCCGATGTATAGGGCACGCTGTTAGTACATGGTCTGCGGTTTGCTCTGAGGCGCCACACTCGCAATTCGGTGAAGGAGCGAGACCCCATTTGTGCATGGACAAATGGAATCGCCCAACACCAGTCCGCAGGCGGTTGAGCTTAACCCAAGCTGCTCGGGGTAAGCCCATCCCAACAGGCCTGGCACCGGTCTTGGGCACAAAAGAGCCTGGAAGCATTTTCATAGTACTCCGTTTTCCATTTAAGATTTGTCCATTCAGAGGCGCGGATGCCAAGTCTGGCAAGATTGTCCAAGAGATTCTGCGCAGCTGGCACAAACGGGCGTCTGGATCTTAGTCTCACTTGGCGAGTATCTGAGGACCCACTTAACAGACCATGCAAAATATGATCGGGGTCCAGAGATCCACGGTAAGCCAAGGAGAGTGTCGCTCCCATTCGGCGAAGCTCAGCTGGCTGGATGCCTGAGAGTAATGTAACATCCTAAGTCATCAAGAATGATTTAACATCCTAAGTCATCAAGATGTGTAAATGCAGCAACCAAGCAACAATTAGCTTTGACAACTGTGCATACAATGACATAGAAAACTTGACCATTTTGTGATAAGTGCACACACTCAAAATCGTCTTAAGCATAACATTACATGTTATATATTTGTTATTACCCAGCAGTAATAAACGATGTGTGCTTCGGTACTCTTGTTTATCCCTGGCAAGGACAGCATTAATCTTTTTATTAACTTCATATTGATGCCTTTCATCATTTGACTGCTGGGGCATGGAACAAAAGCAACCCATTTTCATGCTACTTAAGTAGAGGGACAAACCTGTAAACAACAATAGCTTATTTTGTAAAAAAGCAAAACATTTTTTATTGTTAAAAAGTACAAAAAACTAAAAGCACATTTTTTTTTACAAATTATTTATTCTCCTTTAATTTAACAATTATTGTAGTATAACATCATCCTGACAAACTTGAAGGCATGCTTGGCATAAAATAGTTGAAAAAAAACTTTCAATGCAATGAACTAATAGACTACTAAAACAATAGATTATGCACAGGCACCTTTGACTACGCTTAAATTTTTTAAGAAATAGATAAAAGCTTGCTTTCTTGTTGAAATGCTATCAAATACATAAATAAAATCAGTTTAATGCACTAAAAAATAAACATATTATATATATGCAGGACTGCTATGAAGAATAAATGCATTGCATAAGCTAATATTGTAGCTGCAAATTAAGAAAAATACGGAAATACACTTTAGGAAAATTAAGTGTACAGGAGAAAAACAGATTGTAGCTGCAAATTAAGAAAAATACAAAAATACACTTTAGGAAAATTAAGTGTACAGGAGAAAAACAGACACATTATCAAGCAATACTGGATGCTGACAGACTTTTTTATCCCTAAAAGAAATGATAACAACACAAATTACACCCATATATACAGGGTGATCAATATTTAGTGTTACAACTTCAAGTAACTGTATTTGGAAAATGATACATACAGTTGAAGTAACACAGGTAAAATATTTAGAGAAACAAAGATTGTGCACCAAAGTTGACTATTTTTTATTAGGGCACAAGCTTTTGTGGGCTACTGCTCACTTCGTCATCATTGCACATGATGAAGTGAGCAGTAACCCACGAAAGCTTGTGCCCTAATAAAAAAAAAGGCAACTTTAGTGCACAATTTTTTGTTTCTCTCATTTGATTTGAAAAGTTGACATGGCTCCCCCAATTTTATTTCTTCTTATTCTTAGGTGAAATATTATTACAGAATGAATATAAATTCAGTACAAATACAATTTATTCGATATGCTTTCCATTCGTATCAATTACAAGCTGAAGACGCCTCGAAAATAACCTGCGAGAGTCATGAATCACATCCTGGGGCATTTTTGACCATTTCTTCTGTAGTTTTGTCTTCAGAGTCTCCAAACTTTTATGATGTGTTGCTGAGACCTTGCTCTGCTGAGACCTTGTTGCTGAGACCTTGCTCTCATGCAAATTGAGTGATGAAGGGGGCCATTCCTCTTTGAAAATGAAGTTGGAAACATTGGCTGATAGCCACTCCTGCGTCTTTTTAGCTCCATGTGACGATGCTGAATCTTGTTAAAACATCCAAGAACGTTTTTTGAAGTGTTCTTTTGCCCAGGGCAACAATGAACCAACAAGAATGTCATTTCGGTAATTCTCTTGGTTTAGTTTGACGCCTTGTTCTACAAAAACCAAAGAACTTCTTCCAGATTCAGTAATGGCTGCCCAGACTATCAACGACACCACCCCTTGGGCCCAAGTGACTCTTCAAGGTCCTACCTCCCCATCACGTGACCAAACACGATCATTCTGGGAATTCACATGGTGTTGAACATCAAATTTCTTTTCATTGCTGAAAACGAGATTAAGCATGCCTGCCTCAAGGCGGAAGAGGATAATTCTGGCTCTGACAAGGCATGATTCATGACTCTTGCAGGTCATTTTTGAGGTGTCTTCAGCTTGTAATTGATTCAAATGGAAAGCATATTGAATAAATTGTATTTGTATTGAATTTATATTCATTCTGTAACAATATTTCACCTGTGTTACTCCAACTGTACATATCATTTCCCAAATACAGTTATTTGAAGTTGTAACATTAAATATTGATCACCCTGTATTTACAAACTAATAGTACAATAGCTTAATCAAATTTACCAACAAGACAGATATGTAGACAATATATATAGATGTAAAGTAGGTATCAAGCAAAAGATTATGCATGTTTTACTGCAGTTTTGACAAGAACTTGATCAATGGCTGGCAGTCCAGATTTTATGAAAATGTTGCTACAGTAAAAGGAACAAAATATTATTTTACCATAAAAGACAACTTTTAAGAATTAATTTAACTTAAGGTATTATTAGTTGCTTATTATTTTTTGCAAATTATACCATATACTTTAAATGTTTATTCATTACTAAAGACTTTTTTAAACAAATTAGAGTTGAATTTGTCATCTTAAGATTAGAAAATAATGAACGATAAAAAATAATGAAATAAAATCAGTTACACAAAATGTAAAAAGTCCATGGATGACTCATATGCATAATGATTTTATTTGCTGTTTATGCAGTTTGTGGCATTTATTGCTCATAAACTTAAATATTTTCTATTGTCTCTCAATAGCAGTTAAAATGCTCTTTACACTTTGCCCTTGAGTTATTGTAGTAAAATTTTTGCATCTGATCAAATTAATAATGATATTTTGTTTGTTGGGATCTCACATGTCTTTAACTAATTAATGAGACAAAGTGAGTCCTAAAAAAAAAGGTAAAACACAACCTAAATACATAAAACAAATCTCTAAATGATCTAGAACAGGGGTGGATAAACTGTGGCCTGCAATGAATTTCTGCATGCCCACCAAAATTTTCACACAATAATTAAAAAAATCAATTAGAATTTTTTTTCTCTAATGAAATTCCAGGTAACTATATACAGGGTGTCCATAAAACCCTGCACACATTTAAAATTTTAATATCTCAAAAACTGCATAAGGTAGAAACTTTAAATTTTCGACAGTGAATCATACCACCATAAAGTTTTTTTTGTTATTTTTTTACAGGTTATTTTATTGTTAAAATAAGCAAGAGTAAGTTGTTTTTACTAAAGGTGTAAGTTTGCAACAAAATACAAAACATGCTGACCATTAAACAAAAAGCACAATGTGTTCTTTGGTACCATAAATTTATATCACCAACTGCAGTACAACATAAATTTAGAAATGAGTTTGGACAAGACCCTCCTTACACTAACAGCATTAAAAGTTGCTTCATTGGAAAAAACCACACTGTTAAGGTAGTCATTGTCATCATCAATGCGCTGAAGAATTTCTTCAGCAAAAGATGCTTGGCAAGGGTGATCATCTGGCTTAAAAGCTTGAACAATTTGTAACTTGTAAGCATGGAGGCGAAGTCGTTTATGTAAAACTTTGTGAACTGTGCTTTGAGGAATAACAAGTTCATTTGATGCAACACAAATTGATTTCCTTGGGCTGCGATGAAATGCTACATGCACAGCATCAACAGTCTCTTCATCAATGCTTGGCCTTTTTGTGATCCAAAATGCTGCCAGTTTCCATAAGTTTTAGACCATCTCTTAATGCTGTTAGTATGAGGAGGATCTTGTCCAAACTCATTTCTAAATTTACATTGTACTGAAGTTCGTGATTTAAATTTATGGTACCAAAGAACACACTGTGCTTTTTGTTCCATGGTCAACATGTTTCATACTTTGTTGCTAACTTACGCCTTTATTAAAAATGACTTACTTTTGCTTATTTTAACAATAAAATAACTTGTAAAAAATAACAAAAAAAGTTTATGGTGGTATAATTCACTGTCGAAAATTTAAAGTTTCTACCTTATGCAATTTTTAAAATATTAAAATTTTAAATGTGTGCAGGACTTTATGGACACCCTGTATTAAGATTTAAAGTGAAGATCTTTTTTTTGTAGATCACTAAATTTTACAAATAAATGACATTTCATGACCTGTAATTATTAAAATTTACTAATGTCAGTTTATGTGCAGGCTATTAATCATTCCAATGTGGCCAAAGGTTGAAAATTATTGCCTGCCCCTGGTGTAGATGATGAAAAAAAGTTTATACAGGGATATAAAAAAGTGACAAAATTAGATGGCAAGATTTCAATTAACAAGTAACCAAAAGGTCATTATCAGATTAATATTTAATATCTTATTTTCTGTCCAATATTAGAAAATAAGTAAACAAGTAAATGCATATAAGATAAAGCACTAAACTCTCATGTTCCAAAATCTTGTGGACCAAATTAGATCCTGTTGGGACTGACAATGTGACAAACTAAGTGAATTAACAAATTTAATTAAAGAATTAGATGAATTCTACTTGTATCATCCAGTAAAATCGTTTTAACCTTTCAACTGTGATGCAACAATGTGTAATCATGGTTTCTATATTCACCATTGCATTATGGCATATACACCATGGCATTGTCTTTACAACTGACTCTTTCAACTGTATTATGCAGTGCTATGCAACTTGTGTTTTGCACTACTGAATAGCTACAAATGTAGTGGAGGGAGTAAAATGTAACAGCATTTAAGAACACAGTCAATTAAATCTACTGTGTGGGTGTTTTCTGGAATGTGTCACCCATGCATGCAGTGGGCTATCAATTATTGAGGAAGTGATACATAGCATCATGCTAGATCACTGCTAGCTAAACAAATTGCTCAATTACAAGCTGATATTATACATAGTAGCCATGGACAGATTGCAAAGAGATATACACCTTCAGACTCTTATAACTTAGTGCTTGATGGTAAGAATGATGATGACTTTGGATTCAATCAGTAGTTTCAATGAGGAAGAAAATGACAGTGGTGATGATAATAAAGATGTACAAGTAGATATAGGACATCTAAATTTTATGCATTTTCTGGCTTCTTCCTGGTGTCAACTGTCAAGCAAACCATGAAGCTGTTTAAATTCCTGGTTTCATTGTAAAAAATGATGTGCTGGATGGTGGAATAACAGTACTAGTAAGTGGATTTGAATCAGTTGACTTTCTATTACAGATAAAATTGTTTTATTGATGACCAGATATTTTATAACCAAGTATGACCAGCAATTACAAAGGTATTTGAAAAGTTGCATATTTATGTTCTGAGTTTCCTTCACATTTTGCACTTGTATCTGAGTTTCCTTCACATTTTGCACTGAGTTTCCTTCACATTTTGCACTTGTCCTGTTAAACTATTGGGAATAACTTAAAACAATGTTGATTTGCAATAAATATATAGAACATTGTTTGTGCTACCAGTATTCGAAGTTCCAAACAAATGTATAAAAAAAAAGAAAAGATGTACATATACATAATGAAGTCACATACAGAGACAAATACAATAAGCCTTAGCAAGTCAGGGAGTGAATTAGTTCATTTGCATGATTTTCGATTCAGTGAAAAGGGGCCAAAGTAACAAAAATAAACCAAAATTATTGTTTCAAGCTGCTACAATACAAAATTATGTCCCAGCCAAGAACTTCTAAATCAAGGACATGCATTGTCTATGTCCAGACTTTGCTAGCGAAGGCGATCATCTTTACTGTATAAGTGCTAATGTATTACTGAAATCAATTAATGATTGGTCCGTAATTGCTTCAGACAAAAGCATTAAAACGTTTAAACGCATATTGAGGGATAAATACCCAAATATGTGATACCATGCCCACAGAACTACCCTTGAGTGAAATACCTGAAACCTGCCATATACAGCGCTAAATAGACATAAATATTTAATATGACATAAAAACTTTCACACATAAAAATTACAGTTATAAGAAATAAAAAAAACTTTTCAATTGCTAATAAACTTAATCGGACAAGCGCGCTTTCTTGATTGATGTCTGGAGGAGGACGGCGTTCTTTTGCTAATCCTTTTCCAAGTTATGCAGACCTTTCAAAAGTACATTTGCCACGTGTCGTCTGAGCTTGTCACTAGTGTTCAGGTTATTGTAGTCCTCCATCACTTGCAGAATCATCATGAGTCTCCTGCAGCAGCAGACCCTGTGTCTGGCTTTGGTGATAAAGGCAAGTCCACATCGCACAAGGTCAAAAGTGGTTTGGTGGGGGATTTTCAGGGAGCCTCGTGAAACTTCGGAGATAAAGGCACTGACTTCTGTTGAGACTAGTTCATCCTCCTCATTGAAGATCAGGTGTTCCTCACACTTTTTCTCCAGCCACCCTGCCACATAGGCTGCACTGCTTTCCTCATGGATAGAGAGTGAAGGCTCAGTGCAGTCCTCAATGAAAGTGGCGTCCTCAGCATCGATGGCACTAGTAACACACGTGTGAGCCATGGTTTCCCCATTTACGTCCAAGATCTCCAGATAAGAAGCGGCATGTCTAGCCAGGCGTTTTTTGCAGGCAGTCAAGACATCCCCAGAAGTCATAAAAGCATTTGCACCAGTCGATTGCCTGTACACAGAAAATTCACCCTCTATCCTGTCACTCTGCAGCTCACGAAGAAGTACATACTGGAAGCCAGCATGGGTCAGGAGGTGTGCACAAATGGAAGTCAGGCCTTGCATGGTCTGCACAAGTGCTTTCTTAGTGTCATGGGTTACACACTGCTTTCTGCCTTTTCCGTGCCCAGAAGGGGCTTTCTGGAAAATCTGTAGATAATCGGACAAGTTGGTAGTGGTGTGGTCCTGAACATGCCGGTGGGGATCATTTAGCCTCACTTCTTGATGTTTTGATGACACATTCACAACATTCCACCAATTAAGCACAAATTGAATAAAGTCGGCTGTGTCGCCACACTTCTGGAGCCTGAGGGCAGCTTCAACTTTGTCGTTGAAAACTTTCAACACGTGCTGGACATTCTGCAGTTGAAGTTTTGAAGGTCGAACAGCAGCATCTGTCAGGGGAGATGTTTTCAAAAGGTTTGCCTTCTCAGCATCGTATAGCTTTCTGACGTCGTTGAAGGAACCAGTGACTTGGTTGTCGAAAGTCATCTTTTGGCAAGCCTCTGAAACAAAAGGAACAAACAGTAAAATCATCTCATGCTGGCATTTTTTGTTGTGGTGCTGCAGTATTCATTTCATTTTTTTTTTCTGTCACTGATTAAACAAAACTTTTTCACGTAAGAACTACATGAAGATATAATTATTTTGTAAGTGCTTTTTCTTAGGCTATTTTAAGTAAAATCACGAGTAATAATTGTTCGCTGTTGGTACTTAAATTTTTTTGCAAATCATATTTTTATAATAGATACGAAGTCTTTGCATAGATAATAATATTTAAATTTCTTATTAAGAGCAATCAAAATTGACAAATCTACTTATTGCGCAAAAAAACTCTCACAAACAGAAATGTCGAAATACAGCAAAACGCAGTCCAATGCATGAATACCAACACAATTAAAAATTAAATAAAAAAATCACGGAATTGTTATTCTTTTTATTCGTCAATTAAGTTCCAGTTATAATCAAAGATTTTCATTTAAAATAAAATAATTTTCTTTCAAGCTTTTTTTCAAAATTTGTATTTTCAAAATTTCAAAATTAAAATGTTACATACAGCAAATCAAAAATAGTGTAGACTCACCTGATATCCAGTTGTTTCTTATGCACTTCAATAGATGCACTGTGTCAAACAGTAGGTACCAACTCCGTGTGTTATCTAAAGGATGAGTAGCAGTGGCAGGGTAATCCGACTCTGATGGACGATCGAACATCTTGCAGTAAAGCTGGTTGATCTTGTGGTTGTCTGTGATGGACCCAAGAACAGTGCCTCCAGCCTGTTCTACAACCATGGCAGCCTGCTTCACCACCTCAAATTGAAAAGAAGCTGTTAATTTATGGACAGGTGTAACAGATACCATGATGCTGGGGCCTCGATGAAGACACTTGGACATGACGCAAAGCATTGAAGTGGCTTTTGCGTTGTGGTCATTCTTGGCCATGCCACTGAGGACTCCTCCGGAGAAGGCTACTGTTGGCCGAATCTTCATCTCGTCAACAAAGAGAACTACATTTTTCTGTTGAAGCTTTTGAAGTTTGGCAAACGTCTTTGATAAAATGTCCTTCACATTCACTGAAGAGACGACAGCTTGCAATTTTCTTCTACTTGGCAAAACTAGATACTCACGGAGTACTTCATAATTGCAGTGTGGAAAAGATCCCACAGCAAAGCAGTAGTCTTTTACAGTAAAATTTTTGTTGACTAGAAGCTTCAAATTATTGATAATAAAATCGATTTTTTTGCCTTTTTTTTTGTCTTCAGTTTCTTGAGCCTGAAGCACAGTAACTACTTTCTTCAACACTTTATCCAGAGGAATTTTATAGTTAAAGCAAGTATGCACAACAGCATAAAACTGTGAATAGGAACTGAGGCCATTATTGGGGTTCAATATAGTTCCTAGGGGTACGCGAATTCCACTCTTGTATGCAAAACACGTAAGAGGAGAACATAGCGTTGACTTGTTTTCAACCAGAACAGTCATTTCGCATTCACGAAAGTCAGACGACATAAAAAGGAAAGCACACCTGTCAGATCTTCGGGTAATCACAACATTGTTATATTCCTTGTGAAGTTTCTTGTCAGGTAAAAATTCACTGAACGACTTGATCCTGTCTCTGGCCATAAAAACGTCAAGTTGTTTGTCTACTTGCTTTGCAGGGCGAGGAGGGATTTGGGGGGTCGGCAGACATGAAGCAGGTACATCAAAAATGCTAGGTGCAACAGCTGGTCTTGTTGTTCCACCTGGCAGTTTCTTCATTGGAGGATTTTGTGGCCAATGCTTCTCACAAATAAAAAAAGATTTAGCATTTGCAACATTAAAGTCTTTGCGAGGAGGAATCACAGCCAGCCACCTCTGCCTCTCAGGATCAAGCCTGGGCAGTTTGAATATTCTACGTTTTGATAAAAGGTCGTAGTTTCCTCTACAATTCACAATTCCACATTTATTCGGCATAATTACGTAAATTAATGCTCTTCGAAAAAAGAGAAAAATAATTATCAATATTACTCACAAACCTTGACCGGTCTGACCGGCCGGTAAAAAACCGGTCGAAACCTTTTGTTTTTTGACATTACAAAGTATATCATTTAAAACAATTTTATGGATTGTTTTGTTTCTAAAGTTATTTAACAACGCGATTTCTGAAATGGAGAGTCGTCCGTGATGAAAATTTACCATGTCGGTCGTAATGAAAATTTAGTACCGCAGCGTAGTTAAATCTAACCTATTCTTTGACCTCCTAACCCTCACCCCTATAAGGGTAAGGGTTAGGAGGTAAAGGTATAGTGGGTGTAAAGGTATACAGTAAGTTAGGGTGAGGGTTAGGAAGTCAGGAGATAGCTTTAACTACAAAAAAATTTTCATCACGGCCGACTCTCCATTTGAACCCGATTTCTTAGTGTGAGTAAGTTTGAAAAAATTGTAAAAAGTGGTCAATATGCATAGAAAATTCACTTGTCATTTATTCAGAATGATGGGAAAAAGTTGAGCCCTCGACAGTTGAATATCTTTTTCTAGTAGTAGTAGGCCCTAAAGCCCTAGGCCTACGACTCAACTTTATCTTCTTTATGTAAGCTCGTATTTACTGTGCGTTCTACACTTAAAATAAAACAATGATTGATTGAGGAGGTCACCTAAATTTTCTGAAATTTTGATAGCTTTGAAGTAACACTACCTGACTACATTTTACGACCACTTGCAGCGACGCCGTTGATTTGACAAGTAACAACCCTTAAAAAACAGTCAATTACCAATCAGAACAATGCGTTTATCTGCCGGCCAACCGGAGAATGGTGTCGCCGGGTCACTAAAATAGCCTATTATCTTAAACAGGCCTAAATAGGCCTACCTATTACCTAACACTCGCCTATTCCTATGCCAACCAGTTGTGACACTCCACCTAACTTTCCTCATTTTGGTATAAATTTTAATGCTGTTCTTATTTAATTTTAAAAATCATTAAACGGTATTTCTTATTATTCTTTTTAATTATAATGAAACTTGAGTACACCTTACTAGGATTAAACTGCCTCGGTAACATATATTTAAATTTTCGTAAATGAACCTACCATAGTTAGCATTGTAGATCACAAAGTCTACCCTATGATGTAACAATAAGCTTTTATCGGCTGTGCAAATTAATAGAAAAAACAGTCGCCTTCGCTAGGATTATCTGAAACTAGCGCCTGCATGTCCTTGATTTAGAAGTTCTTGGTCCCAGCATTAAAAATTTTTAAAAACTATCAATGCAAAAAATAACTTTTCTTGATAATTTTTTTTTAATCTAATTTTTGCAATATGGAATTACAATCATATAGTAAGAATGGTCAAGTCAATCAACAAGCAAGTGCCGACAGACCTGTTTCGTCCTTATTAGGACTTGTCAGGACACTACAGCTTGTTGTATGGAATTACAATTTTACAAAAAACAACCTGTTTTTCTAAAATAATGATGAGCAAGAGAAGGGATGTTTAGACAAAAGCAATGAAGAGCCCAGCACCACATTTGGAAATTGCACTTCTAGTTGTGATTTTAATTCATAATTTGCAGTGCTGTTTACAGTCATTTGCTAGCTCTTTGCAGTATTTTAATTTGAAAATCTAATCAAACAATATTTAAAAATGTTTGGTCTTTTGCTCTGTTCTGTAATCAAAATGTCAATTACAATATTAATAAAAAACTGTCTCACAAACAAGAATCAACAAAACTGTTGCATAAATACAATATCAGGCTCAATGTATAAATATAATTCATTCCACAATGTATAAATATAATTTAGGGAGATAACTTTTAGAATCCACTTAACAATAGCAAGCAATATCCAACATTTTACCATTTATAATTGCTAAATTTTATCAAAAGTTTAATATTTTGCCTAATATATAAGTCCTTATCAGAGTATCTAAATATTTATAACAAAACAATTTAACACAACAAACCATACAATAACAATCGAACTACAATACAATAAATTATTAACCAGTTTATGCTCAAACTACATGTACACTACATTTATAAAATTATTTCTTTTTCAATTTTAAGTTTTAGTTTATTTTTGTGCAATTTCTAGGTTGAAAACAAGAAAATGTCTACATGCTTACCAAATACTGCCCAATATTGTTTTTCTCTTTCAGTTACTTGCAATGATCAAATTTCAGCTAATAGTTACATTGACAATAATTATGACCTTGACATGACAACACACATACTACAGCTGAGAAACTATTTTACCAAACACTTTTTATTAAGAATATTAATTAAACAAATTTAGAAATAGAAGGCTGAAAAATATTGAAAAACTATAACATTGAACAATTTAATTTTTTTGCATTACAATATTCTTAGTTTCTACCAACAAAAAAAAAAAAATTATTGCAATACTAGTTTTTATAAATATTCATTTTGTTGTACATATTAGGCACTAGAATATTTTTTTGGCTCAAGATGTAAAGCATATAACATATCTGGGATAAGTTTGAATGCTTGATTAATTTTTGATTTAACTTTAATTAAGAATCCAGATTAAAACTTAAACAAATAATTGTAAAACTAAAAAAATACAAATAACTACAGTTTTTTATTTTCATTTACATAGATAAAAATAAAAAATGATTATTGAAATCATATTTTGAAAAATTTATTGCCAAAAATGCTCAGCACATTGCTTTTGTAAAATTCACACTCTTTCTAGCATGTATAAAAAAAAATTATAGCTAGAGATTGATATGCAACATATAAATCAATTTTATAAATTTAATAGTAATTAAAGTTTGGCATAACTAATTTTTAGGTAATTTAAAGTTGGTGTCAGCACAACTACACTACATAATATTCTACATAAATGTAATCATAAGTACTAATTAATATTATACTTAAATGTGTTAGCTTATTTTTCAACAGTTTCTTCAACAATACGAGGTCTGTTCAAAAAGTATCCGACTTTTTTGTATAAAGCACACAACACAATAAATTTTGCAAGTTTTATTCAATCTCCTTCAAAATATTCCCCTTGGTGGTTCACACACTTATCCCAGCGCTTCTGCCACTTCTCAAACACTTCATAAACTCCTCCCCCGGAATGCTCTGAAGCTCCTCCGTCGCTTTTTTCATAATGTCTTCTCTTGACTGAAATCGCCTCCCTTTCAGAGTTGTTTTTAGCTTAGGGAACAGCCAGAAATCACACGGTGCTAAGTCGGGAGAGTAAGGAGCCTGTCTAATAAGTGGCATGCTGTTTTTGGCTAGAAAAGCTTGGACCACATGTGCAGAATGAGCGGGAGCATTGTCGTGGTGAAGCTGAAAATTCTTTGCTGCCCACATGTTTGGCCGCTTTCTTCGCACAGCATCACGAAGGCGACGTAGAATCTCCAGGTAGTACTCTTTGTTGATTGTTTGACCTTCTGGTGCGTATTCATGATGCACGATGCCACGGGAATCAAAAAAACAGGTCAGCATAACTTTCACATTGCTGCGGACTTGCCGAGCTTTTTTTGGGCGTGGTGATTCCGGATGCTTCCATTGTGATGATTGAAACTTGGTTTCTGGGTCATAACCATAAACCCAGGTCTCATCACCAGTGATGATTGTCTTGATAAATTCTGGGTCATGATTTGCAACATCCAGCATGTCCTCCGAAATTTCCTTCCGGAGTTCCTTCTGTTGCTCCGTCAGCAGCTTGGGGACAAATTTAGCCGACACTCTCCGCAGGTTCAAATCCTCAGTTAGGATTGAATGAACTGAGCCTGTGCTTATTCCCATTTCTGCAGCAATCTCTCGTACTGTTAAACGACGATCCTCCAACACTTTTTCACGAACCTGATCCATCGCCTCCTCGTTTCGGCTTGTGGATGGCCTTCCTGAGCGAGGATCACTTTCCACTGATGCACAGCCATCTTTAAAGCGTTTAAACCATTGCTTTATCTGAGTTGGGCTTAAGGCCTCATTTTCAAAAGCTTGTTGGATCTTTCGAATTGTTTCAACTTGAGTATCACCAAGTTTTTGACAAAACTTGATGCAATACCTCTGTTCGATGCGTTCTGTCATTGAAATGAAATTTTCTGAAAATCAAAAAACCGATGAACACGTACTACACGCCTGCACTAAATGCTTTACACAGAGAGATACGAATGACGAATCGGCCTGAAACGCTTCACGATTACGCGTGAATGTGTGTGTGTGCAGCCACGCTTTGCACGGGCAGTTTGCTCATACCTTATTGGCGAGAGGGAAAAAGGTCGGATACTTTTTGAACAGACCTCGTATATGGAACAATTAAAGTAGCTGAAAAATCGTTTTGAAAAAGGCAGTAGCTATTACTACATGACCATTAGGATATTGATTTTTTAACCTTTTTTTGAACATTCAATTAC
Organism: Diplosoma virens; assembly: GCA_963680785.1. Classification (NCBI taxonomy): domain Eukaryota; kingdom Metazoa; phylum Chordata; class Ascidiacea; order Aplousobranchia; family Didemnidae; genus Diplosoma; species Diplosoma virens. Next base: position 23,978,594 of record OY796886.1, read on the forward strand.
CTGTATTAAAAATCAATAAACTTTTGTTCAAAAACAAAAAATTATGTTTGTTTTGTTTAGTTTTAAAAAAGGTCACCTCCAACTGGATATTTCAATTGCCGTAAGCTTTTTATGTTAGACTACACATACCAGTAACTTTTTGCTGCCATCTGAAGATTTTTACATTTTTTAACACTTTGGGTGTTGCAGAAGTATCTTGTGTAGCAACATTTACAAATTTCAGCATGTTCTGTGTTGAGTTTGCATATCACATGCTGTTGCAGCATTTATCAAGTTTGCTTGATAAGTCTCATTGAGATCTCGTGTTATGTCATAAGTAAAACATATCTTTTATTTGTGCAATCTGTAGGCATTTATCTTTAGATTTTAACAAACAGCAAGACTTATATATTCAAGTTGCAATTTGCATACTAACAATTTATGAAGTCCTTAGGTTTATAATATCTGCCATGTAATTATCATTTCAATATTCAAGTTGTACAGAAGCAACTACTGATTGTTTTTCAGTAATATCTAGTTTATTTATAGTATTATATATTGCTAATGTTATATTTGTTATAATTGTTTATCTTAATACCTGTAACAATGTTTCACAAAATTTATGCCTCCACTGCAGAAGAAACAAGAAACTTGGCAAGCAATCTTATTAGGTTTCAAGAATTGCACACAAAATGAAGAGCAATTCCACTAGAAGAACAATTAGAAAACAAAAGCAGAGTACCATTGAAAGCCAAGTGTTGGTCAATATTTGTTTCTGGGTAGATCTATCAGAAGAAATTAAGTAACTGGCAAATGAAGCAACTAGTTTATGGCAAACGAAATTAAATTTTTCAATAGTGTCACTAGTCATTCAAGCAAATTTGATCAAGTCCTAAAGAATTACAATCAATATGTAAAAAAAGGGAAGTAGGATTTATTAAATAAAGCTTTTGACATCACTAAGATACAAGGTGAATGGCTGTGTAGTAAAGACAGAAAATTTTATCATCTTCAGATGGAAAGCAAAGGACAAATTGGGTATGCAACTGGGAAAGCCCCAAGTTTTAAAACTATCAATCCTTCCAAAATAAGGAAAACTCTACCCTTGAAGCCAATGTCAACCACAATAACAACAACTGAATCAGAGACTGAGAGTGAATATCAAGACTCTGATGAATCAGACAAGTATCCTAGTACAAGAAAAAAGTATTGCAAAACAAATACTGCAACCAAGTTAGTAATATCCTCAAAGTTATCAACCCACAGAGCAGCAACAGTTTGTCGAAAACTTCCTCAGGATGGGATCAGTATTGAGACACCATCACAATCTGGAGTTTATAAATCTACAATTAAACAAGCTACAAAACTAAAAGAAATGAAGAAAACACTGCAATTGGAAAACTGGTCATTACACTTTGATGGAAAAAGATTGGATAACCACAAATACCAATTGCTAGTTTTAAAAAATGAATGAAGAGAAGTCAAACTGGAAATATATATTGGTTTTACCAACAGCAAAGCAGATACTGTGGTCAAAGGAATCAAAGCTATTCTGATGCTTAGAATCTGTGGAATAGTATAAAAATGATTGTTGTTGATACCACTAATGTAAACATTGGAAGAATGGTATTGTTGTGCAACTGCAAAAACTGTTTGCTAAAAAGAAACTGTAGCAACAGCAATTCATTGGACATCAACAGCACATTCTCAACCGAGTGCTTTAAGTAGTAATGTACAACAGTCGTGGAGGGAACAAAACATTACCAAATATTAAATACCCATTTGTCTTTAAGCTTGTGAAAAACTATGAACAGTTGAAGATGAATTTTGAAAATGGCTCAGAAGAAATTACAGAAACATCAGGTTGGCAAGATGATATAAGGCTTTTGTTTTATTTAACTAAGAGTTTCTTGCTTTTTCAAACAAATGGGCAGATATCTTAAGGTACAATTTCAAAAACTACCAAACTTTAGCAATGCCAGGTGGAATTCTCGAGCAATTCTTGGTCTTTTGACATTTATTTGTCAACCAGATTTAAAAAGCTCATTATTGCAGATTTGTGGATTTATTTATCTTTTATAAATGGATAGATCTTTGGTTTACAAACCACATCTACAACATATATGATTATCAAAATCTATACAGTACCTTACAGTGCCACAAAAAAGCATTGAACACAATAAAAAAGTTTTGGAATCAAGAACTCTGAAGATTGGAAATTTTAAGAACAGATCAATTTCCAGAACATGCAATAAAGTGCTTACAAGACCTAAAACATGAACCAAAAGTTTTTGCAACTGCAATTTTTCTACATAATATACATTCTTATGGTTTTTAAAGATGTATTATGGATTGAAAGAATTTCTTTTTAATTGAATTACTAATACTAATAACTTGAACAATAAATAAATAATTTTGTTTATATTTCAAATTATAGGATTTTTAACTGAACCAAAAGTGTTTGCAAAAATCTTAAATGATGCAGCATGAAAAAATGTTATCTATTTCTGAAAGGGCAAGAATTACAATATTGCTTTCTGAAAATAAAACTACCTTAGAAATTTCAAAAATCATCAAAAGAGATCATCGCACATTTAAAAGATTTGTTTCTGAGGTTAAGATTCAGTGGAAAGAACACAAGGGGGGTCATTCTTGCCCATTTAACATAAGGGATAAAAAAAATATTAAAAAATCTCTTATTTAAAATGCAAACAAATACCAGTAGACAAATTTTTGAAAAAGTTGGACTTGTTGGAAATCTCAAAAACAATACAAAATAGAATTCTAAAAACAATGGCAAAACAACACTCTCCAACATTGTGCCCTCCATTAAGCAAAGCAAACTGCTGTAAGAGAATGAAATGGGCTAAAAATAATATGAAGACAAATTTCTAATCTGTTTTACGGACAGAAGCTCACTACTTTAGATAATCTCAATGGATAAAAGGCTGGCTAATTAATGGGGAAACACCCTATTTCCATTTTCAGTGTGAACAAGGTGGTGAGGGTATTATGTTTTCAGAATTCTATTTCGTGTTGTTTTGGGATTTCCAATGAGTTCAGTTTTTTCTCTACTGGTATTGTGTGCATTTTGAATAAGAGATCTTTTAATTTTTCTTTTATCCTTTATGTTCAATGGGCAAGAACAACCCCTTTTGTGTTTTTTCTGCAGAATCTTCCTTTCATAAACAAATCTTTAAAATGTGCAATGATCTCTTTTGACAATTATTGAAATTTCTAAGGTAGTTTTATTTTCAGGAAGCAATATCGTAAATTTGGAATTCTTGCCCTTTCAGAACTTGATAACATTTTTTCATACTGCATAACTTTTAAGATTTAAGATATTTGCAAACACTTTTGGTTCATTTAAAAATCCTAAAATTTAAAATAAAAACAAAATTATTTATTTATCAATAGTTTAAATCAGGGGTGGGCAAAATTTTTAGCTTGTGGGGCACAGTTAGATGTTGAATTTGTTTGTGGGCCACACTATAATGATCTCTAAAAAAAGTTTTTATTTTGATTCTGACTCGAATTTTTCAATTTTTGAGCTCAAAATGAAATGATCTTTTAAAAATAAAGATTTTTACTTTGATTCTGCATCCAATTTCTGAGTTTTTAAGTCCAAAATGAAGTGACCTCTAAAAAAAGGTCTTCACTTTGATTCTGTCTTGAATTTCTTGGTTTTCTAAAAATCAGTGATCACTAAAAGCAACGATCAAAAATTTGGTTGAAGACAAAAAACAATTAATAACTTTTTTAAAGTATTTGTTTAAAGCCTTTGCAGGCTGCATGCAGCCCGTAGGTCATAGTTTGCCCACCCCTGGTTTAAGTTATTAGTATTAGTAATTCAATTAGAAAGAAATTTTTTCAATCCATAATACATCTTTAAAAATCATAAGAATGTACATTATGTAAAAAAACTACAGTTGCAAAAACTTTTGGTTTACACTGTATAAAATATCTGAAGAAGAAAACATTTCAGCTAAGATTTACCTTATCCAACAAAACATATTACATGTGTGAATTTGGCAACTGCATTTTTATGCTGAATTAATACTGTATTGCAATGTACTAATAATTTTTTTCATAGCTATCATTTTGTGCTTTTGATTCATGTGAATGATACATGTGATGGCTACTGTGTCCATTGCAACATGTTTGGTGGTAAAGTGAGCCCTTACATTATGTTTTTTGTTTATATGCTATGATTGACATATAAATCTGATATTTAGTTGGTATCCACAAAACTTTTCTTTTTAGTAGTTTGTGCAAATGTGCTGTAATACAATATTACATCACAAACACTTCATAAACATGAAAATCTTCTAGTATAAATACTGTACATGAAAAAAATTTTGCTTTCAAAGTATTTTGATATATGATGCCATGAAGTGTTTAATGCAAAAATTAAATTTAAGTTGGGGTGACCTTTTTTGAAAATTATCGTATTTATTCGAATATAATGTGCACTTATGTATAACATGCACCAAGTTTTTCATTGGTGTTTTTGGTACAAAATGTTGTGTGTTATACTTGAATAAATATGCCATATTTATTTGGGTATAATGTGCACTCATGTATAACACGCATTGAGCTTTTCATTAGCGTTTTTCATAGAAAATGTTGCGCGTTATACTTGAATAAATATGGTAAATCAAATTACTGCCCTGGGAAAAAGTTTATCGATTTACACTATAAGAACATGGGGTGAAAAAAGTCATTACCCTAATAACCATACCAAATTTTCTAGTAGCTATTTTGCACAATGGGCTGAAATGTTTTGCAGTGGCTATTAATATGTGACTGAAATGTTATTTTTATATAACTGTAAAAAGGTTTTTGCTATTTATTGATATGCAATAATGGCAATTAGATTTTAAACCCTTTTAGTGCAGAAAGAAAAATGTAAATTTATTTTTTGCATTATCACTTATGGGAAACTGGACATAGATTTAAATCCAAAATATTTTTTACCAGTCTTGCACTTAAGAAAAGAGTACATAAGTCTGCATTCTACATTGTAATTTAAATGTGATTTTATTGTGATTTATATCAATTGTCTTTTTTTATAGCTGTTAGATTGCATGATAATTTTACCATGTTGAAATGAGAAAAGCTATAAAGAAAGCAACCAATGGTGGACATTTTAATTTCAAAGAGTGGCTTTGGTATGATCTGTTTTTTGTAGTGATCTTTAAACTCTAGTAGATTCCAAACAAAATTTAAAAATAATTATAAAAGATGAATTACAAATGAATACCATGAATACACATAAAAATAAATACCATATTCTACTTTAAAAGTTTTTTCTAATTCAAATAATAACTTTAGCTTTGACAATACTAATTTAATTATTTGAGACATGTAACATCAGTATTGAAACTAATTCTTGCAAAGTAAAAAAAAAGAAAAAAAGCAGTGACTAAAGATCTGGTACTGGGTTGTTAAATTCTTTAAAATCAAAAGTCCAGCACCAGACTCAAACTTTCTAAAATAAAGGTCTGCTAATGGTTTTTTTTTGCTTTAATTGTAATATTATCACTTTTACACAAAATTGTTGCAGTAAGTTTGGGACAACAGAAAAAGACCTGGAGAATAGATTTCTGTGCTGCAGTTCACTTCCTTGTCATAACATTTCTTTTTTGATAGTTATAATAAAAAATAACAGATTTATGGGTTGATAACCAACATATTGGCCAGAAAATATTAGCAGATACTGATATATTGGTGCTTTTATTCTATCTTTAATTTTTTGGTTTTTGTCTTGAAAAAGTCATTATATCAAAAAAAAGTTTTCAACTTAAATCTGTCTTTGACTTCTAATTTCGAAGTCACTATTGCATTACACTTACAGCAATAGCCTTGTATAAAAATGATTAATATCACAATAGAAGTGAAAAAGGGCATTATACCAGACTTTAGATTCTAAAAAGTTTGGAGTCCAGCACCAGACCTCTAGCTACTGTCAAAGTATAAGTTCATCAAATGGTTGTTCAAAAAATATTTTATTTAATTTCAAAATTGACTTATAATAGTACTGTATAATACAAGAAAAATCTATTCCACATATTGTAATACCTTTTAATTTAGCTAAACAACACAAAATATTTATTTACATATTTCAACTTCAAATAAATATTGATTGTTAATAGCTATTACTTTTTACGCACTTAATATTATGTTTACATACTAATTCCTTTCCTTATAATTTGTTTTGCTAAAACTATCATAAAATGAATCAAGAATTTTCATAATGCAATTTGCAGGTTTATAAGCTTACAAGTTAACATATTACAAGTTAACATAATACAAAGATATGATTCAATGCTTTTTAACCCCTGAATCAGAAGCCAAAATTGGGTCACCAACAACTGTAGTCATGTAAAGGTTAAATTACTACTTTTTAGAAATGAACTTTGAGAAATCTGAGACAGATTCAAAGTGAAGAACTTTTTTAAAGATCACCAAGGTTTGGTGACAAAACAGAGATTTTTATGCTTGTAATAAAGTCTTTACAAAAGATTGGGTCACCAAAGGTTTCTTGTCTATTTTTGGCTAAAATTTAGGTTGCCAAGAGAAAAGGTTGAGAAGGAGTAATATAATTAATGATGTAATATAATGCAAAAAACTCAAATAATTAAAATTTTTTAAAAAGTGACCATAACCATTTTTTATTAATTAAACTAATCAGGAAACCTTACTAGTTACAGTTGTTTCTTCAAGAGATCTGATATCGTAATTATAACTTTATTGTTCAACATTGCAAAAATAAACAGAAAAAAATTGTAATTGTTAAAAATACAAATACAAAATTGTTATTTAGTACAAAAGGAATTATTAATGTCATTAATACAAAATTAATTTTTTTATTGGATTTACAATTAATTAATGATCTATTCACTAAAACAAAAACACTAATAAATGTATATATAAATTTGTATTGATTACTTTCTTTAATTTATTTTTAATTCATAACATGGGATGACATCACGAAATCAAAAACAACAAATAAATTCAAATATATTAAAGACTTTTGTTAATGATGTGCCATTTACAAATTGATGAAAATACTAAATTGCTTAGAATTGTCAAAAAAAGCAAATCAATTTATTAGAAAAATATTGACACAATACAATGATATATATTAATAAACAAGACAAAGCTTTTTTGGGTCTCTTCAATAAGCAACCGTCAGCAATTTTTGCAAGTGAAACTAACCCAGAATTCCTTGTCACTACTATTATTTCTTAAGAGATTCAGTTCCTCTATATAGTTTCTTTTTTATTGCCTCCAAGTGTTGTAAGGAGGACCCAAGTTAGTTTCACTATCAAAAATCACTCATGGTTGCTTCTTGAACAGACTTACTTTTTCTAGCTTTTATATTTGTATTATAAAACTCTAAAAATTTACTTAAATACAATTGCAAATGATTGCATTGCAAAAAGAACAAAGCAACAGTTTATGAATATTCCAGGTATTTAATTATGTATGTGTCAGTTAAACATAGCTCTTAAGAACAATTATATCATTAAAACAAAATAGTAATTTCAGCTGATACCTCAAAAAACTTTAAAAAATTAAATCATAGTTGCTTTAAAACAAAAATGACTGGACAGATTAGGCCTATTTCTCGAGTCTGCAAAACTGGCTACTTAATTATTACAGTACTCTGTCTGTAATCTTCCAGCTTAGATGCAATATCATTGAAGGTCTAAATATATAAATTGATTAAGTAAATCATTATAGTTCATCATCATAGGCTTCCACTTTAAATACAACTACATAAAAAAATTTCTAAAGGTTACAAAAACAGAAAGCATTAAAATTTAACATTAAACAAAATGTCAATTATTTTGTTCTTTCTAAGGTGCGGCTCTTGAAAATCTCAACACCATAACGGTTTAACCTTTAGCCTTGTACGTTTCAAGTTTTGGAACAATAGCTTCATTATGGCAGCAGTTGGTAGCTGGGTTCAAAATTTAAAGCGTTTTAAACTTAAGTTCATATTTCCCTTTAGACCAAGGGTTCCCAAACCAGGGGTTGCGACCCCAAATGGGGTCGGAGTGATAATTAGGTGGGGTCCCAAAGAGGTCATCGGGTCGGTGGGGTCGCTGAGGTATCGTAAAGGATGGATGTACAAAACATCTAAAATTTGACAAACCATATTAAATTTATTTTTTTGTACCATTGCTTACCATAAAACAGGCCTATGGGCATCGCTCTATGTTTATGCTATTGAAAATGTAGGTGCTTATTGTGGCACCACTGTTTGATTGTTCACAATGAAATCGCTTGTTGTTGATTTGCAGATTAGAATTATTTGTATGCACTCTGCAGTAAAGATAGTTTGTTATCAGTAGGCTGACAAGTATTAAAACTAATATTTAAGTATACCTATATTTAATTTAAACTTAAAATAGCAGTGAAAGAGTAGATAAGGCTTTTCCGAGTCTTTAATCAAAATAACGTATAATGGCTAATAAGCAGTCGAATTTTTTCTAATCCAGGCATTTTATAAATGATAGGCTAGCAGAGGCAAGTAAGCACTTGCTCTACCTGTGTGTGCTATAAAGTAAAACTGACCTCAATTTTTTTCAAGAAATAAGTAAAGTAAATTCAAGCCAATTTTTACTTTTTTATTGGCCAACACTCGTACGCGGAAATACGGACAGGCAGTATACATACGAGCATGCATAATGTGCGTGCATGTGCGCGTGCAATAAAACTTATCAAAATGTGTTTGTAAAATAAAAACTATTTTTCAGCCATAATGGAAAAGTTTTTTAAAACACCTACTAATACTTTCACCAAAAAACGAAAACGTTCTATTAATCCATTATTTCTCGATAAGTAAGGGATTGCTGACGTAAGTGGTAAAGGAATATGTGTTGTATGTTCTAAAGAACTTGCCGAGGAATCACTGAAACCTAATAAACTTCTGAGACACATGAAAACTCATGCAAATATTGCTGTCATGTCAGAAGAGGCCGGCAAGAGAGTTTTTCATTATCGTTATGAAAATTTAACCAAGTCGCAGGCAGTTCTATGCATAGCTCTATCACAAAAAAAAAAGATTGAAATATTTTCTTACAAGACAGCTTTTTTTTATTGCTCAGCATAAACGAACTTTCACTGAGGGTGAGACTATCATAAAGCCTGTTTAAAAAAACTTTTGTGAAATATTTGAGGGTGAACCATCTGTTAGAAAGGTACATGAAGCTGTTAATGATTCTGCTCTTAGTAACAATACCATAACAAGACGCATTCAAACTATTGCAGCTGATCTAAAAGAGCAGATTTAGAGGATTTTAGAAATTTTCGATGGAAAGCCCTGGCAGTGGATGAGTCAACTGATATAACAGCACAAACGCAGCTCCTAATCTTCGGAAGATTTCTGAAAGAGAGCTCGATCACTGAGGAACTGCTTGCTTGCATTTCACTTGAAACCACAACAAGAGACGAAGATATTTTTAATGGTATTTATAAGTTCTTCGCTGAAAATAATTTAGATTGGAATAAAATGATTGAATATAGTATGGATGGTGCCCCATCAATAATGGGAAAGAATATTGGATTGCTGGGAATTCTTTCAAGGGAATATCCTCTCATTAAAATAAACCACTGTATAATTCATCGCCAGAGTTTGGCCTCAAAGGACTTGTCTCCGAACTTTTCGGATGTGACGCAGGTAGTCATATCCACTGTCAATTATGTGAAAGCTAGGGATCTAAATTCTCGCTGTTCAAACAATTGTGCATCACTGAAAATTCTAATCATCACATATCATTAATGCACACTGCTGTCAGGTGGCTGTCATGGGGAAAAACTTTGGAAAGAGTTTTCCTTCTCTGTCGTGAACTAGCCATATTTTTACAAAGGGACACAAAAATGCTCGTTATTTTCATGATCCACACATTCTTGCTCGCCTTGCACTTCTTACTGATGTTTTTAAACACGTTAATAAGCTGAACACTGAATTTCAGGAGAAAGCCAAATGGGTGTTTGATTTTCAGAGCTCAATAAAAGCTTTTGTCACAAAGATGCAGATACTGCGAGAAGCTAAAACCAATAATTATTCTCATTTTTGTCATTTCCAAGAATTTAATGCTACGATAAATGTTGATTTTCATGAGGAACTAGACCTCGAAAAAGCGAAAAAAGATTTGCTGGACTACTTGGAGAATCTGACAGGAAATATGAATGCAAGATTCCAAGATTTGATGGCAGAATCTTTGGATTTGCACAATTTTCATTTAAAGCTCATACCAAGCGCTGTGGTGCTATTGCACTTGAGATGGCTGAATTAATTTTGATGTGTTTCAGGATATAGCAAAGTTTTGGATACAGTTACCAAACAAGCATTCAACAGTTAGAAATCGAGCCTTGCAAGTTCTTGTGCATTCGGAACCACTTACGCATGTGAGGCAGGATTCTTATTAATGGTGTTCATTAAAAAAATTATCGCAGCAGTATAACAAACATTAACTTGGAAAATTCTTTGGTATGTTGCCTGACATCAACATCCCCAGATACAAAAAATTAATTAAACAGTGACCATTCCCAATAAGACAATTTTTTAAAATTTTCTAAACTGAAAATTTTTTGTGATTACGTTATTTTTAATTTTTAATTAAAATAAAAAGTTTAAATATTTTCGCTTATTTTACTAAATACCACCACATGATCAAACTCTAAAGTTAAGTGAAAAAACTCTAAAGTTTTGTGAAAAAAAAAAGAAAAAATATATATTGACCCGGGGTCGCACTGGACACTTAAAAGTTGTTTTTGGGGTCGTCCTGAGAAAAACTTGGGAACCCCTGCTTTAGACCTTCCTTTTTCTTTCTCATGCCACTTAAAATTACGACCAGAAGAATAAGCGTGGCGTCCAGAGGCGCTGGAAGCGGGGGGGGGGGGGCTTGTCTTAATATGATCAATTTTTATTAGGCTCTATTAGATATTGATTTTGTCAGTATCTCCAGCGTGGCATTGTCAGCCCTAAGCAGTTTTTGTGTCTGACGTCTGATTAACAATTGCTACGTGACCGCTAGTCTCTTGCTTGTGACATAGACAATAGATATTGCTTAAATATAGAGGAGAATCAACAGTTCAGCCTTTATACTCGTAGTTTGTCTTTCCTGCTAGCCGCTGCATCTTCAACAAAAAATTGGCTAAATCAAGGGTACCCAAGCTTTTTCTTAGTGGATTAATGATGAAATTCCCCATGACATTGGCTCAAAGCTTCACAATTCACAGATGCTGTGGAAACTCGGAAATTTAAAGATTTGGCGGATTATGCGTTGGCATGCCTGTCCGTCTCTGTATTTAATGCAACCGTCGAATGGCTTTCTTCCATGGTGTCATTTACACAGACAAAAACCAAAAAACAAATGAAACCTGTTTTGCTGGAGTCAATACTGTGCATCAACAACGAACTTCATTTCTTTAAAAAATGCTGTCTCGATTTTTTTTATAAAAGAGGTATTGGCAAGGTTTTGCACGCGAGAAATATACTCCAGCCAAGAGAAAATCAAAGAATTAATCACAAACATTAAAATTTTGCAATAAGAACTAAATTGCAGCCATTATGCTGACGCTGTTAATTGTTTTTTGCTTGATATGTATTTTTCTTGTTGGTTTGTTTGTTTTTCCTGCTTTACTTAATTGATACTCAACTGTATATGGGAGACTGTGTTTTGCTAATAAATATTTTTCTTAAAACATGTAAATTACACCATGCGAAAAGAATTTGTAAATTGCACCATAAATAAACCATATTTTTAAATTTGTCTTAAAATGTCCAAAAATTTTTCGAACTACCCGGCAACCCTGGTCGCTATAACCAGGAGCGGTCAAGTCTAATTCGAAAAAAAATCGATTGGAATGAGAGTTAGTTTTAGAGAAAAACAATTAGGTATCCCTGGTTTTAGAGAGAAACCAGTTGGTTGAAAAGAAGCTAGGTTTTTTTAAGCATCTTAACAAATTTAAGAATTTTTTTAAATTTGGGGTTGCTTTGACTCCGCTAGTACAACTTGCGCGGTATTTTTCTCTTTTTATCTCTTAGAGCAACTAGTTTTGTTTCTTTTTTATTCTCACTCCAATCGCTTTTTCTTTGAATCAGACCCTACCACCAAGAGCTTAATGCATGTTGTCTAACGGCAAATTCGTGAAAAAAGGGATTTTTGGGAGTTACTAATAACCAGAGATGCGGACTCGGGACTCGTCAACTTACTGCAGTATAGCTGGACTCGTACTCGGACGCGCCAAAAAAAGCAACCAGTCCGGCGAGTCCGACGTCTAGATTTCATGCAGCATTGACGATTGAAAGGTTTGCAGATTATTGTTATAATTACTAGGCTACTTATTTTTTTAAAAATTGCTAAACCTTGAATAAAAAATGAAAGAGAAGTTAAAAGATAATTTTCTTCTTACTATTTCTCTTCACTATTTTGAATTTTATAACTGTTTCTTACTCTATGGCGCTCAAGATTGTCACATTTTTTGTAATAGCGAGTGTTCAACATTTTATTTATTTATTTTTTATTTTTACTCACCATCAACTTAAAATTACTTATAGTACATTTAGAAAATAAAAATTGTGAATAAGGAGGCAGCGACTAAACGAAACACGTTATTACAATACTGTACAGAAAAATATTGCACGTTGGATTTTTTTTGCAACTTTAGTCAGTCAGTGGCGTACGCAGAAATTTGTCGTCCTGGTCATGAGCCGAAAACTCTTTTAAACTTACATTTTAAATTGATTAAGCTTAAAACTCTTTTTAGAGAGCCTTGCAGTTGCACTAGTTTTTTTTTGCCTAACCGTAAAAGCAACTATTTAATATCAATAAAATTTTTCACGAGTTTAGCTTATTCATATAATTAAATTAATTCAGCTGAAATCGAACTCAATTTTATTAATGGTTACGATCACAAAGCATTGCTACAAAAGTATGAAGATATTTCACCTTGTGTAATGCAGTTACATAGTGAATTCTAAGATTTGTGGTTTCTACCAAGTGCAAGACTGCACTAGTAGAAATGGCATTGTGCATCACGCACGCCGATGACCAGATGCTAGTAATATATCGAGTTTTGGGACAGATGGGACCAGAGAGTTTAAAACTCGAAACCATGGTCGGGCAGTGAGCTCGGGTTCAGCGTGCGTGATGCACATTGCCACAGATGGTACTCTGTAGTGCCATCTGTCCCAAAACTCGATATAGTGAATTCTATTAGAATAAGACGATAATCGAACTTGGGTAATTTTTTTCACGGTCCATAACAGAAAAAAAACAAAAACAAAACAAAACAGCAAAAACTACACAGAATAAGAGACACATACAAAAAAAACAACACTTTTAAAAAAAAGTTACCATGTATCTATTGCAAATAAACTAATGCGTTGTAGTGTTTATAATATGACGAATTAATAAAACATTCCGAGGTCATTAAAGAAAAAAATAATTTATTACAGGGTGACACAAAAAAAACGGTCATCACCAAAATTCGAATAACTTCCAAAGTTTTATTTATATTGACACAAAATTTCAGCTACATTAGGTCACGTCCTGTGTAGCAGACAACTCGAAAATTTCAAGTCTGTACTACAAAACCTCTTTGTTTCACTGGCGCTCAAAAAATGTGCTCGAAATGAGCTCCCCGGCGCTGCAGGCACACTTGTATCCGGCGGGCAAAATTCTCGATGACCCTCCCGCATTCCTCCCTTGAGATCGCTCTTATTGCTGCTGTGATTGCTGCCTTCAGGTCAGGGATACTTTGGGGGTTGTTGGCATAGACCCGGTCCTTAAGGTATCCCCACAGATAAAAATCTGGGGGGTTCAAGTCCGGTGAATACGGCGACCACTGCGGGTCACACCTGCGGCTGATCAGTCGGTCAGGAAAACGCTGCTGTAGCCATGCCAATGATTCTTTTGAGGTGTGGGGGGTAGCACCATCCTGCTGGAACCACTGGAGGACCCTGACGACCTCTCTCCGTCGACCAAGTGCTGTCCAGAACTTGCCAAGCACCTGGACATATCGCTCGGTGTTGATTGTCACACACTGCTCATTGTCGTCCTCGAACCAGAATGGTCCAATGATGCCATGTTTGGAGATGGCAACCCAGGCAGTGCACTTCAGAGAGTGTAATGGCCTTTGCAGACAGTGCTCAGGGGATGTGCATCTGTAGATCATTGAATGAACAGGAAATTCACGACATCTAAACCGTTCTTTGAATTGCAATTGAGCTGCGTGGATAGACTTCTGCCGAAAATATGCCTCAACTGTAAATATCTTTTGCTCAGTAGTCCATGGCATCTCGAGGGTCAAATTTGGTAGACTCTTATAACATTAATACTTATTGGTAAATCTGAAAAATGGAAAGAATTGATTAATTATTTCAAACGTTATTCAACTTTAGGTGATGACCGTTTTTTTTGTGTCACCCTGTATTAGAATCGTAACAACGATAAACAAAGGAGCAGGACATTTTTCTTAGAATTGCATCAAATGTTGTAATGTTATTCAACACCTGCTGTTCACGAGCACTTACATACCTAGCCAATCCATGTAAAAATCGAAAAGAATTATTGTAGGCTACACGTATTCTTTTTAGACTAGAGGACAAAAAGTTATTCCATAATTGACATGCATACATAGACGAGCAATATGTGCGAAATAATACATTTTTTATTTTCGTTGAACACTTATAAAAGCATGTTTTTTAATCTACGAGGGTCAGTCAAAAAGTAATGAGCCCTGTTAACTTTAACCGCTTTAACCTTCATATTTTTTCTAGAAATTTTAAGGGTGTTTAGTAAATTTACTGCTTTAAAGATAAATTGTAAAAAAAATTGTTTCAACGTGTCCACTTTTGGTATTGTGTTTTGGAAATGACGTCATCACTGGATGTCCGTCAGAAGCAGAGAGCTGTGATTGAATTTCTTGTTTCGGAAGGGGAGCCACCAAAACAAATTTTCGAAAGATTGGTAAATGTTTATGGAGATGCTTCATTAGCCTACAGCACTGTGAAAAAGTGGGTATCCAGGATTAAACACAAAGAAGATGATCCAAGTTTGAGTAGCCTCCAGGACAGACCAAGAAGTGGAAGACCATCTTCTGCAGTCAATCCTGGAAACAATGATAAGGTTGAGAAATTGATTAGAGATGATCGCAGAATCACTATTGATGACATTGCTGAACGTGTTGGAGTTAGCCATGGAAGTGCTGTGAATATTGTTAATGAGCTAGGCTTTGCAAAGGTTTGCGCCAGATGGGTTCCGAGGCAACTTTTGGATTTTCACAAGCAAGCCCGTTTTGAAGCTTGTTCGGAGCTTATTGAGTGTCACAGAAGTGACAAAACTTTTCTCAGCCGTATAGTGACAGGAGATGAAACCTGGGTTCATCACTATGAACCTCTGTCGAAAAGATCATCCATGGAATGGCGTCACCCCACGTCCCCAAGAGCCAAGAAATTCAAAAGTCAACGTTCAGCTGGAAAAATTATGGCGACTGTGTTTTGGGACATTGAAGGAGTGATATTGGTAGATTTTATGCCTAAAGGTACTACCATCAACTCAGATGCTTACATTGACACTTTACGCAAACTGAAAGCGAAACTGAGAAGAGTACGACCTCACCTGGACATGTCTAAGGTCTTGCTGCAACACGATAACGCCAAGCCCCATACCAGTCTCAAAACTCGTGAAGTGATTGCTTCTTTTGGATGGACGACGGTAACCCATCCCCCATACTCACCCGACCTGGCACCATCTGACTATCATCTTTTTGGACCATTGAAAGAAGGAGTTAGGGGGCAGCACTTCACTAGTGATCAAGAAGTCAAGCACGCTGTAAGAAACTGGTTAAAAATGCAGCCTGCTGACTTTTACAAGGCTGGCATAGTGTCCCTTGTTCATCGATGGACAGTTGGAATTGAAAAGTGCGGAGATTACATTGAAAAGTAGAACTGAGATCTCCTATCCCTGGGCTTTCTTTTGATGTATGACTTTTGATTTTATTGCAACAAATATGGCCAGGAGAGACTTGGGCTCATTATTTTTTGACTGACCCTCGTATTTACAGTACCATATAAATAACAAACTTGTCTATTTATATCTTCATCATCACGTAACTTGGAGTTAAGAAATACCACAAGGTATTTAATTTCATTTACAAAGCGTATGTTAAAATCACCAAGCACCACATTAGGTTTAATATTTAATTTAAAATTGCTAGATGCAGAAGATAAGCCTAGTGTTTTTTGACAATTGAATATTATATGAGAGGAAGCGTATGAGTGGCATACATCAATGATACGTTGAAGACCATGAATGCTAGGGCAAAAACAGCACAAATCATCAGCAAATAGTAAATAGTTAACAAGAGATTTTCCAACAAAACATCCCACTTTTATTTTGTTTAGTTCTTTCGATAGATCATCTATGTAGACTGCAAAAAAATATGGACTTAATATGCTACCTTGACTAACATCATTAGTTACCAAAAATAACGAAGAATAACATCTACCCCATCTAATTTGCATACTTTGTTGAGTATACCAATAAACTAATAAACGAACAAAACACATTGGAACATTGCGCACAATTAGCTTTTAATAGAGCAAATAATGATTTATCCAATCAAATGCCTTTGAAGCATAATAAAAACACTGAAAATCGTTCTACCACGAGTAATATAATAAGAAATTGCTTGTTTGAGTAGGAAAACACACATGTCTGTAGTATGCTTAGTTTTAAAACCAAATTGATTGTCAGTGGTATCTAAGAAATTTTTAATATTAATTAAGGTGACTTGCTTAAACAACAGCTTTGAAACAACTGTTGCAATTGCTATAGGTCTATAATTACCACAATCTTGATGATTACTATTCTTATTTTTTAAAATAGGTACAATAACTGTATTAATGCAGGGTTTAGAAATATAGCCATGTAGGATACACATATTAAAAAATAAACTAAGTAAGGGGCAACAGTGGAATCAGCAAAACAAATATGCTCAGCAGAAAGAAATGCCATCATTACCAACAGCACTGTTAAAAGGCAGTTTATACATGAAGGATTGAATAGTATTAACATCACACATGTACTGGGATGAATTCATATAACTATTCTTACAAGTAATATTGTTGTAAACAAACTCTTTATATTCATTGTTTCCAACAGAGTTAAGTAGGTTACTGAAATGATTTTTCCACATCTCTGCAATTTTTTGGGATCCTGAGGCATTTCCAACTCCAGCTGGTAAAGGACTTGATTTCTTCAGCTTTTTAATGTTTTTCCAAAAGACCTTAGAAGAGGTATCAGAATGAAATGCCTTGGCCAATGCATCAGCAGATTTTTGGTCTTTTGCACCATCTTAGTTCATATTTGAATTGTTTTTGTGTTGATTTCATTTTAGTTAGAATCTCACCATTTTTTGGTCTGCCTTTTTTATCCCAGGATAGATAAGAAGTTCTTGCTCTAATATGTGCCAATTTTACTGAGTCATTTCAACCTGGAATACGATAAAATGAAAGATGATGACAGGAAGATCCAAGTACATCTTTTGATGGTTGCAAGAGACTATATACAATATCTGAATAAAACTTATTGATAAGTTCTAAATGTTTTTGGTCACAGCAATGAGCATCATTGCATTTTATTACTTCAATGGGGAGAAAAATATTATTCAAATAATGTTTAGTAGCTTAATTATAATTTGCTTTATTTGTCTGAAATACTTTTGACCATTTAACTGCTCTGAGACTATACAACCCATTTTAAGTATAAAGTGGTATGTAAATACATCGTAATTATTTTACAGTAAAGTAATCAGGTACAGGTTCATCAACAGCAATTTGGGTAAAGATTTTACAGTTAAATGTTCAAATGTAATAAAATTATGTAGTACTTCTATCTTAGTTATTGAGGTGTGGACTGCACAGGAGGACACACAATGATCAATCCAGCTGTGAGTGTTATGAGTATCACTCCCAAATGTAAAAGATTTTTTAGGTAACATCGCCTCATCAGACATTATAAGATTGAAATCTTGGCAAAAGGAATTTAACAAGGGGCCAAACATATTGTTATTCCTAGCATTGAAGTCTCCTATAAAACACATATTAGGACCTTGAATATCTTCACATAACTCACCAAGCTTTCCAAGATATTCTAAGTATGTGTCTGTATTGGATTCACAACAACATCGAAGATATACATTAATAAAAGATATAGAGGAGGTACAAAGATTTACTGTAAAACCAATAATAGTATTATCATGGTTAGAGAATGTAGATGCCTGAAGCTGCTCATTCCACAAAATAGTAATGCCTCCATAAGGTCTGCCTGAATGCAGTTTTGTTTCATAGCTAAAAGAACTTATACCATAAGAATAATGCTGATTGTTGGTTGAATTCAAAAAATCAAGATTTTGCTTGGCAAACCAAGTTTTTCGTAACAAAATTATGTCAAAGGTTTTACATAAGCTTTAATTTCTTTTAGCAAACTACTAAGACCTATACAATTGAAGGAAACCACTTTTAACTCTATATTATTTGTTGTCTCCATTGAAATTATCAATAAATTTGGAGGATGATGCCATATTCGTGGATCTTGAAATGTTGAAAAATTTTTTAACTAGTATTCCTGTTGGCCATTGTTCAAGATCAAGACATTCATTAGCTGGTACTCCGGCAATAGAAATTTTGAAACATGAATAAGAGTCAAATTTAATTTTTAATTTTTCAACCATGACTGTTGTTGCTGATTTAAATTGTGTTTGAGCAAATTGTTTTATTTCACTCTCTAAAGCATCTTGATGAAATCTTGAAACAAAAATATTAACAGGTTTTTCAACAACCTTTAAGTCTGACTGTTTTATTCTGCCAATTCGACTAGACCTACATCTTTTTTCCACTTCAGTAAAATTATCAGCAGAGCTATTACATTTTTGTTTTGGTTTAGTGTTTCAGGCATTGGTTTTCTCAATATTTCAGAGTAACAGTCTTTGTGAGTAGGTTCAGGATATGAATCTACTTTGATTAATTCTGGGGTTTTGCATTCTTTTTTCTTTAAGAGATAGACAGTCCTTGTACTGTCAATTTGAGGTCTACAACAACATTAGTTTACATTTCTCTTTCATATTTGAAAGTCAGAAATTCTTGTCGTAGGTTATTAATATCTTGCATCAGTTGGCAAGCATCAATATTTTTTAAATCAAGTGATGGAAAGTGACTTGAAGCAGTTACTAGAACCGGGGCAGATTTTTTGTTATTATGGAGAGATTTTGTCTTAAATATTATGGCTTTAATATTATGGAGAATGTCTTTAATATTATGGAGAGATTTTTGATTAACTTGTCTTAGCCTTAGTCTACTAGCACCTTCATAGTTATTGTGAAGAACTGTTTTTGCCTCAACAATTTCTTCAGGAGAGTAGAAATCAGATACAATTTTTATAATGGTTTCAGCAGTTAAGCAGCTCAATCTATCATACATGTACCACAATAGCGAATTAATCAGAATTTTCGCCATAAGCACAGAATCAAAATAAAATCTTATTCAAATAGAACTTATACAAACCTTATTCAAATTATTTAATCAAATAGAGTAACTAACACTTATAACCACCTTATTCTTATTCAAATAGAATCAAGTAAAACAGACTATTCGGTTTTTTACAAATTATATTTTAATAGCATGATAGTTTGATTCAAAATCATTCAGCTCTAACTGCCTTATCGAACACTCTGCATTGCAATTAAAATGAACTGTAACTAGCTTAGCGTTTTCCAAAGTGAGCCACTTGGAAAAGCCAAAGCAGCCACTATCTAGGAAGGAATTCGTAATCTGTAAAAAGAAATAATCTTTAAGAGAAGAATTTGAATAAATCTAAGTTGATTAAAAGTTCTTCGCTCATAACATAAACTGGCACGTCCTATATAGTTGCACCTTGACCATAGCCGTACCAGCCCAAAAAATTTTGGGGGGCAATGAAGTTTTGCCCAAATTTTGTGACGTTTGCCCAAATCATGATTTTATAGTACATTTCGGATATGACAAAAAAATTGTCTGAGATTCTCAGACGAAAAACCAATTTTGTCCTAAAATCATGGTGATCTCTAAAAAAAAAAAAAAAAGGTCTTCACCTAAATTTGGGTTATTATTTTTTGCAGCTCCTCATCGTCACCTCTCTAAATTTCCTGACTTTGCCCAAATTTTTCGTATCGCTGCCCGAAAAATTATGGTTTTGCCCAAATATTTTCTTCTCACTGCCCGAAAAATCTTAATTTTGCCCGAATCTTAGAAACTTGGGGGGGGCAATTGCCCCCCCTGCCCCCCCGGCAGGTACGGCTATGACCTTGACAATTCATAAAAACTGTTTTTCGAAAGTAAAGAGCGAAAAAGGTTGTTGTTGTCTTAGTATGGAAAGCCATGACTTCTGGGTCAAACACAAATAGGACTGGAGCCAAGGGTCATATCCTTTTACCGCCCTTGGCTGTATTGCCTGGGTGATGCTGGCAGCGATGGTGTTGAACCAGCATGGAGTTTCATCATCAACGACCATCAGATCACGTACTCCAATTCATGCTCAATGCAGGCTGTGGGGCACGCTGTTAAGACGTGGTCTACAGTTTGTTTAATGGCGCCGTACTCGCAATCCGATAAAGGATCGAAACCCCATCGTGCATTGTGCATGAATGAATCGAATCATCCGACACCAGTCGAATATAATTGACCTTAACGCAAATTCTTCGGGGCAAAACTCATTTCAACAGGCCTGATATTAGTCATGGGTATGAAAATATGAAGCCTGGATTTATTCTCACAGTACTCCGTGTTCCATCTACATTTAAGATTAGTCCACTGGGCGACACCAGACTGGCACCGAATATTCAGTTGTCGAGCAGGACATAGATAGGGAAACTTTACACAATGTTTTGGCCCAGCACCCCATCATCGCAAGTCGCCTCAGCAGCGTGACGCAAAAAAATAGTTTTTTACGCAATGCCACAAAATGGTGATGGAATGTGAGCGATCTGTCTAGTTTTACCTCAAAACAAGTCGGGATCGGGCCGCATGGTAAAAGTTTATTGGTGTTATAGAGTTTAGCTCACGTTTGGCCTCTCTGTTATTTAAAGAAAAGGCTGCTCTAGCCGCCTTTGAAAAACTGGGTTTCAACTTTTAAGTCTGAAGATACGCAAAAACTATAGTCATGTCTTGACTTCCAAGTTCTTTCAGTCTCCAAAAGAGTGCACCAATGATGCAAAAGCAAAATTTCTAAAGATTGTGGAAGGAAAATCACTTTCTTTCAGAGATCCTCTTTAGATGCTTAACACTTATTTCGCTTTTAATAGCAATGTATTCTATAGCGGAGTTGAATATAACTTGCATTTCACGCGCAAATATTGCGCTAAAAGGATAGACAGCAAAAATGTAGCATAGAAAACCTGACTTTATGTTGATTTGTCGGTTTTGAAACTTTTAATCAGATTTGCTAACTTTGACGCAAATAGGGCTATAAAAAATGATCTTTCATAAAAAAAAGCATTCACAGTATAAAGTTTATAGGAACACGGCACAAAAATGATAAAAGTTTATACTATACTATAGTAGTCTTTTGTCATTTACATATAAGTGCTTATCTCTGATCACCTTTCTTTGAGGAATGACCCCCAATCCCCGTGCATACGCCTATGACGTCAGTTATCGGCTGGCTTCTTCCATAGAAATCGAAGGGATAAGTTTTAGTTTTAGACAGAGATGCCGGCTGGGGTTCAGACTCAAACTCCCTTCAAAATTTTGACCAGTTTGCATCCCTGTTATTAACTTTGCAGGAGCAAGGAAGATTGTCGCGGTTTTGAGAGGCAAAAGATTAGTGACGGACTTGTGAATGTGTTGTTTAATATGCTCTCGCAAGCGTTGGGAAGTGCGACCAACGTACCGACTATCACAGTGGCACAAAATTGGTAGATTGCTGCAATGATGGAAAGGTACCACGTTTTTTTAGTTATTGGTAGGAGCTGTTGGGTCGTAAAAACAACACTTGGCTTGGCGGCAAAATAACAATTTTTAACTGCCGTGGTGATCCGTTTTTCGACTCTCGTAGAAATAGTTTCTATCCATGGAATGAGGATATTAAGTTGAAATTTTTCCGCTTTGTAGACCGGTTTAGCCATTGAGGTCTAGTTGCTTAATTTTTTAAATAAAAGAATAATTAATTACGTGTTCCGGGTAACCATCATGGGAAATTAAAATGGATTAAATTTTTTCCGAGCAAATCATAAGTTTCTGTGAATCGAATATCAATAAGACTAATTTTTCGTCTTTGATCAATTTTCAATTTTCTTTGTCCTTTCCTACAATTTACGTATAAAAAAAAACAATCACTCTCTTCTCTTCCCTCCCTTCTACCCGTATTGGTAGGCAAATTTCGAATTTGTGATCTCGGTATACAGAAAATGTGCTTTCACTTGCCAGTACATGCACTGGAATCCTTTTAGTCCCAAAAACTCTCGACCACTGAGAGCTTTCTTCTTCACTTTATAACTCAATTCGGCTTGCTTTTTTTTATTCTGATGATTTCTCCTAAAATGTAAGACGAAAAGCTCGTATTCTTCTCGTTATTTTCAAATTCTCTTCAACAAACCGTCTCTTTAAACTTTTTTTTTGTCTTACCTTAATGGATCCTTAAAGTTTTATTTAATACGCTAAAATTTGCGTTGTTTGAAAGTCGCTGGTGACGTCAGCTATGAACAACAGCTCGTTTCAAATCATGTTCGGTTGTAGCAATCAATAACAATACAAGTATTTTACGTTGTATTTCTCTGCCTTGTAGCTGCAACAAGCAGCTTTAAATTAGAGTAACAGAAGAAATACAATAGACTTAATTAAAACTGATTTGCACGTTTCCAAGATTGGTTAGCGCTTTTCGGTAGAAAAGCTGGACTAGAAAATGAGTATTGTCTTGCAGCTGCAAACTGGTTGGTGCGATTTAAAACCAAAACACCGATCTAATGATCAAAACACCTAACGCTTGCGAATAGTTGCAATGTCTGAAGCGCATTGCAAAAAAGTAACCATTTCTTTAGTTTTTCACTTCGTTCTTAATTCCAAACAAGAAAGAAGCGGCAACACGTCATAAAAAATTTTAGTAAAAAAAATTGTGATAGGTGTTTCTTTGTTTTTTAAAAAAAATCAGAATACAAAAAAGTTGTTAAAATGTGTTAAAAAGAAGGCCTAATATCTTTAATAAAAAACGGCAACATGCAAAATAATACATCTTTGTTGCTAGGGTGCTTTGCAAGCAATATTTTAAGGTGTAGTGCACTCAAAATAAAAATTAAGTTTTAAAAAACTTCTAAATTAGCTTTTAATCAACCCCAAAAACTTGTACCGTACTTAGAGTTTTCTATTTTGCCAGTAGACCTAATCTCGAAAAAAAAAACGATTGGTGGAGCATTTGAGTTTTGATGAGCTCTGAGCTAAATCAGTGATTACACCAGATTTCGTCTGCGCGGCTAGCAACAACCGAAAATACAATTATTGCTGATAACGATAAAAAATGAAATGCGCTGTTATAAAAGAAAATTTTTTATAAGCCTACTTAAAGATCTAATAAAATAAATTACAAAGAAATCCCAAGTTTTATCGGATCATTTTTGAAAGCGTAAGAAAGATTTTTTTACATTTTTGCGAACTGCGATACTATGCTTTCAGCTACAAAAAACGGATGTAGTTGAAGGAACAAAAAGAAAATTGCATCACAGTAGGCGTAGTTTTACCTAAATTCCTAAAGATGCTCGTCATCATTATTGTACATTGAAATGGAAGGGCAACAACTTCGGGTCAGGCACAGATAAAACGTGGACGGAAGGTTTATTTCTTTGATACTCCAGGCTGCTGTATTCCTTTATTCTGATGCTAGCAGCGATGGTGTTGAGCCAGCATTGGGTTTTCTCGTCCAGAACCATCAGATAAGAGCCAATTTGATGCTCTTGGTGCAAGCTGTTAGGACGTAATCTGCGTTTGTTCAGTGGCGCTGCACTCGCAATTAGGTAAAGGAGCGAGGCCTTGTTTGTGCATTGACAAATGGAATTGCTCAACAACAGTCTGCTGGCGATCGAACTTGCTGGCGTCTGCTGGCGATCGAGCTGTTTAAGGCAAGTCTATTTTAGCAGGCCTGTACTGGTCGTGAAAATGAAAGCACGAAGCCTGGATGTTCTTTCACAATATTCCGGGGTTCATCTATGATTCATAAACTGGGCAACACGGATACCTAGTTCGGCGTGATTGTTAAATTGTTTTAGCTCTGGTGACACAAACAAGCGTTTAAATTTTAGCTCTCTTGGTAAGCAATTAAAACCCTACTTAATAGACATGCAGTATATAGTTGGGGTCCAGAGTGCCAGGGTTGGCAACAAAGAGTGTCGCTCCTAGTCGGCAAAGCTAAATTGGTTGAAATTATGGGTAGGTAGCCTGTTGGAGTCGGACGCAGGTATGCAGCACAATGGACAAGTTGTCATTCAAGACACTGTATATGAAACAAGTGTGTACGTCGCAACACCAAATAGAAGTGCAGTACTTATCTGTCGAGTAGGCCAGAGATAAAGCAACCACTATCAGGGGCGCGTTTTCAGGAAGTAATCACCCCTGCCTTTCACTATATTTTAAATGCGAAGATACAGGAGGCAGAAAGTGTCTTTGGAAATTCATAGGACAGAAGCATTTAACTACACCTGTCTCAACATTTATTTAATTTTGACCAAAATTGCACCCCACAAACTTCGTAAAATATATGTTGAGAGAATAGGTCGCCAAATTTTTTTGAAAAGAGTTACACCGCAAGTAACAGTAATTTAGCAAGAAAACAAAATTTAGAAAAAAAACACTTTTTTTGTTCAAACGACAATCTCAACAAACATGAATTTTAGTGTATTAAAGCAAATTTTTACAAAAACTTAGTGAAAACAAAAATATAAAAAGTGCTTTAAAAGTAAAACTCTTGTTCAATGCAAAGAAGAGAAAAAAAAGATTACATTGAAAGCGTTCAACCTTTTTGAGCAAAGGCTGTTTGGCTTATCAAAAGTATTTGCAGGCCAAGAAAATAAAACATTGCGGCTAAATTTTACTCGATAAAATCTTTTTTTTGATGAAAGGAAACACAATTGGAATTGCTCCCAAAGCGTTTCGTCTGATTCAGGAAAAATTGTTAGAATTAAGGAGAAGCAAACCAAGCTGAGCGTAAAGTAAAGAAAAGAGAAAGCTAAAAGAGTTTCAGGTCATAGACAAAATTGTTTTGGTTACGAAGAATAGGGTTAAAGCAGCTTATTAGCGGAAAAACGAAAGGTACAGTAGAACGGCCTCAAGCTGAATAGTGAAATCTGCTGTCGCTCTAACAAAGAGCGGATTGCGCGTTGGGATGTTGTCCAATGACAGACTCGTGAAACAGAGGACGTTGGCAACTACTGTTAGCTTTGCATGGGCAGGAAGACTGTCGCGGCTTCGGGAGGCGGGAACGTTAGTGAGGGACTTGGAAATATGTTGTTTAATATCCTCTTGCAAGCGTTTAAACATGCGATTAACGTACCAACTGTCACAATGGCATACAAATTGCTGGATAATGTTGCTGCAATGATCGGAAGATAATCTTTCTTAGTTGCTGGCGGGAGCTATCTGGTCGTAAAAACAATACGTGGTTCGGCAACAAAGTAGCAGTGTTTGATTGCCGTGGTGATTTGTTTTTTCAATCTCGTCAAAACAGTTTCTATCCACGGAACGTGGAGGTAGACTGGACACTTTTCCACTTTGTAGATCGGCTTGGCATTTAGTTATTTAATTTTTTGAATAAAAGTAGAATTAATTATATGTTTTAAACAGCCTTTGATGAATAAAATAGATGAAATTTATTTTAGTCTCGTTTGCGATTTGCTTTTCAAACAGATTATGAACACCATGTGAACCAAAACACCAAAAAAATTAATTTTACATCTTTAAGGATCTGAATTCTCTTTTCTTACTCGCCTCAATCCTTAGTTTTTTTTATCCTTTCCAAAAATATGTTCATAAAAAAACTAAGCACTCCATTTCCTTTTTAAATGTTTTGGTAAAAAGGCAAAAATTTAAATTTGTGATATTGTTATACAGAAAACCATAGGCCAGTACATACGAGTATGCTGGAATTGGTTAAGTCCCCAAAGACTTTCAGGCAATCAGAGCTCTCTTATTTACTTTATAATTTTGATCAGCTTGTTTCTTATTCTGGTGACTTCTCCTTATAAGTGTCTGAAGAAAAGCTTTGGGAGTGACTCCAATTTTACTTGCTATTTTCCAATTTTATAAACAAGTCGTCTCTTCAATTTTATTTTTTAATCTCCTCTAGGCCTTTTAGTGAAAATTTTCTCTAATACGCTCAAATTTGCATTTGTTAAGAGTGCCTTTTCAACCAAAAAAATGCCCTTTTTTAAATATTTGCTCCTTCCACCAAAAAACTTTCTGATGCTCGTGGCTGCACGCAATGTTTATTCTTTTGTTGTCTGATCGAAGCTTCTCTATAATTTAAATAATTTCACAAAAAACATTTTAAGTTTTGACTCTCGTTTGTCAATTCCGTCAACCCAAAATTTATACATGTATATCTATAATGAATAATAAGAATGAGTTGAAAAAGTCTCAATGGAAGCAGACTTTTTGCAATTAAGCTACCAGTAACTAATTATTTGTTTCTATTTTCAAACAAAGTATAAATAGGGTACCATTTACGAGTATTATTTTCGTCAATATTTGATAAAAATAAATTCAAATTTTTCTTTTGTTCGGTTTTAAAAAAAGATCGCGGGTATTGGTACTACCGTCAGAAACTCTTTTTTGATTGTTATAAAAATTTTGCTCAAATACAAAAAATCCAAATTTACGTGAAAAAAGAATTTATATATACCAGTGTTGTTAAGACTCGAGTCCGATTTTTGAGGACTCGGACTCGTACTCGGACTCGTGCATCAAGAATTTGGACTCGAACTCGGACTCATAGATTTTTTTTGTTGGAACTCGGACTCGGACTCGGACTCGGACTCGGACTCGTAGCCAAGAACTCGCACTCGGACTCGGACTCGTTAAAAAAACAGCATTTATCGAGTAGAAAAAATAATTCTAATAAAAGAAGCTCGATGATTTTACTCAGAAATTACGAAAAGAAAAGCACCAGGCACTGGCAGCCAGACATTTGATTGCCAGTTGCCCAATTGTTAAGTTTCTTGGCAAACATAAGGCAGATGGATTACCGTTGCAACAACCAGATTTGTCCGTGAGAAACAGCTATCTGCAAAACTTCGTTGCGATCATCAAACGAAATCTTAAGGCGCGTTTACAGCCGTTTACAGTACTTTTTTCTTTCAGTGCGATCTTGGTTTGTTTTATTGACGCTCAAATCCACTCATTTTTTCTCGAAAACATGAGTGGATTTGAGCGTCAATAAAACAAACCAAGATCGCGCTGAAAGAAAAAAGTACTGTAAACGGCTGTAAACGCGCCTTTAGTTGATTAGAATAGATTTCGTGGACGAATCTATAGTTTGCAAATGAAAAAGATTTTAAGGTGAAACTTAATCATCTACAAAAAAAGTCTTCACTTAAAATTTGTCTTTATGCCGTTCGTTGCCGAACTTTTAATAACTTTTTAGCTGACAATTGAAATTCTGACTTCACATTAGAGCTCAGCGTTATATAAACGGACTTGCGCATTTGCTTAGGTATTGTGACGCCACAGAGGGTTTTTTGGAAATTTTAGTAAATAAAATCAAGCCGTGTACATTATTGGTTGGCATTCCAGAATGCCAACGGACGCGTAAAGAATAAAGGCCCGTTTCCTCTACGAGCGTGGAAAAGAGCATTTTTTGTCTCTTTTATTGATCTTCGATTGAAGCGAGCGCAAAAAAAAAGCAATAAAACAAACAAAGAATGCTTTTTTCCACGCTCGTAGTGGAAACGGGCCTTAAATCCATAAAAACAAAGATACAGTAGAAACTGGATACTACGACACCGGCTATAACGACAATTCGCTTTTAAAACGCATTTTTGTTGGTCCCGGCAGAATTCCTATCTTTTATGTACATTTGACTTCGGCTTTAGCGACACCCGCTTTTACGACAATTCGCTTTTAACGACGCCACTTCTTCATTCCCGCGAGCAAAATTATCTTATTATGCGACAGTTATTGCCTTTTGTTTAAATGCGTGACGGGAATTAGCAGCTCTAATCTCCTTTTAGGTGTCAAGCGTCTGCATCTAAAACAAAAGCGATGGCGTGACAGCGCATATACAAGACCATTGTGGACCTAATAAATCAGGGGTGTCCAACCTTTTTGAGACGAGGGCCATTTTGACTGATCAAAAATGTTGGTGGGCCAAACAAACTAACCACCACACTTTTTGCTTCAAAATCATAGTGATATCTTAAAAAAAAAAAAAGGTCCTTGCCTGAAATCAGTCTCAGGTTTCCCACTTTTTGTCCCAAAATCATAGTGGTCTCTAAAATTTGAAAAAAAACACGAAAAAAGGGGTCTTCACATCAAATCTGTCTTCGATTTCTGCCAAAATTGACGGTACAAAGGGCTTCAAAAAATACTGCTCGGGCCACTCAAAACCTTTACGCGGGCCACGCGTTGGACGCCCCGGCAATAAATAGTCCGCCTTTGCTCTACTGTGTACTGTATTTAAACAAAAAAGTACAGTACCGAATATACAGTAGCAGAAAGATGTCTAACAAAAGAATATCATTACCGTTAACAACTAGCCAGAAATTTTGTAGCTCGCACATTGATTATACTGTTCTTGATTTGAAGCTATTTAATAAGTAGCGTGTATATCGCAAAACGTAACTTCAACTTGCTAAGATTTATATAAAAACTCAAGTGGGCGTCCTTATTTATTTAAAAGAATTAACATTTAATGCATCTCACCAATATAAGCAATAAGCATGCTTTTATACAAAACTGAAAGCTTTTACAACATAGACCTAAGCTATTAATATAAACTACTAAGATCGCGAATTGTTGATTTGACATTCAGATTTTTTTTCTAAAAATGCAAATTTTATGACTTGCGGACTCGGACTCGTACTCGGACTCGTAGATTTTTTTTTTCTGAACTCGTACTCGTACTCGGACTCGTGCATCAAGAACTCGGACTCGAACTCGGACTCGTAGAAATATTTTTTGCTGAACTCGGACTCGTACTCGGACTCGTAAGTTAGGGACTCGCACTCGGACTCGGACTCGTAATTAAGGCAAAGTTTACAACACTGATATATACATAGGTTACCGTTATTTTTTAATAAACAGAAAATCAAACTAAAACATTATATTTGAAATTTTTTTTAAACGCACTTTTAAGAAATCAGAAGGTTGTTTGTAAATGACTTTTGTATCTCAAGACAATGTTGTTAGTGATTAACCAGATGAGCAAAACTAATAAAAGTAATAATAAACATGGTTTCAATATTTATATCAGTTGTTGCTCGTATCAGTACTCGTTAACTTGTCTTTTGAAGTCTAGGGCGTCAAAAGTTGGTTTCTTTCACTACGTAAAATAAACAAACATACTATAGACGCCAGCTAAATTTGTTTTACAGTAAATGCGCCAGTCAAATTGAACTCTTAACTTTTCTTTGTAATTACTTGCGGAACTTATGAATTTTTAAAATTAGAAAAACCTGAGCTCGGACTTTTTTTAGGCTTAAGCGTAATTCTATCCTCATGTTTAAAAAAAGCAAGATAATTACAGATAAATTTGCTTCTGTCGTTGAGTTCGGGGTAATCGCTTGACCCTTGTTCTAAATAAGGCGCTTCGACGGTTTTTTGCGAGTCAGAAGGATAAATAAAGAAAAAATGAAAATGAAAAATGAAATGAGTTAACCACGTATCTAAGTTATAACTTAGACAAGTTATTTTTCGGTTTTAGTTTGAGTTACCTCAGTATTATTTATTTTGGTTTAAGCGCACACCTTAAGAAAGCTCACTCTCCTCCACTGGACCATTGATACAATAAACCTTGACCTAGCAGCTCAGACTGCTTTTCGACGCGGGTCTGAAAATTTTAAGGTGACTTATGGATTGAAATGAAAATCTTTTTTAGCATTCATTCGACGCTGAAGGCCAAAATTAGTTAAAAAACGAAAAAAAAGGCAAAAAGGTTATTTGATCCCCGCTTTTGATTTGAAGAACTTTTTTTAATCTTAATTTGATTTTCAAAGACAAAAAAGCATTTTTTGGCCTTAATTTTTTAGTAAATTGAAAGTCCCGTCCTTTAAATACCGGGAACGGGTTTTCTGACAGGAGCCCTGTTTCATACAGATTATTCGGTGATTATGGCGTCGATTTATGAGAAGACTGTTTAAATAAGTTTTGACAATATAGATTATATCCAGTCTTTCCGCGACTTCAGTTTGTAAATTCAAAGTTTGTTACTCGAAGGCTATCATGATGCGTCTTAAATTATTCAAAGCTGGTTACGAAAACAGTTGTTTGATTAACTTCTTGCAAAAAAGTAAAACAAAACAAAACAAAAACTCTATTTCAAAAAAAATTGATTGACAAGAACAGAGGTTCTTACACGCCGAGTTAGACGAACGTCTGCTTTGTTGTTGTTGTTTGCTTCTTCACGATTATCTTGGAAGAGCCATTCCTTTATTCTTAACCCTTATTTAAAACTCTCACCCTTAAATAACCTCCCTGCTTCCAAACGCTTTTTCCACAGACTATTGATGTATTGTATTGGTACTTTGCTACAGTTAAAAATGTGATCAGTGTCATGTATGTGTGTTGAGCATGGTAACATTTCGGTGTGTAAGTGTCGGGATTTATTGTCTTAAGTAACTTCGCAAGCAGGGATGGCCTTGCAAAAAGGGGGAGTTGGTGCATAAAAAATAAAAGGGGGCACTGTTAAGTGTACTAAAAAAAGATAGCCGGAGCCATTTTTAGTGATGTTTAATGGATCTTTAACGAAAAAAGGTCTTTAATTTAAGTGTCTGCTATTCAATGATCCGAAGCATTGTGATCTCTTAAAAAAGTTGTCGTTTGATTTAAAGAGCCACTTTTTAATGTCTCAAAACAAAGTGATCTCTAAAAAAATAGAAAAAGGTCTTCACTTTATGGGAGGCTACTGAGTGGTACAGCCACGCAACTATATATGGTGAACTTGTACAAATCACCGATCGAAACGCTGTCACAGAAACTTTCACACAGCAAATACCCTAGAAAGCAGAGCACAATCGACAATATAACGAGCAGAAGCCGAGCATGCTGCAACACCGATTCGAAAATTTTTTTATTTTCTTTTTGACCTGCTATTGACATCCTGGTGCTACTATGAAGGAATAGAGCAATATCTTATGTAGGAAGCACATTTTGACGTATTTTAGGAGGCTCAATGCGGGCGCACCGTTCGCACCCTATTAAAGCCATCAATGTTCGTAGAGTGGTAATTTGTTGGATCTGGGCTGAGCCACTTTTAAATGCATATGACGATGTAATGTTTGTTCCAATAAATAAATATCATTGCTCAATAGGAAGATTCATGTTTGATAATATATAACTTTGATTGTCTTTCTCCAATGTTAAATCTTATCATAGATGGCAGGAGATTGCCACCAACGATAATTGAAAACGAAGCCCTATAGCACATTTTAGACATTTACAGATAGCTGTCGATTCCTGTTTAAGGATAATTAGACATAATTATGAATGTTTATAACCGCATAGAAAGATCTAAGATAAACTCATAAGTATGCCAGAAAGATATTGAAAGCCGTTGATGCCATATAAGACAGGAATGTCAAACTTGCAGCCCGCCAAATCTTTTGAAAAATTTTTTAAGCAAATGCTCCATATAAAATCAAATATTAATTAATTTAAAACTAGATTTCATTTACAAAAATGACTGTTTTTTTTCGTGGAAGAACTGATTGGATGCTCACCTTTTCTTTTGTCTTCACTTTGATTTCAACTTAAAATTAGAAAAAAAGGTTTACCTAAGTCTCGGGTGCGTGGTCGAGATTTGCCTCCCAAAAAAGTTTTCTTTTTTGGTCTTGGCCCACATTCTAAAACGTGGTAAAAGAAATTTTGAGATTTTACATTAAAATTCAAGTGAAGACAAAAAAATTCATTACCTTGTTTGTTGACCGGTTTGCGGCCACCGGAAAACTTTTTGAGTTAAAATTTCACCAATGTGGCCGCATATGCTCAAAGGTTTGACATGCTTGCCAAAAGAGATAAACAGATGTGTTTATAAAAGCAGACGTAGGCTTACTGAGAACAAGGAACTGGTACGTTAGATGAAAGTACCTTAGTGGCCCGTAAAGTAGCTTTCAGATTCAACGTAAAGACATATATTTAATCATAGATGGCTATCCACGGGTCATTGAGGTGAAAAAAATCAAGTAAATGTGTAAACCAAATACAATTTGCAATTACGCACAACTTTAATCAGTAAATATAATAAACTAGAACTAATTTCAAACGATTTGACGCGATGATATTCATAACTATTCATGTTTGATTCAGAAGTGGTTTTTCAATTACTACCATGTATAAGCCTTCACAGATAAACATACATATAGCAATATTCGCTTGCAAGCGGCACTTGTTAAATAGTAGAAAGCTATTTACGTATCATTGAGGTAAAAAAATCGAGTGATTATATTACAAAAATGACTATCTACAATTATGCACGGTTTTTCTATTTATGTTCGGCACTGACGTAATTGGAGATATTCAGCTAAGTTGCAATAGATGGCCGTGCAAAACTGCCAAAATATTGTGACTGGAAAGGGATGTGGTGCTAGTAACTTTGTTTTTTCTGGAACTGAGGTAATGTAAGGTGATGATAATGAGAATGTGTTTCGAGGTTTTTTTACAATTCTCAGCTGTCATGTTTGGATAAGAGAATTAGTTAGTGTGATCATTGTTATAAAATTGACTGCTTTGTTGATAGTTTCAGCATCTTAGAAGCAATTAAAGTTGTCCAGATTTTGTCTTTCAAGTTAATTTTTATAGGGTCAAGCATGGCCTACTTAAGGTACGGCCTCGCATGTTACATAGAGAGGAAGATTTCTATGAGGCCTATTGCTGCATTTGAAAGTAACGTTATTGTGCATAAATTTTACAAAATTTTTAATCTACACGACAAAAACATCTTTCAATCTTTAGTTGTGACATATTTAAACTAGTTAAATGAACTAAAAAGCAAATTGCCCCAGGTTCGATACTCACCCCAAACACACTTAGAGTCAATATTATACAATATAAAACTTTGCTAATAAACATTTAAAATAGGATTGCTTACATAATCTAATTTTTAAGCGTAGTTATAAAAACTACACAAGATACAAACACAGCAAAAAATAGGGTCAACGTTTCATCATTGACGTTTTTTAAATCTGATAATTGGTGTTTTCGCACCGTATCATTGCCAAGTTTTGCTTGTTGTTGAAGTAAACATTTACATCAATTTTGGACATCGGACTTGCAGATGATCCGGGCACGAAAGAGCAATGCTTAATCCAAAATGAAGCAAAACAAAACGCGCTGCTTTTCTTTCAGGAAAATAGGAAATTTGTTTAATAGAATGTGTTCAACCAACTCTAAAATAGCAAAGCCATTGCAAACGTAGTGTTTAATTTCACTTAATGGTATTGATGAACCACCATGGGACAAGATTTGTTAGTATCAGATACTCTAATGAAAATCCGGCAGCAGTATTAATTTCACTTGCACGCATCTTCGCATTTACTTTTACTGTTTAACTGTTTGCATACATAACCAGCAATGTAAACTGCAACTCTTTCGCTGTCCTCACACAACGATGCTTCAGAAAGTTCAGTCGATATCGGAGCAAGTTCATTTTTAAGGTTCTTATATGTTTCATCTGTTAAAAATTGCGTGGTTTGGCTCTTGTTCCAACAGGTAATGTCTTCTTTCAGTAATAAATTCCACAGTAGAGTTTTTTTCCGAAGACGGCACTTCTCACAAGCTTACCAAAAAGTTTCATTTGTCCATATCGCGAGAATCTTCTTCTGAGGAAGTCGGTTTGAAATCTTGAAGTTAAAATAAAATCATAACCCTTTTGAAGCAGTGTAATAATTAGCAGAGCCTGGGATCGGAGAGTGCGCAGTGACGCGTCTGCTCTTTGTTTCAACCTTTTTCATACCGTGGCTCACTTTTCAACCCACGGTAATTTAACGACTCACTTCGATCAACAAAATTTAATTCCCGTCGCAAAAATCTGGTCATCTCTAAAAAAAAAACACTTTGAATTTGTCTGGAACTTTTCGATTTTCGTCCCAAAAACAGAAAATAAGGTCCTCGCTTGGAATTTGTTTCCGATTTTTCGATCATAATGACTTCATTATACATATTGCTTTCATTTTGTTTTATGCTCTGTGGCCCACTGAAAACACCACTGGTCCACCGGTTGAAAACTCCTGGTTTAGAGAAACAAAACGTAGATGTTGAAGAAGACCAATTTTCAATTCAATTAGTTATTGCTTCTAGAAACGAAATTTTACCATCATTTGAAACAACAGGGTTGCTGTAAGGATTCGAGCAAAATTTTTCTTACTTTTGCTAAGCAGCCACCCGGGATTGATTACCGTCACAATAAAGATAATAAAGTATTACTATCTATAAGCAATAAGCATATTAGTACCTTGGGTCGAAATCATTATTACCAAACATAAAAAGTCAAAAGATCTAGCTTGATTTGAAATAGATGGTGAAAGCGAAATGCATCATAAAGTAAAAGTTTTTGCTAATTGTGAAATTTGATAGAGGCTGTTTAAAGCTAATTTTGTAAATATTTTTTTAAGAAAAAAGCAGTAAATTATTATAAAAAAACGATTAACGATTGCCACATATTGGCCATATTTTACTAAATAGATTATTCTTACCGGGATATATATTAGCTAGTAGTTCATAGATTGGTGAATAGCCACTGCATTGTTTCGCCTAGCGGTACTTACATGTATATTTATTTACTTTCTTGCTTCCTTCAGCAGATTTTAAGTAAAATAAATTATCTTACTTCTTAAGATTTACTGCAATTTTAGATACCAATCTATCAATTTCTTTTTAATTAATAGATTGCTCTCAAACATGACAGACCGAAATCAAACCTGCCAAAACGGAAGGGTATCCACTCATTCCAATGTTCAGCGAGGGTCTGCTAATCGGCAAACGTCCTTTTTAGGACGGGGTGATGCGTGGAAAAAACTTTGCTTTTCAAGGCAAATAGCCAAAAAGTTCCGAAGACCCACTATTCTTCAGCTGAATCATCCTACTACAGGAGACCCACTGCACTGATGCAGAGAAGTTGGTACTTCCAAGCTACCAACTAGCTGGGTCTTCTTTAAGCAGGAAGCATGGCCTTGCCACGTTTGTCTACGAGCGACTAAGGTACACACTTCTGGACCAATCTTCACCGACAATGGAGATCGAGTGGTTGTGCGTGGATGTTGATGGTTATAAAATAGTCAACGTCTACAAACCTCCGCCAAAGCAATTGCAATCTCTAGATCTCCCAGTGTTTCCACACCCCTGTCTTTATGCTGGAAATTTTAACTGTCGTCATGCTGATTGAGGTTACGATAATAACAGTCCGGACGGTAAGTGCTTGGCTGATTGGGCAAATATTAATTGTCTTACCCTCTTATACAATGCCAAGAACGCTGCCAGTTTTTACTCCGGCGCTGGAACACTGGCACCAATCCATATCTAGCTTTCGCTAGTGTAGGTCCTAACAATCACTTACCGAATAGACATGTCCTTGAAAAATTCCCCAGGTCACAACATTGACCTTCACTTATTACACCACCAAAGTTTGCTTTGTCAGTGCCAAGCATGCCCGTTAAGTGATGGAAGTTTCGCAAGGCCAAATGGAGTCATTACATTACTTTGACGAATAAATTCGCAAAGACTTTGTTGCCGCCTGATTCACTTGATGCAGATTCGGCTTACCAGGACTTTCGTAATATCATTAAGAAAGCTAAAAAGACTATTCCATGCTGGGTTCGAAACAACTATATTCCGTGCTGGGATTTAGAGTGTGAATCCCTCTATAGAACGTTCCTGCAGTCTCCTCAGGGAGACGACTCAAGTTTGGCTGCTACAGCTTTTCTTGCCAAGCTTGACAGAAAGCGGAGAGATTGATGGTCCGAGGCAGTTTGGAGCATTGACTTTTCACACTCTAGTCGAAAAGCATGGAATATTTTGAACAACCTTACTGGTAGGTCACGACACTCTCCTCGTCACCGTCTCGTCTCAGTTGATGCTATTGCCTCTCAGCTAGTCAGAGGTACGAGGCTGTTTATAGCAAATTATCTCGACTTGTCTCTCAAGAAGTGTCTGACCTTTGGAGGACCACAACACCAAATCCAGTAAATATCTCTGACACTTTCTCACGGAGAGAATTTACTACGGCCTTTCAACATTTAAAAGCAAGTAAAGCTCCGGGCCCTGATTCCATCTTCCCAGAGCTAAGAAGAAGCCGGTGCCATATTTGTCAATCCGACAGCTGTTTATAACACTGTCTGGCACCGTGGTCTTACCTGCAAGCTGCTGAGGCTTCTGCCGGATAAGCACATGGTCAGAATGATCATGGAGCTTGTCCGAAACCGAAGTTTCATCCTTACTACCGGTGATAGCAAGCAAAGCAGGTTACGCCATCTAAAAAACGGCGTTCCTCAGGGATCGGTCTTGGATCCCCTCCTATTTAATACCTATACGTACGATCTGCCTTCCATGATTTCAGAGAGTTTGCTTATGCTGATGATCTACATGTAGCATTGTTGCACTCTTTTGGAAACTGGAAGGACTTGGAGGGAACTTTAAACCAAGGCATATCTACACTTTCACGTATCTCCACACTTGGAGTTGAAGCTCAGTCACACTAAGACGGTGACGGCAGCCTTTCACTTAAATAACCGTGACGCCAGGCGTGAGCTAAAAGTCTACAACAATGATAGACTTTTACCGTTCTGTCCAACCCCTTCTTATCTTCTTATCCAACCCCTTCTTATCTTGTAAACCCTTCTTATCTTCTTATCAACCTCTTCTTATCTTGTAAAACTGGACAGATTGCTCACGTTCTGTCACCATCTAGTGCAGGGGTTCTTAACCTTTTTTCTCCATTTCCCCACTTTTTAGTGAGCCAACTCTCCATTTCCCACCACAGCATCGGTCTTTGACAAATTCGATTTTAACCCATGAAATGTTTATTACGTAAATACACGATTTTCTTTTTTGTGCCATGTTACGGCCCGTAATTTTTTTTTGCATATATTATATTTTGTACTAACAGTTATCACATGAAAATAAAATACATATGAAATGATTCATTATGTTTTTTCTCAATTTATTTGGCCCATAAAAAACATACAAAAAAATGCAACATTAGACGCATACGGGTTAATGTGACTTTTGCATTTGTTTTGCCTTGACGAGTGCCTCTATATTCGGTTCCACTTTTAAAATGGCACAGCGCAAATCAGATTCAAGGTCAATCAAGCGGTTTTGCGATATGGTTTTGATCTCAACCATGCTCGAAAACGCCGATTCGCACAGGTATGTGGAGTGAAATGCAACCAGTAGTGTGAGCGCCGCCACAGCAATGAAAGGATATGAACCATGCATAGTGGCCCAGAATGTGTTCAGGCTTTTCTCTGCAAAAACAGTCTTTGCTCCGGAGTCATGCACCAGGTCAAGAAACTGGTCTTCGATGTCTTCTGCTTCCTTTGGGAAGTTGTCAACTTGAAAGCTGAAGGGATTTCTCGTGAACTCCATCATTGGGTTGTCGCTTTTGAAGTCCGGAAAATAG
This sequence comes from Diplosoma virens, assembly GCA_963680785.1. NCBI lineage: Eukaryota > Metazoa > Chordata > Ascidiacea > Aplousobranchia > Didemnidae > Diplosoma > Diplosoma virens. The sequence continues at coordinate 24,016,438 of OY796886.1, forward strand.
TGCCCAAACTCGTCCAGCAGACTGTTGAGGTGAATGATGGCTTCGTTCTTGAGAACGTCGCTGACACCACCAGCGGTCTCGCTGATTCGCGCCAACGTTGGAAAAGCTGTTGCACTGCAGCCAGTCTTGCCACAACTCAAGTTTTGAGACGAAGAGCGAAGGCATTCACTTTGTCTTGATGCCCGATTATGTCGGAGTCCGTGCCCTGTAACTTGTGGTTAAGCTCATTTAGGTGACCGAACATGTCCGCGAGAAATGCCAGCCTGCACTGGAATGCCTCATCGGAAACAGCAGCTTTCAGATCTCCTTTGTTCTTTTCTTCAAAAATTGTGTAACTTTGGAGAGCAAATGCACAGGCCGATTTAACATGTCGCCTTTCGACAACCAGCGAACGGCAGTGTGGAACAGCAGTCCTTCGTAATCGGATATCATACCTGGCACAACTGTCAAAATAGTCGAGTGTTGAGGGCGCTCGCTTTGACAAAATTCACAAGCCCGATTGCCGTCTCAAGTGCTTCTTTCAGCGGTTGTCTCATTGTCCTTGATACAAGCGCTTCTCGATGTATGATGCAGTGCAGGGTCACCACCTTGGGATTCTTCTGGTTCAGTAGTTTCACGAATCTAGACCTCGCACTCAACATAGCAGGAGCCTCATCTGTGCAGGCATGGACAAGTTTGCCCCAGTCCAATCTTTCCTCCTTGAAAAAAGCATCGACAAGCTGCATTACGATGGCGGCTTGGGATGCTGTTTCCAGTGGGCAGCAAAACAGCAAGTCCTCTTTCATGCTTTGATCGTGGACGTATCGAACGAAGACAATTAGTTGAGACAAATTTACCACATCCACGGACTCATCCAGCTGAATTGCAAAGACCGGAGACGCTTTGACCTTTGCGAAGAGCTGCAACTTGATGTTGCACGACATGTCGAAGATGCGGGACTTAACAGTGTCGTTGGACAGAAAAACTTGCTTCATCTTCGACACCGCAGATTCGCCAAGCAAAATGCCAGCGCACGACACAAGGCACGGCTTTATGAGCGTCTCTCCGATGCTATGTGGCTTCTTCGCTTTCGCCACCAGTAGAGAAACAGCATATGATGCGTGTATTATCGCTTTTGACTCAGTTTAAAATTTTCCGCTCTGGTCCATGCTCATTTTTTTCAAGTAGTTTGCCTTCAATTCAAAAAACTGCCTTTCTTTGCCAACGAACTCGCGGTGTACATTGGAGAGGTGCTTCTTGAGTTGATGGGGTTTTATTGAATCATTGCTAAGCGTTTTGTGGCAAATGACGCACTGCGGCAGCTGCTCATTACGCCCCTCCAAAAACGTAAAGCCGTAGTCCAGGTAATTGTTGTCGTACTTTCTTTTCGGAACCTTAATCTTTGGGATATGTATCTGTGGCATAAGGAAAAAAAAAGATAATAAGGGAAGAGAAATAAAATGAAAAGAAAGAAGTGGCAATCATACAAGAGAGAAACAAAAAAACAAACAACAGAAGTGGAATTGTGTTGTTCGGTCAGTCAATACCCATCACCTACCACACAGGTTTACTGTCCTTACTGTTGACATTTCTAATCCATCTGTTACCTTACAAATGGTGCGACACGTGTCCTTGTATCACACCAAACTCAAATCCTATTTGAACAAATTTTACTGTCATTTAACGCCTGATGCAGGGTGCCACTCCAGAAGTCTCAACTAACGAACATTTAATCAGAACAAACACAGACCAAAAAACACCAGTTAACTACGATTACTTAAAAAAGTTAGAAAAACTTGTGCGCATTATATACACAATCATGTCAATTTAACTGTATAAACATACACAAATTGCAGAACTGAAACACATTAAATGCCAACATAAAGCACTATATTTATTTTCACCTGTGACCTGCGATTCAGAAGACACTTAAATTTATAGCTAAATTCAGCATAATTACCTTTACTCACTAACACTGGCAAACCTTTTCTAAAGAATTATTGTGAAGCATAGCAATAACCGAGCCTACGTAAAAATCATCTTTAAATAGACAACGTAATGGAAAATTTTAAAAACTGTACGTAAACAAGCAAGAATAACAGACAAGGCGCAAAGTCAAAAGGAAATTTTTAAATCCAAGTATGAATGAATTTCATCGCAACACTAACAGTGTTGTCACTTTTACCCAAACACAACTAACAATACCTCATATATTGGTTGTTTTTGTTATTAAAATAGTCCATAAATGGTTGTGATTTGTAAAGTAAGACAACATTTGGATGTAATGTGATAAATTTTGAAGCAGCGGTTCTTCTGTCCGACTGGTCATTTCCCACTTGGCAACTCCGCCATTCCCCACCAGTGGGGAATTCCCCACAGGTTAAGAACCACTGATCTAGTGGCATTGTGCAAAAAACTATCCTCGCGCGTTACACAGCTGAGGTGACTTGTAGGCTCAAAATGGGGTGCTGGTGCCAAAACACTAGGCATAGCCGCCTTATCTCTGGCCTACTCAACAGCTGAGTAGTGCGCACCATTCTAGTGTCGCAGTGCTCTCACTCGCTTCATAGACAGTGTCTTGTATGACGCCTTGCGCATAGCCACTGGATGTCTGTGTTTCACTCCAACGGACCACTTACCCATATTTTCAGGCATCCAGCCAGCTGAGCTTCGCTGACTGGGAGCGACATTCTTTTTGGCTTACCGTGGATCTCTGGACCCTGATCATATCTTGTATGGTCTTTTAATTGGGTCCTCAGATGCTCGTCAAGAGAGACTAAGATCCGGACGCCACATTTGTGCCAGCTGCGCGGAATCTTTTAAACAACCTTGCTGGACTTAGCATCCGCGCTTCTGAGTGAACAAACCATAAATGGAATGCGGAGTATTGTGAAAATACAGGCTCCGTGTTTTCGTGCCCAGGATCAGTGCCAGGCCTGTTAGAATGAGCTTGCCCCAAACAGCTTGGGTTAAGCTCAACCGCCTGAGGACTGGTGTTGAGCGATTTCATTTGTCCATACACAAATTGGGTTTCGCTCCTTCACTGAATCGCGAGTGCCGCGCCATTGCACAAACCGCAAACCACGTTCTTTTAGCGTGGCCCATACATCGGGCACCACATGGAGCACGAGGTCTGACAGTTTTAAATGACGAAACCCGATGCTGACTTAACAACATCACTGCCAGCATCTGATCCGGGCAGTACAGCAGCCTGAGGTAGTAAAAGGCTAAACTCTCGGCCCCAGTCCTGTTTGTGTCTGACCTGGAGTGGATGCCCTTGCAAATGACGAATTTCTTTTTAGTTTAAGATACTAAATTGAGAAACTAAACATAATTACCGTCTAGGAAGTTCGCCGCGATTGACATTACTAGTGATTTTACAAATGTTATTATTATTAAACTCCCTGTAGCAGTGAGAATTACATGACTTAACTTTTTATTTGTGTCAATGTTACGTCAAAAACTTATATCTTTACATTGTGGCGGTGAAGATTTGGCCGACTTACATCTTTTTTATTGGCATAACGTTTTGTCCTAAAGGCTTCTTTGGGAGTTTGTTTCACACACATTTACAAAGAAACGTCGGCCGCTTAGAATTTCGACGCGAAATGTAACATGCGAGGCCGTACCTAAGTTGACCATGGGCAAAGTTGTTCCCCTTCGAACTTATACGAGTCGTTGCTCCGGTCGCGTAGAGCTGACACAGAAAAGCGATGAGAAAGTATCCTAAAACAAAACGGACTCTTTTCACAGAAAAACCGCGGTAATGTTTCCTGATTAAAGATTTTTAATTGCAATCATTTTAAAAAGGCTTGTTCTTAGAAACCAAAAAAATTTATCGCAAAGAGTTCATCGTTTATCCTAAGGAAAGCAACTTCTAAGAAAGCCGATCAATTATACGAATCTCTCAAACGACGTTTGCGACAAGTTTCGCTTAATTTCGCTTCGTATTGATCTTGATAAAAAGCAAAACAAAAAGTAAATTTGATTTTTATTTATTGAAATCTTAACACAATCTGGCATTTTAACCAGAATGGGCAGTTCCAAGCAAGACGTTCCCTTCTTTTTAACGAATAAGAAAAATTGCAATAATGCACAAATACAACCTTACGACATAAAACGATAAACCAATAAATACATCAATGTTTAAAACAACACAGTCTTTTTCTTATAGAATTTACGCACAACACAGTACCTTGACAGACGTCTCAACAATAAAACCTTCAAGTTTAGCATTAAAACTACGAGAAACCAACACTTAGGAACGAGTAAAATTTCATTGTTACAAATAAAATACAGTAAGTTACAAGTTCGTTATTTGATGCTGAAAAAGGAAATTGCAAATTGATAAAATCGCTTTTATCAATCACATGAGTTGGTGCCAAATGATTATTGAAAAAAAACAGTTTTAATCCAGATTAATGATTATTAACTTTTTGGTTATTAAAAAATAATCACTGTCACTTTAAGTGAAATAATCGTAAACAACTCGATTATAAGTATTCTATGAACTCGTCTGCTTTCCTTCATAAAAAAACACCTTATAAAAATTACACTTTATAATTTTTGCCCACGTAAAACCAAAAAAAGTGAAAAATAGTTGCAAACAATTTTTAAAAAGTAAAGCAAAATCGGGTTTTCAATTTCTTTTTCTTTTAATCCAAAAAATAAAGAACAGTTTGGTATTGCAACAAATCACAAAGAGTGCTAATTGCAACAGAACCAAAAGCCTCAATATTTTCCCTAAACAAAAGCCAGTAAATGCGGTTCCGTGCGACAATAGCGATACAAAAAAAATTTAAAAAATTTAGTTCTGCAACATTGACTCACCGTGCAAACGCACTTAGAACTAATAAAAAAACTAGTTTACTAGACAAATACCAGAAACACCGTCAAAAATAAAGTTTTAAAAAACTTATTCAAAATGTTCTGGGATTCTTTGACTTTTTCTTGTGAACAAATAAAACGAAATGCAGTATCCAATTTTTTAAGATTCAATACCGCACTTCATTAGACATACATTGAACTTTACTAGTGAGAAAAATATAAACAAACAAACAGCACAAAGATATATATTAAATTTAATATTTATACTTATACAATTTATACATTATTTATTATTTTCTAAAATATATATATTTATATATGATGCCTTTATACCTACACAAACAATTACAAAATAATTTGATGTTGAATTTTTAAAAAATATTTTTTTAAGCTTTTTATTGTACAAAGCACAAACATAAAGAGTATTTACTTTCTATATAAAATAAAAATACATTGAAGCACTTTTGGAAAATTTTTTCTAAAATCAAATTTGTACAATTTTTTGTTTAAAATAAACAAGTTAAACCGCAATCTTTTTAATTAGAATTCAATTTTTAAATTAAAAAAAATCTACTGCTTAAAGTCACCTTGATATAACGCGACATTGTACAGAAATATGTGACTAGATGATTAAATTTGTTTACAAAGATTAACATACAATGATACAAATGTACACAAACTGAATACAACGACAAAAGATCTTATTTGCCCATGTTGCCAGTCGCTTTGAAATGGGTTTAGTAATGCTTGCGCGGCTGTTGAACCTTCTGTCTCATGTTTTTAAAAGCTTTGTTGTTTCGTTTCACCACATCCGAACCGGTCTTTTTGAATTGGTAGTTGCGCTTACCCTGTTGTGAAATGGCGTGAAGAGCCTGACGAGCAGCGCGCCTCTGTGAGCGAGATACAGTCGCGACTCTGCATAAAGATAAACAAAGAATTTAACGAAAAAATCTACTGCAAGATTTTTGACGTTTTATTTTTAATTCGGGAAGTTGCCTTAGGTAAGTCCGCTAATCATCATTATTTGATTGGTTATCCGTCATAACCGTGCTTAGGAGAGCCGCTGTGGTGCAGCGTTTAGCGTTCTGGACTTCTAAGCAAAAGAAGGTCGACAAGTGTGCACCATTGGTATTAGTTAGGAAAAGCAACCAGAATTAAGGTACTCGCGCCAAACCAGTCTGCAAATAAAGCGATCTGCTGTGGCGATCGCTTAATCGATGAAAAATGAAGGGTCAAGTGAGTGTTCGTTTGAAAAAGTTTTCGTGCATCCGGCACGCTTTAAACCCAAAAGTAAACTATAGGTTTTTTTTATATGATTTTAATTACAAAATTTAAACCTCGCTTAAAATCTATAAAAATTATTAACAAGCGTGCTCAACCCTTTATCCATCGCGAAACAGATTTTTGTCAGGAAGTTTTAACGCGGGCGATGATCGGCTCAGAAATAAATGATGACTTTTCAGCTTTAATTTTTATGTGTTTATTTTCAATTGAACTCCATTCTAACCGGAATCAGAACCACAAATGTAGTTGAAGACGAAAAGTCATCACTTTGATTGTGCGTGTTTTTCCCCAAGTAAAGCGAAAAACCTCTATTGGGCGAAAAATAATCATGTTTCCCAAATTTTTCCACGAAATTGGATTGATAAGAGACACTGCTGGTTGAGTTGAATAATTTAAGTTGGTTGAGCAATAAAAATTTCTTAGCGGGTTGCAACAAAAGATTTCGAGGACAGCAAGTTGGACAGCACTGGCCAAGTCACGTAGAAATTTAATGTAGACCAGTAGTTCTCAACCTTTCATGGTTCGTAGCCCCTTTCCAGAGACTCTGAACATCCGTAGCCCCCTGCTTAAAATATTGTCCCAAAAAACTAGTGAAATGACTAAAAAAAAAGTTATCACTTTGAAACTGCTGAGAAACCCCGAGATAAATGAATCAACTCGATATATCTACCAATACAGTTTCACTTGTATTTCCCCTCGAAATTGATAATGTCTTCAATTTCCATACCCCAACAAAATTTTTCCAAGTCCCACCAATGTAACTTGATAACATTGCTTAAAAAAAAAGAAATTTACAAAATTTTTTATTCTGCTTTTAGCGCTTGCACTGACGTGTTCAAAAGCAGTATCAAATAACTTCTTTTCAACCAGGGTGGTCTACAGATGAAGCAGCACGGAATAAATTAGAACAAATTGTTCATAGCAACACAAAAAAGGAAAAGCAAACAATTGATTTTTAACAATATAACTAAAGCAGGGCGGATCAGCGGTATCATGGCGAGCATTTTCGGAAAACAATGGTTATAAAAATAGGACCAACAAAAGAAGGTATTCAGAACATGACCAGAAATCTATTTACTTTTTGTTCTTTGGAGATTGCGGCGTCACGGTTTTCTTTTCACCGGCATCGACAGCAACTTCTTGTACAGGATTTCCAGCCGGTTGAACAAAAATGCTTGGATGTTCGATCAGCAAGTTTTCTCGGGGACTTAGTTCCTCCACTTTGGGCGAAGACACTGTAAAATAGCGTTCTTGAATTTATTGGCTAAAAAACTGCAAGAGTTTAATTTTTAGTAAAATTAAAGCAGTAATTGCGCGAAGAAGTGGGATTCAAGTCAAAATATTAATAAAAAAATCTTGGTCTACACAAAAAATCTAAACAAAATTATCAAAATTCGGCAACAGTAAAGCACCTGCGTTAAAGCAAGGTGGCGGAGTTAATAACCAGCTTTGCTCCAATTTTGGTGAAGGAGGCGGGGTTGGAATATCATTTTGTTCACTTTTACCTGAAAGAAAGTATTTCCAAAATGAAATTCGATACCAAATATTGGCGTACTGCGAAGATATTTGTTTAAAATGAGTATCTATAAGCTTACTTTGCAATGCTTATCTTGCACATTTTGAAGTACAAACCGCTAAAGATATTTTCTGTCGAAATCTCCGCCACCTTTAACGCATAGAAATACTTGTTTCCGACTAATTCAAAAACCATTCATCAATTTTGTCATTTCGCAAAATAATTGCATAATTTTTTTACAATTTGCTGTTAAGTTTAAAAAGATTCAGATTTAGCTTTTTTCTTCCGGCCAAATCAAAGCAAAGATACCAGGGCAGCTATTTACAAATTTATACGTACAAAAAAGGGCGTATATAGATTTTAAATACCATTATATTGAGAAATACCTATATATACATATGCGCAATACTGCATTGTCATGCAATGAACGAAAACAGTTGTATCACGGTGTAATCATACAGTAGATGTGTCAATAACGTTAAAACAAACAAAGCTTAGTTCATTTCCTAATCACGTATCATGTTACTGACATCTTGCTGGTTTATTTAGGTCAGCGCTAGATCCTGACTCGCGGAAATCAGCGACTCAAAGAAGGTGACTAACCAGTAAACAAATGCGATCTTTTTTCCGGCTTTTAAGCCTGCAAACATTTAGTAGCGAAATAATGATGAGCTTTGGGCAACTGGACGAAGATAAACTCTATGTGATGAGCTTACAAACGTCATAGTAATGAAAAACGAGGAGGAAGCAATCGTAAACACAGGCATAAAGGCTCACTCATTCACTACGTGTTGCCAGCTGTCATTTCACCGCAAAAGAAATCACGATTAACAGCTTTCAAAATAGATACGCTAAATTCATTTTGATTTTAGATTCACTGTCATTTTAAAGTTAAAGAAATATCTCTAAAAAACGTTTCGTATTTCTAAACACATCGTAAATATTCAACCTCCTATATATTATACATTGTTTTAATTATACTACAAGCAACCTTCACTTTTTTCTTGAACAATCTTTAACAGTTTTAAAATACTTTCAGAATGAGCGTTACATAAAAAAGTGGTGTAGAATCACCTTACTTTACGAAGTATATTCATATTACGCTAAAAAGTGTATATGCTCGGTAAAGTAAAATGTTTACAACGTTTTTTTAACGCATTAAGAGAATTATTTAAGAAAATAAAAACGGTCAACGAAACGTACTTTATTTTTTATTAAAAAAAATGCTTTGAATTGACAGTTAAATTAACTTAGCACCTTCATTTTTTTGCGTTTGAACATCCACCAAAGTCCACTGATCTTCAGTTTCTTTAGTTATAAACGATGAGGAAACATTGCTTTCTTCCGATGTTATGGAGTCTGCAGAGGCCGGGAATCCAAAATAGTAAGCGATTGTACTAAACATCTTCGCAAAAAACACACCAGATTAACGGTTGAAATATTTAGTTCTAGACTGCGAGTAGTCTTAATGAGGTGCAAAACAGAACTACTGAAGAATACTCAAGTTTTATTGCAAATCACCCTCATACAAATCATGAAAGTAAAAGTTTTTTAAAAAAATAGAGCATCACTGCTGTTTTTATTCATTCAGCTTACACGCTAAAAATAACTTTGTTTTGTTTATTACACACTGTAAAATATTAAATCAGTTCTTTTGTTGAAACCCAAGAAATAGATTTCTAGAGAAAATTCCAAAATATAAAGTTATGGCGCTAACTACTCAACCACGCTTGATCATTATTTCAGCATCTCTGAAGAACTAAAACAAAACAACTAGCTGCTTATGTTTTTCGGGTTGCTGATTTTAACAATAACTTATGTAAACAGACCCGTTAAGCCTGCTATTGGCATTGACTTTTTTGTGAGTAAAATAATCCATTACCAGTGTAAATTTTTTAAATTGCGCATTAAAAAGAATGATCATGTATTTCTGTTATAAAAATTAAATAAATTTTTTACTCTTCTAAGAAAACTTCACCTAAAAAGAGTTGGATACTTTTGATGCTAGGTGAGCTGAAGTAAACTTTTAAAAAATTTTAATGTTTAAAATTTAGAACAAGAGAATTCCTGCTATTATCCGAATAATCAACACACTTACTTTTACTTCTTTGGTTCAACAGACCTGAACAAATGGATAGGAACGACTATGTAAAAATCACAAATTTATTCCAATCATGCGAAAGCATTAAGGCAAGTTTAAAAAATCTATTGAATCAGCGTGCACTTTTTGCTATTTTACAACATATCTATTGTCTTTGAGGCTAGCCTGTAAAACATTTAGTAATTACATTAATACATAACAAGACTTAATTAAGTACCGCAGTAACAGAAATCGAAAACCAGCAAGTCTTTAGCCGCGCCTTGTTTCAGCTTTCGCTAGCCAATCTTCGAGTTTCAGCTCTTTGTTTCTCTCTGCTGTGTTGTTATAGATCAGCTGTCTTTACGTCATAAATTTCCTCCAATAGCATCGCTTGTTGAAGCGTCATTTTTTTACACGCAGTCACGCATGAAGGGCGCATGAACAAAACATGCGCGCGATAGCAAGCAGCAACCTACCAAACACCACTTAAAAAACTTTTTACTTACTGCACAGCTACCTTATCAGATTTTTTGAAAAAGTTTTATTCTGCGCAAGAATATTATAATTTTTTCATTTAAAAAGGTTAAACTTATCATATTCGTTAGTAATTTTTATTCCAGAATTATCAGTTGATCAAATATTTTTATTTCTTTATTTGTCAAGATTGTGGTGAAATGAATTTGACTATGACGCAATAGTTTTGCGATTATGTAACAAAAAATTATAAATTTTAATACAAACAAGAGAGCTATAATATTTGCAAAAAAAAAGTCGCTTTAAAACGTTTGGCTATTAACTTATAACCATTTCCAGTTTCCAAAAAAGAGAAAACACTGTAACTTAGAAAAGTTGTTGCGAGAACTTTTTCAAATATTACTATTGTTTTGCAATTTTTAGAGCTATCTTGATGGTATTAAAATTGTTTAAAAAATTATCAGTTTCTTTAAAAAAAAACAAATTAGCAACTGAGTGATGAAAAAAGCTTAATACCACTCAAGTAGTGCACACTAACACAGTCACGATTTAACGTTTTCCAACGTTCATTTTATTTTACAAATTACTTCTTTGAAAAATCTTGCTATCTTGAAATGTTTACCAATCACAATATAGCTAAAAAAATTTTTTCTAGAATACTTTTTACAGAAAACTTCTAATATAAACAACAAAGTTGGGCTAAATAACTTAGTTGCAAATATTCTCACTTTTGAGCAGAAGGACGGAAGTTCGATGCTCGATTCTTTATGATTTTCTTTGTGCTCTTGAAAAAAACATTTAGCAACATATTCTAAAAGTAGGGCTACCAACCGTCCCGGAATGGCCGGGACAGTCCAGGAATTGACGTCTGGCGTCCCGTGTCCCGGGATGGGTCACTTTTGTCCCGGAATTTACTGACAGCTCTTTGGATTATTTTGGGGAAACTTTTTGGGGCTCTGTCTGCCTATTTTGGTAAAAATTCCGCTGGAAATCAAAGACAGATTTTATGTAAAAACTCCTTTTTCTCTTGTTTTTTCCGACATCGCTAGTTTTCAGAGAAAAATAATAAAATCCGAGACTGATTTCAAGTGAGGATCTTTTTTTTCAGAGATCGCTATGATTTTGGAACGAACGCTGGGGAGTCAGAGGCTGATTTCAAGTGAGGACCTTTTTTTTTTAGAGATCACGACAATTTTGGACAAAAATCGAGCTGTTTCTTTTGTTTGGCCCGCCAATATTTTTGATGAGCCAAATTGGCCCTCGGCTTAAAAAAGTTTCACGCCTCTGTATTAAGGTGTCCCGGAATGGCGAAACAGAAAGTTGGTAACCCTATCTAAAAGTAGTTAAGCTGCTTACCTGCAACGGCGACTTATCTTGAAATAATAAGCAGCAACAGGCTATACGGAAAAAAGAAGAAAAGTAAAATTTTTTCGGTAAGCTAATTAGGAGCAAAATTTTAGAAGCAGTTGAACCTTAACTTGTCAGTTTAGGTCGCTGTCTGTAGGTCTAGTTTGTACAGTTAATCGTTTTCTTATAAATTTTCTTATAAAAAATGTAAACATATTGAGAGCTATCGAGAGAAAACATATCGAGAGCTAGTCATTGACAATCTTTTAACTTATTGAAACCCAACAAGATGCGTATTTGGCGGCAGCCCAAATAAATTTTCAGTTATTTTCAGTTTTAGATAAAGACTTCAACTGCTTGCGGAAGTCTTAGCAATGGAAAGCGTCACGTCAGGGTGCCGCGACATTCCGGTTGAGTTGTGAAGCACGGGTAAAGACTAAACACCTTATGACTAACGTAATAATCTGATGATTTTAAATTTAATAAATTAAAACAACCGGTACACATTAAATATAAGCCGCAACAACAACAAAAGCAACTGATTAATCACTATCAAAAGCATTAATGTTTTTGATGACAATTTGAAAAGCACATGTAAAAAAAAAGCTTAAATTATCACTATTAGAGCAATTCTTCTGTTCTTATAACAACCCTAAATTTCTTTCTCATCAAAATTATTAGTTTTACATTAACATTTGGCCGGAATCAGTTTACAGTTTAGAATCAGTTTACTTTACATCAGTGGTTCCCAAAGTGGGCGCTACCGCCCCCCAGGGGGCGTTGGCGAGATTTATGGGGGCGGTAAGAAGAAAGGGGGCCGTTAGGGGGTGGTAAGAGAACAAGGGGGCGATAGGAAACAATCAGAAGAAATATACATGAAGGACGATTAAAGACCTTTTATAGGTGATCTTGCAGCAGTGTTTCCCAAAGGAATCAATACAAGATTGATTCAGGGTAAAGACCTTTATTTTTTTTAGACATCACAATGAATTTGGGAAAAAAATAGCAAAATTACAGATGAAATCAAAGTGAAGACCTTTTTTTTTTTTTTGAGATTACCATAAATTTTGGAGAAAAATAGCAACATTAGAGATGAAATTAGAGTGAAAACCTTTTGTTTTTTAGAGATCGCCAAAAATTTGGGAGAAAAATAGCAAAATTACAGATAAATATTCTGTCGAACATTCTTTTCACTTAAAAAAGAAGCGAGGGGGCGCTGGGAATTGAGCTGAAAACCAAGGGGGCGCCTGACTGAATCTGACTGAAAAAGTTTGGGAAACACTGCTTTACATGAAGATGAGTGTAAGTTTGAAATTCTAAAAAATCGAATTAATGGTTGTAACTGAGTAAAATAACTTGTAATGTTTGAAACTATGTAAGATTACTTTCTTAATTTCTTGATAAGTCACCAATAGCGTTTAAAGTTGTTTTTATTAGGAGGAAAGAAAATTCTCAAAAAAATTCCAAAACACTTTTGGCGAGTAAATTTTACTTATTTTGTGTAATTTTTGTGAATAGAAAAAAAAATAGAAAAAAAGAACTACAGTGAAGATAAGTTGATATATTTTTACTTTCGAAAGTTGAACAGAGACTAAAAAAAAGTCTTTATTCAATAGCGTTTAAAAATTTTTTAAAAGACAAAAATATTTCTGTAATTCCAAAAATAGTTGTATGAATTTTCAATTACTTTGGCTGTCAGAACTTTCAATTTTTAAAATTATTTTTTACAAACCGTAGACCTCCTTGTCCTTCTAGTTTTGGTGCCACTGTGGGTCACCTTCGATAACAGGAGCAACAAGCTGTGTGTTATTGATATCGCAATTTAGATCAGTGGCTCCCAATCTTTTTTTAGTCACGGACCCATTTCCAAAAATTATACAAGCTACGGATCCCTAAATTTTTACAATTGACCCTGACTAATAATTTTGCAGAGTACCTGTACATTAACGTGATGATAGACAATAGAAAAGAGCCAGTAAGTAAACTTTATCAAGTTTACCTACGTCCCAAGAATTAAAAACCCGGTCCATTGTTCACCCTTTACCTAGAGAACTATTTAATCAGTTTGAAAGAACTTATAATAAACTCCTAGTTTTGTTCCTGCTTTCTTCGATCAGGTTAACCTCGTAAATAAAAATGAGAGTCTTTTTCTCGACTCATTTGAGATTTGAACCCATGAATCTTAATTTACCGCTAGATGCTGTTAGACATAAACCTGAAAATTTTAAATGGGTGCTTGGCTGGCGAACTACGAACTACTTTTTCAGAAGTTTTTTAAAATAAACTTTTAACTATGTCCTATTCAACGACATTTTCACAATTTTTTCAGTTTGTCATGTAGTAGAAGTTATACTAGTTTCTGCTCACACCGCATACGAACACAATTGGCTTTTACCTAAACTGAAATCTCATTTCCTTTTTGATCATTGACTATTGTTTTAAAGTCACGGCATAACAACTACTGAAAGCAGTTGAGATCCGGTGTAAGTCAATAGTGATCTATTAAAAATCTTTGATGATTAATTGTAGTTTATGTTTGTATTATTTTTTGTCGCTATTATAGAATCGCTATTATAGAAAGCAAAAAAGTTTTAAATATTTGCAATTAGCCTGGTTCAAAAAACCCAATAGAAAAACTAGTGTTACGGACGCTAAATACAATAAATTAAGTTTCTTTAATTAAAATAATAATAATCCTAAAACTGATATTTGGTCCTAACAAAAACGTGAATAAAATAGCAAAAAAATAAGTAATGCGAATTTAATTGTAATCATGAGTTACAAAAATTAAGTAAATTTAAAACAATTTAAATAAATGTTTTTAATCATTGTTTGGTTTACTATAACTACAGGACCAAATTTAAAATAAAATTTTTATGCTGAATAATACCAGGATCATAGCAGTAAAACTGCCGTTAAATTATTGTAAAAGTTATTGACGCTTAAGCGTAATAAGCAGTTAGGCTATAGACATAAAACCAAACCTTTCATTATATTTGTTTCACGCCGCCGAAGCGTGCAACGAATTCGCAGTGGCCCATTCCGCATCATTTTACGCAACTGCAAAGACGAATCGGATTTGGTCGGTTCCAGAAGTAAAACCAAACCTTGGAGACCGGAATCTATCTGTCGGGTTAACTTGGGGAAAATATGCAAGTAGAATGAATAGCTTATGTTTTATTTGTTGAATAAGGTAAAAAACGGATTTAAATTTAATCGTATACTTTTTATCTACGCAGCATATTACAGGACAGCGTTTAAAAACTTTTAAAACGGATCTTTGAAAATATCAAAATTTTAACGACGATCAAGACTGCAATCATGTAGTTCATTTTACATTAAAAATTTATCTCAATTAAAAAAACAATAGTAGTGCCGGAAAGTAATGTTTTTGTAAAGATTTTACTTTGAGCAAAACTATTTTGTAGGTCATTATCAAACGAAAAAATTTCTGAATCTTTAACCAAAAACTTGGATTAGTAGCCTTTTAAAATTATTCTCCGCACTACTTTGTTTTACAAAATTCTGAAACTAATATTTCTTAAACTTCAACCTTATAAGAGTAAAATAAATGTAACGAAGCAACCTTATTTCTTATGTGGAACGAGTGCAGAATACGCTTTTAAAAAAGAGTGAGAAGCTTGCACGGTTTCATCATCCGTCTCTCAACGGGCTGACGCAATAATTTTAAGAGATTGCGTCAGCCTATTGAAATTACGTTTGGTCATATAATATTTGATTTCGCCATTTAAGCTATGAAAGCTAAGCTGTTTAAATACTTATTCTTTGATGAAAGAGTTGATTGGAATTTTCCATTTGAATTAGGCTTTTATCAAATATATATTCTACAATTCATTTCATTGCTCAAAACAACGTTTTCTTTAACTTAGAAATTTAAGTAAAACGCATATTTTATAATCAATTACAGTAGATCAAAATGAAATTTGTCATAATATAAAGTACAAACCCTTTTCTTTTGAATTCAAGCAACGCAATAATTGTAGCTTTTTTTGACAGGCTTCTTGAAAAACTTTGTAAATCAATAATACTTTGTCACCTCAATTATATCAACTCTTAACTCTAGCTCAAAAACCAGGAACCAGTAGTTTCTGAATTTACCTTCTCCATTGCCAATTTCGCAGAAAAGTAAAATCTCAGAGAAACTCTTTGATTCAAACCCAGTTTTAGTAAATTTCCTCAAAAAAAACAATTTATTTGTAAAATTATAAGCACGTTTACTCTACTGGATCTACGTAGTCTTTCGTTTAATTTCCAAGTGCTTGTTATAAACAATAATTAAAGAATGATGATCTTTTCAGAAAATAGATAGATATGTATATAAATAGAAAAAGGTAATCTGTTTGTCGAAAAAGGGTTTGTTTCCACTACGGATGTTGGTGGGAGTATTCTTTGTTTATTTTATTGTTTTTTTTACTTCTTTCCGCGCTTAGCGCGAAACGAAGCAAAAAATCAATAAAACAAACGAAGAATACTCCCGCCAACGCTCGTAGTGAAATGGAACATTCTTTGATTGTTCTTTTTAATTTTTTAATTCTTTCCACGCTTGAAACGGCAAAAAGCGCGAAGCGAAGGAAAAAAAATCAATAAAAGAAACAAAGCCTTACTGGAATTACTGAAATCGCATACGTTGTCGCACTACTGTCCACATTTTGTGGACAACCTATGTACGTCTGATTCTCGGCGGCTTTTGCTCAGATTTATGTTCGCAAGTGATGTATACGAATAAAGAACACAACCTGAACAAAAGTTCTATTTGAACGGTTAACCAGCTCGACAAAAAAACTTTTAAAAATGATGAAGAATTGTCATACAGGCAGCATATATATTCACGCATAAAAACCACACTTACAAGATTTAACAATTTTTCTATATTGTGGGCACACTCTTTTTCCACAGTTATTACAGCAATGTTTCTTAAACTTTTTTTTCGGCGACCCGAAATCGCTAAAAGCAACGATTTGCGAACATGACTGCGACCCAAGTAAATTTGACTGAACGTGGTGAAAACGTAGAAAAAGGTCTTCATCCTAAAAAGAAGGTCTCTAAAACAAAAAGGTCTTCATCTCGAATCTGATTCCGATTTTCTTCATTTTCTTCTTAAATTCGTAACGACGACTCAAGAAGGTTCTTCACTTCTCAAATCTTCTTCGCACAGATCTTTTTCGTTTACGCACGATAATTTACGAGCCTTCGCGATCCACCCGCATAGCCTTGGCGACCCACTTTTGGGTCGCGACCCATAGTTTAAGAAACACTGTATTACAGCATGATCTTGTATGTTTCTTGCAAACTCTGCATTTGTTTGACGGCTCGTCGTAGGACAGGAGCGAATTCTGGATTCAAAAGGTAAATAAAAGCCCACCTGGGAAGCTGCATCTCTAACAGTGTGCTTTTGATTCAAAAATCTTAAACAAACCTCAACAGCAGGCTTTGCAAGTTGAAAAGTTAAGTTTTTTAAAAATTCTTTTTTTGCTTTGGAATATCCAGTGGTGGATATTCAAATTCAGGGGCCCGAGGCAAGGACTTTCAAAAATTGATGTTCTCTAAAAAAGAAAAAGAGCTTTGATCTCGTCTTTCACTTTTTTCTCTAAAAATCGTGGTAATCTCTAAAAAAAAAGGTCTTTACTTCAGTTTCATCTCTAATCTCCCTATTTTCTTCCCAAAATCAAGGTGTTCTCTAAAAAAAAAAAA
The DNA here is from genome assembly GCA_963680785.1 of Diplosoma virens. NCBI lineage: Eukaryota > Metazoa > Chordata > Ascidiacea > Aplousobranchia > Didemnidae > Diplosoma > Diplosoma virens. The sequence goes on from OY796886.1 coordinate 24,033,657, forward strand.
ACGTCTTCACCTAGAATCGATCTCTATATTTCCCCCTTTTCCTCCCGACTTCATAATAACCTCTAAAAAACATCTGCAGCGAATTGAAACTGTATGTGCTATTTTCGAGGGGGGTCCCCAAAAAAAGGGGGGCCTAAGGCAACTGCCTCATTCGCCTCACCCAATATCCACCACTGGGAATATCCCCCAGATTTTTTCACCAAGATATACGAATTGTTAGCTGCAGCGGCAACCATGTTCTAGAAGAATAATAGTGGCCATCTAACGGTTTTTTTGCAGCACGAAAATTCCTCTAAACTTTCTTCAAACCAACCAACGCCAGCTTTCCTTTGGTTGTAATCCAAAATCGCAAGAGGATTTTTGGATTACTCAGCAGTAACCAGATTAGCTGTATGTGTCGAAATTAAGAGCATAACCGGCTTTTTGTTCTTTTTAACTTGATATACAACCAAGCACTCACCATTTATTTTATTTTTATTTCATCTCTCTATTTATCCTCCTGACTCGCAGGAAAGCGACGGAGGCGCTAATACATAGGCAATTACCCCGATCTGCTTCCGGAGATACCAAGATATTGCTGTCCGCTAGTAATTTAATAGAGATATGACTATAATTTAGAACTGCTTGCCAGATCCACTAAGCAGGGAAATGTGCCGTAAAGTGTCTTTCCCAAGGGTACAACAAAATGGCGCAAGTGGGTTTTAAACCGGGACTGTGTTGGCGGTTTAACCACTCGACCACGCTGCCGACTATCATGACTATCATGACACTATCGTCATGATTGTATAAAAACTTAGATGAATATAACTCCATTCTGCTGCTCACTACTTGGAATTTTTCGGCGATGCGTTTGTCTTTTTCTGAGTATAGTTAAATTATTTTCAAGCAGTAGTTTTGCAAGATGATAACTGTAAAAAAGTTATTTGTGCAAACATCCCTTCCTGTTCCATAATGGGGTTCCAGCAATCTAAGCAAAATATCTTCACCTAAATTTCTATAAACCTGATCTCCTTCTTTTCCACCGTACGCGACTGCGTTCGGAGCGTATCAAGTGCTTGATTCACATGCCCAGAAATTTTCAGTCCGTATTTTCTTGGTGTGGATGGCAGGGCCGTAACTTCGTCTGGTGGAGCCCCGGTGCAAACATCTATTATGTGGTCCCCGTTTTTTCTGTACTTAATATTCAATTGAGCTACTTTTCTCAACACAGGAATCATTGACGACTCCGCTTTATAGAAAGATTTTTCAATTGAAATAATGAGTCAAAAAAGCATACTTGAGTAGGGGTAGCGTACCGATTACGTCATGAATACGTCACAATTAAAATGAATACGTCACAACCGTAACGTGCGGTGACCTCTGAGACTGATCATGCACTTGATATGCCAAAGCGGGTCATGCAATTGGGTATTTTATGGTTAGTTAATGGGTAGGACATGCAATATTTTATGGATAGGATAAGACAAAAAATTGTGAGGGATTCTAAGACACCGACCAATTTTTGTCCGAAAATCAAATCATGGTGTTCCCCCCCAAAAAAAAGGTCTTCACTTTAAATCAGACTTAGATTCCTTACTTTTTGTCCCAAAATCACAAATTCTTTAATAAAAAAAGATCTTCACTCGAAATCAGTCCCAGATTTTACACTTTTTGTCCTAAAATCGTAGTGTTCTCTAAAAAAAAGGTCTTCGCCTCGGATCAGCCTCACTTTTCTCTAATTTTGTACCAAAACCGTGGCGTTCTTTATTCAGTTGAAAAATAAAGGTCATCGCGTAAAAGTTTGTTGGTCATGCAACGCATGACTTGGATGCCCTGACCGCACGCCACTGCGTCACAATCGAAACTTTAACTATATTAAGAAATACTTCAAATAAATTAGATAATTAAATATAAATTAAAATTATTGATGAAGTGTGACATTTAATAACAATAAGTTTGGTTGAGCTTTTAACAAAAATATTTTACAATAAAATGTAGCAATGCGGGGCCCTCTCGTGCTGGGGTTCTGGTGCATTGCACCGGCTGCACCGGCGAATATTACGCCCCTGGTGGACGTCATGTACGTTCTACCTGGAATTCGGTCTCTGTATCCCACCAACTGTTCATCCACAGTTATGCATTCATCTGGAACATATATGCGTTGAATATTTTCAAGAAATATGCCCCATATTTCTAAAATAGCAGCAAACTTGTCATTTATATTTCTCTGCTCCCGTGTGTGCCAATTATCAAACCTTAGAAATTATCAATTTTCAAAACTAGAAAACAATTATTAAACTAAGAAAGCATTTGAAGCGATTTAAGGATATGATAGCCCTGTAAAAAGGTTTGCTGTCTCCAACTTCCCATAAACTTTTTAACTCAGTGAAGTTGTGGCTATCACTGCCAGCCCACAGGATTAATGCTAACGCAGCTTTGAATTCCTCCATTGAAAAGTTGTGGTAATTTTGAGGAGTAGATAGAGTGCGACGAAGTTCCCAAACTTTTCTATTGATGTTCCTGAGAACAGTTCGCATTATTTCTTCTGTGAAAATATGCTCAAAACTTTCGCTTTCAGTTTGTAGTGTAGCAAAAGCTCTAGGTCGTTGTGTTAGGATATTTCGACGTCGACATTATTCTGGTCTTGTTGCTATGAAAACCAATCTAGAGTTGTGATCATCACAAATGTTATACAAATAATATTTCTGCTACAACAGAAATTAAATGCATGAAACGTGAAAAAAAGTTGATGCAAAATGCTAGTTAGACAATAAAAAAAAGAATCGTATTTGTTCTCAAAACCCACGTGATTGTTACATTAAAATGGCAAGTAAATCTTTTGCTATAGTTATTCGAGTTTTCGCCTATTTAGTACACAACGAATAAAAAAATAATAGTTTATTTTCGATGTCCAGCAAATTTAAAAAGTTTAAATTGATTGATTTATATATATTTATGCTGAAAATTTATTTTTTAAAATTATTTTTTAGAAGTAGCTTAAACTCTAATTTTAAGTATTCTCAAGAATGTATATCTAAATGTTTCATTGTAGTTTTTTGCGTTTCTACAAATGGATCAGCAAATAAAAATGATAAACTGATAGTTGCCCAATACAACATTTACTAGAGAGACTAAAAACTTTTTTACCCAGTCTATTGTCATTAAGAATAACTATACTTAAATTTATAAAAGGTATATAGGTCAGCATTTATTATTGTACCTGGAAAAAAGTGCCATAGTATTAGTTTTTGTTTTAGAAGAGGTTTGTAATAAATTTTTTACTTTAATTCTTTTGTTAATTTATGACTGATTAATTATTGCATTACTGTAATGTAAATCGAATAGAAACTAAAATATTTTGTTTTTTTTATGACGTAGAATCTTTTTAGGATCAAAACCGGAAATGCGTTTTTTGTTGTTAAGAGCATTTGATTTGGTTACAGAACTTGCGCAAACAGAATCTGTAAAAGTTATTATTAAATTAGAAGAACAAGACTGACGTAATTGAAGGTGATAATAGGCTAAATAGTGACAAAATTAAACAGGAAAATTTAAAGCTTTCAAAAAACTGTTTGAGAATACCTAAATAAACTTTTCGAGACACAAAATGGTAATAATAATTTTAAAAATGTGGCATAAAAAAAGACCCTTGCCTCAAACTTCTAATTCAATAAATTTTAAGACCACCTGCTCGCTGTTTTTGTACCTGTTTCAGTTTGACTGATGCTTTACTGTTGGTAATGCAATAATTAATTATTAACAACACGTACATGTGGACGATATGGTTAATCTTTCTTTTTTCGAAGCTTTAACATTTGTCGTTTAGGACAAGTAAGCTTTATTTGCCAAAAAACTTTTCAAACTATGTTTTGCCATTATTTAAATTTACTTAACCTCTTTTTAAACCCACTTTTGTTTAATTTATCAATCAGCAAGCTTGTTCACGTCGTTCTAAAAAGGGCAATTTTGTTAATTTTATTTATTTTGTTTACTTTCTTTTCAAGATTCAAAAACAAACAGTCACAATAAATTTTTATATGTAGCATGTAAATTCATGGTGTTTAATCGAAGCAAAATTATTTATACATATATCAATGAGCGAAACTGGAACATTTAATATGTACCATTGGTTTTAAATCATAAGCTTTTACGAACACAAAGCGCTGTTATTTACAGTTTAATTGGAAATTCTTATTATATAGGGTATTCCATAAAGTGCGCCAAATTTGAATTGGGTGAACGTTTTGTGTGTTAAAAAGGGCATACTTTTATCATTTTTGCAAAGTGTCTTCAGTCAATTAGTAGTTTTTTGTTTTAATCTGCAGAATACTTTATGTAAAATTCAATTATTTGTAGACTACCGGTACTTGCTTAGTAATTATTGCTTAGAATATTGTGTCATGGAGCGGTTTTCAATTGTGCAACGAGTTCTTATTGTTAAGACATTTTACCAAAATAGAGCATGTGCGACGCAGCCGTGCGAAAACTCCGAACCAATGCAAGAACGTTAAATGAATTCCTTGAGAACGACTGTGTGGTGTGATTTTTGGGCAGGTAGAGTAGTCGACAGTTTTTCTTTGAAACTGATGAAGGGACTGCAGTTACTGTTAATGGAGAACACGTACCAAGACACGATATCCATTCAGCTATGACCGAACGTGAAAGAATTTAAGATTGACAGCTTTTGGTTTCAGCTTGATGAAGCGACCTGCCACACCTCACGTGAAACGCTTGCATTACTCCACGAAAAATTTTCGGAACGAGTGATATCCTTGCATGGCGATAAGGAATGGCCACCACGATCTTGCGATCTTACCCCTTGTGATTTCTTCTTGTGAAGGTTAGTGAAATCCAAGGTGCACGCCAACGAACAACTCACGATTCTTCAACTCCAGGCTAAAATCGAGCGTGTGATTGGAGACATTCGGTCACAAATGTGTGAAAGGTGGACATATGACGGACATTGTGTTTCATACGTAAATGGGAGAACTTACTGTTCATAAGTATGCCATATGTAACCATTTATCTTATTATTCGTTTCTTAATGAAAATTTTTAATTTGGCGCACTTTATAAACACTCAAAGATTGAAATTGAAAATCAAACTAAACACTTGCTTTTTTTTCTTCCAAAGTGCAACTCGATACAAAAATTTAAAAAATATTGCGTGATGCTAAAAGTGACAAACGGAGGAATATCAACTTGGTTTTAGAAATATTTAAAATACAAAACAGATTTTAAAAAGGCGGAGCAGATATTTTCAATGAAAATTTTTTGAACGTCAACTCCTTACAAAGCATATAACAAAACATTTTCTGTTGAAACAATGTGTATTTTTTTTTTTTTTTTGATTCTGTAGTCTTTACACTTTGATAAGTTGCACAAATATTTTGTAATTGCTGTGAATTTAAATTCGATCGTTATAGTCGAGTATTTTTTCACAAGTTTGAAAATAAAACCAAAAATCTTTAGTTGAATGACATAAAGAAATTTTAGATAGTTAAAGTGAGTCGTTCAAATGAAAATTAAACATCACGTAGATATAGCATATCAAAAACAAAAAATAAAATACGAATTGAGAAAAGCAGCCATAATGGATTCAGCATTCTTCATTTTATTACACAAACATTAAAAATTATTTATAAAGACGAACGTTTTCGGCTTACTTCAGCCTTCATCAGGTTTCTTCAATTTTAGCAATATTAATTAACTTTTAATTTACACACACACATAAAAAACAACAACAGCAAAAAACAATGTATATTTTTAAAAAACAGGCTGTACTTTTGACTAACGGGCTAAATTTTAAATCAAAACGAGTGAGAGACTAAATTGATACAAATTAAATTCCAGATTATGATGTCATCGAAGAAAAAAAAAGGAAAAAATATTACAATTAAAATATATTCAATAAATATGAAGCTCCGTTTGCGAACATTTGTCGATTTAATTTTGGACTTAATTTTTTTATGAGTTTTTAAAAATATACATTGTTTTTTGCTGTTGTTGTTTTTTATGTGTGTGTGTAAATTAAAAGTTAATTAATATTGTTAAAATTGTAGAAACCTGATGAGGGCTGAAGTAAGCCGAAAACGTTCGTCTTTATAAATAATTTTTAATGTTTGTGTAATAAAATAAAGAATGCTGAATCCTTTATGGCTGCTTTTCTCAATTGTTGTCTGATTGAAAAAAACAACCTCTTTACCGAAACTTTAAACTACGAATTCGAAACAAAATTTCAAAGATTAAACAAGAAGCCGAATTTTTTTGCATAACCGCATCGTTATGTAAATATCGAAGTAAATGAAAAATTGACACATTTTTTTGGGTAACGCTCGCGCTTGCAAGGGCAAAGGCACTAGCTAAATCAATCATCAAAAGATATTAGAGATGGACACATTAAAACAAAAATACTTGTTCCTAGGCATTAACCAGCAACCGATTTGGTCAAAAAAGTACTGGGTTTACCACGATAAGTATTGCAAATATCAAACTCAGAAAAATAATCCCAGATCTTTAGTTTGTCTGAAAACATTTTACTTTATTGCCGTTTGTTTGATCTCGTCGTCGTCGTTTGAAGGGCCGAGGGTTTATTCTTTTACTACCCCAGGCTGCTGCACTGCCTGAATCAGATGCTGGCAGTGATGTTATTAAGCCAGCATCGAGTTTCGTCATCCAAAACCGTCAGACCTCGTGCTCCATGTGGTGCCCGATGTATAGGGCACGCTGTTAGTACATGATCTGCGGTTTGCTCAGAGTCCCCACACTCGCAATTCGGTGAAGGAGCGAGACCCCATGGTGCATGGACGAATGGAATCGCCCAACACCAGTTTGATCTCTTATTGAAGCAATAAAATCGTCGGTGGAAATAGCAATATAAAAGAAAATGTTTTTGCCTCTTTTATTCTTAAGTTAACATTTCTAAAAAAGCCGGAACCAGAATTATAGTTTGCATTAATTAATTCAAAAGTTCAATGCATCCTGAAAAAACAGCAAGCTCTTTTTTTAAAGGTTTAATCGCCTGATCTGAAAGATTTTCATGTTTTTTTCCTTTTTTATAAAAAATAATCCCCCGCCGACATAGATTCGTTTTATGAAACAAATCCTTATGAAAATTTTTTCGCATTTAAAAAAAATAGATTTAATCTCCAATACATGAAGATTGGTTAAATTTCTTCCCTATTCAATTCCTTATTTCTAATGATGAAACTAGCCCGATTGCTAGCGAGAGCGATGACGTAATGCGGATAAGCGGTTAGTAAAAAGAACGTTCAACATGGTGTTGCTAAACTTGAATCATCAAATGGTTCAAATGTTATTGTTCGTATAGCAAGTATGTACACGGAAGATATTGTGTCTTCGATTTTCTTCAGTGAATTCTGAAAAAAAGCGCAAGAGGTGAAGTAATATTGAAATCACTTTACTTAACGCACTAAATCATCACGCGATATTAACCCATAGATGATCTATAAACAAAAGCATCAGTAATAAAAGGTTCTAAAGCAGAGGCATCCGACCTTTTTAAGCCAAGGACCATTTTAACTTATCAAAAATATTTGCGGGCCGAATAAATAAATCACCATGGCCAAATTTTACCAGTAAAAGAACTTTTTTGGTCTTTACTTCGCATTAAAGAAAATTTGGTAGTGGTTAAGTATGTAGTCTACCTAATCTTAACCTAACCCCTAGCCCTAACCTTAACCCTAGCCTACTAAATCAGATGGTAGACAGCATACTTACTATAGAGGGTTAGGGTTAGGTAGACTGCATACACAATCAGTACCAAAAATTTTTTGTAGACACGTTTACACTATTTCAAAGCTGCCCAACCCAAAGCCCGCGAAGTCTTTCGATGGTGCCCGCAAACAAATTTTCAATCAGATACTAAGTCGACTTGAATTATTGTACTGTCCCTGAACAAAATTTAAAGCACAAAAATTTTAGGTCCAAAAAGGAGTTTTGCGCTGCAATGAGATAAAAAAACACAAGAGATTTTTTGCAGAAACCGACATAAAGACTTTTTTCTGGTCTTCACTTTGATTACAACTTAAAATGTTTGTATTTACTTTCTAGGAACTAAAATTGCAAACTCAAATTTAATTGATGACCAAAAAAAGGTCTTCACTTTGATAACTGAACAGACCGCGATTTTGATATATTTAAAAAAATATTCCGGCAAAAATTTGGCGCGTCTGGGGCAAAAGGTTGGATACTCCTGCTTTGTTTGGTTTGAGTCTCTTCTAGAAATACCACTCGGGCCACGAGTTGGACGCCCCGGTCCTAAACGTACAAATTTTTTTGTTCAATTTGCTTATAGCTATTAACGAATGTTTTGATTACAAAAAAGGCCCTTATTTAAACTGCGCACAAATTTTAAAAATAGAACCCGCCCTTTGAGAAAAGAGTACGGATTGAGATTTTTCAGTGGTTTAAAATTAATCTTGTCTTAACTATATTAAATGTTGATCGCGAATATTATTACAAGTATATATTTCAGAGCTGTTCCGCAAATATTTGAACACACGTGGTATAGCCTACTTGCACAACGATAAACGATGCATGGTAGAAAATAAAATCAACCAAAATATTTGCTATCATACAAAATGAAAACGCTTTTGATTAATAGAATGCGCACATATTTATTACAAAAAATTATGCAATAAACGCTTTCTAATCGAGTAAATTTGAAACACGAAAGTTGCAACACCATTTCTCAGACTTTTGTTGATCCGTAATAGCAGGTTTTTCTGATAAATAGAACAAAACAAAAAAAAATCAATAAATTACTCCTTATATTAGTTGTACATGCCTTCTTATTTGCTAATAATTTTTAAATAAATTAATAGACGCTTGAAAATTCATAAGTACTAATTAGTCAAAAACACTATACCGGTTTACCATCAAACCCTAATTAATTCTTTTGAAATTTAAAAAAAGGTTGAATTTTTTAATTCAATTATTTATTTTTTTGTTATTTATGTGCTAATGTTGCTAAATGCAATTGTTTTATGGATGAAGAAAGTTGAATTGGAGGATAAAGCTTTTTAGTGAATATTTCAAAAGTAAATAAAAATTTTCTGTAACTTCGCGAAACACTGGCTATAAATTTGGTTTCGGATTTGGACGAAATTTAGAAAGTGAAAATTGGATTCCATGAAACAGGACCAAAACGCACGATGTTTTCCTAATTCCTTAACCTCTCATAAAAGAAAAGACGCTGCCCGTTGCAACAGAAAAGGAGTTTTGCTTATGGAATTTCATAATTGCATGACCTGTCTTGAACGATTTTTGAGACGGGGAGAACATTATTTGCTCTTTTGACTGACACAAAAAATCCAATATTTTTTAAAAAATTGCGGAAGATAGATAAACAATATTTTAATTTAAAAATATATTAGGCTTTACAGCATAATGCGATGCAATTAAATAAAATTTTGTAAAAGTTAAGATTGCTTAAATCTACATAAATTTATCTGTTGTTTTTTGAAGTAAAAGTTATTGTTGACGAAAAAAACGGAAAAAATCTTTTTTTATTTGCATTTGTTTACAAAATTAAAATCTTTCTTATTTGTTCAAAAACAAACATTGACATAGTTTTTTAACATATTTAATTTCTCTGTACATGATAATGACAAAGAACTGTTTTTTAAAAGCTTAATTACAAACAGTATAAAATTCAAAACAGTGGAAAACTTCAATCGATCCACATTTGAGTTTTAAGTTTATGTTGCGATTTCAAAAACTGGCTAAATCTAGTATTTTGCTGTAATGTACAATACTTTAAAATATCTCGCCGGGAGTACATTAGGCAAATCTGCTTTTTTAGAATTACAAATTGATAAATGAAAAATTACTTATAGAAATATATGAGACTCTCTCGTGATTCCGTAAATAGATGAAGGGGGAAGGTGGGACTCGTTTGAGGGAGACGAAAAAGAAAAATCCTCAGGGCTTTCTTTAAGAGATTGCAATGACGATTTAGGTTGGTTTTTGCTATTCTCTAAAAATTTCAAAGAGTTAAGTTAAAATCGAAAAATATCATCAAAGACAGCATTAATTGTCCCGCTTGTCAAATAAAAGTAAAAAAAACTCTTACAATCATCCTATTTCATTCAAAGTCTTGCATATCTTGCTTTATTGCAAAATACTGCCACGAGCGTATCTAATCATTTCTTTTCAATTAAAAATAACATGACGTTTGAGTTACGTCCAGTCATTGTTTTGTTATTCACAAATAATAAGGTTGTAGTGAACCGGTAATGCAAGTTGATACAAGTATAATTTCACGCAGGAGGAATTGATGATTTAGCGATCCAATTAGCTTGGTAAACAAACTAGTTACTGGGCGGTGACGTTCGCGCCCCTCGGGAGTTAGAAACACATATAGACGGTTCGACTGAGTCGATCAAATCATGAAATCTTGCATCGCAAGATCGAAAAGCAATTTGAAACAAAGAAGCTTTGGCAAAAATGAATGAGTACGAGAAAGTTTTTGTGATTGTGTTGGAAACTACGTTTTTACGTCGTCACAAAGGCTGTATGAAAAATTTTTAAGCTGCTTGAAGGCTAATCGTCATATTTCCATGCTAGGCGTAAGTTTTTTTGTTTATTGAATTTTGCACACTGAGCGTATAGACGTAGCGTAAAAATTAAAAAAAAAGAAACGCTCTCAGAGCGTACGCGTTTGGTGTTCGCTATATATCAACATATGCAGACCCAGCCCTAAGTCTTTCTCTTTCAACGACATTCCGCGTTTGCCGGATTTTTTCGTTCTACTGTACTTAGGACTAATATAAAAGTTTATGTAAAGATAAATAAGAATATTTGAATAAATATTACTGCAAATTGCTGGTGCTTTTCAGACGAGTGCTCAATGACTTCAACAGTCGAAGCCATTCTATTTGAATAAGATGTTGTGCCCTTTGTTGTGTCTGGGCAGACGAAACAGTCTCTTGGGACTATTTTAATAAAATAATTTTTTAAATTTGTATTCTGATAAATATTATATAAGAATATTTGAACATATTAACCTGAAGTAAATGGTTGTTTGTTGGGTTTCTTGTCCAGACTTTCGCCTTTTGATGCAGGTGAAGAAGAATTGATTCTAAATATCAGGTACACAGCAAAAACTAAGTAAAAGTTATTTGAAAAAAAAGTCCCAACACAAATTTCGTAACAAAAATTGTCATTTTTAAAAAACCTGTGCTTTCTTAAAATCGAAAAATAAACTCTACCATTCAAGATTCGTTTCATAAAGGGTTTAAATATCTAAATTTCATCAGCAGTTGATATTAAAATATCGTCAAGATCAAATGAAAGATTATCAAGTGCAGATCAAATAAAAGATAAGATGAAAATAATTGGGATTTTTTAAAATATATTTCGTTCCATTTAAGTAGTCTATTTCGTATCTAAAGCTTGCGTTTATATTGCACAATTTGCCATAATTATGAGGCTGTGTAAAAATAAGAAAACTAAGTGAACTTTAATTATTGCGTGTGTTCAGCTTTTTCACAATAATTATAAAAACGGTGACATAGTAACAAGAGATTACTGTTCTTAACGCTTCACATATTTAGCAAAAAACACGCGATTGCGCAAAACGGTTGAAGGTTAAATAAACAAAATTCCACTAATCCATTCGGTATTATTTATGTATCATAAGCAAAACTAAAGTTGACTTTGTAAAAACGGATTGGTTTTTGTCTTGAAATAAATGTTTTGACAAACCGTTTCAAGAGAAATGATGGAATAGGAAGGGCGTGCGTTTTGTTTTGTAGTTACTACCGGATATCTAACAAATTTATCACCATTAAAAGCATATAGAATGGGCTTGTTGGTCTAACTGCCACTGTTACAAAATACGTAGTCTACAAATTATTCAATTCTGTTTTAAAGCCGCTAAAATAAACCTGCTTGCTTCTAACAACGACTTGTTGGTCAAAAAACGGTGGTCAAATGACTAGTTTATTGAAATAAAATCACTAGGTTTGTAGTTTGTCATGGCTTAACGAATTCATAAGGTTCATTTTTTGACTTCGTCTTGTTAAATTTATAAAAAAAGTGATTTTAACCATACATCAAAGCCTATTTTTATTTTTATTATGGCGTTACCAAAAAGTCCTAGCGACTGACTACATCACTGGTTCTCAAACTTTTCAAAGTTTTCAAATCCATGGCCTCCTGCTTAGAATATTGTACTAAAATTCATGCGAAGACCAAAAAAAAGTCATTACTTTGAAACTGTCTCTGATTTTGTCAATTTTGTCTTAAAAGTAAATTGAAGTCCAAAACGAGGATTCTCTGCGTGGCCCTCCCGGTAAAGGTCCCGTCGCCCCTTTGGGGGCCCCCACGGCTTCTTTGAGAACCCCGAGACTAAATTTTGTAGGTCTTTATTATTTTTTGATGCTAAAACTTAAAAAATATGTTACAAAGCTTTAAGTTGTTTTGCTATAGACGGGTAGGCTTGAGGGACTGATTACGTCATTTCCTTAAAGTCAAATCTGAACGTAAACTCACTAAGAGTATGAATGCTACTGCGTATAGCTACAGTTTCCTTTTGTTTATGGTTGCAAAGTAAAAATTTAGTAAAAAAGGTTGTAAAATAAAAAACATGCTTAAGGTTTAGTGCTAAGTGGCATCTACAAACGAGCATATAAAATTAAGAAATTAAAATATGGGCGGACACTTAAAACGCTATTGTAAAATCTGCTTTGAGTTTAGACACATGAACACAACCATATATTAAAACGTAGGCTGAAGACGCAATTAACGAAAGTTCCCAATAAATGCTGGTTATGCGAGTTGCAAACTGTTTCATAATAATTTGGTCAATGAAGCGAAAACGAGTTAAATCGATATGTTAGAGGAATGCTTCGCAATTGCGGCTTCAACAGCAAGGAGCGCGGCCAAGTGCCCTTCGACGGCGACTGCGATCAACTTGATATCGGTTGAACGCCTGTCGTTGTCATGTTATTGTGGCTTTGAAAAAATAATTTTACTTCACTTCCTTCTGCTTTGCAATTTTAACTGGTACTTTTAAGTTACGGTCATATCATTATCGGAAAAACAAAGTTAAATTTTTATCAAAAAGAGTTGTGATATCTATGAAACCAAGTCGAGCGAGGTAATCACGTTGTTTCGCAAATCAAATGGATAAATATCACCGGAACACTCATTCGAAGCCTTTTCTTGAAACAGGGCCAATAATACGAGAAAGTGTACTGAACAAAATATTTTGGCAACTTAAACTGTTACAGAGACTTAACTTTTTAAAACCAGTTCTTAGAACTTTTTAAACCGTATCTAATAAGAAAGATTACGAAATAAACTATATATCAAACAGTTAATATTCCAAATGGCTCAATGAAAAAGTTGTAAAACATTATTAAACTATAAAAAGATGAGTATAGGGAATCACTCCTAGCTTTGCCACTGCTTTAATGAATATAGCCAAAATTACTTTTGGTCTGCAGTATATTCAATTGATCGAGAAAATGCACACACAAGGGTAATTTGACCTCTTACCATCGAGGCAAATGACACATTACTGTGCAAAAGTACAAAGACTCATTCGATTTCGACCAATATCACATTCGTACTTCGCTGTTTACGACCGCATTGCGCTAATTTTTAACAGCCAAGACAACTACTGGTGAAAATTGACTTGGTAAAGTGCAAACAATAATCAAGCTAGCTAATTTGAGGAAAAAAAATTTTTTTTGTTTATCTAGACACAAATATTAGAAGATTGAAAGCATAGTTTGGGGGCCTCAAATTGTAAAAAGAAAAGGTAATCTTGTCATAAAACAATAGAAAAAAATCAAAGGTACAGTTTAGCTTAGTGCATATAGCCTAATTAAGAATAAAAGATGCTATTGGAGAGCAAAAATATATTGCAGGCCAAAAGTGATTTTGGTTATATTCATTAAAAGAGTGGCAGAGTTAGGAGTGATTCCCTATACTCATCTTTTTGTAGTAAATTTCTTGCTTGCCATAAAACTGAAGATCATTATTAAACTTTTTTTCACATTGATTTATTCAATTTGAAACAAGGATTAGCAATTACCCAAGCTACTTCATCGACAACATTATTGTCCGATAATTTTTTTTATCCTTTCGGTTAGACTAAAAGCTTCTTATTAAGTTCAACATAAGAAAAAAACACCATTAACTTTAAAAACAACCAATAACTTGGCGTTTCAACGAGTTAAAAACCCTTTGCTGTCATAAGTATATCGAAGCTTTGACGACAATACATCGTTGACAATTTTGTTGAAATTTTTTGCTTTAAACATTAAGGGGGTTTGCTATTATTTCAAGGAAGTAAAAAGGATCGGCCTACTAAAAAGTTTGGAAGCCAAAGCTGTATGTATAGCCTACATCTTAATACTTCTGAAAATCATCATAAAGATTTAATTGACACCAGGTTAAAAAATATTGCAGCGTAATTGAAATATTTAAGCTTTTGTGTAACAGGTTAGAAAGTTAAAGTCAATAGTACTACCGGCACCAATGTCTCCAACAAGAACATCTCCACACCAGGTATCCTGGTCTCCAAAACAACCAGTAAAGTGCGTACGTCCCAAACGTTGCGCCCAAAATCGCCAATACTATCAACAAAATATTATCCCCAGATTCTGTTGGAGCAGTTGAAATCGTTGTTGTTGTTGATAATGGAGTTGTATTTTCGTTGGTTTCTATAAACAATTTTTTAATTTGCGCTCAATCACAAAATAGGTTTTCTTCGTTATTTTTTAATTGGTTGTAAAAAAACTTTTAAAAATAATCAATAAAAAATTGAAGAAAATAAAACGAAAAGACAAGAGAAATACCGGTTTTGAACAAGATTAAATAAATTATTTAACAACTGTATATAAAGAAATCAATAGAACTTCATCAAACGTTATGAAGATAACTTTTTAATTGTGTTTTAACAGCATTATGCCGGAAAATGAAACTTGACTCCTTGATTGTTGAGCACGGATAAATCTTTTAAAATTAAAAAAAAATTTAAATTAACTACAAATTTACGAGTAATTTTAGAATTTGCAGACACAATGTACTTCTAATTTGAATTTTTGTGCCTAGGTTTGGACGTAAACACAAATTAGATTTTTTATACAAAAAAGCAAAATTTTTTAATGATTTAATGAATAATTTTAGGAGATAATGGGATAAATTTCAAATTTATCTGAGATTTTTTGTTCTATCTCTATTCATGTATTTTAATCCACATCCAACGCTTATACCATAAAATAAGCGAAAGGTCAAGCGAGAGAAAAAAAAGAAAAGAAACATACAAAACACAACATAACCTATTTAAGAAAAATTACACAAAGCGTAATATAGAATATTTTAAGGAACAGCCGCTGTTCGCAATTAAATAAAATTAGAATTAATGTAATACTGATCTTCAGTTATAAAATTTTTTTCAGCTCACTGCTCATGCTATAAAGCGAAAAAAAGCAAAAGAAAAAATTATATATATACTCGTATATATTTACAGGTCTGGGCGACATTGTTGCTGTGTAATTTTATGGTGTTGCCTAGTGGTAAAAGTAGAATAATTTTTTTGAAAAACAATAAATTTTCTGATAATGCGTGAATAGAATGTGAAGACAAAAATAAGGTCAACGTTCCGGACGTTCAGCCAACCATGAAAACCAGAAAAAATGTCTTCATGTCATCGGAAAATGCTGTTTTAAATTTAAATTGAGTTGATTCATTTCTGTTTATAGATAAAACGATAGGGTTCTCGTACTGTAAAAACGCCATTACACAATAATTTCTGTTTATAGATAAAACGATAGGGTTCTCGTACTGTAAAAACGCCATTACACATAATTTTTCGGATACATGGTTCCGACTTACTTTAACCACAGATATTGTCTTGCAAGCGCATGAAAACCAAAACATTTTTAAGAAATAGCTGTTTTTGCTACTGAACGGCCAATTGAAATAAATTTTAATTTTTTAATGAAAAGGCGCAGGCGCTTGGATCCATCCTTGGTTTCAAACATCGAAAATATTAAATAGCATTTACTTCTTTTAAATTTGGCAGCCGCTTTTTATGTTTAAAAACTATAAAGCAGGTTCTTGCTTACTAGTCGAAAGATAAAAAAATATTCTGTTATAAATATTAATATTTAGCTGGTTTTAATTATCTCAGCTGCTATTATTAACGTCTTTATTTTTTTCTATAATAGCGCGTTACAAAAAGTGACACGTGTTTCAAAAAATTAAATTACGTTCTTCAAACAACCTTCTGACAATTCAAAGCCTTTTACGGTAATGTTTTTTAAAACTTATCGCGTCGACAGTTTTTCGGCTTTTTCGTTTTACTGATTTGCTGTTTCTTACCACGTAATAGTGGTTTTATCTATAAGTGTAAATTTTTCTAAATTAACATGCTTTTGTTACGTATTTAGAAAAATTTCTTTTGGTATATTATATTCTTCTGACTCGCAGATCAGCGTCGGAGACGTGAACTAACGGTACATTGCAATCTTCAAGCAATTACTCCAATTGCTTTTAGAGGTGCAAAAATATTGCGTCCAGTTTTAGTTTTTATTGTGTAATACTACTGAAATTTAAACTGCTTGTTTAGACAGCCAAGCCCATCAAAGTGCCGTAAAGCGACTTTTCGATAAACATAACGATATGGCAAGAGTAACTACGTTTATCGGAACCGCCGTTATAATGCCGCTCTTAACTACTCGGAAAAGTTGCCAGCAAAATTAAACCTTTCAATTCAAATCTTTATTTCTTTATTTTATCAATCCCAACCCTACTTTTTGACTTTTTAAAAAGCTGTTATAATATTACCTTATAGATTTAACAAGAACTTTTTGTTTGTTCACTTTTAACAAAATTGAATTCAAATAAGATTCAGAAAATGTGTACTGGCATTTCGATTTCACAGCATGCTTGGTGTGGTCGACGTTTTCGCCATAATCCTCCCTTTCAAAGTTTAGGTACTGTCATTTTCCCAACAATAAATCAGAAAAATCTTATAGAAAAAGATTTAAACTTAATTAAAGCTGCTTAGTGACAGGAATGTCACTGAACAGTCGCTTGGGACAGAATGTCACTAAACACTAAATGTGAGACGAATGTCCCACGAGCGAACAGCAAAGCAACTAATGGATGCTCTTCCCAGTGGCAAAAGGCCTGGAGGGCGACCCAGAACTCGTTGGCGGAATTATGTTGAAGGCCTGACATGGTCACGTCTTGGAATTCCACCAGCGAAATTGCCGCTAGTTGCACGAGATAGGGATGCTTGGAGATCCCAACTCGAACTGCTGCCCCCGCAACCCCAAAAGAACAAGCTGGCAAAAGGAAATGCACTGAACTAATTCAATGTTTTCCCTGAAAATGATGATGATCATGATAAAGCTGTTTAGTAAAGAACTTTTTTCTTCGTTTTTTTCTTTTGAGTGGAATGGATGCCGATAAACTATTTGCTTACAACGTAAGTGAAGGCACAACAAAAAATCTTCACTTAAATAAAATTACTTTTAGAAGTAATTATGATGCTATTATAAAGAGGGTTCCAATTTTTGGTTTAAAAACAGGTTAATCTTCTTCCCGATTCCTCTTTGAACAATTTTTCCTCCCTTTAGATTACGAATTCTTCCCTAGAGAGCCAACTAGTAATTCACTTTAAGAAACACTAATGTAATATTTGTGGCTAATAAGTTTACATAACTAAGTTTTATTTCAGCTGTTTTACTGACGACATTGAATTTGCGGCAGTGAAATGTTGGGATACCACACTACCAATTCATCAGAAAGTTACAAAAAAGTCAAGGCAGCCTGGAGCGACCTAGAAAAAAAGACTAAAAACGTCGATATTTGCAAATCTTTTAAGTTTAAAAACATCAAATAAACACCCTTTGCAATTGACTTACGCGAGCAGTTTCCTGGGGGGCCGGGGCTGTTGTCTGAAAAATCTCCGCAGTTGTCGATTAAAGACGAATCGCAAACAAAATTAGGACTGATGCATCTGCCGTTCGTACAAACGAACGTGTCGGGATTGTTGGCACAATTCACTGAAATCATAAGTTTGCTTGAATTCTACCAGTACGCTGAGGTAAGCTAAGGCAATATCAGATAATCAGCAAGCTACATTTTTCAAAACCGATTCTAATTAAATCTAAGTCTACATGGTTGCTGTTATGAAATCCAAGCCCAGTATTGTATGCAAGTTTGTCTTTCAAGATAAACGTTTTCTCGATTCAACCAAATTACTATCATTGCTTTAAACAAAAGCGAATAGATTTTTTCATGTTTTTGATAGGTTTACACTCCGATTCGGCTAATCGACTAATTGGCCAAATCTCAGCAATATTTGCTAAAACTAGCGTTTTTTTTCTACTAAAATTTTTTTTCTTTATTAAGGGTAGCCTTTCAATTTTTTAGTGCGTTTTCTTTGCCTTGAGTGAAACAGCCTTTTTGAACCTTGAAAACTGACTTAGGTTTTTGTGTAATTATGTTATAGCTTTATTCTTATACATGGTAGAAAGCAAATGGACCCTTCTTATAAATTATTTTTTAGAAAAATCATTCTTGTATTCGACATAGGTACGGATAATTTTAAAGAAAATAACTGTTCACCAAATTATAATAACAACGCTATAATTAGCAACCTGATCAGTACGAATATGACAATTAAACGCCATCAGCCGATGAAATTAATCAGAAATTGGCTCAATCGCTGTTCGTTGCAACTTCATTTTTCAAACCAATTGAATATGCCATGACATAACAATGTAACAATAACATGACATAACAACGTAACAAAAACAAAAAACATCTGAATGCAAACCGACAAGGCTCAACTTACTGTCGTCGGAAAAGGATGTAAAATGCGACGTAAAATTAACGATTGAGCCGTTCCCCCCAATAGTGTAGAAACTGAGAGTCAATTGGTCTCCTGTCGAAACGACCTCCATGCCCCGAGTCAGCATGCCGCAGTAAGTTCGAACCAGCGTGGTTTGATCGCTGTCGTAAACTTCGAGTCCTGCCTGTGAGCAATTTCCGTCGCTGGGTTGGATCGTGTTCATTTCGTTCCTGCCTGTTCGCGACCACGAAACAAAAACAAAAAAACTTTTACAAAGAAGAAAACAAAACGGAAATGATTATCCAGACTTGCTTTCAAACATGCAATGCTTCAAGATTTTCAAAACCAGTCCGGGTGATTGCATGATGATAATAGATTAACCCTCAATATTGTCCTGCGAGTCAGGAGAATGTAGGTGGATTATGATGATAAAGTTACGCAGCAAAAAACTGGGTTGTGTTATAAAACGTTTCAGTGACATTATTTGAGAAAAAAAAGTGTTTTGAAATTAAAAACTTTTTTCAAAGCGCCGGCATGTATTATGACTGAGTGCGATCATTATACGATGTACGGTGTCATTAAAAATCATGGATGATATACTGATCATAATATGATACAGTGTATTATTAGAAAAAAATCAATTTTTTGTGTATTGGTGTAGTTTATGTGGATTTCAACGAAAATAAATTTTATGAAATTTACCTGTGCCAAAACCGAAAAGAATTCTTTCATTGGAATTTACAGCCATTATCGTATAATTACACATTCCCCTCTGTACTCGTGTAGGGTAAGCACCGTTTCCCGAAGAAGAACTTTCTTGGCCAAATATTATTTGACCTGAAGAGGGGTTTGATGTTGTCATACACAAATTTGGAAGAAGAAAAACTGAAAAAAATTATGTGTGTTAACTCGTAAAAAAATGCAATAAATGATATCTAATATTAATAAAATATCTAAAAACAAAAAATTATGAAAAAAAGAATAGAATTTCAAAAGAAAACTTTTAAAGTCTATGAATTATTTTGTCATTGAATGCTTTGCAGATTTACTAAAAAAAATTGAATTTCTTCTTTTTACTCAAAAATATTAAGATAACGCACGTCTCATCAAACCCAGTAATAGTGAAACTCTTTATTACTATTAGGGTAAGTTTTAATGTTACTGTGAGTCTGGCCAAACTATCAAGTCTGACAAAAAAAAAAAAAAAAAGCAAAATTATACTTAATTAGATTTTGCTCCTCCCAAAAAACTCTTTCAACGTTTTTTCACGGTGACGGCGTGCAAAACAACTGTTTAGTCACTTACCTTTTTGTGAAAAGTCTAAATTTTAAATGGATTTTGTATGACTGCGGAATACACTTATAAAATTATTCGATGATTGAGAAGGTGTAGGGTTAAGGATAGTTTTACGCGAATTTCGATAAGTGAAACAATTCATTCAACCCCGGGTTTCTCAAATTTTTTGATCACGAAACTCCAAGTCTTCACGTTGTTTTATGGACACTTAATCAAAACATTTGTGAACACATGTTTGTCAAGAATTTAAACGAACCTTATTTTGCGCAATAGTTCCGTGAAACACAATTTGAGAAACACTGTACCAATTGTCTTTTATTCGAAGTGAACTATTTCGCCTTACTTATCACAAGTAAGCGACGCTAAAAATCGACTCTTGCTTTCAATTTTTCGCAAAAATTTCAATGTCTGCTGATTTAAATTTTGCAACTCATTTAAAACCACGCGACCGACTTTAACAATAATTCATTCCTAGTAATAGCTGTAGGAAGCGAAAGGCAGGGGGGCGATGGACTTCCAAGCAGATTAACTAACAAAAAAATTTGGACACAATCAGATTTTCGAGACAAGTAATGTGTTTGTCGAAGTGTAATATAACTTGCATCTGTAAAATATTTTTTGGGCTGAACAAAATTATTTCGTGCCCAAACAATTTATTTCAATTAGCTTTGCACTGTACTCCACAATAAAATTGTCTTTTTTAGACGCAGAAAATTATTATAAAGAATATAAAACTAAATTCAACCCAAAAAACTAATTTTCTGATATTAAGAAAATTTTCGGGAAAATAAGAAAGCTAATGTACCTTGTTGTTATATTTGTTTTTTTGTAGATTAATGCAAAATTATGGTTTGAAGAATCGTCTTATAAAATTTTGGCAAAATTGTTTTGCCCCCTTCCAATATATTAGACGTGGCATTTCAATTCATTTCCATTTTTATCCCCCTGACTCGTAGGAAAGCATCGGAGGTGCTATAGGGCAGCGCTTTTCAAACTTTGGGTAGCGTAAAAAATTTTGGGTTCGCGAAACAAATTGGTTTTTTGTGCTTTGTACCGCGAAACTTTAAAAATCGCAATAGTGCCCCAAAACTTTTTGAAAAAGTTATAGTTATTGTGCATGCAATCGACAAATCAGAGAGTTCGTGGACAAAAATCGACAAATCGAAGCTTAATTCTGAGTGAAGACTTTTTATTTTCAGAGAACACCTAAATTTGGGCACGAAAATCAATAATCTTGTCTAAATGCCCTGCGAATTTCGAAAAAGTCCCAAAGTTTGCCGCAGGTTTAAAATGGGGTCGCAGAACAAAAATTTTTGAGAAGCCCTGCTATAGGGCAAGCAATCCAACCTATTTCCGGAAATGCCAAGATATTGCTCTCCGATCGAAATTTTTTTGGTTTTTAGTTTTATAGAGATATGATTGAAATTTAGCACTGCTTGCCAAGACCATCAAGCAGGGGAAAACGCCGTAAAGTATTTTTCCCAAGGAAACAACAGAATGGTGGGAGTAGGTTTTGAACCCAGACCATTTCGATCACTATCACGGCGCTCTAACCGCTCGACCACGCTGCTAACAGCAGGCAACAACCAGAACCGAAAATGTTAAGATCGTCGTCTATGTAACTAAAAAAAGTTATCATTCAGTTTTTGATAATTTTATCTCAAGGTTTTGTCTTTGTGAACTGCACTATATTTTAATAACTTACCTGTATTTTGCTGGGATTTTACTTTAACAAATAAAATAACTCCAACAAGCAAATCAAAAATATGATTTTTCATTTTTTTTGTGACCTTGTTACGTATCTAAAAATAAATTGAGAAATATCAATCAAAAAAAGTTAAATGAAGAATTGTTGCAAAATAACGTTACCTTTAAATACGTAGAATGATGAATAAAACTTGACTGAATCTAAATGCTTACCTTTACATAAATTTAGATATAGCAAGACAAAAAAAGAGTTCTGAAAAAAATTTTCTTGGACTGAATTAGTGTACTTCAAATTTATAACGTTTGCAATCAAATAAAATTTTGAAAGCTTGTTAATTACATTATTATGAAAATCTCGTTTTAAATCTAAAGTTTCGAAAGTCCTCATGACAATTGTCAAAACTTTCATTTTGAAACCGATTCCATAACGCTTTTGAATTTCAATAACTATAATTTGTGGAAAAACTTTCACTAACTTACTGTTATGAGAACAACCGTTTTTCAATTGTTAGTTAGTTAATTGCTTTAACAGTAAACTAACGGTTTTTCTGGAGAACATGTCGATAATAACTAAAGACAAAACTAACTTTCTAGAAATTATTTTGGGCCCTTTTTCTTATATGGGAGAAAGCAAGTTCTCCATTAATTTTTCCAATTGAAAACTCACACTGCCTTACAAAACCAAATTATATCCTGAACCCAAGTTTTTTCTGGAAATTAAAAAAAAGAAATTGAACAAAAATGTTTTGTAACAACCCTTTGATCCTGCTTGTTTCATAACAGCTCGACCGCTTCTCTCAACTAAGTTAAAAGCTCGATTAATGAAACAGTATCGTTTGTGACAATGACCAAAACTCTTTTTGTTAGTTTTACAAACTTTTAAGAATCTTATTTTTGACTCAGATTAATCCTCTTTCGGTGATGCTCATGGTGTGTTGAAATACGATACTAACATTGACGACGCTGAATGTAATGTGGTAGAAATTTTTGTTATTTTAAAAACTAGTTATCAAACTTTTGCGAAAAGATGAGCTTAAACAATAAACCGGATCCCTTGTAAGAATTTAGGATGCCCATTTAGTTATTGTTATTTTTATCCGAAACATCTTCAAACTTTGAAACTACGTAGGCATAACGTTCACATTTTAAATTTGATCTTGTTTCTTTTACGCACTTTGTTTCATGGAATTGTTCAAATTTAAAAACTGGCTTTGTTCGTCCAGAAGCAGATTTCGGAATTGGAGAAGGAACTTGATTTATACGACCAATGCTGGGTTCAAGTATTGACTTTCGAAAAACAACCTTTTGATCATAAATTCTAGACTTTAAACAAACACTTTTGCCTTGAGAAAGACACAACTACTTTTTTGCATTCATTATTTTTAAACTATAGAGGTTTTTAATCTGGAAAAGGAAGCATTAAGCTAAGAGTTTGAAAATACGGTATTAGATTAAATTCAATTTCAATTAAAGACTAAAGTTTTGATATTGAAGGATAGTCTGAAAGTGATCATATTTTGTTTTCGTTTCCATGCGTGAACCTTTTTTTAGCTTTCGTTCGATCGAGACGTAAATGAATTACCCTAGGACAGGGGTGGCCAACCTGTGGCGGATTGCACAATTTCAAGTGGCGGATTGCACGCTGAGGTGATAAAAGAAATGATATTAAATGTTCGGACATTATTCTAAGCTGTTTAATCCTCTTTCGCTGCCAAGCGTTTTTTCGCTTTAATCGAAAAGTACGACCTTAAAATTTGGTCGTAAATTGCTTAAGAGCAAATTCGGTACTAAAATTGAATTTTACTGAACTTCCATCACTTCCAAGTGAAACTGAAACAATTAATTTTTGGCGATCCTTGCCATGTGAACATTTTCCAGAACTCAGGAAATTTGCTCAAAGTTATGCCTGCCGCTTTGGAACAAAATACAGGTGTGAGCAGTCATTTTCATCCATGAAAATAATCAAGAACAAAATGAGGTCGAGATTGTCTGATTCTAATTTGAAGAACTGTTTGGTACTTTTAACTACCAATTTAACTCCAAATATTACCGGTTTGGTGAAAGCAAAGCAAAGTCAAAAATCTCATTAAAAACTAAATGTATTTGCTTAAATTTTTTCCTGCTTTGTATTATTATATTACTAGTAGTATTTTCAAAAGTAAATAAAATTATGGCAGCAGACTAAGAAATGCGAATAAAGTTTATTTTAATTTTTACTATTGTTTTTAATTAAAAACCTTTCCTTTACAAATATGATTATAATACAGTTACTGTATGTTATAACTGCTAAATGTATCCATATTATCTATAAATATAGTTAAACTTTTGAAGTATTTCTTTTGTGCGGCGGATATGAATTGAACTTGAATAAAATTGGCGGTTGAGGAAAAAAGGTTGGCCATCCCTGCCCTAGGAGTAATTAAATTTCTCAGTTTATTTACTCCTAGACTAATACGTTTTCAGGTAGCTTAAAAACGTTTTCTATGTGTTTTGCTTCTCCCCGAACAAACTGAAAAACACGAAAGACTACGTAAAATTTCAAAGCAAATGTGTACAAAAAAGATTAAGAAACAGAATTATAATAAAATTAATCTTTTGAATGAAATGCATCTGGCATAATAGAAAAATGTTGTTATCAAAACGGAACAAATGCTGATTTTATACCATTATATTTTATAAATATTTTCTTTATTAAGCAGCTTTACACTTGGCGAGAAGTATTGGACGCGTGTTAGCACCTGTCGTTTTTAATTTGACAACTTATGAAAAAAAAATAAGCTGGGCTTGCTTTACACTAGGCACATACGCCGAACACGTACGCTCAGCGTAAAAAATTTAATATGCAAACCACACAGGCCGTACGTAAACTAGTTGGAATAACCAAACATTAAGCAAGAATTTTGTTGTTCTTCTATTTGGCTTTGTTTCTAAAAACTTGAAAATAAAATTTAAGCCAGTAAGCAAGGCACATACACCAGAAGTTGATGGATCGTAACTACGTCACAGATCTTCAAATTCCTGCTTTCAAAGACAACTAAATTACTGCGTATGTGCTAACATGAATTAGAATTATTAGTGGTAATCGATGTTTGCCATTTCACTATCATTAATATCACATTCTTCTCTATCAAATGAAGAGACACAACTAGTGTTTCCAACCAGGGTTTTCCCAAACCCGAAATTTGGGTTTTAAAAAATAAAAACTTTTGAGTTACTTAGAAGTGTTAGCTTCGACTTAAGCACCAGCAATGTTTTAAAAAGGATTTGTGAAAACACTCGCAGTGTTTGCTCCACTTGCCCTAATTAACGGATTTGAATTTTTGAAATTTTAGTTGTTTTGTACATTTGTAAATTTTTGCAGTCTGCTATATGATTGAAAGTCGGTGCTAGATTTTTTGTATTTGTGTTTCTTTTATTTCTTTCTTTTACAATGTTACTAGATTTTAATTTAGTGTTGGCAACTCTAAAAGATTACTATAAATTCAATTATGGCGATTAGTTGGGTCGTTTTCACCATTTGGACTAAATACAATATACATGTACTGTCATTTGTTCCAGTTCGAAAATATTTGATTTGTTTAGAAAACATAATTTTTAGCGAAACTACAAAAGTAAGTATGGAAGAGACCCTGTGCACTGTTGAACATGGTAGTTTTAATTGTCTGGCAGCAGTACGGATGGACTACATAGGAGAACGTTGAAAGGCTTGCCTTACACGCTCGATGTTTTCTTCAGATGTTCGTGGTCGCCCACTCCTCCTTGTATCAAACACCGTCCCGTCTCCATAAATTTCTTTTGCCATAAACGAATTGAAGGACATGATGGTGGGTCTTTTCCATACTTACTTCTGTAGTTTCGCTGGGTCTGAACATCTGATTTTGTCTCAATGAACCAGGATACACATTGCGCTTTTTCTTGAGGAGTAGTCATTTTATGGGGTTCAGTTCATATAACTCAATCATTAAACATAAAAAATTTTAATTAAGAAATCTTATCTGAAACAATAAATTTTAGTGTCAATAAAAACTTTATGAAATACTGATTAACATAAAACAATCCTCATTGCGATATCTCATCATTTCACTTTGTAATAATTTTTTTAAATTGTAAAGAGACTTTATGGACACCCTGTATTGTATACAAGTGAACTTTGAAAAAAGTTAAGCATGTTAATTTCCACCCTCAAGGATGTTTGTTTGTTCGAGCCAACATGAATGATGAAAACAACTATCTTAGGTATGTTATCACGATCGCTGCATGGAAATTACCATTTTTTCTAAAATGTAACCAGCAAAAAATGTTAAAAACCATGCTTTTTGAAATTTCCATTCATAAGATTGTTAGTAGTATGCAATGGGTTATTTCTTACACGTTGTGCAGGAGCTGGATCTGTGTCGGATCTGTGCCGGATCTGTGCCGGATCTGTGCCAGAGCTGTGTTGGAGCTGTGTCGGAGCTGTGCCGGATCTGTGCCGGATCTGGCGGGGTATCCTAACCCTAGCTCCCACGAGTTCGATTCCCAGGCAGAGCGACGAAGTCGCTATGAAACATAACTTATTTCGAGCAACGAAGTTGCGAGTTTGATTTTCACCCAAAGCGACGAAGTCGCGTTGAAATATAACTTATGCCGAGCAACGAAGTTGCGAGTTTGATTCTCACCCAAAGCGACGAAATCGCGTTGAAACATAACTTATGCCGAGCAACGAAGTTGCGAGTTTGATTTTCACCCAAAGCGACGAAGTCGCGTTGGAACATAACTTATGGCGAGCAACGAAGTTGCGAGTTTGATTCTCACCCAGAGCGATTGACTTACGCGAGTTCTGTTATAAAATTAATTGAATAGGTCACAAGCTGAAAAAGTTGTTGGAAAAGCGATATTGTTTTGCAAATTGACTGATTTTTTGTTATTTTTCGATCAAGAAGGTTTCAACTTTAAGAAATCTTTGCAATATTCGTAATGCTGGCTGTTTTTCTTTTGCAGCGAAACGCAAAATTAGATGTGAAATCACGTATTGAACCAGCGCAATCTTAGACATAATTCAACTTTGTAAAATAGGTTTTTAAGGGATTAAAAGATTTTCTTAACCAACTGTTCTTTTATTAAAACTTTTAACCACTATTTTCTTGTTTTCAAAATCGAAAAATTATAAAAGTTTTACGTTGTGCTAAAGAGCGACTTCTTGACTTTTAACAAAATTTTTACTTGAAAAAAGTCACAATCAAACCGTTTTGAGGTTAGAAAAACTTGAAGAATTTGCATCAATCGTTGTGCAACGTAAAAAAAATGCAAGTTTTTTGCATCAACAAGTCAGGCGGTTTAAAAATTGTGACAGACGCAATAGTTTTTATGAAACGAGCCTAAATATTCTTGATTTGTTACTTTTCTGGAGGTAGTTTTCAAAAATAATCTTGGAATAAAAACGTCTTTACTTTGTTTGGTGAAGAGATAGTTTAAAAACAGATTAACCGGTGTTAAGAAAAAGCGCATTGTTTTGAAACAATTAATAATCTATTGTATCGCTTTTAAAAGAAAAATGGAGCCAAGTGCAAACAAAGAAATCTGAAACCGTGCAAAATAATGTTGAAACACTTTTGCCCCTGTTTAAAAACAACTTTTATGTTTTAAACAATTCATACTCCCAAGCTTCGAGGTTTGAAAAAATTACAACGTTCACGAAAAACTTTAAGATTCGAGTCAAAATTAAAAAAATTAAATCCGTGTTGTTTTTCCACAAAAATCTGCAGCTGACCTTCTGTTGCGGCTATGTAGATACAAATTAAAAAAACGTTAAAGAACAGCAAAAAAATCTCGAATAAACCACAATTTTGTAGGATTCTGTCGGTTTTTTGTGTTTGAAGAATTTAAAATAATGTAAATTTTTTATCAAAAAGTTTCAAAATATGAAACAGTAAGTTCACAATTGCAGACTTTTTAAAAGTTTTTGAAAGTATAAGCAATATAAAAATTTTTAATTTTCTTGCAAGCCCTATCCACAGTTGACGTTTTAAGAAACACGTTCACGGTTTTTCTTTTGGATATTTTGCAGCTTCCCGATTAAAAGCTATGCAGAATGTCAGACTTTGGTTGTCAAATAGATACGATTTAAATCTTTTACACCATAGTTTTAAGAACTTAGCACAAATACCAGCGTGAAAAATGTGTAAACGTATATTCATTGTCAATTTTCAAGATACGTACTTTAATAGAAATAGCTTGTTTGAAATGCGTTTTCTACTTTGATGTTTCTCACTCGAAGAACAAAAACATGCCTTAAGCTCTTGTGCAATTACCATTGTTTGACGCGGATTGTTTTGGACAAGCTTTGAGTGCACAACCAACAAGAATAAATGTCTTGTGTACAGGTCCAGCAAAATATCATGTGTCCACAAGGCATGCAAACTGCGTTTTTTTCCTTGTTTTTACATTTCATACATTTGTCTTCTTTCTCTATGTCCAAAACAAGGTTGAGTAGCTCTTGGCAATTGGAGAAGTTGCAGTTATTTTTTTCCATTTGTTGCAAAAGAGCATAACGGATCTTGGTGTCTTCAATGCCTATGCTTTTTGCATATTTCACGTGAGGGTCAAACAGCATCATTGCTTCTAATCTTTGACTTCTTTCCTCGGCTGCAACCGTGTTTTGCGTTTGATTGGTCAACATGGTACGTAGCTGATTTGTTGCAGCGGATCGAATTGAATTTTCTATATTTGGTCGATGTAAACCTGGGTGTTTTTGACATACTTTTTCCACATATTTCACACCTTGTTTCTTTAGAACAAATTCGCACAAAGGAAACCACTTTGCATGCTCGTACCACGGGTTGTCACTCAGTTTCCAGTGAAATAATCGTCCTCCACAATAGAAACAACTGACACGGTCACCAGAACCCATATAATAAAATCCTGCGTTAACCAGTTCATGCGGCGTTGGACTTTCCTGATCATACCAAGAGTTGGGAAAGGTTCGCATACGATCCTCTTTGTCACACATATGCGGTTTTTGCGGGTTTAAGCAGTGAAACATTTCAGCTTCTAACTCTCGAGAGACAGAATCTTGTGGCATATTTCAATGACGAAACCAAACCACGCTGTCTTATATACACCACTTCGTATGACGTCATGGATTGCATCATGTTTGTAACCGTTCTCTAGGAGACTTTTTAATTGCTGACGTATCTTTGCAGTAGAAGGACAGCTGCTCAAATCTCGTTACCGACAGCTGAAAGATTACTGACGTGTCTTTGCAGTAAAAGAACAGTTGAAAGTTAGAACAACAACTTTGACAAGATTACTGACATTTTTCAGCACAAGAACCAAACTCGCAACTTCGTTGCTCAACAAAAATTATGTTTCAACACGACTTCGTCGCTCTGGGTGAAAATCAAACTTGCAACTTCGTTGCTCGGCATAAGTTATGTTTCAACGCGACTTCGTCGCTCTGGGTGAAAATCAAACTCGCAACTTCGTTGCTCGCCATAAGTTATGTTCCAACGCGATTTCGTCGCTTTGGGTGAGAATCAAACTCGCAACTTCGTTGCTCGGCATAAGTTATGTTTCAACGCGATTTCGTCGCTTTGGGTGAGAATCAAACTCGCAACTTCGTTGCTCGACATAAGTTAGGTTTCAACGCGACTTCGTCGCTTTGGGTGAGAATCAAACTTGCAACTTCATTGCTCGGCATAAGTTATATTTCAACGCAACTTCGTCGCTTTGGGTGAGAATCAAACTCGCAACTTCGTTGCTCGACATGAGTTATGTTTCATAGCGACTTCGTCGCTCTGCTTGGGAATCGAACTCGTGGGAGCTAGGGTTAAGGTTAGGATTAAGCTAGGGTTAGGATATCCCGCCAGATCCGGTACAGATCCGGCACAGATCCGACACAGCTTCGGCACAGATCCGGCACAGCTCCGGCACAGATCCGGCACAACGTGTAAGAAATGACCCATTGCATACTACTATTGTTAATTTCCACCCCTAATAATACCCAAAATTTACAGAGAAGACTTCTTTAGATTTATACTTAACTTTGGTTTTATTGATACTTGATTTTATATACGAACCTTAAATAATAGGAATGAGATGTTATATTCGAAATCATTTTAAAAGTGAGAACCTTTTTAGTCGCTGTGCAAACATTGTTTTATACATTTGGAAAGTAATCGCAAACTGACGTCTTTCCGACATGAAAAAACTATTACTCTAAGTTTAAATAGTCTAATCCAGTGGTTTCCAACTGGAAGGGAATCGATATTTACAGAAATCTATTATTAGTTTAAAGTTGAAAGTCTTAATTTGACGATTAAAATAAGTATTTTTTTCCGGAATGTCAAGTAAAGACCAAAAAAGGTCTTTCCTTTATGCCTAACGGAAACCAATAACTTTTTTGTCTTCACTTGACTTTCTGGAGAAAAATAATTATTTAAACGGCAGTTTATGGCCTTCAGTTCGGAAACCCGCCTGGATTAAGTTCATAGTTCTATCTGAAAAGGTTTTAGTTATTTATCAAAGAAAGGAAGAAACGTTAAGGGTAAAATATACAAGAGTGTTGTTAGACCAGCCATGCTTTATGGAATGGAAACGGTGGCAGTGACTGAACGACAAATGGGAAAAATGGAAATTGCAGAGTTGAAAATGGTGAGATGGGCACTGGGAGTGACAAGAAAGGACAAGATAAGAAACGAATATGTGAGAGGGACTGCAAAAATTGCAAAGCTGGGAGAAAAACTTTGGAATGTGAGGCTACGTTGGTATGGACACGTAAAAAGGAGAGAAGAAGACTACGTGGGGAAAAGGATGATGGAGATGGCAGTGCCAGGCAGAAGGAAAAGAGGAAGGCCAAGGAGAAGGTGGATGGATTTGGTGAGAGAAGACATGAAAAGGATTGCAGCTAGGGAAGGAGACGAAGTAAACCGAGTGAAATGGAGATTACTGTCGCGCTGTGGCGACCCCGAGTAGAATGAAGCCGAAAGAAGAAGAAGAAGATCAAAGAAAGGAAGAAAAAGTTTCGAAATGAACAAAGAAATGCATTAAAAAAGCTTGAGAACCACTGGTCTAATTGATGTTATGTAAATCAAGAAATGTGACAAAACAACTAATTGTAAAATGTAGTAATTGAATGAATGTTTTTTCCAGCCAACCTTGTACTAATGTCATTCCAACGTCGGTTAAATACCGCACTATTCTGCCTCGAAGCCTACCTTTAAAAAGTAGTTGTGACCAGGGGCGCCGGAGTTTTTTTTCCAGGGGGGGCAAATTTCAAAAAAAAGGCACTTTTTGTTAAAGGCACTCCAACAAAAGTCGTTTATAGCAACCATGTTGCAATCAAATTAGCGCATTCTCTAATCGATCTCCAATTTTCCTGTTTTCGTCCCAAAATCATAAAAAAAGGCCTTCAGTTGTAGTCGATCTCTGATTTTCCTATTTCGTCCCAAAATCAAAGGTCTTCACTCAAAATCGTTCTTTCACTCTAAACAAGCATCTGCCTCATTCGCCTCACCCAAAATCCATCACTACCTAAAACTTACGATTTTCGCGACTTTCATTATTGTACCATGATTTACGGATCTCTTTAATTTTAAAAACATCGTTGCATTTGATGGTGATCGAGATTACATAGGTTAAATGTAGAGCAGATCTAAAAATATTTCTGTAAGACAAATTTCCAAAGGCACAATCTGCCCCCATGTGCCCCCGTGTTTTCAGCATATTAAAAGGCAGGGGGGCAATTGCCCCCCTGCCCCCCGCTTCCGGCGCCCCTGGTTGTGACTGACGTCTTTTCGACAAAAAAACACTACATTAAATCGATGTTATTTCATCAAATTGCATTTTGATAGAAATAAATTACGACTTATTGATAATAGTTTATGAATGTCTACCAAATTTTTAATTAGTTGCAGCCAATAAGCTATCTCGTTTAGTACGTATAGCTTAAAATAGCATAAAAGTATAGCTTTTAATTAACTAAAGAAAACGCCGCTATAAATCTATAAAAGAAACACAATAATTATAAATAAGGTTACAAAATAACGTTATGAATGTGGTCACTATTCTTTAAGAAATCCAAACAACTAAAGATGCTTAAAAAGGGCGAGACCAACAAAGCAATCATAATTAACAATTACAAACTGGCACGATTAACAAGCTAACGGCAGAAAGCACAAATACACGATTAACAAAGTAACAACACAGAGAAACAAAAAGGTTCGAAACTTAGTACATATTATGACAACGTCGTTGCACTACTAGTGTTTCATACACTTGAAAAGTATTAATGAATTGACATCTTTCCGACGTAAATAAGCTTAGTGTCGTCAATAATATTTCATCAGGAATACAAAGAAATATTGCTATAATAAATACTATGGAGTAAAAGAATTTTTTTGCAAAATTTCATTATTTTCTAGTGATTGCACCATTGTTGTTGTACCTTTTGATTGCTTGATTAAACATTGGTTAGGGCTAAAAACATAAGATTTAGTTTAAGTTTCTATCTGTAACGGTTTCATCAGTATTGAAAACAATACCTTGGTGCTAAGTGGCAAAAATTAGTATCGGTATTTTGCCGAAAATTACAAATTGGTAGGAGATTTTCTGCAATTTTTGAAGCGATCCCCAACCACTTAGTGAGATAATTTGGCATAAAGTTGTAGTCAATAATTGTGGGAAAAAAGCTAAAGCGTTATTGGATAGCTTAAACTTATTAATTTTTCTTCATGACAATAAACTATTTAGTTAAAAGCCCAAACCACGCCCATGCAATGAGTTCTAAATATATTGTTTTGATATGAAAATCGCTGTAGATGATTCTTCTCGCTGCTGCAATGCATTTTTAGAAAATACATATCTTTTTTTTGTTCCTCTTCTTCTTCGTATGGAGTAGATGTTTATTCAAACGAAAAGACTTTTCAGATACTAAGGCAGCTATTGTTCAGCCAGGCCACTGTCTCCTAATCAACTGACTCCAGACAAGCTCCCTATTTGAATGATGGAAGATGGGGCAAGATGTTATAATGTGTTAAACGGTTTGCTTTTCCACGCCACACTCGCAGGTTGATGTGGAAGCCATACCCTATCTGTACACTGTGGAACGGAATAAACCAACATAAGTCCGGAGGCGGTTGAGCCTGACCCAGGGTGGTCTTGGTAGACACATTCCCAATGGTTTGGCTTTGACGTCGGGGATTAAAGTTCGTAGGCCGGAGATTATTGCTTCGCCATTCCGTGTTCTATTTAGTTTCCGCCCAACATGCCACACTAATGTCTGACTTAGAAAAGTCCTTTAAAAGTCTCAGTGCAGCAGGCACAAATACGTGTCTCGATTTGAGCTGTCGGTGTCCTTTGAGGGAAAGAGGGACAAGAGCCTTTCATGAAGTAGGTGTTCGGGCCCTTGTACTTGGCGAGCTAGAGACAGCATGGCTCGTTTGCGGCGAAGTTTGTTGGTGAGATACCTGCCAAGGCAAATAAATTGTCTATTGGTGTAGAGCGCAGTATTTTTTGTTTATAATAAACTTTGCATTACTTGCAATCGAGACTGCAATCACCCAACCGTAAATTTAATTGCAGTTTTATAGTTCTACACAATATTACCTCGATAAAAACCGTTTAAATACATTGCGCTTCACTGTTGAAGTGCAAGCCGTAAGTATTTACAATGTGCCATGCAAATATTAGCAGTTTTGAATTCAATGTAATACCATTTACTTGATTAAAGGCCGCACAAAAAAGTAAAACAAAAAAAATAGAAAGCGCCTTTAATTACAAGTTGCATAAAATCTTGACAAAAAATTATGGCAACCTGGTAGTACAACTTATTTCACTACATACAAATTTTACCATAACATAAACAAACCAACAATAACAATTGTTTTAGATAAAATTTCTTAATTAAAATTTCTTATGTTTAATGATTGAGTTATATGAACTGAACCCCATAAAATGACTACTCCTCAAGAAAAAGCGCAATGTGTATCCTGGTTCATTGAGACAAAATCAGATGTTCAGACCCAGCGAAACTACAGAAGTAAGTATGGAAAAGATCCACCATCACATCCTTCAATTCGTTTATGGCAAAAGAAATTTATGGAGACAGGGACAGTGTTCGATACAAGGAGGAGTGGGCGACCAAGAACATCTGAAGAAAACATCGAGCGTGTAAGGCAAGCCTTTCAACGTTCTTCTATGAAGTCCATCCGTACTGCTGCCAGACAATTGGAACTACCACGTTCAACAGTGCACAAAGTCCTACACTAGAATTTAAGATTGTATGCGTACAAAGTGCAAATGTTACAGGCACTTCAGTCAAACGACATGCCAAGACGAAAAGAATTTGCAGTGAACATGCTGCAACGAATTTCTGAGGATGAAGCATTCCTCAAGCGAGTTTGTTTTAGTGATGAGGCAACTTTTCATGTCACAGGAAAGTTAAACAAACACAATGTAAGAATTTGGGGATCAGTAAGAAGTAAGAAGGGTCTGAACATCTGATTTTGTCTCAATGAACCAGGATACACATTGCGCATTTTCTTGAGGAGTAGTCATTTTATGGGGGTTCAGTTCATATAACTCAATCATTAAACATAAGAAATTTTAATTAAGAAATCTTATCTGAAACAATAAATTTTAGTGTCAATAAAAACTTTATGAAATACTGATTAACATAAAACAATCCTCATTGCGATATCTCATCATTTCACTTTGTAATAATTTTTTTAAATTGTAAAGAGACTTTATGGACACCCTGTATTAAAAAAAGAAAATCTATATTTTTTAATTTTCTATATGTCCTCCCTCATTAGCAATACAAAGAGTAACATGAATTCAGTCCGATTTAGAATTCCTGATTTAAAAACTGTCTAACACGTAGAGCAAAGTGCCAAGGAGCTCTATCTTGTTGAAACACTGCATCATGTTTCAGATTTAGTTGTTCAAGCTGTGAAATAAAGTAATTCTGAAGTATATCTAAGTAGCTGTCAGCGTTAATAACAAGATCTTCAAACAAGAATGGCTCTACGACGTGATTTTTTCCCAAAGCACATTCCATAGTAACTTTGGGTGAATCTCTTTCATATTGGACAGTTTTATTTGGCTTTTCAGTTTCCCAAAACTAGAAAAAGAAAGCTTCGGAGCACTTTTTACAGATTCCTTCTATCACAAATACTTTTACAATTATTATTTTTTAGCGCACACGGACTTTAGAAATTAATGAAGATAAAAATTAATGAAATAAAAAATTTTTAATGAATAAAAATTAAGAGACTGTAGAATTTATTCAGCAAAAGCTGCTCGGCGAGGGTGATCATCCGGCTTAAGAGCTCGAACAATTTGTAACTTGTAAGCATGGAGCCGAAAAATCGTTTATGTAAAACTTTGTGGACTGTGCTTCGAAGAATAGCAAGTTCATTTAATGCAACACAAGTTGATTTCTTTGGGCTGCGATGAAATGCTACACGCACAGCATCAACAGTCTCTTCATCAATGCTTGGCCTACCCGATCTTTTGCGATATAAAATGCTGCCGGTTTCCATAAAATTTTTAAACCATATCTTAATGCTGTTAGTGTGAGATGGGTCTTGTCCAAACTCATTTCTAAAATTACGTTGTACTGCAGTTGGTGATTTCACTTTATGGTACCAAAGAACATATTGTGCTTTTTGTTCAATGGTCAACATGTTTCATAATTTGTTGCAAACTTACGCCTTTATTAAAAATGACTTGTTCTTGGTTATTTTAACAACAAAATAACCTGTAAAAAATAAAAAACTTACTGTCGAAAATTTAAAGTTTCTACCTTATGCGGTTTTTCAGATATTAAAAATTTTAAACGTGTGCAGGACTTTATGGACACCTGTTATAAAGTGTTCAACAAATTGTTTTACTTAAAAAGCGTGCTCCATGGCCTTCACCAACTGCACTTTCCAGAAAAGGTTCCAAACCAAAACCAAAAAATCCAAAACCAAAAATCTTTATTCCAAATCAAACTTGAAACACAAATCCAATGAGCAAAGGCAAACACAGTTGGCAAAATAAATTAGGTGATAGCTCTTCTCGGGAACCAAAACAGCAACTGAAGTCAATACCATGAAGTCAATAATTCAAAGCAACAACAAAAGGAAAAATCAATTTTACAATTAGCCAAATGTGGAACAAACAGAGAATGTAAAAAAGGCGTGAACTAATAAGTCAAAGGTCGGAATGAGACCGAGTTCGATTCCTACCAAGAAGTATAAATTATATTGGCGATTCTCCAACATCCTGATTAAGAAAATTATAAAGGTTTGAAATTGTTCAACCCAGTCATAAAAATCGTAGATAAATCTAAAAAATATCCTTGTAAAGTTTTCTCAACTTTAGCTTAACTCATTGATAAAGCCTAGGATTCGCCATAATTTTTTTTTCGATATACAATAGGATTTGCCGATGATTTTTTCTCGATATACAGTATCTATCCAATTCAAAAGGTTACAAAAATTATGTTTGCTTTTAGGCAAATGAGTCTAAAAAAATTAGAAAAACAATTTCGTTGATGTAATAATATATTTAAAACAACTAATTATCTGTTTTAAAATATCAGCTTATGTCGCTGCGGTAGTGTATTTAGGAGGGGGTATTGTGCCATGCCTTGTGAAGACAATTGAAACTAATGAAACAATTTACTATTGTGAACAACAATAGCTCTTCCGACTTTTAGTTTTAACAACTTTCTACATTACTTTAAAAAATTAGTGCCTCACCAAACACGAGCTTTACGGCACGTCACTGGTATCTACTCATTGTCATAAAGTAAACCTTAAACTAGGCTTTTATTCACAAAATTATGACTAAATCTGAAAAGAAAGACAATAATAATAATTGAATTAGAATTAAGCGTTTGAAATTAAATTAGCTGAAATCTATTAAACAAAACCAGAGTGCTATTTAAAGTTAAAAAAGTTCGCGCAAGGCAGCAAGTTACATAGGAAGATGACAACGATAGAAATAAATAAACTTATGAATAAGGCAAGTGTTACGGTGGTTCGAGTCCAGGTTAAATTATAATAATCTTCCTACGATCGAAAAATAAAACGCAATTTAAAGCAAACAAAATTAGTGAGTTATGTATACGCCAAATCTGTCCGGTGGTTTACGCGTTCGAGTCGAGCGTCTCAAGTCTGAACGATTTTCATCTCGGGAATTGGAAGGCACTGCTTAAGATCTCTCTTCACGCAGTTCACTGCTTTTGAGATTCATTCAAAAGAGCGTTGGGCGTTGATTGTGGTCGAGCTACGGCATAAGAATCGATTTCATTTGCTTCAGTTTCGCGGGTTGGAGAAGGAGCCAAGTCTGTAACAGAAACTGTTGACTCTCTACCGTCTGAAAATTTTACGATAGCGAAGTTGGGATTTGCTTCAACTAGTTCCACTACATAACAAGAGGTTGATTCTTTGTTCGCACGAAACGCGGCAACAGTACAGGCCCAGGTTGCGACAACCAGTTCGGAAGAGAGCGCCCCAGTATGCTTCTGCGGTGAAAGTTTAAGAAGCGTTCGTGGGGCGTTGCGTTAGTTGTCGTGCATAGTAACGATCTAACAGCATGTAAAGATTGAGGGAGCACAGTTTCCCATGAAAGCTCTGGTAAATTCAGGTTACGTAATATTAACTTTACCGTTCTCCAAACAATTTGGTTCACTCGCTCACATTGTGCGTTACCAGTAGGGTGATATGGCGTTGATCTACTGATAGGTAGCCACTCCTCGATCGTTCAAGTATTGTTTTAGTTCCCTGGAAATAAAACTTGAACACTATGAACATAAAGTGGTAATCTGTAGATGTTGAACAAAGTTGACAAACATGATATTACCGTAGCTGAGCTCATGTCTTTGCATGGAAAGGCAAAAGGAAAGCGACTAAATTCATCGACAATAAACAGAACATACTTATTTTTACCTGGTAACGGACCTTTGAAGTCAACACTCAGTCTTTCCCATGGGTGCATAGCTTTAACAAGAGTTTCTACAGGTTTTCGAAAGAAGCGCGGTTTTATCTCAGCACAAATTTGATAGTTTGAACATACCTTTTTGACGTCTTCGACAGAAAATGGTAAGTTCTTGGTTTTTACAAAATGTAACAATCGAGTAACTCCTGGATGGCCAAGTACTTTGTGTATTTCCACTAGATTAAGCCCGTTGTACATCACACTACACACTCTTGATAAAGTATCTGGAACAATATTTTGCTTGCTCGGCCTATGAACAATATTGTAGTCAAAATTTCCCAGTTCTGTTCTCCAAATTTGAATTTTCGTATTCTTAATTCTTCCTAAACGTTGGGAGTCAAACAGAAAAGATACTGCTCGTTGATCAGTGATTAGTTGAAAGCGTTTAGAAAATAAAAAATGATTCCATTTTCGTACGTCGATACTCGGCTGTCGAATAAGAAGCGGCGTCGATGATTGCCGCCGCTTCTTTTTCGACAGCCGAGTATCGACGTTCGCTGGGAGAAAGAGTCCGGGAATGAAAAGCAATAGGGCGACCACCTTGATTTAGACTAGCTGCTAAAGTATGGTTAGAAGCATCACATTCTACTGTAAAAGGCAATCATTCACACAAGTTAAACAAGCAGAAAGTTAATTCAGATTTAAGCATTTCAAACGCTCTTGCCGATTCATTAGATAGAGGAAAAACATTGTTTTTGTTTGATTCGATAAGGGGTTTAATTTTTAAAGAAAAATCAGAAAGCCATTTTGCATAGTACGAAAACATACCGATCGCTCTTTGAAGTTCCGTTTTACTTTTAGGCAGGGGTAGTTCACGCAGAGGGCGCAATCTTTCGGGATCAGGCCGTATCTTTAGATGAGACACACGATATCCTAACAAGTATATTTGGTTTTTCTCAAACACACATTTATGAGTGTTAAAGGTTAAGTTTTCAGCTTCGGAAGCTGCTAGTAACGCCTTTAGTTTTAAATCATGGTCAGCCTTGTTATAGCCAGAAACAGTGATGTTATCAATATAAGCATAAACTCCCTTTAAACGATATTTGTCAATTAATTGGTCAATTACACGTTGAAAGTAGGAAACACCGTTTGTGACTCCAAACGGTAAACGGGTGTACTGGTATAACTTGCCGCAGGCTTCAAAAGCCGTATATGGTCGGTCTTCAGGACATAATGGAAGTTGATAATAAGCAGACTTTAAATCTAAGGTGCTAAAAACTGTACCTTTTGCAATTTCACTTACTTGCTCATCTATGTTAGGTAGGGGTTAAGCGTCTAGTAGCGTAAATTTGTTAATAGTTTGGGAGTAATCAACAACCATTCGACGTTTATAGCGTTCATCTTTCGTTACCAATACTTGAGCACGCCATGGAGAATAAGACGGCTCTATAATATTGTCATTAAGAAGTTTACTAACCTCGTTATGGATAAACTGTCGATCATCGTTGTTAAATTTTCGTGATTTCGTAAATATCGGTTGACATCCGGGGATGGGGATAAGATTGCGAAAAAGTCTCTAGGTATGGACTCGAGATGCAGCTACTCCACAATGTGCTACTACCAAACTTTTTTTGATCCTCCCAGTTTAAAAACTACTTCCTCGTACTGTCTCATAAAAGCTTGTCCCAAGACAATGTCAGCACATAGTTTAGGGACTACGCCTAAGGTAAGTTTGTCATAGGTTCGTCCTTTCAACTTTAAAGTTTCTTTTACTTTACCAAGCACTTTGACTGAGAATGCTTGAGAGGCCATAGCGACATTTGTTTTTGCACCAAAGATTTTGAGTCTCAATTCATTGACAACCTTTTTATTTATGAAGTTTTCTGAGGCACCAGAGTCAAAAAGTAATCGAGCTTCACATCCTTCAAGAAACCGGTCACTACGGTTGGCTTCAAACAGCACGGTGCGCTGGCGAGAACGGCTAAAGAGTTTTTACAGTCGTCATTT
The DNA here is from genome assembly GCA_963680785.1 of Diplosoma virens. Classification (NCBI taxonomy): domain Eukaryota; kingdom Metazoa; phylum Chordata; class Ascidiacea; order Aplousobranchia; family Didemnidae; genus Diplosoma; species Diplosoma virens. Next base: position 24,073,395 of record OY796886.1, read on the forward strand.
ACAGTTCCAACAGCTAAAATAGTTCTCTTGTTTGTTCTGAATATGGCTCGGATGTGTGTATTAATTATCTTCTTTTCGCTTTCCTTTTCTTATTAACATCACATCGCTTTATTCAAAGGTACGGCGACCATGCACAATATGTAATAACGTACTTCGTTTAGTCGCTGCTTCCTTATTCACAATCTTTATTTCTACATGCACTATGATTAATTTCAAGTTGATTGTGAGTAAAAATGAAGATAAATAAATAAATACTTTGGCATACCTTTTGGTAGTGTCACAGTTTTCCATATCCGTAACACTCTGTTCTTAGCTGGGCAGTTAGACCTTCCTCCAGGGTGCAGAGCTCCACCACAAAAAAAAACACTTTTTCTTTGAACGTTTGAAATGTGAAGTTGTAGCAGTTAAAGAGACACTTTCTTCGCTGTTAGAGACCTTGTCGTTGGGAACAAAAGTAGTTGCTAGACGGTCAGTTGAATCGCTGTTTAGTTTATCAAGGGATTTAGCGTAAAGTTCAGTTTGTTGCTTAGCCACTTCCAACATTTCAGCTTTTTTTATAGCCGTGTCCAAATCTAAGGTTTCTTCCTCTAAAAGCCTCCTTCTGGTTGTATCAGATCGAAGTCCGTTGATGAAAGCGTCCCTAGTCATATCATTTTTGTACTTTTCTGCCGATACAGCTTGAAAGGAACATTCTTTTGCAAGACCACGGAGAGCGTGAACATACTGAGAAATACTTTCATTCTGTGCTTGCAATCTTGTCATTAAGACGTGGCGGGCGAAAGTAACATTCTTTTTCTTTTGGTATGACGAACGAAGTAATTGTACGGCTTCTCCGTATTCTGTAGCTTCACTTATGTAAGCGTATGTTTGAGGTGACAAGTAATTAGTTAGCAGGGCAAGTCGATTCACAGCTCCTTCGTTATCCGTAACATTTGTAACAGCAGATAGAAAACTTTCAAACGTTTTGAACCAGTATTCAAATGCTTTAGCTGCATTAGGATCTTCTGGCAGCGTTTCAAGTTTCTCAGGTCTTAACAAGCGATCCATAATAGTTTAATATTTTGTGAATAAAATTGTCATAAAGTAAACCTTAAACTAGGCTTTTATTCACAAAATTATGACTAAATCTGAAAAGAAAGACAATAATAATAATTGAAATAGAATTAAGCGTTTGAAATTAAATTAGCTGAAATCCATTAAACAAAACCAGAGTGCTATTTAAAGTTAAAAAAGTTCGCGCAAGGCAGCAAGTTACATAGGAAGATGACAACGATAGAAATAAATAAACTTATGAATAAGGCAAGTGTTACGGTGGTTCGAGTCCAGGTTAAATTATAATACTCATTCCGATGTTCAGCGATTGTCTGCAAACTGGCAAACGTCCTTTTCAGGATGGGACAAATGTCTGAAAAAAAATACCCTTTTTAGGGTACATTGCTAACAAGTTTTGAAGACCCACTATTCTCCAGCTGAATATCGAAAGCCTCAATGCAAGCGATCTCCCAGTGTTTCCTCATCACTGTTTCTAATCACCGTTTGCAACCTCGATCAAATTGTCATCTTTATTCGGAATTTCTCATAAATTCTCCAGGAAGGTCACCTTATGACCGTTCTAAGAAAAATCAAAATTAATTTCAAATCAAATTTTATTTATATAAAAACTTATTATTCACATTTTCAGAGGAACTAATATCACATTTTTTAGCTTGTAGCGTTTCTGAGGAGTCTGTAATTGTTTTCAAATAAACAAATAAATAAAGAAAATGAAAAAAAAAATAAATAAACTTACCATTTGTAGTCTCAACTTTCAATTTTTTCGTTGGAGTTTCTTCTATAACAACTATAAGAAAAATATTTTATTTCAAGATCAAAATGTTCAGAAAATAAATATTTACCACACACTTTCTGGTGGGCTTTCATGTTATCAGCTCTAGTAAAAGTTTTGTTGCATTTGTTACAACAAACTCCAGTTGACTTTTCATGTACATTTTTCTTATGGCGGCGCATATTTCTTTCTCTTGTAAAAGTATTTTCACAAATATCGCACTTGAACATCTTGAACAACTCTTCTCTCTTTAATAACTTTAAATAGAATAATCAAGTCTACAGCAAGAGACGCTTTTATACCAACGAAAAGTTGTTGTGCTACAACTTTTCTAGGCGTGTCCTGACTTTTCTATGTTATTTTTAGTAATATCATGGATTGCACCAGATTTTCGCAATGTACTCCCAAGTAGGTCTGCACAACAAAACTAGGGAAAGCCTCACGGGAAAACCTTGAAAAACAGAAGCTTAAACCGTGCGCAAGCATGAAATTGATAGAAAATGCACAATCAAGGCTTCATACAAGAAATTATCTTTAAGCTTTGCGCATTGAAAACTAAAACGATTTGAGCCCAATTGTGGTTCAAATTTTTGAAATCACGAAGTTTGAAAGTGAATTCACACATCATAAAATTAATAACATGTGTAGTCTACTAAAATGGAAAAAAGCTAAATTTTTTATTATGAAACATATAATTTTTTATTATCAACTGTTTACAACTTTAACATCAAGCTTGCCTAGAAAATATTTTTATATCTGAAATACAGTCTATAGCGTGTTCAGGTTTGACAGCAACTCGGGAGCCCAAGGCTATTGTTTCAGGGTTTGGAACAGTAGTTTTCTTTTGAGGTAGACTTAACCACTGTTTAGGGTTAGCCTGTTCTTTCGGTTTGCCGCTTTGTTGTCTTGGTTGGGAATGAACTCGAGACCACCAACTTTCTTAGGGTTAGGAACCGTAGTTTTCTTTAGGGTTAGACTTAGTGTCAGCATTCTAGACTTTTCGGGTTGACGCCAGCGCTTCTGAGGTTGCAAGAGTGCTTCTGCGTGCGCTCTTGCTCCTCGGACATCAAAGACGCATTTCTTATTACTAAAGTGTATCTTTAACACTTTTTCTATTATGTCATACACTCGATGTAAATTCCAGTCAAATATAGTCGTATATGCTGGAGGGCAGGGGGAGAAATTCCCTCCTCAAGTTTCTAAAATTTGAGCCAAATCATAATTTTTCAGGCAGTGACATGGAAATATTAAGGCAAACCCAGAATTTTTTTTGTGCAGTGATAAAAAAATTTGGACAAAATTAAGAATTTTTGGGCAGTGACAAAAATTAAAAAATCATTTGTGCCAAATGCAGAAAAAAGTTAACAAATTTAGGTGAAGACCATTTTTTTGGAACACCATAATTTTGGGACGAAAATTGAAAAATCTGAGAAGAATTCAAAGTGAAGATTTTTTTTTTGGTCTTTATCCTAGAATCTCAAATAATTATCCTAGAATCTCATATCTTTAAAGTACTGGAAAATCATGGTGCGGGAAAATGTCAAAAGATTTGGGCAAAACTTTATCGCCCCGTCAATTTTTTTTGGCTGATATGGCTATGCAATCAACGGTATTGTTTTCGTCATTTATGGTTTGAGAAAAGTTAATTTTATAAAACAAGAGAAAATCTGAACTGTGTGGTACTTGCTGACGATTACAAGAACATATAACACGCTCGATGAAACCTTTCTAATTTTGCGAAAAGAAACAATGAGTTGACATTAGGGCTGCAAACTTGATGATATTTTTTTATTGAGCTCACGTTTAAGTTCCAGTTTACAAAAAAATTACAAGAGCGAATGCGAGTAAAGTTTTTCATTTTCAATTTTTGTAGTTCAAGTCAAAGTCCGCTAATTTTCTATCGCGTTCAAACCGAATTTAAGTTAGGCAAAATGACGCCTCGTCTTGATCCGCCTTGGAAGTGCATGAAAACTGCACACAATAAAGTTTAAATATATTTTTTGCAAACTTATTTCTAATAAATTTGCTCAGCGCACATACTGTAAAAATTTGAAAGCTCGATTAGGTTGTACACTGTACACAATACCTACGCTTACATTTGCCAAAAGTAAACAAATTAGATGTCCTTTTTACTAATTATATAAATTAGAACTATATATTCGTATAATCAAATCAGAAATTTGAGCTTTACACGCAACGCAGGTTTAATGAGTACCACTAAAATCAAGAAAAAATAATAAAAAAAGAATATATTGGGCCCTAAATTACACACCAATAGCAAAATTGAAATGCATTTGTCACCACAAAAAAAATCAAAATGTCATTTATACAATAACAGCATTCCAAGTTTAACTACCCAGACAACTAAACAATCATTTATGCAAGCAACTATTGATCCAAACCGATGCAAGTAATTATCGTTGGGTATTCAGATGTTTATCCAACCAAACAGTGCAATGATTTCGAACAAAAACGTCAAAAGTTGAAACAGTAATTTGATCACTATATAACGTGACAAAATCATTCAAGTTAATAAATTATACAACTGTCAACGAAATCATTTCAGCCAAAAATAGCTAAATCGTCATAAATTGTAACTTATAATTGAACAATTACTTATGACTAAGTTAGGCCAATAAAATTTCAAATTTAATGTTTTTTTAAAGCGCGTTTACGTCATTCTACTACGATTAAGTCGTGTTAAACTTTTTATTATTTAAACGAAAGATGAAAATCGAAACAAAAGTGAGAAGCTGACAACGTTTGTTTCGGCAAACAGGAGTACAATAAAAACTTTAAATTTTATGAATGCTTTTAAATCAACAATCCTTATCGCTTCAAAATACTCTGATTTGTATTTATAAAACTATTTGATTTCATATTTTAGAATCTTTCTTGTTATTTCTGAGGACAAAAGTTTTTTAATGTGAAAATATATGAAAGAAGTTGCATCAAGAAAATATTTTATAAAGTCTAACAGTACTAACTAAGTTTTTAGCAATCATTTAAATTTACGCATATTATGATTTTTTTAAAGTTAAGCAATAATTTTCAAAAGCAATTAAAAATGTTGAAAATGCATTTAACGATTGTATTAATGCTTAAATAATATTCTAAAAAATAGTCTGATTTAAAGATTTTCAGTGTAATTTTGTAGGTCTTTGTATATTTATTATAATTGTCTTCAAAAACTTATAACATTGGTATAACTTTGTAAAGAATGTCAGGTTTTTTTAAATTGATAACTGGAATAATTCTTGCTAACTTTGCCTTCGATCAAGGTCAAGGTCAAAATGAACTGCCTGTCAGTAAGTATTTCAAAATATCTCTTTTATTGAACTATAATACCAAAATATCCCTCAGAAAAACATTTTATAGCATTATTAGTCTTATAGGTTACAGTACTATATTTAATTTGGTTTAAATTTTTGTGTTTTTTTCCTGTATAGAAACAATAGTTTTAAGAAAAATAACAAAGTTTATTTTTAGACTATATGATTAAACTTCTTTATATCATGTCATAGTTTTATCAAACATTTGTTCTTTTGACTCGCAGGACAAAAATAAAGCTATTAAACTAAAAGCAAGCCTTAAACAATTAGCCGGGTCTGTTTACGTATGTGTTAAGACAAATTACAAATTTAAATGTTTTATTTGTTATTTGGTTGAGTGGTTAAGAGCACCGAGATTGCCATCGATGTGGTATGGGTTCGAAACTTACTCGTGCCATTCTGTCGAATCCTTGGAAAAGACTCTTTTAGGCACTTTCTCCTGCTTGGTAGTTTTGGCAAGCAGTTCTAAATTTCAGTTATATCTCTAATAAAAACTAAAAAAAAATAGTGAAAAAATTTCAATAGGACAGCAATATCTTGGCATCTCCGGAAGCAGGTCGGGGTAATTGCTTACCTTATGTATAGCGCCTCTGCCACTTTCCTGGGAATCAGATGGATAAATGAAATAAAAACTGTTGTTTAAGGATAAGGACTGTAATTTAAAGGTGCTTGTTAAGACAGCCAAGAAGAGGAAAACGACCGAAAGTGCTTTTCTCACGGAAGCAACAATGTGACGAGGGTAGAAGTTAACCGAGACTGGTCGCTCAGGTCGCCATCAGAACGGCTTTCGTACGTCCTACTACTTGGCCGCGCTGCTGAAAAAGAAACGAATAGAAGAATTTAATCATACCATACAGACAACAACAAAAAACTATTTTTAAATTACGGTTAAATCAGAACGATGAAACAAAATTGTTGTTATTTATGAGCAGATAGTAATCTTTTATTGATGCCGTTTTTTCAAAACTGAAACAAAGCTGTTGCGTAGAAGAATTTTGAAAAAAAACTTTTTCGTCATACAGCTAATCTATTAAACGGACAAGGATGCGGAAGAACAACAGAAGTTTCAGGAGGAATAGTAGTCTCACACCAGCCTTTCGACAGCACACCCCCAATTTCAAACGACTTTACATGTCTCTTCGCAATGAGGTCTGTTCGGCGGGGACAAACTGTTCGGTTTATGTTCAGGTAATTAAATTTTTTGAATACGGTGAACAGTATTTTTTGTATAAAAAACATTCTATAGTTTATATTAGTTTTCAGTTTTGTATTTATGCCAAAAAAAAGTAGAAGAAAGACATAGTATAACGACAGAAGCTTAGAGTCTTAATTGTAGGAAAATTGCTGTTTTTCTGCGACATTGATGGTAGTTGGAGTACTTAAATTTTCACTTTTTATTGGAATCTTGTGCACCAATAATAAATACTATAATACACTTGGTCGTTATTTATGTTGAAAGTAATTACTAGCACTGTAAAAAAATAAGTGATGTTTTGGCAAATCTCAATGAAAAGAACCCAGACATTTTCTACAACTGGGCTGGGTTGTACGATCTACCCTGGGATACAACGAAAGAGAGATAAGGGGCCCAGAGCATAGTCGTGTGTTTCATTACATAATCCAACAAAAGGTTACACAAACCATAGTCAAAATGTCAATTTAAGTCAACCAAAAAACTGATTTATCGATTTTTTTGTCAAATTAAATTGGGTTTCATTGTAAAGTGATTTAAGCTATCGTGGATTTCCAATCTATTTAGTTTTTATTATAATCTTTGTCCAGCAGTTTGTTAACAAGAGAGAAATTCAAGAAATATTTAGCTAAGGAAATCTGCGTACAAAAACAAACATCTATTACTGGGTGCTACGACAGTTGATCAAACGACATTTGACCGAAACGACATTTGACCCAAACGACATTTGATCGAAACGACACTTGAAAATGACAGTTGATAAAAAAAGATTTATTTTTGTATGTTTCTTAGATAAAACCATTTCTTTGTTATTGTAAATTAGATTCATAAAAAGCATAGGCTTTTATAATTCTTTTTATAATTTTTTTGTAAATGTCAAAATCAGGGTTTTTTAACAAGGTTCCTGGGCAAACCATTTTTAGGGGGGCAACAAGTAGATCTCTTGTAATGATTATGTTTCGTTAGATGCCTATTGGTTCCATTTTTTGCATTCTTTTTACATTGTAGTCAGTTATTTAGAAAGGAGCATAATGCTATGGCGCCACCCTTGTAGACCCCTTGCAGGAATCAGAGACAAATCTAAAGAAAAGACCTATTTTTTTAGAGATTACTATGTTTTTGGGACAAAAAATCAACAAAACCGGGACAGATTCTAAGAGAAGATCTTATGTTTTTGGGACGAAAAATTGATAAAATTGGGACAGATTCAAAGTTGTAAATTCTCTCTTTCATTATTCGATTAAGTGTCGTTTCGATCAAGTTTCGTTCTGATCAAGATCAAGTAATGATTAGCGTCAAAAATCAAGCTTAGAGTAAAACAGATTGTCATGAAGGGCATAGAAATATTTTCAGAAAAAAGCAAACCAAATTTTAAAAACGGAAAGCTGCAAGCAAGATAATATTTGATGAATGACAATGGCGATTTGCAATCAAAGAATTTGTACACCTACAAAAATTTAAGGGGCACATAAATATTGATTAATTCAAAACTTTTTAACCTTTTGGGCAAGGTGTTACACTTTTGTCTAAGGTACACACTTTAGATTTTTGACATCTTGTCCTAAATCTTCTTTTAAAGTCAAAAATAAATGTTTAATTAAAGCGAAGAACTTTTTTTGGTTTTCACTTGTCTTTTTTTTTTAAAGTGAATTGGCGAAAAAAGGGTTAACATGTATTTTAAAAAATCATGGTTCTATGCAAGTGAAGACAGAAAAAAGTCTTCACTTTAATCCTCCATTTTTTTTATTGCCTGTGTGATTAATTGATTTAAAACAAATAATAAAAGTATTGGTATTCTTAGTGAGATTAAACACGAAAAGTCCTTAAAGACCCCATACAATTTACACCCCTGTAGATCTCATCAAGCTGGTACAAACTAGGATGAACTATAGACCCGGTTGAAAAGCATTAGATTTGTTTTGTGAATGAATTTTTTAAATAAAGTTTAGGTCAAATTATTGTCTATTTTTTTCAGTTTATTTAAGATGTCAATTTGTGCTTGCCCATTTAAATTTTAGAATCTGTTTATTTTTAAGATGACGTCATTTTTTGTTAAAACTTAATTCTCATTTTATCGGATTATCTTTTTGATTGTATGCAATTGTTGTTTTGTTAATGCTGATCAGGGCACTTGCTCAAGTAATTTCAATTTCAAAATAGTATTTAAGATCTAAACAATAATTCAAAGTAATTAGCTAGCTAAAACGAATTAAACCAAGTTTATTTAATTAAAATAAACCAGTGCTCTTCAACTGATGGAATCCATGACTTGTTTTTTGAAAATTTCGCAGAATCCCTAATTCCATTAATAAAAACTAATGAAAATATTTAAAACTTACGAAAGCCCAGTAAATGTTTCAAGAAGAATATGTGTGAATTCCGGGTAGAAGAGCGATGTGATCAAACGAATTTATAGCTTTTTTAGTTTGTCACCAAGCGACTGCTCTATGACGAATTTGACTTTTCACGACGGAAGAGGCGACACTACTCCACAAATCGCTTTGGTTTGTCCAGGTTATTAACTAATAAGAGTGTAAATGATGTAACTTCTAAATTCACATATTTTGATATACTGTAAAATGTTTGGTTTTAGATTATTGAAACACAGTGATAGCTTTCATATGAAGCGAACGAATCGGCCGCTTCAGGCATTCCCACAAACCAAAAATTGCCCCCTAAATGGTTGCAACATAATAGCTTTTTACTTAAGAAAGAGACGGCTAAGCGGAGCTCTCTTTTTTTATATCACATTAATTCTTTAGAAGTACTGATTTTCATACAGTGTTATTACGCTCAAAATCTTAATTTAAGCTCTAACTTTGTTATTGAGCACTTTAGAAGTACTGATTTTCATACAGTGACATTAATTCTTTATATATTTTTCTACTATTAAAGGAAAATATTGTTTAGTGCAGCTGAAGACAAAAAAAACGTTTTTATTTCTCACCCAGGCTGTTGATGCTCCTCAATTTGATAATTTACTCTTGTTTTCAATTCTCGATGGCCCCTTTAAGTTCTTGCATTAGGCACGCTTTTTTAAAGTTATCGCTGCTAATAAAACGTTTCGGTTAAATTTGATATTATTAATCGTAATGCAGTTTGCGTTGGTATCTCAATAAAATTTGATTTTTTTTATGAGAAATTTTAAATGTTTGCTGCTCGCCATGAAGAAAAATAAACTAGGGGTAAAGTTTTTAATTTTTTTACATACTGTTTAGACCAGCAGTTGTTGTTGCGGTATACGGACTACCAGCGTGAATTTAGCTTCAAAAATTGATGGTCCACAAAAAAAAATTAGATTTGTAACGAGTTCACCATTTGAAGGACGAGTAAATCCCAATCCAACAACCTTCGAGTTTTTATATTCCAAAAAAAAGTGAAGACTTTTTTTCGGTTGTCACTTGATTTTATACTTCTAACCTCAAATAATAAAAATGAGGGTGTAATTTAGATCATTTAAAAAGTGAAGACCTTTTTTTTGTCGTAAATTTGAACAAATATATAATTATTGTTACTCATATTAGTGGTACGCCAAATAAAAAAATAATGGTCCAAAAAGTGGCTCTTAATCTTTTCTGCATCTTTTTCTCATTGATCAAATGAGATTACCAGATTTAGCAGTTCCAGTGCAGCAGGCACAAATGGGTGTGTTGATTTAAATTGCCGCAGCTGTCCACGAAGTGGAGACAGGAGCTTTCCATATAGGAGGTGTTCTGGCTCCTGAGCGCGGCGAGCTAAAACAGTACTGCTTTTTGGCGGAAAAGCTCAGTTGGTTGGTGCCTGATAAGATAAAAAGGTTGTTTGTTGGTGTGAAAAGCAGGCATCCGGTCACTATGCGCAAGGCATCGTTAATGGCTTGTCGATAAGGCGAGTATGGGGACTGCGACACCAAACAGGCGTACAACGCTTAGCCGCAGAATGGACCAAAGCAATGCTGGCTGTGCAAAGTATTGTGGCATCCGTACCCAAGCTTGATCCAGCTAATTGCCTTGAAAACTCAACACGAGATGTTAACTTCTGGCGCAATGACTCTGAGTGTCGGCGAAACGTAAGTGCCTTATCCAGGTTTATGCCAGGATAAGTTGGTTTAGCACGAAACGATCGGGCCTGTCCGTTGACAAAAATCTTAAACTTACACAGTGGCTCCTTAATGTAAAGATAAAAGGCTGTTGACACAGTCTTTGTTGTAATGAGCTTGAGCTTCCGTTTGTGAAGGTAGAAGGATAAGGTTGCTATATCCTCAGTAAGAGCCCTTTCTAACGCTTGCTAGTTGCTTGCATGGTGCAAATGGCCATGTCATCAGCATAAGCAAACGTTTTGGCGACCGTTATTGGCAGGTCATATGTATAGATATTAAACAAGAGGAGAGCCAGGACTGATCCCTGTGGGACGCCATTCTTAAAACGTCGTAATCTGTTTTGCTTTCCGGCACCGGTAGTGAGGGTAAAACTTCGATTGCAAACAAGTTCCACAAACAATAAGATCATGTGCCTGAAAAAAAATTGTGTACTACGTCAAGGTCGAGTTCGTATAAACTCGAAATTCAACCTTCTCGTGATTGTAGTTATTGGGAAATAGCTCGTTTTAAGTTATGCACTATGTTCATGTAATTCACCGAAATACAATCGTTAACCATTCTAGATAAGCAGATAAACTGAAAATCGCAACTTAGGTAACATTTTGCTATTACAGTGGCGTATGCAGAAATTTTTCATGGAGGGTTTTGCGAGCCGAAAGCACGATTACTACAACTAGTCCCAGTCATGGGCAAAAAACTTTTTCAAAACTACGTTCAAAAGTAAAGTAAGCCTATTGTGCTTTTTGAAGCACCTTGCAGTGGCATGGATTTTTTTTCGTTTAACCGTAAACGCAACTATTAAATATCAATGAAAATTTCCTTGAGTTAAGTTCTCTGATATAATTAAATTAAGTCAGCTCAAAGCGAATCAATTTTAATAATAGTTACTATCACAAAGCAGTAGGCTACTACTAAAATATGGGGACAACTCACTTTATATAGTTACATATTAAATTCTTTTTGAATAAAATGATGATCGCACTCTGGTGAAACAGAATGTTGGATTTTAAAAAATTAAAATTTAATTACTGGATAGTTTGATTCAAAAACATTCAGCTCTAATTACCTTATCAAGCACTCTGTATTGCAGCTGATATCAATTCTACTGAATTTAGTTCAGTGTTCCTCAAAATAATCTTTGGTTTTCTAAGGAGGAATTCGTAGTCTGTAGGGAGGAATAATCGTTGAGGAAGAAATTTAAATAAAATGTACTATTGTACCTCACTTGTCGCTGATATATTCGTATGTATAAGTGTATAACTCTGATCACCATTCTTTAAAAGGGGTTGACTCTTAACCCCCTCCCCATGCGTACACCTATGTGCTATTATGATTCATTTGCACCTAATTTCTGCTTAAAGTTTAATAGCCGTAACTATTGTTAAAATTTATAAATTTTATCTTAACCAAAAGTTTTTAATTTTCAATTAGATGTTGGTTATTGACTTGATTATAATTTTAGTATGTACGTATAACTGACCAACCATAGGCGGGGATACCAAAAATATTTTGGACGTAAGGATTAATTTTGTCAAATTTAATGCAAAAAGGATCTTTTTTTATTTTAAATTTTGCAATTTTGCGAATATTGCATGATATTTTGACATTCAGCTAAGAATAAAAATAGGCTTTTCCCTTTAAGTCAAAAACAGGAATTTCTGCAGATGAAATGTTGAATACATTATTTCAGATGCGTTTTGCCGGTTGACAAGTGATTGCCAAAAAAAGTTATTTTTCTTTAAAAAAACAAAATGTGGTGGAAGGGGATGCAATAATCAAAGCTTGCAAAATAGTTCCATCCCTGCGATTAAGGGGCATGCACAGGCTAAAAAAACTTAAATAACCCCTGGTTTAGGTGATAGGTTAAGTTTGAAAAATTTCATCACTAGTAAAAATGCTAGCATAAGCAAACAATAAAAAAAAATAGAGGCTTTATTAAAATTTAGTATGAACGTCACATTCATTCGTTAAAACAGATTCAGCAGACGTGCTGACGCGCGAATACACGAGCACTGGGCGTTGGTTGACCTTGAGATTGCGGGTGAGCAGCACTTCGACTGAAATGAGGAGCGCCAATTTCTCCGGATTCTACGTCAGCTACACCGAAGGAGTCAGTAAGTGTGTTCGGCGCTTTGTAAAATGTCAGCAGATCAGAATTATAAATAATTTGCAGCGACAGTTTGATAAGAGAAAATTTACATCCCTCGAACCCATAAAAAATCACGTAATTCAAAAAATTATTTTCCGTGTTGCCATTTTAACAAAAATTGAATTAAAAAGTTAGTAACAAAATTTGTTGATATTGAAACAAGATTTTAGCATTATATGGATTGTTTTTTCTTCTGACCATCAGGATAACGATGAACACGTTAAACTAAAGTAATCGTCAAACAATTAACCCAATTCGCTTTCGGCGGTTCGAAAATATTGCTTTCTGATTGAAAGTTTTAATCTTTATTATCGTTTATATAGATTTATATATTGGTAAGTATGAGCTGGAACACCGCTTATAGCCGAAAAGAATGACTTAAAAGTATTTTTTCTTAAGGGGCAACAGCATGACTTTGACAGAATTTTAGTAGCGTCGTTTTTCTCAAATTTTTTGATTTTAAGTAAGCGTAAATCATTTTTAATTGTCCCATAAAGTTTGAATCTTTTCATAAAACAGTTTATTATAATTGCTTTTCAATAGATCTAACAAAAGCGTTTAAAACAAATTTGAATTCCTATTGTCTTTCTAAAAAATGTATCAGAAACTTTTCTGTGAAAAATATTTTTTTCTTTTTTGATAACGACCAACCTGCTGTAAAACAATTTTAGAGTATACACAAGAAATTTACGAATTGTTATAGATCCTTGTCAAAACGAAAGCGCAGAGCTTCTATGTAACAATGGACGCTGCATTGACCGGTCATTACAATGCGACGGCCTCGACTCTTGTGGCGACAACACCGATGAGTCGGCAACAGCGCCATCTTTTTGCAATGGAAACACAATTACAATAGGAGCTCCAGTATCCACAAACCCAAGAGGAGGTTAGTAGAATATTTCTAAAAAATATTGGCAACGTTTGTTTTACGTTAAACAACGGTGGTCGGAATATTTTCGCGGACAAATTTTAGAAATTGCGAAAACATACGAAGCGCGGTTTTATTTCAAACTGTCGGAATACAAGACCAAAAAAGAGTGTTTTTACTTAAATGTCAATAAAAAAACCATAAAAAAACAAAACGTTTTGAAAAGCAAATGCGATCTTGTTTTATTTCTCTCTTGATTTTGATGACAAAAGGGCCTTCAAGTCAACAAACTTACGCAATATCCTAATTTGTTTGCTCAGACTGTTTTAAAAGACTGTGGCGCTGCTTTTGATCGACAAAGTTTTGAATGTTTAAAATTGTTTAGCTGGTCGCAAAAATTAAGGCCACGTACCAGGTCTGGACCACCTTGGGTTTATCGATTTTTTTTAGCAAAGCGAAAATTAATGACGCCAGTCAAAGCTAAAATTTTTTTCTTATTTTTTTCTTAAAAATAAGGAACACGTGGCTACCTTTTAGTTAGAGATTTAGCAACGTGTGGTCTGCTTTAAAAACGTTTGTAAAATACAAAAAATGGCGGTAAAAATAATCAACGAAATTGTCAAGCCATTTTAAGTGAAGATAAAAAGGAAAAATTGACATTTTCAAGAAATCAGAAGACAAGCTAAGGCTCGGTGTACCTGGAATACATCTGGCAGATGCGTTTGGTGTACACTTTCTTGTTTAGTAAAATTCTTACACTTAACATATACGCTCGGCGTATTGAATTCAATAAACAAACAAACCTACGCCGAGCATAACGCCAGATGTAAACCGGGCATAACCAAAAAATACTAAAGTAAAAATACAGCCACCCAGAAAACTTTAAAGAGGTTTTTTTTTTAAATTACATTTTTAGGATTGTTCAGTGATTTGACCCCTCTCTATATTATCCTGACGATCGCTTTTGCAATGTTGATTGCATATGTTGTGTATATTCTTCTCTCGTATGCGTGGTTCAAAGCGTTGATGATTAAATGCTGTTATAACTGCTTTCTATTTGGAATTCGGCGAAAACGGAAATGGAGTGAAAAAAAAGAAGTAAGAAAAACGGATTGAAGGCTTTTAGAATTTAGCTGTCATGTTTGTCTTCCGATATTTTAAACTTTTCTGTTGGATATGAACCCATTTCTCAATATGTCGCTATTTATATTTCTCAACATCAATTATCGCCAAAGAAGTTTTTTGCAAAATTATCAGAATTCGAACTGCAGTTAGCCAATTGCATTACAGGAAATAATCAAGTATTTGATTGTTTTACCATTGAAGTATTGGTGTTTATTTAGTTTGAATTTGCAGAAACGTCCCAATTTATTTGATTGGCATTTATTGAGCAATTACATCATAATTCTGCTGCTCTGTAAAGATATTATCGTAATCAGTAAAGAATTATAATATAAATTTCAGTAAAATCGTGAATAAAGTTATTCAAGTACAACAAAAATTGAAGAACTACTGCTGATAATGTGAATAGTATGTGGCCTACCTTTTCGAAAGGTAGGCCACATACTAAACCGGCACCCGGCTATCTTTATAACAACAAACTATTAATATGTACAGCTTTACTTTCATTTGTCAAGACTCTTTCAAAAAGTTTTTTTAAGTAAAATAAAATTAAAATTAGTTAAAATTATGTCTTCTTGAAATGTAGAAATTTCTTAGCATAAAAAATATTAGCCAAGTCTTAACTAGTTATTGTTCTGTGTAATTTGACGCAATTTATAAGTTGAAGTTCATAAATTAAACCAAAAAAAGTTATTTTTTCTGATCAAATTTTAAAACTGTTTCATTTGTAGTTGAAACAAGAATAAATTTTCTCAAAGTTAGTTTTTATAGGTCAATCATGAGCGCAGTAAAAACCAAATTTTGCGACAGATTTAATGCAGAATGATTGAGGTTGCTTATGTTAAGGAAAATTATAAAATAATTAATGTGATTTATAGCTTTAGGCTTTTGGACGAAAAAAATCGAGCAATTGTTTGTAAAAACCTAGAAATCAAAAATAGTTTATATTTGTATGCTGTTGTTAAAATGTTAATAAATTTGCATTTGATTCAAACAATTTTTGATTTGACCAATCTCAAATTAAATCGATTTCAAACAGACAACAACGAAACCGCAGAGCAAAGTGCAACCTGAGATTACAGATTTGACGTTAGAAGACGTAACTACTCAGGACTTGACCCCGAAGCCGGTCCCACCGGTGCTTACCCCTACTTCCGGATCAAACGGAACAGCTTCTCAAAGTTAGTCTCACAAAAAAAGAACAGAAAGTCACAAATTTTTTTCAATATTTTTGGTGAGGTTTAAAATCAAATTAGAAAAAGTGGAAATCTTTCCGTTCTATTGTAAACCTTTTAAGACAAAAATAAATCTTTTAAAAAATTTATTATATTCTTGTATATTTTGAAGTCATTTTTTAGAATGAACTAATTTAATGAACAATATTTCACAAACCTACACCCTTGTGCAAATTAATTGAAACAAACATCCAAACTTTTATATATCCTCATTTCTTAGCTGAAATAAGCGTAAATTGATTACAAATGTTGACTTTTTCGGAGAAAATGTTAATTAGATTATTTTTTATTAAAAAAAATTTTAATGACTTAATCCTATTATGACGTCATTAATGTGTTCACAATCATTGTTTTAAAACTTTTTGTTTAGGTAGAATTTGTAACTAGAAGTTAGAATATTATATAGTTGTTTTAAAAGATGGATGTTAGCCCTAGAAAGCGTGCTAGTATCTTAACTTTACATGAAAACACAGAAAAGACCTACCGGGAGATATCAAAGATTGTTGGTGTCAGTATATCTACAATAAGTCGTATTATGAAAATGAAGAAAGAAACAGGGTCTGTTACCCCAAAACCCAAAGGCAAATGTGGTCGCAAGAGGAAAACTACCCCCAAAGATGACGCCTATCTGATACGGGAGAGTGTGAAAGATCCAAGAAAGACAAGTGACGCCATAAAAACTACTTTGGGGGAAAAAGGAATCGAAATAAGCTCCTCAACAGTTTGTAGGCGCCTCCTGGAGGTTGGGAGAAAAGCATACCGCCCTGTTAAAAAGCAGCTCCTTACAAAAACAATGAAGACAAAACGCTACAAATGGGGACTCAAATACAAAAACTGGACAAAGGAAGACTGGAGGCGCGTGATTTTCAGCGATGAAACTCGCATGTTTGTCCAGGGTCACAGAAGTCAGCATGTTCGAAGATCACAAAACGAAAAGATTCGCAATTCCCACATTGACCAGCGCGTAAAACATCCTCAAAAAAAGATGTTTTGGGGATGTTTCAGTTTTTATGGCATTGGTAGCTTGCACCCAGTTGAAGGTATGATGCGCTCCCAGCAATATATTGAAGTGGTTCAACGAAGAGTCATTCCAGAGATGAACCGATTGTTTCCAGATGGATCTGGTGTGTTTCAGCAAGATTTAGCCCCATGTCACACATCGAAACAAGTCAAAAAATTTATGAATGAAAACCACATTAAAGTGCTGAAGTGGCCGGGAAACTCTCCCGATTTAAATCCAATCGAAAATTTATGGTCCATCTGCAAGCAAAGACTTCGTACAATGGACTGCACCTCGAAGGAAAAGCTTATTCAGGCTCTAATTCAAGTGTGGTACAAGGACCCCCAAATCTTAAAAGATTGTTCAAAATTGGTCGACTCAATGCCCAAACGCATCAAAATGCTTCTTAATAATCGCGGTGGTCATATTATGTACTAATATGTGAACTGAAACATTCATTGAATAAAATATTTTAAAAAAACTAAATTTTTGGTGTTTTTGATGTTTGTTTCAATTAATTTGCACAAGGGTGTATATCTGGTCAACTTGCTTTAACAAGTTTTAGAACGGTTTATCTTATTATTACAACAAAAGCTTTGAATGGCATTATAAAGGGAATAAATAGAAATTATGATTAAGTTTATGTACAATTCTTAAACCTTGCTTCGCCGATCAGTTTTAATCTTTATAGTTTTAAAAAAATTTTTTTTTTTAATGCTAAAGCTGTAAAAACAGGAGTATTTCCTTTTACAAAGGAAGTAGCATGACAGTGTTTAATATCTTTCTAATGGTATCCAATAAAAAGGGTGTCCAGTCAAAACATCAACGACCAAAATGTCAACTGACCAAAATATCAACCTTCGATATTCAGAAGCCTCCAAATAGTAGGAGGTTAGTTGAAATTCAAAGTCTCTGTGCCACTTTTTGATGGAGCAGTACCTGCGAGACTTAATTTTAGTTGTTGATATTTTGACACAAAACCAAAAAAAAGAAAAAGTCTGGTTGCTATTATTTTTTTCTTTTCTTCAGAAAGTTTTTATTCATTATCCCCTAATTATAGGGTTTGCCGATCAAAATGAGACATTTACCGATCGAAATAAGATATACACCGATCAAAATGAGATATGCACCGATCAAAACGGGATATGCATCGATCAAAATGAGACATTCACCGATCGAAATAAGATATACATCGATCAAAATTAGATATACACCAATCAAAATGAGATATGCACCGATCAAAATGAGATATGCACCGATCAAAATGAGATAAAGATATGCGCAACAACACTCCAAATAATCCTCGTTATTACCTGCAACAGATATGATGCAAAAAATTTTAAACATTTTACGACGATCAATCAATAATGCACAGTTTGGCAACGCTCCATAATGTCTGACGTTACATGTGCGAAAATTGCGCCAAAAGTAGTTCAAGGCTTAAGATCAAAGTGTGTAAATTGTTTCATCTGTAAAGTGTTTTGTTTTTCAGTAACGCTAGCCAGAAATGGAACTCGTAAAGGCCTCGGGTATTATATCTGATAAAGATCAAAAATCTTATATCAAGATAGAAACTTTATGTGGCAAAAACCCGACAGAAATTTACAGAGCTTTAAGTGACCTTCCTATGACCTTTGAATGACCCTCGTAAAATATATATACATATATATCTAAAATTTTTTGCATAATATCTGTTGCAGGTAATAACGAGGGTTAGTTAGAGTGTTGTTGCGTAGCGTGTTTGATTCTTACAATGTCTAAAGAAGTTTCAAGAAGTTTAAGAAAAAATAAAACCATCTCAGAAGAAACAAGACAGAGAATAATTGATCTCAGTTTACAGGGGAGGCCTGCTGCGGAAGTCTCTAGAATGTTGTCCGTTAATTACAAATCAGTTTGGAGAATTTTGAAACGGTTTAATTCAACAGGTGAAATTGGAGTGAAAAAGAGGGGAGGTGATTTACGATCAAAACTCTCAGCAGATCAGAAAAACGAAATTATATTGTGGGTGGATCAAAATTGTCTAATGCGTATTTCTGACCTTATAAACAAGGTTTATGAACATTTTTTAATCAGGGTTTCCAGCAGCACAATACACCGTGTTCTAAAAGATTTTCACTACACAATGAAATCTGTTGTGTTTGTTCCTGAAAGAAGAAACGATGAAAGGACCTTAAATCTAAGAGAAGAATATGCTGCAACATTTAGGCACCTTGAGTCTACATTAGAACACAAAAACTTTATCTTTTTAGATGAAGTGGGGTTTAATGTTGTGAGTCGCCCAAGAAGAGGAAGGTCGAGACAAGACACCTCCGCCTATGTTACAGTTTCTGCAGCTAAAAGCCGAAATATTTCAGTCGTAGCTGCAATGAATAAATACGGAATGATATTTCATAAAGTTTATGATAAGGCAGTAACAGGGGAGGATTTTAAGCAATGTTTAATTGAACTGAAAGCAGCAACTGTCCCTGCTGGAATTGAAAATCCTATTTATGTACTTGACAATGCTCGTATCAAGCCCGTTGTGAGAAGGAATTAAAAGAACTTATTACTTCAAAGTTTAATGACATTACAAAAGAAAATTGTGATGTTTTTTACAGGAAAATGCTCGGTTATATTATGAAATCTGAAAGAAGAGAAATAATTTTAGAATAAATTTACTTATTTTTTGTTTTATTTTTTTTCCATTTTGATCGATGCATATCTCATTTCGATTGGTGCATATTTCATTTCGATCGGTGAATGTCTCATTTTGATCGGTGAATGTCTCATTTTGTTTGGTGCATATCTCACTTCGATCGGTGAATGTCTCATTTTGATCGGCAAACCCTATATCATACCGATAGATTTGAAAGTATTAAACTACACTCATACTTTTTATTAATTAATTTTAATAAATTATTTTTTTATAAAAACTGTTTCAGAGAAAGTCGGAAGATCGCTGACAAGGAACAAGAAGTAAAACCAAGAGAAAAGAAAAAACTTGTCGACTATGATAGCAACCAAACAATGATTTGTTCCTATTTTAAATGATTGTTTCAGACGAATTTGAAAATTCTAGCATGCAAAATTCTTTCAAATCTATTTTGTATAATCTTTAGAAGTAATGTAAGTTTTTAAACTTAGTCTGATTTCAGAAAAATTAATTTGTCAATAGCCTCGATAAACTTTTGTCACATCAATGTAAAAATTTTTATGTCACATCAATGTAATGTCACATCAATGTAAAAAGTACTTTTATATCTCTGCATGTTATACTATTTTGTTTAATCAAGTAAATGTTTTATAGTTCATTTTGTAACTCTGAAAGCAATTTTTCTTACTAAGGTTTGTTATGTTTTTTTTAGATTGATCTTCCCTGTATATATTTTTTGAAATTAAACTGTGAATTTCGATAATTAGTTGTTTTAATCTAAAAATCTTTGTCAATTAATCTGTTTTATTATCGAAAGAAAGATCTGTAAATTTCATAACACACATAATTGAATTAAAAAAATAAGTAATTTTTGTATACTGCTTAGGCATAAAACGGCGTATCATGGCAATTTAAGTGTTAATACCACAAGATACTGTAGAAAATGATGAGAAAGGTGTGCTTGTATATGGCTAATAAAGATTAAAAATTTCGAATTATAAGAAAAATTTTGTAACAGAACATCTTTGTTATATCGCTGCATCTACACAGTTTGTAAATTTTTGCAAATATTTTTAAGTGAAAAATACAAATGACAATACAAAACTACATTATTTAAGAAATAATTAAAGATAGCTAAAGTAATTAAAATAAGTAAATGCTTTTATAAAAAAGAATTGTTATCTTAATTCTGATTAAAATGAACGCACTTTCATTTGCTCTATCGATTCAATAATATAGTAATTCAAACATCTATTCGCATAGCAAAATGATAAAAAATTTAGATTTTTCACAACAACGATTTAAAAATACCCTACTTTAAAGCAAAGCAGCAAAGACCCTGGTTACTGTTTATTATTATTGTTATTATTATTTCGGAGCAAATTTTCCAGCTAAAACCAATTTTATTTTTTGATCATGGAAGATTAACATTTTACTATATAAGTCTCTAATTATTTGAGTATAAAAAAAAATTCACAGATAAAACTTTAAGCAAGTTTTAAAACCAAATAGTAAGTTATTAGCAGTGCTGATTAAAACAATTTTTCATGAAATTGCAAATATGTTTTAGCAAAAAAGCGTTGTACGACAAAAAATTTTTATGATTGAAAAGCCACTACGTATTACCATGTATTTGAGAGTCAATTCAGAACAATTTACAAAAGTATAACCTGGGGCTATAATATTCATTGACTAAAGCGAAAGAAAATTTGCTAAATTATGATTAAATTTGGGAGTAAGCGACTAAGATTTTTTTAATAACTTTAATACAAATAAGAAAGGTAAAATATTTTTAAAAAAAATGGCATTAAGATGTTTCGATATTGAACTCTTATCAATATTTAAAAAGAATAAACCTGAAGATGATAAGACTTTATAGCGAAATATTTTAATGGCTTTGTTGACGTGTTTAAATTGCTTTAATAGGCTGCTGCTGCTATAAAGTTGCAACTACAAAATTTTAGGTCGCCATAGGCAAAGCATTTTCCAATTAAGCGTTACTTGTTTCCATTATGAGCGTTGGCGGGAATATTCATTGTTTGCTTTATGGATTTTTTACTTTTTTCTGGGCCTAAGCGCTAACAGAAGTAAACAATTAATAAAACAAACAAAGAATACTCCCGCCAACTCTTGTAGTGGAAGTGTGCCCAAAGATTATGTCTGAGGCTGCTGCTATTTTTAACGGCTTTTCAAACTCACAACCTTGCTGTGAGTCTTTATTATAATCAATAACAGAAGCCGAAAAATAAGCAGGATTAAGGTTGAAGTGTAAGATAGCAGCTCACTAGAACAGCGCCACTGCAAACACAGCACAATATAACAATAAAACAACGCAAAAAAATGTTTCGAATAGTATTATTAACAGCATATTAAAACACCTTTTCTTATGTCTTTTTTTTGTTACAAAACCTTATCGTTCTTATGTCTGTAACAAAACCTTATTTTTTAGCGAATATCTTAATTTAACTAAAAGTAAATACTTTAAACTTCCAAAAAAATTTTTAATCGACAAAAATATTGTTCAGCATTCTACGGTTTACTCATCTAATAATTGATAAAAAGCCGTAATGAGATTAGACAACGAAAAATTTTAGAAATTTTCTATTTTAAAGATTTTGAAATCTGAAAAAATCATGAAGTTCGCCGGTGGACTGTAAGTGATAACGTTTATTTTGAGTTTACATATACTGTACATACACTTATATTTACTAACACAATCATTACATTCATAATTAAATTTAAATAATTGTAATTATAAAATTGTCAATAATACAGTACAAACAACATAGCTGTAGTAGAATTGTAATGTTAGATACATAAACCTATTCCGCGTACTGTCCGCCTACTTTCGACCCCTGTATATATTGTTGTTATTAATTTGGTATTTGTTTATTGAGTAATGCTTACTAAAATCTGGGAAATAAATTTATCTTTGACAATATAACTTTATTGCTCATTCTCGTTGGTAATTTAAACCTTTATAACAATATTCATTTTACAATAATAAGATCAAAATAATGCATTATAATGAAATCAATTTGATTAATAGTTTAGTTAAAAAAGAAAGTAAACAAAAAATATAACAAACCTAAATAATTGTAAAAAAATCAACATTTATGAAAGCTCTGATTAGATTCATGGTATAAATGCTCTAAAAGAAGTTGAAATTAATTTTATTTTGTTTAATTTTCCTAACGAATCAGCCAAAACGTGCTCACTAATGAAACAAGCAGAAACTCTTGGAAAGTTCCAGATAAGGACGAAGCCGCTCCTCTCACACAAGCTGGTGACTTTTCAACTTCTCGTCCATTTAAAGGAAGGGTAGGTCTAAAGTTCCCTTGAATTTTTTCTCCATTTTTTGAAAACAAGAAATTTTGCAAAATATATGCCTGTTGAAAATATTTTATTTATTGCAAATAAGGTCTGTTGTAAATTGTTCATTTTTGATTAAATAGCAATTTTTTTGTTAAAACCCTTTTTTCCAACAATTTTGTTCTAAAATTAGACCTTTTTGTCGCTAAAAAATTATCATCTAAGTTATAAGGAAAACAATTACTTTAACTTTAAGATGATTTTCAGAGTTCACAATCACATAGAGCGATTACAACAGTAAAACGGACCTGAGCTCTCGATATGCGAATAGGAGTTTCAAAGACGGTCCACACGACAGATTCGTAGCATGGCGGAGTAGTAAGCGATCCCCTTTGAAATGAAAGAAAAACATTTTTCAAGAGTTATTTAAACTTTGATAAACTAAACGTCAGTTAAAGGAATGTCTGACTTCAAAAAAACGCAGAGATCAAAGGTTTTTAGTTATTGCAAGTATTTCTCCGGGCGTTGAATCCGTCTGACCGAATCTAGCTGACAAAAAACAGTCGTAAACAATATTTTTTCACAAGATTTCTTTAGTATAACTGTAGGCAACTGCCAATTTGAGCTGTTGAAATTCGTTATTATGTTAACCGAAATGCCAAATTACTGTAAAGACCTATTTTAGATCGGAAATTGTGCAGCTCTGATGATTTTATTTGTAAAGAAAGTTGCTATATTTCTTGGTTGCGTCTAGACATTCTTTCTGTAACATTCGACTGAGTCAACGGTCATCGCAAAAAATAAGCAAGTCTTCACCCTGATTCCAGGTTGTAACACTAGCTGAAACTATATGTGGAAGCTTTCGAGCACAAAAACATAAGTACTTACAATACATTTACAAGCGTGATTTTGTAAAGCAAAGAAACAGGATTGTAATAAAACAAAAATATTTATGAAGAAAAATTACAGAATAGTGAATAATAGATTTATTCCTACTCTTAATGAGGTAGTTTCGTTGACAGATATTGCAAGAAAGACAGGATCATAAAATACACATTGCTTTAGCGGGCCATATAGACTGCAGTTTTACTAACATTTACAAAAGGGTTTTGGACCCGAGATTACCAACTTGTGCTTTAAGGCTTAAAACTTTTTCTTTAAATATTTTCGCTCTCATGAGTCACCATTTTTGACCAGTAAGACCCGTCAACTTTTTTATTTTTCTCTCTTCGCTTTCAGTTCGTTTTGCTTTCTCAAATTCATTTTAACGATCTTTCAAAAACCGTTTTACAACACCCATGACTATTGTGTCACAATATTATCGAAAAATATCTATAATACATTTTTTCTATGTTTATCTGTGTTGTTAAATTATTTTTTTAATACTTATTGTTGCACTCTTCTGGAAACTGAAAGGACTTGAAGAGAACTTTAAGCCAAAACATGACTACACTTTCAGCATATCTCCAGCCCTGGAGGTTGAAGCTCAGTCACACTAAGACGGCGACGATAGCCTTTCATTTAAATAACCGAGAGGCCAAAGGTAAATTAAAAGTCTACAACAGCAATAAATTTTACTGTTCTATCCAACCCCTGCTTATCTTGGGGTAAAACTGGATAGATTGCTCACGTTCTGTCACCATCTAGTGGCATTGAGCAAAAAACTATTTTCGCGCGTCACACTACTGAGGTAACATGCAAACTCAGAATGAGATGCTGGTGCCAAAACAGTGCGCACAGCTACCCTATCTCTGGTCCACTCAACAGTTGAGTATTACACACCAGTCTGTGCCCCAGCGTTCACATTCGCCTCATAGACAGTATCATGAATGACGCCTTGGGCATAGTCACTGGATGCCTGCGTCCCACTCCAATGGACCACTTACCCATACTTTCAGGCATCCAGCCAGCAAAGTTTTGCCGACTAGGAGCGACATTCTCTTTGGCTTACCGTAGATCGCTGGACCCTGATCGTATCCTATATGGTCTTTTTAGCGGGTCCTCAGATGTTTGCCAAGAGATACTAAGATCTAGACGCCCATTTGTGCCAGCTGCGCAAAATCTATTAAATCTTGCCGGGCGTGGCATCCGCGCTTCTCAGCGAATAAATTATAGATGGAATGCGGAGTACTGCAAGAATAATATCCAGGCTCCGTGTTTTCATATCCATGACCGGTGTCAGGCCGGTTGGAATGCGCTTGCCCCGAACAGTTTGGGTCAAGATCAACCGCCTGCGAGCTGTTTTTGGCCGATTCCATTTGTCCTTGCACAAATGGGGTCTCGCTCCTGCACCGAATCGCGAGTGCAGCGCCATTGCACAAACCACAGACCACGTCCCAATAACGTGCCCATATTTCGGGCACCACATAGAGCATCAAGTCTGACGGTTTTAAGTGACGAAACTCGATGCTGGCTCAACACCATTACTGCCAACTTCTGATCCAAGTAGTACAGCAGCCCGGGTTAGTAAAAGGATAAACCCTCGGCCCCCACTCCTGTTTGTCTCTAACCCGGAGTAGACGCTCTTTTAAACGACGACGACCACGACGAGTGACTTATCGTCTGGACTCCAACCGCATTTTAATTTATTGGGTAAATACTGTAGTTGTCAAAATTCCTCGTTAGTGTACAAAAGAGCATTTTAATTGTGGTCAGCCTATTATGCTAGAAATCGTAAATTCTTTTCCTAGTGTGGGCTTATAACCTGGGGCCGGCTAAAGTCAATAAAGTTTCAATCTTTTTAGGTTTTTTACGTCATGATGCTTACACAACCTTTGTTCCGGTTGCTTAAAAGTCTTTTTGCAGAATTTTATGGATCAAAATAAAGTCAAAATTTGTCAAAATTTTTTATAAAAAATTATTTTTTGTTTATCATTAAAAATTTTTGAAAAGATATAAATAATTTAAATATATTATTTTTGCTTTTTGTACGAGGTGTTTTAAAACTTTCGGGATTGTCACCCCTCAGCGTCAATCTGAAAAAAATTTGCCCCTCTTATCTTTACGTATAAGTTCTGAATCAGCCATATAACTTTTATGTGTTTCAGAATATTCCCCCAACTTTGCCCCTCTCTTAAAGACTTTTAGCGCCCCCACCCCAGAGTGCACAAAGTTTAGTTTAAGAATCTTTGATCTATCAAAAAAAAATTGTTATCAAATTAAAATTCGGTAAAATAAAGTTATGGTCTTGTATAAGTAAAACGAAAATGTCTCGGCTAAGCGCGGGTTTCTTATAAAAAGTCGGCGCCATGGCTTTGTATTAAGAGCGCCGAATTAACGGCGAATGTGATCGATACTGTCGCGATTCAAAACCTACTCGCGTCATTCCGTTGCATTAAAAAAAAAGACACTTTACCACACTTTCTCCTGCTTGGCGCTTATAAAAGTAGCTCTGAATTTTAGTCATATCTTCAATAAAAAGTAAAAAATTTCAAACACACAGCAATATCTCGGCATCTCGAAAGCACGTGATGTAATCGTTTCCTTGTTGCCTAAAAACCCAAAAGCGCCTCTGGCGCTTTCTTGCGAGTTAGGAGATTAAATAGAAATAAAATAAAAAATATTTACATCAAATTCACAAATACTGATGCATAAAACTATTTTTCTGAATGCATATTAAAGTTTTTACACGAATCAATGTGATGGAGAAACACATTTTAAAAGTGTTTGTAATAATGGATCAGTAATGTCCAAAAATCGACGAAAAACACAAATCTTCCTTTCCAAGCTGCTGTTAACGAGCGTTCCTGCAACAATTTAACCGAAATTTTTCCATAAAAACATCTATAACAGGCCAAATCGTTAAATTAAAATACAAGAAACCAAACTGCTTAAAAATAAGAAGCACCAGACTTGAGTACATCAGTGATGCATATCTCACTGCGAATCGAACTCGCTACATTACTCGAGTTTACTCGAGTCTGGTGTTGCATATCTCACTGCGAATCGAACTCGCTACTTTACTCGAGTTTACTCGAGTCTGGTGCTTCTCATTTTAAATTAAAATAATGTTAAAAATTAACAAAATAAAGTCAAAAAATGTTTTTTGACCAAAAGAATGTTCCTACTAATAATATAAAAAACAAAATTTTTCAAAAATATTTTCGCTTCTCCAAAATCTTTTGTGCTTATAGAAATCAGTAAAAATTTAACGCTTACAACTCTTTAGATTAAAAAAATTAAAACTTTTAAAGAGTCCAATAATACTTTTATAAATTTTATTGCAATTGCCCTAAGATTGCTTGAAATATGAACCGAAAATAAGCCGGGAAAAATCGAACGTTAAAATGTGCAAAACAGTCACAGAATAAATTTAAATTTTCCTTGTGTATTTTCCGTGTTGCTCTTAAATTAATTCGCAAAGAAACAGTTGATTACCATAAAGTAAAAAGTGCGTTATTAAACTTCTGTAAAGTAGGTTTTTTTCTGTTTCTTACCTGTATCTAAAATAAACATTGTAGTCGGATGGTAGTATGGTTTCAACAGTAAAAACTTGTGCATAAGTGTAGGCATCTTGGGGCATTTTGACAGATCCATTTTCAACCAGATTTAAGATTCTTTGGAAAGCAAGATTATCTTGGGGGTAATCGCTCTAAAAAAAAACAAAAAAAAAGAAAATTACGCGGCAGAATTTGTTTGTTGATTTAGAAGTATCATCATACGAACTATTTATGATTTTTTTGAATTGCTGGACAACGTCGAAGAAGCTAAACTTTGACCAACCGTCAGGCAATCACACCAACTTGTTTTCGAAGATGACAAGATGTCAGCTTAAATTTTTTTTATATTTCATTAAAATTTGGAGCTGCTCGCTGGGAAAGTATTAATATATTTGTATAATAAAAAAATTATTTGAATTTGCAACTAGGCCTACTGCTGCTTTTTAAAGCAATTTTTAAAAATCTAAGAACTACAAGTTTAAAAAAATACAGTACAAGAAGGGCTTTCTGTAACCAATTTCAAACCCAAAAAATAAATTTTTTTATTTTGGTTTTGCCATTTTTTATTTTGGCAAAACTTTCTTTTACAACTGAACTTTCAACCCCGTTAACTCACCTCGATAAAAAATCCTAGAACAGCCAATCCGTCGGAACGGTTGGCAGCGTTCCCAATTCCGTCGTACTTTGTGTTATAATGAACGAGGTGAAGTTCCCCAAAATATTGCTTCCCATTCAAGGTATGCTCTGATCCCGTTTCATTGGGTTTGGCCCAATGAAGGTGAAATTGACCAATCTGCAATTATTTCTCTCAGTTTTACTTTTTTATTTTTCTTCTTCTTTTGTCAGAAATCCATATTAAATGGTAAAACATTAACAACTTTTGTTCTGCATGTGTTTGTCTTATTAAAAATCCTGTTAATTTTTAAAAACCCTTGCTACACTGGAACTAAAAAAATATGAATAAATAAAGGGTGTAAGTTAAAAAAAACACATTTTATTGTGACGATAATGCCTTACATTTACAATTTTTTTTAATTTGAGGACTGTGTAAAAACAGAGTATTTTCACTATTTATTGCTGCTTATGGCAAGTAAGGCCACTTCAAAAATGGGAGATTGTAAGGGCTAAAATGTAATGAGAATTTATATCAGCAGAAAAAAGCTTAAATCTAAAAAACAAATTAAATCATATAAATCTTAGTCGCAGATCTAACAAAAAAACTGTTCTTAACAAAAAATCCCAACTAAATTCCATTATAAGCTATCGTTTAATCAATTTTTTCAGATAACTTATTCAAATAGAGTTATAGATATAATCACACTTTTTATTTATACAAGTTATCTGAAGAATTTGAATGAACGAAAGCTGATAGTGACATGTAGCTGGGATTAATTTTCCCAGTCTATGCATCCTACTATGGATTTATCACTGATTGCAAGTTTGGACCTGGTTTAGTTTTCGACAGTTTTGAGAAAAACTGGATTGCAATTTTCTCAAATTGATAAATGGCTTTACTGCACTTAGCAAATTAAAAGCTGATACATACAAAAGGGGTGCTTGATATCATAATGAAAAACCCTAAACATGCAGAAATGCAACAAAAATAGAAAAAAATTAAAAATTTAAGAGTTTTTTACAAGTTAAGGTTACATCAAAATTGTGACCTGATATGCGAAATATTACTGCGATCCAAAAAAATTTTTCAAAAACAATTTTAATTACTTTAACTTATTATGAGAAGTACAATGAAGTAATTCTTATATTTTTTCACTATGGCTTTTGTGTTGACGGTATACAGCTGTAAAAAGAGCCAACTGCAGCATTGTGCATCACGAACCGCAAAAACGAACACACTGCTGGGTCATAGTATCGAGTTTTAAACTGTCATGTGTTTATTGAATTATGACAATTGTGACATGTGTTTATTGAACTTCCTTTAAGCGTTACAAGAATAAATATAAAACTTTAAGCTGGAAACACTTCGCAAACAATCTCAGAGCGAGCAGATTGTCACTTCGCAAACAATCTCAGAGCGAGCAGATTGTCATGTGTTCAAGTGTTAAACTGTCATCAAAGACAATCTGCTCGCTCTGAGATTGTTTGCAAAGTGTTTCCACCTTAAAGTTTTGTATTTATTCTTGTAACACAGGGGTGGGCAATTGTTTTCGCTTGCGGGCCGCATTGCGGCCGTGGAAGCTAACTAAGGGCCGCATTTAAATGTTGAATTTGTTCGCGGGTCGCAAATTACGCTATTTTTCTCCCAAAATCGTAGTGATCTCTAAAAAAAAAGGTCTTCACTTACATTCGATCTGTGATTCACTATTTCTCTCCCAAAATCTTGGTATGTTCTCTAAAAGCATTAAAACATAAGAAACTGAAACTGGGGTATTTCCGACATAATTCTATGCAACTGTGGCTCAAAGTGAGGGTATGTATTTTTTAAAAAGAGCTCCGCGGGCCGCACAAAACGTCATCAGGGGCCGCATGCGGCCCGCGGGCCGTAGTTTGCCCACCCCTGTTGTAACGCTTAAAGGAAATTCAATAAACACATGTCGCAATTGTTGATTAGACAAAAAAAAAAAAAAAAAACGGAAGGTATGACGTAATAGTCCAACAGTTCAAGCAGCAAAAGATTTTTTGAACACCATCTTGAGCTGCTTCGAAGACTCGACCAAGTTTTATAGTAAAATAAATAAAAAATTAAAAGAAAGAAAAGAAAAACGAAAAGCAAAAACAAACACACAAAAAACTGACACAATATAACAAATAAATCAGTTGTGTAGAGCAAAGCTTTTTTTCCGAATACTTAAAAAAGTTTTTCAAGTTTTAGGTATTTAGACTGGAAAAATAGAGTCGTATAACAAAATTGCACCTCGTAATACAGTTAGAAAAGTGCAAATGTTACGGTAGAAACAGCTATAGTTATTAAGTAATGATGGTTTATCATTTATTGTATGATTACATAGGTATAATTTATTTACATAAAATGTACTAAACAGCATGTGAACAATTTATTGCAAAGTACACTATATATTTATTAATATATTGTACAATACATATCAGTACCTTGTATTCTTTGTTTGGTCAGGAAGCTCGATAAATTTTCAACTTTTTACAAAAATCTTTAAAGTCTTTTTTTTGTTTTCTGAGATTTCTAACCACATTTTAGTTTCAGCATAACTAATTAGTTTTTGGTTTTGTTGCAATCGACAACGAGGTAAAAATAGTTTTTTGTTTAGATAGTCTAATAGGGTAGTATTGATTCTATTGATATAAAGTACTTAAAAAAGAATTTTGAGAGTTGTTTATGGTTCTGCCGAAATATAAATTTTCCTACTTCTAATTTGTATGTTTGTTCAAGGTTTCGCAATTTAGAGAGTAATTTAGGTGGAAGATTCTCTTTATCTTGTTTTTCGTGATTTATTTAAGTGATTTTATTATGTAATTTGTTTAGTTCTGGTAAGTTTTTTTTATTTATGCCATAGTGTAATTGCGAGTATGGCATGCAGTAATAGACATTTAATAGAGTTTTAGAGTTTAGCAGTGGTTATATATTCTGAAAATTCCACAAACTTGTGCTAACTTCTTACATAGAAATTGAATGCAATTTATTCATCTTTACCAATAAATATTTAAGTAATTTTACCTGTTCTAGTTTAATTGAAATTTTTCATAAAATCTGAAAAGTATTATTGCCATTTATTTCTTTATTAGAAGGTTTAAAATGCATTTGTTTACATTCATTAAAATTTTGTTTAATTTATTTATATTCACCCAACAAGAAACGCTATTTATTTTATTATTCAGCTTTTTGTTTAAGCTATCCGATTAGAGTCTTGCATAATTAACATGTTTCTTGCGATGCGTACCACATTTGGCTCGCACCTCACTTCCACTTACTGCGATGTGTACCACATGTGGCTCGCAATTAATTTTTTAATTACCCCGCAGTAGAGGAAAAATGCAGTTGCCACGTCTCGTAAGAAACGTGTTAAACAAGTGTCATCTGCAAATAGTGTTTTCAAAACGTTAGAGATTAGAGGGAAATCATTTACATATATGAAAAAATAGTAGGAGACTAAAGTTGAACCTTTAGGAACCCCTGCATTTAATGTATTTTGATTAGATATGGACCGATGTAAGACAATAAATTGTGTTTTGTTTGTTAGATGATAATCAGGTAATAGATTATGCATTTTTTCTGCAGTATTGACTTTTCAGCCGTATTTATTTTTTGCAGTATCTGCAGTATTGATTGATTTACAGTAAGAGCAGTATCAACAGTTTGACGCACAATGCCGCTCATATCAGTTCAGCAATGCATCGCTAAGAACCAAAATATACTTTTTGAAATGACTGTTAAAATCATAAAAAAAAATAGAACTCGCACTGTAATTGAAAAAGTTAATTAACTGTATAGAAGTCTTTTTTGAAACCTCTTAATTAATTCTATTGCTTGCGTTCACTGCTTTATGGGCGGATCACGTGCAGCGATCTCAATGAAATCTGATTGGTTTACTTACACGTGGCGAGCACACTATAAATTAAGATGGGGTAAATTTAATTCTTTTCAGTCGTTGGTGGTCCAGTGATTCGGTGATTTGGTTGAGCGTTATAGTTTGAAGTGTGAGTTTGTAGATCGCAAGCGAAACTTGGGAAAATTTCGTTTTGCGATTGCATCGTTGGCTGCATCGTTAGGGCATTATTGTCGACTAAATAATTGTGGTCGTTGGTTTCTGGAAACCTGTTATACTTTCATATCGAAATCTCAAGTTTAATATATATTATAAAACCATAAGACGTGTGTGAAAGGCCATCGGTGTGATTGGGGAAGGCTCGGATACCTTCCCTATAGTTGAAGAATTTGAAGCTAAGAAGAGAGGGATTCGCTGTGCGGTCTATTATAAACTTTTGAAATTAACAATGACAGATGTCAGATGTACGAGTTATATCTATGACAGTGCGATTAGTTGAAAATATGATTTCAAGCGTCAAAATTGGTGCCGAGTCCACAAGTTTCATAATGCAATAGTTTTACAGAAGAAGAAAGTTCGAATTTAATCATAGCGCTTGACTGTGCTTAATATAAATCAAAAAGTTATTGGAAACACCGATCATACTGACTTGAAGCACGTGACTGCCTCTCATATATAATTTGACTACTTTTTTCAGTAAAAGGTAGTAACGCAAAGAAAAGGAAAGTCCATATACAGCAAGAGCATATTATGCATCGGCCAAGGATTGAGGTCTCTTGACTAAACTATCATAAGGTTAACATTAGATACCAATTCATAAACCAAATGACCATTACGTATAGCTATTGCAAAATACGATCACAAAAAAGTAGACTTTAAAATTTGCTTCTGAAGACCATTATACCTTAAACTGTGCCGGAAGCAATGCTGGATTGTTGATGACGTAACCATTTTCTATGTTTACTTGAACTGAAAAAGGTAAGTAATCAAATTACGACTAATTGTAACATTAAAATTCATTTGTAACTTTTTGTTGTTATTTGATACGACTTTATGCAATAGCAACATTTAAAATTTGCTAGACTATTTTAAAATTCGCAGTACATACTGCATATCTTAAGTTTCATTATAAATGTTGAATAAAAAGACAGTTGAAATAGAAAAATTTATTGCGATTTGATATTTAGCAAAAACAAAGCCTCTTCTAACAAACGAATAGGTCATTCAGATCTTACGTGAATGGCCAGTATTTTCCAAAACCATTTTGCTTGGTAAAACATCAAATATTGAACGAGCAAACTCCCCAAGACTTGCATTTACTTTAGACTGGTCACTAAATATAGCGATGGGAGATTGGTAAGATTCACCACAAATAGGATAAGATTTTTTCCACGAATTCGGACCTGAAAAAATACAAAATCACGAACAAGACAAAAACACATTTGTATGAAAAAATTAATTTATCTTTTTACGGACTATTCTTTTATTAAAAACTTTTGTCATGTTAGCTGACTCACCGACAGTATTTTCATTCTCTTGGTATCCCCAATCCGCAGCATCAGCAACACTTAATCCTTCAACAAAAAATATATATAATCCATGAAACTGCGGCCAATTTCTTGTATTGATTTACAAGTAAAAACTATTATGTTTTTGTTGTTTAAGTGTAGAGGCACAACAAAACCAAATACTTTTAAAAACAATTTCATCCACATTATTGTTCAGTGGTTATCAAACTAAGCGCTAGAGGAGCTGCTTCAGTGCACCCTAGAACAAGAGCTCTTTACGTCAATTGACGTTTATTCGGAATTAAAAGCTTAGACGGAACAAGACGGAACCTAATAAGCATTGGTCCAACTCCGGTTTGACCTTTGGCTTTTTCCGGATTTTTCCAATTACTATGTGAATAAGTTCTTTAAAACAATCGATGATAACCCAAATTTATCTAAAACAAAGCAACCAACAAATAATCCAAACTTTTTCTTAAACTTCTTTTTTTTTTGGAAGTAAATTGAATATGACCAGCAGGGTTAAACACACCTCCTTACACAACTACGCATCAAACTGAAAAAGATCTTTTACTTTTGAAAACAAAAATGTGTTTTTTTCGCCTTAACTGCAGATAAGATTTATTTCAGTCTTTACTTGACTTTCGAAACCGAATTCTTCCACCCACTTGACAGATTTTTATGATGTGGAAAGCGTTGTCCGGCATATGAACCATGCTGAAAGTAAAACCGCGCCTTTTACTGAATAAACTTACCACAAAGGTATCCAACAAAACAAATTAGTTTTTTTAGCATTTTTCAGTTTAATCAAGATAATTTTTGTTGCCTATAATTCTATAAGCCAAGGGTATTTAATAAACCTAAAATTGATAACACCGTTAAATTTTTTGAACAATACTAGTTTTAATACACGTTTTCTAATAAGCAAGCTAGGTTAAATAAAACTGTAAAAATGTCAAACGCATTGAAGTAAAATTCAATATGCAAAACATAAATAAAACTTTGCTTTAAGGAAAAACTAAACTTTGTGAATACTTTAATTTCGTTTGTGTTTAGATTAGGCTATTACCAGGCAAAACATGAGGCTCCGGCAAGAAAAGAGAGAGGCCATGTGTTAATTTCAAAAGTTTACTGTAGACCGCACAGCGAATCCCTCTCTTCTTTAGCTCCGAATTCTTCAAACTATAGAGAAGCTATCCGAGCCTTCCCCAATCACACCGCTGGCTTTCCCACACGTCTTATAGCTTTATAATATTTATTAAAGTTGATATTTCAATATGAAGGTATAACAGGCTTCCACAAGCCAACGACCACAATTATTTTCTCGACAATACTGCTTAAACGATGCAGTTAACTATACAACCAACGTGCCGCCAACGTGCTCCCAACGATGCAGCCAACGATGCAGCCAACGATGCAATCGCAAAACGAAAGTTACACAAGTTTCGCTTGCGATCTACAAACTCACTCTACAAAACTAAACCACCGAACCACTTGATCACCAACGACTGAAAGAGGAATTAAATTTACCAACATCTCAATTTATAGTGTGCTCGCCACGTGTAAGTGAGCCAATCAGATTTCATTAAGATCGCTGCACGTGATCTACCTATAAAGCAGTGAACGCAAACAATAGAATTAATTAACAGGTTTCAAAAAAGACTTCTATGCAGTTAATTAACTTTTTCAATTTCAGTGCGAGTTCTATTCTTATGATTTTAACACCATGTGACAAAGGACATAACAGCTTGTACAAGAATTGGTATTATGCAAAAAAAATATATTCTCCCAGTTTTAAAGTTGTTTTTTAAAAAAAGATTCCAGCTATCGCTTCCACAAAAAGATCCAGGAAAGTGAATTTGCCTCAAAGATCAAAATTATTTACGTTTGTCGCAATTAAAGCTATTGTTAAAAAAGAATGAGCTTAAGCATTTGCTGGTAGTAAAACCGCTACTGCTTGTTTTAGTGAGCAAATAAAATGAAATGTGATCACGGTTGTAAACAAAACCTTGAAGCAATATTAGTTAAAAGATTTTCAATTGACCAACAATTTACAGCAAGATGTCACAGGGGCCTTAAAAATTATGTATATGTTGATGTGAGGGGGCCATCAAGAGTTATACGTTCGTCGAAATGAAGGGGCCCTCAAATTATGCGGTAATTGGCTTAGAAGTTGAAGCTCAGTCACACTAATACGGCGACGGCAGCCTTGCTGTTAAATAACCTAGAGGACAAACGTGAGCTAAAAGTCTTCAACAATAGACTTTTACCGTTTTGTCCAATCCCTTCTTATCTTGGGGTAAAACTGGGCAAATCGCTCGCGTTCCGTCACCATTTAGTGGCATTGCGCAAAGGAGCGTGCTCTTCGCGCATCAAGGCGCGTTTACAGCCGTTTACAGTACTTTTTTCTTTCAGCGCGATCTTGGTTTGTTTTATTGACGCTCAAATCCACTCACTTTTTCTCAAAAACTTGAGTTAATTTGAGCGTCAATAAAACAAACCAAAATCGCGCTGAAAGAAAAAAGTACTGTAAACGGCTGTAAACGCGCCTTCACACTGCTGTGGTGACTTTTGGCTCAAGATTTAGGCTGGTGCCAAAACACTGCAAAAAGCTCCCCTATCTCTGGTCTACTCAATAGCTAAGTACTGCTAATGCAACAAAATGATGTAAATTAAGTATTAAAAAAAAACGTAATTAAAGATTTTATAATTACATAAAGTGTCAAAGACTTATGCCGTCTACTGTAATTGAGAAACAAAAAAATTGCTGTCTGAAATCAACCAAGGACTTTTGATAAAAACTTGTTTCAGCACAAATATTCAAATGTATAGATATTTTAATAAATTTACTATAAAAAGATGAGTATAGGGAATCACTCCTAACTCTGCCACTGCTTTAATAAATATAACCAAAATCACTTTTGGCCTGCAATATATTCAATTGATCGAGAAAATGCACACACAGGGGTAATTTGACCTCTTACCATCGAGGCAAATGACACATTACTGTGCAAAAGTACAAAGACTCATTCGATTTCGACCAATATCACATTGGTACTTCGCTGTTTACGACCGCATTGCGCTAATTTTCAACAGCCAGGACAATTACTGGTGAAAATTGACTTGGTAAAGTGCAAACAATAATCAAGCTAGCTAATTTGAGAAAAAAAAAAAAAATTTTTTTTATCTAGACACAAATATTTGAAGATGCTTTCCTCTTTGAAGATACTATGCTTTCAATCTTCAAATATTTGTGTCTAGATAAAAAAAAATTTTTTTTTTTTTTTCTCAAATTAGCTAGCTTGATTATTGTTTGCACTTTACCAAGTCAATTTTCACCAGTAATTGTCCTGGCTGTTGAAAATTAGCGCAATGCGGTCGTAAACAGCGAAGTACCAATGTGATATTGGTCGAAATCGAATGAGTCTTTGTACTTTTGCACAGTAATGTGTCATTTGCCTCGATGGTAAGAGGTCAAATTACCCCTGTGTGTGCATTTTCTCGATCAATTGAATATATTGCAGGCCAAAAGTGATTTTGGTTATATTCATTAAAGCAGTGGCAGAGTTAGGAGTGATTCCCTATACTCATCTTTTTATAGTAAATTTCTTGCTTGCCATAAAACCAAAGATCTTTAAAATTCACATACAGTGTCACTTTGAAACTGTATATAAAGGGCGATGAAGGTGTTATGCTTGATAACTTGTCAATAATCCAATTTTATGGCTTTCTTAGTCATTTCTTAACAGTTTATTTCTTTTTGAAGTTTTCTAGTCATTATTTAATAGTTAGTCTCTTTCGAAGTTTTCCGGAAGCTCCCCGTATTATCATTTTTAGTCTAATAGTTTCCATTTTCAAGAATCTTTTCAAATAACATCAAAATATTTTAGGACAAATTTGTTGATATTTCGATGTAGGCTACATAGGCGACGTCATTCAGTTACTTCGCTGGCGTCCGAAATTCTTCTAATTAATTCTGGCTTTTGATTTTGATAGTTAGAATTCCAAATTTCCAAAAGAGTTGCAAAGGAGTTCTCTTAGTGCTTTAATATTCTTGTCAATTTCTTTGGCATTTTATTACTTTTGGTTTTATATTATTCGGATTTTCTATTTAATTTTAGCTCTTAACTTTGATGTTAGGATTCCAATTTACAAAAGACTTCTCTCGATGCTTTAATCTTTTTGAATTTTGAAATTCTGTAAAAATCAAATTGTCACTTCAGTCATTTTGCCTTTCAGTTTTTTTTTTTTTTTTTTTTTTTAACATTTGCAAAAATCAAACCGTCACTGACGAGACTTCAATAGTCGAAACAGCTGTCTGGCGGAGGATTTTGCTACCCAATAGTATTTTCTGTTCTTAATTAGGATTACCTTTTTTACAAATTGAGGCCCCCAAACTATGCTTTCAATCTTCAAATATTTGTGTCTAGATAAAAAATTTTTTTTTTTTTTTTTTTTTTCTCAAATTAGCTAGCTTGATTATTGTTTGCACTTTACCAAGTCAATTTTCACCAGTAATTGTCCTGGCTGTTGAAAATTAGCGCAATGCGGTCGTAAACAGCGAAGTACCAATGTGATATTGGTCGAAATCGAATGAGTCTTTGTACTTTTGCACAGTAATGTGTCATTTGCCTCGATGGTAAGAGGTCAAATTACCCCTGTGTGTGCATTTTCTCGATCAATTGAATATATTGCAGGCCAAAAGTGATTTTGGTTATATTCATTAAAGCAGTGGCAGAGTTAGGAGTGATTCCCTATACTCATCTTTTTATAGTAAATTTCTTGCTTGCCATAAAACCAAAGATTTTAATAAATGTTTATGAAACTGGTTAATGTGTCGTCAGATTTGATTTATAAAACTCACTCAATGATTTATCATGAACTGTCTTAATTTTTTTTCGTCAAAGTCGCTATCGACCTCATGCCATTTCATCCCGATCTTTTGTCTTTCGCCTCTTGCAACAGAAACATATATTTCGCGGCATTTAAAAGCAATTTTTGCGCTATTTTTACTTTCAAGCAAATAATGAAACCTAAACTAAATTCTTAGCCTTTAAAGCAAAAGTTAATCTTAACTTCTTGCGGCATTCTTAGCAATAAATAACGGTCTCTTAGAGTGCCAGGGCATTTTGTTTTTGCAGTTAGTACCATTATATACTACCGTTTCAAGCTAACCAAATGACGCCGAACTCAAACACTAATCTTCAGGTTTTCTAATTTATTTGTTTACACATGTGACTGCAACAACTTTTTTTGGCGGTTTTTGGTATCAACAAACTTACTCTGTTCCACTAAACCAACAAATTTATTTGAATGTCCAATGAAAACAATGCACTACCAGCGTAACTACGATACACCGCTAAGCCGCAAGGACATACTGGCGGTGGTTCCGATATGCTGACCACATTATCGAGTCAGCTAACACGGATTGGGTAAAGTCAAGCTTAACCCTGCAGTTCCATTGCAAACATTAAGTAAGAATAACAAGCTATATTGTCCTGACGAGTTCTAACAAGAACGAAACAGGTCTGTCGGCAATTGCTTGTTGATTGACTTGACCATTCTTACTTAATTATTTGAATGTCGTCATACAAATTACATCTAATTAAAACTACAGAAAAACTATTTGCTTTGAGATTTTTCCGGAAAACTGCCAAGAAATGAGGAATCTCCATCGAAACTGCTGTTTTAGTGTTTTCTATAATATTATTCTAACTCAGCAGTATCTGCATGTGCAAGATTTTACTTTCCTTTCGTTTCATGTATCGAGTTGATAAACAGATACTTCAGTTCTTTTGCTTGTTGTTGTCAACAATGTACAAAATTACCAGAAATGTATTTTGTTTTCAGTATCGAAAAAAACATAAATAAAAAACTATTGTATATAGGCATCAATGCGTTAAATATTTGGTACCAGCTTATTTGAACAAATATCTTCTGCTTTTAATTGAATACGAGGAAAATTTTTAGTTCTGCTAATTGCTTTTCACATAGTCGCATTTTTGAGGATTTTTCTCTCTTAGTGTGAGAGCCGAATAAACTTGAAGTACCTTTATAATTGATTAGGCGTAATAAAATCTTTGGAAAAACAAATAGAATTTTGGGTACTTTCCAGTTATCACCCAACTACTTATTACTTCCTGTTAGTTTCAATACATTTGTATGCTTAATACATTGTTTCATAACATTTTGGCTGATTGGGCGATAACAGGAAAATACCGAATTTTCTATTTAATCATAAATACAGCGTTTTGCAATTACTAAAGATCTAAAACAAACCAAATCCTTAAAGGCCCGTTTCCACTACGAGCGTGGAAAAAAACATTCTTTGTTTGTTTTATTGCTTTTTTTTTGCGCTCGCTTCAATTTTAACCGCTCGCTTCAATCGAAGATCAATAAAAGAGAGAAAGAATGCTCTTTTCCACGCTCGTAGTGGAAACGGGCCTTAATAAACACGTTTTATATTTGGAAGCGAGTAACAAATTAGCGTTACTATCTCCATAATATTTCTATTACCAATGGCACCCCGACATTTCATAGCCGCAAATTAAAAAACGATGAGCAAAACAGCTGATGTAAAACTTATCGATTATTAGCCTGAAATCTTTACAAGTCTACAGCAAACATGCTGTTTTGCTGAAAAAGTATTAAAATCTAATTTTGTTAAAAGAAAACAAACTATTAATATTGAAGCTCTTGTTTAATGAATAATAATTTAATTTAATATTGAAGCGATAAATTTTTTAGCTATTAATTACTATAATAGCGTTTGAAA
The DNA here is from genome assembly GCA_963680785.1 of Diplosoma virens. NCBI lineage: Eukaryota > Metazoa > Chordata > Ascidiacea > Aplousobranchia > Didemnidae > Diplosoma > Diplosoma virens. Next base: position 24,113,337 of record OY796886.1, read on the forward strand.
AAGTAAGAAAATACGGGCGACATTGATAAAGTAAAAAATAAAGATTTAAATTGAAAGGTCTACATTAGCTGCAACTTTTCCGAGAAGTTAAGAACTCCATTATCAAGGCGACGGCAATGAAGATAGTTTTTGTTCAACCCTTACTCTCGCCATATTGTTGTACGCATCAAAAAGTCTTTTTACAGACAGCACTGCCATCGACATGGCTTTCGAAACAAACAGCTCTAAATTTTAATGGTATCACTGCAACCTACTAAAAAACACGGCCTGATATGTTACATTGAGGCGAAAAAATTACTAGGCCGATGCGGTGAAATATTTCTAAAAAATTGATGATGCATTTTCCTATTGAATATACGTTCCGATCATCCTTTTACACTATTCATATAGCGAGTGAGGTTGTTATTGTAAGAATTTTCACACTTAACTCTGATTTGAATCAGTTCGAAAAAAACAATTCAAGCTAACAAGATAAAGCATTAAGCATTGCAAAAAAAACATACGCATATGTGAAAGAAAATTCAATACCTTAAACACAAAACAACAAAAACAAATGCAATACATTTTGCCAAAACGCAATCAAATAAATAACGATTCGGAAATAGTCTAATAACAAAATAACAAAAGAATAGTGTGCGATCAAGTTATTTTTGCTCGTTATTTTTCAAAAACCCCTGATACTGTCATTGTAACAAGGCTATAAACAATATTTATAATTGTGTTCACAGCAAACATCATTTTGTTTTGATATGCTTGGCACAAAAAAGCAATCTTTGATGTGTTGGTGCAAAATGCACAAAGCCACATCTAGCACAGCTAGCGATAAACTGGTCGTAAAAATCTAATCACCTACGTAAATGAAAAAACAGGTAAATTCTGACAAAGCAATGAATGGCACAGTCAACTTACCACAAGAAAGCAAGTGAAAGTACGGGGCGGCTGTACATTTACCATTTAAAATTTAGTTGTTCAAGTTACATTGCAAACGTTTTATAATTTTTTTCGCTATAAAACCAATTACGGTGACTGCTACTTTTTTACTTTCTTTGCATAAAGAAAGGCTTTCTGTTTCCTCTTAATTAAATACTCTATAAAATCTTTGGTTAAAGTCTTTATTTTCCGACGCTTTTTTTTTGAGTCAAGAAAATTTTTCTTTAAGAAAATTTTCCTAATGCACACATTTTGTTTGAGCAAAAATCATCGCAAAAGAATGCTTTCGCTGTCTATGATTTTCTTTAAGCTGACGAGGAAATTGCCACTGCTCATCTTTCGTTCCTGGGAAAATACTTTTATTGATTGGGTAACTTAGAAATTGAGCTGTTAGGACATACTGATGCCCTCATCAAGAAGATCAGAGGCTAAATAGGCTTGAACCTGCAGCGTTTTTACCATGCCATCAAATGTTTGCAGAATGTGCTTATCAACTCACACCACAAAGACAGCTAATCTGCAAAAGTGAGTAAAAACCCCAGCTTTTTATCAATTTTAACTAAAGCGTTTCCAAGTGGGTTGGGAGCAAATCGTACTTTCGGATTAACACTTTCCATCAGGTATGTATTAAAATTAGAAAGTCATGTGTATCATTTTGTGTCTGTGCCTTAAGATTTACTAGCAACCACAATGGTTTTACAAAATATAGCCATAGCCAGCCTAACATTTGATTAGTTATTGAATTGGTGAACAGATTTAAGGTAAGTCTATACCCTTTCAGTAAACTGCCATCCAACTTAATATCCTGCTTGGAAATGTAATCAAGATTTAAGCATGCGTAATACCCAGCAGGCGATTTAAAATTGGTTTGATAAAGAAAAATGCAAACACAGAAAATACAAACTTCTTTGAGATCAAGAAGTTGTTCCAAATATTTTTCAACAAATAGACATTGTCAAAAAACCGATAAAATTTTTCTTCATTGTCTGGATAGTATGCGAACAAGCTGCAATCTACATGAAACTAACTACGCAGTTTTATAAAAGCATTTACGTCAGAAGCATAGTGGTCAGTGACTATATGTCGCACCAGTGGTGGATATTCAAATTTAGGGGCCTGAGGCAAGGATTATCAAAAATTGATGTTCTCTAAAAAAGAAAAAGAGCTTTCATCTCGTCTTTCACTTTTTTCTCCAAAACTAATGGTGTTCTCTAAAAAAAAATGTCTTCACTTCGGCTTCATCTCTGATTACCTTATTTTCCTCCCAAAATCAAAGTATTCCCTAAAGAAAAAAAAAGGTCTTCACCGAGAATTGATCTCTATATTTCCTACTTTTCGTCCCGACTTCATCATAATCCCTAAAAAACATCTGCAGCGAATTGAAATTGTATGTGCTATTTTCGAGGGGGGCCCGAGGCAACTGCCTCATTCGCCTCATTTAATATCCACCACTGCGTCGCACTACACGCTAGAGCAGATATAAAGCTGCCTATTTTTTGAGCTAATCGCTTGGCACTAATGGCGTAATACGACATTCCTTAAGAACAATAGGTACAGATTTTTGCAATCCTTCGATCATAAACACGACAGTATTTTTAAAGATTTTCTTTCTTTATCACAGCCAACTAAATTTTTTACAATGTGGAACAGATTTTCTAATCTGCACTATTTATAAACGCAATCTACTTGTTCATTAACTTTGGTCGTTTAATTGGAAATTTAAAGCTTTACCCTATTTCTTCGTTTATTTTATAACCTGAAGTACACCCATATGTATTACACACTTATTAACCATAGCAATTTTTAAACAATTAATGTACAATTAGATCTGAGTAGATTGAATATAATGACTATTAAATAAATCCTTTTTCTTGTCTTTTAAAATGATAATTAAACTATTCTAATAGTCTATATCAGGGACTCCCAAACTGGGGTATATGTACCCCCAGGAGTACATTTTGACTTTTCAAGGAGTACATAATAGGTAAGAGATTATTCTTATTTAACTTTTTTGTTTTAAAGGTAATTGATAAATTTGGATCTAGTATATTTTCCATATATTCTCGCCAGTTTTCAACAATTTAAAAAGATTGAAACAGATTTATACAGTGATTCCTAGTGGTCCATCAAAGAAAAAATCTTCAAAGGAAAAATTTCTGAATCAAAATCCATATTTTGAGACAAAAGCTTCACAGAACTGGTCACTGGACATTTTATGAAGTTCAAAAAAGGAATTGATGGTTTTACCAAGACTTGGAAAATAACCACTTTCCAAGTCTAGGTAATGATGAGTTTGCATATATTAGAAATCCTTTCACTGAAAGAGCTCAGATGCTGCAGCTGGGACAAGAACGCAAGAGGAACTGGTTAAGCTTCAATACGATGGTTTTGCGATGTGTGTTTTGAAAAAATTTATGTGAATTTTTGTTTTATGATGTGCAACTCTTACAAAAAAATTGCTACATCTGCTATTCAAGCGTTGTTGTTGCTTCCATCATACGGTTATATGAATAGAAATTTTCAGTGCTGGTGGAAATCAAATCGAAATTAACTCAAAACACCAGAACAGGATCTTCGTTGAGCTGCTGCCAATATTTCACCTCGTATCCATGGGCTTGCTGCTAAAAAGCAGGGTCATCTATATCGCTAGTTTGGCTGGCTTATTTACATTACATTGTTAGCTTATGCTTTTTATTATTTTGTTCATTTAAAAATTATTTTAATTAATCATAATCACAATTTTCATACTAAACTAAATTTGAGAAACTATATGGAACTCATAATTTGATAGCCGAAAATATAATTTTACATTTTACACAAAATTCAACTGTAGTTATTATATTATTTATAAAATTTTGTTTACAATTTATAAAATTCATATTTCATATTGTTAATGCAAATCGCTTCTTTGTGAATTTTTGTGACCTATTAGAAAATTAGATTAATTTTTTGTGATCCATTAGAAATGCAATGAGTCGCAGCTGCCAACAGTGAGGAAATGTGATAAAATTGACGCCTTGAAACAGATCAATCAATTTATAGATTTTAAATTAACTGCATCCGTTCTAAATAACCTAAATGCATCGTCCTAATTACTAAATCCCAATGTGACCTCGTTTTGGCAGTAACCTGCATAAGAGCATAAAATCGAGTTTTATTGTTAAATTTGTCGTCTGAGCCACGTGGCCCAATTCGGATTTATTATAAATAGAGTGAGAGATCGCTCTTGTCACACAGTGACTAGAATTTGGCTCAGAAAACAGTGAACGTTGTATTAATTTTTGTTGTATTGTGTTAAGTAACTGCGTGTGTGAAACCGCAGATAAATAATAAATTTAATCCTCTCTTAAGTTGCAACTATAATTTTCTGTATCAGGCGTCATAGAATTACGCATATTTAAGCAAGGGTGGTTGTAACTTGGAGGGATTTTGCTGATCTTATTTAGACAAGTTCAGCATTTCAAGGACGGTTCTAGTTATTGAATTCCGTTTTTATCGTTAGACACGCCGGCACCTTTCGGCGGGGAGCGGAAACTGGGAGTCGCGAGTCTTTCCTTCATTAACAAGAATTTGGTCTTCTCCAAAATTTAAATTTATAATTTACTCTCTTCATCAACAAAATTTGAATTTATAATTTGGTCTTTGAACCAAAAAAAATTGAATTTATAAGTAGTGTTTCTACCACATATCCTGTCGTTTCATATCGCATGATCACGTGATAATACGCTTACTTTTATACCGCCTTTAATCACTCTATATCAGGGATACTCAACTGGCGGACGCGGTCCGAATCTGAACCTTTTGATGGTTGAGTCTGGACTTTTTCAAAATTATACATGAGGAATGTAAATCCAATTGTCATTCCAAAATTCACGAAGCGTTATTTATTAAAAAATTTAATCTTGGTTTAAATCGTCAGCTTTTTGTAAATGGTTCTTCATTTCTATTAAACGTTTTTTTATAATTTGATTTTGCTTCTGTTAGTCACAATGCGTAAATATATAATTTCTTTGGTTTGACATCTTTTATTTGCTCCCGACTGATCGTCGCGGTAACAAAAAAGCTTTCATGTGTAAATAATTAACTTCGTTGTCTTCATCTCTTTGATTCTCACGTATCTCTGTCATTTTCATTTTAAGTTTTAACTTTTCTTGAAAAGGGCATAACACTAGAATTACCGGTGCGGTCATTTTGACCGTTTTTTATTTTAATCGTTCGTATCTCGGCTTAGATAAGTGTTAGAAGATTAAAACTTTCTAACTTTTCCTAAGTCTTTGTCAACTTTTCGCATGTTAATTTTTATTGCATTACAATAAGCACAGCGGGGGTCGGGGAGTGATTTACCTTAAATTACCGCCAACGGTCATTTTGACCGGAAAGCAACTTGTAATTTTTCTACAATTTAAATTGCCTTTACAATAAAATCTTTTGTTGTGTTATTGTTTCAAACAATCGTGCAACAACTACAGCAGTATCTGGCAACAGTTAGCTACTAGCTAGTTCATAATGTTGAGTCATTTATTGCAGAATAACGAGACCAGAACGAGTTAGTAGTATACAACCTCTAGCTTGGCTGAACGCAATTGCAGAAAATGATTCGGGGGATGAAAATAAAGGTGAAAATGCTTGTAAAGGCTTATATCAGGGGTAATTCTAATGTTAAGGAAGTTGTTTAAAATTGGATGTTTTGATGAATTTACTAATAAAATTATTTACTTTTTAGAACTTTACAGTAGCATAAAATATATACAAAAAATATATACAAAAAAATAACTTATTAGCAAAAGAAAAGTATCTAAAATTAGAAATCAATATTTTCATCTTATTAAGCAAAAAAAAAGAGAATATTTTAAGAACAAATTTAAAAATTATAAACATGATATAAAAAAAACTTGGCAAACCATTAATGAAATTTTGGGAAGGACTAAAGCAAACATCAGTAAAACTAATTGCATCTTAGAAGCTGGAAAAATGATATATGAACCTAAAGAAATAGCAAACACATTTAACACACACTTTTCTACTATCTCATGTAAACTGATATCTCAGCTTCCTGCTTCTGCTGCTAACTATCAAGATTACTTAGGTTCTTCAAACCCCTCTTCCATGTTTTTTTATCCAACATGCCCACAAGAAATCAAAAGAATTATATCTACTTTAAAGCCAAAGTTGAGTTCAGGTTGGGATGGTATACCTTCATTTATACTTAAACATCTCCCTAAAAATGTAATATCCATTCTTAGCCAGCGAAATAGTGGAATAACAGAATGACGTTGTCTAAGTAACCTAGATCGAATTATTAACCAAATTGTGCTAAGAAGTGGGAAGTTATTTGAAAAGATTACTGAAAATTGAAATTAGAAATTTGTAACACGTCGAATTAATTGAAGTTGATCACACGTCGGATCCATTGAAGAAATTTAAAGTTGATAAAAACGTCGAATCCATTCATTATGGCAGTAAAATTTGAAGCTGATAACGCATCGAATCAAATAGGATTAATGATTAAAAGGCAAAGCTTTGCGTTATCGAAGCTTATTTAGTAGCGTGACAAATTATGTAACATAAATGAAAAGGGATCTCGTGCTTCGTATCACAAGTATACAAAATTATTTGGTTAAACACGAATCTAAAATGCCTTATTGGTGAAGGCACCCAATCAATGAAACATAATAAAAATCACAATTTCAATTTATATTCAACATTGTAATAATAATATACGACAAGCGCCTGTTTCGATCTTGTTTGATCTCGTCAGGTATATATAATTACGATTACAAATAGAAAAATAGCTGTAAATTTGGGAGTGAAAACAAGCCGAAATAGTTCATTGCGCTAAAATTTGATGGAAAGCCAAAGAAATCAACGAGAATACAATGAACTATGAGAATTCCAATGCAACTCTTTTGTAAATTTGGAATTCTAACTATTAAAATTAAAAAGGCAAATTAATAAGAAGAATTTCGGACGCCAGCGAAAATAGTGGAATAATAGAATGACGTTGTCTAAGTAACCTAGATCGAATTATTAACCAAATTGTGCTAAGAAGTGGGAAGTTATTTGAAAAGATTACTGAAAATTGAAATTAGAAATTTGTAACACGTCGAATTAATTGAAGCTGATCACACGTCGAATCCATTGAAGAAATTTAAAGTTGAAAGTTTTAATTCCAAATTTACAAAAGAGTTGCATTGGAATTCTCATAGTTCATTGTATTCTCGTTGATTTCTTTGGCTTTCCATCAAATTTTAGCGCAATGAACTATTTCGGCTTGTTTTCACTCCCAAATTTACAGCTATTTTTCTATTTGTAATCGTAATTATATATACCTGACGAGATCAAACAAGATCGAAACAGGCGCTTGTCGTATATTATTATTACAATGTTGAATATAAATTGAAATTGTGATTTTTATTATGTTTCATTGATTGGGTGCCTTCACCAATAAGGCATTTTAGATCCGTGTTTAACCAAATAATTTTGTATACTTGTGATACGAAGCACGAGATCCCTTTTCATTTATGTTACATAATTTGTCACGCTACTAAATAAGCTTCGATAACGCAAAGCTTTGCCTTTTAATCATTAATCCATTCTTAGCTACATCTTTAATCAATCTTTATCACAAGGAAAATTTATCTCTTGCTTTAAACACACCAAAGTAATTCTCCTCTTTAAAAAAGGTTGTCCCAAAGATGTTTCTAACTACAGGCCTATCAGCTTACTTTCCTGTTTTTCTAAAATAATTGAAAAACTTGTCTATACTCGTTTATATTCTTTTTTAAATAAGTTTAACTTGATTAGTGAAAATCAATTCGGTTTTAGACGAGGACACTCAACTTGTCATCTTACTTCCCTGCTTACTGATCAAATAGCAACATCATTTGAAGAAAAAATGAATAGCCTTGGAATTTTTATTGACCTGTCTAAAGCTTTTGACACTATTAATCATGAAATATTACTAAATAGATTGTATCATTATGGTGTGAGAGGCACAGTTCATGATTGGTTTAAAAGTTATTTATTTGGAAGAACCCAACAAGTTTATTATAATTCAAGTATTTCAAATATAGAACCTATTTCTTCCTCGGTACCTCAAGGCTCAATACTCGGTCCACTCTTGTTTATAATTTACATTAATGACTTCTCAAAATGTCTCAAATATAGCAACAACCTGTCTTTTGCTGATGATACAACGATCATCCTTAGTGCAAAAAACAATAATTTATTATTTCAAAAAGGAAATAAAGAACTCGAAAACATTGACAACTGGTTAATAGCAAATAAGCTTTCCCTTAATATCAAAAAAACAAAATACATTTTATTTAGCTCTCGTACCACAAAAACATTGTCAAAAGAATCAGTTTTAACTATTAGAAAAAATCAAATTGAAAGAGTCACTTCAGTTAAATTGCTAGGTGTTATATTCAATGAACGCCTAACATGGATACAACGATCATCCTTAGTGCAAAAAACAATAATTTATTATTTCAAAAAGGAAATAAAGAACTCGAAAACATTGACAACTGGTTAATAGCAAATAAGCTTTCCCTTAATATCAAAAAAACAAAATACATTTTATTTAGCTCTCGTACCACAAAAACATTGTCAAAAGAATCAGTTTTAACTATTAGAAAAAATCAAATTGAAAGAGTCACTTCAGTTAAATTGCTAGGTGTTATATTCAATGAACGCCTAACATGGAAAGACCACATGGCAATGCTAATCAGCAAACTAAAATCATCGCTATACGCAGTAATGAGAGTAAAGCCTTTTTTAACTCAAGAAGCTCTACTTACACTTTTTCATTCACTAATTCTGAGTCATATAAGGTATTGCATTACAACTTGGTGCTATGGACACTCTGTGTTACTTAATAAATTACAAAAAAATCTGCAACAAGTTTATTAATATGATAATCTGCACTAATCCCGCAAAAAAACGCAACAAAGAAATAAAAGATAATATTCTTAATATACAACAACTCTATAAATTAAATATTTCAATTTTCATGTACAAATCATTCCACAAGCAATTACCGTCAGCATTTAACAATATATTTCAAAGAAAAACGTCCACTGTAATTACTAGAAGTAACTCTCAAATCATACCTATATCATGCAAAAACACAGTAACAAAACAATCAATAAGATACATTGGCCCAAAAATTTGGAATGAATTACCTGAAAAAATAAAACTATGTAAATCCTTAAGTACATTTGTTAAAAAATCTAAAGCATTCTTCCTTGAACAACAATCAAACTTATAAACTGTTACGTAGGTCATCATTTAATATCTTTTGCTGGTCTTCCTTTTCTTGTGTTTCAGGACAACAACTGAACAATTTGAAAATCTTCAACTCTACAACGGTCAAGAAAAGACTCAAGAAAAGTTCTTCAGGATCACTCTTGTTTCTACCTGAACAATTTTTTTTTAGCTATTGCATAAATTTTATTTTACTATTTATTGTTACTACTTTGCATCGGTTTTTGTAGATTTTTTTTTTTTTTATTATTTTTTTTTTTTAGTATGTTTTCTTATGTTGTTTTTGTGTTCTTTTTGTTTGTTTTTTTTTTTTTTACTAATGGTGTAATGTTTTTGTATTTTTCTCACTGAGGTTTTTGTTCGAGAAATGATCTTTTGATCCGCAACAGGATTTCTTTCGGTGGGTTTGTTTGCCTGTTGGGCTGGTAGAATGTGTTCATGCTTTTACATATTTTTAAGGACTGATCATATTCATCCAGCCGAACTCTGCTATGGTCCCACCATTGCACCGCCCCCATAGCAGTGTTTCATAAGCAAATAACCTCGGTCCTATTCTTTGTTTTTTTTCTTTTTTTCTTTCTATTTTTTTAAACAATTTTATAATGAGGTAAAGCAACCTTGCTTTTATATTAAACAACAAGTCACACCTTTCATCGCTAATTAGCAAGACACAACGTCAACTCGTTTTGTTGCTTCTTCCTTTTTCTAACCCGTCTTTAACAACACACAAACTTTTCAACATTTTGTTATTTTGTTCATGTGGCGGTGCAGAAATAAAAGAAAACTGAACTGAACTGATAATTCACTATAAACCAAACCTAATTTGCTTAAACTATGGCAACTTCCAAGAGAAGAAAAGTTGATTATAAAAATCGCTTGTTCAAGAAAGAATGGATAGTTCGGTATGCGTTCATTCTTTTAACAGGCAGCTCAAATCCACACTCAGTGGTGGATATTGTGTGAGGTGAATGAGGCAGTCGCCTCAGGTCCCCCTTTTTTGGGGGCCCCCCTCGAAAATAGCACATACAGTTTTGAATCCGCTGCAGACGTTTGTTCAGAGAACGATTCTAAGTGAAGACTTCTTTTTTTTTTTTTTAGAGAACACCCTGATTTTGGGAGAAAAATAGGGAAATCAGAAAAGAAATCAAAGTGAAGACCTTTTTTTTTAGAAAACACCCTGATTTTGGGAGAAAAATAGGTAAATCAGAGAGGAAATCGAAGTGAAGACCTTTTTTTTTTAGAGAACACCCTGATTTAGGGAGAAAAATATGCAAGCCAAGATCAGATCTCTTTTTTTTCTCAGACAACATCAATTTTTGAAAATTCTTGCCTCGGGCCCCTAAATTGGAATATCCGCTGTCCACACTGCCTTGTATGCAGTCAAAAATTGCTTTGGTTAAAAGTAGTAATTTGAAACGGCATTATTAAAGTAAACATAGCGAATTTAAAAGGATTTATAAGCAAGGAACAGAGGAGCGAAAGCAAAAATAAATTAGCCTAAATCTCAGCATGAAATGTCAATCATGATTCTTGCCAGTTTGACGACAGCCCAAGAAAAAGCAACAGAGGGCTCTCTAATTAGCTTGGATTTTAGGGAAGCACAAAAAACCTTTCAATGATGCAGAAATTGTTAAGGAATGCATGTGATACAGACCGCTGAGACATTGTTTGATGGTAAGAAAAGAGATGAAATACTCGGTAAAATAAAACAGATTCCACTCTCTGATTCCACAGCAATGAGGAGAGCCGAACTATTGGCTGAAGATCTTGTTTTGCAGCTTAATGAAAGACTGAAAAGCACAAATTGTATTTCATTAGCTATTGACGAATCAACTGATATGACCGACAATTCTCAACTTATAATGTTTGTGAGATACTATGATGAAAGTAAGAAAGAATTTATTGAATACCTGTTGGGTGTGACGGCTCTTAGAGAAAGAACACAAGTAGAAAACATCTATAAAGCCTTAAAAAGCATTGTAGAATGGAATAATATTGAAATGAAATCAATCATTTCACTAACCACAGATGGAGCTCCCGCAATGCTTAGCAGAGAAAAGGGACTCGTTGGGCGAATTCTAAAAGATAATCCCGATTTGATAACTTACCACTGTATCATCCACCAACCAGTACTGTGTGCCAGTCTGGGAAATGAATATCGTAAAGTCATGAAAACTACATTATCAAACCAGTGAACTTTCTTCGATCGACATCTGCATCACAACATCGTTTTTTACGAAATTTTCTTTACAAAATCAATGCAGATTATACGGATTTACTTGTTCATAACAATGTAAGATTGGCAAGTAAAAGGAGAGTTTTGGAGCGATTTTGGTTAATTAGAAAGGAGATAATGGTTTTTCACGAGGATCAGAGCAGTGTAAAATTAAAAGCATTTTTGACGTTTTTAAGAGATGATAAACAAATGGAAATTACTGAGTTTTTTTGACTGGCATTATGTCACACCTCAATGATTTGAATGTAAAGCTTCAAGAAAAACAGCACACTATTTTTGACTTGATTACTACAATTCGCTCTTTTTCGAAAAAATTAGAAATTTTTAAATTTGATGTTTAGAATAACTTTTTTCATTTTCCAAAACTTTTGGAGCAGTGTAGAGGAAAAAATGATAACAAATATACCCAATTTATTTAAAAGTTGATTGAAAATTTTTCGGCAAGATTTGATGACTTTCCTATTGGAAAAGAATTGCTACTATTTATCGAAAACCCCTTTCTGGTAGTGGATACTACAGAATTCTCAGTTAAAACCAAAGATATGTTTAAATGGGTTGATGCAGCAAAAATTCAACTGGAGCTAATTGAATTTCAGGAGAGCGTAGTGGTGAAAAAACTATTCTGTGATTGTAAATCAGAGAATTTTTGGTCCAAGGAAAGGTTCTCAACTAATCATCCTACTCTTTGCAAACTGACTCTGCAAATTCTCAGTATCTTTGGATCCACTTACTGCTGCGAGTCTGCATTTTCAGACATGAACTATATAAAAATAAGTTTTGGATGAGAATGACCAATGAAAACCTTCACCATTGCCTTCGACTCGCTGTCACTACCTCACAACCAAGATTTAAGGCATTGGCAGAAAGCAAAAAATGCAATTTCTTCCACTAGATTAGTAGCGAAAAATAAATAATCGTTAAAAATTTGTTTTTGTATAATATGTAATTTCATCTAGATTGACGCAATCCGTATTTCTTCCTCAATACAAAGGTTTTTTCCCCATCTTGCTAACCTCATTGATAGTGTTAAATTTTACAGGAGTGACCAGCCCTCAGAAAATTTTAAACTTTTGTGATCGGACATTTGCAAAATATAGTTGAGTATACCTGCTTTAGATAGACTACCAATTTTAAAGTTTTTTAAGGATTGCTATGAATTTCTTAGCTATAAAAAATAAGTTATGTATCAGAGCAAGTTCAGCTTAGCGCTAAAAATGTGACGAAATTTTCGGGGAAGATGCAAACCTATAAAGTATTCAAAAGGGTACCGATGAACAAAAAGTTTGGGAACCCTTGGTCTACATAGACTACGTAAAATTTTAAGGTTATTGTGTTAGTGTTGTAAATCGTGACAAAATATCTGTTTGTCCAAACCTAATTAAAAATAGTTTACTATTTGTACCCGCTAGAGTAAATTAATTTCTAACATCTTGATCGCCTGATACGATCACAACTTTTACTCGCTTTCGCGACTTTAAATTTTCTATTAATATGTTGAGCTTCATTCTTAATTCTGTTTATAACAACTACTCTAATTTAAATAGCACTGTTTTTTTCTATGTAGATTCTATCTTGTTAAATCGCTACGCGGTACTGATAAACATAACAATTTACTTTTAAACTGTCATAGCTACATCTCCTGACCTTCGACTCATTTAGATATATTTTCTTTATTTTACGTATACCTTTTCTTGGTCATTTGCGTTAGTCTAATATCAATTCTTAAACAAATTCTTAAACAAATAATCAATTCTTAAACAGTTAGGTCTGGCATTATAAATGAAACGATTTATAACTGATAAATGTTGCTCAGTTTAACTTGTACGAAAAAAAATGCATTACTCGGTCACAGTATATTGTTGTTTGCAAGAAAAACAAAACAAATTAAAAGCGTACATATAATCCGCGGACTCTATTAAGAACTCAAATATAGTTTTACGTTAAAAAGCGAAAAGAATTTCAGAAATATTTTACCGCATCGGCCTGGCAATTTTTTCGCTTCAATGTAGCATGTCCGGCCTTTTGGTAGGCCATGGGTATCACATATGAAAACAAAAAAAACTAGAACCGAACAGAAATATTCTGGCACCTCAAAAAGTAATCAAGGTGATTGCTCAAAGCTTGGTCCATACTTCAGTTTATAATTGGTTATAATTTATAAGGTTGGTCTATCCTTTCTTTCATGTACATATTCTTCTGACTCGCAGGTTTACGCCCCCGAAGTTGACAGAAAAATACATAAATAAAGAATATACAATATAAACTTGAAATTAAAAATTTTTTAAATGATGTACGCCATTGAAGTAAAAGTCACTAAAGTACACAAAAGTGCGCCATTGAAGTAAAATTTACCCTTGAAGATAAAGCCATTACAGCAAGACACAACGTCAGTGAAATCCAAAAGCCGGCGAAAAATGTCCACACAAAATATTTTTAAAAACATCAAACGGCTTTGAATTTGGATAAAAATTTGTGACCGAAAATTTGCGGCTAGTAATTGTCGTATAACCACTACCAATAAATTTACATGCGTAATATTGCCACAGCGGTGGCAAGTTGTTGGAAAAAGTTAAATTAGACTGAACTAAGAATCAAACCTACACCTCCGGCAAAAGAAGTAAGAACACAGTAAAAAATACTGTCAGTTCTTTGATTATTGCAGTTGGCGTTTTGTATCTTTGCAGAATTTAACAAAATTTCTTTGATTTCGTTACAAATTTTTTTACCGTGAATGCTAACCGCTAACTAGCCCCACAGTGAACTATGTTTGAAGTGGAATCCTGCTCGAAATTGATTTTGAATAGTTGCCAAAGTTTTTTTTGGTGATAACTTAAAAGTATTTTAACTAAAACTAAGTAAAACACAACTTTTTTTTATTATTTACTTGGTATTGCTTAAGTATGCAGTCTACCTAACCTTAACCCCAACCCTAACCCTAATCATAACCTTGGCTCTTATATAAAATCAAATTTTTTTGGGTGTTTGTTACTCATTAATAATGGCAAAATTTGTGTCAAAATAAATAAAGTCAAAATTCTTTTACACTTAACGAAATAAACTGAGATTTTTATTTCACTCTTGACAAAAAAATGCAATTTAACTTTTCAAAACCTATATAAATTGCCATTTCTGCAAAATTTTAACCGAATTTCGTCCAAAAAACTTCTATAGCAGGCCCAAGTCGTTGATTCAAAAAATTAATAAAAATAAAGAAAAAAATTTTTAGGTGGAAAAACGACTTTTCTGGTTACAAATGTTAAATTTTTTTTTAATTTCAGCAACTCTAAAGAGTCATTTACGTTCGAAGGATCAAGCTTTAGGCCTGCTGATTTTTTGATTATTGAATTGAAATTTGTGTTCTACAGTTTACAAATCGTTGCAAAGTCGAAAATCCTCAACTTCTATTTACAAGCAAGAGAGCAGTTTGCTAGAAAACTTTGCAGTGGACAAGCCTTGTCTTGAAAAACTTGAAACTGCTTAATAATGTTGGTGCTGCATAAGTCAAGTATTATTGAGTAAATAACGTAAAATACAATTCAAAAATTTTATTCAACAAATTCAATAAACTAATTTAAAAATTAGTATGTTTGAAGGTTACGATTTATTCAACTGATTGAAAAGCTGATGAGTATTTTATCAGCTGATTGAAAAGCTGATGAGTGACAACTTTTATTCTTATTTTTTTTATAACAAAAATTTTTTTACGTTCAATCATCATCTGCTTCTTTTATTTATAGTATTTGAAGAAGTTTTAATAAACGAAAACTTATAAATTGAGTGGCGTTTAGTTGGGATTTTTTGTTAAAAATGTTTTAAAATTAATTTTTCCTGTCTACGTACCTATTTGAACCTGGTATAGTTTTCGACAGCTTTAGATTATTTTAGTGAATTGTATTTAATTTTTTTTGTATTTTCGTAGCTTTAAAGCAAAAAGATTTTGTTAGAATGTTTTTTAAAAGATTGATTTGTTTCATGAAGACCAGTTCCCTTGGGGGCAATCAGAGGCCATGCCTAAGTTTTTTTGTGTCCCCAAGGTTTTCTAATTCTTTTCTGAGATAAAAGCAAATTTTTAATAGCTTATACTTTGGCAGGGCCTTCATAAGCATAACCAGAAAGGTCCTTAACAAAACTAGAATTGGACCCAGAAAACCAGGCAAAGAACAAAAAAAACAAAAAGCAAAAAAGCAAATACAGTTATGAAAACTTTTTTTTTAAGTTTTATTACTATTGCATAAAAATATTTCTTATGCTTAAGAGTTTAAAAACAAACATGTCTTATCTATCTAAACTCTACCCAACTTTTTGGATTAATTGCAGAAAGCAATAAGATATAAACAAACCAAAAAATTAACAAGTACAGTGTATTCTCTGAAGAGATCACAATGTAACCGATCAAATGTAATTTCAGCGAGTTAAATAGGAACAGTAAAAAAGCGATTAAAACAAATTAACAAAGAGGACGATTATTATGCATCAGGCCTGTTTCGGTCTTATGGACCTCATCAGGCATAAGTTATCGTAATCTCTAAGGCGAAATGGTAGCGCGAAAAGTTAAGGTGAGAATTCCATGAAGTGACTCTTTTGGAAATGGGAATTCTAATTAACAATCTGCAATTACGAGCTTATATATAAACAGTCAACATCCGAAAAGCACCAACCAAAAAGATAATTGAAAAATTGAATTTCAGACGGCAGCAAACCGTTCGAAATAGATTTCTTCAAAAAGAACCTTGAAGCAGCATTGAAAAAGGTTTCATGAAAGTTGAATTTTGGACTTTGTCGGATTAAATGGAGCAAGTTATATCGGAAAAATTTACAATGGCCGACATGGAAAAAAACTAATCGGAGAAGAGCTGATAGAAAATGAATTTCCGACTAGAAAAGACAAATTTGAAAAACTTTAAAATTTATAGAATTCATCACTTGAAAATTCGTACACCATGAATTTTCGATTTCCTTTTCTAGATTACTCTCTAAACTCAATATTTATTGTAAAATAGAGAGACCGAAAAAATAATGTATATAAAATGCAAAATTACGTAACTAAAAAACTCAAAACATTAAGTGTGATGATAAAGGATCATCACACTTAATGTTTTGAGTTTCCAAATTACTGAGAAAATTTCCAAATTAGTAAGAGCGTAAAACAATTTCCAAATTACTGAGAATCAAAAAACGCTGCTATAACTAAATCAACACAATTAATGTAAAAAACATTTAAAAAGGATCCAGGTCGAAACGGATGCAACATGCGAAAAATCAATTCTCAACAAGTATAATGTATCCTCTAAAGAGATCACAATGTAACCCATCAAATGTAATTCCAACACAAAAAATTATCTTGTAATTACAGTGCTTCCTCGATTATCAGGCATTCGATTATTCGTTTTTTTTCTGCTTATCAGTTCATACTTTTAATAGTGTTTGCCCAACCATACTGGATAATCAAGGAAGCACTGTACATAATTATGAACTTGGTTAAATTTTTTCAAAGCCGATACACCCGACGCAACATTTGCATCTGATATAAAATAATTTCAGTTCAGCTAGCTTTTTAAAATATTTATTGTAGAGTAATGATTCGTCTCTACTGGTAAATTTGATAAGTTTACTCATTCTACATAATCTGCAGTTCTGTAAAAAAGCTTTAATTTACTGTAAATATCTTGAGCTTCTTTTCTAAAAGCAAGGTTATAAAATTATTTTACTGCAGTAAAACGCATAGAACAAAGCTCATATTGCAGTGGTTCGTCAGTTCACTTCCTACGCAACAAAGAAAAAAGGCAAAAATAAAACCATAGAGAATCATTATTACTCTCTTTTTTTTATTTATTTTAGAATTAAGAAATAACAAAAAGCTAATTGTATGTACTTTGAGTGCTATGCAATTCTCTCATCGAAAATCATGTAAAATTGTTATAAAGCATGTAAAATTAAATTTAGTTTTTTCCTTAAAAAAATTAACAATTGATTTAAATGAAACTTATTAAACATTCATAACATCGTAAAATCTTCTTTATCATATCCACAAGTTTAATAAGAGTTTACTTGTATAATCATTTTATAAGAGCTTTGAGAAATTAACTATTACTTAGCTTCAGTTTTTGCTTTTTAATTGTTACTGTACTGTTAAAAATAGAAAAATAGATTCAATCTTTGTTGTCTTTTTTGTTTGCTTCAAACCACCTTCAACCAAATCTTTTATTTACACAAATAATGAAAAATGGCTTATTACAAAGACGATGGATCCATTTTTAAAGCTCTTTGTAACCTAAGTTTGAGATAAACATGAGCTCTTTTGCCTTTGCTACAAACTCTGCTGCATTATGGGTATTTCAGGCTCAAAGTTTAAGTCATTAATGACTCGTAATGAGCGTATTTTACGAGCGTAGAACTTTGTGCAGTAAAAACAAAGTCACCGAAAAAGGTCTCTTCTTCTAATCGAAATCTAAAAACTGAAAATTGTAGAGAAGACAAAAAAGACGCCGCCAGCGACATGACTTTCTGTGGTCCGCGGAGAATTTTTTTATGGTCATCATCGTTTTGATCGAAAGTAGCGCTGGCTTTTTATAACCGTTCGGAAGATTGTAAGGTTATGTGAAAAATAAAAAAGATCCTTCATGCCATCCAAAAAATCTTTATTTTATCTTAAACATCAGCTAAAAATAAAAAAAGGAACTTGACTTTGCAGATAAAAGAGTGTTTTAAACTTACCATCAAAGGACGATCTTTTCTGGTGGCTGGGTTTTTCTCCAGGACCTAAAACGTTAGTTTGTTCAGCTTTAATCCAACGCTAAAAAAGTTTTTCAAGCTTTTCAAAATGCGCGATCGACCATAGTCTGGCCAACACCTGGCATATACACTCGGGTTACCTTTATTTATTAATTTTTGATTTGCATTTGTTATTACTACATTCTTATACCTTTTTGCACTATTTGTAGTTTTGAATTTTGAACTCTGATCAGAAATCATCAACTTGCTCGGGTTATGTTCGCAGAGCCGATCATTGTGTGATTTTGTGATTTAGAGTTCAAAAACTCGAAACCAAGACCAGGCAGTGAGCTTGGGCTTTGTGTGGGTGATGCACAATGCCTTAAGATCGGTCTAGATTGAAAGCGGACGGGAAAAGAGCAAAAATCCAAAGTGGAAAGCCTGTTTTTCTTTGTGTACCTAGCGTGTTAGTGAAAAAGATTGAAGTTCAATTTTTTCTTGGTTCAGATAGAAAGTGGTCGCGGAAAAAATAAGGGAGTAGCTGAAATTTCGATAACGCGTATAAAATTTTCCTTTTCTGCCAGTTTTTTCGGCAATTGCTTTTAATCTAATAAACCGACTTTTAGATGGCACTTTTTAGACAGTTTAGAACGGTCTGTTTTTGATTTGTGTACAAAGCATCTGGTCACCTGCGTGCGTATTCTACAATGTCGCTTCTACCGGTGCAGCAAATGCATGGATAAAAGCCACAAACTTCATGTTTCTGTTTGTTTTTGTTAACACTTTAGAGATGTTATTCGCAATAAAAAAATGAGTAATTCGTGAAGTTTCAATCCTAATTGAGACACTTAGTTTTCCTGCTAATCTTTTTAGTCATGGACCTTTTCAAAGGTTTGAATGATTAAAAATCTGTAGATCCTTTTTGTAGTCGAAAAAATAAAAAATCTCATTTTTGTAATACCGGACGACAACGTTAGCTTGGGAAACGTAAAATCAACTGAAATCCGTGTAACTTTGAATTTATTTATTACATCGATCACCTAAAAGTCAAGGATTTTTATTTGAAATCGGAAACAAAAAGAATAGTATTTCTATAGATCTTAATTGTTTAGCATTGAAAGACGACTAATTACAAAATATAAACAAAGTTAATCAAAATAATAATTTTTATGCGAAAGCTTGTTAAGGATATATTCTCACAAATTTATTCGGAACAGAGGTTGAGAAAACTTAAATTAGATACAATCGTGATCAGTCGACTGCATACGGGATGTCTAATGCAAGCTTAATCGCTTATCGACCCGTATTAAAACCATTTTTGTAGGACATTAGTATAACAAACACTTGTTTGTTCTTTACTTTCAGTTAGTTTATTCTCAATTAGCTAAATTACTTTAAATCATAAGCAGGTAGCTAATATTTATAAAAAAATCCATTTTAAAATCGAACAAACGAATCTTATTGTTTTCGAAAATGAAAAACTATAGGAAAATAAACGAAAGATAATAAACAATATTATTCATACCTACAAAACCACTTGTACGCAAAAAAAAAACTTGAAAAAAACGAAGTATTAAGAAGTTTAATTGGAGACTGAAGTGTTAGGTCAATAACTTATTTCGTTTTTTTTTTCAGAAATAACCTCATTCAGCCTATTTTAAAACAACAGTTTATTTTAGATAAATTTTATTTTTTAGGTATTTATTAACTTTTTTAAATACACAAAAAAATTGGCAATTTTAGTTCTCAGTTTATCTATTTTTAAAGCTAAGTACTTTAGATAAGAAATATTCAAAACCAAAAGCAGAAAAAAAGCAACAATTTCTATTCACAAAAATATCATTAAAAAAAAATATATGACTTTTACTATAATCCACGCAAAACATGTGCGGTTCCTTCAACAGAACGCACTGGCAGCGGTTGAAAAACGCTTGACATTATCAAGAGGCATGTAGACTTTTTAAACATTTGCTTACATTTACTTTTACTGTAATCTACCCAAAACATGTGCAGTTTCTTCAACAGAACGCACTGACAGCGTGGGAAAAAAGTTTGACATTATCAAGAAGCATGTAGACTTTTCAAACATTTGCTTGCACTTTTTATAATCTTTTATTCATTATAAATTGCATTTTTGTTGGTTCATATTTAAGCTAAATATGAAAGCTTTAAACCAAAATCAGAGTCAATCAAAAATAGTTTTACCTTTTTGTAATTTCAAAAAGTAAAAGATGGCCAGAGGTGGGCGGCACAAGTCGCTCTAATTGCGGCGCAATCGCATTTCGCAAGTTTTACTAAATTAATTCTTTTTGCTCTCAAAAAAGTTAATAATTTGATTTTATAGTTTTTTCTTTTGAAATATTACCTATAAACAATATCTTAGGTAAGTAAATAAATGGACTTTACCAAGTGAGTTTTTAAAAATTGTACAAATTAATAAATAAATTTAAAAAAAAACAATATTTCGAAAGGCCTGTCAGTTAATTCAGATCATTTTCGACTTAGCGTAAAATGTTTTTTACTAAACAGAAAATTTTTCTACACCAAATTATGTAATAAAAGGATCTTTTGACGTAAAAATGAAATAAAACAAATAAAATTTTCTTACTTTTAAAGCTGTTGAGCTTTACTGGCTGCATAGAACTGAAAATGATGAATTTTTTTAAACAAATAAAATATTCGCGTTTAGGGTTGGCGAGATTATGTACTATAACACTTCCGTATATATGCCTCCAATTCCACCTACAACATTTACTCCTGAAAGCTTTATGTTTAGATTTACTATGCTTTACTTCATAAGCATACCAAACCAAAATATTTTGGGGCGAAATGATTTTTTTTAAATGATTGTATTTATAAATTTTTATGCGTTGAAATATTTATCTGTGAATGAAGAAAAGTAATTATTTTGTTGAATCTAGCGTGAGCCACATTGAAATAAACTATTTGGGCATAAAATAGCTTTCTCTGCCCAAAACCAAGCCTTTCTTTCATTTTTCTTTGCTATTTTTACTGGTAAAATTTACGCCACGGAAAACATACTGATGTGCTTAAAAAATCTGATTGTATTTAAATTTTTTCTGTGGACGAATTAGCTCAGGGAGCGATTAAGCCCAAGCCACCTGTTAAATCATAAATAAAATTTTTGCTTCTGGGCTAATTTTTATTTTTATTTTTGCTGTCATAAAATGAAGAGTTAAATGTAAATTTTAATTTAAGTTCACACAGAAAAGAGATTTCGGTGACTTAAAGTGACTTGGAGCTAATTGCGGAATAACTTTGAGGTTTGCGGTTAGTGCAAAAAATTGTTTTATGAAGCTAATAATTTATTTTGTTAATTTATAAAAGGTGCATTTTTTGCTGTGTAAAATTTTCGTAAATTTACTTATATCGGTGGGTCGCGAAAAAAATTTTAGTTTCGGGGTTAAAAAAGTTTGAAAAACTAGACTTATTCTCTAGCGATCATTTGATATCAAAACGTGCTTAAAAAACTGGGTTCTCACTATCTATGTTATGGCGAATCTTGCTTCCACAGTTAAGTCAGTCAAATTTTAATGTGATCTGAAGACGGTTTATAACTTTTTTGTTCTTCTTCTTTTTCATTTGGGGAAGAAGGACGGGAGTTGGATGGTCCACTAAATATATTTCCATCAGCCAGGCCGCCAGGCTGAGAGAGCACGGACTCCATTAGGATGGTGATAAATGGGGCAAGGTGTTAATACGTGCTCAGCTGTTTGCTCCTTTGCTCCACACTCGCACGCCGCCGCAGAAGCCACACCCCATTTGTGTGTTTCTGAGCGGAATAGACGAACGCCAGCTCGAAAGCGCTTAAGCCTGACCCAAGCAGGTCTGGGGAAGCTCAATCCCGATGGCGTGGGCTAACATCTTTGATAAATGTATGGAGCCGTCAATCCATGCTCCATTTATATTACCCCCATTGTGCTACACTGATCATTTATCAAAGATGTCAGCACAATGACTGATCGGGATCGTTCAGCAGTTCCAATGCAGCAGACACAAATGGGTGTCTTCATTTAAGTTGCCGCAGCTGTCCTCCAAGTGCAGACAGGAGTTTTTCATATAGAAGGTGTTCTGGCTCCTAAGCGCAGCGAGCTAAAACAGCGCGGCTTTTTGGCGACAAAGCTTAGTTAGTTGGATGCCTGATAAGATAAAAGGTTGTCTGTTGGTATGTGACGCAGGCATCCGGTCACTATGTGCAAGGGATCGTTAACGGGCTTATAAGGCGAGTATGGGCACTGCGACACCAAACAGGCGTCTAGTACTCAGCCGCGAAATTGGCCAAGGCAAGGGTGGCTGTGGGGAGTACTGTTGCATCTGCACAGAGTTGTAAGTTGGGCCGGACTTTTCGAGTCGGGTTAGGTTTCGGGCCTAATTCGAGCTCGGTGCGAAGCTTACTGATAAACAACCATTTATTTTTATTTAAAGGACCCTGTGTGTGACGTTTATAGGTTACCCTCTTATCCGCGTGGTATATTTGGTTACCCAAACCTCAAAGTTTATCGAAGGAACAAGAATTTAACGTTTAAGTGTTTTAGACCAAACTTAACATTTGGATTTTTTGGGCCTGTTTAGAGCTTTAAATTAAATTCGGGTTGGCGCCGGGTTTGGGCCTGAACTAGTCGGCCCGTTTATAGCTCAGCATCTACACCCCAGCGATCGCTTTAGAAGCCCAACGCGAGATGTTAATTTCTTTGGCAGTGTCTCTAAGTGTAGGCAAAACGTGAATGCCCTATCCATTATTATGCCAAGATAGAACCTGTTCGTGGGCGAAGATGTTAAGCTCACGTTGTGCCTCCTTGCTGTAAAGATGAAAGATTTTCTACACAGTCTTTATTGTACTGAGCTTGAGCTTCTATTTGTAAAGGTAGGAGGATGTATGCCCTGAGTAAGAGTCTCCTCTAATGCCCGTCAGTTGCTTTGATCTTATATACTTGTGCTTTGTGCTTTGATCTTATATAGCACCAAAATTGGTTTGCAGCTGCGTGCCTGCACTTATTTCCTGTGTCCAATAGTTTTTTATCGAAAACCCCTCACCCTGTGCTTGTGTCAGACAAGCTTCTTTAATTTTGGAAAACGCGCCAATCAGTCTAAAGCAGGGTTGGGCATCCTCATATACTGTATATCACGGGCCACCCTTTTTCCAGCTACCAAAACATTTCTTGCCGTGGGACAAATTTAAGGTAAAGACCTTTTTGTGTTTTTTGCGTGGGTTCACTAGTTTTTTTAGGCGTAGAAGAAGCAACGTCACGCAAATTTAGAGTGAAGACTTTTTGAAACAACTTTTTAACCCTGCTGTAACTAGATGTACTACCATTTTACTGCCGCATAAATTGTTTGAAATTGTTACATTAAAAATGGGGTTGCAAACGAGACGCCTGGCCGCATTCGTTTAATTTCTTACGAACATGTCACGGGCAGGATGATTTTGCTTGGCTGGCGGATCCGGGACCCTAGGTTGCCCATCCCTGATCTAAAGTTTACATAACAAGATTTAGCTTGGTGCTTTGATGCTGCACGCTTAATTTAAAAGAACTACATTTCGAAGCAAAAATAACACAAACGCAGCAATTTTGTGACAGAACAAGAATTTTTTTCAAGTTCTTTTAAATATATGCCAGATTAAACTTGCGCTTCGAAAATCGCTAAGTTATTAATTGCGGCACAAGCTTCTTTTAAAAACAGCTTTAAAAACTTTTTTTAAAACCTCTGCAAGCACCCATCTCTGAAGATGGCCCAGGCCAATGTAGTTTTTATGTGCTTGAGATATAATTTGTAAACCTCAATATAATCACTGTAAAGCAATAAATACTGTTTCTTAAAAGTTTGAAAGGGTTCAATCTTGTCTTTCACAAATAATTTATAGTGCTTTATAAGGACTATGTCTTTTTTGATTTATAACCAGTAATTTATACGGCAGATCAGCGATCTAAACGCTCATCGAGTAAACATAAAAAAATAGATCAAAATTGCATGACTTTTACGAAAAATGACTTATATCCTGTTTCACAATTTATATACTGCTTCACAGCACTACAATTTAACTTTTTTCACTGTAGCTTTTATTGCTTGTCAATATGTTGCTGTGTCGTAATATTGCATATAGATTTAAATTGACTCTTTGTTTGGTAAATTAAATTCCTTAGACTTGATAGTGCTTTTGCAAAAATTAGGCTTGAAACAAAGATTATTATTGATAGTTAAAAACTGGTCCAATTTACGAGTTTAGTAATCCAACTTAAAAACTACTTGCAAATGAATAATTTTTGAACAATTTTATCTTCACTGAGTTAGAGAGTAGAAGTTGTCTTGATTTTGATTCAACTGCCAACACCATACGACTTGTTTTAAAAATCGTGCCAAAGCAAAATATCACGTAAAACTAATTCTTATCATTTCTTTTAGTTAAAAAAAATTGAGTCAAAATTCAAGTAATATCATAAACATATCAATTTTTTTAAATTCTGAAAGTTTTTTTGAATTACGGCTCCGGGAGAATTCAATACAATTCTTAAAAATTAAAAAAAAAAATATTGCAAAGATTTGATGTGAAGTAGCTCGCCAGTAGGTCTTAACAAGCAAAGGTAACAGCCTAGAACATAGGCAGGGAACCTGCGGCATCCATGAGTTTTTTGTGTGACCTCCATGACAATTTAAAAAGTAATAGAATTATATGTCAATGACCACTGATGATAATAGGAGACCTTTCTTTCTTTAGCAATCACTAATTTTTAGGTACGAAAATTAAGAAAATCGGGACAAATTTAAAGTGAAGAACTCTTTTTTTAAAGATCATCCCTTTTTGGCAAAAAAAATCAAGAAAATCGGGAAGGATTTAAAGTGATGACCTTTTTTGGAGATCATTACTTATTAAGGACAAAATTGAAGAAAACTGACGGATTCAAAGTGTGGACCCAATTTTTTTGAGTATTTCAGCTTATGCGGCCTTCTTTGTACTGCCTAATCTAACTGTGGCCTTTAATAATAAAAAAGTCACCTACCTATGGCCTAGAATCTTAAGTACACGTTTCAAAGTACTGTAATACGCCTGCACAAGACTAAAAGCAAATCGCCAGTTATAAATAAACTCGCTTAAAAACGCACAATATGCCGATCAGGGACCTAGAGAAGCATTTTCAAAACCCACTATGCCATATAGCGGAGAGGAAAAACTAGGCTCGACGGTCTCAAAGAACCCAACGCCTAAAATTTAGTGATCCATTTGACGCTTTAATATTTTGGCATTATAATGATTTGATTACTTTTTTCAAAAATCTTTAACGTGGACTATCATATAGCTTCATCATACGCTTTTTCTATTTTAATTGATAAATTTTTTGGCCTTTGCGTGATTTTGAAAACTTTTTTTATTTTTAATGTGCAGAAACAAACAAAAAAGTTTTTTAATTTTTTACCTATTTGACAACTGAATATCTTCTTTACTCTTTGTTTGAACATTAAAAATTAAAAAGTAATCGAGATTAAGAAAAGACTAAAAAAGGTCTTAACTAGTCAAAGAGGTAAAATATTTAAGAGTTTCTAATCTCCTTTATTTTCAAAAACACACTTGTTTTGTAAAGCAAATCGCCTTTCCATTAAAAAAATTAAATTACCGTCGTGACCTTTCACAACATGAATTCTGCAGCTGCCAATAGCGAGGGAATTTGATGTGTTTGACGTTTTTAAATGATTGATCCATTTGTAGTTTGTTTGATCCAGATGTGATGACCTATCTCCGTTGTTAATTATCGTAAATGCATCTTTCTAATTGAATAGTAGTGATGTGACCTTGCTTTGGGCAGTGACTTGCATGGTGCATGAAATTGATTTCCTTAGAAAGTTGGTCGTCTGAGCCACGTGGCCCGATTTAAGTTTGCTATAAATATAAAGACATCGCTCCCAACAAAAGTGTGACCATAACTTCGCTGAAGGAACGGTGACCATAATTTGCTGAACGGTCGAGTGACCATTATTGTGGTGAATGATCGAGCTTTTTTTAATATTTTGCTGAAGAAGTTTTGTTATATTTTGCTAAGTTGCTGCGCTCGTAAAACGGCAGATAAAAAATAAATTCAACCTCTTTTCTCATAATTACAACTATGTTTTTTTTGCTCGGACGTCAGAGATACGCATTTTTAAATATAAGGGTAGTTCGTAACTTGGGGGGTTTCGCTGACCTTATTTAAGAAGTTCAGCACCACGAGGACGGAGAAAGCAATCGAATTCCATTAAATTATCGGACGCGCCAGCTTTTTTTTTTTAAACAATTAAATTTAGCCTTTAAATCAAGCATTAAATTTATAATTTCTTCTGAACTTTTACAAAAATTGTATTTTCGAGTCTTTATTACCAACACTTAATTATATTTTTGATTAAACAATTGTTCTTGGACAAGTTCTACAAAAAAGTTTCCTCACCCTTCCTATAAAGCGGCGATCTAGCCGCCAGTAACAATTCTCTTCTTAGCCTCTTTCAAACTCTTTTTAACAAATAAAAATTCGATTTATGCAAACGAGAAAAACTCTACAACACGACTCGCGAGTTTTTCTTTTAGTATTACGCTCTTTTTATCTTTTTATCCCAATCTTTGGGTATCCCCTATTAGAGCAGTTCTAAAGACATCAAGGACTTTTGCTATTTCGACATTAGCCTTTTCTTGTTTTAACTTTCAAGCAATGCGTAGGCCTATTATGTTTTTAGCGATAAACACACGCACTTAAATCTTTTGTTTGATATTGATTTTTTCAACTTTTTTACATATTTTTTTGCACTGCAACCCACTTTAACCCGTTAAGTGCGCATGACGAGTATATACGTCAAGGCCAAACGCTCTCTCAGTGCCCATGACGGATATATACTGTACGTCTTGATGGTTGCAGCTTTTCACAGCGCGGATTATTTCGCTTCTCGCTCTTGCTATATTTTCACACAAGCAGCAATTATAATCGATCGAGACGAGAAAAACAGCGAGATGTGAAATTAATTACGCAATGTAACTCAGATAATGAAAATTTAATTCCGCACTTAACGGGTTAAAGCACTTTTTTTTCAAAAAGTTTTTCTTTGGAAATGTGTTAGCTTTTTTATGCTTTTCTGAACTCGCATTAACAAAAAATAATTTAACATTATCTCTGTTAAATGATAAAAACTCATTAATTAAATTTAACAACAAAAGAACACCACAAAACAACATCAGTGGGACGTTAGGTTTTGCTTCTTGGTATCAAGCTTATTTATGTTTGGCGCTGTTTTTGCCAGAACACCATAAATCTCGTTATTCGTGGCTATGTTCAGACTCACACAGATAGGTGACCGATATGGTTGCGCTTTATCTATCAAAATAAAAGAGCCATGGCGGACCAATATGCAAACAAATTCTTGCCCACAAAGTTTTTGTCATTTGCAGAGCTATAAACTCCTCCTGAATAGCATTCTTTCTTTTAACACGTTGGCAAAGGATGTGATGGCGTTCGTTTTCAATTAGGGCGCTTTAACCTTGTCGGCAACACTCCGACATTTAAACTAAGGTTTAGTTCTTAAGCTAACACGTACTGGGATTACAGGCCTATTTGTGTATGTGGAAGCACCGTACAAGTGGCAAATGGAATCGACGCTGTCTGAGTTCAACACCTATTCCCGTCATTCTGTTGTGTTCTAGGAAATAAACTTAATGCAATTTTCCTCAGCTTGGCAATCTGAGCAAGCAGCTTTGAATTCTAGTCATAGCCTATCATTAAATAAAAATGAAAACAAACACATAATTTTAACAGGCAGCAATATCTTAGCATCTCTGAAAGCAGGTTAAGGAAATTGATTGACAGTTGCCTTAAGTTTAATGCCTCCAACGTTTCCTGCAAATTAGGAAATTAGTGTAAATAGTGATAATGATGATTCGAACTAAGGCTGAGTTAGTAAGCAAATTGTACAGAGAGAAGTTATGATGATAATGTTATAAAAGAATTCAACAAAGTATGGAAGTATCCAAGCGAAAATTAGTAGTTAACTTTTTTTTAATTTTTTTACAACTCTCTGTTAATCTGTGAGATCACGCTCTTGGCATGCTAAACCTATCAAGCATTTCTACATCACCAGCCGTGCCTTTATCATGTGATTACATGAGAAATTTCTTGAAATTATCTCCTTCCTTGTTTATCTCTTGAAGAATGTTGGACAAAAAAGCTTAGACATGAGTTTTTTGCGGGTTATATCTAAATTCTGTACCAAAAAGCACTTGTTTAACCCTCTATCGTCCGCTTTCAGGTTTTATTTAGTGTGTTTTTGCAGTTGAAATCGCATTAGAAATGCAACTGAAACAAAACTTCGAAAAAAATTTAAACCCCCCATTTTTTTAAATGTTACAAATTTGTAACGGAGGTCAATTATGCAACTAAAGTGATTAAAATGTTGAATTTTATTGAAGATTTTGGTACTTTCTAGAGAGTCGTACTTCAATGTGAACTTCTAAAAAAAAAATTATTAGATTTCTTAATACTTTTCAACTCTGATCAAACACGATACAAAATTTCTTTTCTGCGACGTAAAAAAATAAGAAAAAGTCAAAAGGCAATGTCACAGACTTTGTTCGGAAATCCCAAAAGACCAGTTGAGCTAAGTAACCCGAATACCTGCGCTGAAACAAACCTGTGTCTAAATTTTATTTTATTCCGGCTCAAGAAGTAGTCTTTCTACGAGCCTGAAGCTTTTATACAGTTGGTTTAACGAAAGCTCGGATTGGTTTTGTTGAAGACTCTTCCTCACAACAAACAGAGACCACTGTCTCTAATAAGAACGAATGTATTACAAAAAATCACGACCGACGAAACTCTATTCCACGCTTTGCCACACTTCAAAGCGAAAATCAACACTATAACTTGATTCAATTAACACAACTAATTCTACCTCTGTAGAACACAACTCCCAACCACTGGCGCAAAATAAATTCAACAATTGTCAACCCACACAAAATCTAACGGTCCATCTCCTGTGGCCAAACAAAATCACTTTCACTCGAGCCGTCCTCGAGTCGCTTCAAATTACCTCACAATAATAATAACAATTCGCTACGCATCGACTTTATATAGAAAAAAAGATCACGTGACGCAAATTCGCTCGTAAACGCTAGACAATTCTACAACTTTCTAGAGAATACGCTATGCTAGAACCACTTAGTATATACGCGAATATTCTATTACTTTCGAGATAGCAAAGCTTGAACAAAACATATTACGTCGTACTGCCGGCGCAGAGAGAAAAGAAGATACATGTAACCAGCAATAGAACAAATTGGACGTATATCGCATAATACAAGAGCAGCGGTCAAGAGACGCGATTATTCTCTTATAATAAAAATACGAATCACCTTTACCGGGAATAAACTACATCGTTATGATTAAAATTATAACACTGATGACCTTCGTTTTTTGGAGAACAACATGATTATAGGACAAAAATTGGTCTATGTCTTAGAATCTCACGCAGAGTTTTTTCTGCTACCCATAAAATACTGCATGCCCTACCCATTAACTACCAATAAATATTCAATTGCATGACCAGTTTTTGGTGTACCAGTTGGATGATCAATCTCAGAGGTCACCGCACGCCACTGTCCTCCAGTATGAAAAGTTGAAAGGAAATCGATATTGGTTTCAACATCGAAAAGAAGTGCCAAGGGAGTAAAGTCTTGGTAGAATCATAGCTACGTCATCTTTATCAACGCCAGCAACGTCATCTTCAAATGGAAAAAAGCGCCCACATTTTTTGTCTAATTTTTTTCAAAAACTTTACTTCAAATTCATTATCTTTGTTGTCTACATTCAGAATTTTTCAACGGTAGTAATGAAAAATTGAATGAGGTTTTTTTATTTCGAATTTGACTACCACAAAATCACCAATATTCGGTAACTACTTTTTGTTTAGATCAGGGGTGCCCAAAGTTTTTGTGGAGCAGGCCGCATTACATTCTTTTTGAGTTTCTGCGGGCCGCACAATTAAGCTTTATATAAAATGTTTGAAGGATTGATTGAAGATGTTCATCAGTAAGTGCTGTCCTATATTTCGATTTATTGAAGTTCATGACTGAAAATGTCTTCTCACAAATGTACGTAAGTACTTCCAAAAAGAGAAGCCATTCTGGAGGCATGCTTGCGCAAAGTTGGATAGGTTGAGGCTGGGACTAAGGAATAAAACTTGTCTAAAGGCAGATCTTGGAAAGCTGATTTCAAGTCAGAACTTTCTTGCAGTTCGATTAGCTCAAGTTGCATATTAGTAGGTGCACTTTCTGAATCACAATGAAAAGGATTGGAAAACAACATAAATTCTGACTCATGTGAGTGGAAGTCACAAAATCGTCGCTGAAATTCTTGTTTAACATTCTCAAACATAAAGGTATATTTTTCAGAACGTATTAACAACAATACCTCATTGCCGTTTTGATCTTCTTCAATTAGCTTTTTACATGCAATGAAGTGAGATAAATCTCCTTTTTTTAGTTGTTTTTGCAACAACTCCAGTTTTCTTTAAGATGCTTTCACGTGATCATAAAGACCTGAAACAAATTTTCCAACTCCTTGAAGATGCAAATTTAAACGGTTCAAATGATTCATAATATCTGTTAAAAAAGATAAATCACATAGCCATTGATAGCATTTCAGTTCAGCCACCTGTTGATTTTTGAAATTCATAAACTCTGCAATTTCGTTTCGAAGTAAAAAGAATCGCATCAATGTTGCTCCTTTACTTAGCCAACGGACTGCAGCAAAATAGACAACGTCTTCATACTCTGCGTTACACTCTTCGAGAAAGGTCTTAAACTGGAGATGGTTTAATCCTGTTTTTTTTAATAAAATTAACACATTTTACCACAACATTCATTACATCATTCATGCTGAGAACACGTGCAACCAGTGCTTCTTGGTGAATGATACAATGGTAGTGCATCAAGTCGGATTCAGAATTGTCCATCGCTTTTTTTCTCAGAAGAGTAACAAGACCTGATTCTTTTCTTATCATGGAGGGGGCACGATCCGTTGTTGCACCGACTAACTGAGACCATTTCAAATTACTTTTTTCAATAATATCAGACACTGCATTGCAGAGATCTGAACCTCGCGTTCTATCTTTCAAACTTGTCATAGCGAAAAGTTTTTCAAAAATTTGAAAGTTTTCTGTTACTCCTCTGATTAAAATAAGCAGTTGAGCTGTAGAGCCAATGTCCGTGGACTCATCCAAAGCCAGCGACACAGATACGTATTTTCCTATATTGCTTTTAAGTTGGTCATTAATGTCACTGCCAATTTCTTCAACTCTACGCGTTATTGTCATTTGTGACAAACTTACATTTTGGAATGCACGTTGTTTATCGGGGCACACTATTTCTGCAACTTTTAGCATGCAGTCTTTGACAAATTCGCCTTCTGAAAATGGTTTTCCTCGTTTTGCTATTTCATAAGCTACGACGTAAGTAGCATGAGTAGAAGCCTGCGATTCTTGGCTTGACTTTTTGAACATTAACTGTTGTGCAACAAATTCTTTTTGCAAGTTTTTTCGTTTTTTGCTTCCTCTTTTCTCCAACCAGCTGTTGATAAGTTATGTGATTTTTTTCAAAATGCCTCTTCAAATTGTAATCTTTCATGACAGGTATGCTCTTTTTACATATCAAACATAAAGCTTTCTCTGCACTAGCAATAAAAAAATATTTGTCAGTCCATTGTTTCTGAAACGTGCGACCTTCATCTTCAATCCGTCTTTTCTTTGCGGCACTCATTTTTTAATACTTGATGACTAAAATATGCGGCAGTTAACAAAGCTCTTCGTTTTTTAATACGAGTGTATCTATAAATCTGTAAATTTAATCTGTAAAAAGTTCTCTTGCTGTGAATAGCAATACAAGCACAAAAAAAAAGCTCATTTGTAAAGCCGAATATATGAAGATTCTGTTGTGTAAGTTTTTTTAGTAATATAATAATATGTAAAACGTTTGTTCCAACAGTGCGCCAGGGGGCGCACTGTTAGGTGCTACTGAGTGGCGCATTATAGGAACACCTGCCGTTTTGACTTTAACTCTTGATTTCAGAGAAAAGTTACAACAATCGATTATTATCTTTTACCAGGCTTTACTTCACGCTACGGAAAAACTGATGTCATTTCCACTTAATTCCAAGTGCTTTTATGCAATGAAAAAAATAATTTTTTTTATCAGCAAAAACTAACTTTATTTCCATAAAAATTGAAAAACCTTTTTAAAAAATTTTCTGTTTTTCTAGCATTTCTGAAAATACAAAGAAAAACTGATATTTTAATACAATTTTTGATAATGCAATTATAATGTTATTTTACACAACAATAAAAAAATAAAACGCAAAGGCGCATTATTTGCACCGGCGTACTGTTGGAGGCTCTCCCCCTATTAACTTTTTTCAAATGCCCCTTTCATATGTAATAGGTCTAGGTAACTAATCAAAATGTTATATATGCGGCTCCATGGGAATGCATGTAGCTACATATAAATCTAAGTCCCCCTGTGACTCTAGAAATTGTGCAAAAGGCTTCATCCAGCTTTATGCAGTTTTATGGCGTTCTATATTTGGCTTTAGCCTACGTTGCTTTATCTCAAGACAACTTCTCAAAAATTTTATTAATTCGACTCTATGCAGCTTCATACGACACTTCATGCGATGCTTGCCTCCACGGCTGGATGTAGTTTCATTCATCTATATGAAGCTTTATTTGGTTCTTATAGAGCTGGGCTACTTGGTTCTTATAGAGCTAGCATATTTACTGCTGTGAGTCAGCTTTCTCAACTATGAACTTTGTTAAGAACAAGTTTCGTAGTAGTATGACAAACGAACATCTTTACGACAGTCTTCGACTCGCTATTACTCCATTGGTACTAAGATTTTGAGAGTTGGTAAAACAGAAAAAGTGCAATGTTTCTCACTAAACATCGTGATTATTGCTTTTTAATTAAAATGTTTGTTGTTTAAACTTTTTTATTGTATCAATTTCTGCAGTAACGAACTAAATGAAAATAATACAAATTTTCTGACTTATTCAATTTTTAAATTCTTTCGCATGTGTTCGTCTCCACAAATAAAACTCTCGTCGCAACGCAGTTTATGCGATTTAGTTAGGATTGAACCCAGGTCATCACATCCACATTCTAAAAAGCAACTAACTGTGATATTACTCAATCTATAAAAACAGAAAACAAGAAATTTTTTTGCACTCATTAAGTGATTTATAATGTTTATACTTTGCCTAATAATTAAAAAAGTGCATAAAATTGAAAAAAAATATAAATGCTGGAAACAAACCGTATATAA
This sequence comes from Diplosoma virens, assembly GCA_963680785.1. Classification (NCBI taxonomy): domain Eukaryota; kingdom Metazoa; phylum Chordata; class Ascidiacea; order Aplousobranchia; family Didemnidae; genus Diplosoma; species Diplosoma virens. Next base: position 24,146,817 of record OY796886.1, read on the forward strand.
CATTTTTTTCTGGACCTTTGCAAACATTAAAGTTGTCTAATAGGACCGATCCTGATTATAGTTGAGTAGCCCTGCTATAGAGCATATTTTTCCAAAAGCTCTATGCTGCTCCATGTGACTCAATGGTTTTATACAGATCAGGCTTTAACAATTTAAAAAGTGTTTGCTGGTCTTTTTTCGGGCCATATAGCTTCTTGTTTCTACACCTACACGTGAAATCATAGGGAATTATTTAACTTTGCTGTTTTTGCTGTTCGTTCTAGGCTTTTCTTATGTAACTCTATTAATGCTTACTTAAATTTTTAAACAGCATAGTTTTTTAGAATTAAAAAATCACTTGTGAGATGTGTTTTAACAATCTACTGGTATGACCTTTGGTTTATTAAATAGTTTTAAAACTTGTTTAATAACAAGAAATTTTCGAAACTTTTTTATACAAAACACAAAATTATGTAATCATTCCTTTCATACTACTTGTCATTGTAAAGTTTATAATCTGCTACCGAAAAAAAACTGGTTTGTGTCATCTTTAGTAAGAAGATATCAACGAGATTTCTTTAGTCTAAAAGTTGCCAAATATGGTCTATTTATTTCAATGTCTGGCGCTTTTGTGTGTCTAATTCAGAGCTATAAAGGTAAGGGCCATTGGAAATCTTATATATGCATATATGTAATCCTCTAAAACATGTACTATCTTAGGTATATGTTATGCAGACTTCTACTTTCAAGTTAGTTTTCTAACATAAATATTGTAAAATTTTATAAAATTACTTAAATTTGAAGATGCATATGTATATAACAAACTTTAACATTGTCTTAAAGAAAACGTCTTTTGTTATTGTTGAAGTATCAATTAAGTATGTTGGTTCAATATTGATTGTAAATTTAAATTTTGGTTCTTATTCACTATTTTCCAAGTTCACTTGATTACATTTTAAATTTGTGGGAATCTCCAAAGCTTGCCTGGTTGAATGAGACCCTAAATTTCTACCTTAGCTTATTTATTATATTTTTTTAATAAATTGTTTAATTTTAGGAAAATTGATACAAGTAACAAAGTGTTGTGAGAAGCCTAATGTGGTTGAAAAAAAAGTTAATGACTTTCCATATTCTGAATTTTTTTGGAAATATTTACTTCCAGAGTTTTTTCCGTTAGCTTTGGCAGTAATTGTAAGTCTTCATTAATCTTTTTTATTTATTATTTATTAAAATTTCTCATTAAACTTTTCAGTAACTTGAAGTCTTCCTGTTGTTATTTTTATTGATAACTCTAAAAGATTGGGTCTTTTCAAGTAATCACTGCTTTTTTTGGTGAAACTAACCTGGACTCCCCCTTTTAGTACCAGAATAGAATAAAGAAGAAATCAAAAGAAAAAGGATCTCTCAAGAAGCAATAATAACTGCAGGGGGATCCAGGATAGTTTCACAAACAAAAATCACTTATGATGACTTTATGAAGAGACCCAAAAGATTTACCATAAATACTTAAATTTTCTTTTTCGTTTAAACAACCTTTTAGTTGTGATTTAGATTATATCTTGTTTAGGCTGCTTTGTTAGGAGCAGCTATGAACATGAAAATTCCTTCATATCTTGGGCATTTGATAAACTTGCTAAATGAAGCTGCTCAAAATGGATTGGAACATGTTACAGATTATTATGAAACATTAAAAGGGCCAGTTATGCAGTTAATTGGACTGTATGTTTTACAAGTATGTAATCTAGAAAAATATACATATGAAATAAAGGTTTGGATATTTAAAAGCAAGTTTTGCATTATTTTCATTTTTTATTGTCATCACTTTAGTTTGCTTGTTTGTCTGTATCAAAATTAAGGTTATTAATAGGAAATTATCAAATAAAGAATATCATCATTATCATCATCTAATTTTAATCCAGTTTAATCCCTAGTGACTGGAGGTGGTCAGATGCTTCTTACTGCTTTTGCAACTCTTCTTATACCTTCTCTCCACCTACATTGATCTGCCACATTTTCTTTTCTTAAACCAATCCTTCTCATTTGGTTTTTAACTTGTTCCCTTCATTTCATCCTTGGTTGGCCCTGTTTGCATTTTCCATCCACTTCATGTACCATTGCTTTCCTCAAAACATTATCCTCAGGTCGTCTCAAAATATATTTATACCACCTCACATCTTTTGCCCTTGCAAGCTTATCTGCTGCTTCCTTCAGTCCCAACATGTCCATCAGCTCCACTGTATTCCTCTTGTTTACCAACTTTCACCACACATCACCCTCATCATAAATCTTTCAGCTCTTCTCAAAATAGCTACTTCCTTTTCCCTCAAACACCATGTTCACTTCCATATACCCTAGCTGACCTTACATAGCTTTTATATATCTTTCCTTTCATCTGCAAAGAGAATCTTTTTCCAACAGTATCTCTCCACACACTCTGAATTTTTTTTTTTTTTTTCCATCCCAATCTTGTTCTTGCAGTCACTGAGGTTTCACATCTTCCACTGGCATTCAACCTATCACCAAAATAGCAAAATCCCTTCACAGTTTCCACTTCATCACACATTACTTCCTGTTACACTTCTACTACATCATTTGCTGCTTTATCACATTTACTACAAACAAAAAAATCTTGCTGCACTTGGGGTTATTTTTTCAACTTTAACTTTTTCCCTGAATCCATCGATCACATTTTGTACATAGCATTGAATTGACAGTCACCATTTTGCCAATAATTGTTATTATATGCCAAACGTAGTTGTGTGTGGCTGTCGTACTTCTAAACATAGTAGATTTGGTCTGGAGTGTGCAAATAAACTGTCTTTACCTGTTTTTCCTCTTTGCTGTATATGTTTTGCAATTAGCTTTCAGATTACATGTTAAAAGTCTTTTAACAGGTTAACAGAAATCTATTACTCTTTTTCCAGTAAAGTCAAATTGACGATTTTATTTAACTGATCAAATTGCAATGCATAAATTCATTAATAAAATCAGTTAAATTTCAATGAGCTGAATATTTAATATAGAAAATAAAAGTTAAAATTTAAAACCAACTAAATCATCACAAAAAATTGATTTTGACGTTTAAAGGTCATTGTCAGTGTCTGTAAAAAATTGAATTAAATTATTTTTGACAAAATTTTGTGAAAATTTTAAAAACTCTACTTATACTAATCGGGTTCTGACTCAAAGACACAAAGCAAAGCTTCCATAAAAACTACAGGGTGACCCAAAAAAAACAGAACCCATACAAATTTTATTAAATCTTATCAACATCAATAAATTTCAAGATACTTGGTTGACTTAAATATCAATCTTTGTGCCATCATTCCTCAAAGTTTCAGTTATTTTGGTTGGTTTACATTAAAGGTATGTATTGCTTAAAATATGCTTCAAATGGGTGCAACAGTATTGGACTTGTGGATGTCACTCAAAATTGTCACTCACTCAAACTGATCTCTTGAGATTTCTCAAATTTTTTACTGTATTTAGTGCCATTAGTTTAAACATTGATGAACTAAAAGCATTAAATACAGCAAAAATTTGAGAAATCCTAAAAGAGAAATGTGTTGGAATGATTGACAATTTTGAGTGACGTCTGCAAGTTTGCCTCCAATGCTGTTGCACCTGTTTGGAGTATATTTCAAACAATACATAACTTTAATGTAAAGCAACCAAGATTACTGAAACTTTGAGGAATGATGGTACAAAGATTGATGTTTAAATCAACAGTTTCTTGAAATTCTATTGATGTTGATAAGATTTAATAAAATTTGTATGGGTTCTGTTTTTTTTTGGGTCACCCTGTACAAGGCAAATGACACAACAGCTGACACAATGATTATCAATCATGTAACAAAGATGAAAAAGCGCACATTGTAAAACTTGTAGCGAAATTAAAAACTGCAAACTCCTGCTAAGATTGAAAATCTTGACTGAAAATATCAACAAAACTGCTGTAGTTTCCTCACAGTGTGTGTAGTTTCTGTATTAAATATTTGGCTCATTAAAATTTGACCAATTTTATTAATGAATTTATGCATCACTTTCAGATTACATAAATTTAAAAACCTGAACAACACCCTACACATGAATGCATGTATTCCACTCCATTTTGCAATTCACTCTTAAAAGTATCCACCTAACTGATCTTCACGGATTAGAAGTAACCATCTTCCTGTCTAAATATGTAGTGTTTGATCTAGGTAGTTCAGCAACTTGATAAATTTCAGGACCTAGTCCTGCTTGTGCCAGACCCATATTGAATACCCTTCCAAATGAAGGGTATCCAATGAGAAGATAGTTTATTAAAATATGCCAATATTTGCCAAAAAATTAGAGGAAACATTGATTGCTACTCACCTGCACATTGAATTGCAAACATAATTGAACGTACTACAATCATTTAATAGTATAACAAGTAGTTTTGGCATGTTTGTTGGTATGTACAACTCACAAAGTGCTTTTTATGAAGTTCCTTTTTAAGTCAAAAGTATGCTTTCTAGTAAGTCAAGTTTGAAGCAAGCAGAGGTTGTTTTCAGATAGTTTTTGGTTTTGGGATTTTAAACTATTTAGTTTTAATACTATATATGAAAGTGATAAAGAACATGATTCCAGATTTGCTGGCCAAAAAATTTGGGTCTTTATCACATTTCTTGCAAGACATGGCAATCGCATATTTCTCATATTGCGGTATATTCTTTTGTTCATAACTTTAGTGCTAATTGCAAGCCACATGTGTTACAAATCGCAAGAAATGTGTTAAGCAGTTGAAGTCAGCTCTTCAAAAAGGATTTCTCAATTTTGTTCCATTATTTAAAAATATAATTTGATACACTATGGTTTCCAAATATTTGGTTTACTCAAAGCTTTTGCAGATTTCTATTCTAGGTAAAATTAAAAACTTGGGGAAATCTCATACCTAAAATTGAACACTTGTTTTGGACATTTTCATAATACAAAAGTATCAAAGTTGTCCATACACAATATTGTACCAATACAATTATGATTTGGAAAAAAGCATGTAAATGAATAGAAAAAATCTTTAAAGAGGTGGAGCAGTTTGAAATTATGTCAATGAGCTCCAAAAATTTAATTTAATGTATATTGTTTGTAAATAATAGCTTATAAATGATATATATGGAATAACACAAATTAATCTTTTTTAGGGTTTAACTACTTTTGCCTATATATCGTGTTTGAGCCATGCAGGAGAAAACATTGCTTGCAAGATGCGCCAGGATTTATTTCGAAGTTATTTACATCAAGATGTTGCATTCCATGATCAACATAAAACAGGGGCTCTTATTGACAGACTAACTTCAGATATTCAAGTGAGAATTGTTCCTCTGTTTTTTCATACTTTTAAGTATGTTTTTCCTTGAATATTTTCTTTTAGGATTTCAAAAGTTCTTTTAAGCTTTGTGTATCACAAGGTCTTCGAAGTACAACGCAAACGGTTGGCTGTATATGTAGTCTGTATGCCACGTCTGCAAAGTTGACCCTTGCATTAAGTGCAACTATGCCCGTGATTGTACTGGTCGGGGCTACTATCGGCTCAAGTCTAAGGAAGTTGTCAAAGTTAGTATTTGAGAGTTTTATTTATAGGGTGTAAACTTGATGTAAGCTGTTGCTTGTCTTTTGAAGGAAAGCCCAGCAACATGCATCAGATGCAACAGCAAAAGCAAACGAAGTCATTGCTAACTTTCGAACAGTCAGAGCTTTTGCGAATGAATCATATGAAGATGAAAAATATTCGGCGTTAGTGACGCAATCGTGCCATATAAACCAGGTTAGCCGACTGATTGAGCTTTGCTTTTTCTTAAATTCACCAATGGTCTTTGTAGAAACTTATTCTGCTCGAACTTGCTATCGAAAACGTTTGCTTTTGTACCTTTTAATCAGATAAGCAAAGGAATTCTTTATGCTTCTTTTGCAGTATCTTGGAATCGGAATCGGAGCTTTTCAAGGTCTCACCAATATAGCTTTAAACGGTATTGTGTTGGCTGTTATTTATGCTGGAGGATATTTAATGGCAAACAAAGAAATAAATCCAGGTAATTATAAAAAAAAAACTTGTCACATCATTTTTCTTTTTACCTGTTATCATCGATTTGCTTAGGTCAGTTAATGTCGTTTCTTGTGTCGTCGCAAATGATACAGCGTTCCCTTGCTTCTCTCTCTGTGTTATTTGGTACTGCTGTCCGTGGTATTAGTGCCGGGACGAGAGCGTTCGAGCATATTCACGCTGAGCCGGAGTGAGTGCTTTTTCGTGTTTTTACTACGGGCGTATTCTGGGTGGATGCAGGCTGTGCTGGTTACTTATGTTTTTAAAAATTTCACGTTTTGAAGGAATTTATTACTAAACCTTCAATATTTTAAACGAATCATTTTGATAAAATATTGCTTTTAAGCTTATTTCATTGTGTTGTAATGCTAAACCGCTTTTTTCTCAGCTATATCCGCAAATTTTGATGCTAGCCATGAGTCCAATAATAAAACGCTAGACATGAGTCAATTATAAAACGCTCAAAAACCACTCTCTAACTTTCATCTCGTATCAGCTCTGAAAAAAACTAGAAAACGTCATTATGCAATGCTTAGGCTACTATTGAGAAGTCAGATATATAGTCTTCTGAACTGTTTTAATACTTTAAAAAGTTTAAACAATGTAAATTAAGTATGCAACTAGTTTGTGCTAAAGAAAAACTTCTGTTTAGGAGTGAATTAAGTGTGGTTTAAGTAGTTTGGAATCAGGTTTATCTTTTGCAAAAGGGGAAAAGTTTTTGCTTATATGCTCTGTCCGCTTTCCGTCCTATCTCTCCCATATATTGAATGTACAAGGCTGCCATCATTCAATAGTATTTTGGAAAGCGCTGTTACCACTGGCACATGGAACATAATCAAAGGTTTTATTGAGAAGGGTTTTGCGTAGGGGGAAATCGTTTCACTTTTGCATAAAGAAAATTAAAATTTATGAAATTTGTAAAAATGGGCCACTTTGACGCAACACTAAGTTTAAGCTTAAGCTTTGTGTGATTTTATATGCACAAAGGTTATATAAACATTGTGTTAAGGGCTTGCTTATTTTTGAACATAACCACGGGACTTGGCTCGAAATTGCACTAAAATCAAGGAATTAATTACCATGACAGGTTGCAGGTTTCTCTCTTTTAACAGGCTGATGAAAATGATAAAAATTTAATTTTTGGAAACGGTCAGTTTATTTTTATAAAAATTGCCTGTACCGTGGAAAAACCTACAGTCCTACACCAAACGCAACTAATTTTCACTTTTATTCTCGACTGTATATGGTTTGACGCCAGCGGCATTTCAAAAAATGAAAATCCTATTTATTAAAAAATGCCACAAGGGCTTATTTAGGGAACGATTAAAAAGCATTTTGAATTTCAGACAGACAATGTGCGGGGGTCGGAAAATACCTTATCATTGCTTGCTTGGTCATTTGCAGTTTCACGGGGTTCACTTCACTTATCCACATCGGCCGGATCATCCAGTTTTGACCGGTGTCAACCTTGATATTAAACCGTGTCAGAAAGTTGCTCTCTGCGGCCTGTCAGGAGCAGGTACAAAAGTTAATTTCAGCTCTATTTTTTTTGCGTTTGCTTTTTTTGTACTGTTTTAATTTTTTAAGTCGATTTTATTTTTTCTATCAAACAAAAAATTTTTTTCGCATTTCTTGTTCCACAATTGAAATCAAATCCGAATATTGAAAAATGTTGTAAATACTGTATGTTGTTTTAAATTTCCTGAGTGCCTCTGCACTCGTTTAACCTTTTAAAAAACAAATTTATTTTGCAGGAAAGTCCACTGTGGCCGGATTGACGGAAAGGTTTTACGAACCATCGCTCGGCAAGATTACGCTTGACGGAGTTGACCTTAGAGATCTAGACCCGTCGTGGCTTCGCGGTAGAGCGATCGGCTTCATCAATCAAGTGTGTTAATAATCAATCTGATAAACTGACTAATCCGAGCTGAAGGTCGATTTTATTTCATTTTGACCTCAGACCGATGGCGACTTTTAAACTTTCTATTGTTTTTCTTGTTTTTTTTTTTTTTTTTTGTAAATAAGCAGCAGTAACAATTCTGCTGCTCTTTAAGGAACCGGTTTTATTCTCTGGCACGATTGAAGAGAATATTCGCTACGGACATCACGACGCCACGCGCCAGCAGATCGTCGATGCGGCCAAGCTCGCCAATGCTCACGACTTCATTGAGAAATTTCCCTCTGGATATAACACTGTGGTCGGCGAACGTGGCCTGGCCCTGTCTGGTGGTCAGAAACAGCGAATCGCGATCGCCCGAGCCCTTCTCAAAAACCCAAGTAGGTCGATTTAATTGTCTTGCAGCGTTTGGAAAGTTTTTTCTTATGCGTTTGATTAATTGAATAAAGAGCCGCGTAAAAGTTGAAATCTTATCAATAAACACGATTTAAATTCGTGTTTTGGCGTCCAGATAGATTGCAAAAATGAACCGCAGTTCGTTTTTTCAGTTTGTTGCGCCATTCGATTCGTATTCTCGTTGCATATTGCGCGATTGTTTGCTGCAAAGTAACACTATATTGTTCTGAAATGCATCAGCGTATCTTTACTGTAGCTGCAGCAGTAAATGATTCATTATGTCTGACACCTTTCTGCTGCATCAAGGCATTCTTATCCTGGACGAAGCGACGAGCGCTTTGGATGCAGAGTCGGAGCGACTCGTTCAAGATGCGCTCGATCACATTACGCAAAGTCGCACGACGCTTATTATCGCGCACCGCTTGAGCACAATTAAGAATGCAGATCTCATAGCCGTCATGAAGGACGGGAAGATCGTTGAGGTGAGCGCGGCAGAGCGAACTTGTTTTCGTCAATTTTCATGGCAGGTAAATTGTAATTCCAATCAAGTCGTCTCTGATTCGCACTCGAGAGCAACTGCGTGCAATCTATCAAGTGTTCGTGTTCTGGATTCATGGTTGTTTTTATTTAATCTAACTTGGTCGCTTTTTGGGTCAAGCCAAGTGATTCAGTTCTCTTCCTCAACGCTTGACCGAGGAGAGATGGGTGGTTACTATTGACTAAGTTACACTATGACCTTTTTTATTTCGACCTAAAAGTTTTTTATTTAACTACTTATGTAAGTTTTATAATGATTTTGGCCTTTTATAGAAGTTTTAATTAAAAGATTTTAATCAACGTGTTGCACTTTGTCTTGTTGATTTAGTACTTAACAGAGCACAAATTTCTTTAAGTGAGTCAAAAAAGCGCAGCTCAGAAAGTTAAAAACCTTCGTTATAGATTGTAAAAACAAAACATTCGAAGTGTTTGTAGCTGCTCCAAAAATTACCAACTATAACCAAGAAATTAATTTTTGTAATTAAATATGACAATACAAAATTTTGACTTTATTATGACTTATAAAACTCATTAATTAAACTCGTTCGCAACCAAAACCAATTTTGTGTAAGTTTGACCTTGTCACTAATTCAAAGTCGCTTTTTCAGGTTGGAAAACACCAAGAATTGAAAAAGCGAAAAGGAATTTACGCCGATTTAATACAGTTACAAGAAAGTAAACCATGACCCGAAATTTCCGAAACTTGGAAATATCTTTTTAAAAGCGGGTTCGACAATAACTACTTAGTTTTGTTTTTATTTATGCCTGCTCACTTATTGTCTTATTGTGATGGTGTTCCTATCTTGTTCCGACTTATTTGAATTGAAATGAATGCAATTTCCCGTGGAGTGGATCCGCAATTTATTTTAATCAATACTGCTTTGCCGTTGCTTTTATTTGAAGAAATGTGTAGAGGCACCCGCAATGAAATCATTATTTGAAATTTTTAATCGCCCAGTTTCGGAGTTGATTTTAAATCTTGCTTTGATTCTATTAGATCTGACTCATTAATACAGTCAGCTCGCCACCGTTGCGATAATTTGTGTTACTTGAAACTATTATCGGAAATTTAATAATTGCTATCAAAATATTATTTGGGTCGTAATTGCTTCAAATGCTATAAAGTTGCTAACTCACAAAAATAATTTTAAAATTTTTGCGTAATTTTATCGAACGAGTTGGTTGTCAACAGTATATTATCGACACTTCAAATTACTTTTGTTCTTTTGCTTCCACCATTGATATATAGTAACTGAAACAAGTAAAATAAAATGAATAAAAAATTAATAATCTCTGTCTTTCACCAGCATCTTGCCGACTTGCCGACCAAATGTTTTTGTGCAACATTTATGCAATATATGCCATATCACTTCGAGTTTTAATGTTATAGTCGTCGGCAAAAGAAAACTATAATAATCTTGTGTCCTCAAACTTAATTTGGGTTATACTACGTCGTGGGCACCCGCTACGAAATATTTAGCACCGCTGGCGCTAGCATAAAAAAATTTAGTGAGGCTAACGCTACTCCAAAAATACATCGCTAGCGCTAACTATTCCGCTACAAGGCGCTAAGAGTAAATTTTTTTAATTGTAGAAAAAAATACACTGTTTTAATGCTCTACCGCGATCGACGAAAATTGTTTTTGTTGAGTGGACTTTCTTTAATAGATATTATTAAAATGGCTGCTAATGTTAAACAACAACCTGGGATTCACTGATATTTTTGCAATCGTTTTCTCCGGCAAATTTGAACGATTTATCTCAATATAACCTGAGATTAGGTTATTTGTCTAGTTTCTGAATAGGTGACACGGAAGTATCTGAGAAAAAAGTTACTTTAAAGAATTAGAAAATTCTACCCAACGGAAAAACAACAATATCAGTTTTGGCAAGTTACTCAATTCAGCTGTGTTGAACGTCAAACAAACCGCTTCACACAAGCAAAACCGAAAATCTATCAATACTTTTTCGCGCTCAGTTATACCAATTGTAAAATGCGACAGCAAAAAAATATTTTTGTTGAGAAATGAAATTAGCATTAGGAAAACAGTTTGAAGTAGTGCAGTTTCCGATAACCAACCAAAAAAGGAACGCGCCGACTAATTTCATTTTTAAGGCTAAGAAAATTGATAAAACATTATATAAACGACAGCATGTCCGTCCCAAGAGGTCAAGCATTTATAGCTTACTTGTAAAACGCATTTGATAGAAGCACGCAGCTGTGCGTAGAACCAAGATACTGTATCAATAAAACCGTCTTCTATGCAAGAGTTGTGAATATGGTTAGCGCACCAAAAAAGGAAAATAAGAAAAGCTGTTTAGTTTTGATTTTATTTACTTGCATAGTGATTATAGGTACGTGTAATTAAAATTTGCTTATTTAATTACAATAAAAGTTATTCTTCCTAGATCGAAAGTTGAAAGGCAACTGCAAAAAGCGTTACGAAATTTTCGGTGCTTTTATACCTAAAGCCTATAAAAGATATTATATTAAAGCCCTGTTTTGAAAAACTGCTATGCTGTATAATAGAAAATCAGAAATGAAGTTAAAGTTGTTTTGTGGATGTGTAAAATTATGATCAGCTGATTCTCTTATATAGCTGCCTTTGTAGATTTCTGGGCTAGATAGAAGCGCTATATTGATAGGAAAAAAATCGACACGATTTTGATTTCCTTCTCTTGTCATTCTGATTAGTCCTAAAAAAAACACTTTACGGCATTTTCGCTCTGCTTGGTGGCCTTGCAAGTAGTTTTAAATTATACTATAAAAAAACTAAAAAACATTCAATTGGTCAGCAATACCTTCGCATCTTCAAAAGCAGGTCCGAGTAATCGATAGACCAATGCCCAAGTTTAACGCTGATGTTGTCCGACAAGTTGAGAAAATAAATGGTGGTCATAATGATAGTCTAGCATGCTAAGCGTAAAGCAGCCATGTTTGAGTCATATAAAATAAAGGTCTCCCACTACTTGTGAGCTTGGATCTAAATAATTTGAATTTTCAACTTACAAAAAATCTGTGCGTTTGTGCTTCTCAAACCTTTTTCTCGCGGCACAATTTTAAACTAAAATTAAACGTAGACTTGCCAAAATTATATAGTTTAGTTTTTTTTGCGAAAATAGTTTTTTGCGTTTTACAAAAAAATTATTTTATCACGTTCCTTGGTTTGGTTTTTGGTGTAAGTTATAAGCAACTTTTTACGGCCATACAGCACCTGCCATAAGTCCATATGTAGGCCATTCAATGGTCAAAAGGTTTGTTAACTAATGCCGTCGGCGAGACAGGAGTTAAGAAGCAATGTTGTAGGTTTTCTGGAGAAAGTCTGTATAAACTCATTCTCAATTTGTGTAAACTCATTTAGTAAGTCTCTGTAAACTCATTGTGTGTAAACTTATTTCGTTAAAAAAGATGTGACAATTAAAAGATTGTGGATTCGTAATGTTGTTAATAGCTTATTAAAGCTTATTAAAGACTTCTTATTAAAGATTACTTGTTAATAGCTTATTAAAGACTTCTAATAAACTAAAATCACTAAAACAATTATTACGTCTCCTTACTTTTACTTGTTTCCTTCTTGAATTTTTGTGGATTTAAATAAAACTCGAAATGTGGTTTCAAAGATTTTAACTTAGTCTACAACAAAAGATTTTAGCTTTTTATTATAAAAAAATAATTTAAAAAATAATCAGGACTTGGGCAACAGTTTAATTAAAAATCGGGAGGTTTTGAACAAAAAATAGTAAACGTTTTTTTAAATCATTTTTTAAACAACTTTCAAGAATTTTTTTTACTAACAGTTTTTGAGCTGTGACGTTTATTAAAAACAATTTAGAGAGAAAGTTAAGTGTTTGAAATTTTTTTGAAAATTAACACTGTTTTTACTTTTTGTGACCAACAACCATAGCCGTATTTGCCGGAGGGCAGGAGGGCAATTGCCCCCCCAAGTTTTCAAAATTTGAGCAAAATCATAATTTTTCGGGCGGTGACAAAGAAATCCTTGAGCAAAACCAGAAGTTTTCGGGCAGCGAAATAAAAATTTGGGCAAAATCAGGAACTTTAGGGCAGCGACAATGAGCAAATGCAGCAAATAGTCACCAAATTTAGGTGGAGATCTTTTTTTTATAGAACATCATGATTTTGGGACAAAAATTGAGAAATCAGAGATTGATTTCAAATGAAGACTTTTTTTGGTCTTCATCCTAGAATTTCAGACAATTTTTTTGCCCTATCCGTAAAGTACTAAAAAATTATGATTCGGGAAAATGTCACAAAATTTGGGCAAAACTTCATCGCCCTCAAATTTTTTTTGGCTGGTACGCCTATGCCAGCAACAATTATTAAATCTAATACGTTTTGAATTTTTACTTTGTTGTTGCTTTTCAGTTGCTTTTTTCTTGGTGCTTTGGTTTCTTGTGATTAAGCAAGATGGCGTTCAGCCTTGGGAAAAATTTAGACTTCCTCGATCACTTTTTCCTTATCACTACGAGATTAATCTAAAGCCTAATTTATTCCCTAAGGATAAGAAAAACGTTTATTGGTTTAATGGAAGCAGCAGAGTTTATTTCGTCGTTTCGAAAAGTACTGACGTTATTTTACTACAAAGTAAAAATTTAACGTATTCGGATATAACTCTAAAATCACAAGTGAGTATACTAAAAATATTTTAAAATGATTATAAATAAACAAGAAAATTTTTATTTTTTCAAGGACTTAGTTTTGCCAATAAAACGACATTGGTTTTTCTTACCTAATGACTATCTTGTTATCGAATCGGATAAAAACCTTGTTGTTGGTCGTAATTATTCAATTGAAACCAAATACTATGGAAAATTAGCAAACGATTTGGCGGGATTTTTTCGCAGTGAATATACAACCTTCAACGGAAGTAAAAAGTAAGTGCTGCAGGCTTTAAACTTTTTAGTTTGAAAAAAACTGCTTATTGATATGGGTTAGTACTATCTAAGTATTCTTATCTTAATCTGTACATAGGCCTATCAGCTTTTTCTAATTAAACAGTAATCAGAAAACACAATTAAAGTAGGAAAAACTCTTTGAAAGTAATTGTTTTTTAGGTCTATAGTTGCATCACATATGCAAGCAACTTTTGCCAGAGAAACTTTTCCTTGCTTCGACGAGCCAGAATATAAAGCCACATTTGATGTTAGTCTTTGGCATACGAGATCGAGTTTTGCTTTGTCTAACATGCCTGTGAACAGCGTAAGTTGTTTTACGAAATGTATTTTCGAATAGGCTATTTTATGTTTTTAACTTTTGTCTAGGGTAAAGCGGCATTTTTTTATAATTATTAATTGAAACTTGATGGTAATGAAAATGGACCAATGAGATTTATGCTTCTCATTTGATCTTGATCATAGTTCACTTGGCAGTATAACTTTGGGATGGGTAAATTTTTTAGCTCGAGGACCGTATTCAAAAGTTGATTTTGTTTGAGGGCGCACTATAGCATAATTAAACCAAAATATATTATCTAAAAATTCTGGAATTTGGTTGAATCCCAAAAAAAGAAAAAAGAGTTAATTATTTTTTTAAATTATTTGTTTGATACTTTTGCTGGTCGTTTGTTTTATCCCTGGTAAAACCGGTCGATTTGATGGCCGTTTGAAAATGTGTTCCGTTATTGTTCTCATCAAATTACAATGATGAATGTTGATATGGGCACTTTACAAAAATTATCTCAGCGTCATGAAGAAATCAGATGCCAAGGATACAGCACAAAAAACTCGGATGGCCATGATTAGATATTATTTTCTACAATTGAGAAGTATAATACCTAAGCCGTTTAAATTTAATGTTGGATTCTAGTAGTAGAGCGTGACAAGCGGACCAGTTTAAAAGTCAATTCTTATCCATCTGGCAATGTTGTTTTTAATACTAAGTTTCAATTTCCCAGTTACTGCTTTACGGCCAAGAAACAATGTAGCCATTGCTAATTTGTAGACCTATTTATTTTAAATGGAACAAGAAAAATTAAGGTAGACTGCTCACTTCTTCTTTGAATAGGTGCAAAAAATAAAAAGGTTTTCATGGGTGCTCAATAAGAATGCTTGATTTTATATATCGTTAAAGCATGTTTAATTGTGAAATCTGTTTTTAGACAGAAGAATTTGATGGATGGAATAGAACGAAGTTTACGACATCACCTAAGATGAGCACATATCTTCTTGCGTTTGTTATCTGTGATTTTGATTACGTTGAAGCTTTTACGACATTGCCGACGCAAATTCGGGTTTTCTAGCTGTTATTTTATTTTTTAAGTCGCTTTGCCAGTTATACAAGTAGTTCTGTCAGCTTTTAATGAAATTTATTCTTGGTTAAATGAATAGTCGGTACCGGAAGCATTATTTTTACAGAAAATAAAATAAAATAGGCGATTTTCTCGCATATTGAAGATGAATTATGCTTTTTGTTTTTCTTGTAAATGGCAAAACTGGAAAAACCAAGAAGTCACTATATCAAACGAACGTTTTTTTACAACAGAAACTCATATTTTGGAGTGAACAACAAAAATTTTTTATATTATTTAAATAAAAATTAATAAAAGAGCTAAAATATTTGGAAAACAATTATTCAAATGTTTTGCTATTAACTTATAGCAACTTCTGTTTTTTAATATTTGATCTAGGTCTAAAGGAGTTTGTATATTTTATGATTTAAGTTTTTTTAGAATATTAAATAATAATCCAGAATTTTCTTTTTAAAATTTTTTAATCCAAGTAATGCAGTTTTTGCTGATTAAACAAAAAAATTCAATTAAATTTATAGGCAGTAGCCAAAAAACAATAAACTAATTTGTTCTGTTCTACCTCAAATGGTTTTAATCTAAATACTGGTTACCTTCACTTACATGCTTTTATATAGAAGAATTCTGGAAAATGTGAATTTTTCGACTTTTTGTTCTGTTTAGAAACGCAGTAAAATTTTTAACTTTGCAAGTAAAGATAAAAACTCTTATTTTATCGTCTAAGAGCTTGATTCAAAAAAAAAAACCTTCTCTAAAACTTTTTATCATAAATTTTATTGTCGTTTGAAAGATGATTAGAGATAAAAAGTTGAAAATGTACATTTTGTCGGTCGGTTGTGTAAGCCGGTGTCAAATTTCTGGGCAGGTCTTTTGACGCAAACGATCGTCGCTTTATCCAAACTGGTCAGATTATCCACTCCATCGGATGGAGAGTGGAGAAAGCAATTGAAAATTACTTGGTCTGCCGTTTGATCTTCGCGCCACATTTGCATGTTGTCATGGAAGCCAAGCCCCACTTGTACATAGTTGACCGGAAGCATCCAACACCGGTTTGAAGACAGTTCAGTCGAACCCAGGCGCGTCTTGAAAGATAAATTTCCAGTGGCGAGTTGCCAACATTTAGGATGAAATCGTGCAGTCAAGTGTTATCACTTCTTCATTCAAAATTTCTAGAATATTCCGCCCAGTCAGGTGATTAGGTGCGTATGAGAACTGCGACACCAAGCAGGTGCGCATTACTTAGCAGCAGTATATACTAGAGCTACAGTAGGATTGCTGTGCGCAAGGTCATGGCACCAGCACTTCAGCTTGCTCCTGCCAGACGGCTGATTAAGGAAACTCTTGAAATGAATTTCTTACGCAGTTACTCTAGGTGTCATCGGTACGTGAGCCATCTGTCTAGTGTTACGCCAAAATATTTCGGTGTTGCACAGAAAGGCAGTGGGTTGCCATTTAAACAAAACAGTAACTCACGTTTTGCCTCCTTGTTATTGAGGTGAAAGGTAGAAGACATTGTTTTAGATGCGCTGAGCTTCAGTTTCCATTTGTGGAGATACGCCTGGAGAGTTGACATGTCTTGACCAAGGTATCCTTTAGCGTCTGCCAGTCTCCAGCAGTATGCACAAGCGCTAAGTCATCAGCTTAGGGATATTTGCTGGAGAGAGTTGGAGGCAGGTCGCTTTATATAGATTTAAAAAAGAAGGGGAGCCAAGACGGTCCCTGAGAGACGCCGTTATTCAGGTGGCGAAGTCTACTTTGCTTTCTATTACCCGTGGTGAGGGTAAAACGGTTCTGAACAAGCTCCATAATGAGTTTGACCATGTGTCTGTCAGGAAGCAACCGCAAAAGCTTGAGGATAAGGCCGCGATGCCATACAGTATCGTATGCTGCTGTGAGGTGGAGAAACACAGTACTACTCCTCTTCTTTGCCGAAAAGAGTCCTCGATTTTTTGGGTCATCAGAGTGACCTGATCCAGGGTCAATCTTTCGCATTAAAAACCCGCTTGCTCACAAAACTCTCCTGATTGAGTCTTTGTAGCAGGGTAGAAGCAGATGTGCGAGACTTGGGTCCATCAGGAGCGCAAGTAAACCAAGTATAGAGTCGTTTGCATTCCTCATTCCAGCATGAGATATAGTAGCGTAGGCCACCGCGTGAAATAGATTGTTTGGCCGCGAGTAGCAGAAATCTGCAAAAATCCTGGTATACTTTGTCAGGTGTGCAAGTGTTTGGTGATGGTAACTCCAAGCTGGTCAGTACGGAGGCAGTAGTGTTTCCATTTGGCCTTGCAAAAGTTCCAGCGCTTCACAGGCTTCCTGATGGGATGCGCTTCACGGATGGGATTTGCAAGTCGGGTTGGTGTTATAAGAGAGGGTCGATGTTGAGACCGTGGAAATTTCTCAGCAACACATTTGCTGAGAAGTTGTTAATTGTCATCGGCACTTGCGAAAATCAAATCAAGATTAGTTTCTTTTCCCCAACGACCAGAGAGAAATCTGGCTGGTCCGTTAGGATTGTAGAGGAGGAAACGTTTGCCAGTTGCTGCCCATGTAGTCAGAAAAATTCCGTCGTCGTTCTTGGTATTGCAACCATACTCTACATCCTGGCAGTTAAAGCCACCAGCGTAGAGACAGCATTGAGGGAATATGAAACGGCCGCTAGTGTCATTTGCGAGGGTGCAAGCTTGTAAATATCGATGATTTTATAGCCCGAAATGTCCACGCATAGCCATTCAATCTCCAAATCATTCAAAGACTGACCAAAGTGTTTCCAAACCAACTTCTCGGGTACAAACTTGGCGAAGCCAAGCTTCTTGCTGAGAATTGACCCAGATAGTAAGTTTTGTAAAATTACTAGCTTTTCTGCCGAGTCGCAGTGGGTTTCCTGAAGGAGGAAGACAAGGACCTGATGTTTTGAGGCAAATCTCGATGTTCAGCTGCTAAATGATAAGTCTTTGAAACCTGTTGGCACCGTTGTCGCGCCATGAAAAGGGCATTTTCTTACTATTTGGCGCTGACCTCAAACAAGTTCTTACCGCTCCCGGGGACGAAGGTTTATCCTTTTACCACCCCGGAGAAAAGCTGTTCACCACCCCGGAAATGTGCTGAACAGCTTCTAAGCGTTACCATTTGCCTGATTCCAAACTTCACAACAAGAGATAGGATTTGTCATCTATATTTTTACTCACCCTATATACTGTCACCCTATATTTTGTCAATCTATGTTAAAAAGGAAAGAAAGGAATTAATTTTTTTTTAAATAGTATCTTTTCCAATTGTTCTCTGTTCAGTTGGTTGTGTTTACATAAAATATACGTATTATCGATGTTTTTTATCTTAAAATTAATGAAACGGGGTCATAAAATAACTTTTTTTTTTAGACTCGCGTTTATGCCAGACCAGAACAAATAAGAATGGGAAATGGGAATTTTAGCTCAAGGATCACTCCAACAATATTAGAATTTTACACTGAACTATTTGGAACCATCTACCCTCTTAAGAAAGCAGGTTTATGCGTAAATTTACTAAGGTTATGCTAAGTTATTAGTTTAATAAAAAAGAAGCCAATTTTTAGGTTAATAATGAAAAAAACATTTTATTCATAGATCAAAACATGCCTTGAAAATTTGACTTTAACTAAACAGTGCCTGTTCAATAAAACAATTTTTATTATACAGTATATCTCATTAAAATGTTTATTTACGAAACTTTTTTCTCGAAATAAAAACAAAAAAAAATCCTTTACTCGTTCTATGCACTGCAACGTGTAACAAATTTAATACGCTCATCTCTGTACATTGCTCTTGGACAACCGAGTCGCTTACGCAACAACACCGCAATGGTAGCAAACTGTTGGCAATTATAAATCAGATTTGTCTGGCCCGAAAATTAATCCTTAAACCCCTGCCCCAAGTTCGGAATGATAACAAACATTGCATTAAACTGGGCAAAAGAAATTACTGAAAAACTATCCCTAGTCGCTTATAAATAAAATTTAACCAACAATTTTTTAGATCAAATAGCTCTACCAGAGTTCGACGTTTTCCCAGCGATGGAAAATTGGGGATTAATAACATATCGTGAAAATAAATTATTATTTGATGCATCGTCAACTTCTACTTTCAGCAAACAAGAAATTGCGAGGGTTGTAGCTCATGAACTGACCCATCAAGTACAGTTTGTTTATCTCTTTTTCGTTAATGACTAAACATTTTGTTGAATGAAAATAATCAAAACCTGTTTGTTTTATTTATAGCTTGTAGACTTTACCATTTGAAATACTTTTTAAAAAACTTGAATTTTTTACTTGAAATGATTTTATACTTTTAAAAGACAATACTGCAAAACTGTTATCATGTTCTTGAAAATATTTTTTACGTATAAAAGTTTTTTTCTAGTGGTTTGGCAACTTAGTAACTCCTTTGTGGTGGGATGAAATTTGGTTGAACGAGGGATTTGCAACTTATGTTCAGTACTTGGGAGTGGACCGGGTCGAGCCGTCCTGGCAAATGGTGCGACATTAAAAGTTGTTAAACATTTAATTTTGTTAAAATTAACAGAAAGCAGTTTTATTTTATGGACCTCGAATGTAGTAATTGTTGTGACGGCTTTGAGAACAAGACTAAATTTAAAACTTGACGGTTTTCGATAAAAAACATTGACTCTCGTTGATCAAAAAATGTTTCTCTAAAATGCTTTCTCTCCATTAGAAAGACCAATTTGTGATCATGGACTTCCATCGAGCGATGAACGTTGATGGATTAGTGACGTCTCGACCCATTGTTGCGCGAAACGTTGACACGGTGGCGAAGATCGACGCTCTATTTGATGCAATATCCTACGCTAAAGGAGCTTGCTTGATTCGAATGATTAGAAGCTTTGCTGGAGATGAAGCGTTTAAGCTTGGACTTAAGGTTAGTTGCTGCAACTATTTTTTAATTAATTGTACGAAGATAAGTTTTGTATCAAAAAACATTTTTTTTTTTTTAAATCATTTCGAAACTTAAAACGCTGATTTTTTTATTTTTAGAATTATTTGAATGACAATGAATATGGATCGGTAACTCATCAAAAATTATTTGAATATTGGGAACAGGTAAAAAAAGTCCTTTAACAATTTAACTCAATTACTATTTTTCATGATACTTTTTATATTATATGTTATACATGCTGCGAGTCGGTATTTCGTTTACTCGGTGATTTTACTCGGTGTTCTTGGTATTGTTTGTTCATTTTAAGATACAAATTAAGATTTAATCCGTAAATATTGTACACCTGTTCATTAATGCTGTAATCATGACAAAATAACTAAATGCAGCTAAATTCAACTTCAGTTTTGTAGGCAATAAAAAATGTCGGAGGTGGCTCCAACCCCCCACGAGGTTTCACTCCAGCAATGAATACCTGGGTCGTGCAAATGGGATTTCCGGTCGTTACGTTTGCGCGAAGTTTTAAAAATCGCAACAGGGTTGCTGTAACGCAGCAAAGATTCTTGCTTGACCCCATCGCTGACCCAACTCAACCCGAAACTGAATATGGGTAAATCTTGGGTAAAATATTGAATCAAAAGTGTTTTGTAAACAAACAAAAACGATACCGCACAATGCACATGTAATGTATTGGTTGTTGTAATCTACTATAGAGTGGCTTGTGCAATTCATCATTACATAGGAGATGCTATGGCTTTGCTTCTAAGTGATATGTATGGCGAATCTGTTACCAGGGCTTCGCTTTTTTTATTTCGCCATTATTTTATCAGTGTAGTCGTTAGAATCAATAAAGTCTAATATTTTTATCGCATTGGTTTTTGGTCGCTCAGGAGTTATTAACCTTTAATCGGGTTGTTGAGCCAAAAGTTGCAATATTTTGTCTTATCAACTTTTACTTAGTAAAAAACTTATTTCTTATTTATCTGGTATTTTATCAACTTTAAATATTTTAAATAGTTTGTTTTTACACGATTTAATAAACCAAAGAATGGAACGCCCCTATTGCAAATGACGACCTTTTTTATTGGTTGTCATTTTGCACTAAAAAATTTTATTTTTAAACTCAAGAAAAAGCCTTTTTATAAGTTTTTCGTCTTAACCAAGTTTTCGAGAAAAAATTTTCTCCGATATGCTAAAATATAAATTTATTGAGGATGATTTTTCTAAATCCTGTCTTCCTAGCTAAATATTGTTATTTTTTAGGTGGCTCTTCTCGAAAAAAGTTTGATGACCCATTATCTAAATTCCATCTTTTACAGAATTTGTTAGACTCAATTTTGGTTAAGATTAGACAATTGTAAAGACATATCTAACGCAATGCTTCTGTCTTGAATTTTAAAGGGCATTAGCTGCTCCCTTTCCCCCTACCTTCCGCATCTCTGCATATTAAAGCTATATTTGCTTCAAGTACTCTTATTAAAGTTTTACATTGAATATGAGAAACCGATTTTTTAATTCTGTTTAGATATAAGTGGGTTATCCCTTTATGGTACACAACTTTAAAAAACTCAAGCATCAAATTGGTTTGGCTTGACTCGGAATTACAAGGTATTGTTTTATCTGTTAAACCTAATCTTTATGCACGTTTTATTTTCTTTTTGGGTGATATTTACCTTTGTTTCAACCCAGACGGAAAATTTTATCGAAATAGACCGAAAAAAGTGGCAAAAGCTTAGCTCAATACTTTATTCTTACTTTTTTTATGAGTGCAGTCAAAGTTGTAACAATAGTTTGCAGCGTTACTTTCAGTTTCCTTCGAGGTTTAAATTCAGGTTTCGTCGCATCGTGCTGCTATTGTTTTAACGTTTCAGCAGTTACGATATTACAAAAATAGGTTTGTCGATATATATTATGAAAAACAACAAATTAATATTGATTTCTGAACATTTATACATTTTCCTTTGGTAAAAAATGCTTTGTTTACCTTTTTTATTACGACTTTAACTGTAAAGAAAGTTTTTTTGGTTTAATTTACTGAACAAACTTAGCAGAATTTAAACTTGTAAATTTAAATTTTGTGCCACCTAAATTGGTGTTTTCCAACTTTTTTCTTTTTTGGCCTATGTTAGGGTTATAAAAATTTTATGGCTCACTCGAACAAAAAGTAATGATTTTGTGCGACGGGAAATGGCTCGGCAGTGCTTCTTCACTTCAAAAAAATGGGTAAAATTAAAGTGAAGAACAAAAACTGAGAAAATTATTCGACTTTTAAAGCTAAAACGGTTTGCACTTGCACAGAGTTTCACATGCATTCAGTCTGATTTTTGGGCCAACCGCTGGCGTATTTTGAAAGTTCCTCAAGCTTGCTTGTAGGCTGAGAAACACTAAGGTGATAACGCTGAAAAATTAATTACCTTAATTCCCCACCGTTATCTTTTCAGCTTATCATCAAATGTGAAGGTTAATTGAACGAAAGCCACTATAATGGGTATTTTCTTGTACGATTTTTTCGGTTAGCCTATATGATAAACAATCTTAAATTATTGATTTAAAAAAGTAAACTTGAAGATTGATTTAAAGGAGATTATTTTGATACACTCGGGGGCTGGGATTAAACAGTAATTAGTGATAATTTTTGCTCTCTGCATTGCTTTCGCCTTTTGAGTCAAAAAAATATACAGCTGCATATGCATAAAAGTGCACGACAATAAACAACTTTCAATAACCTCTGCTATTATTAAAACATCAGATGGCTTAATTTGTGCTTGATGACAACCTGATGCTAAAGTTTTAGTGGATAAAATTTTCTTTTTAATTTAGGGATTGAATTAGATGTTCCTGAAAGCGACTTTGTTATCGGCAATTATGGGGTTTTTGGATACTACCGAGTAAATTATGATGAAGAAAATTGGAGAAAAATTATCAAGCAATTGAACACGAATTATAAGGTAACGAGAAAGCAAATTCAAAATATTCATAAGATCATATTTAATTCAAGATTTAATTTTTAAAAAATTTCACAAAGTTGTAAATGTTCATGACGCGATACGCAAAAAATTGTTGCAGTCCTTTTTAGATTTTTGATAAATTTTCACAAATAACAAATAAGTTTTTTAAAAAAATGAAAAGTTAAAGAATCGATAATAAGTTTTTTGAAAACAATAAATAGTATTTAAAAAAAATACAAAAAAACTAAAAAAAAATTTGGATCATCCTCATCATCATCATTATCATTTTCGGGAAAAACAGTGAATTAATTTAATGTATTTTCCTTTGCTTGGTTGTTCTTTTGTGGTTGCCGGGGCAACAGCTCGAGTTGGGATCTCCAAGAAACTCGATCTTCTGCAACTAGCGGTAATTCTGCGGGTGGAATTTCAAGATGAGACCAGGCCAGGTCTTCAACATAATTCCGTTAGCGAGTTCTAGGTTGTCCTCAAAACCTTTTGCCACTCGGAAGAGCATCAATTAGCTGCTTTGTTGTTTATTCTTGGGACATTCGTATCACATGGCCATATCAGCGCAGTTGGATCTTTCTATGCGTAGTACAGCGGTTTGATGTCGAGAGATTGACGAATATCAGTGTATTTTACCTAGCCAAGTAGTGATAAACCCCCAACTTTTCGCAAGAAACCCATTTTTGGCCGCCTGTACTCGGGATGTCTTTCTTTCGGTTAATACCCATCACTCATGACCATAGGTGAGGATAGAAACAAAAATTGATCTGAAAACAGAAGGGTTTTCTTTTTTACACAGCTCTCGTTTCAGCACAACCGATCGGAAAAACTGGCGCATTACTGCACTTGCTTTTCCAATACTTATGTCCAATTCGTAGTCCTGTCTACCATCACTCGAGAATGTTACTTCAAGATACTTAAACTTCTCTGTTTGCTGGAGAGTTACTCCGTTTGTTAGGGAAAAACACTGGACAGGGTGCCTTGATATTTACATAATCTCGGTTTTAGCCGCACTAATTTTCATAGCAGCATCCAAGCATGTGTCAGAAAATCGATCTGCATATTGAAGATCACTTTTTTTCGAGCTTAATAATGCAAGGTCATCTGCAAACAGCAGGCGCCGAATATTACACTCCCCAAATGTGACGCCAGTACTAGAGGAACTGTTTCTGTCTATCCTGTCCGCTTATATAATAAACAGGAGAGGGGAAAAAACACAGCCCTGTTGTAGTCCTACAATTACACTAAAAAGGCTTTGTTTTCATATTATTAACACGAACACAGTTTTTTGCAACAATTTGATAGCAGCTAAGACCTGACCTCTCACGTCATACTCCAGCAGTACTGCCCACAGCTTGTCTCTTGAAACACGGTCATATGCTTTTTCAAGGTCTACAAAGCATATATAGACTTCTTTAGCATATTCATACGATTTCTCAAACCTTTCTGAAGGACGAAGATTTGGTCCATGGTGGATCTGCCAGAACGAAATTCGCATTGTGCATCGTGAAGGTGGGGCTTGACTATTTCACGACATCTCTTTTGAAGGCACCTTCAATGAACTTGCATTGATCTTTCTAGGAAGGCTTAACAAAGAAATTCCCCTCTACTTGATGCACTTCTTCTTGTCTCCTTTTTTGCGAACAGGTACAGTATTAAATTTTTGAACAACCTTTCAACACCCGTATAAACTGTAATTGTATTTCAAAATGATTCAAACCATAGATTGTGAGGCAAAATAATGAATTTAATGATTTTACAAACTGAAGTGTGTGCTATTAAACAAAAAACTTCGAAACAAAGATTCGAACTCGTGTTATTCGATCCCCTCTATCTTACGTGACAATTACATTGATGCTAAGTTGCCAAATGATAAATTAATTCACCAAAATCGACATGGTTCCTGTTCTTAATCTCTTAGATTTACGACATTTATAATTAAGCTGATTTTTTTAATTTGTGTTTAAAGTTAACAAATTTAGATGAACATAAAGGGTTTATTTTTAACCAATAGCAAAAATAAATATATTGTAGAAGACTCACACGTATAAAACGGTTTGAATATGCTTATGCTTAAAAACCAAAATCTACAGTAGAAAAACATTATTTCCAAGTTTGTAAATGCTTGAGCCTTAAACTATAAGGCACATGGGTTTCCAAATTAAAACATTGGTATTTTTAAAAATTTTTCATGCATAAAATTTTTAGTTGCAAAGCAGTACAATAACAACTTAAAAGTTTCAAAATAGGGAGATTGTCATTCAAACGGCTGAACTGATTCAAAACAAACAAATAAATAGTAAGATTGAAATGGTTGCACTACGCAAATTTTTGCAGTGCGTAAGTTGGTAAAAACTAAACAAATTGCCGAAAAGAATTTTAAAAAAGAAACTTCAAAATTTCTTTGATATGCAGAAAAATGTTTTATTTAATCACAACTTTTTAAGTAATTCAAATAATTCAGCAGTTCATAAAAGTAATTTTACGTAATTTGTTTTTTTTGTTTTTTTGTTTTTGACTAAGCATTAAAACGTTTTACTTGAATTCATGTTCAGGTTGTTAATGTAAAAAGCCGAGGACAAATTATTGATGATGCTTTCAGCTTATCCAGGTCAGTAGCTTGTAAAATTTGCATAACGAAAACTATTACAAAATTTTGCGTTGTTGTTTTTTAGGAGTAGTGTCGTAAATATTTAGGCAACATTACAAATAAAACTAAGATTCTTGGTTTTTCTTCTGATCTTCAATTTTCAATTAAACAGGAGCAGATGCAGTAGTATTTCATAAAACTAGATTAGAAAACAAAAAGCCAATTATCGTTTCATGGTTTCGTTCAGTCATTTTCATGCAATCATTTCTGAACAAGATTAAATATTGAAAGAAATAATTGTTGGATTCGCATTAATTTTTTTACTTAACCCTTAAGTGCGCATGACGTATATATCCGTCACAGCCAGACGCTCTCTCAGTGCGTATGACGGATATATACGTCTTGATCGTCGCAGCTTTTCACAGCGCAGATTATTTCGCCTCTCGCATTAGCTATTGTTTCGGTGAAAAACGAAAAAACATTGTTTGCAACAAAAACCGAGCTCCTGCAACAAATGTCATTGTTTTATTTTTTGTTTTTATCTAAATCAAAAAAGCTTTTTTTTAAAGTTTGAATTAAATACTTTGTGTCTCGTGGTTGTGCTTATAGCCTAGCCTTATCGTGCGATCTGAGAGAATTTAGTTAAAATGTTCAATTGTGGAAAGCGCTCTTAAAATTTTAGTTATTATAACTAAATTTGGCGTTTATTTTCTTGCGTTTGCAGTAATACCTTTATTCAGGTTAGATATGTTTTTTCGTATACTCAACAATAAAAGTATTTAGACTACTTCTAAAATAAAACTCAGTTATTTGTCGGTTGTATAATTCCAAAGTAAACTTATCCTGCATTTACTTTCAGTTTTTCTTAAAAGTATTTAGCCTGTATATAAGTGGAACGACCAAACGAATTTCTTCAAGTCTCAGAAAACAAATTTTTATCGCTTAGGGCTCGTTTCCATGACGAGCGTTGACAGGAGTATTCTTTATTTTATTGACTTTTTTTACTTCTTTTCACGCTTAAGCGCTAAGCCAAGCAAAAAAATCAAGAAAATAGAAAATACTCCAGCCAACGCTCGTAGTGAAAACGAGCTCTAATTCTTGATGTCGATAATGATTCGTCTTTACTCCAAAGCTCGGAAAATAAAAGCGCCGACGAAGGCTATTTAACTTATTCTTCTCAAGCTTTTTCGAGCAATTAATTCCTCAACGTGGGCTTCAGAAGCCCACCAAAGTTTGACGATTCATAGCTTGAAAACTACTTAAGGTGTTGTTTTGAAATTTAAACAGAGTAAAAGCCATTTATAGTTTTTGTTAGGGCTAAAAAGTTTTTGAAACTTTATCTGAAAAAGTATGTAAAATTGGACTTTAGCAAGATTGGTTGTTTAAAAAGGATCCCAGATGGTTAAAAAAAAAGTTTAAAAGAACTGATAAGTGATCCGTTGAAGAGGGACGGAGGCATCCAGTGACTACGCGTGAAGGATCATTCAAAACACTATTTATAAAGCAAGTAAGAGCGCTGCAACAACAAACCGGATCCCAGTACTCACGACAGCAGTCGAGTAGACCACAAATAAGACAACTGTATGCGGTGTTTTACACCAGCACCCGCCCTGAGCCCGCAAGTCGCCTCAGCAGCGGGATACGCGAAGAAACTTTTTGCGCAGTGAAGAATGGTCATAATGGAACGTAAGTGATCTGTCTAGTTTTACCCCAGGATAAATCTGAACTGGACAGAATGGTAAAAGTTGGTTGTTGTAAATTTTTAGCTCACATTTTTTTCATAATCCGGTTGTGGCGGAAAGTAGATTATACCTATAGATGTCAAAAAAGAATAAGTCTTGATTGATTTCGGAGAAACACTGTTTATCTGACACCCGAGACTGTTTTGCTTACTGTCGCCGTCAGTAAGGGTAAAACGTCTTTGTTTGAGAACAATTTCCGAACAAGTTCCATAATCATTCAAACCATGTACTTTCCTGCAGAAACCTCAGCAGTTTGCAGTTAAAACCAATTTTGGAATAGCAGAGCGGCAAATATGGCACCAGCCTTCTTTTTAGCTTCAAAAAAATCTTGAATGTTTTGTATCAACAGAACGACTTAATTCACGGTTGACTTTTCTGCGTCAAACCCAGTCTGTTCTCCAGAAAGCAATGGATCAATTGGTTCGATGCAGACATAGATAAGTGTCTCGAATTTCTTGCAGGGAACACAAAGCAAATATATTTGTCAATAACTCTTTCTTTGTCTCTTGGATCGCGAGCACAAGCGATCTTCCGTAGATTTTGGAAATTTGTAGTTGACGCAAGCAGGAAAAAAGAATGTTATTGTAATCAAGACTTCACTTGCATGGATTATAAGCTATGAGCAGATAAAATCAGGGATTCAAAGTTTTACCGGGTTTTGCGTGGAATTTATTGTTTTTATGTAAAACAAACAGGTTAAAATATCACAAAGTTTAATAAAACCTGTTAAATCTTTTCCAAAAAATTACTTTAGTTCAAAATACAAAATTTCAATGCACTAAAAATTATGGCTTTTTTGTAGAAAGCCCCCACCATCTATTGCGAGTAATTTTTTTTGGTGAAACTAACCCGGAATCCTCTCTACAAGTTTCTTTTTTATTTCATCCTAGTGTTGTAGTGGGATTCCGGGTTAGTTTCACCAAAAAAAAATTATTTGCTATAGATGGTGGGGTGATAAAAATTACTCGCAAAAGATGGCGAGGGCTTTCTACAAAAGATCCAAAATTATTTGTTTAAAATTAAAATAAATGTCGTTTGTAATTTAAAAAAAACGGATTTATTACTTATACTCTTGAAACTCTCCTTGAATAATTGCGCAGAATTTTGATGCTTTAAAAACAATTGTTGCTTGTAAAAGTAACAAAAAACCGTTTTATTGCATAAAACTCTGGATTTCGTTGTTGCTAATACGTGAGAATGCGAAATTTCGTTGTTGCAAAAATAATTGTTGTTTTTAAAAATCAAAAAAACCGGTTTATTACTAAAACTCTGGAAACTCACCCTTACCTAAGCATTCAGAATTTCGATGCTGTAAAAACAATTTAAAAGTAACAAAAAACGTGTTATTAAATAGAACTCTGGATTTTGCTGTTGCTAAGTACGTGAGAATGCGAAATTTTGTTGTTGCAAAAATAATTGTTGTTTTTAAAAATCAAAAAACCGTGTTATTACTAAAATTCGAAAAAGTTACTTGTTATCTTCGTATGGCACAAAATAATGTTATTCTCATTTTGTCAATCTGGTTGGTAGGAAATAAAAACTTCAAGAGTAGACCTTTTTTTGGTCTCCATTTGATTTTTGAAATAGATGTATAAAACAGTGTGCAATAAGTAAGAAAATTTTTTAGAGGAAAGAAATCACTTGATTAAACATTAGACTTTAGTGGGGTGTTTCTAAACGTTTTTCCACCTGCGGCACACTTTGGGACATTTTCAAAATTCGCTGCACACTTGGACCAAAGTTCTTGATTTTCGTTCCAAAAACTAGTGTACTCTAAAAAAAAGTCTTTACTTTGAATCTGTCTCGAATTTTTTGTGTTTCGTCCTCAAAAGTACTGTTCTCGAAAAAAGGTCGCAGAACAATGGACTAATGTTTTTCAAAAATTTTCGCTGCACACTTGGGAATCTCTACAGCACACAGATTGAGAAATACTGCTTTAGTACGTCATAAATCTATAAAGTTGGAACCCCTGCTTTATTGTAATTCAATCGTATAAAACATATTGTTTTCATTTTATGTCTTCTGTTTGCATAGCTGACATTTGAAAACTCTAAACTTTTGATACAATATTTCCAAAAAAGTAAAGTTATACATAAAGAATACGCCGGATTTTTTGGAGTGAGGAAAACTTTAACATAAAACAGTCTATTATTTTAAATGCAAAATGAAAAGCAATTATAAAAAGTCAGGTGCTGTTTGATTGCTTGAAGGCGTAGACATCAGGCCTAACATGTGCAGTAGTTTGTTTAAAATTTTCGCTCATAAATGAATAGTTACAAGAATGTTCAATAAAAGATGCTCATTATAAGAATTGAATTTTGCCCGCTCGATTGATATTCAAGCTACCTTTGTTGTAGTCCAACAACAATTGTTTTGTCTAACAGAAAGTAAATGTGTAAGCTGTTTCCAAGCAATTGCCAAAGAAAATTTGATTTTACATAAAATAAGTTCTTCATCGCCTCAGGAATGTCGACGTTAATAAAAGCGTGAAATTTCAATTTCACGCTTTGCTGCTCTAGGAAGCAAAAATATAAACATTTGCTGAAAAACGTCCATTTTACCTGTTAATTCCTGCTCGGACCTATCTAAAAATAGTACCGTCTTATTTAGCAATTCAAATTAGGAAAGTCAAGAAATTCCAGAATATTATCTAAAAAATGAATTACAAATGTTTTTGCAAAGGTTGGGCTTCAAAAACCCGGCCGTTGAGGAGAATAGGGTTAACACAATGATGAAGAAATTTATCACACTGTTTTGATATATTGATTGTTCAAATTTGTTTATTTTTGCGCTTTCTTTTTTTTTCTATTTTGTTTGGATTTGTATTTCGCTTCAAATTAAAATCACTTCGTCGCATTTTTATTTTGCGATTCGTATATTTCAGTACAAGTAATTTTTTCCAAAGCGCTGTAATAAAAAAAACGCAGCAAGTTGATTCGACGTCCGGGACTTCCCGCGAAGCTCGAAGCAGCAATTATAATCAATAGAGACGAGAAAAAAAGCGAGACGCGAAATTAAATACGCACTTTAACTCAAATAGCGAAAATTTAATTCCGCACTTAACGGGTTAAAATTTAAAAAAGAAAAATATTTCAATCATCTTCAATTTTAACGATTATGCGCTTAAAAACCTTGTACTTTTAGACTACAAGATCAGAGAATAAACAATGATATTTGTATTTATCATGTACACAAGTTAACAAATCAAGTAGGGAACAGGTACGGTTTTTGAAAATAGAACTATCACCTTTATTGAGGCGCGGATCTTTAAAATAACAACTAATCTTAAAATTTGAGACAAAACAATAGCTTAGCCATGGGCGTACGCACGGGGGAGGTTTTGGGGGCCAAATTCCCTTGAAGAAAGGTAATTAAAAATATGCACTTATACGTAAATAATACAGTATATTACAAGTAGACTACAATAGTATGATATAAGTTTTTGCCGTTTTCGCGCTTTGTTCTTTTTAAACTTTATTACTGGTACTAATTTTATTAAAGATTGTTTTTTCTATCGCCACAATTGCGTCAAAATTATCTAATCTAAGTAAAACTGTAAAAACCGAAAAATATTTTAACATAAAGCGATGTATTCTATGCTTCCCTTTTAATGTCTATTGTTTTATCGCAATATTTGCGCGTGAGATGGGAGCCTATTCTACTCCACTATAGGATACATTGCTATGAAAAGTGAAACAAGCACTAAGCATCTAAGGACGATCTCAAAAAAAAACTCGATTAACACTGGAAAATAAGATAAAAAAATTAAAAATATGCGCAAATTTAACAAAAATGATTCTTCATTTTAACAAAAATTGTTTCAATATATTGGTATATCAGTGGTTCTCAAAGTTGTAGGCTATTCTTTCTTTTCAAGACTTAGCTACACCCATTTCCCAAAAGTAGACCTATATGACAAAATTTTTTTTTTAAAATTCCTTTTTGTAATTAAGCAAAAAACCTTTTTTGGTTTTTGTTATAAATGTAAAGTAAAACACCATGGTCTTACAGCAAGCTACTGAAACTTTTGTCGAATATGCACATAATTAGAATGATTATGGAGCTTGTCCGGAACAGAAGTTTTACTCTTACTACTTGATCGCAAGCAAAGCAGCCTCCGCCGTCAAAGAAATGGCGTTCCTCGGAGATCGATATTGGCTCTTCTTCTTTTTAACATCAATATCCGTGTGATCTATCATCCACAATCTTCAGAAAGTTTGCTCTTGCAGCTGATCTAGCATTGTTGCACTCTTTTTAAGATTGAAAGGACTTGGAAGTCAAGACATGACTACAGTTCTACATCTCTAAACCAATCGTCGGCAGCGTGGTCGAGTGGTTAAAGCGCTGTACTCATGATCAACATGGTCTCGGTTCAAAACCCACTTGCGTCATTCTGTTGTGTCCTTGGGAAAGACACTTTACGGCATTTTTCCCCTGCTTGGTGGTCTTGGCAAGCAGTTCCAAGTCATATCTCTATTGCATTGCAAGCGGACACCAATATCTTGGCATCTCCTGAAGCAGGTCGGGGTAACTGCCTACCCTATGTATTAGCGCCTCCGTCGCTTTCCTGCGAGTCAGGAGGATAAATATAGAGATAAAATAAAAATAAACAATGTTCCTTCTAATTTTTAGCTGTGCATGTGCGCAGAAATTTTTTCGGGCGCAAACTTTACTCTTTTTTGCAAAGTGCAACCAATAGGCCAATTATTTACTCTGATTTCTCAATTTTCGTCTAAAAAAAGTAATGATCTCTAAAAAAAAGAAAAGACTTTTTTTTATATGCGCTAGTCTTAGCATATGTTTTCGCGCACATGCGCACAGCTTTGAGGGAACGTTGCTCCAGACCTAGAAGTCGAAACTCAGTCTTTCAAAGACCGTGAGACCGTGAGAAGAGCCTTTCATTTAAATTACTGAGAAACTAAAGCTATAGGTTTTTTACGGTAATAAACTTTTACCATTCTGTGCGGTCCCGACATATTTGGGAGTGAAACTAGAAAGATTGCTCACATTCCGTCGCCATTTTCTGGCATAGCGTAAAAAAACTATCTTCTGGCATCACACTGCTGAGGCAACTTGCGAAGAAGATAGGGTTGCTGGGCCAAAACATTGTGTACAGCTGCCCTATTTATGGCCTATTCGACAGCTGAATACTGTGCTCAAGTCTGGTGTTGTCTTGTAGACGAATTATAGACGGAACACGGAGTATTGTGAGAATACATCCCGGCTCCGTACTTTCATACCTATGACCAATACTTGTGTACAGACTTTTCGTCCAACGACACTTCGTCCACAACTTTTTGACCATAGAATTAGGGTTAGGGTTCCCTTAACAAGACTTCTTTTCTTTGAAATTGGACCGAAAGTTGTTAGACAAAAAGACGTGGACGAAGTGTCGTTGGACGAATTGTCGTTGGACGAAAAGACCACCCACTGACCACTACCAGGCTTGTTGGAATTGGTTTGCCCCGAATAGTTTGGGTTAAGGTCAGTCGTCTGCAGACTGGTGTTAGACGGTTCCATTTGTCCATACACATTAGGGTCTCGATCTTTTACCGGATTGCGAGTGTTGCGCCATTGAACAAACCGCAGACAACATCTTATTAGCGTGCCCCACATCCTGCATTGGGCATAACATGGAGGACGTCTGATGGTTCTTGATCATGGTTTTAATGGTTCAAATGATTTTTGATTCTGATATTTCTTGACGTCTGATGATGAAACCCGATGCTGGCTTAACACCGTCGCTGCCAGCATTTGATCCAGGCAATGCAGCCTGGGGTAGTAAAAGAATAAACTCTTGGCCCCAGTCATGTTTTTGTTTGACTCAGAGTCGATGGCCTTCTATACTACGACAACAACATCTTTTTCTCAGTTTTACTTTAGTAAAACAATTTTTATGAACTATCAAGGTGCAACTATAAAGGACGTGCCAGTTTATATTATTCAATTAATAATTTTCAATCAACTTATATTTTATTTAATTTTTTCCTCAAAGTTTATTTCTTTCCACAGATTACATACTTCCAAGGAAGCTAAGGGGTTTACTTTGAGAAACACTGAGCTAGATACACAGTGGTTAATTTTGTTACAATAGAGGGTGCTCGACAAGCCAATTAAAGCTGAATATTTCTGAATCAAATTATATACTATGCTATTAAAATATAATTTATTAAAAACCTGATAATCTGTTTCACCCAAGTGTGATCATGATCTTATTCAAATAAAATTCAATATGTAGCTATACAAGGTGAATTATCCTCATACTTCTGTAGCAATGCTTTGTAATCGTAGCTATTACTATATAAAATTGAGTTCGATTTGAACTGAACTAATTCAATTATATCAGTGAGCTAAACTCGTGAAAAATTTTATTCGTATTTGATAGTTGCGTTTACCATTAGGTAATAAAAACTGATGCAACTGCAAGGCCCTCTAAAAAGCGTAATAGGCTTACTCTAATTTGGAATATAAGTTTGGAAATGTTTTCGGCCCATGACCGGAACCACTTTTTGAATCGTTTTTTTGACTTGAAAACCCTCCCCTCGACGAATTTGTGCGTGTGCCACTGGCCCTAGTTATATCCCACCTAAGCAAAGCTCAAGATATTAAACAAAACTATGATTCCATGACTAAAGTTTAACTATGAAATATTTTTTAGGACAGGGCTGCTGAGTTACAACATAAGTTTAAATCTCACCGCTTTTCTTCGTAAAGACTTCAACTACATCACCTGGAAGAGCGCTGTTGATGTATTTGCCTACTTGAATAAAATGTTAGCGAGGTCAAAGGGATACCAAGCTTATTCGGTAAATCATGGTGGTAATTTTAAACGACAAAGAAGTTGTGTTATTCATGCGCGTTGTTTCTCAAAATTTACATTTGTTTACTCAAAATTGTCAAGTTACTCAAGTTCGTAATGCAAAGCTATGTTTCTTGCCGTCTTGATAAATAATTGCAGTTCAGTAAAATTTTAATGGATCACCTTTGTGCTTTTTTTAGGTATATATGTTGGATTTAATAACACCGTGTTATAACGAATTGGGTTGGAACAAGTACAACGATCATCTGACATTGTATGTAAAGACTTTTTTTATTACATAAAAATTTTCTATTTGGTCGTCATTAATCAAAAAAGTTAAAAAATAACACAATATCATGTTTGTTAAAAACACAAACAATCGTGTCATTAACTAATATTTGGTCTTGTAGTCTTGCTCTATTCATTACATTTACTTTTTTGCGGCAGATTTCAGCAGCAGCTGGCAATTGACTTTGCTTGCGCATTTGGCAGCGAGACTTGCAAAGCGATTGCAAGAGGACTATTTCACCAATGGATGAAAAACCATCGCAACAAAACAAAAGCGTATTTCTTTGTTTATATGTTTAATTGTTTTCTTTGGTTATATTTTAAACAAGTTAAAACAGTAATATGACTGACGCTAATTAAGAATAGCGAACTTTAAGGTACAAAAAATTTTTTAATCACTAACACTAACTTGATTAGATATAGTCGGAAGATTTTCAACCGATGATTTGTAGACTTGTTATCGATCACAAGTTATAGACTCATGAGGTTATGTTCTTGAAAAAGGTACTTTACGTCACTTTCATATGCTTGGCAGTCTTAACCAATAACTCTTTAGTATAGTCTTATCACAATAAGAATATTTACAAATCCAAATAAAAAAATAGCTATAATTTAATAATCTCAAATTTTGTTGTCCAGAAGGTCAGGAAAGAAATCGTTAATCTAATAATGATCAATTGATGTAGCTTACTGTAAAAAGAATAAAATCACGAATTATGTGAATAATGAGATTTGAATTGGAACTGCTTTTTTAGTCGACCAACCAAGAAAATTATGTGAAATTCCAAAAATACACAAATAAAACCTTTCACAAGTACACGGCCAATCCAACATACTGTTTTTAGTAAAACTAAAATTCAACATTATATCAAATTGATTATAAATAAACTTACAACGGCTTAAAAACGTCAATAACAGCAAACAGTGTTACTCTTTCGGCCTATGGCCTTGTGAGTGCTGTGTTGAGTATTGCTTATGGAGGACTATAGTCCAAATCTACAAATTGTTTCGTAATTATTTAATGACATTAACTATGCAGTTTTTAAAAAAAAAGAAAAAAATTTTTATTAATATTTAGGCTTATCAATGAAGCAATTAACAAACAAAATTAAAAAAAACAACTAATATACGAAAATAAAGTTCATTACGAGTTTTTCAGTATTTTGCCAAATTTTCGTGATGTTGTTTACTGCCACGGTGTGGCATCCGGGCGCAATGAAAATTGGAATTTTATATGGAATCGATATAAGGAAGAAAAAGATTCACTTGAAAAATCAGCTCTTTTAAAGGCTTTGGCTTGTACCCATGATTCAACATTAATAAAAAGGTAGTTTCATGAAATAAAATTTACGACTTGTTATTCAAATCATGACAAGTTTTTTTTGATTTATTAGACTGCTCGCGTCGACTAGAAATGGAAGCAATGTTAAGAAGCAGGAAGGTCCATTCGTTTTAATTCAACTATGCGAAAATGACAAAGCGAGAGACCTCGCCTGGAATTTTATTCAAGAAAATTGGAATTTCGTTTATCAATCGTAAAAATTTTAAATTGAAAATGACAGTTTTCTTTTCAAACGAATATAACATTAAAAGCAATATTAGGCTTTTAAAAACCAACAAACATTTATATTCGTCTGATTATGAATAATGTATCAGTGCTTGCAAAACGTCCAATGAATGCAGAATTCGTTTGCGGGGCTAATGTTTTTTTCAAATAAAATAGATCCCAATAACAGCCTTATTCTATTCTTAAAAGTGTAACTATGTCATAATTACGATTAAAAACACGCAATAAGCGAAAAGGCGGAAAAATTTATATAGTGTATTCTTGCAAAAAATTAAAAGGTGAGCACAATCACTGTTTATGAAAAATGGATACTTTAAAATAAACATAAAAAATATCTACATAAAAGTAAATAGCAACAAGGATGTTTTATTTTTTTTGCTGTTCTTTTTCACCAAAAAGAGTAATCCCAAATGTTTCCTTTATTTTAATCGTTTACAGCAAAGTTTCTTCCGCCCGGGCCCTGGCTTTGTACGGCCAACTGCGGGTTTGTAATTTCAATATCCGTTGTCACTGTTCAACGCCTAGATTCAGTTTCTTAAAAAAAATTTCTATTTCAATCTGAAAAAAATTAGATCTCGTTCCCACTACGAGCGTGGAATGGAGCACTCTTTGTTTTTTTTATTGATTTAGCGCTCGCTTAGATTTTATGCCCGAAAAGATCAATAAAAGAAAAAATGCTTTATTCCACGCCCATAGTGGAAACGAGACTTTAGGCTTTACTTTTGGTCGCATAAACCGATATGACGTCAGAAGAAAAATGAAGTCAATGAGTTTTTATAAAACTGATATTAAACATTGTTATTTATGGTTGTAATAAACTAATAAAAAAAAGCTTGATGCAACAAAATTATCTTTAAACGATTTTGCAGCTACGGGACTACATTGTTCGCTTTCAAAAAAATTATACAAAGCTGTACTTCTTCTTTTTCAACAAATTCTGAACTTAAACAGGTATCAAGTTTAGTTCTCACTGACGAGATTATCAAAATATTTTTTTGTGTTTTACATAAACTTTAATTTTGTTATAAAATTTTTTTTTTATTTCTTGTTTTTTGCTAAATGTCGACATGTCAAAAATATTTTATTCATCATGTTATTTTCTATTTTCCCTCTCAAAAACAAACTTTTTTTGTCTGTGATTTTGTCCAGTCTCGCACAAATTCTCTTCAAGAATTTTTTATTTTCAGTTGGAACGATTTGTTCAAACTAATCTCAATCGCCTTGGTTCAAGTTGGAAAACTTTCGAACAAGCGATCGAGCAAACCAGAGCCAATATTAGATGGAAGAAGCTTTACGAAGAGAATTTGAAGAACTGGTTTCAAACTGCTTCTGCGTGATGTTATTAGCTTGTGCATGATTTGCTTTTTCTTATTTAATTTGTTTAATCAAGAACGCTTA
The DNA here is from genome assembly GCA_963680785.1 of Diplosoma virens. Lineage (NCBI taxonomy): Eukaryota > Metazoa > Chordata > Ascidiacea > Aplousobranchia > Didemnidae > Diplosoma > Diplosoma virens. The sequence continues at coordinate 24,184,216 of OY796886.1, forward strand.
AAAACCTTGAGGAGAAAGTCATGTTATCACTATTATGGCCAATTGCTTTAAAAAAAGACGTAATAACCATACGAAGGTTAGTGATTTTAATTTGTTTGTATATGTGCTCAGTTGCAATAAATATTAAGCTGTTTGAGGCGAGGATTTTTTGCTTTGGAATTACAGCTTCAGTAAAGCAAAAAAAATGCTTTTAAGCTTTTCTAGAATAGTTTTTAGTCTAATGTTTTTAAGACTGGTTGTAACGTTATTTCGATTGTAGCCAAAATTTTTTTTGATTGATTTTTCTTTACTAAAAAACAATCGTGTTTTGATATCTGATTTACATTTTAACTTCTACTTGCTGACCAGTCGATAACTCAGTATTTTTCAACCTTTTTCCGTCTGCGGCACATTTTTGGACTTTTTTGAAATTCGCGGTGCCTTTGACCATGTTCCTTAATTTTTGTGTTCCAAAGATCAGGTGTCCTCTTCAAAAAAAAAAAGATCTTCTCCTAAACTCACGTTCTCCCTTCTTAATTTCCTTTCCAAAATTAGTTTTTTCTGAAAGGAAAACGATCTTCGCTCCGGATCTGACTTGGTTTGCGTCAACAACCGCAGAATTCGATCTAACTAGACAATTATTTTCCGAAATCTTTCGCAGCACACCTGGAAACCTCTCACGGCACACAGGTTGAGAAACACTGCGATAACTTAAGACAGTTGTTCATAAATTTTAAGCTTTCCCGCAAATTAGTGTAAATATACATTTAAATACCATACCAATGATTTTTTTAACTGTGATTTCTTTAGACTTCAATTTATAAATCTGTTAAAAACAACATATTTCTCAACTTTGAGTTTGTTATTGTAGCATTTGAGTTTCTGTTGGACCAAATATGTTAATAAGATGCACAAGATTGGAGCTTGTATTAATTTGAGAGTTATCACCAACTACTTTTAACCATTGATATGTGTACACACCTGCATGTAGCTTATATCCCCATGTAGTTGGTGAAATCCTTTATTAAAAGGTACAGGGTGACCCAAAAAAACAGAACCCATACAAATTTTATTAAATCTTATCAACATCAATAGAATTTCAAGAAACTCGGTCGACTTAAATATTTCTCTTTTAGGATCTCTCAAATTTTTGCCGTATTTAATGTCTTTAGTTCATCAATGTTTAAACTAGTGGCACTAAATACAGCAAAAAATTTGAGAAATTTTAAAAGAGAGATCAGTTTGAGTGAGTGACAATTTTGTGCGACGTCTGCAAGTTTGGCTCCAATACTGTTGCGCCCATTTGGAGCATATTTCAAACAATACATAACTTTAATGTAAAGCAACCAAAATAACTGAAACTTTGAGGAATGATGGTACAAAGATTGATATTTAAGTTGACCACGTTTCTTGAAATTCTATTGATGTTGATAAGATTTAATAAAATTTGTATAGGTTCTGTTTTTCTTGGGTCACCTTGTAAAATATGAATCAGAATTTATTTGCAGTTTGGCTCCCAGTAAACAGTGTTATATACTTTAACCTATTTGTTTTTAAATGCTCTGTCTTAACGCTAATCCCTCGTTAAAGGTAAAAGGATTCAATTTATGATGCGTAACTACGTAGTTTAGAAAATTCTAGTATTGAAAGATCGCTTTAAACAAAGTCGATTTTATCGGAGCCATAAGCTTTTCGTGACGCTCTCATCAGTGGCAATCGCGTCAAAATGGGACGAACCAGAGAAAATCAAGGTATTTATAGTCTCAACAGTTGGGAGAAAGGTGCTGTAGTCTCGGAAAGGAGAAAGGCACAATTGCACAGTGTGGTGCAATACAGTGTAATCTCGGAAAGGAGAAACGCACTATGTGCAATTACCCAGGAGAAACACTGTTACTCGCAACTTAGGTTATTTGAAAAGTTTTAATGTGTAAACAAATTCCTTTTGTTTACATAAAACCGGATGTTTGGTTTTGATAAAAGTTGCCTCGAGTAGACATAGATGGAACGAGTTGCGTGCCACAGCAAGAATTTTAAAACGTTTGTCGTTATAGTTTGCAGCACATTGCTCGTTGACAAGCAAGTGTTGTCCTATGGCAGAGTCACAATCTGGATTGTTACGTTTTAGCTTACAGGATCTGCCAGGTTGAGATCGTGTAGGGCGCTTCGCTTGCTGTTGTAGCCATTTAGGAACATGCTGCTTGATTCTATCTTGTAGTCGCTGTGATGTTCGTCCTACGTACCTACTGTCACAGTGGCACGAATATTGATAAACAACGGAGCTTTTCAGCGTGGTAGGTAAAACATCTTTGCGGACTACAGGCAACATGCGTTTCGATGTAAATACAACTCTGGTGGTAACGGAGCCATAGCAGCTTTCAACAGCCGTTTTGACGTTTTTATCAAGACTAATGGAAGAGGTTGTAAAGAGGCTTGAGATGTCGAAGGAGCACATGAAAAGATTGTTAACATCTTTAGAGTTTTGAATAGCATCAGCAAACGTAAATGAGTCACGAATACAATGGGTCGAGAAACGCTTTAATACCGGTTCCAAGAGGCTTGCTAACCACTTGCTGAGTAACCACTTGCTGACTTACTAACCACGTAAACCGTCTCACTTGAAGAGACCATTAATATCTGTGCAGATGCCTTATATTGCGATGATTCGGATGCACAACCACTTATTTCGAAGGCTGTCTTCATTGAACTGATGAAAAGTGCCACATCTGGAGTAGAGTTTAGCTTTAACGACATCATGTACAAGCAAACTGATGGGGTTGCAATGGATTCACCACTAGGCCCAGCCTTAGCTAACATCTTTGTTGGGTTTTATGAAGAAAAACTCTTTTCTCAAAAATCAAAACCTTCCACATATTTTAGGTACGTTGACGATACATTTGCTATGTTTCGCAATGAAGAAGAGTCGGATAACTTTTTCAAACAACTAAACTGTCTCCATCCTTCTCTCAAATTTACCTTTGAGAAAGAGAAAAATAATTGTTTACCGTTTCTCGACGTTAACGTGGAACGAACAGCTACCGGTTTTGAAACAAGTGTGTATAGAAAACCTACCTTTACTGGACAGTACTTACGTTGGGAATCTTTCAGTCCCACTAAACAAAAAACAAACCTTATATCAACTTTGGTACACCGGGCACTAATGATATGCACGAAATCTAAACTAAACGAAGAAATTAAGCATATCAAGAACATTCTATTGGACAATGGTTTTCCTGAATCTATTATTGATTGCAACATTTCCAAAAAAATTGCTCAGTTTTCTATGCCCAAACGATTTGGTCCTGGGAAGTGTCCCGTATATTTGAGAGTTTCTTGGATAGGGAAAGCTTTCATTAGTCTTGATAAAAACGTCAAAACGGCTGTTGAAAGCTGCTATGGCTCCGTTACCACCAGAGTTGTATTTACATCGAAACGCATGTTGCCTGTAGTCCGCAAAGATGTTTTACCTACCACGCTGAAAAGCTCCGTTGTTTATCAATATTCGTGCCACTGTGACAGTAGGTACGTAGGACGAACATCACAGCGACTACAAGATAGAATCAAGCAGCATGTTCCTAAATGGCTACAACAGCAAGCGAAGCGCCCTACACGATCTCAACCTGGCAGATCCTGTAAGCTAAAACGTAACAATCCAGATTGTGACTCTGCCATAGGACAACACTTGCTTGACAACGAGCAATGTGCTGCAAACTATAACGACAAACGTTTTAAAATTCTTGCTGTGGCACGCAACTCGTTCCATCTATGTCTACTCGAGGCAACTTTTATCAAAACCAAACATCCGGTTTTATGTAAACAAAAGGAATTTGTTTACACATTAAAACTTTTCAAATAACCTAAGTTGCGAGTAACAGTGTTTCTCCTGGGTAATTGCACATAGTGCGTTTCTCCTTTCCGAGATTACACTGTATTGCACCACACTGTGCAATTGTGCCTTTCTCCTTTCCGAGACTGCAGCACCTTTCTCCCAACTGTTGAGACTATAAATACCTTGATTTTCTCTGGTTCGTCCCATTTTGACGCGATTGCCACTGATGAGAGCGTCACGAAAAGCTTATGGCTCCGATAAAATCGACTTTGTTTAAAGCGATATTAAAATTCTGTACCACAAAGAAGCTCTTTAAGTATTGAAAGAAGTATGAGAAAAAGATTAATCAAATATGTTTTGCTTTTCGCAATTTGTTGAATATGGCATTTAATAAATTAAAATACTTTGCAAATAAATGTATAAATTGGTTATTTAACTAAAATGTAAGGATTTGAGTATTTTTTCGCCAGTTCTTGTGATAGAACGTTGCGCGGTGCGCCTGTTCTAGGTAATATTTTAAAAAACTTTGAAAACATTTGACTTAAAGAAAGGCTATAATTAAAAAATTAACAATTTCTTGTACCTGTGTTATATTTTAGATAAAAATTAAGATGAGTTTATTTGTAAATCACAATGTGTTTAATCATGTTTAAATGACAACACCTTAGAAAACTACACCTTGTTTGCCGCCCAATTATTTTAATAGTTAAAGTACATGCTCTGGCGCTGGTGATGCGAGTTCGATTCTTGGGCCGCAAGAATCTGACGCAGTATAGCCAAATGCCTAACACTACTGCGACAATATCAGGAAAATAGCTTTGTTGCTCAGGCGCCATGTAGCGGAGACGAGAACTACAAACTATTATCACGCTTCCGCTGTATAAAGCGAGTCTAAGGGTGTGATTTGGTATTTTATATTTAAGTAAATATTTTGTGATTGGAAGTGTTACGGCTTTATTTCTTTATTGGTGTAGGATTATGCGGCAGCTTTTGTGTATACTTAACCAAATATTTATTTCTAAATATTTTGAGATCTTTAAATAAGTCAAAAAAAGATTTAATGACAAATAATAAAAAAAACTTTTGATCGGTGGGCAGATTTCAACCATATTTTTCAACCAAAAATTTATCAATTTAAGTTCTTATTACCTGGACTAACCTACGACTACGAAAAAACTACAAATGGCGAGAAGGAATGAAACACTTATTTTATTCTTGTAAAAATTTTTGGTCATGCAAACTTTGTTCCAGTAAAAGAAAAAGTGAATGTTTTATTTACTAAAGTTGTAGCAGAATACAACAAAAAGAGACAGCTGTTAATTATTTTCTTATCCACTACTTTTTTTGCTCAACGCAAGGCAACTGCCCTTTTTGTCTCCTTAGATCCGCCAGTGAGATTAACACACGAATGCAGTATAAAACTATCCGCATGAAATACTAACAGTCCCTTTTAGCACATTTTTTTGTTTTATTTTCAAATCAAGCAAGATTTTTCTTATCATTGATTTAGAGGCATGTAATGCACAAAAAACCGTCAGAGAAATTTCAACAGAAGCGTCACAAAACAAGCGTACAGGTTATTATAAACATGCAGAATAGTGTCTAAACCAAGTCATCATAATTTTTATTGCAGTTCGTCATAATTAACATTGTCGATTTTGTTAAATTAAAAGCAATATACGCCATAACTTTTTGTACAGACTATGCTTCTTACGAAAGAGAAAAGGAGACAAGCATAGTAGCAGTATAAATTATAAATAAACTTATTATTGTCAGAAGTAAGCTTTTGCTGGTTTAAAATGACTAAATTATTGATATTGATATGGACAAACCAGTCATTAACAAAACAACAATGCTTTGAGCGTTAAAAAGTTTGCGGAACACATTAAAATTTAATTATACTGTTCTTTATTTTAAATAAGTTTTTTTTTTAATTTCATCCCAATTTTTTAAAATATAAAAAAATCCGATTCAGACAAAACTTGGTGCTATTTTAGTATGCAAATTTACCATCACAAAAATTAGTTTGTTCGGTTTTAACTACTAACTGTGATCTAACTGAAGTGCAAGAGTTGCAGTGCGATTGAAATATATAAATCGTAATCGATTGGAATTTTCGGCATTTGAATTATTTCTGCAGTCTAGCACATTTTTAAAATGGTGAGATTGTTATCAAAACGTAAAACTAAACTCATAAGATTATACCAATATTGAGATGGCATACCAAGGACCACCATAACTTTTAACAAGGAAAAAACATATTTCGGTTGATTATATAAACATATTTTGACAAGAAAGTTTTGAACAACAATTTTTTACTCTACACATAGTTTGGCTTGAAACTTCACTCATTTTCGTTTTGCGTCATCCAGTCCGGTTTGACGGTTGAACTCTATTGTGAATAAATTGAAAAATCCTTCCAAAAATTCTCAAAGTTTTTTTTTTCGTCGATGAACTACCTTGGGTATTCGTGTCACGTTCACGATTGGAAGATGGAAACAGTTTGACGCATTTGCACGCGACCGCGAGGTCGTATAACTTCCTCGAACCGTTCCAATGGAGCAATTCGACTTGATAAGTGATGTTTTGCGGCCGGTAGTGATTGCGGTCAAGCTGTTTCTGGGTCAAAGGGTTACGACATGAATTGTCGCAAACAGCGATCGTTATCGGGCCGACCGTGCGGCAACGAACGAACGCGTACGTCCACGGAGCCATCGCGAACTCCACTCGATTTCCAGTCATCTCCCGACGGCATCTAAACAGAAACATTAAGATTAAACCAAGTTGCTGGACAGTATTTGCAGTGAAATCATCGGAAAAAATGCATATTTGTGGTAATCTCCCTATCGCATCTCGGTATGAGACATCTTTGGTTCTTGCGCAAGTCAGGATGATGAATAAAAAGTTCAGACAATTGAAAGATTGATCGATTTTATCGAATATCCCCAAAGAGCAGCAGCACATCATACCACTGTGCCACAACTGATCAGATTGAAACATTATAATATAATTGATTAATTTGTTCTCAAAAACATTGTTTTTTGTTGTTATTTTTTGATAAAACCGAATTTATGTATAATTCATCTGGGCCATACTAATTGAATAAAATGTTTTACCAGTAAAAAGAGTCTAACGTCTAATATGAAATAAACAGCAATTTATTAAATATATTTCAAAAGAGAGTAAATGTTTCTTTTATTTTATCAGCTCTACAGCGAAATAAATTTAATTGTCTGTTGTTTGAACGAATTTAAACTTTTATTGACGGACGAACTTATTCTGTGTGGCTTGGCTCATTATGTGCGCAGAGGTTAAAATTTTTATTTAAATGTAATCGTTGGGCTACTATTTTAGTAAAAACCTGGTTTCAAGCTTTCAAAAAATATATAAGTTGGTTGTTGTTATTAAAAAAATTGTATAAACTGGTTTCAATCAAAACCGAGAGCTTTTAATTTTTAAAAGCATAGAAGTAAAAGTAAAATTCAAAGTTATATGATTGAAAAAAAGTCGCAATTTTGCCTCAGCAGTAATGCAGCAACGATCGAGTGTGTCTTTGGCAAGACAAAGGGTACTACGACAGTTGGTCGAACGACCTTGACCGAACGACATTTGATCGAAACGACAGTTGATCGAAATGACATTTGTTAAAAAATAAAAGAAAATAAAATATTTACTTCTGTTTGTTTCAACGATTAAACAATTCTTTGTTACTGTAAATTAGAATCATAAAAAGCAGAGGCTATGAGTAAAAAGACAGTTTGTTTTTGTTTTTTATAATTTTTTGCCAATATCAAGGTTAGGGTCTCTCAACAAGGTCCCTTGGCAAAGCATTTTTAGGGGAGCAACAAGTACAGGTAGATCTCTTGTCATGGTTATGTTTCGTTAGATGCCTATTGCTTCCATTTTTTGCACTCTTTTTATATTGTAGTCAGTTATTTAGGAGGGGGTGTTGTGCCATGACCCCACCTTTGAAGACCCCTTGGAAAAATCAGAGACAGATTTTAAAAAAGATCTTTTTAGAGATCAGTACGTTTTGGGAACAAAAAATCGACGAAACCGGGACATATACAAAGTGAAAATCTTTTTTCTTCTTTAACTACCACTTGAAAAAGTGTTTGCACTAAACATATTAGAATGTGGTTGTGTATGCCCCCTTCTCCCTTGATTGTATACTCCCTTCCCCAATACGCCACTGATTGTAGTTATAAAGATTTTAATGTTTTGAGAGCAGTATAAGATAAATCATAGTTCTATATAGCACATTACGCAGTTTTTAATTAAACTTTGCCTTTTCTTGCTCTTTTTTTTGGTTAACCTGCTTCCAGAGTAAAATGTAAATTTTTGTCGTGCTATCGCTTTTTTCGCTGGTCCGATAGAAATTTAAATTTACCATTCGCAACTATTTATAAGAACTACAAAACAAAGATTCTTTCTTGCAAAGAAAATCAAGATGGCTTTGCAATATTTTGTTGCAAATTTTCTCTTTTTTTTGTTCGATTAAAGGCCCGTTTCCACTACGAGCGTGGAAAAGAGCATTCTTTGTCTCTTTTATTGATCTTTGATTGAAGCGAGCGGTTAAAATTGAAGCGAGCGCAAAAAAAAGCAATAAAATAAACAAAGAATGCTTTTTTCCACACTCGTAGTGGAAACGGGCCTTAAGAGTCGTTTCGATCAAGTGTCGTCCGATCAAGTATCGTTTCGATTAACCGTCGGGTTGCGAAAACAAAGATATGCAGCGATGTCGAAGTTGCAACGCAATGCAGCGGTCTAAATTATTTTTAAGATTGGAAAAAGAGAGAATTAATTGCCTGTTATTTGGTTAATTTTTTACTTTTTTTAAAAACAATATTTTATTATGCTGTGACGAAATAGCCCATACCCAGCCAGGTCCATTATCGACATTGACATGGTTCTTTCGAAGGCTTCCAATAACAAGATGCAAACGACTGTCGATAGTACGAAAATCTGAAATAATAAAATCAATTTTAACGTTTTCATTACTTTCATTTCAATTAACATTGTGCTTTCTTTTTCTACTTCAAGCTTAGTATTTAATGTCTTTTTTTTTCTGTGCTTATAAAATTAATTGGCTTTTGTTTACAAGACTGTTTTTATCAAATCAATAATAATTAAAGAGAAATGTTCGACACATAAATAAGTTGGGCATGTTTTCAATACCGGACTACTTTCTAACAAATATTATCTACACTTAATGGCTTTTAAATCGTATTAAAACTTATTGCTACGACACAAATTAGTATTGTTATTTTGCAATTGCGGTAGCAATAATTAGTTGCATTGAGATATCTTATTTTTCTATCTTAAACAAATAATGATCATTTAAAATTAATTTCTTTTAAAAATATTGCGGTAAGCAAGCAATTTGACTTACGTAACCATTAATTTTTGTCTAAACAAATGTTCCTTTAAGACATACGAACACTTTGTATTCACTTTGATGATTTATTTTTAAAAAAGTTCTAATTGTTGTCAAAAGATAAAACGGATTCTGAGAATAGGCCACATTGGGTGTTCAAAAACAAAAGCTGTTTGACGCCAAGAAAAACTGTAGCCGTCTAACTTATTTGCATTAAATTATGGTTCAGAAAAAATAGACTTAAATTAAATTGTTGACCCTAAATAAAACTTTTTCAAAAGACAGTAAAAAGTACTTTAATTATGTTTACTAAAAGTAACTTGAAAAAAAAACAATTCTTATAAATTTCAGCTCAGTTACTGCTTATGCAAACTTAGATACGAAACAATAATATCGCTAGTTATTTTTGTGTTTACGAGCATTATTTAAAATATTATTCGGAGTTTGTTTGCCTTAGTTAGGCACAGTTAGTTTATTATATTATTAGATCAAAAATAAACTTTTCATAATTGATGTAAACCGTATCAATTTTTAGAAAAAAATTTGAAAAAATTCCTTGTAAAAATGCTTTCTTGTTTATTTTTTTTTACTGAAAACCTATTTATGATCAGATGCAAAAACGTTTTAAATTCGTCTAAAGAAGTCATTGCAATTGTTGCAAAAAACAAGCAACAGAAGTTCAAATAAAAAGTGAAAATATCTTAAATGAAACCAAAATCTTAAATTGCCGTTTTGTTTTACGAGAAAAGTTTATCAAATCAATATTGGGCCGTTCGACGCAAAGGCAAATATTTCAATTACCAAAGCGCTAAAAAATACAAATGATTATAAAATTTGGAATGCTAACTAATTTCAGAATAAAAACTAAAGCCAATATATTTGGTAACATAGTTTATTGAGGACGTTTCGGAATTATAACTCCTTCCATCATCAACTGCGTTAAGCCAATTAATTAATTGCAATTATAAATATTTAAATTTAGATAATTTATGACATAACAGAATAAAATATTGCAAAAATATACGTATTAAATACAGTAAAACGGAGTTATCTGCGCGTAACTTTATAATTTAAATGATACAGCAGCAATTTGGGTGTATACAAAATAAAGTGGTTTAAGAATTTTGAAACGAATTAATAAAACACCGAGTTTAAACATTTATTGCACAGCACTATTGTTAAAATAAAATGAAGAAGTTTTAAGTGTTAAAATAAAATGAAGAAGATTTTATGGTTGGAAGCGATTCTTTATCAAACGCTTCCAACCATAAAATCGACTTCAATAATTGTGCTACATATATTACGTTTTTCAAATCATTAGCGAAAACATTTGATAAAAGAATCGCAATACATTGAAAAATTTAATTCATCTATGAATATCGGTAAACAATCTATTTCACTGTATTTATTTAATACTTAATGCTTCTTCATTTTATTTTAACAATAGCGCTGTGCGGTAAATGTTTAAACTCGGTGTTTTATTATTCGTTTCAAAATTCATAAACCTTGTACACCCAAATTTGTTGTTACACCCAAATTGCTGTTGTATACATCCAAATTACGGTTGTATCAATCAAATTTTAAAGTTACGCGCAGATAACTCCGTTTTATTTAATGCGTATTATTCTGTTACGTCATAAATTATCCAAATTTAAATATTTATAATCGCAATTAATTGATTGGCTTAACGCAGTTGATGATGGAAGGAGTTAAAATTCCGAAACGTCCTCTATAAACTATGTTACCAAATATATTGGTTTTACCTTTTATTCTTAAATACTTTTTGTATCTGCCATTGCACAACCCATTAACACAGGCTTTTTTTTAACTCGTTTGAGTACAATGACCACTATAGACTAATTTAGTAAAACCTGAAAGAGACCAAAGTATATTAAAATGGACAAAAAGTTTGCAAAAGCGTTAAAAACTTTTTTTTAAAAGAATGACCAGACGTTCAAACGTAAAATTTATTCTGAATGTCAGGTGAAGACCAAAAAAAACTTTTACTTCACGTCTAAATAAAATAAAAAAAACTTTTAACAAAAAGCAAAGAGCCAATGCAGTTGAAAACCTTTTTAAGTAGAAATTGACGTTTCGAAAGTTAACTTTTCTCATTGTCAAAGCGTTTGAAAAAAACTTTAAAACAGTCTTACGTCACAAAAAAATACAAATTTAATTACTTATTGAACAAATAAAAAGCAGTGGATTTCAACCTGGGAGTCGCGGAAGCGTTTGACAAAATTATTGATTTAAAGTGAAGACTTTTTTTGAGGAACTCCAATACGAAAATTACAGACAGATTCCAAGTGAGGATTTTTTTTAGAGAACACCAAATTTTTGCGACGAAATTTAAATTTTATTTATCGAAGGGGTCGTTAAGTTACCTTGGATTAGAAATTGGGACGCGAAATAAGAAAAAGGTTGAAAACCATTGATATAAAGAAACCAAATTTTGATCAATGTTTAGCGATGGCTTTTGATTTTGAATTAACAACGTTTATTTAATTAATAATTTACGCCAATTGTCAGAATGTGCTAAAATATTAACATTATTAAAAGCAATCCAATGGTCATATTCAAAACATATAAAAATATGAAAAACTGCATTGGCTCTTTGCTTTTTGTTGAAAGTTCTACTACGTTCCATACATTTTACTCAGAAAAAAAAAATTATTTCATACTTCCAATGAAGACCATTTTTGGTCTTTATTTGACCTCCGAAATAAATTTTATGTTTAAATGCCAAGTGAAGACTTTTTTGGGGAGGTGATGCGCTTATCACTGACCAGTTTGTGCGATGTTGTTGTTTGTAATGGTTTTAGATAAAGTACAATACAAATCGCGAATTATTATTATATAAAAAAAATCTTATGGATCCGTTCAATAAGTCGCTTGCCCCCCTCAGTTTAAAAATGCCACCCCAACATATACTTACAATAATGCAAAGAATGATACCCATACTTTAAATAGGCTAAAAAAAGTAGCCTACTCTCCACATACGCTTTAATATGCCGACTGTTGACAGCAGTGTATAATTATTAACAGTTCGATTATTCTAAATAATCTTCACTATTTAAAGTCCGTGCAACAGCATAGAGGAACCGCGCTTTTCTCTATGAAACACAAGCATTTCCCTAATAAATTATATTACCAGTAGCTTACAATCAATATTTAAAAAATATAAAAAAATTTTGTTTACTCTATGCCTTCGAACTTATCAAATACAGGCACAAATACAAAATTTAGGAGATCATTTTTTTAGGTAAGGTTAAATGTTAAGCAAAAGATACAAATAATGAGTCATCTCGGCATCAAAATTTTCTGTTACTTTGCCGAATTGTCAATTTATTTGTTAATTTCGTTTGCTTACTAATAGTTTGTTGGACAATTTTCACCGAAACGTGATCAAAAGTTTTAATTGCAAAAAAATTTTAATTGCTAAACGACATGAATTAATTTCTAAACATTTAATAATCTACGGCTAATCAAAAATCAATATAAGTTAAACAGCAATTCAAAAAGACTTTACTAGAACAGTAGGCGTACGACAATTTTGCTAAACAAACTAAAGTGAACATTTTATCGTTTAAGCTTTGCATCCACTTATGCAATGAGTTAAGTTTAATATTATTAATTTTACCAACCATAATTACGATTTAATCCTCGATGAGAACGGTAGCAGTAGAACTGATACTTACTGTTGTATTACAGGAACTTATATACCGATTAAATCGTGTAAAAATAGGAGTTTTGTGTTCAGTTATTCGGCTAACGATTATATTTATAAGTTGTTTATTGAAATTTATTCAGTTCTATTTCAGTTTTTATGAATTTTAACCGTTATCACAAATGTTTTTCGAAGCTATTTTTGCATGTTTTGATAAACACTGATTGACACTTGAATGCTGAGATTATTGAATATTTCTATAATCGCAAAATGAGCAGTTTAGAAGGATTTTTCAAATTCTAGTTTAATTTTGTGGTTTTATTTATAAAAGTTGTAAAGTACAAAAAAGTATTAAAAAGTATGAAATGCTTTTTTTCATCTGCCATTTTTAAAATAATTATTGAAAAGTTTTTTAGCAAATTTTATAACTTTGCTAGTAAAAAATCTTTACGTTCGACTTAGGCCTACAAGCTATAATTATCATATCTCCTTTTTATACTCCTGACTTCCAAGACAAAAGCGAAGGGGTTAAACTCGGAGTAAGCATCAAGTAGGTCCTTGTTGAACTGCTTTTGAAGATGCCAAGACTGTTGTGTATGTTTGATATTATGGTCAGGCCTGAAAGCTTTGTGTAAAGTTTTTCCTGCGATGTATTTTCTGCAAAGCTTTCTTGCAGCTCGGTTGCGTTTGCTGTTTTGCAGACAAACGAAAAGAAAAAACTGCCGAAACTTAAAGATATTCACCATCCCGTTGTCCACCTAAGATCTGCTAATCGGAAAACTGCTTAAGAAGAGGCAATAAATGAAAAAATGTTGTTTTTAGAGCACATTGCTAGCAAGTTACAAAGGCATACCGCTCTTTAGCTAAACATCAATTGCCTCACTGCAAACGAGTTGAAATTGTTTTTTATCGTTTTACTCTACAGTTTACGACAACCGTTATCCTACTATAGGAGTACCATAGCACTGATAAAAGGAACTTCTGCCTTGGTCCTGTCTGTCTATGACCGGTGTGGATTCTCTTTTGAACGAAGAAAATATGAAGAGAAGCTGCTTGTTATGATCGCCAAACAGAGGAAGTGACGTGGTGCTTTTTCAGTGGCAAAATAACATATTGAGGTCAGGAGTTGGACGAAACTGTGTCCGACATTCAATAGAGCTCCTACCAATCGGTCACTTTAACGGCAGGTCAAATATGTCACACGCTCTTGTTTAAACGTGAACAGAATATTCATTTACGTTATAATCAATATCGATATTAATATGAACGTAGACAACAGAAGTAATTACATCTGGCCAACCGGAAAAGAAAAACAAACAACATACAGTGACTTTACTTTGAAATCTTAAGTAAAAGAAAAACAAATAATAACACCTCTGAGAATCTATTTGAATTATAATTGTGATGTGTAAATATCGTTTTATTCTACTCTTATATATGGAAATTTTTTGCACACTGCATAGAACTATTTTTAACAATGACATTCTTACAAGCAAGGTTGTGGATTTAGAAGAATTTTCCGACTCCGACTCTATTCAATATTTTTTGACTCCAACTCCGACTCTGACTCCACCTATTTAAAGTTTTCCGACTTCAACTCCGACTCCAAAACATCTAAAAAAACAATTTGGACTCCACCCTAAAATGTACAACTTTGGCGACTCCGACTCCGACTTCAGCACACCTAAGAAAACAACTCCGACTCCTACAAGTTTTAAAAAGCAACTCCAACTCCGTCAAATCAAAAACAACTCTGAATCCTCTCTAAAAAGTGCAACTCCGGCGACTCCGGCGACTCCGACTCCACAACCCTGCACATAAGCATTTAGCTTCCACCACTATTTCTGATAAAGCGTGATATTTCGCATATGAATTCAAAATATTTTCATAAAAAATTATCAATTTTTTTCTTTTAACTTACCCTCCAAGTATTTGATTGGTAGTACTTCGCCGAGTTGTACAACTTCCAGCAGAGCTTTAGACTTTCGTGAATAATCCTCATTAATTGTAAATAGGATTAAAGCGCAGACTTCATATTAGCATTAATTTATCTGACCCCGAGGTCATACATAAAATCCTCTTAAGTGAAGTAGTCGGAGCAAGAATCAACTTAAAAAATTTCTATTCCCTAATTGATTTTGTTTTTTTAGATATTAAATAAGCGCTTTTCATTAAACTTGTAATAGCAAGCTGGTACTGGAAAAGCATAAATTTAAACGAATTACCAGGCAGTACCAACTAGTGTACATCGTTAACCAACGATTTTCGGCGAACAATCATGCAAACAAGCTCTACATCCACTTGTCCTCTATTTGTTATATTATTAGTTACCAATTTCTTTTTGTTCTATCCCATATAAATGAAATTTTTCTTAGGATTAATTCTGAAAAATCTTTTTCACAAACAACACATTTAATCCATCTAATCGTTTTGCTGTCAAATTTCCGGTATCTAACTAAATCGCGAAAACAAGGTCTTGCAATGAAAAAAAGTTTTCAAAGAATTAACCACTACTTATTGTTATTCTATTAGTAGTGCCGACTCCAGAACTTTGTCGCTACTCGGGCTTGTGTTTGATCTGATGCAACAGTGTTGATAAGTATACTACCCCAGTGTTTTTCTGAAGGCGTGTCATGTGTCGCGAAATGAACTCCGGTGTGTCGCAAAAATATAGTGTTACTTTCTTATACTTTATAAAAATTAAAAATGAAATAACGAGTAAATTTGTAAAGAGTTTAAATTTAGAAGAAAAAAAAAGAGATCAAAATTATCTCAAATGCAATGAGGTTAATAAATTAATTGCTTGATGCGAAGAGATTAGCATTTTGTTCCCAACAACGTCCATTCCATAAACACGCCACTAATCTAAAATATTAATACAATTTTCTTCGCTTCGCACCAAATAAGTGCAAATTCTAAATATATTCAACTCATTATTTTCAGCATAATTTTACTCTCATTTTTATTTCATTATTTTGAGAATGTCAATAATATAGCAATATGTTTATGGAATCCGAGAACTGATAAATTTTTCATGTGTTAATTTTGGTACAGAATAACAAAAACTATTTCTTAAATTTGCAAAAATTATTATAAAACACAGGTAATTTTCGTTTGCAACGATTTTCAAGACATTAGAAAATGTTAATTTTTGCAACCAGTTTCAAGAAATAGGAAGGCGTCCTACCCTCTTGAAATATAATGTCTATCAATTTATGAAAGATTTTATTTCCTAAAATTTGTTGTACTGAAAAAAAGTTTGAAAAGCACTAGATTATTACTGTAGGCTAAAGATAGTGACTAAAATTTTGTAATAAATTAAAATATATGGTGGCTAAAATTATAAATTGTTAAGGCCCGTTTCCACTACGAGCGTGGAAAAGAGCATTCTTTCTCTCTTTTATTGTTCTTCGATTGAAGCGAGCGGTTAAAATTGAAGCGAGCGCAAAAAAAAAGCAATAAAACAAAGAAAGAATGCTTTTTTCCACGCTCGTAGTGGAAACGGGCCTTTAATCATCTGTAGTACCTTACCAGAAAACAAAGCTCTGCTCAGCTCCCTGCCTGCGGTTACCCAATTATTAATGATTGTTGCGTCACAACTGTCACAATGCAAGACAATTTTTCTGACCATAGTCTCCGCTATTTCTTTACAGCCCGAGTTGAACATAAGTTTACAATTATCTGGTTCGACAGTCTACACGCGCTTGTGAATTTCTCCTTTCTCTTTCTCTGTTCTCATCTATGGCTATTTCTGTGAAGCACGAGTTGATTATAAAAGTTAAGCAAATAAATGTCTATTTTGACAGTCTACACGTGCTTGTGAGTCTCTTTCGTTGCGATGTATCTATGGCTATTTTACTGAAGCTCGAGTTGAGCATAAAGGCTAACCAAAAAATGTCTGCTTCGACCGTGCTTGTGAATTGCTACTTTCTCTACAGTTTAACTTGGACTATTTCTATGTGGCCTAAGTTCAACATAAAAGCTAGGTAAAAAGAACGACTGCTACTGCATACTGTACTTATTAATAGTCCTGTAAGTGATTTATAATATATAGGTTTCATAAAATAGGTTGTTTGTAATATATAAATATAAGTGTAGTATAAATATACGGTATATACTATAAACCAGTGGTCCCCAACCCCAGGTCCGTGGATTAATTGATACCGGGCCGCACGGGCTGCACAAGAACATTTAATTATTTCCGTTTTCTTTTGTTGCATAGTTTATTCTTTTACACGTAATTATTTAGCAAATTACTGAAAGTTTCTTTCTTTTGATGATGCTATAAGCCTACTTGTGACGTTATAAAGACACTTGATAAGAGGAATTCTCTGAAAGTTTTGAGTGCAATTTATCTAATTTTGTCATAGGTAAACAAATAGTAAGTTCTCGACTATTCTTTCGTTTTATTTAAAGCGGGTTTAAGCATTTCTTTTCATTTATTTCGTAGATTGGCAAATGTTCAGAACATGATCCTGTAGTTGTTATAAAGATATTTGTAGTAATTATTTATTTTTAATGGTTTTATTGTATTATAGGTTAGTGGTTGCAGTTATTTAAAGTGGTTAAATTTTTGTAAAAGAGGCACTGCAGTTGAATTTTAACCCACAAATTAGCGAAAATGAGTACGGAATAGACATCATTAGAACGTTTCCTGGCTAACGGAAAAAGGCTCAGTAAAGAGACAGAAGAGCCTTTAACATCAAAAAAAAACAGAAAACTTTTAACAAACTATACCAAGAGTCCTACTTGAAATATGTATTTATCGCGACAAGTGATTCCCACACACCAATCCCACTCTGCATAGTTTGCTGCTACCGGCTCTCTCATGAGGCAATAAAACCTTCAAAACTGTTTTGCCACTTGAACAACAAGCACCCTGGATTAAAAGACAAGCCTTTAGAATAGGCCTATTTTGAAAAAAAATGAGAACATGACGAACAGAAAAAATTTCTGTGGGCTACCACATCAATAAACGAGAATGCACTGAAAGCATCATATTTAGTTGCTAACCGTATTGTTAAGGCAAAAAAGCCATTCACTATCGGCGAAGAATTGATCTTGCCCTACACTAAAGACCTTTGCCGTAAACTTTTAGGAGAAGTTGCTGTTAAAAAGATAGAACATGTGCCTTTGTCGGCTAGCACTGTAACTAGACGCATTGAGGAAATAGCTGAAGACATCGAGACACAATTGTTGGAGAGGATTAATACATCACTAAGGTACGCACTCCAGGTTGACGAATCTACAGATGTTGACAACAAGGCACTATTACTTGTTTATGTGCGATATCTTTATCAGGAGGATGTGCATGAAGATTTGCTATGTAGATTATCTTTGCCAACCAACACGACAGGAGCAGAACTGTTCAAGTCACCAGATGGCTATATACGTATATCAGGACAACTAAAAGGTCCATTTGTGTCGGCATATGCACAGACGGAGCTGCTGGCGTGACTGCGACTGTCTAATTTAACTGCTCAGATTCAGGAGGTTGCACCTGAGAGTAAATCTACGCATAGTGTCATTCACAAGGAAATGCTGGCAAGCCGAAAAATCACACCGGAATTTAACAGCGTATTGTCGTCGTTTGGAAAGGTATCCACTCCAGGTCAGACATAAACAGGACTGGGGCCGAGGGTTTATCCTTTTACTACCCCAGACTGTTGCATTGCCTGAATCAGATGCTGGCAGTGGTGTTATTAAGCCAGCATCGAGTTTCGTCATCCAAAATTGTCAGACCTCGTGCTCCATGTGGTGCCCGATGTATAGGGCACGCTGTTAGTATATGGTCTGCGGTTTGCTCAGAGGCGCCACATTCGCAATTCGGTGAAGGAGCGAGACCCCATTTGTGCATAAACGAATGGAATCTCCCAACACCAGTCCGCAGGCGGTTGAGCTTAACCCAAGCTGCTCGGGGTAAGCCCATCCCAACAGGCCTGGCACCGGTCTCGGGCACAAAAACACGGAACCTGGAAGCATTTTTACAGTACTCCGCGTTCCATTTGTGATTTGTCCATTCAGAAGCGCGAATGCCAAGTCTGGCAAGGTTGTCCAAGAGATCCCGCGCAACTGGCACAAACGGGCGTCTGGATCTTAGTCTCACTTGGCGAGTATCTGAGGACCCACTTAAAAGACCATACAAGATATGATCGGGGTCCAGAGATCCACGGTGAGCCAAGGAGAGTGTCGCTCCCATTCGGCGAAGCTCAGCTGGCTGGATGCCTGAGAGTACAGGTAGGTGGTCCGTTGGAGTGGGACGCAGGCATCGAGTAACTATGCGCAAGTGTGCGAGTGTGAGCACTGCGACACCAGACTGGCGCACAGTACTCAGCTGCTGAGTAGACTAGAGACAAGGTAGCTATGCGTAGTGTTTTAGCACCAGCACCCCATGCCGAGCCCACGAGTCGCCTCAGCAGTGTGACGCGCGAGGATAGTTTTTTGCGCAATGCCACTAAATGGTGACGAAACGTGAGCGATCTGTCCAGTTTTACCCCAAGGTAAGTAGGGGTTGGACAGAACGGTAAAAGTCTACCGTTGTTGTAGACCTTTAGCTCGCGTTTGGCCTCTCGGTTATTTAAGTGAAAGGCTGCCGTCACCGTCTTAGTGTGACTGAGCTTCAACCTCCAAGTCTGGAGATACGCTGAAAGTGTGGACATGTCTTGGCTTAAAGTCCCCTCCAAGTCCTTCCAGTTTCCAGAAGAATGCAACAACGCTAGATCATCAGCATAAGCAAACTTTCTGGAAATCATGGAAGGCAGATCATACGTATAGATGTTAAATAGGGGGGGAACCAAGACCGATCCCTGAGGAATGCCGTTTTTAAGACGGCGTAGCCTGCTTTGCTTGTTGTCACGGTTGGTAAGGGTGAAACTTTGATTTCGGACAAGCTCCATGATCATTTTGACTATGTGCTTATCCGGAAGTAGTCTCAGCAGCTTGCAGGTAAGGCCACGGTGCCAGGCAGTGTCATAAGCAGCTGTCAGATCGATAAATACGGCACCGGCCTTCTTTTTTAGCCTCAAAAGAATCCTCGATGTTCTGGGTTAGCAGAATTGACGTCGTTAAAGTTATTACCCACATCAAAGCACACGTGACAAGGAATGGGTCGCAAAACTGGCTAACCTGTGTGACATATTCAGGCTGTTCAATGAATTCAATTTGTCTCTTCAGAGGAAAATGACTGTTTTCGAGTTAGCAGACAAAGTAGCTGCAATTACGGCCAAACTGGAGTTGTGGCGACGGCGCGTAAACGGAGATATTTTAGACATGTTTCATGCATTAGAAAGGATTTTGGGCAAGCCTGAGCCTTTATTCTCCCAGTTGGTGTACGATCATCTGTTGTTGCTTTTGAAAGAGTTCGAGCGCTACTTTCCAACCACAAAAAACCCACAAATTGGTAAGGAATGCATCTGCGATCCATTTGTCAACAAACCACGTGAATCTAGCATGTCTCTGCAAAAAGAAGATCAATTGTTGGAGATTGCAAGTGACAGCTGCCTTAAAACTAAGTTTGAAACAATAACTCTACCGGTGTTCTGGATTAAAGTAATGGCGGAATACTCTGAGATCGCAACCACATCACTTAAAACCTGTTGTCATTTCCGACATCCTATCTGTGTGAAGCGTAGTTTTCTGCAGTGACAGCCGCCAAAACAAAACAAAGAAGTAAACTGGACATAAGCAACACACTTCGGATGTTATTGCCTCTTATTACCCCAGATGGAATTGTCTTGTTGCAGAGAAATAAACTCAGGGTTTTCATTGATTTAGCAATCTACTGAGTTAAAGGGTTACACTTTATATTTGTTTTTTTGTGTAACTGTATTTCAGTTCAGTTCAGTTCAATTTTCTTTTATTTCTGCTCCGCCACATGAACAAAATAATAAAATGTTGAGAAGTTTGTGTGTTGTTAAAGACGGGGTTAGAAAAAGTCTTTAACAATGTTGAGAAGTCCCGTCTTTAACAACACACAAACTTCTCAACATTTTGTTATTTTGTTCATGTGGCGGAGCAGAAATAAAAGAAAACTGAACTGAACTGTATTTTGTTTTGAAGACATGTTTAAAAACAATTAAATTAAAATTACTAAATCAAAACAATCTGAAATATAAACAATCAACATCTCCTCTTACCGGGCCGCGGTAAAATTATTAAACCTTGACCGGTCGGCGGCGATATAAAGGTTGGGGACCACTACTATAAACCACCTACTGAACCTATAGTATAAATATGCTATAGGTATAGTATAAATATACGGTATATACTATAAACCACCTACTGGACGACTAATAAGCACGGTTTGACATTGTGTAAACTTTGAACGATCTCAGATGTCTTGTAACGAGCCTGAGTTTTTTAGAATCAATGTTGACTTTATAGAATTCAAATTAAAAAAAGCCAGCTTTCATTTTATGACTCGGGCTGAGCCCGAGTAACCCGAGTGGCGAAGCCGCTACTGATTGTAAGTATAAGTATTATTATTACACTGTAAAAAAGCTGCAACAGCTTCTTTGATCATTTCAGTCGGCGCTTTTGATTTTGCAAAATTTTGCAAAATTTTTTAGATTTTGCGACACGTTTTTTTAACAGTGTAGGATTGAAAAAAACAGGAACAACAAAAAAAAACCCGAAAATCATATTCCAACAAAAGACAAAAGCGAACATCAGAGAATTTAAAAGTGACGCGGCGTATTTTTCTGTGATTTGACATTTGAGATTGAAAATGCGATAAATAAACTTGTCATTATGTCCATTAGGAATTAGCTTTTTCAGAGCTGCTTGGGACAGGCTTAATTGCCTCCAAGCTGGCGTTGATCTATTCCGCTCAGAAACACACAAATGGGGTATGGTTTCTACGGCGGCCTGTGAGTTTGGTGCAAAGGAGCAGGCAGCTGAGCACGTATGAGCATCTTGTTCCATCTACCACCATCCAAATGGATCCCGTGTGCTCTCTCAAATGTCAACAAGAACCTGGCGACCTGGTTGATGGAAACATATCCGGCCACTTCCCCCATACGAAGAAGATTATGTCCATTGTATTTTATCTATTATTTAAATTTTATGATGATATGATTTTGTTTCTAAATGCTTTTCGCTGGTTTATTAACGACTCAAAGTAGTTTTAGTTCAAAAACTTGAGGTAAACTGCTTTTATTGAACATAATTTAACTTAAATTGTAAATCTGTTGCACAATTTAAATGAACTTTTTTAAGCAAACTGGCAAAAAAATTGTTGGTTGATATCAAGATAAAGCTTAGAGCGATTTTAAGTAATTTTAGAACAATAGCGTGCTTTCAAACAACATGACTATTTATTTTTTGATGTCGTTATTTTGCAGGATGCGATCTTTGCTTTTAAGCACATTCGCCACCGATTCCTCGGGCTAGTTGAATCCCATCGGTAACGATTGGAGAGCTGGTTTGAGGTACTTGGGGAACTGATTTGGGATTCTTGGAGATCCCAACTCGAGCTGCTGCCTTTGCAACCCCAAAAGGGAAATACACTAAATTAATTCAATGCTTTCCCTGAAAATGATGATGATGATGATAATGATGACAATCTTTGCTTTTTATTTGCTAAATTACGTGTGACGAGGTCGTCTTTGCAAGATTGCATTAAACTTTCATACAATCGTCTTAGAGGTAGAAAGCTGCTGAAACACTGTGACAGGTTTATTGGGCTGGGAGTCGAACTCGGACAGTCAGCACTACGATTAGATGGTGACCACTTTAATAACCGTCGGAAACACTGTGGCAAGTTCTTCCGGCAGAGAGTCAAACTCAGAAAAAACAACAACTGCTTCAAAATAAGCCTCAGCTTCTTTATAGTATTATCTTTAGTCCCCACTGCAACGTCCTCGACTGAGCAAAAGATTCGATTGGTTTATTTCGTGGTTTTTTCGAAAGAGCAAGAAAGCCGTTTTAATCAATGGCATAAAATCTTACCTTTTTGAAAATATTTAGTTTCTATGTTGATCTCAATTCTTTTATAATTTTGGTCTGGATCAATGAGAAATGTTTGAGTGTCAACAATGAGCAAAAATATTTAACAAATAAGACTTGTACTTAGTTGATTTCTTCAATTTAATTCAAGTTAAAATGATTAATCTAAACCGCTTCTATAACTACTATTTATTAAAACTCTGATAACAAATCACGGCAAGCAAAATTATGTATTTTATTAAGCTTTTTTTGAATTAATGTTGTTTTTTATTAATTCTGGGGATCAAGATTCTAAACGTAAATTCATAATAAAAGTTTTGGAGATCAAATTTTTTAAACTATAATTCAACGATAACACTTTTTAATAACGTTTGTTGGTCTTTCATATTCGCGAATTTCGTAAAACCCTTCAACACCTATTTATGAAACAAAAAATTTTTTGCAATCCAAAGATTGAGATCCACATCTGTAAAAGAATCAAGAAAAATTATGCTGATGTCTGAACTCACTAAAATAGCTTTACCAAACTATTACAACTTTTTCCTAAAGTTGTCAGTTTCATTTTGTTGATTATTTTTTTATTGGCAAATCCTCTCAAGAATCAAAAGAACTAATTGATTTGCAAACCTATGTTATTATCACGCACAGCCTATCACATGCTTTGATATGTTCTTTTTTCTTGCTTTTGAGAATTTAATCAGAGTTCAAAAGTTTTTTCGCTTTTCAATGTTGTCGTATAGCCGTGTCTGTATATCAATGTATGTCAAGCCCACTTTACACGTAAAAGAAGAGCGAAAACAAAATTAGACATCAAGAGCAAAGATGGGGAACCTGCGGCCCGCGTGTAATTGAGCAAAACCATCACTAGTTTTTAGTAAGTAAACGGAGAAATTTTAGACAGTTTCCAATTGATGATGTTTTTTTAGAGATGAATGTTTTTGGAATACAAATCGAGCAAACAGGGCTAAAATCTAAGTGATGATCTTTCTGTTTGATCTCCGCCATAAATTTAGGATAAAATTTTTTCTCATATTCGTGAAGTGTTAGAAGGTCATGATTCGGACAAAACTATGTTGCCCTCCAAAATTTTATGCGGCCTGCACCAATTTTGCGATACGGCCCGCGAGTGCAATAAGGTCCCCACCACTGATCAAGAGTATTAGAATATTTGATTTTAAATTGAAGCATATTGAAGTAATTTGAAACATGCAAATTTTTTCTGCCGACGATAAATCTTCATCAACCAATTTTATGGAAAGTTTCAAAATATTTTGGAATGATGAGATTGTTCTTTCACAAATGGAATTTCATAAAAATTGCTTTTTTCTTCATTGTCCTACGTCTGCATTGTTGTTAAGAGACGGTTGAAATTATTTAAGAATGTAACATATTTATTCCGCCCTATGGCGCTGTATAAAACAGGCCATGACAACGGCGAGCGCTTCTCTCTAGCTGAAGGCTGATCGAACGTCACTCGCAATAGCAAAAAAGAGCAAAATTTTAAAAGGCAAAATGAAAAAAAGATAACACTTTATCGATTTCTTTAATGAAAAGAAGGCTCTTATGTACTGATATAGAACAGCAAAGCGGGTTAGTTTGCATTTTAAGGTAACTATTAAATGTTGCAGCAGCTGTTGAAATTACAAGTTGTACTGTAATAAATAAATTACAGTACATTTAAAAATAAAACGATCACCTCGGTCATCCACAAAATAGGGCAATTTTTGACTGAACTTCCAACAATTTATTACATTTTCATCACAAAAATATCATGCTGCGGGGCATAATATTTTATTTGAATCTTTTTACTTTATTTTTAAAACTTTTAATGTGAATTCTTATAGCTTTTAGAACGTTCGATTAGAGCTAAATTTTTCCAAAAAACGTCGGCCAATAAATAAGCATATTGTATTTAACTGTTGCAGACCTATCACCTATTTTAAGCTGGTTAGTTTTTGTAAAATTCTTAATCTCATCTTCTTGCATATTTTAAGATGGCAAAGCTTTGACAGTTTTATGGCGTTTAATGGGATGTTAGAAAAAGCAACCATTAGGTATGTTTTGAAAAACCGACGGCGGCTCTGCAGATCGATGTTTTCCATAAACAGATAACAATTTTGCTAAAGCAGAATGTTGTTTTTTTATACACGACAGTGTGTTTGGTTATCACACGGTTTTACGGTGAAATTGCTTTGATGAATGCTGACTTTTCGCTTTCGTTTACGAAAAACTAATAAACAGTTACTTTTTTGTCGTGGAATCATACATTTCGCTATTACAAGAAGACACGAAACATTTTAAGGGCATTATTTTCTTAGTAAAAACTATTTTGAAAATTTCATTTCATATATTTCACAAATTCAACATGGTTTGGGTATTTTTAAGTTATTGACATTTGCAATATTGCATGACTGGAGTTGATTTTTTTAGCAATGAAATCAGTGTTAATTTTTAACGTTTTTATTGAGGATATGCAACAAATTACATTTCTAATTTTCATCCTACCGTCATAACTGCTTGTTGTGACAAAACTCAATAACAGTAAGAATACAACTGGCAGATGCCCACACAATCTTTTAAAAAACTATCTACAAATGTCGTGCAATTGCACTTTTTAAATTGAAAATTTTTTTGAAAGTTTGCTATCAAGAAGCAATTTGCAAATGTAGTAATTAATCTTGTACTTAACTTATATCTTTATAACCTGATTATATCCCTAACCATTCATTTTGAGAAATATGTTAAACTTTCTCAACTGCAATTTAAACTAAATAAATAAAGTAACCTAGTTTCATTATGACGTTTTTTGCTACTGCCAGTGGCTTTCAGCTGGAGAGAAACACGCGCCGTTGACAGAGCTCCACATTCCGGCCCTATTCACTTTTTTACTGCAATAAGTAGTAAGTTCGTGACAGCTACGTTTCTATAAAGACCACGATGGACATGGTTTCTGTTCAACTCCAACCTCGCAATGTTGTTGTTTGCATGGTAAAAATTTTTCACATCTTTCCTCTGCTTGGAGTCCTAAAAGTCATAAATTTTAGTCATATCACTTCAGAAATATTAATTTCAAAAAGTAAAATAAAAATTTCAACTAGACAACAATATCTTGGCGTCTCCGAAACTAGTTTCGGGAAATCACCTGGTGTAGTTCTAACTTTAACTCCGACGACGATGCGCTGCGGGTCAGGAGGATAAATAGATGTTGTAATGACAAAAGTTTTTTTTTTTTCTATTTCAAAGCACCTATGAAATTGAATAATAAAATTGTGTCAAGGTCGTTTCCATTACTAGCGTTGGTGGGAGTATTCTTTGCTTTTTGTATTGATTTCTTTTACTTCATTGCGCACTTAAGCACAAAGAGTAGCAAAAAAATCGATAGAAGACACAAAGAATACTCCCGCCAACGTTTATAGTGGAAACGAGCCCTCACATAAATGTTGGAGAAGCAGAATATCAAAACAAAACTTTTCGATGTTGCACGTTACTGGATTTCCATGTTGAAATACTTTTATTGATTTGAATTTGAATACAAATTTATCGAAATTTTTCAATATTAAATTTTGAAGATTTTTATGGTCATTTTGTTGTAACAAATCAGGTTTTCAAGCAAAAACTTATTAAAAATTATAATAGTGCGAAGATGACCTAAGTGCTAGTATTACAGATGACAAATAGTTATTTATATTCCACAGTTAAAAACTCTTTTAAAGGTATAAGCCTGATCTACGCCTAGCATATATCAAGCGTTAAGCTTGCTTGCGTTTGTTTCTGTATAAAATTTTCATATTTTTTCTGATGCAAGCAAGACGTTTATTGATGTGAACGGCCACACAAGGTTGAAACAAAGCGAACAATTGTTCTTTCTTCAAATCTAAAAAAAGCTTCGTCATGATTTGACACGAATCGAATACCAAGCCCCCAAACCAAACATACATGTACTTTATTCGGTAAAGTGTGCTTGGTTGTTTTAAACAAGGTTTAGTAATAAAGTAATTATCGTAAAATTGATTTATTAACGTTGTCATTGTACAAGAGAACTAACACTGGAGTGGAATCTGATAAAAAAAGCAAATATTTACCATTGTTGTCAACAACAGAAAAAGATAATTGCGAGTTTGCCATCAACTTTTCAGGTGTAATGACGAAATATGCGGGAGCTCGAATCATTTCATATTGAAAAAAATTGCTTATAAAAAATGGTTGATTTGGTTTGAAATGTATCGATTTTGAAAAAGACTTTAGAGTTGTTATTGATAAATTCTATTTTCGAGTCAGTAGGGTAAATATATAGATAAAATAAAATAACTGAATTAGATTGTATCATTAAATTTAGTACATTAGCAAAATGTGTAATTTGTACTTTACCGATGACTACCTAATGTAAATAGCTTCTGTTTTTTAAATTTTTAAGAATTACCCTGACAAAGTTTTTAATCGTAAGTCAACAAAAGAATCATGAGTAAAAAGAGATCAAATAGGTCTTAACATCACAAAGATAAAGGATTGGTTCGACGCTGTCACTTAAAACGAAGAAAAAGCTTTCATTGTAGTCGCTTTATACGTCAAAGCGTTTCACGAGTTCGTAGCCTATCTCCGCAATGCGTCTAGTAGTACAGGGGCGTTCAACCTTTTTTGATCCGAGGGCCATTTTGGCTCATCAAAAATATTGGCGGGCCAAACAAATAAAACACCCCAATCTTTGTCCCAAAATCGTAGTCATCTCTAAAAAAAAGGTCTTCAATTCGAATCATTTTCCGATATTCTGAATTTCATCCCTTGTTTTCTAAAAAAAAGATCTTGACTACAAATCAATTTCGGATTTAATGATTTTCTTTGAAAACTAGCGATCTCAGAAAAAACAAGATAAAGGAGGTCTGCACATGGAATCTATCTTCGATTTCTGGTTGGATTTCTGCCAAAATGAGTGGGACAAAGCTCTTCGAAAAATATTGCGCGGGCCACTCAAAACCTTACGGGTTCGACGCCCATGGTCTAGTACGAAGAGTTTCTTTTCCAAAAATATCGTAACAATGGCAAACAGTGGGCGACACGTTTTGTTGTCCGGCTTGTGTGGTCTGATTTTGAAAAAGATTTTAAAGTTGTTATTGATAAATTCTATTTTCGAGTCAGGAGGGTAAATATAAAGATAATTTTTAGGTAATTTTATATATAAATATAAATATAATATAAAGAATCGAACCGTCTACCTGTGGTCTTCCACGCAGGAGACAACACCACTAGACCACACAAACCGGACAGCAGTCCGGAATTGTTTTCCGGCTTGTCTGGTCTAGTGGTGTTGTCTCCTGCGTGGAAGACCACAGGTAGTCGGTTTGATTCGCAGTGAGATAAGCATCACTGACGGGCTCTAACAAGAGCGAAACTCGAGTCTGGTGCTTCTCGTCTTTTAAGCGGCCTGATTTCTAAGTGGGCGACACTGTAAGAGTTTTAACTAACTTACAAGATATTTTTACGAGATATTAATGAAAAGTTTTAAAAATGTATAAAAAAAAACAAGGCAAACAGAAAACCTTTAACAAAGAGCTTCCACTGGTATTTGCCGTTGTTAAGTGCACAATGACGTCAGAAGCAAATATGTTTTCTTTTTCAGTTCGAGTTTTTGTTGTTTGCTTTTTCATTAGTTTTCACAACAATAAACACTTGTAGAGAGTAATACATGTTGCGGCTTTTTACACGCAACGACAAAAAAAATGCTATTAACAGAATTGCCTTGAGCACAAAAAAATTGTCATTTATAACCAAACGTCGTTCCAACAAAAAGAATGAAATCAAAGTTTAAACAGGATTAATTTAGTCGTAGAAAAAGTGTTAAGAAAATTTTAGAAGATATTAAGATAATGTTAATCTTGTTAAAAAATTATCAAACAACTGGTTCAACCTTTCGGTCGCCAGCGTAAGACTTCTACCTCTTTTTGACATTTTTGACATTTCGGTCGAAGGGTTAAAGCAATAAAAGCGTCAATCGCAATCTTCAAGCGCCATTATGTCAGGTGACGTAATGCAGAGAGTTTCTCCAGCTGTAGTGCTGCATACTCATGCAATTTTACCTTTTTATTGTAATTCGAGCTTGCTCATTGGCTTACTTTGAGGTAAAAATTTGTTCCGAGGTTTGCAATTCTTCTTTTTTTTATCATTGTTTTACTTTTAGCTATTTTGTATTAGCTTTGGTAGATTGATAAAATGTTTTCAAGTTTTCTTAAACAATACACTAAAGATTTATAATTGAAATTAGGATAATTCATATAATTATTATGTAGCATTTTAATATCAAACGAATGTTTATCCATCAAGAAAAATGAAAAGCAGCCAGCTTCTTTTTTATGTTTAGATAAACAAAGTTTTTTTTTAAATATACGTAATAAACCATATTTATGAATCCAAATTAAAATTATATTTTACCACACAAGATGCATCAAATTTCGGTAAAAAACTGGGGTAACCTATGGATTATTCTTATAAAGAGTTGAATTCAAATTGTACGAGTAAAATCGAGATTCCAAAAAATTTTTTTCTCCATAAAATGATAGAAATTAACGGTAACCGCTGAATTATTATTTTTTTTTATTAGGATCCTTTAGCGTTTTACTTCAATTTAAATAAAATGACGATTTTAGAAACTGTTTTCCAGCATTCTACGGCGCGGTCAGCCAACGAAATGCGCACATGTGTCTTTCTTGCGAGAATATTTTGATAAATTCTATATTTGTGACGTTTAATTGGAAAAAGATATCTAAAGTAAGTCGCGGACACTCAAGGGATGCAAAAACCAGAGAAATTAGAGTGCAGCATTGTTGCTGATACAGTTGGCTTTTTATTTTTTGCAATCCAAGTTTAAACAACTAAAAAATTTGTAGCAATGTTTAAACAGCGGTTTAAAAACATTTTTCTTTGTTTGGATTCCACTGTAAATCCCTAAACAGCGGTCAAAAGCATAAAAGACAACAAAACAGGATTTTTTAAGGTAGCAAACACAGAGCCGCCCACAATGGGTTGGAAATAATCGTTTGTTGTTTTAATACGTTTGGATAGCACCTGGGCTTTTGTGTAGTAACCAGTTGGCGGTCGACTGAAATCAAGCAATTGATTGCGTCAGATGAAGCTTCTTCGTGAAGTTGTCATTGGTATAAAAATATCGATCGATTACATGAAAGCTGGGATGAAAAAAATGTCTACATAAAACAAAAAAACTGATAGGGTTGTTACAAATGATTTTTTAGCTCGTCTCGACTTTTAGTGGTTGATTAGCTGTTATAGAAGAGTAAATTTTTTTTTAGATTTACTATTAAATGAAGAATAAAAAAATTTGTTTCTTTGTATCTTTCAGTTACTGCAAACAGTAAAATCTTTTAATCAATTATAATTAATTTGTGGGATATAAATAACGTAAATGATGTATATATTCGGAAAAGTCATCAATTTTGAGTTATTGCTTTTATTCACATTTTCTTAAATATTTTGTTGATTAAAACTGAAAATAAAAATTTAAACCTTTTACAGCAATTGCTGGATAAGCTTTTCCTCTTTAGCAGTTTTAGTTGAACGTGAAGTTGTCGATTGAATTTATATTTTTCTTTTTCATTGTTTTATAACTACCACTTTAAAAACGATCAATCAGCCACGATGTTTTAACAAAGCCTTGATTTCGGGTGCTTGGCTTTTTCGAGAGAGCGAGAAACAAAAGTTCTCGAAAAAACTTTGAATTTTTTAACTGGTGAAATTTTTTTGCTTTACAGCAAGGTGTATTTTTCTTAGTTTAATTTAGTTTTTAAGAAAGTATTTTTACTTTGCAGTAAAATCGATGAAATGTAGTTATCAGATTAACCAAATTTTAATCACCAAAGAATCACTTTATTGCTAACGTGTTTTGTCATATGAACTGTTTTCAAAACGAGTATCGATTATCGGTTCGCTGCTTTGTTGCAAATCTTTTTTTCAATGACAGACAGAAACTTGTTGGAAATATTTTACAACTTTATCGCAGTTTAAAAAGTAGATAAACTAACTGGACACTCTTATCCCACAATTGATTATGGTTCAATTGGTTCATGACAACTTGCAGTTTTTTTTAATTTTATTGACTTGGTACAATTTTCATAAAATCTACATCTTAAAATTTAGTGTATGTCACCTTTTTTAACAAGTTAAAAAACTCAAATTAATGGTTGATCAAAAACTATTTTGTCTAATACCTTAGAAGCAAGTAGTCATTGAGAAATAAACAATTGTTATAGTCTGGTTATTAATACAACTATCAATATGAAGCAAAAATTTTCAGGTACAGTAAAAACTTTTTACTAGAATTACCAAAAAACAACAATAAAACAAGTTAAATTGAAGGTTTTTCTGTTCACTTAAATTATGATACAGCTGTTGGCTAATTCCAGGAAATTAGCATATTTCAAGCCAAAGACAAATAAAGATTGCTATTCAGCAAACTAAAAGCTCGTTTACACTACGAGCGTGGAATGGAGTATTTTTTGTTTGTTTTATTGATTTTTTTACTTTTTCCGTGAGAGCGAAGCGAAGCAAAAAAATCAATAAAAGAAACAAAAAATACTCCATTGGAAACGAACCTTAACGGTCAATGGTTTTAGATAGACTTGCATTTTTTTGCAAAGCAAATCTGCGATATATACATGTATTGCAAATTGCAGACAAAAAGATCTATTCATTTTATAAATTTAGAATTAAACAGCAATTTACTATTATCTGTATCTTCCAAATAAGAAAATTCTCTTTTTTGGATTTTTTCAAACATATCTTGATGCTGAAAATTGTAAGACAATTTTATTACTTTTGCTTGAAATAATGTACATGTAGAAGAGGATCATCGGGTTGGACAAAGGCTAAAATATCTCAACTCTGTTGACAAAATAGAAAATGAATCAAGTTTGTTGTTAAATCTGCTTTTGACCTCATTTTATATGTCGTGAACTATTACGTCATCGTAAGGGATATGGTTGGAATCCCGCTGTCTGCATATAAAAAAAGTAGCTCGTATTGTGCAAACAAACGATTAAACAAGTAGAAATGAGGAATTACACAACTAAGCAAAATATTGATTGGTTTTTTATGCTAAGAAAAATTTTTATAATACAAAGATTTTGGCTTATATTTTTACAGCGACTCACTTATAAAAATTGAATTGAAGGTTTTTGTTAGGTGCTGCCAAAAAAAAAATCCTATCAAAAAAAGTTACTGCAAATAGTTGTGCATTTAAAACGATGGAAATGAGTTTTTTGAACTGTGAATGTTGAACCCAATTTAGTGGCTGAAAAGCAAATTTCAGATTTGGGCATAGTTTATTGGGAGGGACATCGTCATACGGCTTTAAAATCAGGAATGTACCGGATGAATTGAGCAGTAGCAAAAAACAAATTTTGATTATAAATTGAGTTCTTATTTCAAAAGCTACGATCGACAATGAAAAAATAATGGTGATAAATTTTGTAAATATACTTTTACTTTCAATGATTTTTTAACACTGACTGTTGGTATGCAGTTCGCAATCCGGCTACCCTTTTACATTTTCAAAGCTATAAGGTACAGTCATGGATTGTAGAATAAAATTTTTTAGAGTTTGTTTAACCCAAAAATTGGTGTGTTTGAAGTGTTGATGTTGACTCATCGTTGGGATGCTAAAATGTTTAAGATTTAGAAACTATTTAATTGGGTCATAAAAAAATATCTTAAAAACATCAATTTTTTGTGGACAAAATTTTTACTAACAATTTTAACAAAGTAAATAAGCTACTTGCTTTTTTTTATACAAGATCCATTACGACGCTATATAGAAATTTATTTCCTATTTATTTGTTCGGAATAAATATTTTACATATATTGTATTTGCCATCAAATACTAAAACAGTTCACCTTTGACATTAAATGATATTCTGAAAAAACAGACATTTTTTTATTATTTCAGCTTGAATATGCTACATGGCCATCTACGTTGTTTTGTTGGAAACGCTTATTAGACAATAAAAGTTAATTCAGACGCGCTTCCTCAACTTTTGATATTTTTGTTGTCGTCGTCTGCTCAGCACAAAGCCAGGCGTTTACAAAAACTAGATCGCTTATAAAAACTTTGAGTGGTGAAAAGCGGATACTTCATCAGGATCGTAAAACAGACTAATGGTGGAAGTTGCCTCCCGCGAGAGGTGATTATCAGTTGACGTCACACTTGCCTTCCCTTCCCATTTGATCAGCCACATGCGATGACGTATTTGAGTTTTTTTTACGAGCTGATGTGATTTTACGATGTTGTTTATTTTCATAGCAACCCAAAATAAACTGACTCGAATTGGCGCAGGAGCTACTGACTTGAGGATAACTTCAATCTATAAAAACGACTCAGAGTTTACGCGAGAGTGTAATTTTGAAAAGTGGTGTGATATTGAGGCGATTTTTCTTGTTCGAGAAAAAATTTTCTGGGACCAAAAAAAATTAATGAAAAGAAGCAGTTTTGTTGTTTTATTAAAGTTTTTTATATATGAAGAATGTCAAAAATAACTAAGCTTTCTTCCACTGTATTTTTTTTATAAGGCCACCTTGAATAAGAATTTGTTTATTTAAACTTGAAATGTTGCTAAATTTAAATGTTGATTCCGACAAAAGATAGCGTGATTGGTTTAATAAACTACCTATTACTTTTATAAATATTGGCAGTAAAAATAAGTTTACAAGTTTTTTATTTCAAGCATTTTTGTTTTTTCATGTTTAAAATTTTAATTGCAATATGTCTTTTATTTATGATGAAAAGTTTTGAAACATTTTCTTTTGATTGGAGCGTTTAGTGAGGTAAGTTTTTACGTTAGAATCTACGAGATGTTTTGACAAGCAGAAAACAGCATAGCCATAGATCTTTTCTTGTATTGGAAGAATTCTTCTGCTTTAAGTGCTATAAGTCAGGTATTCAAATCTCGACAGGATTATTCCAAAAATTAAAATTGTCCTGAATTTACTCTTCTTTTCAAAGGGCAGGTTTTGCTTTGTATTGACAGAAAAAGCATTTCTGCCTATTAGGTCTACCGTAAACTGTCTTTACTCCCATTTACAAATAATACTGACAACAAAATTTCTGATAAGATAAACGTGTTCAATTGTTTACTGAGTGTTTACTCAAACCTAAAGGATTTTCGGTTTGACTGGAGTAATCTACTTTAAAATTCGCAAAGTGATGAAAATTAACTGGCAACACGTAATAGGTATGGTCAGATTGGAGTCAAATGCACAAGTTCAGTTTCTTTCACTAATACAGGTATATTAAGTTCATCAAATACGAATACGTAAATACCAGTCAAACAATACATGAAATATACTTTAAAAAAACCTTCTCATCGGAGGCGAAAAATAACTTTTCATTTATATTTATGTATTTCGTATTCCCATTTAACTTTGATGATGGCGATTAGTACTATTTTTAAGAAATTATCGAAGCTTATTTTGGAAGATATCTCTGGATTTAGTTAAATTTTGACAGGTCTCACTAGTGGGCGCATGATTCACGTTGGGAAAAATTGCTATAAGATTAACATTTTGTCCTGCAGGTCAGAATATACAGCAGATATGATGCGATAGCATGATAGGCAGTAATAATAAACGGCAATTGCAATTGTGAGAAATTGAAAATATATCATATGCCAAATTATTTATTTTAACCGATATATGAAACAACGCCGGCAAATACTCGCGCAACCAAAAATATAAGATTAAAATTGGCTCTCAGCTTTTAACCAATAAAAATAGCCATTGCAATCGCATTAAAACAGAGAATAAATAGTTCATGCTAATTTGCACTTTGTTACTGTTTATTACGGTGATTCACGTTGACGGGTAATTTACAACAAAACCCTAATATTTTCTTGTTTTTAGCAGATTTTATTTAAAATATCATCTACCTCATTACTTTCGAATAAAAAAACAACACAATGATGATAGTCTGAGAAAACTCAACTTCGTCAAGGCAACTTGCGGGTAGTTGATAAATAACAAACCGCGCTACGAAAATGGGGAGTAACGGAATGCTTCTCTACCGGCCCCCCCGAACAACTACGAAAAAAATTGTTTACAAATCTAATGAGAATGTATACCTCCTTTCAACCGAGGTTGATCGTGGACTGTCGGTCGATCAAAACGAACGACCCCCAACGCCGTTGCAACCCCCCTATCAATCAGTTTTCCCATCCCTTCTGAAGTCTCTTTCGTGGCAGTGTACCCAACCGAGGCCGAGTGAAAACTTTTCAAGGTTATCCGTCAACCGGCAAAAAGCAAAGTAAGTTAAAATACTGGCAACGAGGTTTTGTTTCTGATTTTACTTGTTTGTTTATGAGATTGCTTTAAACAATTTGTTACTTAGGTTGCTGCCGCACTAAACTGCGCAAAATGACAAACTACACTTCGCTAGTTCAATTTATAAAGAATTCTGTTTATAAACAGTTTATAAACAGTTCAATTTATAAAGGATTCTGAAAGAAAAAACTTGAATGAAAATATTTTTATTTCAGCATCGCTATGCAGAACCCTACAAGCACTGCGGCAAATCAAAATCCAGCAACGTTAAATCAAGTCAAACCAATATACGAATTTGTTTGGAGGTGAGTATCATAAAATTGAGTAGCTCAAATTCGAAAAGCATTTACTTATTTAAAAGATGAACAACAGGCGCTTTCTTCAGAATAAATTTGATAATTTTTTAAAAGTTCAGTTCCTGTCTTGAAAGAAATGCGGCGCTCTGGGTGCTGTTGTGTCAGACACAAACGTGCATCGTACGGACCGCAGGCCAGAATGCGGCCGCGATGCCTCTTTTTATGGCCCGCTGCTAGTGAACAAAAAAAAAACGATTATCAATACAAATTAAACAAAAATGGTAAAAAGAGAATTTTTTGGTGGTAAAATAAGAAACAATTTTAAAGTCGAAATAATGAATTTTATTCAATAACTGTTGTTTTTAACCTGCTTACAATTTTCTATCCTAATTGCTATTTTTGTCTTCATTTTACGTCACACTGAAATTAAATTCAGACTACGAACCACGGCAATTTGCTCTTGTTGCATCATAGTGTTGTTGAACGGCTAGTTAAATAAAATATTTATTCTGGAAATTAGCCTAAAATAATGGTTCTCAACCTGTGTGCCGCAAAAGATTTCCAAGTGTGCCGGGAAACTTTTAAAAAAACATTAGCGCATTGCTGTGTAACATTTTTTTTTAGTGGTCACTACCTTTTAGGGAAGAAAATCAAGAAATCCGAAACAGACTCAAAGTGAAGACTTTTTTTTCTTTTATGAGAGAACACTAAAATTAAGATTTAAACTTTGGTCCAAGTGTGCCGCAAATTTTGAAAAGGTTCAAAAGCATGCGACACAAAGATTGTAAACCACTGGCCTAAAAGCTTAAAATGTCTACAAGTAAGAGAAGAAAGGTTGATTAATATGGAAGAAGACGGTTCAGCAATGAGTGGTCCAAAAAATACTAAGAATCTTTGACTTACTTTCTTTGTCTAGAAAGCAGAAGAGTTAAAACGCAAGGTATCAATAGTGAAAAGTATGTTGAATTGGTTGAAAAATTATCATCTGCATTTGCAACACGCTTTGAAAATTTTTGAAATCGCAAAGTCGACTTTCAAATTTTTGCTCATCCAATTGACTAGACTGTTGAAAACAGGGATGCAGACTCACTAAATTTTTGAAGCGAGTCCGAGTCCGAATCCGAATCCGCATCTCAGTCTAGAACTAAGAATTATCCCTTTGACTTCTACGGAAGAAGCCAGCCAAGAACTGATATAAGTTGTAAAAAAATCTAACTGTCAATATTTTGTTCCGTACAAGTATTAAACACCAGGGGCGCTGGAAGCGGGGAAACAGGAAGCAATTGCCCCTTGCCTTTTAGACTCTTTAAATTGCAGCCTGCCCTTTCCAAAAAAAGGGTACAGGTGCGCAGATACAGAAGCATTGGGCCAGATTTGACCATACAATCATAGAAACTCAGCAAAAATATCAGATTGATTGCAAGTAAATGCTATTACTTTGGCTATAGCTTACACCTTAAATTTAGGGCGAAAGTAGGGATCATGGACTCGATTAAAAGTAATGACTTTTTTTTAGTCTGCATCTAAAATTTCAAACAAAAGTTGATATTTCGGACACTGAAAGTGATGACTTTTTTTTAGTCATCTTCCAAAAAGGGGGCCTTTTTGAAAGATAAGTTGCTTTTTTATTTTTGCCCCCCCCCTGACAAAATGACTTCCGGCGCCCCTGATAAACTCAGTATTAGAAAAAAGTGACGACTTTGAGCGCAACAGAGTAAGAACTGTTGTAAAATTTAGAATAATGAAAAGGAATAATACGTATGAAGGAAATCATATTTTAACTTTTTTTCATTAACATTCAAGGTTTTTGCAATATTTTTCTTAAATAATAAGCATTGATAACAATAATCCGCCAAACCTTCAAATAGTCTATGCTACATGAAATCTAGACGTCGGACTCGCTACTTTTTTGGGAGTCCGAATCCGAATTCGAGTCCAGCTAAATTGTACCCAATTGACGATTTCGAGTCCGCATCCCTGGTTGAAAATATTCCAGATTGCTTTCAATTGCAAGAAAA
This sequence comes from Diplosoma virens, assembly GCA_963680785.1. Lineage (NCBI taxonomy): Eukaryota > Metazoa > Chordata > Ascidiacea > Aplousobranchia > Didemnidae > Diplosoma > Diplosoma virens. The sequence continues at coordinate 24,221,639 of OY796886.1, forward strand.
TGTAAATTTTAAAAGGGTTTATGATGAAAATGATTTGCTTACCTTTTGCAGACGTTATGTGTGTATGGGAGTTAAACAATTTAGAACAGCGCGCAAAAAATTGAACTCTCTTTTCGCGAACACATACTGCTGCGAGCAGTTTTCTTCTAAAATAATGTTGTTTATGACAATATGTCAGAATCAGCTTACGGATGAACATCTGTCTAGTCAACTTCGAGTTGCTTCTTCTTCAGTAAAAGCAGACATTGACAAAATACGTAAAAATAGAAGATTTTAGTTATTTCACTAATGTTTTAATGTTACGAGTAAATTGATTTAGAAAAATTTTTTTACAATACAAGGATTAATATCAGCTGTTTTTGCTTGGTAATAAATTGTCAGGCCCACAACATTATTAATGTTGTACGTTTCGGCCCATTGAGATAAATAGTTGCACGCTCCTGTGTTAGAACATTAAATAATTTAATTTTAAAACATTGATTTTGGTGTAAATTTTTTTTAGTTGTTACCATGTATATATAATTATAACATGAAAAGTTTTTAGTATTTTGAATCAACGATTATAAAGTATCTCCCTTAACAAAAGTCTTTTAAATCACAATGTTTAAAAGCACACATTTTTTAAAGATTACAACAAAAGATATCAACGTAAAAGGAATAGATTTAAACCAATTTTCGAAACTATAAACCAGAATTTGTGCCATTTATTTGCAACTTTACTAATCTAAGATTTTTTTTTGAAACTGCATCAAATTACTTTTAGTTGTGCGCTTGCTTTTTATCTTTTCCTCAAACTCTATGAATTGCAAAAGTGAGTTAAATATTTGGCGATGTCATTCTATTTTTACAACAATTTATTTTTGTAAAATAAATTATAAAATTTTGTTTTTTTCATAATTAAAAAAAACCTAAATTATCCAACCTTTGAGTTTTAAATGGTTTGCATGAACGTATTTTCTAAAAGTTGTTTGTTACTTGTATTTTCAGTTCGATAGTAGTTGATGGAGGAAAAACCAACAAAGAACCTACATATGTTGGTTTTGTTAAAGAGAAAACGAAAATTACAAAACCAGAAAACGACAATGTAAAACCATACAGCAAAGCACAATCTCAAACAACTCTTTCAAAAAATAAGCAAAAAGCCAAAAAGAAATCAAATCAAGAAAAGGATAAATGCAACGAAAAAGGTTTTTCCCCAAATTCAACAGAAATTTGTAAAGAAAAACTTATTTCCAAACAACAACAGAAGTAAGTTATTTGCAAGAGATTAGATGCTTTGTTTTATGAATTAAAAAAAATTGCTTTGATTTTTCTGGTAATTTCAAAAAAGTTGCTATTTGCAAAACTTGTTGAACATCCAGCTATTATTTCAAACTTATATTTTGGTTTAGTCTCACATTTTGAAATGAAAAAATCTTAAGTATGAAATATTCATACAATGAATTGTTTCGCAAACTAAGCAAATTGTCTCAGAATAGCAAACAAGCCGGGCCTTTGACGTAACACAGGGGTGAAAATATTATAAGAAAACAGCCCAGTCAATCCAGATCGATTTAGCCAAAACCATGAAAAACCTCAAAGTAAAATAGAGCAGCGTTTCTTACGTTTATGATTTTATAAAAATGTGACCGTTAAATTTATGAATTGAAATTATAGTAACCGATAAAAGAAAAGTGATTATAACAGAAAGTATGACGGTTGCATTTACTGTAGTTTTTACACTTACACAAAATGAACTTTTTTAAATCATAAAAGTGAGGACCTTTATTATATATCATCATGTGGGTGTCGAAAACCAAGATGTTAATTAAAAATTTAATGCTGTAAAAATTGTCCTATAATGCCAAATAAAGAATTACAATTGCTAATTTAAAACACTGCGTTCTTTGTATTTTTGGGCTATTTGTTTATCTAATTGTTTTCCATCTACTTTGATTAACATAAAACTTCTTTTAATCAGTTTTCCAGTCGCTTTTCGTTCCGGTAGCTGACCGAATCGGGCAATCCGTGAGCCAAAAAAAAACTTCACTTGGCAAATTTAAATGTTGATGAGCTTTTCGTTTACTATTTAACATGTAAAATTGGAGCTGACCCATAATAGGCTATGAATTTAAGTAGGCCATCGGTTATTTAAAAATTTTTTTAAGTTCTTTTAGGCCTTATATACAAGATAAATTTATCAAAATTTATCGTCATCACAGAACATCAAATTTTAACGCATGGATGTGTGCTTATAATTATGTTTTTCGTTAAAATATTTGATTGAGTCAACAAGTTTAAGGGTAAACGTTTGTGATTATGAAAGTTATAAAAAGTTTGCATATGCAGCATTAATTTTTATAAAACACAATGGTGTCAGTTAAATCAATTCAGCAAGTCAGTTTAATAGTTAAACAATTTTTTACCACTTGATCGTTCTTTATAATAAAACTTTGTTTAACCCATTTTTCATTTTAAATTTTTCCCGTAATTTTGTTTAAAATTCTAAAATACGTGTTTTAATTTTTCTTAACGACTATTGATGACATGATGTCTTTAGATTCTCTACGGTCGTTGACCAACAAACCGATTTGAAATCCAATCAGCATCAACGATTTCTTTACACTCCATCTAGCGGACGATGGCTAAGGTCTGCTTCGCTTTCTCATTTAAGACCAAACAACAGTGAAGTTGCAAACTACAAGAGAACCCAGTATTTCAGTAAAACAAGTCAAGCGCTCGGGGCAATTAACCAATCAACAAGCAGGCCTAAAACGTCACGTAATAGGAATGGTAACCGAACTAGAATCGGTATCTCAAGGCCGCGAACAGCCGTTTCACGTGTACACGAAAAGCCCGAAACATTACAAGCAATAAAAAACAAAAACAAAGTAAAAACTGACCACATGAAAAATAGCAATCGAGCAAAAAACTTAACTGGGGAAGATTGTGTTTTTTCCGCCAGACAAGAGTCATCTGTGGCACTAGAACTAAGAAACAGAAAGAGCGTTGCCGCTGCTTATCGTGAGCCGACGATGGAGCGATTTAGTGAATCGTTAAATAGAAGTAAAACAAGGAACAATCTTTTGAAAAAAACAAATGATTCAAAACTTCTTCTTCAGGAAAACTCAAGAGTTAAGCGAACGGAAAATCCGAGCAAAACTTCAAGCGAAAGTGGTTTATTGGGTTCGTTTCGAGACTCGAAAGAACAAGTTTCATCTCAAATCGAAGAGCCGACGAGAGCTTTTACTGCACCCCAGAAAACGAGACTTCAATCCGGTTTAAAAGAACTGAAGCATCGAAAAGAAAATTTTGGCGCGAGAAACGTTGATTTCTTAACTGCCGAGCAGTTGGTCGCACGCGAGTCCATTGAAAAAGTTCAAAAATGGTTAAAAACCCTTCCAAGGCACTTTGACACCATTCAAGAAGTGCTGCCAGCTGTCAGACGCGACTATTGAAGTGATAGAATATTGAAAAGAGTTTGTTTGTTACTTATATGCATGGATTTCCAAGCACTTTTTTCCGGGTTATACGCGAGTAAATTGGTAAAGTGTATTTCGATAAAAAATGTATTACTGTGCCTTGTGACAGTAGTTATATACCTGTATATACAGATATATTTATTTCTATTTGATTACTTTTGTGAAAATAGTTATTTTTTTTTAGCCGTTATATTTATTATAATGTTCTGTTTTATTTTAATATTTGTAGTAAACAAAGTGAAGTTTCATAAAATAAAAAAATTTCTTCTCATTGTTTCTCGATTTTAAAATAAATGGTAAAAAGTTTAATAAAAAAATAATTTAAAAAAATCGTTGGGATTTTTTAAGACCTTACTTGGACTACATGTGTTAAAACCAGACGTGGGAAACCATGGTCCTTTTTTATTGAGAAATTGCATGTTAAGAGCCTGTGCTATTAGCCTCGTGGGATTGAAACGATAACTTTGCGCTTAAAGCGAAGCCTTTTTTGTTTTTTTTGCAGTCAGCACGTTTATTTTTAGGAAAAAGCCCGTCTCTGACAAGTTTATTAAAATAAAAGTACATTTTCAGGTAAAACTATCTTTAAAATGTTAAGAAGCACAAAACTTTTCGACACTTTTTTTTCGTCGGGATCTTTTTGAAATAGAATCTTATAAATAAGGAAATAATGAAAAACTTATGGAAGTCCACCCGTGACCTGTTCAATTTCATGCGGCCAGCAATCTCGATTCGATTGCTCATCTTTGAATCAAATTATTTTATAAAACAATTTTTAAACAATTACTTGACAATTTATTAATCGAACTTATTTATGAATTTACTTGAAAAGGTTCGCTCATTGAACAGAGAAACAATGAATTTATTTTTACTGAATTAAGCGTGTATTACTTGCAGTTAGACCAGTGGTTCTCAAAGTTTTTGCCGCATTCCTCCCTTTCAGAACTCGGATATCATCATTCCTCCACCACCGAAAAAATACCTCAATGACTAGGCATTTCATATTTTTAAACGGGCAAACCGGGACGTTCGTTGACAAAAAACAATAGGTCCCTAAAAAGTAGTGTTAACTAAAAAAAGGTCTTTACTTCAAATCGTTCTTGGATTATATGATTTTTGTCTCAAAAGAGAAGTGCTTCTCTCCCCAAAAAAAATAGTTCTTTACTTTAAATCAGTCTCTGAATTCCTGAATTTTGTCCGTTAAAAGCAGTGTTCTCTACGAATCAGTCTCCAAATTTCTGAATTTCATCCCAAAATGGAAGTATTCTCGAAAAAAAGGTCTTCACTTTTTTCCCTGCCCCCGGGCTGGTACAGTTATGATTATGATGGGTATGTCAATTTTTTTGGGTGAACTTACATTGTATCAAGATTCTCAAATTCCTCCCCAAATGATTTTTCCTTCCTTGAGATTTCAAATCTCTTTCCTTTAGCCAAGTGGCTCTCGTTTGAGAAGTACTGAGTCAGACAAAGAACCGTTTTTTTCTTCTATCAGTTAAATGAGGCATTTTTCCTTGCTGGTACTTACAGACCAGTGGTGGCCTTACAAAAGGCGGGGCTTGGTGCAAGAAAAAAAGGGGGCTCATTTTTTAAAATTTATTTTAAAATAATGATAATAATAAGGTAACCTAGTTCAAAATAACGTGATAACGTACTTTTTTGGTCCCGAAATTGTAGTGATCTCTAAAAAAAGGTCATCCTTTCAATCGAGTACATGATCCCTACTTTCGTCGTAAAATTAAGATGCAGATAAGGGGCAAAGGGGCAATTTCCGGAAACGGGGAGGCAGGGTGGCACCGTCATGCTACTACTATGAAGAGATAAAGCAATATTTTTCCTTGGGAGGGCCACTTTTAGACATATTTAAAGGGTTCAAGCGCGGCCGCTATGTTCGCTCCGTACTAAAGCCGTTACTGTTAAATACCATTACCTTTTATTTTTGCTTTTTAAATAAATGTGTATCTGAATTTATCTAAATTTTTTTGGATACCAATGCAATACTGATGTGACAATTTGTGTATCTTATTTTTTCTATACAAGGTTTTGTCTGAGGTTTTAACCAAAACCTACATATTTTTTTTGAAAAAAAATTTATTTGTTGGTTGAGTTTATTTAAATTCAAATTGTTATTTTTGGTGCAAATTCAAATTATTGTTTCTTAACAAGTGCAATGTATTCTCAAAAGAGATCACAATGTTACCGATCAAATGTAATTTTAACGAGTTAAATAGGAACAGTAAAAAAAGCAACTAAAACAAATTAAAAAAGAGAACGATTATTATGCGACAGCCCTGTTTCGGTCTTATGGACCTCATCAGGCATAAGTTATCGTAGCCTCTAAGGCAAATGGCAGCACGAATAGTTAAGATGAGAAGTCTGAAATTTAAATTTCATTAACCTTTTCGATGCTGGTTCAAGGTTTTTTTGATAAAATTTATTCCAAGTGGTTCAATGTAGTCCGAAAATTCAATTTTTCAACTCTCTTTCTGATTGGTGCATTTTAATGTTTGCTGTTCATATTTAACCTCGGAATTGCAAATTATTAATAAGAATTCCTACTTCCAAAAGAGTTATTTCACGGAATTCTCTTCTTAACTATTCGTGCTGCCATTTGCCTTAGAGGCTACGATAACTTATGCCTGATGAGGTCCATAAGACCGAAACAGGGCTGTCGCATAATAATCGTTCTCTTTGTTAATTTGTTTTAGTTACTTTTTTTACTGTTCCTACTTAACTCTTTAAAATTACATTTGATCGGTAACATTGTCATCTCTTTTGAGAATACATTATACTTGTTGAGAATTGATTTTTTACATGTTGCATTCGGTTCGGTCTGAATCCCTTTTAAATGTTTTTTCACATTAATTGTGCTGATGTAGTTGTAGAAGCGTTTCTTGATTCTCAATATTGTTTTTTATTTGCAAAAATAACCGTGACAGTACGAGGAGACCACAGAGATGTTGATCAGAAGAAAAATAAAGAACACATAAATAAAGTAGGCTGAAGTAATTTACGTTATTATTTTAGGTATTTTTTAGTTTAAAACGTGAAAGTTAAGCAATTAAATGGAAACTTTAATTTAAGATACACTCTCCTTATAAAGTAGTAGCACTTTGGGATAATTACTTGTAATGTTCTAATAATTATCTTTGATTATAATTAACCACATGGCAAAGCGTCACTATCCGTTAGATTAGTACTCAGTAAAGCAACGAGTGGAATGTAACATCAAGTACAAGTTTGTTTTCATGCTGAACTTGGCGAGCAGTGAGAAAAAGTTTTAGCGAAAGCTATTTTAGCAAGAATTTTGCCATTATTTCGAAGAGAACCTCGACAAAACGAACAAAACAAATTAGACTCATTTCTTAACCACATTGAACCAATACGAGTTTAAAACATGCGATGTTGACGTTTTGATAAATTGCAAATAGTCAGTCATGATTGGTTTTCCGCTGTTTTGCAATTTCACCAGAACCTCTTCCCATGACATAACCATTGATGAGTTAAAACCTTTATGCCACAAGAAATGTTTGAAGTACGTCATCAAAACGTTGCGGCTCGATATGACAGAGTTTAGGAGTTCATTTGAGCTAAGCAGACAATAATTTGCTGCTGTTAACGTTTTTGTAGTTGCATAGAAGATAAAAAAAATCTTTAAATGCGTTTTATCTTTAAACCACACAAAAAAGTTTCCACGCCATTTTTTTGATTCAACTTAACCAGTAATTTTTAACCTGGGGATCGTTTGGTCTTTTTCTCGGGGTCGCGAGAACTTTTGAAAAACAATATAAAATATAGAATAATTAAAAAAAAAGTTATCATGTAAAAAGACTACTATGCATAATAAAAGTAAAATATCATTCAAGAATTTACTTAAAATTATTTATCTATCTGTATATTCTATTTATGGTCACAATAATAAAACTACCCGATAAAAATCCTACCTTTAACCGATTTTGAAAGCAGTTATGAAGATTAAAATTAAATATGGTTGGTTTATTATGTCAATTGTCAATGTACAGAAGAGAATAAACTGAACATAATTTTTACTGCGTGGCATAAAAGAATAAACTTAAACAGGCAGTGAAACCGTTGAGTACGTCCAGGTAAAATTAAAGAATAAATAAATTATACCAAAAAGCAGCCATGAGACCATTCGGCAGAGAAAATGCCATAAAGTGTCTTCAACTGAGAACACAACAGGATGACGAGAGTAAGAATTAAGCCCAGACTACATCATTCGCAATCACCGTCAATACGACTCCTCTACCCATACAAATCAATCCAGCAGTAAGTCAATGTCGGCGGTCCGGTGATCGAGTTGGTGGGAAGAATGTCTTCATGAAGAACTCAATCACAAACTTTGTTAACATGTTTACTCGAGATGATGCTATTGAGCTCAACAAAATGACTCAAACACGAAAAAAATTTTCAAAAATAAGACTTTGTCTGAAACTTCGTCATCCATGACTATTTCCATATCCCAGAGTTGTAAGCGTCCATTCGATTTCTGATATTTTTTCTATCAAACAGGCTTCTCGGGATTTTTGGAAATAAGAAACACAAGCAAAGAATGAATAAAAGTGCTAGAACCAGATCTATATATGGTGTGTTTTGGCAACAACAATACTAAGCATAGAAAAAATTTTTGCCAAGGTGCAGTCATCTTACTGATGTTGTATTATAGAGTTGAATTTAATTAATAAATTTTTCTTCAACAGAGTGACTGATTTTAATTATTCTTTTTTGCTATTGAGTGTTCACAAACGCATTAGATAGCCGCAAACGTCTAAATAGTTTTTCAAAGAAAGGGGTTGTTAAGTTACTTGAGTTGCCAAAATGGATCGCAGTATGAAAAAAATTAAAAATTACTAAACTTAACTCCTGCTTTTTCAGTCACTACTGTCACTTTATTTGATTTCATCAACAATGTTAATATTATAAGTGTCTGGAAATAATGCAACTATTCACTAAACGCAGGTCTTGACTGATTCATGCTATACGACACGTAACAGGATGGTAATAAATGCAAGTCGGCAACATTATCATTATCATATCTTTATCGTCTTGACTCGCAGAAAAACGTCCAAGGTCTGATACATCAGGCAACCATGAAGCGATTACCCAAACTTGCTGTCGGAGATGCCGAGATATTGCTGTTCGGTAAAAAATTTTATTCGGGTATTTAGTTTTTATTTAGAATAAGACAAAAATTTCACTGCTGAAAACTAAGACTGTTAAGCAAAAAAAGAGCCGTAAAGTGTTTTTTTTCCGTGACAAAACCGAATGACAATAGTTTCGTTATTAATTTAGCTCAAATAATTCAAGAGCAAAAGCCCCCAATATTGTATTATGATATATTTTCTGGGAAAACAGTACTTAATATAATTAAGAGAATTTTCATGTTTGTTTTTTGAATAAAGCTATTGGTTATTTAGCATTAAAAAACTCTATGCCATAAAAATTTGCCACATACGCGTATTACTATCGTTAAAATCAAACCAAACAGGAAATAAAAAAAACGATTGTTTTGATAAAATTCTTCCGATTTAGCAACAGCTACAGAAACTTTACATGTTTGACATTCGGTGACGTTGTAATAATTAATTATCTCGCATATCATCTTGACAAATGTCGAACAACTTTCCCAATATATTTGACTCTAAAACTAAACCTAAACCTTTTCTCTGTGGTCTTACCTATTTTGCGGATGAAATTAAATAGAAATGAGCGGCAACCTTCAACGGTTGAACTTTAATTAAACTTGACAAAAAATCAAATAAACAATATAAATTAACACCATACAGTAAAGAATTTTCAATGAAAGCAGACACGTTCTGTCCCCCGAGACAGAATATTTTGGGTCTGTTTAGGAGAATTAAAAAATAAGAAAAAAGCAAACATCACAATTACAAAATGATAATCAAATATCATTAAAGAAAAATTGAGCACAGCGTAAACCATTTTACAGTTGATACTTTCACCACACACCTCGAAAATAAACCTATGACTGTAAAGAGCATTCAGGCATGGATTGTTTAAATGAAATAGAAACACACAATTTGGGTTGCTGTGCTTGATATTCATAAAAAGCAAAAATTACAACTTTAAAATTACGTTTCGTTACACTACGGCTTGTTGTTCGTGAGAAAAAAGATAAAACATTGCACGGCTTCAGTAAGATTGTGCAACCTGGGTTACATCGCCCCTATTCACGTGTATACGGGACGTGGACGTTGCAGCCCCGAGGATGGGATATTTGTTCTGGTTTTAGGAGGAGTAATTTTGTTGTTTCCAAGCCTTGACGAATTGAAGGCGGTGGGTGGTTTCGTAGATAAATTTGGATTTCTGCAAAACATCTGGGGGTCAGTAAAGTAATTTTCTAATTGACATAAAAAAATTTTAAAACTGAAATTTAGAAAAAATCAAGTTAACATAGTTTTTTTCGGTTTCAGTAAAATTTTCATTCGTTACATATTATGTCAGTACAATATCAAATTCCAAATTATGAATGATCTTTATTGAGAGAAAAAGAAAAAGCTTTATATTTCAGGAATATACTTTTTTTTTAACTTTACACATTAGAATTGCAAGTCTAAGTTTTAAGCTTAATAAAACTGAAAAAAAATGTTAGAAATTTTATTCTTGAAAACTTTCAATAAAAACCTTAGTGAAACGCATTATCAGGTCAGTTTGACATCATCACTTAAAATTATCTGCAGGATAGCAAGAATTATAGTTTTTTTGTATTAAGGATCAAAAGACACTTGAAAGCAGGGTGTCTTAAAAGGGTGCCTGTGCTCCCAAGAGGGTTACGAGGCATATACCGGATGGCCACAAGCAGAAGCCTTTTTTTAGTCTTGACTTTTGGGAAGAAAATGAAGAATTCAATGACAGTTTCACTTTTTTAGTCTTTACTTGACTTTTGGGAGAATATTTTAAGCAGAAGGCCACGAGTGTTGGAGGATTTCTGAAAAGAGGCCACGGGTCACCAAAATTTGAGAACCACTGCTTAAAAGTTTAAGCGATATAAATTTTTAAATAATACTATTTAGTTTGAATTAGGTAACGCGGCCGTGCTTCTTATTTTTTCTCTTTCTTACCCCCTTCTCTATACTTTCTGCATGTTTAACGTTCGTCGTTGTGTCGCGTTTCCTTTTCATGCTTTGTTTAATGTACATTGCATATACTTAAATATTGTTACTAAGCATGAATAAAATATCATCATCATCATCATCATACTTACTTAATTGATTGCTGAGGCTTCGGTTTATTCAATTTACTTTGAGCGGCAATATTTCCCGTCAAAGATTGGCTTGTGGTTGTTCTTTTGCTCGATTCCAGCATTGAGAAGTTGCTTACTTGAGAAGTGGTTTTATTAGCACCAAATCCGTAGCTCAGTGGAGCCAATTTTGTTTTGGGAGTTTGTCCGGACATAACAGTTGATTTTTCCGGTGGCTTTATTCCGCTTTTTTGAGAAGCTAAATACTTTCCCGGGATTACCTTGCTCGAGTTGGCCAGTTTGGTATTTTGAGCCACGTTTTTGCTTGAAGCATTTGAAAAAGATAACTTGCAGGACGTTGAAATTTTATTTCCTGGACTATTTGAAAGTAGCTGTTTATCAATTTGACTTGACGAAGATGTTTTGCCGTTATTTGAAACAACGGCATTGCGGGACATGAAACTATTTTTTGAATTCAAGAGCCTGCCAACTTCGAAATTCGTTTCGGAATCACTGGTTGAAACGTTCGAATCTAAGGAAGTGCTTTTGTTCAAACACCCAGAATATCCAGACGATTTGACTTGGTTGTATCCAGATTTTTCTTGCAAAGCTACATGTTTCTCGGAAATATCAGCAAGATCACGCTTAAAATGGGATGTTTCTTCTGCGTCAGTACTTTGACTGCTGGTTGAGCCGAAAGACGGGATGGAACTGAGGCTCGATCTTGTTTCTATAGATTCCGAGCAGTTTGCTGATGAACCAGATAATTTTTCATTTAATTCTTCTTTGGAAGCATTCTATAAAAATATACAATTTAAGGTTATAAAAAGTATGTACTGGTAATTGTGAAGTATTTAAAACTTAAAGAATAAATAGTGATGCTAATTGGATATATATAAATTGATTTTCCGAAAAAATTGCCCGAAATCGAAATACCAAAGAGGTGTTTACAAATAAGTTAAAAAAGTAACTGATAGAAATTAAAACAAGTATTGCAAGATATCACAAACAATCAAGGAATAATAAATAAATTGTAAAACGGACGTCAAAAAATGTTATCCAAAAAAAAGAGAAAACTTAAATAAATCATATTTCTTCTATTCCGAAATTGTTAGCTAAAAATGTATCAATATTATCTCATATCACAAAAATCAACAGAAAACAACCTGTAAAATACCAAAGATATAGTGCTCTTTTGAGAATGCTTAATATGTAAAATGTTAAATGTAAAATACTAAAGAAATAATACTCTTCTTAGAAGTCATCAATTGTCACTGACGAGTTATGTTTTTAATCAAGCTACATATGTTTCAAAACAATAAATACAAGAATTATTGCTTAGATTAGCAAAGAGTAATTAAGAAGAACTGCAACTATCTGTAAATCAATAATAACACAATAACATACCACAGAACTGGCTTCAACAGAGCATCTTTCATTTAAACCCTGCGAAAGTTCGGCCTGAACCATAGAAGACATAAACGCTTTTTCAATGTTTTTTTGCTGTTCGCTCGCCTTGTTTTTCTTTGTCTCTTTGCCTAAAAAGCAAATTTTAAGCTGAACCAGCAATTGGGTCGGCTGCAAATGTTTTTAAACGTTTGAAATGGAAAAGTTTATCTAGCTTTGTAACAACTCTTGCGTAAATGAGGTTTATTGATAGAAAAACTTAAGTATATTTGAACTCTGCGAATTCAGGAATCAATAAAATCAACTTTTATGATATATTCTTAAATGACCTACTTGAAATAATTGAAAAATCCTTTTTTCGGAAAAGATCTTCTTTGCTGCCTCCGTGATGACTGCTCATGCCCTTCATAAGTCTTCCGAGACCTCTCACTCCCGAAGGAGGTTTCTGGATTTTTTTAGGTCGCAACTTGTTCGTTTGTGAAACGCCTGAGTTTCCGCTGTTCAGTGCCGACGAAGGAACAATAGTGACTCCTGTTACGTATACGTCATTGTTGTGATCAACCTTGAGGCCAATATCGTTGCCGAGCAAAGAATCAACGACTAGATTTTCCGAAGAGTATTGATTCAAACTGCTCTTGACTTGTTTTGCGGAAATCGAGTTTGAGCGCGAACGTAAATCACGTGAGTTTTTCCACGGCGCGTCATCGCTTGCGGTCGAAATGTTTTTTTCAGACAAAGCAGAATTTATATTCGATCTCGAAACACTCGGCTTTACATTAGCTGAAGCAAACATTTTAGAACGTAATGACACAATATCATCGGGTAATTGGTGACTAGGATCCATGTCTCCTGGGGAAGAATCCTCCTTTTCCGATCTTTCAATTGTACTGCCTTCAGCAAAACCTTCGTCAGAAAAAAAGTCTTCAGATACTTTTTGTGCTTTCTTTTCGCAGTCGTTGACAATCAAAATTTCGCTAGAGGAAGAAATCTTCTTATCAAGTAATTTTTGTTTTGTTTGTTTACGTATAAGATCTCCATCTTTTCCCGGAGGAAGATATCCGTTGTTCAAAGGTGGAAATCCTTTATTCCTCTCGGAAATATTGGATCGAACAGGAGAAGATCCTTGAGAATGTCTGTAAAAAATCAAAACAATAACAAAAAATTTTTATTTTGCAACCTCATTGTAAACATAGATAGACAAAAAGATTTTTAAAAAAGCTGGTAACTCGTAAAATTTATCGTCTATACAATGTCATAATAACTCACTTTGAATATTCAAAGCTATTTTTCCGGCCAGCGTTGATTGATTTGGAATAGGATCTTGATAGTTTTGATTTTACTAAACCGACAAATGATCTTGACTGAGCTCCTCCGGAAGAAGCACTTTTTTTAGAGTCGACACTGGGAAAACTTTTCGTCCGTTTTGAAAATTTAAGTTTGCTTTGTTTTGGCGCTCCAAGCACAACAGAGTGGGATTTATGGATCCCATCTACCTTACAAGAAGCGATCGCAACTTCATGCCTCTTTTCGGCCTCTTTTGTTTGTGACGCTCCACTTGCTTTGGAACAGTTCGAAGTAGACGACTCGCTTGCGGCTGGCAAGTCTTCTGAATACTGAAATTTCAGTCGGGAATTCGGATTCGTTGTGGGGAAACGAGGACGCCGTAAATTTTTTGTGGCTGGAGTAACTACGTCTTGATCCAGTTTTTGTTTCGCCGCAATGTTGGCAAGAATAGACTTGTGAGCCGCCGACTCGCCAATTCCAGCGCTGCTTTGCCTTCGAAACTCCAAGTGTTGATTCAAACGACTAGTTAATTTGTCTAACGGTTTTACTCTTTCGATTGAGCCTAAACAATAAAGGAAATTTTTAGCATGACAAAAACTTTGAAAATAGCAAAGCAATAAAATTTTGATTTACCTTCACTGAATGTTCGATTTCGGAGAATATCATTTTTTTGTCCGAAAACAGGTTCATCCAGTCGCAACTTTTCAGGTTTTCTTTCGTCTGCTCCCGTCGTCGGAGAAGGCGTCAAAGAATATCGCTTTGATGATTCCTCAAAGCTTTTTTGCGGACGGGTAGCTTGTTTCTTCAGTAATCGGCGCTGAGGTTCGTCAGCGGATTTTATTTTTCCCATTTTACATTCACCTGCGCAGCAAGAACTATTTTCAGTGACAGGTAAATACTTTATTTTCGTGGCCTTTAGGTTGAAGATTAAGATTAACAGTACTAGTTGGTTGACAAGTCATCAAGTTCACCTGTTTGAGGGGGCGACTCGGGTTTTGTTTGCGGGGAACTCGATATAAAAATGAATTCGTCTCTTCCTGTTTCAAGAAACGCTTCGGAATTGAGAAGATCTTCATCATAATCAGCTATGCGTGCGTCCAAAGAAGTCAACGTGTGGTCAGAGAAAAAACTCTAGTTTGAAAAAAAAAAAACGAATTGTCGGTTAATTATTTCCTCAATTTTAATGCTAAGATTGCATATAAAGAACTCGCACTGCACTGCGCTAAGCACGTGACAAACCGACAGTCGAGCTGCGTTTTTCTGCTCGACAATCCTATATTGGGCCAATGTGTAGCCTTACCATTCGATAATATGCTTGGCAACTATGCAGATCACGTGCATTTCAAAAACAATAACGTCTGTAAAAGCTGGTTAAAGGGTTAAAACAGAAGCTTGCATCAAGAATCAAACAGCCCTACAATCGCTTGCTTTCTTACATTTCTGTTCGGTTTTGTTTCGTTGTCTCGTGGTGACGTTGGTTTCCGGGAATCGTCCGACGTTGCTAAGCAACTGTTGTCGTGTCGCAAGTCGGCGCTAAAATGCCGTTTTTCGGATTCTCCAAGCGAATTAGGTGATTTCTCGTGTTGCTGAAAATTTGTCGATTGGTATTCCGTGTTTTGATCTAAAAGAGCAGTTAGGTCAAGAGCTTAGTTTAAATGGTTTTAAATTCGCTTTTTGCCAAGAAAATTTTGTTAAAAATTAGCAAACTGCCAACAAAATATTGGCGAGCTTAAGCTCGGTTCAGTTGCCTACCTTGATCGCTCAATGCTTGCTGTTCGTGAGGCGTTTCTTGTCTTTCGCTGTAATCATAAAACCAGCATTAATCAATCCGACTTGTGTTGCAATAAGATCAATGAAGCAATGAAGATCGCATTGCAACAGCATGGCAGGGCCAAGGAAGGAAACCGCAGCGTTTAAATCGGATTACGCGCAAAACGATGTTTTGAAATACTAGACGAAATCTCATATTTTTCAAAGACGAACACTGTCTCGCTAAAAGTGGTTAATCGCATAGTAATTGAGCAAGCGTTAAATTTTAATTTCGATTAAACTGTAAGAATTGCTCACCATTGGGAATCATGCCTGTGAAGCATATCCTGTTCTTTGTGAGCGCGAGGGCTTCCCTTTTCATTTCGTTGGTGAAATTCCGTTGATGACATTACAGTCAGGTCAGGCGACGAGTGGTCGTCTAAAGTCATTATGATTTTTTTCGTTTCGATTGTGCACGACAATAGCAAGATGCACTCTGTTAACGGTCGAACGAAAAGTTGTTTTGCAAAAAGCCTTATCGCATTTTCAACAAAGTTCTCAAGGTTAATTTTTTTTACTAAAAAGCGCGAGCAAGAAACAAAAAAGTTAATAAAAATTTAAAGGTTAATTTGACCTTTTGCTAAACCAGTTTTCTGTTGTTTTTTTTTATACAAGGTTATACAAGTAATTACATCAAAATAGTATAAACATTTACGCCTTGTTCAATGGCCAGTGGGAAATTTTTGATTATATTTTTGTTGAATTTAGAATAAAAAGAAGCCATAAATCTACTTAAATAGACATTGATTTACTATTACTTAATACGTTAATATAAATTACATAATAAATCAAAATTAATGAGGGGTGCAAGTTTGAAGCTAAAACGCTTTGGATAAAATCCATAAAATCACCAAAAATAGTGAAGAGCGAAATTACAATTTCTATAATTAGTTCTCGCAAAACGCAGTTGCAAGTTTGCAAAGGCTAAACAACGTCTTTATTTCACTTTGTTTCACTACTTCACAAACCTGCTAAAATCTTGCAGAGTTCTTCAGAGGCCTTAGAACACAAATCGCTGAGCGCGTTGTCCAAAGAAGACGATGAAGACCAGCAACTTTCGTTCAAAGAAACGTTTTCCTGAATTTGATCGCCATTTTTCATTAATAATTCAGCAGCAGATAAGCTTCGGTTTGCTCTAGAATTGTCCGCATCGCAAACGACTTTCGGTGAAACGGATCTTTTCTTTTGGTCTGCTTCTCGAAATTTTTCGGTGCATTCAAGATCGACCAAAAGACTCGCCGGACGTTGTTCTTCCGCTTTTTCCGAGGCGATCGCTTTTGTTTGGCTTAGAGATCGTCGAAGTGGGTTTTCACGACGAAACCTCACTGGAAGACGCTCGATTTCAGGAGTAGAAGTTCGATAATCGTCTTTCTGACTTAATGTGGAATGGAAACCCCAAGCGGACGAAGAATCCTGAGCGGCATCAATGTTTATTTGGTTTACACTTTTTTCCGGAGGTTTTGTCGGAGAGTGATTGGAGTAATTCAACGCTTCCGTCGGAAACGAAAAGTTTGAACGTTGACGAATCACGCTCACGCTAGGGTCCGCACAATGTCCGGTCATTTTTTTTCTACTGGGGCTTTGTGAAATTTTCGCGTTTTGAGAAGCTAATTCAATTGCTGCAAATAAATCCATGACAGAGGCCAAATTTGTGGCTTTAGCATTTCCATTGACGTCATTGAGCTGATTTATGCGTAGTAACTTCAGTACTTCAACAACGTGATTGTAGTTGTCACTTTTGGTCAATAAACTTTGCTTGTTTTGATCGTCTTGGAAATCATGCGACGCACCTGTAATTAATTAAATATGCCAAATATTTATGAGTTTAAAAAAGCAACCAGTCTATTGATGATATTAATAAAAAGGTTTCTAAGACGTCATGACAGACGCAGTTTAAAACGTGATTTTTGTTAGACTTTAAAACGCAAGCGCTTGTAAATCTTACAAGTCGAAAGAAAACAGACACGGCCGTAGCCAGTTTGTACACAAATGTACAAAACGGCAGCCAAGCAGACCGGACGCCATTGTAAAACTGACATAAGACGATTTTTAACCTTCTAAAAAAAGCTCTTCGTTTACGCAGATTCCACTGTCTTGTTGATCTTTCAGTATCTTGTTATGGTAGGACAGCTCCTGCACTTGCTTTCGCAGATTGCTGCACTCGTTTATAAGTTGACGCTGGCTATGTTCCGACTCCACAACTTGCAGAACAACCTTGAAATAACAGTTGATTTTAGTTGGCAGAAATTTTCTGCTTTTGCTCGTCGTTTATTTCTCAAAATGAACAGAGCAGGGTTTCACAAAAAGGCAAAATAGGCCATGCTCTTGAGCGATAAAATGAAGGGGTGGCAATTTATTTATTCAAGCGTTTTGATCTTAGTAGCTTTAACAAAAATTAAACCCATAAACGTAATTTCTAAAGCCTCTTAAATTTTTTTTTAAACTGATTTTTCCTCTTTGTTTATTTTAATGATTCGTTTGTTAACTTAAAACTTGACTAGCAAAGACGAAAAAGTAAAACGTGCTTCAAGAAAAGGCCCATAGTTTTTACAGCCTATTGGCGACTAGCATAAGAAATTCGGCCCTGTATTATACAGGCTATATAGAAGCGATCATTTTATCATTAAAAACCGATAAAGTTTTGAAAGCTTTGAAAACCGATAAAAGCTTTGAAAGTTGGTGAATTTGTACGAGCTCGGAAGCAAGTTCTGTCCAATTTTGTTGTAGTCTATCAAGAATTCGTTGAAGGAGATTTAAACAATCAACACTCCTCTGTCAATTCAGATCATACATAAAACTTTCAAATGCACTAAAGTTGACTGAGTTGTTGTAACCTACTGTAATCACACTACTTTCGCAATGCATCGCTTTTCGTTTATTTTTAATCGATTTCTCTAATAGACGCGGCTTTTCTCTTTTTATTCAATTAATGAAAACTTTGCGGCGTTTTACACCTACTTTGTCGAATTCGAGCTTTTGTCGTTCATTAATCCGAAGAAGTTCGATATTTTGCTCCTCAACTCGTCGAATACGATCAGTCAGTAAAGAGCAATATCTTTTGAACTCGTCAAGGTTCTGCAATTTGTTTGACAAAAATTTAAGCTAAGTTTTTTTCACATGTTTTGCAAAGAGCAAAAACATTAGTAACACTTGAGTTTAAATAGTTTTGCTGTAAGACTTGTGATTTAAAGACATGTAAATTTTACAAGTATACTAAATTGTTAGTTAAATTAAAAGAGAGTAAAGACTATTTTTGCTTTTGCGTGTTTTTCGCTTCCGTGTTCGTGCTTTGACTCTTTCAGTTGAAATTCCTAAAATAGAAAACCCATAAACACGGAAGGTTTCAACGAACACACCTCAGGCATCCAGTTTGTATTTTTAAGGAAGATATTCAGTGCATTGGCGTCAATAAAACAAAAACTGATTTTTTTAAAAAACTAACGCAAGTTTTCTTTTAAAGCAAAGAAATGGCTTCGTAAAATTTTGCTTGGAATTTCAAAGAATCGATCTTTAAAATTGGTTAACGCTAGGTTCGCAACCAAATCAGTTTAAATCTGAATTTCTTGAAAAAACGACAGCAATTTAATCACTAAACTCTTTTCGCAGTAGTGTGATGTAAATAATCCTGAATCCAAAGCCAATATATCTTATGAAGAAGTTGGAAAAGAATCGTAAGAAGCTCTGTTTTAAAGCAATTGTCGAATGTTCTTTCAACTATCGGTTTCATATTTTTTCTTCGAGTTAGCATTATGAAAAAATTAATATAGTAAAAAAAACAACCTTGGAAATAAACTCACAGATTGTCCTTCCTGGAATGGTTCTAGATTTGCCATCGGGGGACTGACTGCATACATTGAAGTGTGATCGATCGCTTGTGGTCGGTGAGCGTCGGAAATGTTCGGTTCATTTTCAAGATTGTCCGGTTGGTGACGGTCATAAACGGTTATATAATCATTGCTTTGTGTGAAAGCGTTCTGTAAAAATAGAAGCTTCCAAAATAACCAATGTTTGTCCGAAAAGCCTTAAAACAATGGTTTTTCTTTTTTACTTGCCTCTGTTTTATTTTTGCGCTGGTTCATTCCAGATTTGACTGGTTGATACTTGCTGTTATGACGAAGAACATTTCGCAGGGACTCTTCCACGGTCTCAAAATCTTGTGCAAGTGCCTAAAAAACATTAAATTGTTTAAGCATGGCGTTCGATGATTTCATTTTTGTTACAAAAAGCTAAAGATCACATGACTAACGAAACAAAAATAATACAAATCACGTTTTTTATGAAATTCTTATAATACATTTTGCATTGTGTGACGATTGTTTCAATGTTTCATATACTTAACAAAAAACTAAGATCAGAAATTTTTTTTTTATTTCAACGAAACACTGTTTTTCTGCATTTCCACTATT
Organism: Diplosoma virens; assembly: GCA_963680785.1. Classification (NCBI taxonomy): domain Eukaryota; kingdom Metazoa; phylum Chordata; class Ascidiacea; order Aplousobranchia; family Didemnidae; genus Diplosoma; species Diplosoma virens. The sequence goes on from OY796886.1 coordinate 24,241,222, forward strand.
GCTGTTTTTAAAATGCTTTAATTTTGATATGGTATTATCAACCGGTTTTCAATCCAGTAAAACGATAGTCACGAAAACGAGAGATCCGCAAAGGATTAATTAGCCGAAGAATGATTAATTGAATCTTTCAAACGTACAATGAACGAAGCTTGAATAAACACTTTAATTTTTTGACAGGGATTGTGGCACATTTTGCCATAAATAGATCGCCGACGTTTTACGTCGGACCGTGCAGATCGTACTGTTGTGCCAGTCAGCTTTTTAATAAGTCTTGGAAGGATTTTATCGCATTTCGAAATCACAAGACTTTGGCTGATGTAATGGTGATAAATTAAACTAGCTTTTCCCTTATAATACTTTGCCTGAAGTTAAAAATAGTCTTTCCTTGTTAATGATTTTTAAATAACCTTTGACCATCGAAACAAGTGATTTCTGTTAAAAGTGAGTACAAAATGCACAAAACAGTTAAATTATGTCCCGAGTCGCTAAAAGTTGTTGATTTTCACATTGAAAATTTAAGATTTTTGTTTTGACCGAATTTGAAATTGAATTCAATTACTCCATTAAACCCAAGCAATAAATATCAGGAGCATAGTTCTAGAATTGGTTTCGATTCGCAATTCCAAGATTGCGCGTGTGCGTTCCCAAGGCTTTTCCAGAAACAACACTTTTCTGGACACAAAGCAAAAGCCTTGAATGCACACGCACAATCTTGGGATTGTGAATTCCTTTCGCTTGACGGTTTTTGTTAACTAGTTTGATACTAAATGTCATAAATAAATAACACTTTCAACTCTGAAATAGTCAATACTTCAAAGCAACACGCTTAAAAGCAAGTTAAGATAAGATAAACCCAGATACCTTTACTTCACGCTGCTGCCGTTGTAAAAAGTAAAAGAATAAAATATAACCCATAATAAGTATCTTACTACTGATTTTAAACTAATTCACAAACTTTTAGAAACAATCCTTTTTCACTTTTTTATGCAGGTACGTAAAATGGCATAATGTAAGTGTGTTTTTCACACGTCTTCTTGGCCGCTGCTTTGTGCATTTTCACATTTCTTCAGCTATTTATTGCGTACTCCCTGTCAATATTCATTTGACAAGATGAAATTTTGAAGTGGAATATGTTTAAATTAAAGGCCTTGCTTTCGGTTATTGAGCCTACTAAATCGTGCTCAAACTTTCGAAAGTGTCCTTAAAAAACCAAGACTGCTTTTAAGCACACAAACTCGTGAACACAACGACGATATGTTATTTTTGATTTAATTTTATTTTTGAATGATTTTTTTTACTGATTTTCGAAAGCAACTTTTATTTTGGCTTAAGTAGAGTTATTGCCGCAGCAAAAAATCTTTTTTTTCAGTTCACTAGAAAAGAAAAACGGATAATTAAGGTTGTCATTTTCTGATGCAATGACGTAGCTGTTACATGTGTAATGATCGATTCATCAAATATGAACTTAAAGTGGAATACAAAAATAAAATCATTGCCATTTACTGTTACCAATATCAAGACTTTAGAATTGCTGTAATAAGCAATCAAGTTAGTTGACTTTGTAATCGACAGGTTGTAGGTTCAATTATCAAGCTGGTTCTGGATCGTTAACCATAGCCATATCATACAGCAAATTAAATTGAGCATAAACGCATCAAAAGTAGACTTTTAAACGCATTCAAAAGCACCAGCCGAATCTAAAGGTTATAACAAAACATTTGATCAAACAATATTTTATCTTTTGATTTGCTTTTTATCTTCACAATGTAAAGGACCACAGCAAAGGCGAAAAACTCAGAGCAATTACCTTGACATGCTTTCGGAGATGTCAAAATATTAATGTCCAGTCGAAATTTTTTGTTTATTTATTTTTAGTTTATTGAAGCGATATGACTTAAGAATTGCTTGTTAAGATTATCAAGCAGAAAAAAGTTTTGTAAACTGCCTTTCCCAAGGCCATGCACAATGTCGCGAGGGAAAGTCCAACCGAGACCGTGTCAATCACGGTCGCCATTAAAACGGCGCTCCGTATCTCTTCAGGTCACGCTGCCAAGCTATGCCATACCCAGTAAAATTGGCAATTAGTCACGAAAATATTAATGAATAATCTAGTCGCTTCATCAAAAGTTACATGTTTATTACATTACCTTTAGGTAACACATGAATCGCAAATTCATCCTGTTTATTGCAATGACTTTTGCGTAACATGTAAACTGCAAAGTCATGTTACTATTTCTATGAAAACGGCCTCAAAGACTTCAATTTCTAATCGGTGTTTTTAATGCTTACAACAACGATTTATAAACATGATTTAACTTCAAAAGCGCATGGTCTTTAGACAATCTTGCTACGGTTAAAATTCAAAGAATCTTGCACTCGTTTTAGCTAATTGCTTGTTTATTTTAATTATCGCATTGCAAAATGGTCTTTTTGCATTTTGAAATACCGCAAATTTTGAGGCTATGTGTGACGAATGCATTTTCGCTTAATTAATTTTAGCTCAGGCTTTTCGCATAAGACCCACAATGGCGCGAACATTATTTTGGATTCGGCTGGTAAGCTGGCCCAAGAAAAAAAAGATGCGGCTAGTTATATTTGGAAGGTCTCCCATCAAGAACTCTGTACCACACACAGAGAGTCGTGCGCGTCGGCAAAGGCAATCGACCACTCAATAGCTCGTTTCGTCGAAATGACACATCAGCTGAATCAAGTGAGCTTGACGATCCTCGCTTTTCGAGTCCACCTCGAAAATAAGCGACGACGGGCGATAAATACTTAAGCAAAATTTTCGTAACAGCGGCTCGCGACTTGCTACGCCTGGGCAGGGCTTAGTTTTGAAGTCAGTTCGCTTTCGCAGTTTTTCGACATTGCTCAGAATTTGTTCGAGCAGAGTCGAAAGCAGCTTGGGCTCGAGTTGCAAAGTGTTTACATTAAAGGAAAAGGCATGAAACTATTATTTGCCGCACTTGACCTTTAATGCCAAACACCGAGTAGCCGTTACAAAGATTATCGCTTCATAGGCTAAATCAACTGGACCACGCCAAACGGGGTCGTCAAAAACATAAAAAACCTAGGCACTTCGGTAATTACATGACGAGAAAAAACGCTGAGATGGACAGATAAAGTCGAACTAACCACCTGCTAATCCGACAGATTGTAAACAAAACTTCTTAGAAGCTCTGGCGTCTGTAAATACGCTGTTACCATTTAACGGTGTGCATTCTCCTCCGCATGGCCAATCAGATTTCTTGCAAATTTTTTGCGCTTGACATTTACCGTAATTTTTATTTTTAACCAGCGTCGTCTTAGTAATAGGTGGCGTGACCCAACTGAAAATTGATCAACTGGAATTCAATTTAATTTTCAATCACGTCTCGTGCGAAATCTTTTCATTTTTTTTTCATATGTTTAGAAATAAGGAAAATATGTTTTAAAAATTTCATTTTCATTTCTGGTTACACATCCATAACGGAGTTATTGAAAAATTCTAAGCAAACCTGCCTATTTTACTAATGCTTCAAACAATTAAATTAGAAGGCGGCAGTGAGGTGTCTTATTTATACAATAAAATAATAGTCTGACAATTTCGACTGCACCTTAGTCAAATTATCCCTTAAAGGCTTTTATATTCCACCGGGATTCTTTTATCGCCTTCAGTTATTGAAATTCTCGCTGATATGATGTCATCTCAAACACAATAAAATGTCGGTTGAAAAGCGTTGTAACGTAATCAGAAGCGATGACGTAATCTTAGTTATTCAGAAAACGAAATTTCGTGGCGTATTTGATAGATCAAACGCATGTATCCGGAACGAAGGTGTCAGGCAGGAGCGGGCTACATCGAATCGTATAGCCGCATGAATGTACAATCAAGACAATGAACATTCGAGTTAATTAGACCGGGAAATCAATTGATCAATGAGGTACATTCACGCCAACCACAATCGTGAGAAGTTCACTATCTGCCTTTCCTATTATTATGTCACATACCCAGAACAAGTTTTTCAAGCAAAAGCAAAAACTAAAACTTAAGTTTGATTCCGGTCCATTTTTTATTGAAGAACGTCAGGTCAATCAATCGTTCGGAATAATGCGCAAAGGTTATACTGTATTACACTTATCACGGTTTTTAGCGTCAAATAACGAGAAATATGCTTAAAACAAAACTGTAAATCGCCAACCAAGGCAATTCAACTGTTTTGAGGTCGTTGGTAATTTTACCAAAAATGGATCAATATCCTCTTTATTAAAGTCATGTTAAATTGCGTTATCGGAAATGCTATCAGGAAATTTTACTGGGTATGAATTTTTTATAAAAGAGTGAACGATAAACTCCAAATCCATGAAAGATTTAAAACAAGAGTCATTGTCTTGTCTGGTTCTAAAAATAATTCAAAAACAACTAATTTCACTGCCTTATTTCCTTTTAACATATTACTAGCTCCTTTTTTAATAAATCCGACCGATGAGTATTAAGAAAGAAAATGCTGTGGCTCTTGTCTACACATTAGATTGTTTTTCAGCCGTGCTTCTAAATTTCTCATACTTTTTCAAAGTTTTCTTTTTTTAATTCAAAACCGAAAAAAACACAATTAAAGCTTTTACGAAATTAAATTCTAACTTCTAGACCGGAGGTTTTCAACCTATGGGCCATGGCCCAGTAGTGGGCCACAGTGGATTTTCTAGTGGGCCACGGAGCATAAATCGATGTATAATATATGTATAATTAGGCTTGCCATCCGTCCCGTTTTTTAGGCATTTTTCCGGCAACCCGTCCGGTCAACCATGTAAAGATTTTTTGTTTTTAGAGAACACTATGATTTTGGGACAAAAATAGGGAAATTTGAAAGCGATTCTAAGTGAAGAATTTTTTTTTCTTTTTTATTTAGAGAACACTTTGATTTTGGGAGGGCAATTTAATTTTGTTGACCGAAGTGGGTTGTTATGTTACCTTGGGTTGAAAAATGGGCCACGGTACGAAAAAGGTTGAAAACCACTGTTCTAGACTGAAATATTATCGAAAGCTATTAAATTTAAGTCAGTTTTCCGGTGCCGAGCTTTAGGGCACAAGGCTTGCAGAAATTGCAATTAATCGCATAAAATCTGAGGCAAATTTTTTAAAAAATTAAAATTAATTGGTTTCCAGAGTAAAACTACAATTAGTTATTGAATGCTATTTATTTGTGCGATTGAATTATTGCAAAGCAAACGTACTAAAAGAAACTTTGTGCACATTAGGAATTCCATTTCCTTAAAAGCGCAAAAACAGGAAACCCATGACCTCTTCGCTTCTGCAGTGATTCTATCTTAAACTCCAGCTTCACAAATTCAACCAATTAACTACGCAGTTCAATCGGTCTATGCATGTTGAAACTCAAAGTAAAAAAAGGATCAAGTGTTTTAGGCCTACAGGAAAACCTTGAAGGGAAATTTGAGTTTATCAACGGAATCAGAATAATACTTGAATCAGCGTGAAAATCCCATTGATTTGTTTGGGGACGGCCTTAATTGACCCTAGAGCTGAAACGATCACCACAAATGCATTGACATCAAAATCGATTTGATTTCATAAACACTTATTGCTAAAAAATCGACCTGTAAGGTGAAATACAGTTTTTGCTTTTTGACTCTCAGTAATACGAAAGCAATGTTATGAGATTGAAATAGCACACCATGTCAAAATCGCAAGTTTTTCCATTTATTAATTTATCAGCTGATACTCATTAAAATAATGAATGATAAAAGGAACCAGAAGACGCCCCCAACCAGTTTCTACAAATAAGTTTAATCACCTTACTCATACATTATTGTGACAAGCTTGGGATTTGGAAAAGATGCTTTTCGGGTTGCATTGAAAGTGATCTTTACAAGGTTTAGCCGGTTTTCAAAAATAAACTACTTTAACCAATTAAAGCAATTCTAACCAAGATGCGCTATTGGCCAATCAAAAAAACTCCCAGTGATTGCAGAAACATCTGCATTGATTGCGTGGACAATCAATATTACAGTAATAATAATAAGTTGCATTTCTTGATACTTCATAAGTACTCGTGCAAAAATAAACAACTTTAAACCTATTCAATCTATTTACTTAAAAACTCAAAAAAAATTCCAAGGTTATAAATTATTATTTAAAAGATATTAGCATTCTATCTGCTATCAAAAAATTTTTAATAAAACTCAATTTATTACTGGAACATGCAAAAATAACACAGACAAAAGCATTAGCTTAATTACAAAGCACATCTCATTTACAAAACTTAAAAAATCACTGAAAATATTTCTATGCAAAAATAAACGATTAAAATTTTAAATACTAACTCACCATTTTCTTCCAGCTGAGAATTACTGCCAATCGTATTCTTCTGTTTTAAAAGTAGTTTCACAAAAATAAATTTATAAGTTTGCTTAACGAAGCGTAACTGAAACACAAGTTTAGGACTGTATTAGTAATCAACTTCTAAAAGTTGCTATGATGGTTTTAAGAGAGTTTAAGTGCTGGACTGTCCGAACTGGCGCGTTTTATGTGGCAATTTACATCTTTGCGTTGAAGAGAAAAACTTTTGACTAATCGTTATTGCTATTATTTGCAATTTGTTAAAGTAGCAAATATTAAAATTTTGATGATTGGGCAAATTGTAATCTATGGTACAACGCATTAAAAACGAAATAAAAAGCTGATCGGGCAATTTTAAACTGCAACCAGGCTCAATAAAGAAAACAAACAAACGAAAACTCTCGAACTTTTCTCAGTGACCTGCTCAATTTTTTTCTTCATTATAATTAATCTGATCTGAAACAACAAATAATTTAACAAATCGTTGCTTTCTAATTATCATCTTTAAAAACAAATGAAAAGTTAGATCTGCATTTTTCTACAAACAAGAAAATTTAGGTGAAGTTTACAATGTGTTCTTTGTAAAAGAAAAGTAATTCGTCAGACCTAAAAAAATTTCTAACGCTTTGAAGATGGTGTATGAAGAAACCAATGAAATCATGTCTCCTCATATTGAGATGTATATCTCGCAAAATAAATAAAAAAAACACTTTCTCACCTAAAATTATGTTTGATTTCAAAAAGTAGGTTTTATAAATAGGAGGTTCATGTTTACAATTGTTCGTCACGGCGTTGTGATTACTTCAAATAACCAGTCTCAAAAAAACTTTCAACTTATCAAGATAATGACAATGTTGCCATATTAAAAACGCAGCATGTAATCTTGAACAAACCATTGATTAAACAGTTCTGTCATTACTTGTAAGTGGTCAGTAAAATGAAGTCTTGTCAAAAAGTAGAAAGTTAATTGGAAAGCGAAAATCAATCCGCTTCATGCCCAAAAATAGTCGTATCGGTTCTTTTCAATCAGGAGAATTAATCTATTTTAAAATTTCTTTTGTCAAAAATTTTGGACAAATATAAACTTCGATTTTATAAATTTAACAGTAGAACACATTGGGCTGCGTCTCTTTTTCGAACTTAAAACAATTCAAAAAAAGGTGCGAATGTAGTTTTTATCATAAAAAAAATTTCATATTGTTTTCTCAACCGTTTTGAGGTCAAGACAGAGATATATAACCTTGTTTGATCATGGACCAAATTCTAAATTGAGCTAAAGCCGGCAGGCGGAAAAAGGACTTCACTTTGAATCAGACTTCAATTTGTCGATTTTCGCCCCCAAATTGAATTGTTCTTAAAAAAAAGTCGTCACTTTGAATCAGACTCTAATTTCTTGATTTCCGTCTCAAAAATGTAGTAAGCAAGCTCGCGAAACTCAGTTTGAGAAACGCTGCGATACAGGTTTGAAAATATATCAAAAAAACTGGAATACGCAGTGAGCTGCAGGTTGAACATCTCTGGGCCAAGACGTTGAATTCTTAATTCCAACTCTGTAAAAAGCGTTTCAAATAGCGTAAATACACTAAGATAAAAATAAGTTTCAATTTTTTAATAAATTATCTTTTTTCTTTTTCAAATATTTAACCAACTTAACAAGCAAAAATATTTTTCTTCAATAATTTTTATAATTTTTGGCATTTTTCGAAACCACATAATTGTAAATTTTTTTTCATTTTTTTATCATTATGTGAACTATCATTTTAAAATTTAGATTTTGTACTTTATAAAGGCAACCAAACTGATTAGCACAGAATGTTACATTTAATGACAGTATGACTGCTGCAAAACACAAACACTCGGTAAATATTCTAAATGCCCTTTTGCTGGTGTCAGACATAATTTATTATTTTACATTAGGTTATTTCCTTCTAAAATAAGTAACGGAAAGCCTTATCTTTAGAAACAGCAAAGTAATAAAAAGAACATGTTCATTAAAACAAATAAGTAGTAAATTACGTACGTTAAAGCGGCAAGCTCTTTGCGGATGTTATGAAAAGTCATTTGTAAAAAGACTGACTGCTGAAGCCATCTAACAACGTGCTTTTCTCTGCTATTTTCACGATCGCAAAGAGGAGTCGACATAGTTCTATCGCTGAGCTATCGTGAGAAACAAAAGCATTGTGCTTCTAAAATACCTCGACCTATAACCATGAAACAAATCATTAGAATTTCTCTACGAAGCAGTTAAAACTGCCTCGACTGCGAGAAAATGTCGTAATGTTACCGGCGATAGTATAACAAAAGTTTGTATACATTATGAAAAAAAAAGTCTCGCGCTGACAGGTGATGCAATGATAGTGGAAAAGCGTCTGCAGTAAAATGCATTTTGAACAAATTCTTTTTGCACATAATTAGATTTTGATTTCAAATATGAATATATGCCAAAAAAGAATATAAAACAAAATTTAACGAAGGAAGCTTACAACAACTTTTGCTCTAAATCTCACCAGTAATAACTTATAGAGTGTGAGGTGACTTGTAAATATTATTCAAAAGAAATAAAATTAATTTAAAATTATTAAGTTAAAGCAAAATACATAAAGATAACATCGCTTTATAGACTTAATAATTGATATCGATAATTTTGATAAATGCAAAACCGATATAACATGACTAAATTAAAATATAAATCTACTTTCGCAATAGCAAGAACAGCAGTAAACACTGGGTAAGGATGAGGGATTAGTTTTTTAAATGGTAAAGCGGTGTTAAAATAAAACGTAAAAAATAAAGCGGTTTTTTAAATGATAAATCAATTTGAAAGGTAATCACTTGGTTTGTGGGAGCATCTGAGAAGGATCAGCGTGAAATCATTGCCATAATTGTTGAATTATCTTTAAAAAATTTATCGTTTACAATTTAACCTTTAGAAATCATGGTTAGTTTGCGAATAGATCTGCTTACAGCAATTGTTATTTCAAATCTACTTAGTTCGTTTTTTAGAACGGTCATTAAAGTTTCTTGAATACGAGCAAAAGCGAAATACAAATACCGGAGAGAAAACATATTATTTGCTTTAACAACTAAAATGCTCTAATTTTCAATGTAGACAAGACGAAGTGTTTGCATACGCCGCTGTTGCGTCTTCTTCTGTTTATTTTATCTGGCACTACGGTGTTAAATTACGGCGATCGATTCAAAAAGATTCATGTAAAGATTTTGTAAAGATATTGAAATGCTTAATTTATTATTTGTGTAATGAATGTTTTTGTAAAGCCCTTTTTATTTTATAAGAAGAGATAAATTCTTAGCAGCATCTTTTCTCTTCTATAAAAAAAAAGAAAAATTTAAAAGATGGTTTTGTATCATTCACGTAATTTTTGGTCTTGTCTAGAAGTTTTAAATAATATTTAAGTGATTTAAAACAACGTGATATGAATAATATCATTTACTGAATCGCTTTGACTCATGTATTGAAAATTTCGTTGTTTAAAAATCGACTTAATGACGTAGTTATCTTTAACGATTTTACAGCAGTTTAAGAGAAAATCCAGAATTGGAATTAGTCTTAAAAAAAGATAAAAAATTTGCATTATGACTTCTACAATGCAAAAATTAAAATAAAGAAATTTATCAAGACTAATTGCTCTGCTAAAATTAGACTAAATCAGTAATCTTGCCCCGTAATTAACAAAAAAGTCTGCTTATTAATCTAAGCCCAATTTAACCCACTTCCTTTCTAAAAATTGCATAACAGTGGGTCATAAAAATTTAAATGAATTGATGATTGGCATCAAAAAACAAAAAATATCAAACCTGTTCTGCTTTCAGTATTCACTGTATACAGTCTTATTTTTTTGTTGCAACTTTGTTTATTATGTGCCGATCTGCTACCTTTTAAGACTTTGAGATCATGCCAGCTGTCCCAAATAAAGTTAGCTGTAAAGTGCTTGTTTAAAACAAAACGTTGTTAGGATGAATGAGCTCATAAAAAATCAATTAGCAACACAAATTTAAACAGCGAGACCTTAAGATAAACTAAACTAATAGTAGTTCACTAGTTCATCATAAAAGTTATTCAGAAAACAAACTTCACAGCTAATTTAATATAAATATCAGCCTACATCAAAATTAATTCAATTATTTTTTCGCGGTAAGGCAATAAATGCACTTTAACACGGATATTTTTATCACTACAAAAAATTAGCCATATTATCATATTTTCTATCACATTTGTAAATGTTCAAATTACAACTAGTGATGCCGATTCATACATAAGCTTACGAGGATCATATGATACAAAGATAAAAACGACTTTTTTCTTATTAAATTATATTTTTTATTCCTACTTGAACCTTTAACTTTAACCAGACTACGCACTTCGCTCATCATAACATGGGTTAGAAAAGATCCGGTAATACGTAGTGTCCTTTAATATAATTATATACATAGGAAATTTTAAAGTTGACTGTTAAACATTCGAAATCGTGTGAAGTATGATTAATATAGACATTTTTATGCATTTAAACAAGTGTTCCAACATTTGAAAGGTTGATTTGAAAATGAATCGAACTAAACCTTCTTTTGAAACTGTGACGTCAGACCCTTTGTCTTGAACGCTTTCTCACAAGTATGAATTCAAGCTGGGTTCTTTGTTCTGAGATTAAAAAAATTCAATGCTATGCGGCATAAGTTCGAAAAAGTGAAAACTCTTAAACTATCAAAAATGTAAAACTTCTTGACCTTGTAATTTAGTCGCTTTTGCACTTGAATTGGTTACAAAAGCTGGCGAAACGCATCACTGAATAACGCTCAAATACTGATTGATTCTTGTCGGCTTTTTATAAATATCTCCTACTACAGATTTCACTCATTTTTGTTATATAAGATCTTTCAGCTCACTATGTTCACAACAAACTTTTAATCCCATCTTGAAAACGTACGGTTTCCTTGCTACAAACTGCATGTTCTGGTCACTAGTGTCAGCTGTTTAGAAAAAAGCTTTTCAGTCGTTTGGTTGTCAAAACAAACTGCCTTGATTTTGACTGATCAAAAAATGTTTTGATCTATTCGTGAGCACTTTGACAGCGTGAACGATTAATACAAGTGTCCCATTTGAAAGATACTAATTACTCGAATTAAATTTTTCCAACGGTACTTTCTGTTATTGATTTACATAAAACAAAATCGCTTTATGTATGTCATTAAATAAAAAAAGTTATTAAAAAAAAACGTTAATGGTGCTGTTTACCTGTTTTAAGGCATCATTTATTCTGGAAATAAAAAAATAAACTTTTTCTTTATAACGAATTACCTTGTTATTTGTGTAGCTCTTGTTACTGCGTTGTGAACAGTTTCCACAGTTTTTAACCCATAAGCAGTCCGTAATTTTATTATTATTATACGTATATTTTTTTGATACAATTTATCAAAGTTTTTAATTTTTTTTTCGGTATTTAAGTTGAATTTACAAACATAGTTGAAATATCATTTTTTTTAATATACAATCACTATTCAACTCTAATTTAAGTTTAAAGAAAGCAGTAAAACCTAATAGTTTTTATCCCAAGTAAAGCAGAAAAATTTTAGCCAAATCACTAAACAAGTTGACGTAATGCCATATAAAGTCCTCTCCTTGTAAACATGCAGGAAATTATTTTCCGGAGCATAACTAGCAACAACACTTTGCGCAAAGTTTAAACGGTTATTTGACAGCAAAGTTGTAAATAGTCATGAAAATGTATGTGGCAACCTTTCAATCAGGAAACCCTCCAAACGTGAGCAACCTCTTCTGCAGGATGAACTGTTGCCATTTATTTTATCTTTTTTTAGGTAATATAAACTCTTCCAATTGTTTGCAATATGAACGTAACTAGTCACTAAATTTGTCACTAAACTAAAAGTTGGCAGCGTGGTCGAGTGGCTAAAGCGCCGGCATTGTGATCTTCATGTTCTCGGTTAAAAATCTGATCGCGTCATTCTGTTATGTCCTTGGGAAGGATACTTTAAGGGATTTTTCCCTGCTTGATGGTCTTGTCAAGCAGTTTTAAATTGCCGTCAAATCTTTATTAAATTTTAAGCGGATAGCAGTACCTTGACATCTCCGGAAGCAGGTCGGGGTAATTGCTTACCCTATTTATTAGCGCCTGTCGCTTTCCTGCGAGTCAGAAAGATAAATATAGAGATAAAATAAATAAATAAATTGTTTATCTTTAACGATCTTATCAACGTAAATTGGTTCTATTTGGTTATCATTTTGACCTTGTCTAATTGAGTGACCTCACGAAAAATTATTTCAATTTACTTCAAGTTAAAGCTTTATTCTAAATTTTTTTTCGACATTGGGTAACTTTATAGACTTTTATAATGCTGTTACACGATTCCTATTTTAGTTTTTAATTTTCTGAAATAGAATTTTCAAAAACTTAGTCACATCGATCACGACAACATTAAAGTTCATAAATGTATTTTTTTTCTTATCGCAATGGATTAAAAAAAGCGATTACTTAATTTTCGTTTCACACGACAAAGAACGTTAAAAACAAAAATAAATCGTTTTAACTACACCTCAGTACAAATGCTAAATTGCAAAGCAAAGAGGTTTGTCGATTGTGTCTCACTTCACCGCAAAAAATCGTGCTTGTTACGGGAAAAATTTTATTGCCTTTTTTATTGATCATCAGAATAAACTACTCGAAATATATCAATCTGGATTATTTTTTTTTCATTCTTGTACGGGCAAGTCACGTTTTACTTGAGATATTTCTGATTTAACGACTTTATTTGATAAGCATATAACGAAAAACCCATAATTATTAATCTAAATGCGATGTTGAAATTTGATGTTTTAGCAATTGAAGCGTAACACGTTGTCATTACAATTGCTAAGAACTATGAATAAGGAAAAAACTAAAAATTTTTTTTTTGCTTTAACTGCAGTAGCTTTTCTGTCGTTTTTTTTTAAATTTCAAATTTAAACTTTCAAACATTTTACCTTTCTCTTTCCACCTTCAATAACAAACTATTTCAACATTCAAATTGCGATTCGTTTTAGCCGAAAAAAGTATAAACGAAAGCACCTGCACTTCTGAAGTCACATGACTACCTGTCTCAGCACACACAGCGATTCATCTGCTTGTCGAACTCAAACAGTCAGCCAGAAATCAAACGTGGAGAAAAAGCTTGCATGACGCAACGGCAGAAAAAAGCTATTCAAATCACTCGGTTATTGGTCTTGCGGCGACATCAGCAAACGTAAGAAATGTCGTCATTTGCGATTCAGCACGCTTTTTTGCGTAAACCAGATGCTTTTAGCAAGAGCTATCCAATTTAACAGAAATGTTGGCACGTGGCTGCTTGAACGCTTGAACCGTGATTGAAGGCTTGAGGCTGTTGTTTGAATACTTAAATTTGGTAAAAATTAACGGGGCGTTCCTTTTTTTTGGCATTGAAGCGTTTTTGCCGCTTTAACTACCGTGTTAATAGGTCCAAAAACTCCTCCGATAAAGATAGATGATCGCTTTTTAATTTCTTTTCCAAGATCAAGTGTTGCAACACGAATGCATTTATACAGCAGTTTGTTGAACCTCAAAATCAGGCTGCAGCAATAGTACATTATTGTGTAAAATATCAAAACATCACCTGCGAGCATTTTTAAGGTCATTCAAGTCTTAGAAATATTTTCCTCTTCAAAATTTGAAGATTTAAGCATTTTTTAGTTCGTGTGATTTATTCGTGCACTTGATAATATGAAGGTGAGGAAGGTTGAAAGAAGAAAGTAGTAAGTGACTCCCAAAAAAAATTACTCAAATCTCACCAGCGTAGTTCCGTCGAGGGAGAGCTGACGTCACACAAAAGTGAGACGAAAATTATACGTGTTCTAGACATTCTTCATTCATCAAGACGGAACCAAAATCGATCGCTATGAGTAAGTTTTGTATAGTCATAAAGAGAAAAAGAGTGAAAAGAAAAACTGAGTTCTGGGATTTCTGCAGGGTTTATGATAAATGTCTTCCTTTATCAGGGCCACGCAAAGGAATCGGTGATCTATAGGCTATCGGCTTTGTACATACTACAGGTTTCATTTTAAGGCAGAACACGAAAATTAAAAGACATAAAAAAATCTCGAAAAGCTTTTTTTCACACTATAAACCTGTTTTTAAACTTTGGGTTGATTTTAAGATATTTGTTCAGCTCAGACCAAGAAAATATATTTTATGTGATTAAGTAAAAAAAACTGCATTCTTTAAAACTGCCCTTGTATAGTAATTACTTTCTAACGATCATTTTCGCACCACTTTTTTTCACTATAAGAAGTTTCAATTGATCTTGTAGAAGAGAAAAAAACAATATCAATTTATGATGGACAAAATTTCATTGTGCTTTTGGGCTACAATTTGCCAGGCTAATTCTTTAAAGGCTTGCAATTACTTGATGTAATGTTTGTCTGGTAACCGTCTCTTAGTCAGAACAAAAGGAATTTTAAAAGCATTTTGCAGGTATAACAATCACCAACTGAATAAGCTATAGGATGAAAAACTTTTTATGCAGAAAAACTTCTTTCAATTTCTATAGGTTTTCAGCTTAGGTGGTATTGCCACAACATTTACGTCTCAGCTTTAAAGAAAAAGCGTTCATTGGTTTAAATTTAAGGCAACATCCCGCGTCATTTTTTTTGCTTGTAGTTTACGGTACGTGAAGTAAATCGTTTTTTGTGGACAAGAAAAACAAAATTAATACGATTGACGTTAATTTCTCAAGCATTCTGCTTACGCCATTAATATAACAATTAACCTTACTCTGGTACAATGCTCAAGAAAATGACGGGTATTTACAGAAAGGAACCGCAACTTCTGCTAATGTATAACAGCATTTCCAATGGTCTACCTATACAAGACCTTAATATGAACAATTCCATTAAAAGCCGGTAAAAAGATGACGAAAGCCTATTTAATGCAGGAAACTTATAACTATTTCTGCTTAATTATTTTTTTATAAAGAGTATCGACCGTTTTTTGCTTGAACACAAAAAATGTGATAGGATTAGATTTTTAAAGCTAGATTGCACTTGTTAAAGTTTACTGCAAAAAAAGATTTTTTATCCGGACGTTAATAGTCTTAGTTTACTTAAAAAAAGAAAAAAAGACTTAATTGTTTCAAAAATTGATTTTTTCCAAACTTTTTATCACAACCGTCTATTTTAACTAGTACAACTACCCAGAAATCATAGTTGTAAAGCAGTGGTCCCTAATCTTTTTATCCGATTCTTTATCCGGCCCGCGGAGCTCTTTTAAAAAACATATACACTCACTCTGAGCCACAGTTGGATAGAATTATGTCGGGAATTTGGGGAAGAAAATAGTGAAATCAGAGATCGAATCGAAGTGAAGATCGAATTTAAAAAAAGGTTTTTTAAATTTTTTTATATTTTTTTAATTTTTTTTATATTTTTTTTATATTTTTTTAGAGATTACTATGATTTTGGGAGAAAAATAGTGAAATCAGAGATCAAATCGAAGTGAAGACCTTTGTTTTTTTTTAGTCTCCAGCTTTATCCCAAGGAGGTCCAAAAATATCTATACCCGGCCCCCTGCTCGAAAAGTTTGGGGACCATTGTTGTAAAGTATTTGCACATACACAGAATCATAATAATAATCATTTAATGTAAAAGATTTTAAAAGTATAAAGATTAAAAAAACCATTAAAGGTTTTTCGCAGCAACGTTTTTTTGCCTGAAGATATGTTTTGCTAAATTGTTGGTTTTTTGAACTCAAAAAATTTGCTTTTCTTTTATTTTTTTAATTCAATCAATTGCGGCTTAATTTTTAAAAAAATATTGTTTTGAAAGACAGCAACGATAGTTTTTGGGATTTTTTCTTAAATGCCAGGCGGCTGCTGTGGTATCACTTTTGTTCTTCATTACGTTTACAACAAACCATTCATAACACTAGACGTAAACCATTCTCAAACGAAATGTTTTGTTTTGGTCGTTAAGCTTAAGGCAAGAAGTCGTTTCTCCAATCGATAACGATCGAAGAGAAATTTTTAGTTTCTTACAAATTACCAATTTGCTTTGTTACAAAAATAAACAAGATTGATGACCTAGACAGGCAACGTACTAAAATTGTGGTCTAACCAACAGCAAGTTCGTAATTTGCTGTTGCAACCACGCAAACCGCTCTTAGAGAAGCAGCTTTTCAATCCCGTGGTTATCTGCTTGAAAGAAAAGATCATTAAGAATTAATATGTCGCATCTTTTCACAGTTTGTTTCAGCGCATTTCTCAACAACGTTTATTGAGTAAGTTGATTCTTAATGTTGTCGTCCTTACCTATGCGAAGGAAGTTACGTCATGACAATAAAGAAACATTATCCAGATTCGAATAGCATCACCAAGTATTCTTTTTCAAGGATTCAGTAATTAACTTCAGTAATTAACTTAACTACAAACTATACGTAAACAACACCTGTCTTAGTGTTTTGGCTCTAAACAGAATGACATAAAAAAGGCCACCTTCTTTCTTCCAAATCCTATAATGATTCATGTTAGTTTCTTTAAAAACAGCTAGCAAATAAAAGTAAAACAATCTTAAATATCGATTATCAAGCCTTACCATCTGGCAGGAAACATTCGAGTCTTGACGGTTTTATTACCCCAATGTTTTCTAAACAATTTCCTCTTCGAAAGAAATGTTCTTGATTTTAAAATAAAATAAAAACTAATCGGTGATAAAAAAAAAGCTTTTTATTGCTTTTAAGTCGTGAAAGATAAGTATTTTTGTTCATGAGCGGTCATGCTAAAGTCCCCTGAAAGAGCTATGTTATTAGTTGGCTTGAACAGGCAAATAATCTCTGTCAAATGCGTGACTAAACTTGTTTGAAGACTTTTTAAATCTCCGGTAACACCTTGCTAACACTCACTACGATTACGTCGTCTGGCCTTTGCATTATTGGTGACTTACGTATTTGATAATTTGCTTCTTGGTAATTGGAATTTGAACTCAAAAATCTTAGGTTAAAATTATTTTTAATCGATAAAACCTAAATTTGAGAAGGAAAAGCATCTGTAGTTTCTCTATTTCATTGCCAATGAAGATTGCGTCTCAATTTAAAAATAGCTTTTAGTTATTTCGATTACATCAAGCTGAAAAAAATTTAGAGTAGAATCCAGTAAAATATTAGAAAGATTACGTCATGATAGTGAAGAAATCCTTTTTTATTCCCTTTATACGAAGCGTGTCATCACTTCGTGGTGCTCACCTCCACAACGCAGTGCCTCGCCAACTACTTATGTAGCATGTGACCAGTTCTTGGCAGCTTTGTGTCAGATTTGATCGGCCCCAGAATTAAAACTAGACCTTGAGTAGTGGATGCGAAGATAATAAACACTCTATCAAATGAAAAAGCAACAAAACTATTCCAATCCGGAGAATTTTTATACAAAGTTAAAACTTTTTCATTTCAACTGTTTTGATTACAAAAGCAAAGATCGGACGAAGTAAAAATTTAAAACTTTTGTAAAACGGTCTAATCCTCTTAGAAATAATTTTTATTTGTTGTTCATAAAATTCTTACAACCAATATTTTTGGAATCGTATGCGGTTCAAAGAATTTTCATTTGTCCGAAAAGGTTGTTGACAGGTCGATAAGGCCTAATAAAAATACGAAAAATGGGCCTAATTTTTACAGATTTTGAGTTTTTAATAAGCTATTTTTTAAAATCTGTATGGCTTAATTTACAAATAAAATAATTAATTTTTTCCGCAAAAAAATAGTATTTTTGCTATTTTAAAACTTTATGTGATATTATCATACTTAGATTTCTTGCTTAAAATTCTGGAAAATAGAATAATAGCAAAATACTTCTAAAACTTTCTATAAATGGAATGATCAATAAACAAAAAGACAATAGATCGATTTACAATTATTATTTTGCGATGAGATTCAAAGAATAATTGCATTAAACTAAAATTAACATGTAACTTTTATCCAGTTGCCGAACATTTTATTCTCGTAGGCCAAGTCAAAAATCACATTTTTGAAGGCTTAAAATTAAGTTTGATTTAAGCGAATTTGCCCGCCATCTTTTTTTATCTTTTTATTTTTAGGAAAACAGCTGTTACATTTAAAAACTTAAAAGCTAAACAAAAAACAAACATTGTGTGACTTAAGGTCGGTTTTAAGATGGACTGTAAATCTGACGTCAAAAGACTTCCCTTGACCTATTGTAATATCATTGCAAAACAGCAACAAACTCGAAGCAAACCCATAACAGAGCCTTAAAAAAACTACCAAGACGATCTATAATAAAGACAAAACTCAATTAAATAAATATTTTAAAAAATCGTAGGTACTTTTTATAAAAGAAATTTTTATTTACAAGGGCAGTCAAAAGAAACGAAACCTTTGAAAGAAAAAATATTGAAAATTGCTGACAAAAAATTAATTCTTTAAAAACATATCGAATCTTCTATAGTAAAATTATTTTTTGTTTTTTAACGAGCAACTTTGATCTTATCTTAATTTTAAATAAAGTGAATCGGCTTATGTTTTCTTATTAGCCATCAGACAGGTTATACAGCGAATATGTGATAATTACATGTCGTGCACCTACGTATGACGTTACAGATCAACTTGAAGCGTGTCAACAAGTTTTGATTTAATCGCTTTTGTAACATAAACATTACTTTTCAAAATATGAAGAAATGTAAGATAGACAAAAAAACTTTCTCTTTTTTGTAATTTCTACTTTTTCTACGGTTTACTTGAGCGAGTTATCGAATTACTTCAACTTTTTATCCGGGATTTGTTGATGCAATAATTTTTCTTTTATTGTTTTAAAAAGCATTCAGTGTTGAAAACTCCATGTTGAGCGCATGATGCTGACAGCTTTCATGTTGATACAAATTAAAAGACAATCTAAAGCCAAAAATTTTCCTTTTTAGGCCACTTTTTAAATTTAGCAATTTTTTAATCGCTCGGTTCATCTCAAAAATGCGAAGCATGACAGCAATTTATCTGTGGCTCCAAAGGCAATTTTTTTAACTGATCTTGTGATAATGAGTCTGTTTTCTATGAAAATAAAGTTAAATTTAATTTTTGATCGACTCAACTGGTGTAGAAATATTTCAAAAAATTATAATTATTTTTTATGGTGGCCAAAAATATTCCAGTTGAAGAGATCAAGGAAACTTAGTCAGGGGCAGAGTTGTCGATTGCGTGAGCGCTGCTTACAAAAGCATCAAGATTTTGGCAGAGTTACTGGAGTTCGATTTTATATTTGAATTTGAATATATTGATAGCAGTAAGGTGGAAATAATTATCCAATCAAAAAACCAACTTTTTTCTTTCGTCGAAACAATAGATAAATTTAAATGCCTTAGTTTTTTTTGATCAAGAACTATTATGAAGAAAAATTACTTTTTAATCAAAAGATGAGATGTAATTTAAACGAAGACAAACTTAAGTTGTTTTTGCGAGTCAACACATAGCTTTTTCTTAAATGTCTAAAAAGAAAGTTTTCGTTTTGCTTTAACCTTGATTTTTCTTCCCGCAAATCGTTGATATAAATTCTTTTTTTTTTTGTCTTCCCAAAATCACCTTGGGCTCTAACTTGAAAAAGCATCTGAAAAAATCCTTTTATCGTAAAACGTAGTAAATTAAGCAAAGAAAAGTTTTCTTTTTTTTGTTTTATGTTTCGCAGCACGTTCGCTAATTCATTTTCTTAACTTTTTTTTATCCTTGGTCAAAGTTTTTAACCGTAAAAACTTTTGATATCACTTTCTAGCAAAAGCAAGTACTTAAAAATTCTAAAATGAATTATATAGGGTGTCCATAAATTATCGTTACAATTTTCAAAGTTTGTCAAAATTTTATTTTTTGAGATATTTTTATTTGATTTGTTTTATAGTGAAGGAAAATGCTTCAAGTTTTTTTCTTTCTGAACAGGTACGTGTGGAAATAATTAGGTTTAAAATTACGATTTATTTAGTGATTAAGCAGAATATTTTTTAATTTAGTAGCTAAAGAAGAGTTCATAAAAATGAGCACTGCGCAGGAAAAGCCCAGTGTGTCTCCTGGTTTATAGAGACAAAGTCAAACATCCAAACACAACGAAACTTTAGACGGATGTATGGAAGAAAGCCACCTGCGTGACCTACCATTCGAACATGGCGTAAAAAGTTTATGGAGGCTAATAGTGTGCTATAGAGAAAGGGAGTTGGCCGACCTCAAATATCAGAAGAAATTGAATCTGTACGAGTGGCATATACCAGAAGACCTAGAAAGTCCATTCGCGGGGCTTCTACACAGTTACAGATCCCACGCTCCACTATTCACAAAGTTTTGCATAGAAACTGCGACTTTATACATATACTGTAAAGTGCAGTTACTGCAAGCCCTTAAGCCAGAAGATAAAACGCGACGAAAAGAATTTGCAGTGACGATGTTGGACAGGTTAGAATCAGACTCAGGGTTTTTGAAACGTGTTTGCTTCAGTGACGAGTCAACGTTCCACGTTTCTGGATTACTAAACAGACACAATTTGAGAACATGAGGCTCGGAGAATCCGCATGATACCTGTGAGCTTGAACGGGACTCCCTAAACTAAACGTGTGGTGTGGAATCATGCAGGATAAAATTATCGTTCCGTTTTTCTTCGCTAAAAAATCAATCACAGCTCAAATTTACTCGACGTTTTGACAGAATACGTGTCACCACAGCTTGAACAGTATCAACCACAAGTTATTTTTCACCAGGACGGTGCGCCACCTCATTGGGGCCTTGAAGTTTGTCAATTTTTGAATAAAACATTTCCAGATAGGTGGATTGGACGTGATAGTCCCATTCCTTGGCCACCACGTTCCCCTGATATTATACCGTTAGATTTTTCCTGTTGGGCTATGTAAAAGATATTTTGTACCAAACCAAATTCAAAGACATTAATGATTTGCAACATCAAATAATTGAAGTAATTGATAGAGTTACTGTAGATATGTTAGCAAGAACATGGTAAGAAATTTAATATCGTACGTGCGCTGATGGTGCACACTTAGAGGTGTACTTAAGCATCTAACGTAAACTTGAAGCATTTCCCTTTGATATAAAACAAACCGATTAAAAATATCTTAAAAAATAAGACTATGGTGAATTTTTGAAATTGTAACAATAATTTATGGAGATCTTGTATATTTGATTATTATATAAATGTATTATATCAAGGTTTCTCAAACTTTTTTCATTCACAGAACAAACTAATCTTGATTTCTAATTTGTAATTACAGATATGTCAAGAATATAAATGGACTTCGATTTGGAGCCTCAAAAAACTGAAGTGGCTTAAATTAGCAGAACGTTAGATATGAAATAAGAATGGAAAACTTCGAAAAAATGTGTAAAAGTTATACAACCTCATTATGACGTAAGTACTTGCAAACCATCATATTCATTTTTCAGCGGAACACTGTAGTAAGTTCCCGGAACACTTGTGCTCCCGAAAACAGTTTGAGAAACGCGGGATTATATAATTGAATATATCGATGAGATACCATGTCAATAAATTTGCCCGAAAAATTTTTGTAGCAATTACGCTTACGAAGCCTTATGTTTTTATTTCATCATACAGTATTTTGAACATCATAAGCTATAGAGCAAAAAAACATGCTGGTTTTTGCAGAGTGTTAATGAGTCATGACAAGAACTTTTGTGATGTTATCACAAAAATCAAAGCCAAAAAATTTTTATTGCCTCCAAAGAGTTTAAATATAACACACGGTTACATTATCAAAAGTTGTTTTTACTTTAATCCAAAAGACATCTCCTGATGCGTCCTTGGTCTTTCTTTTTTTTTTTATCGACCTGACCTGCTATTAACACTTGATTATTTTTTTTTCAAATAGAGCAATTTATTCAAACAGGAAATGACGAGAGCATCTTGCGACCAAATGCTATTTGGTGTTCATTTGACGCCAACATGAGCAATGCAACCTTTATTACAACCTGTTAAAAGGCTAATTAGGTTCATTTTAAATAGGCAATTTAATGATTGCGTAATATTGGAGAAAATTCGCCTACCTCAACACCAAATTGTTGAACCTTGTTTGATGTGCTGCCAATATAAATCATTCGGAATTAACATACTTTACTGCAGTACTTCCATACCAAGTTACACGCAAAACGCACAAGCCATTATGTAATTAGATAGGTTAGTCAAATAAATTTTCGGCTGAGGTTTGATACAAAAAATTTAAAATAAGTTTCTTATATAATCGTTTATTTTTTCTTGTTTTAATTTTTTAATTTCTGGCCGCGTTAGACTGGGACACAAAATGGACTGGGATTACTAGTTTTCATCGATGATATTCTTCCACATATATGTAAATTCGAATGAGGCGTAAGAATGCCGTTACATCAAATTTCGATTTACAACTTTTTTTTCATTTCATATTTTTGCTCGCACCGAGATATTTGATAAAAAATATTATTCAATTTGTTTTTAATCGTTATTTTAATTTTTTAAAAACAATATCTTCTGGACCATGTGATAAGATAATGGTAATCTTATTGTTGTATCGTTTTCTTCCCTCCAACATCGTGGACGGTTTTTTGTTTGGACAAAAACAAGCTCGCACTTTTCATATCAACATGTTATTTTCCACTTAAATTTAAAAACAATCATAAAATCAAAAAAAAATTGATTGAATAAAAGTTGAAATTGATATTCAACAAATTATTTATGTAAAGTTCACATGAATATTGAAGACCTATGATCAAAACAGAAGACTTTAATATGTTTTAAACCAATAGAAATTCGAAATTTAAAATATTTGTTTTCGGTATTCAAAAACTTGTTTTTTAATTTTCCTTAACAATTCGAATTGTTTTACTGTGAAATCAGATGCTGACAAGAATTGGAAGCGTAATTTAAGTGTAATAATTTTATTTATTTATTTTTATCTCTATATTTATTCTACTGATTCACAGGAAAGTGACAAAGGCGCTAATACGTGGGGCAAGCAATTACCCCGACCTGCTTCCGGAGATGCCAAGATATTGCTGTACGCTGAAAATTTTTTCTTTTGTTTTTTAGTTTTATAGAGATACGACTGAAATTTAGAACTGCTTGCCAAGACCGCCAAGCAGGGGAAAGTGCCCTTAAGGGTCTTTCCCAAGGACACAACAGAATGGTGCAAGTAGGTTTTGAACCGAAATCATGTCGATCACAATCAAGGCGCTAGAAAAGCTCGACCACGTTGCCGACAGAACGTCCTGATTTTAAAATCTTCTTGTCTGCATTTAGTGACCTGCCCTCTTGTTTATGTACTGTAGAAAGAAGTCTCTATCAAGAATGTGATAATTGGCCAAAAGAATGTCACTATTTTGTAGGTTGACCTGCGACCTTAACCCACTCGAGTTCTCAAATCGCATTGCAGTTAGACGTGCGTTGGACATAAATCGAAAGAAGGCATCAGCTTCTGTTCCGGAAAGCATGTTAACCGGAAACACAGCTGTCTTAGATTACTTGCTGAGATATTCATTAATTGTAGACATGGGCTTAATCGATATATATGTTGTAATGAAAAAACTTGTCATTTTTTATCTTAAAAAGCGAAGTCTTTTTTTTCGTTAAGGCAATGTTTTAACTTCATTAGCGCTTGGATTGCTATTGCAACCAAATCATGGTAACCATAATAATTAATTTGATTTAGCTTAGGTCATTTTCATAATTCAAAAAAAAAATGCTTATAAGAGATATATAGTTGGGCCTTTGAGGTCATTGCAGTAACAAATGCTTTGAGAAATCATTAATAATTTTTTTGAACAACCAACAGTAAGTAAACAGTTTTAAATCAAAGCGATAATTTACAACATAGAATTGATCTTTAACAAGGAGCATTTTAAATAAGATTATTTGACTTGACTTGATTAAAAATAGACGTGCTTTTCCACAAATACTGTTCTCTCGTAACACTTTACCTGACAGGTATGAGTTATTGAATAAACCTTCAAACCGTTGACGTATTTCATACGTGCAAAGTAATTTTCGGTAATAGATTTTATAATAGATCTGGCAATTTGTAGTGACCGAAAAATGCTTTTAAACAATGTTAAATAATTCATCAATCACTTCTTGCAAGACTTTTTCGTCCGAAATATTTGAATATTAAAGTAAAACTAGTTTAATCAATTGGTATGCATCAACTGAACTATAATATTTAACGGTTTTATAAGAAAACAGATTTTACAACTTAGACTTAGGAATTGAATACGACATTCATTTGTATCCAAGTTTGAGTTAAATCGAGTTTAAAATAGCTCAAAAAAACACTCGTTTTTCTAATAAAAAGATTCGCAATGGCAACCCTGGCTTTCCAAGCCCCGATGAAAGAAACGACTTCAGTTTATTTACATGCTTTGGAACTTCAAACTCAGTAGCCTACATCATCCAAGATAGTTTTTCTTTATAATGAATGAAAAATTTTATTTCTATATTTCAAAACTTCCAATCGTATTTTGTAGCAAATTAGCTTTGACTTTTTACACATTAGTTAATAGTTAAAAGTTTTATCCTTTAAAAAATTTTTCTGCTTTAAACTTGTACCCGTGGTTCTTTAATCTGTTAACACCAATCAGAACTGTACCCAAATCATTTTGAATTGCAGCAATTTCCGAGTCTGTCCTGATGGAAATAAGGCTGGACAGATTTAAAAATTGTCATAGCCCGCGATTTCCGTGGTAGTGGTTGTATTGCTTCATAAAAAATTACGATGTTTATTAAAAACCATCGTTAGACGATAAAATGAAATCCGTTTGCACAGACAAATAATTGGAACCTCTATTCCCATCCGTGAGTGATCAAGCTTTTTATAAACTATTCCTGGTTAAACCATGCAAAGAAGTTTAAGAGCGGTCTCATAAATATTAGCAAAAACAAGATGTATTTTATGATAGTACCAGTAAAAAGAGATGTATGACCGTGAGCGCGCGTTCTTAAAAAACAAATGATTTAGTTTGTGTACTTCATAGTCTAGTATCGTGAACAAATTATCTTCATCAACTTTGTTTCGGAAACAACAGTATTAAATCTATAAAAAATATGCGTGATTATTTTGGGTGAAAAATTTTTGAATGAGCTTTTTTTAGAATTATGAAATAGTTTAGAGTCTGCCTATAGCAATTAATCATTAGTGCTCGCCAAAACTGCGTCTCGTTTTAAACGATTTTGCCAAATTGTTTGTTTATGTTTCGCATAATTTTACTATAAACTGTCAGAAACAATGTAAGCTCTATCAAATTGCTTTGGCCAAATCGGTCAGAAATTTTGAGTGCTATCTTATCGATCAAAACTCTAGACATTTTTTAAAGTCTACAGCCGAATATGGACATACACTTAAGCAATTTTGACATTTTTTAAACAGACTTACATCTTGCAAACAAGATAACTGAAAAGTACTGGTTGGCAAAATATGCTTTGCATTACTGCAAGTAACTGGACGTTTAAAGTTCGGAAAAAGGTTTTAAATTTTCCAGTAATTTGCGGTCAAGTAGGAAAAGAATTTAATGCGAATAAAATCCGATAAAAGAAAGTTATAATGGCTGTAGTTTAATCTAAATGCATATCACCAGTGGCGATTATCTTCAGTAACAAGATACTTGTATATCATCATGCAACGAAGGAAACTACCGCATTTACTTGATTAAAAGCCGCCCTCAATTTAAAGCCACATAAAGATTTAAAGAAAAAAATAGTAGCCGCGACTTCTATTCAAATAAATACGGTATACAAAAAGAGTTTACAAACTGACAAAGATCAATAGCAGGACATCGGCTGTTGTGAGCATTGATCTAACTTTAAATGTTTGCGTTTTAACTTTTAATGATTTTATACAACTTTTAGGAAGAAAGAGATTTTGTTTTTTCAACTTTGTAATGACCATCAAAAGGATGTTGTTGATATTAGAGTAGGGTGCTTTAATTCGATATTTTATTTTTTCATGTTAAAGCAGAAACAAATCGACGAAGAGTTTTAAAAGAATTGAGTACACCTAGCCTGTAAGAGCTAATAAATTTTTCATGTATCTGAATTCGACAGCTGAGGAATTCAACAAAGGATGAAGGTCTGAGTGTTAAAGAATAAGCAATGCTTTGTTTTTATTTCATTTACTTAAAGAAGGTAATAGCCTCTATAGGAAGCTAACACAATAATTTTTTTTACGAGTACTTTTCTAATAGCATTATTCCATTGAAACAGCCTATTGCTTCCAAGACATCATAAAATACTTAAGTCCGATTCCGAATTCAATCAAGTGTTCCTGTTTGGCTTGTGCTGTTGAAACGTCATGATATCTTATTGCTTCCTTGTATTTGCGTCTGAATTTAATTATAGCATAGCCATGATCGAAACAAACTTTCAAAAAAAAAGAAAGACCAAAACCAAACCGAATTTTTCAATTTTGCTCGCTTCATATGTCAAAACCCTGTCTTGAATTCGTTATGCCGTACGCAGAATAACACAGTTGTGTTTGTCAATTTTGCAATTATTTTGAATTGGTCAATATGGTAACATCATTTGAACAGTCACGAGGAAAAACTTTTGTCCAACGTTTTAATTTTATATCATCATTTGGAAACAATTGCACTAACCCAAGCTATCGCTCTCAAAAACCAAATAAAACTATGTTGCTGTTGGAAGTTTCGATGTAATTTAAAAACATGGCTGGTGAGTCACTTTGTGAATCTAATTGCTTTTTAATCGACTTGCCATAGATTAAATTGGGTCAAGTTAATTACAAGCTCCTAGCTGTAAAATTTAAACTAGAATGATAAAGCTAACAAATCAATTTTTGAGTTGTTTGAATCAATTCTGTTACGGCAATATTGAGTTCCGTCAAACAAACAGTCATTTGAGTTCAACTTGAGGTACATTGAATTGTCTTGCATTAAGCAGTTAACATTTGAAGTAAAAATGGAGCATGACTTTAGTATTTGCATTTTTTCATAATTAATAAATAAAAACTGTTTTATAGCAAGAATTTGCATGGTTGAAACTCGGACATATACTTTTTTTAAAAAACAAAATCCAGACCTCAAAATTTCTTCAATCCTAACTTATAAATCGATGTGCCTTAATCCTAAATAAATTGCAGAAAGCATGTTTATTAAGGACATAGAAAAAACATTTCGCAATCCTTTGCAGCTGCTTTTTGCCTTGTTTTGGTTGCAATATTTAAGAGTTGACTAATAACTATTTACTTTGCTTTTGTACGGTAATCCAGCAACAAAAGAAACCCTTATTTAACTACTATTGTAGTTATTTATTCTTATGAGCTTTCGTAAATTTCTATAACAAACGGATGAGATTAAGCGCTGAGTGGCTTTTTTAAGTATTGTGAAAGCTACATAAAGCCTGCTTTTTGATACTTACGTTTAATAATAGTCCACATTCATTTATTATATCCCAAATTCATTTAGAACATTCATTTATTATATCACAAATTTACTTCTTTTACATAAAATTCACTTATTATATCCCAAATAGGAAGCTTTTTTTCTTTATGTTCGTATATTGATCCAAAACAGGAGTTTCGACAAAAAGCGCTTCTATTTTGGGGCATTTTTTTCTTGTTCGTTTATGTTTTTCAACGACATTAACATTAATGAAACATGCCATTTTGCTGTGTTGTTGGGAAAGAAAAACTTTTGTCTATTTTAATTAGCTATTTACAATCATTTGGTTGTTGAAGCGAAACAAATACACTACATGAAGTAAATTCTTTTTTGATTTAAATTTAAAGTATTTTTCACTACTTTACTAAAATATGTTTTAAAAGAAGTAAATTAAAATTAAAGATTATTAAAAGAGATATTTAATTTTCCACGGGATATGAACAAGAAAATACAAGAACAGATAAACGCAGTGAAATTTATAGTAAATCGCCAAACCTTATCGAAAACCTATATTTGACCAATTCTAATACAATGTTTTATAATGGCGTCATTTCTGCATTATCAAAGTATCATTATTTACTTTCACTTTTGCGACAAGAACCAATACAAAAAAACATCAATGTGTTTTTTTAGTCTTTTTTGACTTTAACGCTAAATTTTGAAAAAAGTTTTTACTGTAGATAATGAATTAAGTTGTTGCTTGAAACGTCGGAACTATTATGATTGAAGCGATTTTAATCGCTCTTTTTTTTAACAGCATTCCATTATAGTTTCCTTATTTTAATTTGTTCAGCTCAATCATCTTTATTCAGTAGTAGATACTTTCGATGTTCAACTTCTTTTTTTTACTTTTTCTTTTTACAGTTAAGCTACACAGAATTAAGCAACCCAACAACAATTGACATTTAAAAATCCATTATTTTATTTGTCTATTTAAAAAATCAATTTTGCCTTTATTGCATGTTAAGAAAGAAGTTATTAGTTTTGTTGTGCAAGCGTCAAAAGTGAGGAAATTGAGATAAAGCACAGTTTCATCTAAAAAATAAAAGTTTCAAAGATTTAAAAATTAACTTTTCCACAATTTGTTGAATAATATAACAATGAATTTTACTTCAAATTTATGAGCTATTAGAAAAGGTCTTCTACAATATCTGAAGTTATTTGTGTTTTTGGAACATAGTGCGCCACCTTATGCAAAGTTTTTTATTTTTTATCGCCACGTGAGATCAAACCTCAATATTAATTTTTGTAATGAAATACGGTAGAATCTGCCTACTTCAGAAGACAAAAAAGCGACTATTTGAGTAAAGTGAATAAATATGCAAACGAGTTAAAACTTTATAATACCGTAACATTCCTCAGTCAACAGGTTCTTTTTCATCTGACTCATCTATTGCACTGTGTGTGAAATCATTGAAGCAGAGGTTCATGTACTTCATCAAACCCATGCTACTGCTTCCTTTTTCTTTCGACAATATGCTCCGCTTCAAATTGGGGAGATTATTTTACCTTCAGTTTGCAAAAATTATTTGAAGTTGTTTTGAAACCCTAGGTTAATTTTGTTACATTTACATTTCTTTTCCCAAATTTGCATGCAATTTCATATTCTTCGTTAAGCATTAATGAAGTTTTGCCGTTTGCTCGATATCGATTAAATTGGCTTTCTTTGCAACTGCAAGTTTATAATAATAACGCATCAAAAACAAAAGTTTAATTTAATGTCGTTACCTAAGGATACATTTTTTACTTTTTAAAAGTTAATTAAAATACTTGTGTTATAAGGACGTTCTTCAAATTTCATCTTTTGTATTGTTGTAGAGATTTTCGCGGAAGAGAGTTAATCCCATAATAGCCTTTTGTTAGTTTTGAGATCTCACACGTGTTGAATAGACACGCGTCTTTAAAACCTGAGTGGGAAACTAGACATAAAAAAGCAATAACGACAGAGAAATTTCAAACCTCGTGTTGCTGAAACGAGTTTTTCGTATTAAGATTTAATTAGTCGGAATCTTAACTAATTAAATCAAAACGACAAAACGGACCATAATAATCCAATAATGTCCATTTTGTTTGTGAGAATCTCATCCCAGTCGAACAAATTAATCATTCTGCTTGCTTTCATCTTGCTGCATTTAAGCTGTCAAGATTAGTTGGACGAGTGAATCAACGTAGAACAGGGGTTCTTAAACTAAGCGGGACGCTCTCTTGGGGGGCGCGAGTAACTAGCTGCAAACTGAATGGACAACTACATTGACATAAAATAAATAGAAAAAGAAAAGGCATAACAGTGATTATTTAAGTACGGCTTCATACGTAGATTCCACGGTAAATAGTCAAGTGATACAACAATGCGTGATATCCTATAAAAATCTCACAATCACACAACGTGATCAAGTTGTTGGCAGCGTCATCTTCCGATAAAACAATCTGGCCATAAGGATAAGCCTTTAGCTTTTTCTTAAAGCAAGAAAGGCTGTCTGAAAAAATTGAAAATTGCTGGTAAATAAGTGCTTTCGCCAATCTTCATCTGCAGAAATACGAGAAGCGTCATTCGGAATCGCTCATATAATTGCTAAAGAGAAGAAATCTCACAACATGGGTGAAACATTGATTAAACAGTGCATGTTAAAAGCAGCTGGTCTTGTGTTCAGGAAAAGATACAGCAAAAAGATAACGAAGATTTTACTCTCATATTTTACAATCGAAACACCTGTTGATAAGCTCGCAAAAAACATTGAGTGTCAAGTTCTCAAAAATTACAAGCCTTTTTTTTCAATTTAATTTAATAAAATAACTAATATTGCTCAATTGTCGAAGATATTTGTCTAATTTCGTTGCAAATGAAGAGGATATGCTGTTTTGCAGATCCCTAGAGATCACATGTAAAGCAGAAGATGTATTTAAAGTTGCCTACAAGTTTATTGCAACAATAGTATAACTTGAAAAAAATTTGTGGGTATCTGCATTGATAGTGGTCAGACAATGTTTGGGTTTCGAAGTGAATTCATTGCGAAGATAGAGGAGAAAACCCCCAATGCGGTTGGACCTCATTACGTGATTCACCAAGAGGCTTTGAGCTTAACCTATTGCTATGAAAGATAAGCTTGCAACAATCATACGAGCCGTCAACTACGTTAAAAACAATTGTTGTCAATACAAAACTGTTTACAAAGCTTTGCTAGAATGAATTTCACTTATGAGACTCTGCATTTTCATACATCAGTTCTGTAGATATCAAAGTTAACATGTTAGCCCGCGTGTATGAAATAAAATATAAACTTATACTGTTTTTTGAAACTCTTGGAAACAAGATCTTCTTTTTTCAATCGAATTAAAAAAATTTCATCTGACGCTGAGAAACTTCGTGAAAATTTTCAAAGCGGTAAATGATTTATATTTTATTTTTCTGGGCAAGAATATCTTCAACTGTATCAATGACTTTGAGGCCATTAATGCTTTTGTGGCAAAACCGGGGCTGGGCATTGTGAATTCAAATATAAAATGCAGTTTCCTTTTCTAAACTGATATTGCCTTGTGGAAAAACCAAATTAAACTTAAAGGCAAGCTTAAAGTTGAGGGGGAGGATCACCTGCGAATTTTAAACCAAAAATTCGAAGGCTATTTCCCAGATTTGAGCGATATTGAATTTCCAAAATTGAAGATGATGAGTAATCCTTTTTTTATCTGAATAAGGATATTCTTTCCCGAAGATTTGCAGGAGGAATTTATGCAAATGAAATATAACTCGGCTGCAAAAAGCAATTTTGAAGCTATATATCACTGACTCATTTCTGGAAAAATATGTACACATGTACAAGAGTGTAGGTGTTGTAGCTGTACGTACACTCCTTCCGTTTTTATCAACTTACATGTGGAAAAGTGGCTTTACTTCCCACGGATAAAGACAAAACACAAAAACAAACTTTACTGTGAACCCGATCTAAAGTGCGTTATCTGCTACAAAATCACGAAATAAAATTTTGGTTTCCAAAAAACAGTTACACCTACTTATTAAGAAAATATAATTATTGTTGTTCTGTTCAATGCTGTTAAATTATTTAATTTGATGAGGCTTAAATTTTGTTCGTATCATCAAGGGGAAGAGCGCGAATTGTGGCTGCATAATGAAAGAGGGACGGGTCTCAAAAAGTTTAAGAACCTCTAATGTAGAAAATCCGAAAGAGCAATAAATTTAATAAAACGCCTCTCAAGGACAAAAAGGAGTGGTCAAATAAGTGAATTGAATGCCTGCAAAAGATAGAAATATTGCCTTCACCATCAAAAATGAGATTAATTGAGAAAATTGATCCAATTAGCTCTGACCAATTAGGCAAGTTTTACTGTATTAAACGAATCAGAAAAGAACAAAAAATTGTGCACTAAAGTTGACTCAGTTTTTACTAATGGTACAAGCTTTCGTGAGCGAATGCTCACTTCTTTAGGTGCAATGAAATAAAAACAATAATGCAATCAAAACAAAATTTTTACCAACAGCATTAAACGTAATAGAGAAACATGTGTGACGTAATGAAATACAAAAAATATGGGTTAAGAAAGACTAAGTTTGGGAGAACATGGCAGTACGGTAAATTACCGTAATTTAAACAAGAAACAAATGTGAAAAGATGGCATGCAAACACGAATCGGTGCAAAATAGGGAAAAAAATAAAAATCATAAATGACCCTCACGTTTATAGAAATAAACATTACATATAATGAGACATGAACAAATAATCTTTTTTTAAACCTTGTTTTAATAATATCAAAATCCTTTTAAAGAAACAGCTGCAATTTATAAAATTTTGCAGCTTAATTTTTCTGTTTCTTATATATCTAAAGTTTTGTGATTTGTTATTTTAAAACAGTACATCTTGTTACAGTATCTTTTTACCGAAAAAAATGATTTGAACTGTCAAGCAAATGATTTGCATGGTTTAAAAGTAATTTATTGCTCCAATCTACAGTACATTGATTAGATTTATTTGTTATAATTAATGTTTACCTATTTTTAATTTGTTGCTTTTGTGTCTTAGTGTCATTCAGTAAAACGCGTCGATTGTTTTTTTAGCTAAGGTTGATCTTCTCCGCAAAAGTTTGGAAGGAGGAGTCACAGTCCTGTGCAAAATCTTCATTTCTTTTGTCATGTCTCTATGTCGAATGAAGTGTCTAAAGCAAGATATATATAGACATAGAAGAAAGCTTCACAAAGTAAGCAATTTTCTAAAAATGATAACCCAGGTAATGTTTAAAGCAGTGATTTTCAAGGTGGTCAATACCGATCCCCAGAGGTTAATTGGCCCATCCAAGCTGTTGATAAATAGTTTTAGAGTCAAATGAGGAACAACAAATGGCCGAAGTCAATGAGCAACTTTTGGAGTCTACTGGAGCAATACAACAGTGATTTTTATCTTTTTTGTCACGAGCTTATGGCGCAAAACTAAAAGCTGTGCACCGCCGTTTAAATTTTACCCTAGCTCTAAAAAACGTAGAAATACAATGAAGACCTTTTTTTGATCTTTATTTGGTTTTCTTTCTTTATGAAAACATAATTGAAAAAAAACAAAGTTACATAAAAGTGAAGACTAAAAAAAAGATCTTTCTTTTAATTAAAGTTTTTTTAGGCTTTATAGCATTTTTTAGAATTGGGATGTACCGTTTTTTAATTTATTCAAAAGTGTGTGCCGTTGCAAAAAAGGTTAGAAAGCATTATAATAAGGGCAGAACCGTAGTTATTTTTGCACTTTAGCTTGGGGGAGCTCAATTTAGAGGGAAAATATAATGAGCCGGAATCTGCCATTCAATTTGGCGAAGACCTTTTTTTATTTTTGTCTTTACTTGGATATTGAAGAAAAAATACAACAAAATGAACCGGGATTTACTATTCAACTTATGTAAAGGTTTTTTTCTTTTCGGTCTTCATTTGGATTTTGAAAGGAATCATATTTGAATATATTAAAGGAAAACATATAAAAATTTTAATTGGGGCATTGCCCCACTAACTACAGGTCTAAATAAGAGTCGAAGGAAAATTTTACACTTGAATGAGGGCTGACGTAAAAAAATTTTGAAAACCACTGATTTAAAGTGAAACGCCTACATATCGCTAATCATAAGACCGAATTGTAAAATGCCACGACTCTAAAGTTTGTCGGCAGCGTGGTCGAGTGGTTAAAGCGCCGTGCTTATGATCAACATGGCCTCGGTTCGAAACCCACTCGCGCCATTCTGTTATGTCCTTGGGAAAGACACTTTACGGCACTTTCCCCTGCTTGGTGTTATTGGCAAGGAGTTCTAAATTATAGTCATATCTCTGTTAAATTGCAAGCGGAAAGCAATATCTTGGCATCTTCGGAAGCAGGTCGGGGTAATTCCTTACCCTACGTATTAGGCCTCCGTCGCTTTCCTGCAAGTCAGGAGGATAAATATAGAAATGAAATAAAATAAAAATAAATAAAATAAAAGTCAGTTTAAACCAGTGGCGGGCAAACTTCTTAGCTCGAGGAACGCATTCAGATGTTGATTTCGTTTGAGGGCCGCACAGTATTTACGTATAACGTGAATTCGCTAAGCTTTCAAAACTTATTCTTGCCGCTTGCTTTTTCCACATCCGCTTTCAGTCTAAACCGACCTTAAGGAAATTACTATTGAGTTTTGCATATGCAAGGCAAAATATCTTTAATAATGAGATTTTTATAAAATCATGAATATTCATGATGGCTTGTCAGATGAAAGCCTGTAGAGCAGTGTTTCCCAAACTTTTTAGCCTGGCGCCCCCTTGGCTTCCAGATAGATTCCCAGCGCTACCTTCTCTACTTTTTTAAGTGAAAACAGTATCATACATAAAATATTTATTTCAAAAATAAAATAATTCATTAAACCATGTTATTTAATCTTCAAAATTACCCCCGATACACACATGCAAGCCCTTTTTTGTTTGTTTGTTTCAAATTGAAAAGAACAATATTAAACACAAAATATTTCCAAAATAATATTTTATTTAATAAACTATTATATTTAGTTTTCACAATCACTGATAATGGGATGGGTTACTTGGTGTAGGGATACTAGTTTCTGCACATCGGGTTGGAACTCACTAAGAAGAAGTCGCAGATCCCCACGTTCGGTAATTTCAAGTCTGTTCCTTTGTTTGGACAGAAGCAAGGCAACTGCACTGAAGCCCCATTCTACGAAATATAATCTTAAAAAGGCAATGAAATAAATCTTCATCTTGTTCCACAATACTGGATAGAAATCAGAGATTTTTTTGTAACCAAAAATCTTGATATGATTTTTTAAACATTGGCCGTAGCTCAATTTTGTTTTGAAGTGGAACTATTTCTTCCTCTGCCATTTCTATTTCCTCACTCCTGGTATCTAAGAATAGATTTATTACCCAGTCTGGTATCCTAAACAATAAATATTCTGAAATCTTTCAGGCATGTCTCTTTCCAGCGCTTCCGGGTGAGCACAATATACTTGAAGATAATCATCAGATATGCTCTTCTCTTTATCCAGTTCAGAGAGGCTTGGAAACTGGTGGAATTCATGACGGGCTAAGTTTATTTTGAATAACTTGCACTTAGACAAGAAGGTGGAGGTAGTATATTTGACCTTGATAAGGTTGACATCATTTTCTTGTAACTGAAAATTAATTTCATTAAACTTTGTGAATATATCTGACAAATAAGCAATGTTATTCTTGATGTTTTGTAGATCATCACAGAGTCCAGAGTAAGAGTCTTGGAAAAATTTTGCAACTGTATCAAACAGTGAATAGAAACGTCTTAGGCAGTTTCTCTTTGATAGCCATCTAATTTCTGTGTGTAGCAATAAACGTTCAAAATCTTCAATAAATGTTCAAATTCGCTGTCGCCCCCCAACCGCCCCCTTTTGTGTGAACGCCCCCAGGGGGCGGTGCCGACCACTTTGGGAAACACTGCTGTACAGTGTAGATTACAATAGCTTTTCAGCAGGGCTCCCAGTCCTCAGCTTTTCCACTCAGATATGAATTTTTTTGTCCCTTCTGGGTTTCTAGGTTTCATTTTTGAAAATCCCTTTAAATCAGGATTTTTCGAGAAAATAAAGAATTATTTTTTATTTATTCCTTCCTCTCCGCGCATCTAAAAAAAAGCGATACGAAAAAATTACCATTTTGCGTAGTATCAATATTTTTGAAAAAAATTTTTTGCAAATTTTATGTAAATAAATATTTAATAGTTTTGTTAGCACAAAAGCTCCCTTGATACGAGGTGTGTCCGAAAAGCAATGAGATTGGTGTTATAAAAACTTTATTAACAAGTATTGAAATATACCAAAGTCAAATTCCTTCAAAGTAATCCCCTTCCACTTGAAAACACTTGTGCATTCGCCTTTTCCACGATTCAAAACATTCTTGGAAGGCATTTTCTGGCATCTTTTCGAGCTCCGTCCTCGCAGCCATTTTGATAGAATCGATGTCAGAAAAATAGGTTCCCTTCAGAACAGATTTGATCTTAGGGAAGAGAAAAAAAGTCACACGGGGCCAGATTGGAGGAATATTGAGGGTGTTCCAAAGTTGCAATGTTTCTTTCTGCGAGAAACTGATGAATACTCAAGGCTGAGTGAGCAGGAGCGCTATCGTGATGGAGCGCCCATGCATGGGCTTCCCAAAGGCCTGATTTTGTCACGCACTGACCTTACGAGGCGCCGAAGAATCTCTTTATAGAAGGTTTGGTTCACTGTTTGGCCTTGGGTTAGGACAACGTGGTCCAACTACGGGCCCGCGGAACCATTTTACACAATTCAAGTCTTGTCGATCATAAGCGGCGGCAACTTTCTCTAACAAGGCATGGCGAGCTTCTGGGACAGAGTCTAGGGTTGAGACCGATTCGAAGTGAAGGCTTTTTTTTTAGAGAACACTATGATTTTGGGACGAAAACAAGAAAATCGGAGACCGATTCCAAGCGAAGACGTTTTTTTTTTTTAGGGAATACTATGATTTCGGGACGAAAACAGGAAAATCGGAGACCGATTCCAAGTGAAGGCCTTTTTTTTTTAGAGAACACCATGATTTGGAACAATTTCTGGCCGGCTAAGGCCCGCAACCTCGAACAATTTAGAAAAGTGGCCCACAAGAGTGAAGAAGTTGGACCACCTTGGGTTAGGAATTCGAAATGAAAAGACATTTTTTGTTTTTTGTTGAAGTTCATCACTGAGAACGTTTGATCACATACGTAAGTGCTCCCCAAAAAGCTAAACATAAGTTTTGCCGAAGTAAGTAAATTTTTAAACTTTTCTTCGTTCAAGTCTTGCAAACTGCTTCCTTCACGTTTACTTTTTTATACAGATGAATCCTGCAAATCGATAAGTTCCATTTGTAACTGTGAAGGTGCTTCTTCCAGATTAATTAAAAATGAATTTTTAATAATTTTTTGATGTAATTTTTCTTCATTAGAAAGAATGAGTTTATTGTTGAATTCTTCAGAAAGGAGTTCTATTTGTTTATCGTACTTGATTCCTGCAGCTAAATGCCTCTCTGGAGAAATACGCTGTGAGCAGATACGAAAATGTGTCAACATTCCTCTTAAAAGTTGACATTTAAAAAGTGTTAATTTTACTTGAAATCGGTTTTCCACAACAAGAAGATCGAAAATCAGTTTTATCTTTTCTTGAAGCTTAATATTTAAGTTGTTTAAATGTGAAGTAATGTCGCAAAGAAAAAATGAATCTCCATTCCAAGAAGAATTGTTTAGCTCGAAAAACTCTTGGGGTTTCGCTTTCAAAAATTTTGTTATCGCATCATTCAAAGCAATAAACCGTTTTGGTACTTTTACACAACTTAGCTATCTTACGTCGGTGTAGTACACTACGTCATCATATTCTGAATCAACATCTACAGAAAATGATTTAAATAAGCAATGCTTTACTTTCTTAGTTCGGGGGTAGTTAACAATCGAAACTACGACCGATATCACTGAATCAAATTTTAAAACCTTGCTGCATAAAATTTGTTGGTGTATGATGCAGTGGTGAGTGATAACCTTTCTTCCAATGTGCTCCTGAAACAAAGCCATTGCTCTGTTTCTTTTTCCGGACATAGCTGGAGCACCGTCAGTGCACATTCCAACCAAATTTTTGAAATCACTGGATAACTTTTTAGTAACACAATCTACGAGTATAATAGCGCAGTAGATGTCTTGTCCAGTAATTCGATCTAGCATAGACTGCATACCGGCAAGTTTCTCAAATGCATTAAAATTATTATCAATACCGTTTACAAACATTAAAAGCCGTGCTGTATTAGTAGAATCTGTACTTTCATAAATATTCAATAAAAGAAATTTTCATTGCTCTTTTACGTAACCGTTCGGTTGTGTTCTCCGCAATATCTTCAATTCTTGTTTTTTTACCTATAATCTCATTAGGCCAGATTAAAGAAACTGCACTCAACATGCATTTTTTGATGAACTCTCCCTTGGTAAAACTTTTTCCCGCAGCAGCAATTTCTCCTAAAATTTT
The DNA here is from genome assembly GCA_963680785.1 of Diplosoma virens. NCBI lineage: Eukaryota > Metazoa > Chordata > Ascidiacea > Aplousobranchia > Didemnidae > Diplosoma > Diplosoma virens. The sequence continues at coordinate 24,279,499 of OY796886.1, forward strand.
GAAGCTAACTCTGATAGCAGTAGCACATTCATTGCTCGAAAGCTTAAAAAAATTGCTTACAGCAAAGATTGCTATGTAAACTTTCTGCTTTGAGACCCTTTCTATTTTGCATCTAATTCTGCAAGGTTCAGTGATTGGTTTCAAAATGACGTGTCAGATTATATTCTTTTGGAACTAAAACCACTTTTTTGCAAACTAAAACCAGTATTTTTCAGTTGACTACTATAAATAAGTATTTATTTCTCCATTCTGAGTTAGACACTCTGCCCTCTCTTTCAATCTTTCTTTTCTTGTTTTCAGTCATTGCGTTATGTTTTACTAATACTGATTGCTAACAAATAAACTAAAATACTTGTCAAACACACATACATAATAGTATCAGACCAGATACCACGTCGCGCTTTAAGTATCACAAACATCAACTAAATGTGTGCCAGTGGCGTGCGGTGATCTCTAAGATTGGCCATGCAGTTGGCATGCCAAAAACTGGTCATGCAATTAGGTATTTTCTGGGTAGTGAATGGGTAAGACACGCAATATTTTCTGGGTAGCAGAAAGAATTCTGTGTGAGATTCTAAGACATAAACCAATTATTTGACCTTAAACCATGGTGTCCTCCAAAAAAACAAAAAAAGTCATCACCTCAAATCATCCGCAAATTTTACACTTTTCGGGCAAAAATTGTACTGTTCTCTAAAAAAAAAAGGTCATCATCTCAAAGTATTGCCGGATTTTGCAATTTTTGTCTTAATTTTGTAGTGATTTCTAAAAAACACTCTCCTAAATTTTACTTTTTATACTCAAACCAAGGTGTTCCCTAGAAAAAAAGGTCTTCGTCTCGGATCGGCCTCAAATTTCTCTAATTTCATTCCAAACCATTACCATTCCTCATTAAATAAAAAAATCTATACCTCATTGCGCAAAGGTTCGTCATGCAATCCCTAAAAATTTGGTCATGCAACACATGACTTGCATGTCCTGGCCGCATGCCACTGTTGTGTGCATTACGCAGAAACAATATACAAAAGTGAATTGCTTAAGATCAGATGATCGCATGAAACTATTTTCCAGAGTCACGTTAAAAGGATTCGCGAGGGATATGTGATGCAAATTGTTACAAGTAACAATGTTAAAAAGGATTATACTGTGGACCTAAAATTTTCCAGACGAATAGGTTGAAAAACATTGGTTATGAAAAGTGAACAGTAAATTCTTAATAATTACTCACTTGCTCGAAATATCTTCCCAGTCAAAGTAATTTATATTCAAGCGGAAAGCTATTTTCTTTGCAAGATCTTCTAGCTCTTCTTTGTTGGTTGACAAAGTGATCAACTGTAGTTCTTCCATGCGATAACCGTTAATAACAATTCTGCAAACATAAATTGAAAAAAATGTTACACAAAACGAATACTTGATAATAAGCTTGACAATTGAAAAATTTAAAAGTTATTGTTTACGGTTATTGCTGGTGTTACTTTAAGAAAAGCTGTTTTTTACTGTTTGAAGACAAAAGTATTATTTTTTTGCTGTAGATTCGTGTTATTTTACAGTATTTGGCATCAACATTTTTCGTGGTCAGCATTCTTGCCTCCAGTCTGGGAGGTTCTAATTCACTTTTCACCCGGCAACAGGTAACTCAATGTTTCCAAAGACTCGTCGCTGTCTCTGTGATAGTATCGCGCAAGTGAATCAGTAGTCCAGGCATAGCCGTACCAACCGGAAACATTTTGGGGGCATTTTCGTCTCAAAAATCTGGTGATCACTAAAAAAAAAAGTTATCACTTTGAAACTGAGACTAATTTTTTCATTTTTGTGCCAAAAAACTAGTGATGACTCAAAAAGGTGTTCACTTACCGTGTTTCTCCTAAAATAAGACAGGGCTTATATTAATTCTCACTCTAAAATATGACACTAGGGCTTATTTTTGGGGTATGTCTTTTATTTTCATCTATCAACAAACAAAATTACTAAGAAATTTGTTGCTACCTAGGTTCACGTATCTTGTTGCTTCAGCACGCCACTTAAATATAACCCTGACTTTTATGATGCCACAATTTCCGACTTATAACTAGGGCTTATTTTAAGGGTAGGCATTATATTTAAATCATCGTGAAAGCTAGGCCTTATTTTTAGGGTAGGTCTTATTAGAAACACGGTACTATCAATGTCTCAATTCTCCACTTTCGTCCCAAATTAAAGGTGGTGACTAAATAAAAGAAGTTTATCACCTTGATCCAAATTGTTCCAAGTTGGGGATACTTTATCATAGGGTCGCACCAAATCGTTCGTTGTAAGTGCCCGAAAAATTCTGATTTTGCCCAAATTTTTTTAGTTTGAGAGACCAATTGCACCCCTGCTTTCTGCCTTGTACAGCTATGAGTCCAGGGTTAATGTTAAGGAAATGAACAATGCGAACTTATCTCGAAGTAGAGTACAACGAAAAGTAAAGTCATCACAAAATCCAGACAATATTGTTTAGCCTTGTTATCAGCGATAGATTTTTAAAGCAAACTCTATTTCAAAAATACTTCGCACAATTTCATTTATATTTATTTAAACTATTCATAGACTTAATCACAATTTGTTTAATTACGTGAAATAATACAATCCATTGCTGCTTTTAACCCCTTTCAAACGAACATATATCTGATGTATTTCCCCTTTATAACGAAGTTTATCACCCACATAGAAGAAATAATTTTGTCCATCTTTTTCTATTTCAAGCCGACGTTGTTGCCAGTAATGAGCAATTTGGCTGAAATGTAAAAAAGCTGTTATAAAATCAAGGTGAACCAGCGATTATAGTTTAATAGACAGTTGGTGCAAAAATTTTCCGTTAGGACAATTTGACAAGAGGCTATTCGCCGCAAATTAGCTTTGAAGACAACCTTTAACTAACAATTTTTTTGACCAACGATTTTGTAAAGCAATTTGCGGCCCTTTGTAACCAACAATTTTGTAAAGCAAATTGTGCAAAGACATTTTATCTCCTTTAAAAACTAACTCTGACGTCGATTTGCTTTCAGAGTTATTAAGGAAAGTTGACTGGTTGTATTAATATATTCAACCTGACCGAAAGATTTAAGAATAGCTAGTTATTATCGCTGAAGCTACCATTTTAGCAATTTTTGTGTGTAAATACAGTATAAGCTTTTATAGGTTCGTTCATTCATTTTTTTATCAATAAAAGATTAAAAACTACTAATAAAAGAATAATTCAAACAGAGAAACCATAAATAATAAATAAATAAAGACCAAAAAGTTTAAAAGACAAATATCACATTAGATTCTAAGAGTATATTCAAAATCTCTTAAGCCCCCGAAACAATTGGGCAATGGCCTTATCGCCTCAGAATTTTCAATTATATAAAAAAATTTTCTGCTATTACTGTCCTAACAGTAAAATAATCCACTACATAAAAGAAAAAGTGCAAACCTTAAAGACCAAAAGGTCAGCAGTATAAAAGTCGTATCAAACACATCGTTTCCAAAACCTTGTATCGCGTACCAATAAATGCAACCCGATGACGTACTCAGGAAGAAGAGCACTCCGTTGACGTACAAGTAAAATAGATACGGTTCGTAGACGACCCCTGAAGAACGCATGCGTGCAACGCTATTTTACTTGTCAACTCACGAGTCAAAGTGCTTGTTAAGTTCGTCAAGCAAAGAAAGTTTTATTGAGAAGTTTTCGTAAACAAAAACCGCTGTAAGCGCTGTGAGCGTGCTTTGAACCTGTAACCTAGCGATTGCCGATTGAAGAAGCGCATGATTCACGGTAAGAATCAACAATCAATAACATCTAAGGTTTTGACATAGCCTTGATGTTATATTCAATCAGTCTGTTGTCTCAACTTGCTTTTTCACTTACTTTCGCCAACTTCCGTAAAAGGATGATATTGGTTTTTCTTCATTTTCTTTTTGAGAGCTATTTCAGGTGCAGCCCAAAGATACGAAACCCGGAATTCTTTTAAATAGGAAGCCAATCCCATTCTCGATAATAATTAATTATTCAATCAAGAAGACCATTTCTACAATTACGATAATTCAAAGTTTTAGATAATTAAAAATGTCTTTTTGCTATAAGTATAACTGTTTGAATATAAAAAAAACTTTGATTGTAATTGTATCGTATTTGATTTATTGTGATGTCATTGAGGTGACATTATTATGGGATTATATTATAGGAATATTTTATCAAAGAAAAAAATCGAAAGTTTGCCAAGTTGCCAGATTGGATCACTTGAAACCCGATTGAACACTTTTTTAAATTATGCTTGAAAACTTGCTGGGGCGTCGATAAATATTTTCGATCCCCATCGGGTTACTTTTTAATAGAAGGGCACCCACACGGACAGAATTAGATACCCTTTCTTAGAAAGTTCAGTCAGGATTATAGCCAAGGGTTTTTAATTTTAATCCCACAGGAGCAACTGAAACACAGTTTTTTATACTTACAGGCGGCGGGATAGCTCAGTGTGACAACTGACTTGCGAGCAAAAGGACGTGAGTTCGATGTTCAGTCTACCTGATTAATTTCCGTAGTGCCTTGGGAAAAGCAGTTAACAACAAATTTTTTAATGAGGTCACGGTGCTTACCTACTATGGCTTAATACAAAAAGCACCGACCAAGCTAATACGGATAAACGGAGAACGTTAGCAAATTTATTCATGAATTCGAAAAAACAATGTAATTTATTAAATAGAGTGAATATCTCAGATCTTCTTCTTCTTCTTCTCCTTTCAACCTTTCCCTTTAGTCAGGGGTGGCCACAGCGTATCATCATTCTCCACATCTTTCTGTCTTCAACATTCGTCTCCTTTGCACCAACTTCCCCCATATCTTTTTTCACTACGTCTAAAAATCTTCTCTTTGGTCTTCCTCTTCTCCTCTTTCCCCGTAACTCCATTTCCATCATCTTTCTTCCTACATACTCTTGGTCTCTCCTCATGACATGTCCATACCACCTCAGCCTGCCCTCCCTCATCTTCATTCCTAACTGTTCTACCTAACGATACTCCTAATGTGCTCGTTTCTAATCTTGTCTTTTCTCGTCACTCCCATAGCAAACCTCAACATTTTCATCTCTGCAACTTCCATCTCTTCTACTTGTTTCTTTGTGAATTCCACTGTCTCAAGTCCATACACCATTGCTGGTCTTACCACTGAACTGTACACTTTTCCTTTTACTCTAGCTGGTAACCTCCAGTCGCAGATTACTCCTGATACTCTTCTCCATTCGTTCAATCCTGCCTGTACTCTCTTCTTTACCTCCCTCTCACAACCACCACTTTCTTGCACCGTTGATCCCAAATACTTAAATTCCTTTACTCTTGGCACTTTTGCATCCTCCATCTTTACTGTTTCGTCATCATTTCCTCCATTTATGCAAAAATATTCGGTCTTTGACCTACTGACTTTCATCCCTCTTCTTTCCAATGCATACTTCCAGGATTCTAATCTCCGCTCCCACTTCTTCCCTGGTCTCTTCACAAATCACAATATCATCAGCAAACAGCATCGTCCATGGTGGTTCTCTCCTTACTTCATCTGTTAGCCTGTCCATTATCACTGCAAACAGAAATGGACTTAACGCTGATCCCTGGTGCAGTCCAACCTTAACCTTGAAACTTTCTGTAGTTCCTACTGCACACCTCACCACTGTTTCGCTTCCCTCATACATATCCTGTACTAGTTGCACATACTTTTCCACTATTCCTGATTTTCTCATACAGTACCACAGCTCTTCCCGTGGAACCCTGTCGTAAGCCTTCTCTAGGTCCACGAATAAACAATGTAGCTCTCTTTGACCTTCCCTGTACTTTCCCTGTACTTCCATCAACATTCTTAGAGCAAACATGGCATCGATGGTTCCCTTTCCTGGCATAAATCCATATTGTTGTTTGCTGATCTCCACTCTATCCCTTAACCTGGCTTCAATAATTCTTTCCCATACCTTCATAGTGTGGCTCATTAGCTTTTGAATTATCATTTGAATATTTGAATATTTCAGATCACAGCTTAAAACAATGTGACAAATTGGAGCATATTTATTTGTTTAAGGTCCGTGAAGGCAATTTTTCTTTCAACAACAAACAAAATTTGCTTTCAAGTTTTTGTGTTCGTCCATTCTAAGTGCAAAAGCACAACACACTTTTAGAGCTTTTTACTATTAAGACATGATGCGTGCTGGCCGGTGGAAACGCCACATTGATGGCTAACGCAAACAATACCTTGGCGGTTCTTAACCTACCCTATCATCATGCTGTTGTGTTCTTAAGAAAAACTTTCCCTTGCGTGACGGTCTTAAGGCAGCTCTAAATTTTACTTACATCTCTAAATAAAAACTAAAAAATTAAATATTTAACCCTTTACTGCGTGAATTTTTAAATTTAAACAAAAAATTTAAATTAAGCTTAAAAGCCATTAAATGCATCTAAATTAATGTTAATTTACTAAAAATTGAAAAAATCAAAAATGGGGTAATTTTATGGTTGTATTATATTTTGCAAAAAGATTTTGCAAAAAATTTCAGAATAAAATTCAGCGTTTATTAAAGAAAAGTTCTACACAATTTTTCAAACCATGTGTACAAAAGTAAAACTAAAATAAAAACAGTCATCAGAATGGGGTGGATGGATATTAACGCTGTATTTAGAGTGACGTGATCGACTTGGTCATAGTTTGAAACCTACTTGAATTTGTTCAGTTCTTGGTAAAAACTTTTGATGGCATTTTTCTGTTCTTGGCTTGACGATTTTATCAAATATTCTTAAATTTCAGCCCTACCTCTAAATAAAAACTAAAAAGATTTCATCTGGCAGCAATATACGTACATGTATTGAGATTTCCGAAAGTAAGTTGGGATAATCGCTTGACAGTTGGCCTAAAGAGGACGTCCCACCATTTCCTGCAAGTTAGAAGGAGAAATAGAGGTGGTGATAATAAAAATGCATATTACAACATTGACATGGCATTTTTCATTCAAAAAAATGCCAATTTTGATCTAAGCAAGCTTATACAGTTGACAAAAAAGAAGCGTTTTTCCAATGTTTTTCTACCAAGAGTTGCTTTGTTTTGGTGAATGGTCTGCTTGTTTTACGCTTGCCAGTTTTACGCTTAGATTTCTCAGTTTCTAGAAAATTTGTCGATGAGCCGTGAGGTGATGCTATCTGGAAGCCCAGGCTAAGAGTAAAAAAAAGTTTTTGCTGTTTTGAAAACAGAAACCGATTCTGCCAAAACTGAAGAGTATCTATCCATCCACTATTTCAGCCACTGCCTTCTAATAGAAAAACGTCTTTTGCAAAACAGGAAAACTATCAGAAAACATTGCCAATAAGTTCTAATGGTGCACCATGATCAAGTTGAACACCTAACGTTACATTACAAGCAAGATGAATGTTCTTCATCATCTTTCTCAAGTGCTTGATGTTCTCGTAATCTTATCACAGGAAACTCATTAGATTTTTATACTAGAGCAGAAAAGCTAGTACTTCCAAATTTCTTCTGATAAGCATACTGAGACATTCTGCATAAAACAGGTTTTTTTCTTAATAAATTTTTTATTTGATAAAAAAAAATTATCTAACACTGTTTTTATCATACGTTTACATAAAAATTTGCCGTAAAGTGTCTTTACTAAATGAAAAACAAAAATCACTTGGATAGACTTCGTATCGAACTCGCTCCTCCTGCTCCAAAGTCAGAGTGTAATAAAACTGAACTATTCTGTCAAACACTAATAAATCAAATTGATTTGCCATATCTAAGTTTAAAATTGGTCTAGTATTTTTTTTGTTTCCTGTTTCCAGGTCAAATAGCATTTTGAGCTTCATATTGGAAGACATGACTTACCACATGTTGTATCATATATGATACAACCACATTTATGCGTGTAATCTAGTCAATTTACATTAAAAATTTGAAAATAAGATTTCGAATAATTAATTACGAAGTAATAACTAAAATATAATTTTTTCAGCGGGAAATTTACATGAAAACTTTAAAAAATTTTTCAAAATTTATTTTTATCAAAAGTAACGGTCGCTGAAAAAATATATTTTCAATCATAAAATTAAATTAAAAAATTATTTTGGACTTAATTTCAAAAATAAAAAGTTTCAAAGAAGAAAATATTGCATTTTCTTTGTGTTTCTACGGACGAGGGAAAGTCTCATCTAATCCTGCGCAGTCAGGTATTCGAAATTCTAAATGTTTTGGATCAAAAGGATTTACTTGGCGTTTCAAAATGCGTATGATACAAACAATTTAGGTTACAATTCTTTTAACCAGGAAACTATTTGAAATCAGATTTTACAATTTAACTAGAATTAAGCAACGATCTAGACCTTATTCAAATAGAAAAATAAATACAAAAGATTAATGGAAAAACAAACGCAAACAATATTACAAAACATACCTAATCCTACTCTAGCTAAAACAGCGTATAAACAAACACTAACCTAACCCTAAACTAGCTAAGCTAAAATTGACCAAGTAAAAAATGGATGAAAGAACTCTGGCGCTATAAACAGAAGGAAACAAAGCTTTTTAAGAACAAAATTCGCGCCGCGAGAGAACGAACAGAAAGAAAACAAATTGCAATAATGACGCGCCGCGAGAGAACGAACAGAAAGAAAACAAATTACAATAATGATTAACTGAGTAAAAGAATTAGCGACGCGAGTTCAAATCCAACAAAAAACGGTAAAGTGAAGTTAACGGAAACAAAACAAATTTAAAACATATAATAGTCCTTTTGCCAAGCTGGAGGTTTTATTGTTCGCCGTCTTGACGGGACCTCACAGCTTGGCGCATCATCCGTCGCAACACTTTGATTCAAAAGCAAAATTTAAAAAAATAAAGCTTTTTTAATAAAAAATAATAGTTAATTTGGTTGTATCATATAAGACACACTATGCAGTAAAGGGTTCTGTACAGCAATATCCTGGGCATTTCCGAAAGCAGGTCAAGGTTATTGCATAACGGTTGCCTCCGACGTTTTTTTCCGAGTCAAGAGGATAAATCGAGATAAATAATAAAAACATAGCATAGATAATAAAAACATTTTTTAATTGTAGAAAAGTAGATAAACTAGTAAAGTAGAAATCAACGTCTCAAGAGACAATGATTTCTACTTTCGTCCTAAATTAAAGTGCAGATAAAAACCAAAATAAAAGCCTTTACCTTCAATCAGGGCTGCGAACTCGAACTCGAACTCGAAAAATAAAAATTTCTGAACTCGAACTTGAACTCGAACTCGAAAAAAGTTTGTGGAGTTTGAGTTCATTTAATGAGTAAATTTGACTATAATATTTCTCAGCGATGATGCCCAATTATAATTTGCCACCCTCTTTTATTTTGTTTAATAATAGATTAAAATTGGTAACATTGATGACAAAGCAATTTTTAACATGTGCTCAGTTTTTCGCGATTGAATTATCCTCTTAACTCCATTCCGACTGTATTTTTTCAACTCTATTTTGTGAACTCGAACTCGAACTCGAACTCAAAAAATTGAAATTTAAAGAACTCGAACTCGAACTCGGACTTGCAATTTTTTTGTGAACTCGAACTCGAACTTGAACTCGATTAAAAATGCTTCGAGTTCGCAGCCCTGCCTTCAATCCATCTGACATTTTGGTCGAGTTTTCAAATCCTTTTCTATTTTCCCACCTGAACCTTCCCTTTTTGAAAAAGAAGGAGGGTAATTTAAAAGGTTCAAAATGGCAGAGAGGGTGTCACCCTGCCCTTTTCACCCCTCCTTGCTTCGGCACCCCTGCACATACTAATAATGAGAATGAGACTTAAAACAAAAATTAACCTCATTCTTTCTTAAACTCGAAAAAGTAGAAACGAAAAACTCAAATTGCAAAATTTTTTGTGAGTTCAAACGAGAAGTTGAATAATAAAAATCTATTGAGTTTCCAGCACTGATATAAACATTAAGGCGCTTAGGCCCACTAAACCAGCGTTTTTCAAACTATGAGTCCCGACCCTTCAGTGGGTCGCGTGAAAAATTTAATGGGTCGTGACAAAAAAAAAGGAAATAAAAAATACACAAGTGAGAGAAAGTCATAAGAGGAAGAGTTCGCTCTCTTTTTTTATACTGTATATATATTAGAATATCTGATTGTACAAAGCCAGGTTACCGTCTAAACGTCCGAACACAACATAGGTAGAAAGCCTTGTATCTTGTAAAGCATGTGAAACGAATAACACTCGACAAGACCCTGTTTCGCCCTTAAGGGCTCATCAGGAGTATAATACGAATTACATGTGCAGTTCTTTACCACGATGGACGACATATGAAGGTTTTACCGTACTGATAAACACATATTACCGGATAGAGAACCGGATACGAATGAATTGCTCATGACCCAAGATAGAGAACTTGGCACGGAGCAATGTAAACAGGTACTATATTGCGAAATAAACAAGCATAAGCCAAATACATACATCACGACAACAATTCTTGCCTTTATAGCCAAGGTATCTTGTCACCAGGTCGGCCCAACGAGAACTGACAGGAGGTACCAGAAGAGTTGTCGCTTATATACAAATGAGTTACATATATACAGGGTGTCCATAAACTCTCTTTACAATTTAAAAAAATTATTACAAAGTGAAATAATGAGATATCGCAATGAGGGTTGTTTTATGTTAATCAGTATTTCATAAAGTTTTTATTGACACATTTAATACACTTCTAAACATTTAATTAAAAATATCATTACTCTATTTAATACACTTCTATATGGGCACCATTAGTTGCACGAAGCATATGTTCACTGCAAATTCTTTTCGTCTTGGCATATCGTTTGGCTGAAGTGCCTGTAACATTTGCACTTTGTAAGCATACAATCTTAAATTCTTGTGTAGGACTTTTGCACTGTTGAACGTGGTAGTTCCAATGCCTGGCAGCAGTACGGATGGACTTCATAGGAGAACGTTGAAAGGCTTGCCTTACACGCTCGATGTTTTCTTCAGATGTTCGTGGTTGCCCACTCCTCCTTGTATCGAACAATGTCCCTGTCTCCATAAATTTCTTGTGCCATAAACGAATTGAAAGACGTGATGGTGGGTCTCTTCCGTAATTACTTCTATAGTTTCGCTGGGTCTGAACATCTGATTTTGTCTCAATGAACCAGGATACACATTGCGCTTTTTTTTGAGGAGTAGTCATTTTATGGGGTTCAGTTCATATAACTCAATCATTAAACACAAAAAATTTTAATTAAGAAATTTTATCTGAAACAATAAATTTTAGTGTTAATAAAAACTTTATGAAATACTGATTAACATAAAACAACCCTCATTGCGATATCTCATCATTTCACTTTGTAATAATTTTTTTAAATTGTAAAGAGACTTTATGGACACCTTGTATATATATTGTAACGTCTAGTTCCGCCACTTTATTTCACACTTTACATTCAGGTTTGACACAATACCAAAGGCTATTTCCAATTGTTATTTTTCTCATAAAAAAGAGAAAAGCAATTGTACGCATTAACTCATATTTCACTTTCAAATTTTATAACCCATGAACGTGTTTTTCGAAAAAAAGCGAAGTCAAACTCTGCCAAAAAATGCTTTCGAAATACTGTACGTAGGAAAATATAGACTTATCTGCGTGCGCCGAAAACTGGCTCAAAATTTCAAAATATCATAGAAAGTCCATCATTGTATAGTAATTTTCTTGTTTATGAGTAAAATAAAATATATTTAATCTATTGCACTAATAAAAATATTACAATCATTGATTTAAAATTTAGAAAAATGTCTTTTAACTTTTTTTGTGAAAAACTGCAATGTGTACACTGCACGCCCCTCACTTATGGAGTATACGTCCCTGACAGCGTTCTACCCACTTGACCACGAAGTCAAACATTGCTCATATGAGTAATCACGCATAAACTCATTCTCTAGTTTTCGAGATTAGGCATGGTCAAAAACAACAAACTGGTTTTCCCATGCCCTAATTGTACAGCACGGGCAGAATTTTTGTTTTGTTCTGTAACACTACACATAGCTACGGCCAGGGTCAAGTGTTATGTTAACTCCCTGGCCACACCTTTCATAAATATAGCCAATTGTGGCGTATCCTTTTGATCCGTACTCTCATCCGTTGCAAAGCTCTATGAGACAAACTTTTTCGCTTTGTCTTTGAGAGTAACACAAATGTCATCAGCAAGTACATCAATACGCTTTTCCACTGTCCATCGCGACAGACTTATTTTCTGGATTTCCGACATCATTTTTGGGAAAATATCTTGTGCGACATCGATCAAAAGGCATTCCTTCACAAAATCATCATTGAAATACGTCTTCATTTTTTTGGCTATTCTGCGTGCAAAAAACTACTTCTTAGTACCTTTTCATTGTCACTACGCATGTTTTGAAACCTAAACTCTGACTATTTAACTGTTTCTGCAATTGATTCACTTTCCGCCTTCTATCATCTCCATGCAGTTTTCTGTATGAAGACCCAAAATAGTTAGTCTCGTAGCGTCGTTTAACATTATATTTTTTTGTAGCACTAACGATTTTATTGCAAATAAGACACATGGGTTTTTCATTCAAATTTTTAACAAAAAAATACTCCAAAGTACATCTTTCTTGGAAAAGTCTCCTCTCTTCATCTACCTTCCTCTTTTTAGCTGTGAAATTTACAGAAGTTACCATTGCTGCTCGAATTTTACTTCATCAATTCAAGTTTTAGACTTGCCTAAAATGACCAAGAACGAAAACACAAAGTTATGATTGCAGCTAAACAATAGAGAAAACAAAACCAAACCAGTTCAAAATACGTCATAGAGTGAGTAAAATACGACAAAGGTGGGCAACAAAAAGAAACAAGTAGACTCCATTCAGTAGAAAAAATAGGTGTTGCTACAACGATGCCTAATGAAGCTATTTCAAAGTGAGCGACGATCCATCAAACAGAACTTGTGCTTTCTGATGCCCATTTTTAAAACGCTCATAAAATGCTTGCAGCAGGCCAAAAGCTTGCAGCTAAATGTTTTAGGCCACATATTTTTCGCTCCGCGGGCCGCAGGTTGCACACCCCTGGTTTATAAAAAAGAAGAGGTGGTGGCCCTTTGCGTTACAACGTTTGCCCACTCCGATAGTTTGTTCAATTTTTTGTTTTCGTTTGTATTTTCATTTTCCTGCCTCGCAGAAAAAGCGTCGGAGGCGCTTTACTTAGGACAAGCAATTATCCCGACCTTCTTACGGAGATGCCAAGATATTGCAGTCCGGTTGAAATTTTTATTTTTATTTTTAGTTTTATCGAGATTTGACTGAAATTTGAACTGCTTGCCAAGACTCCTAACAGGGGAAAGTGCCGTAAAGTGTCTTTCCCAGGACCTAACAAAATTGCACGAGTAGGTTTGTAACCGTGGCCGTTTTAATCACAATCATCACGCTCTAAACATTCGACCACCCATCTTAGGACCCGTTTAACAACGGGTAAAAAGTTGTGATTAATGAATCCATAGGGGTTGCGCAAAAGGGGAAGGGTTGGCGGTTAAAGATCCTCCACGAAGAATGATAGTTAAAGGTTCATGGTAGCACTAAAGCAGCTTAAAAACTGTTGAAATAAAGTGAAAAATTTATTTAATAAAAAAATAATTATGGCTAAAAAAAGTAAAGAGCAAAAAAAAGATCTTCTCCCTATTTTACATTTGTCGGCAGCATGTTTGAGTGGTTAATAGCGATGTGATTGATGGCGAACGTGATTGAAACCGGCATTCTGTTGTGTCCTTGGGAAAGACACTTTACGGCACTTTTTTCTGCTTCGAAAACTAGGCAAACATCTCTAAAATTCTTTCGTATTTCCAATAATACCTTAAATAACAAAAAAAAAATTCAATTGAACGCAATATCTTCCTATCTCTAGAAGCAAGTCGGGGGTAATTGCTTGAGAGTTGCCCTTAGTATAAGAAAGCGCCTCCGACACTTTCCTGTGAATCAGAAGAATAACAACAGAAATGAAAAAATAGATATACCGGTGTATATATATATTTTTTTTATATTGGTTGTTCCAATATTGGAATAGCCTTATTTTATGAGCAACGATTAAATAGCTAGTTGACGAAAGTTCCGTACCAAACATTTTGTTATATTATTTTTTTCCTGTCTTACTTTTGGTAACTACATACGCATAACTTTTATATTCCTGTCAATTTTATATTTTTTAAGCTTCTGTATTTAATATTGTACTCTATGTTTAGATACAGTCTGTCGGGCTTTAAATTATTAAAATTTTTTGGTTTTATTTTGTGACTTGTAATTCTAAATATTTTGCTCAGATTTTTTTATTATTTTATTTTTACTTATCTCTATATTTATCCTCCTGACTCGCAGGAAAGCGACTGAGGCGTTAATACATAGGGTAAGCAATTAACCCGACCTGCTTCCGGAGATGCCAAGATATTGCTGTCCGCTAGTAATTTAATAGAGATATGACTGAAATTTGGAACTGCTTGCCAAGACCACCAAGCAGGGAAAGTGCCGTGAAGTGTCTTTCCCAAGAACACAACAGAATGGTGCGAGTGGGTTTTGAATCGAGACCATGTTAATCATAAACACGGCGCTTTAACCACTCAACCACGCTGCCAGATGACTTTTTTTGAAAAATTGATATAAAATTTTCACATAATACAGCTCAGACTACAGATTTTAAAAAGAGAGTAGGCTTTTTCCTTTTTCTTCAAATTTTTAAAAGTGTGATTTAATCAAGGCTGTGGAGTCGGAGTCGTTGGACTTGTAAACATTTGGGTGGAATCAGAGTCGGAGTTGGAGTCGTTTTTTAGAATTGTTGGAGTCGGAGTCGTTTTTTAAAATGTTCTGGAGTCGGAATCGAACTTGGAGTTTCAAAATTTTGAATGGATGGAGTGGGAGTCAAAAAAATCCTCCACTCACAACCCTGCTCATAGACTGCAATCATAGCTAATGGCAACTTTAACTGCAGCTTCAAAATGACTTGTTGAAATAGTTTCTAGAATGTTCTTGATCAGAAACGCATTTGACCGGCGCACAAAGATTTATTTGTTTTTATAATTTTCCACGACCATCTTCATGATTAACTCCGATTTTCCTTATTCTAGTGAAGTTGCCGAATAAAATTTAAGCAAAAGCGACGAAAATCAAATAAAAATTGAGTGCAATGTTAGCTTGATTATGATCTGTATGTCGTCATAGTATGAATTCACAAGCGACTGGAAAAATCACGAATTGTTTTTTGCATTTTTTATCAATAGAGATGGGCTCTATTTAGAGATACTTCGGCTCCATATTGTTAATGCAGTCCAAGTTGTAAGTTCTTGTAAGACCTAATGCATAAATTTTTTTTTATTTCTGATATTCTTTTGAAAAAAAGATATTTTGCTTTTGGTCAGAATTCAGTTTGAAAGACAACCACCTAAGCGTTCAACAAAAAACAAATAATATTCAGCAGAAAATATTACAAAAACGGCACGAAAATAAGAATAAAAATGCATTTGCTAGTAAAACTAATCTGAAAAGTTGTGCGATTCGTGAAAACGACTAGTAGATGTATTCTTTTTGACGTCACAAAACAAGATAGCAGCGATTATTGACTAGAAATCCAGATTAAGCTAATGATTTCGTTTTTTCTGGAGATGGTGAGCTGGGTGTGATTGGCATTTCCACTATTTCATTTACGATTTCAGGATTTTCTGAATGACGAGATTTTTCAGGAGCTTCCGTGAACTTTGTTTCCTTGAAAAAAATTAATGTACATGACAACTTATTAAAAGCGCGACTCTCTCAAATAGTAAAGAACAGTCATTTCCCGATTTCGTGCTGATAATAAAAAGAATAAAATCTTTAATATAAATTTTGGTTGATAACTTATTGTTGGTACATTTTTCGCTTGTTGTAAAATGTTGCAGTTCAGTACCTCAATAAAAACGTCATCCGATCTTTCATTGTCGTCCAACTCTGCAGATTCGTTTTTCTTCAGGTTCTTGTCGTGTAATTCTAATCCTGACCAAAAAGTAAGAGCGACGTATGATGCTGTGGTCCCAATCGATAGAACAAAGACCAAGAGACCTTTATTTTTATGAGTAACAGGAAAAGTCTAAAAACAGGCCTACTCAATTAGTTTGAAATTAGAAAAATATTGAAAAACATGAAATCACAAATCAAAAGTTGCCAGATTGTGAAAGTAGTTTATTCGATTAGAAGTAGAGGGCAATGAAATAATCCTTTCTTTACCGTAGGGACATAACATATCCCGGCATCCCGGAACTTTCAAATTTGTACATTGGTCGTAAAGCTCATTGCTATCACCATGAAGCTTTCATTTAATATCAACCTTTTTTCTACAAAAAGATGGGAATGACCTCTTCTAATATTTTATACCTCACAATTTATTCATAGCTGTGAAACTGCCAAATCAAACATGCTTTTTACCACAGAGTTGGTGAACATCATCGTCAACTTTGACATCGATGACGTGCAGGGTACCAATCGCGTTTTATCGATGAATATTGTTATTAATTCTGCAAAACAATGAATAACTCGCCTCGTATATTCCGTATAAAATCGTGCACACAGTATAGACAACTGTGACAAAGAGGCCGTATATCAACTGTGTTTCCAGGTGTTCGGCCGCCAAGCCGAAAATAGTGATGATGAAGTCGATGAAGGTGGTCACCCATCCGAACGAGGCAACGTACAAGAGAGCTTCACTAACATGGCGCTCATGTTGTTCTGCAAATAGAAATGTCAGCTTAATCGCTTCGCTAACGATTGCTTTTCTCGTACCAAAGAAAGAAGCTGTGCAGGCTATAGTGCATGCTTTTCATTTCACTGTTTGTTTAAAGTAAAATTTTCTTATAAAACAACGTGTTATTGTAGTATTTTAAAACACGTTTTGTTACAAGTGGTTGTAGGTGGATGGAGATCCATTCTGAATTTCGATGCGTCTTACTACAGACGTAGAATACTCAAAACACTCACGTAACTAATTAGAATACTCACGTAAATACAGTAGGTTCAAAAAGTCACTGTGCACCTAATATTTCAATGTGTACATAACAATTTGATTTTAATTATTTTATGATTGTGATATTTATAGTATTCAGTGTATTTAAAAATAACGACCAACCAGGTGAAAGTTCACAATTCATTCAAAACTTACAATAACTGCTGAAAATGTCCACCATGCCTACGAAATGCAAAGATCGGAAATGAAACGGGTATGAGGCGCGCTGGTATTAAATGTAGAGTCTGATTCAAATTCAAATTCAAACTTAAACAAAATTTATCAAAAGCAAAACTTCTTCATCGATGTGATAAGTTTATTGACCAACCTAGATATCTACAACGTAAAACACACTCTTTTATTTAACAAAAGTATCTGTATTTAGTTAATAACGGGTGCACAGTGACTTTCTGAACACATTGTAGCTATGAGTTTATGTCGAAATTTCTTTGATACAATAATAGGATTGCACAATATCACCTGGGGAATTTTTATTAAAGTATCGACAAGGTGTGAAATATTTCTTCTAAAAGGGGAAAATTGTTTTTTCACACCTTTAAAATGATTTTATAAAAAAACAAAAATAAGAACAAATCCGATGGAGTTTTTTGAAACTGTCCGGCCATCCAAAACCAAAAATCAAATTCTGACAAATATTCTTATTTTAAAAGCTTTTTTTTCGTTATAATTTATACACTTATTTAATTATGCTTGAATATAATAATGAATCGTAAATAACTACTTAAAACTTTGCCAATAATATAAAAAATGTTAATGTCAGATTGTTTTTCTTTGTAAATTAATTTTTGAAGCCGTTTAATAATAAAAACTAATCATAGAAAAAGGAAATTGTCTGTTAATTTTTGAGTAATTTAAACAACAAAAGTTTGATGTACATAGTATTAACACCATAGACCAGTGGAATTTTTTCTTCGGATATCAACCTTATTGCATCACATACCAACACGGTAAAAGCTACTGAGCAATTACAATTAGACGTTTGTCATTAGCAACTTGTTTAATTGCATTTAATTACATGGACATAGCAACCAAACTACAGTGCTATTAAGCAGTCAACCTCTTTCAGAAAAAATTTACTGTAACCTACCGTTCCGTGCTAATACTCCGATCACTCCGGCTCCGAGTCCTAATGCAAATATCTGCGAAACTGCTCCAACAGACGTTAAAAAATATTTGTTAAATGAATAATGGTTTTCCTTATTGCTCTGTTTCATTTCTTAATTCGTCTAAATAAAAAAACAAAAATAACAGTAAGAGGCAATCATGTAAAAAGTTTAGCTTTTACACTCACAGTCACACACTAACTTGTCCGGGATTTAAATTTTTTCCTTTCGTTAAGTCATTGTTTTCAATTAAACATTTGCTTTGCAAAAAATGTTTTTCAATTTCACAAAAGTCGCTTCGATGGAAACAAAATTCTATTTGTTTCAATATTTACTGTGCTTTCTGTACACTAAATTTATCTCGTTCTGCGTTAACAGCTTTAAATCGTGATTTTCTATCATTTATCATCGTAGAGTTTTGCGCAGGTTTGAACCAGTGATCTACATTAAATTTGTTTGGCTGCACGTCAAAATTTACAGCTGACTTTAGATTGATCTAATTCCACATAACAGTCAATAAATATTCATTGATTCATATCATTTCATTTTTTATTTTCGATCGTTATTAAATAGTTTACGCAAATAATCATAAATATTAAAAAAGAAAAAGAGGAAGCAGCTCAGCGTTAGAGGTTAATCATGCATAAAATAATTAAAAAGTGCAAGTACAAATAATAGAAAGCATAACCGCAACACCTTGATCACCCATAGTTAAAGCAGGGCTGGTTAAACTATGGGTCGCAACCCCAAATGGGGTCGTTTAGCAAACTCTTGGGATCGTGTGATTTTATCTAAAATATTTAAATACATGGATTTATAAAATCTAGATGTGTGTTTGAATGTGCGCGCGCACTAACACGCGCTAATAAATATTGAAGAGATTTTACGTCCAGCAGTTTCAAATATTGCACCAAGATTAAATTTGTAATGCAGTAAAAAACAAGAACATCCGTCTCATTAATCAACGGTTTTTTCCTTTCATTTTTGTATGCTTAACCAGTTAACAGCCGCGCTTTTTGTTACTACAATAAAAATAATTTTACAACTTTTTGTGCAGTTTTCAATTTTTAATTTTTGTATGTTTCTAAACAAATTCTCAAACTATGTTTTTATATATGTACGTATATTGTTACCTAATCAACAAATTATCACAAAATATTTACATATCTTTAATTAATATTTATCTGGGGTCGTGAGTAAAAAAAGTTTAAGAAGCCCTGAGTTAAAATATAAGAAATGAGAAAGAAAAAAGGAAAAAAGATTATATATACAATACAGATTTATTGAACACAAAAAATTCTTCGGCCCCAAATTATGTTCATTATGTTTATTTAGCATAGATAGGAATTGACTGTAATTTGTGTCTTTTCATTAACTTTTTGATATTTTTTTTGAATTTTTCTGAAATCAGTTCAGTAACAGTCATTGAAGATAGAAGTAAAGATGAATGGGGTAAATATTACGTTCCCAAAATTCTTTCAGTTGATTTGAATATGAAGTCTCAGTTTTCTATTAATCTGATGATGACTATTTTTTTGATCTTTAGTTCACTTCTCGAGTCTAGATATTGCAAAATTGTTTTTTCAAGAGATCTGGGGTGTAAGATGAGAACGTTCATGAATTAACATTTTAAATATTTTAAGTTGCAAAACTGTTTTTATACTAACAAAATATTTTATTAATGTCGTTTTGGTCATTTACAAAAAGCTTGCTTAAATTTCAACGTATTATAGTTCACTTCTCGAGTCTAGATATTGCAAAATTGTTTTTTCAAGAGATCTGGGGTGTACGATGAGAACGTTCATGAATTAACACTTTTAAATATTTTAAGTTGCAAAACTGTTTTTATACTAACAAAATATTTTATTAATGTCGTTTTGGTCATTTACAAAAAGCTTGCTCAAATTTCAACGTATTATTGTGCATGATCACTTTTTATTTAGTAAGTATATCGGCCTACAGACAGGGTTACCATCAAACTGACCAAAAAAATATGCAGGGGTAAATACCGGAAATGGGGCGAAACAAAATTTACGATGGTAGTTTTTTTGAACTTGCAAAGTAAAAACTAAAAAATGATTTTCACATGATGTTCAACCAAAAAACGATCTTTAATGTAAATTTTTTTTGGTTTGTTTTCGTTTAATATAGCCAGTACAATAAACACGTTTTCTAGACATGCCATCAAAAGCTGAAACTTTTATTAACAAAAATGATGACAATGAAGCACTTTAATCTGAAATAAGCACGAAATGTTAACCCTGCTTATAAGTATATTTGCAACTATCAGCGTACACACCGAGAGTCCCTTTAGCATGAGTGAACAAGACGAAATTGGAAGAAAATTGGTAATTATTAGGTTCATTAATAATTTTTAATACTTGGACTCCAAGATTGGAGTTCCATGAAAGCCTGTGCTCATTTTTAGAAATGGATCTCAATTTTACGTTTTTTTCTTATTTTCTGTTAGCAAGTGCTGTTATGCACAACCACGATTTTGTTAGAAGTTCTGAGCAGGCGAGATGGCTTTACTTTGCCGAGAGAAAAATTATATAAAATTAGCAAAAATGAGTCACTTTGCAAATTTGAAAATTTGTGGCTCGCGTTTTTGTTCTGACTTTAGTGTTTAACCCAATAATAAAATAAGGCACATGCCTGCACATATGGGCTACTGGAAGAGCATGGCCGAATTCGAGACGCTCAACTTCTTACAATAAATAATCTTTACAACCTAGAAATAGCACAAATGATGTTTAAATATGAAAACAAACAACTTCCACAATAATTTAATAACTTTTTCACACAAAAATCTTTAAAAATGAAAACCAGAAGAAACAGCCAAATAATATCAAATTGCTTCAGAACTACAGTAAGTCAGCAATCTCTGAAATTTGTTGGACCTAAACTCTGGAACAAACTACCTTCAGAGACCAGGCACAGCCATTTAAGCAACAACTTCAGAAAAAAAACTCACTCAACACTTGGCACGTTTTCCAAATTCCTTGTTAAATTAATGCAAATAGTTTAGTATCAGTATCAAACCTACTCTACAATAGAATAACCAACTTTAATCTAGACTAACAATTACTAGTAATCTGCTTGATTAGAACGAATATTATTATTGTTATTATTATCTTTTTTTTTTCGGCCGTTGAGCCTTGTCTGGCCTTGTCTTTGTTATTTTTCAGAACACGGGACTTCTATCTGGAGAAACTGCTTTTAATAGAGAAGACTAGATTGTGTGGCTACTATCTTAACAGAAAATGTTCAAACAATTCTCTTGTGTGTGTGTGTATATTTTATTTATTTTTTTTTTATTTTTCTTTCGTACCATGTTTCCATGAAATGGTCCTTTTTGACCCGTGACAGGATTTCTTTCGGTGGGTTTGTTTGTCTGTCTGACTCTTTTTGGTCACAGGCTTGTTGTGCTTCCCACCATATTTTTGCCGCCAACGCAACAATGCCTCAAATACATGGTACGTCTTGCCTTGTCGCGCTTTTCTTCTTTATCTCTTATTTTGTTTTTTCCTGTCATATAATTCTTTATCTGCTTTTATATGTAAGGTGCTGTAACCATGCATCATTCTTCTAACTACTATATCAAATATTACTGTTTGCATGCTATAACGTTTAACGTTTTGTTGCTTCTTCCTTTTTCTTCTTCTGCTATAGCCCTATATGTTTGTTTATTTCTTTCTGTTTTTATTGTGGTGGAGCAGAAATAAAAGATACTGATACTTTTAGCAGCAATTTCTAAGCGACCATTAGAATTGCCGAAAGAGAAAGCTTGTCGCATTGTGTGTGTGTGTGTGTGTGTGTGTGTGTGTGTGTGTGTGTGTGTGTGTGTGTGTGTGTGTGTGTGTGTGTGTGTGAGTGGTAAATGAAAAGCAACGTTTTCGGCACACTGACTCTTTTTAAATAATATAGTTGCGTGTCAGTCGAAGGCACTTTTGATCTTGCTGCAAAATAGAAGTCGCAGTAAACCAGTTTAAATAATGATTTTAAACATGATAAAATACCACAACGACAATAAATATGAAAAAAAGTTTTAAATTTTTTATAAAGCTTTTACCAATTGGTCAAAAGATTTTTCTAATAGCCTTATTATAAAAATGAAAATTAAAAAGCTTTAGTTCAATATTTTTTATAATTTTTTTAAACGTGCTAAGCGATATAAATAGCTTCACATAATTTTTTTTCTTACTGTTAGAAAGAAATGTCAATTAATAACTTAATTACAAAATTTTTGCTACAATTATTATAAAAATCGCTGGAATCAATGTTACAACCACCTAACAATTTGTTGGAAAAATATTTTGCACTGTCTCTAGTTACACAGCCAAGAAGCGACTGAATTCTAGAATCCGTGAAAGTTAATCTTCCAAAATCAGTTCAAAAAAAATTACTCAATGTTGTAGTAAGAATCGTTAGTCTCTGACGTACACGAATATTAATAACTCATATCACTATCAACTTATTTAATTTTTGGGCTGCATAACCAAAGTTGCGTGGGCAACATATGTCATTCAGGATGGCGGAAAACAATTCATTGTTTTGGTTGGCAATTTGCACATTTAATTCGATGAAGGATTTTTTATTTAAATATCTTTTTCGGCAAAGTTTATTTTTTCTTTAATATGCAAGCAAATGAGTAAACATTTTCTGTTGTTAGCATTTCTATTAAACTAACAAAAAATCTCCAACCGCTCATCCGTAAATGCTAGGTAACGCGTCTTTTAAGATGGTCACTTTGAAACCGTCTTGAAATGATATAGAAAAATCCCTTAGATCATATACAAGGTTAGATTAAGGTCTGAGGATACGAATCAAAGCTCGAGAAATTTTATCTTTTTTGAAAAACAACATACATTTTGACTAATCTGCGACCACTCTTTCATTCAATTTACAAAATAACACAAAACTCTACTTTTCTGTAATTATTGACGATTGTTACAGAATTGATTTCTTGCATTTATACTATAATTACTCCACTATGAAAAATAAGAAAATATGTTCTCAAACTTAAATTATTTTCTAGTAAATTTACGGTAAAGATTGACACATTTCTAGTGCAAAATTCTACTGCGTATTGTACTATCTTATTTCTAAGCTTTAGAAAACTGCCTTATGATGAGCTAGTAATGAAAACTGAGTAATATTTTCAAACGGTAAAAATTGATGGTGCAAAAATTTGCATCATTAAGTTTTTATACTAAAATTTCTTTGAAGCTAGCTATTCTATGTCTGTTTTAGCATATCAGTATACTTTGTATTTATTATGTACATTACAATCATTATATTTTAATATAATTGTCTTATCTTTTGAAAATAACTGGAACAATCCGGAAACTTGCCACTAACAAATTAACACACTTAGTAGCAGTACGTTTGTGAACGAAATTGCATTGCTTTGCAGCTGTTTCGACTTAACGCGCATGTGAATTAATTTGAAAAAATCTGTCCGCAAAGACGTTGCTTTCGATTTATGACGCACAGACGCAATGCAGCAAGCTTTCTCTCTGAAAGCGATTCTAATGGCCGGTTAGAAATTGCTGCTAAAATGTGACTGATTCGGGGATATTTTTGCAGTAGGCCATGGTCAAATCAGACGGCATGATCTGCAATGATAAAGAATTTATACGGACAACTGTTGATTTTCTTAAACGTGAACCAAAACCTCCATCAGCCAGAGCTGTTTTTACTATTTTAAACCTGTAGTTGCAAATTGCAGTAACCGGAATCGGATTTTGACGGCAATCACAATTGACATTGACTCGATTCCACTTTTTGTCATTGCCGTGATGTTGCGTCTTTGCGAGAAACAATTTTTTTTGATTGGCTGTCTTAGCAAGCAGTTTTAAATCGCAATGAAAATTTTTTAAATGACAACTGACCGGTGTAGAATTTAAAAATCTGTCATATCAAGATACGTCATTCCAGAGGTAAAATAATTTGCACGAAAGTCTCAATTGTGCTCCGAGAAAACATAGCCCTACCAGACCAAAAAATTTTGTCGGAATTATGGTTTCGAATCATTCCATTGATAAACACAAATATAACAAAGATTTAAAGTATAGACTTGTTTTTGGCTTCAAAATTTTTTTCGGTAAAAAACAATCTTATTTGCATCTTTGATTTAACGTCTCTGCTCCGTTTAAAGGTAAAACACAAGTGAAGAACAAAAAAAAAAAAAAAAAAGTAAAAACACAAGTTAAAAATACAAGACCAAAAAAAAGCCCTCACTTTAAATCTTTGTAATATTTGGGCATTAGCCTTAACTTATCTTTTTTTTTTAAATGGAATAACATAAAACAAAAAGCCAATACTGTAGTTATCATTTTATTTTGACGTTTTGAGTACATAACTTAACGCGTTTTCAAAATAATAAAAAATGCATTTCTTAAACTTTTAACATATAGGCTAAGGCAAAATTATTTTTAAAAAAATATTGTTGCGTAATAAAGAATATTTACTAATCTACTAAATTAATTAATTATCAAATATGTACAAGGGGAGAAAACTTTTATTGTTATTAAGACCAGGGGGAAATTTTCGAATAAGTAAACTTTAATTAATAATTTGCGCCAATGATTCGCAATTGATAAAACAGTTATGTTATTAAAGTTAATACATTAGGATTACCATTGACTTTGAATTGACTGTTTTATCAACTGCAAATCAGTGGCACAAATTATTAATCAAAGAAAGTTTACTTATTTAAAATTTTTTCCCCGGTCTTAATATTATTAAAAGTTCTGTCCCCTTGTAAATGTTTAATAATTAATTAATTTAGTAGATAATTAGATATTTTTTATTACGTAGCAATCAGAGGCGCGGGAGTTTTTTTGCCAGGAGGGGCAAAATTTAAAAAAAGAGCATTTTTTTTGTTGAAAAGCCACTCCCAACAAAAGTAAATTTTGGCAACCATGCTACAATTTTAAATTTTGGTTGACTGATAGAATTGCAGTTGCGCAGGACAGACCGGTATCTCGGAAAAATTTTATTTTGCTAATGTGTTATTTTGGTTCACGATCAATTTTTCGGCCAATATCAACCTTTGTAATAAACCCAGAGCTCAAAACCTTAATCTGCTGCATCTTGTAGCCTAAAAGCCTTTACGTTGACTCTCTCAAGACCACTCAGCCGCAGTAATAGCCAATTTTACACAGGTTTTTCTCAATTAGACTATACTGTACATTAAAAAAATGCAATTCTATGAACAGGTTATTAAACCTAAACTACCCTACATACCCACAACTAAACTTTTGTCAAAAGCACCAAGCTACTTTTAAAAACATTCAACAATTGCGACATCCACGCAGAGCAGCCAAAGGCAGACAGAGATTGAATGCATTTTACTTTGGAATATCAGTAAGTTTAATGTTTTTCACATGCTTATCAATAAATAATTTTGTAGCAACCCACAACACAACGCTGGCTGAAATGTTTACGCTATCAAGTATACAAAATGGTTAAATGGATGGAACAATAAAAACTTAAAGTACTATTAACAATTGCGTAAAACGAAAAAACGTAATTAAATGAGCACGAGTGGCCCTTCAGATGAATTTATGATGTCAATTAAACGCCGCACGGTCAGTGCAACCGAAAATAATTTATTCGTATTTTGCTTGTTTTGGCAAAGTCCTCTGCAATGGCTTGTAAATTGATATTGTTCAACAAGCTCTTGTGAATATTTGCGAACATTCGATTATTGAGACTGTTATGTCATATTGTTTCTAAGCCATGTTTTGATTCTTACCATGACACTGAAACTCCTTTCTGCAAAGCCAAAACGAGAGCTATGCCGCAGTAAATTTGAAGCAATTTATTTAGTTTCTCAAGGCATTTCCTGTTTGCCGTTTTTTTGTTTAAAACTTCGCACACTGTTGATATCTTTGTTACTTTTTTCAGGGGCGTGATACTTTCTTTGTAAAATAACTTAATATGAACATGTACCTCTGCAAGTTCCTCTGTAATAACTGCAGTGAATTTGCTTTACTTAACCGAGAAATAATCCGTTTCAATAGTGCTAACGCAATTTTCTTCCGAACAAATATCATCACATGTTAACGATTCTTACATGCTGACATTGTTAAAATATTTAATCTCTTTTAATGAAGTAATTTGGGTACTATCGTGGCAGACCGATTTTGTTGCGGGCGAGTCGCAGCACATACAAAAAACTATCTAACTTTGTTTATCTGGATTTGCTTGTTATCTCTCTTTTAGTTAATTGTTTTGTTCAATCTGCCATGGGAATTTTGTGATTTTCTGCACGAAAATTGAATAAACGGCAGCCCAAATCAGAACTTGGCACGAAATAAAATACTGTAGGCTAATTACTTATGTTACACAATCTTTTAATTTACAAAGCGTCACACAAAATAAATCCAAGACTAAACCTAAATAAAAGCATTAACAAAGCAATTTTTCTTTTACATTTTATTTTTCTTGAGGAATCTTGACTGTTGGCAATACCTCTAAATTTCGTTCCGACTCCCTGCTTCTGCTTATTCGGTGTTTTATATCTGGTTGACCTTTGCTGCAAATTTGTAGCAAGTAACTTTGTAATGACAACGAATACATAATTTACGCTGGCTTTTAAGAATGTCACGCGTTTGGTTTGATGTTATTATTTTCAGAGTTTAATGTCGGCTATAAGGGATTATTGCGTAGCTTAAGTCAGACGGCTGGTGTAGCGTGTTAAAATTAGATTAATCCCACGATTTCTTTGGTTCTAAATCCAAATTTTTATAATAATTACTAAAAACTTTTGCTCTTTGTAAACATTAAGAAGTTTTCTGATGTTTTATTCTTCTTTTAGAACGTTTGGTATAATTGTTGCATCCTGTTATTTGCCATGTTAACGTATCTGTAAAACAGCATTTTTTGATTAATGGTCAATTTTCGGCTAAGATACAATTCAGTTTACTAATTAACGTAAAATTGGGAGTTTTCCAGAAAATTAGGTCACTTGAGTATCAAGGACATTAAATTTTATCTCGACTTTCATTGCAAAAAATATTTAAAGGAAGGGGGCAATTGCCCCAGTTTCCGGCGCCCCTAGCAACAATAGTTTTTTTAAATATTAGGTACCCAAAAAAGTCTTTGCCGATTTTTATGAAGGAAATTAAAGGTTCATAGTTAAATTATCTTCTATCTCTTTTCCAGCTGGTTCAAATGAAGTCTTATGGTTTCATCACTTACATTAAACCTCGAAGCTAGTTCGTGACAGGTTAGGCATGAATCGGACTCTATGGCTGCCTTTAAATTGCCATTGTGTAGAGATATTGATCGTCCAGCTCGAAGTTCATCTTCGAGGGTTTCATTGCCAGATCGAAACTTTTGAAACCAGTTTTGTGCAGTTCTTTCACTTACTGCACCTTCACCAAACGCTGTACATAGCTTACGAAAAGCAGATGAAGCACTTGTGCCAAGTTTAAACTCGTACAACAGACAAGCACGAATTATCAATTTTCTATCAGTCATTTTTAGGCTCTGAAATAAGAAATAAAATAACATTAGTCATGAAAAAATATAAAAACTGAAATCGTTCAACAATTTGGTTCCTGTATAACTATGCTTGTTAGCAGTGGCGGCTCGTGGCTTTCATTAATGGTGGGGCCCGCAAAACAATTATTGAAATGTCAAAGTTCCATTCGTAGACTACCTAAATTTGGGGTAAATAAATTTTTAGCAAAAAATGCGATATTCGCTATCGCGATATCGATATTGTAGTATTTGCTAGTGAGTAATTTGACACCATTTACTGGAATAGCTTTTTGAAGTTAAATTATTTTGACCTGGAAATACGAAAATTACACAAAATAAAAATAAATTAAGCATGTTATTCATAAATGATAAACAACCAAAGCTGTGAAAAAACATGCGCTGAAAAGCAGAAACTGCTGTCTCACAAAACAATGCACAACATTACCCAATATCAACTGAATAATAACTAATTCTTTAAGGCTGCACACGGACAGGCGCAGGCTCCAATTTTGTGCTACTGACTTGCATAGTAAAATCTTCACAAAGCGCGGCGCGTGAGTTGGTTGGCTTTAGATGTAAATATATAGGAGTAAACGGGCCAGAATATGTGGGCCCCTCTGGATCGTTTTGAAGAGACTTCAGAAAATATTTGAAAATATTTCTCGTTGTTTTTCGGTTAACCGTTATCTTGGCACGCATGTAAACATTTTGATATTTAATATAAGGTTTCTCTTTAGAAATTCACATATTATGAACGTTTTTTGCGTCTGAGATAAATAATCAAATAAATAAAATTAAGTCAAATTTTTAGTGGGGCCCGGGCCCTGTGGCCCCTATGTACGAGCCGGCACTGCTTGTTAGTAATGAATAAGGGGGGCCTAAAATAAGTCAAAATTGGCAGACTTTTTTGGGCACCTGATAATTTTGCTTTTTACGAAGTTAAGAAATGCATTTTTATTAGTTTGAAACTGAGTTACGTACTTGAAACGCCAATATTAATAAAATGATAACTACATTATTGGCTCTTTGTTTTATTTTAAAATTATTAAAACGTTCGAGCCGTCATGCTCCGAAAGAATAAAGTAGTTTTTCCCAAAAAATAGGAATAGACTAACTTTCTTCTGCCCAAAAAAATATACAATAGTGCGCAAAAAATCTGATTCTCCCCAAATTTATAAATCTTGGGAGGGGAATCGCCCTCCCTGCCCCCACTTCGTACAGCTATGCGAACTAAAGTCAACACACATTTAGACAAGTACAAACCTCTGGTCTTTGAATCATAGCAACACCCGAAGCTGAAATAAAAATTTTATTTAAAAAGAATAAAATAAACGAACAACACAATGCTTTATCAGTGGTCACAATGAAAGATTGCATCACCCGAGTACGACGCGAAACAGAACAAGTCAACACCTTCGATCTTCTTGCAAAAGCGCACGAAAAGCGCTCCAACGCCGGTTCACAAGTAACATCATCGTCGAGTTGGAGCAGAAAGCACGAACACAAGAACTCGCCTGAAAAGTATTATAGAAGGCCGCACCGAGAAAGAGTGAATCGATTATGAAGGGGTCAAAACCGTATCAAACATTGCCAAACGAGAAACACTGTTTTCAGTGAACGGTGAATGTCAGGAGCAGAGCACGTGATAAAATACGGATTTGAGGACGACGGAGCTTGCCGCAAGGTAATCACGTGACTTTCGGCTACAATGGAAACGCCTTGTGTGACGCAAGTCACGTGCTTGTGGTTGATGAAAAAGTGTGACAAAAGTAAAACTAGTTTTACTTGCAGTCACTGCAAACTGACACGTTGAAATTCTTTTAGTACGCTGGAAAAAACATCAAACTCCAGCAATTGCTACGCAATCAGCATTCGCTTTATAAATAAACCTTTGGCCAAATACGACTACAACTCAAAAATACTTGATCTTCTTTCGTAAGTAAACATACAGTAATAAGCGACAGGAAACATGATTTAAAAAGTTTAATTTTTGACGAGTACAAATTAAATTAGAGACAAATCCGGCTAATCGCTTAATCCGCCGTATTACAAAAGCACTGCAAAAAAGTAATAAATGCTTTACAAATTGTGATTTGAAACAAACGTACAATTCGGTTAATCGCATAAAAAACTTGATGAATTTACAAATGCAATAAACCGGATTCGTCTGTGCTGTCGACAAACACCGCGAACCAAGTAGCATGATGGAGAAGGTAACACAACGAAGCAGCGAATGCAAACGGCAGAGCAATTATTGCAGACGTCGAATATGATTGGAAGACAGCAAAGGCGTCAGATTCACTATGACAATCGACTATGACGTGCCACGAACAATGGTAACGACGCAGACGTGTGTAATTGAAGCGATGTTCGCGAGCGACATCAATAACAAAAAATCGCACAATGATGAACGGCAGCTGCAAAACACAGGACAAGTTGATAGCGTGAATTAAGTGTAAATGAGTTGTTCAAACCAGCGTTTTTGAGTGCAAATAGCAAAGCAGAGGCCGGTAAAAACTTTCGCGTATAAATATTGTCTTGACTTATCGAAAGTGTCCAATACGTTCGTTCGGCTGTTGAAAACAATTTCAAAATAATTGATGCATGCCGGTTAAGAAACACTGGTTAAAAAACAATATTCAAATCAATCTGGAAAATAAAACCCATTCAAATTCGAAAGCCATTACTTTTGCGCTGTTTGTGACGTCACTTAACACGTTGAACGAAAATAAACAAAAACTTCTATGGGTTGAGGTCATAGTTTGACAGTGCTGTTTACAGCAAAGCCGTGATTAATTTTCTTTAATTAAAATTCGCTTTGTTTAGAGTAGTTTGACAAATTAAAATTACGCCAGACAACGTTGAAACTGCACAGAGCTGTTATGACGTATAATGATTTCACACGTTGTTTGACAAAATATAGCAATTGAAAATGATATGGAGAATTTTTCGCGGCTAAGCTGATGTCAAACAAAACCTTTTCGTGTAAGTTGAAGTTGGAGAAATCACGAATAAAGGCAAAAAAACGCTTAGTAAAACTCGTTGTTTTGACAAGTAAAAAAAGCAAAACGATAATCACAGTATTTTCTTCTCTACCAGTGGCGTACGCAGACTTCATCGTGGGAGGTTATCTTTAAAAATCGGGTAAGCGCTAAACGAGTCGAATCCCGTAGTAACTCATAGGGAGTCGAACCCCGAATCCCCCCGCTACGCGTACGCCACCGTTCATGATTGTAAACCTTTCGACAAGAACCAGTTTCGAATGGTCAGATACGAAAACGATCGAACATCAAATCAAGCGCCCGGCTGATCAGTTGGGTCCTTGTCAGTGTTTGAAGCGTTGCGTTGCGACTTGCGCTGAA
The DNA here is from genome assembly GCA_963680785.1 of Diplosoma virens. Taxonomy (NCBI): domain Eukaryota; kingdom Metazoa; phylum Chordata; class Ascidiacea; order Aplousobranchia; family Didemnidae; genus Diplosoma; species Diplosoma virens. The sequence continues at coordinate 24,310,498 of OY796886.1, forward strand.
CGACGCCACGACGATATCTGCTGGTTTGATTCGAGTCGAGACAAAGAAGTCGCTTTTTTAATTTGCGCCATGACTCCATTGTCTTGCTCGACCAAACCCAAAAGCCCGACGTGATACCTGTGAAAAAACTCTTGTTCCGAACGTGCAAATAATCATCGCTTGTTGGCGAGATGCATCTCGCTTCTTATCAATTGGTTAAAAAAAAACATTTTTAACAATGGAATAAATGTAACGATTAAAAAAACAAAAAAATAACGAACGTGTCGAAAAAATTTTTTATCATTATAGGGCGAGCAAATTATTTGCCTTCTGCGTGCTGCTCTCACATCAGAAAATCCAATAACAAAATAACTGCTTATTATTAGCTTTAACATTGAAGACACGCCGCTTACACATTAAGTTGAACTCAGTTGAAAAAAAGCAGCAATTATATCCGTGATGCGAACATACAAATTAAAACTTATTCTGATCTTCTACGAAGCATCGTCAGCTTTTCTAGTTTCACAACTTTCTTAATTAAAAGCAACCTTCCCATGAACCCAGGACGACGACGCCGAATACGAGAGCTGGTTTTGAACAAAATCAGCAGCTAACTAATATTTAAAGAGCTTTTCTTATCTGATCGCGCAAGAGCTCGGGTTCTCTATCGGTGTTTAGCTTCCGACACTGGGGCGACTAACTTTACAACGGGCCATATTGTCATCGGAATATTATTTTTTAGGAAATAAACTCGATGCAACTCTTCGTTTAGTGAAAAAAGAAAACGCAACGTAAACAGCCAACTTGGGTAGTCGATTGTGGCGCAAAGTGATATTGATGAAAGATGAAATTCTTTAAGTTCTTCTCACCTACGATCATCAGCATGAAGTACTTGACAATAAAAACGATGAAGTTAGGTTTGCTGTTTGCGTGGCTTTCGTCGTCGCGGCAAGGACAAGGTAGGTCGTAGGCTCTGAAACGACAAAAAGAATTTCTCAAACTCAAATCAACTTCAAACGCTCAACTCGATCGCATTGTTTTCGATGCTTCGCCGATTTTACCTGCAATTCCGTATCTGCCATTCTTCCAGCCACGATCGCTTGTTGGCGTATTCGTAAAAATAACAAGCGATCGTAACGGTCGCAGGCACGGTGTAGAGCACGCTGAACACTCCGATCCGAACCATGAGCTTCTCCAGCTTTTCGACCTTGTTCGTCCCCGATTCGTTCTTCACAACGCTCCTGCAACATTCACAAGGGAACATTGGTAAGCCTACGTTAAAGTGAACGTTTTTTTTCTATCAGCCGCACGATTATGATTTTCATGATGAATCAAGGTTTCGTCGTTCTGTCAGACGACAAAAGAATGTCGAGTCCTGAAACACTAAGCGGGAGTTCGAATCCAAGCCTAGTCAAATCAAAGGCTTGGAACGTGGTGAATTCAAATATATTCTGGTTAAGGTTACGTTTTGATGTTGAAATTGAAAGCGATGCTAAGGAAGTTGAAGAACACGCTAATCTTTTCGAGATCGCACTATGCGGTTTGCACCACAATTTTCATCAGTGGAAAAGATCAATTCAATAAACTCTGATTTGCAAGCAGATGGATGCAAGTTCGATGCTCGGTGTGCCCCAATAATTTATTTTATCCCCTTGGGAAAGGCACTTTACGGCCAATTTTAAATGCGGTCACGCTAATTACCATGGCGACTTCGCTTGCTATAGAAGGCAGCAATTGATCGATACAATCTTACAAAAAAGCAAGCTTTTGCGACATGTATCGGAGAGATCAAAAAAAATCTTAAGCCGAAATATCATTTATGCAAACTGAACAGCAATGTGACATATAAGGAGGACTTATTGAATGTGTAATCGAATGTTCTCGTTCAAGTCGATGCTGCTAGAATGTTCTGAATGTTCGGTTCTACTTAATTGTTTTGCCGGATCACAAAAAGCTTTAAATTAAACTAAATGAAAGTGACAAATCAAACATTAATCAAGAAATAAAGTCAAATGCACTTGAAAGAGAAGATTATTTTTTAGTTTTAAGTAACCCTTTTTTACAACATTTTATCTTGTTGCACGTGATTTAAACCAGTAGTCGTACGCTACTGTGTTCATGCTTTTACCAGTATCGAGCAACTAAACCACTGCTTCTCAACAAAGCAATGCTGCTAAAGTAAATTTAAAAACACAAGAGTTTAAGATTTGCATTGAAAAGCAGAAGTTCACAAAATTAAAGTTTTTTTTCCATTTTATGCCGATTTGAAGACTATTATCAGGCCAAAAGCAACTTTTCGAACAAAATTTTAACTGAAAAACTCAGAGATCAAATTTATACTCCGTGGTGGTATCGCATTTGCTTGGTTAAATGTACCTGTCGCAAGTGAAGACCTTTTTTTTGGTCTTCACCATGTTTTTTTGGAAAAAACTTTGAAGAGTGCCTTTTTTGCATTGCAAGTATACTGATTTTTGGTTGTGCCGGACTTTTTTTAAACATCGTTTCATGCAAAGAAACACAAAACTATAAGATCAAAAGCAAAAATACAAGGCTTGGCATCATTGCACCAAAGACAGTGAGAGAAATTTAAAAGACTTTGTTTAACAATGAAATGTGCCCGAAACTTCTTCGAGTAAATTCGCTTTTAAGTGCTTGGGGCGAGTTTGAACAAATCTCCTCGGCTTTTGAAAAACTCGAGTGCTTTTCTCATCGCGCGGTGAAACGACAAGGCACGGTAATCAGGGTTGCCATATTATTTTAATTAAATATAGCCAAACAAGTAGCCATAGGATTTTTAATAGCTCAATTTTTTTCAAATGGTTTACGAGCCGAAAAACTCTGAATATTTTCTCTGAATTATAGATTTCCGACTCCAAAAAGTGGTGATCTACAAACAAAAAGGTCTTCACCTCAAACGTAACAATAATCCTGAAACACCAAAGCTTCTAAACCTAAAAATTATTTTAAAAGCATGGTTTTTTCATGTCGTCAATTTCATCTAAAGTTGTCAAAACCGTACTCTAAAGTAGCCCAAAAAGTCGCCAATCTTAAAATATCACCAATTCAAATTTTCGGTCACGAATCAAAATTCAAAAACGCCTAATTGGCGATAAATCGTCCAATCTGGCAACACTGCTGGTAATATTACGTAAGCAAAAACATATCTCTGTCCAAACTAGAAGCTTTTTTCTTTTTCCCATTTCAGTAAACTATCTTCAAAATGAGTCCAATTTGAAAGTAAAACCATCTTAAGTGAAATGCAAAATTTCGCAGAGTGTTATTCATAATCAACTTAAATCAAGAAAAATGGCTGCAATGCATACGAAATCACTTCAGTAACCAGAAATTATCAAGGGAGTAAGCGGAATGACTTTCAAAGAAAGTTTCTTTAAAGTTGTGTCAATTTTAGTACCATTTTAATTTTTCTCTCAGCTTTTTTAAATACCGGTACCCATGTACCAATTGCGCACAAAAGACAATCGACGCATTATAACACAAAAACGGCGATAATGTGGATAATTAAGTATTTAGCTAAGCATAAAACAATTTAAATTGGCTTTTTAAAAGCCATTTTAGGCACCTGATATTAAACATGGCGATAAAGCCGGCAATTAGAAAACACGTTCCCACAATCGTGTAAACGGTGAGCGGAACCACCAACGCCCACAGTTGATGTCCACGGTCGTAGATGCCGACGAAGCAGACCTAGAAAACCGAAGGTGGATCAGCAGTTGAAAAGTTGAGAATTTCAGAGCATAGAGTAAAGTTCTCTATCTCTATTCTTAGGCGTTTCACATTTCGTGAGTTATCGGGATAAAGAGAAGAGCAAGATAATGAAACTCTTTATTCTCATCATAATTTCCACTTAACCATTTAAACTTTTTTTTAATTTCGACGTTTCTTTTAACAATGCGATGCCCATAGCTAAAATGATGCTGAGAAGCGAATTTTTTTGTCATCACATAAAACAAACAAAAACTAAACTGAGATATTCTATAAAAAGCAAATTTTTTAAACTTGTTTCTTTTCATCATGATGATGATGTAAAAACGATTAAAAAATATAACGTTAAAAAATTAAAAAGTAATGTTTCTTTTTTATTCAAGTAATACGACAATCATGGAAAGTCGTTCGAGAAGCTAAAAGACTGTTTCCAGCACGTTTATGAGCGAACGTAAATTTTCTTTTTACTATTTATTCCAGTACGGATAAATAAACACGATAGCATGAAAAATTACTTTAGCGTAAGCCGAACAAGACGAATAGGGAAAACGAATAAAAATACCCTGACAATAAAGGGTTTGCCGGCTAAAAACAAGAATCACCTAGATATATACAGTGGCGGAAAAAAGTTTTAGGCCACCACTTTTAAAAATATAAAATTGTTTATAATCTCTTAGTGGTTCATTAAAATTTAAAACAACTTACCTGTAGTTTTACATTTTTAACACTCCAAGAAATTCTCTATCAATAGATGTAAGTTGTTTTAAACCGTAATAAATCACTAAAAAATTATAAACAATTTTATATTTTTGAAAGTGGTGGTCTAAAACTTTTTTCCGCCGCAGTGTATTGGTTCCCAAACCATGTTTATTGGTTCTCACAGTTAGCGGGACTCTTCATAAAAAAGTTTGGTGACCCTAATCTTAATTCGGGCTACTAGCGACACTTGGTGATAGCAAGTTTTAGCCAACCCACGGTGCCCGAACACTAGATTTTTAAATTTGTACACGCCACAATAGGCGAAGCGGTAAGCGTAATTGGGATAAAATCACTTGCAATGACCGATGTTTGAAAAAAGAGTAATTTTGAGAGAACTCTAATTCAAAGTCGAAATCTTTTTTATTTCCTTTCACCATTTAAACCATTAAAATACTATCAAAATGACTCACCCCACTAAGCACATCGCCTTCTACTCGCAAGCTGACAAGCGCGATGATTGTTTGTACGGCAGGCAGCGTCCAAGCCAGTGTGTGAAATTGCGAACTCTTCTGTGCGATCGCTTCGTTTCCCCATTTGAGACCGGCCGCCAGAAACCATGTGACCGTCAAAATAACCCACCTGCGATAAACGGAGGAGGGTTTACGAAATTGCTCTTGTTGATCGGCGGAGTCACCAATCACCGTCGTTTAGTAACCATCACAAACAAATTTATGACTAATAAACATTAAAAAATAGTATGGTTTGCATTAGGAAAAGTTCTCTCATATAAAAAAAGTTTTAAAATATTTTTACTCAAATAAGTTTCACGCTTTTAGAAAAACATGAGAACTTGAAAATTTAACTTTATACTATGGGGCAATTTCACGAAAGCAAAATTCCGGCTTAACAACAAATTCACTCACCAAATTGAGCTGGCCATTCCGAAGAAGTATACAATCATGAAAAGTATAGTGCATCCGGCATTGTGTGTGCCTTGCGTGGCAACCTGGGACAAAGTAAAAACACTAATTAGTTTTTTTTTAATATATGCTATTACGACATTCTTTTAAATTTTCTGCACGATTATCTTAAAAAAATATATAATTTACTGTAAGCCTCTTTGACTGAGATAGTATAACGTAATCAATATTTTTACGACATCAAGCATTTGAATTATTGATTAAAACGTCTGCTTTAAGTTGTAAAAAATATGAAATATATAAACTGTGCAATAACGGGCAGAAAAAAGCTCAAAGCATTTCAGTAATTCATTGGCACTTCACGTTTTTTATCGAATCATCTCACCTGAGATGGTGGAAACTTTGTGCAAGCAACTGCATCGCCAAGGAAGAATCCAGCGATGTAAGCGATTGATATCAATAAGTAACATCCTGAAAATTGAATCTAATGTACTTATTGAAAAACAAAAAATAAAATAATAATAACCAGTAATTATACAGCACGTTATAAACGTTCAATGACGCGGGTTGCTGAATACGAATTACAGGTGTTGGTTGGCACAAAAATAATAGTTTCTTCTAAGGAAAAATTATTGATTGAAAAAACTTTTATAAGTAATTCTCAATTAACTTTATAAAGATTAAAAATTTTCACGCAATTGATTGGTCAATCAAAAATAATATTACTTGGTTATCCATGGAGCGAAGGGAAAGTGCTAGCAATTGTTTGTTTATAAACAATCTTTTTAAAAATTATTTATTAATGGCAGTTCTAGAAAGCACATAATGGACGCGAATGGATTTACAAATACCAAATCGATGAAAACAGAAGAAAGGTTCCGAAGCAGCGGTCTTTAAAACAACCCAACACCCCAAACCATCATATGTAAAAAAGAAGGTCTTTATTTCGTTATGTATTAATTCATGCCTTTGTGTTGCTCGGCATCAAGGTTGCAGTGTAACGTACTATCTTGTGGAACACAAGATTGATTAAAAAAATTGTTTTACGAGTCAAAAGGTCATTTTAAGTCTTGTCAAAATAATTTCCTGAGGATACAGACGGCTGGTCACACACTTGACATTCTTCACAATCAACCGATAATTGCGCTAATTAAAGGCAAAATATTGAAGCCTACTTAAAATGCACGACAAGACATGCCGCAAGTGTTTTCAATTCATTAGCTGAGCAAATAACAAAGCATTGATAAAGTTCTCATCCAAGTAACGGGCACATGACAAAATCCAGAGTCCCGATTGCTTCCTTGTTCATCGATTAAGCTTATTTTTATTGATCACCAACACAAACCGGCTCGATCGGGGTTTGTTCGAGAGATTAAGAAAAACCGCTCGACAAAAACACCAAATGATAGGTTGTAAGAGCTTGTGAACGCGAAAAACCTAACGTTGAGCTGATACAGTTTAAAATGGTCTTAGATAGACAATCGGATAATGACTAATTAACTTTGGTCTTAATAAGAATTAGAAATTTCTAACCGCAGATTGCACTTGCGATACGAAAAAGTGTTTACGCTAATCTTAGCAGACGCAGTTACAATGTTTACATTGAATATATAAAAAATATTTAACCCAAACTAAGCACGATCTGATTAAAGGCAACTAAATAAGCTACGAGCAAAAATTAGCGAATTAGAAATTACATTACAGGGTTGAGTAAAAAAAAAAAAAAAAAACAGAAAAGCATGGCACTTAATTGAAAGTCTGCTGGTACTCGTTGCAGTATACACGTGCACAGAATGAATTTTTTTGGTAACTTTGAAACAATGCCTTAAAAGCTAGAATGTTAAAAACAAACCAAACACTGTTTGCTAGCAAAAAATGTTCGGCTTTGATCAAATATTAGCTAAATACATTATCAAGAGGACGAGCTTTATCAAAGAGACTTGTTTGATTGAAAATGTGAAGGCGTTGCTTTAAAAAATGACAAAAAGTGAACAGAAGGCGGTGCAAAATAAACAAAGAAAGAGGAAAAAGTAGATTTTTTGTTTGAAGTGAGGCGTTAATTCAAACAAGGCAGTGCTGAATTGAAGATAAACGAGGTTAAAAGTAAGCAAAAGCGTCTATTAGTTGATTTATTTGAAGTTAAGGGACCTTTTAATCAAACTTTTTTCGTGTTTAGGTTGAAGCGAATAATAGTGTTAGTTAATTTACGTTAAAAAAATAAAACAAATTTTTTGCGCGAAGTATTCTAATTTAAATCTTGACCAGATTTCAGATCGACCAGCGGAACAAACAAGGGCTTTAAAAGTGGATGGCAACAAACAAACCCTTTTAAATAGAATTGAACGGATTAGTTAGAGAAAATCTAATTGCAAAACAAACAAACAACAAAAAGAATGCATTATCATTTTTTTATGCAAGACATCCCGTATAAGATTCAGATAATTGACGGTTGATGGTAGAGTCTGCATGTTTAATGCTTCACCAAAGGAAGACTCGTCGCACAACAATTTACTTTGGAGAAAACATGAAATCCTAAGTTTTTGATTATTGTGTCATCTCAACTCGGCCACGAATCTAATCGAGGTCTCATGTTCAGGCAACAAACCAAGCAAAACGTTTCCAAAAAGCGAATCTGGAAATTCATACTAATTCGATAAAAATAACAATCTCATGAACTTAGCAAACGGTTCCATTTACTGGAACAAGATAGAGTGACGCAATCAGCAGTGACGACAACACGACGACAAAGGCTCGGGCAACTATCTCAACAAGAATTAATCTAGAAGTAGATGGAAAAGCTAGTTATTAAGTACATGGGCGTCGAGTGTCTGACGTTCAGGCGACCAAAAAACGACTACTTAAGATATTGTCGACTGTTGAAATCGTTAGCGCGACGGGTTTGAGGAAAGAGTTAAAGCCTAAAGCCTAATCAACGGCGCCAATTTAACCTCGGTATTTATAATGCTTCGTTCAACCACGCCGATTCAAACTTTGAAACAGCAATGTGGTCTCTGAAAAATTCCATTTACATAAGAATTGGTTTTTGGATGAAAAAAATTTAAATAAAAACTTTTGTCCTTATTGCTACCTGTGAAACACAACTCAACCACGAAAAAAATTGTGATAAATGCCGTTTTTAATTAAAAGCAAATCGAAAACACGTGACGCCCAACGGACAGCTCAATGATTGAAATTTCTTAATTTAATGACTCGAATAAATGGATTCTGAGAATAAACGACTAGAAAAAAACCTTTCTCTCAATTACGTCCAAAAAACGCTGTACATTTAAAAGAATGACAAGGCCTTTAGAAAAACCTATTTAGGATTGATTTATAATTATCAGATTCCGGGCGATTGCGCACAATAGTGGGAAATTCAAAGCAACTTCAAATGGAATTTTAATTAAATCAAGTCTAAGTGTATAAGCACAGCTAATAAAGCCGCATAAGTAAAAACTATTTCAGAATAACATGGTCAAAATTTCAATTTAAGCTTTGATCCTTATAAAGCAATGAACAATACTAAACGGTCATCCGCAAAACAGTTGTACAGTGTACATCAATAGTGAAGGAAATATTAAAAATCAAGTATCACGTGACCGATGCATCAACAACAACCTCGATCGCGTTTCTATTTTTTTATTTAAAGCGTTAAATCCGCACGAAACAAAAGCTTGAGGCTCCAAACATAGAATTAAATTCACCTGAAAGATAAACAATTGGACGTTCCGGGTAGAGCAACCTTTTCATGTCGATGACGTAGGTGAGGACAGTAAAGAGCGTGGAGAAACAGCATAAGAGCGACCAGCTTCCAACCCAGGCTCGGCCGAATTTTAACTCATCCCTGAAAGACAACATGAAAGTTATCAAACTAAACCATTTAAAACTGACTTTCTTTTTTTTCACGAACTACGTTTTTACGTATTTTCGGCTTGATTGAGTAGCTATGCACAGTCCTCAGTAATAATTAATTAGACCAATCAGGCCTAAAACCAACCGAAGCATAATGACGTGAAAGCCGTGGGAAGCAGTGATTACCGTACGTGCGGTTTTCACGGCAATCCATTTGCATCAAAAAAGTTGTCCGGATTAGCACTAAACTTAAACGATGATACCTACTTGTTCCAAAATAAAAGCTGAGATTCATTGCAGGGAGCGCCGCAACCTACAGCACCCATGAAATTATAATCTGCAACAAATAGAAAATTTTTAAAACTGTGAGTTAGAGCCACTTCTGAACGCGGCCAAGTAGAGGAAAACAATTAAAATGGATTTTCCAATGACAAAACAACAAGACGATGGTAGTAGTAATCAAATCCACACTGGTTCTATAAAATCGACGCTCCTAACCACACGATCATGCTGATCTTAGATAATACATTTAGGTACTGTGCTAGAAAAAAAACAAAAAAAACAGGCTAAATCGGATAACTTTGACCTGAACCAAAATTGGAAAAAGATTGTCGAGCAATTTCATGGCGATTACTTAATAAATAAACCAACTACTTCCGCCAAAACAACTTAGTTTTATTTTAAAGTTGCTAATTTAAATGATTTTGTTTCAGATATCGATACCAAATACGACAAATTCCATTAATTTTTTTAAAAGTCTAAGCTTCTTTGTAAGCTTCTTACGAAAGCTTAAATACAGAAATATGACTTTGCGAAGAGATACATTTAATAAACAATAACACTAAATTAGTAGTTGATGATAAAAGGAACACAAAAATTACATTTATACCTTTGGTTTGCATATTCAGCATATGTTAAAATACTATCACACTTTGTTCAGATTAGGCAAGTATACCATTATTTAAATAGTGATTGCTAGTAGTTTTTACTCCCAACACGCGAGTTTAAACTATGGTTTGAGTCGACCACATAAAACCAATTACACTTTCGCGAAAATACAATTCAAAACTAGTTAACTTGACTAATTACTTTTAGTAAACTTTAGCAGCGGTTTGCTTTTGACAGTAGCTAATTTCATCCTTTCACTTAATAGAAATTGGCAATATACAATCTATTTACTCCAAATCTTGGGGTACTTTCACGAGTTCAAATACGGTTTGGATCGACTATATAAAACCAATTACACTTTCGCGAAAGTACAATTGAAAACTAGTTAACTTGACTAATTACTTTAAGTAAAATTTAGCAGCGCTTTGTTTTTGACAGTAGCTAATTTCATTCTTTCGCTTAATAGAAATTGGCAATATACAATATATTTACCCTGATCCAAATCTTCGGGTACCTTCATATGGCGAGGACAAGTGAATTTGATGCCGCGAAAGCACGTAGAATTGTCCGAACCAATGGGCACGCGGTTAGGTCCGAAACAGAGCTGAACTTCTGATTTAAGAGGAAATTTTTTGCATTCCAAATGAACAGGCCATTCAACACCCACTCTAAAAACCAAATGCATTCAAAACAACAGGAAACGCAATCGTTATTAATAAAATCAAAGGAAAAATTAGCTGCACCGCCAAAGGATCATTGTCAAAGAATAAAATCTAATCCTTTTTCTAGATTAAAAGAATATTTATGGTATTTGGGTTTGATATTTTTCATCAAATAGACTTGTCCTCCGCCGAATTCCCGATTCAAAAACAAACATTTTGCAGAAAACTCTGATTTTTAAAACATTACGTTTTAAACTTAAGTTGTTTTTCACATAAATGTTGGCACTAAGCAGTACAGATTGCAAGATAACGAACACACAAACAAAAGTGAATCGCGCAGCCGTAGGCTATAGCTTTAAAAAGTTGACGACTGACAAAAAAAAATTTACATTCGTTTCATTTACTCGTCGATTAATCGCAGGTTGGCTTCATTAAAAATCAATTGAACAAGATTTAAGAGAAATTACTGTAAAAAGAAATATTTTTCAAATGCAGGTGCAACTGGGCGCACTATAGTCTCGCACATAATTACTCGACACTCGTTTGGCTCCTCGTTGGAAACAATGTTACGGTACTTACGGTGGTGATATTTCTGCAAGATTAGATTTTATCAATGGATCTTTTCGTGCTGCGTTCTCATTTAATACAACCTATCTAATTCAGCGAATATTTAAAAAACAAAATATGTTAAATCAATTTGGGAAAATAACTTAATCCAACCAGAGCCACCAATTTAAAGGATGAGCACCTTTATCAAATCTTAAGTTTTTCGTTAAACTAAGTAGCTTTTTTAAATTTGAAATTAAGAAATGCAATTAGTAATCCAACAGCCTTCAAAGACTTGGTAGCTGTTGCTTATGAAGGCAAAAAATTACAATTTTAAATAAATAATATATGAATGAAAACAAATGTGAAAGGTTCACCATTACATTTCTTGCAAAAAATTTTGATTGTGACCGATTAACTATTCGATAAATGGCATAAAGAATTAAATCTCTAATAATTAATTTTTAAGTGTAGTCGAAGTTTCGAAAAAATTTTAAAACAATTTTTCTTTTTAAGTTAAGTTTTAATATTGAGCAACAGTGTACCTGTTCACAACGCTTTCACAGCCTTGTCTGACTTCTTCACACAAATGTCTGCAGGGAGGAAAAGGTCGATTATACTCGGAACACATTGGGAAGTAAACGCTACACAGGAAGTATTTCAAATGAAGCGAACAATTGCTCTGGTGATAAAAAAAAAACTTGATGAATGGGAAAAAATTAACTTTTGTTTTGTTTGTTTTATCAACAGGCATTTACCAAAAAATAGTGAATAGATGCACTAATCGGTTTTTACATACAATTAATAAAAGGTAAAATATTTCCGATGTATTATCCAAAAAATAAACCAAATACAAAGAATTACCAACCATTATTAAGAGTTTAAATTGATTCAATTCAAAAACTGCTTCTTCCTGGGTTTCATGTTGTTTTAAGTTTGGAAAAATAGTTTCATTGTAACCTGATCAGGTAAAATACTTGAATGCTTAATAAAAAAACAAAAGCTATAACTTTAATATTTCCTATAAAAGACCAAAGCTTTCATCTCTTGTTAAATTTAATATAACAAAATTTCTGACAAAAGAATAATTTGCAGCATACATAACATGATTAGTAAGAACCAAAATACTATGTGTGGTACATGTTAAGTAGTTAAGAGTAATGCAAACTATGCAAATAATATTTTAACACTGAGTTTAGTTAAGTTGCTTTAAAAAAAAAAAAAAAAATTGGAACATTTTATTCAATAGTAATAAAACAAGAAAACTAGATACAAAAATATTTACATATTTAACATCAAATTTACTGTATCAAGTAAATAAATCATCAGTATTGCAAAGACAATTATACCAATAGGCATATTTTCCTGAACTGGCCACTGCCATTCACACACAGATTAAAACCAAAAACTAAAAAAACTAGTAAAACACTAACTTTTAATAGCAATAAACCAAATTTTTAACTAAAATCTTACCTAAAGATGAACATATTTCATGTGATATAGGTTCACAACGTTTTTCTTCACTTTGCACAATACAAAACAGATAAAAAAAGAAATTGATTATCCAAATTTGGTTCATCATATAATATCAAATTAAAATCCTATAAATATTTAACGTAAATAGAGTAATGTGCCAGCACTTTGAACCAAATATTAATAAATTGCTATTTGTTAAACAAGTCAAAACAAAATTTTTCAATGATTAAACAGCTTTTGATCAAGAAACTACAAACTGTCTAATCAATTACAAGTAATGAAAATTTTTTTACAATTTTTTCTGCAAACTTTACAAGTGGTTCTCAATCTTATATGGCTTGCTAGCTTTTTGCAGAGATCCTTATCAATAATAGCTTTACTTCTATAAACAAATGAAAAAAAAATTAAATTATAAATTGAAAAAAAATTTTGAAATATATGCTCTACATATGTACCCCAGATAATATCCAGTTGCCTATTTGAAGAACCACTGAGCACTGCTACAGAAATCTTGATTGAAACACTTTTTAATGGTTTTAAAAACATCAACTATATTTTTTTTTATTTTAAAAGTGCAGCATTTAGTATCATCAATTGTAAAACATTATACTATTTTATATATTTGTAAATAATATTCTATATTATTTTATTTTAGATATATTATAACCTTAAATGATCCAAATTAATATTTATTGTAAAAAATTATTTTGACCTAATTAATTTTAAAAAATTAGTTGTAGCTTACCTGAAACTAAAAAAAGCCTTGGACAAACATGTAGTCTTTAAAAATCAACCAAGTATTTTCCTAACATTTTATAAAATAATCTAAAATTCAACTTTGCAATATTAATATACATTGTACAAGCACTGTTTAAAAAATTTATCAGTGTTGATATATTAGGGTTTCTTTAAGAGATCACCGTAAGTGATTTATTTTTGGTGAAACTAACCTGTATCCCTCCTTTAGCACCAGGATGGAATAAAAAAGAAATCAAGGAAAAAAGGATAGTTTAAAAATCAATGGTAATTACAGAGGGGTTCTGAGTTAGTTTCACAAAAAGGCTTTTTAAAGAGACCCATAAATATATTATAACCTTAGTTGCAATAGAAAACCCGTAAGGCAATAGAAAACTTGATTGCAAGGCAATATTAAAATCTGATCAATTAGAGCTGGTTGTTAAAAACATGCAACAGAAAAAAATTTCTTGAAGATTTTTCGAAAGCACAACAATGTGACTAATATGAGAGTTGAACCCCAATGCTGTAAATTACCCTTGGAATTTCAAAAATGCTCCATACTTTTTGGCTATAATGCCAACATCAAATATTTGCAATAATTATTGGTTCAACTTTTTAATGACAGTAGTTTTGTTTGTCAAGTTGAAAAAAGCAAACAAATTAAAAGCTTAAATAAATAATATTTGCTCAAAACTTAGAGGTTAACATAATGTGCAGTTTTATAACTCCAACCACTGATAAAAGATAAATAGCTCGACTATCGCGTAACCAATTTACGCAATTTTTACAACAATAAAAACCTTGACTGTACGTCTTAAATTAGTACTAAACTATTTACCTGAGTAAACAATAAAACTGAGAGTTCTAACTAATTTATTTAAAACAATTCCGCACAAAAAGTAGCAAGTAATTACAGAAAGTAAAGAGAAAGTTATGGTAAACAATATATGAGACAAGATTAATGAGACGAACAATATAAGATTGATATATACCGCTACATACTTTTAAGAATCAATTTTTATAGAAATGTAAAACTGAACAAAAAATTTCTTGAATGATAAGATTTTCAACTGCCAATACTTTATTGTTTAGCTCACTGCATTGCTATTCTTCGACGTTACCGTACAGTTAAACCCTCAATAGTAGAAAATCAATGATACGTTTCCTGTTAGTCTGTTTGTAAATTTTGTGTCTAGTCTTATTGTTTTTTTGTTTTTATACTTTTATTCATTACTATCAAGATAGGATGCGATAGGATAAGACTAAATTATAAACAGTAATTAACGATTCAATTTAATGATAATAAATATTTATAGACCCAAAGTAAAAGTTAAAAATATGTAAATTAGAAACGGTCTCCTTTAATGAGAAAGCAGAAATTTAAACCGCATCAACTTCTCTGAAAATTAAAAAAAATTAATTGCAATTTCACCAAAATCTACTATTCAGTCAAATTTAATACCGATTTGGTTGAAAATGAAATTGCATTTGTTGTGGATCCATAGCCATCCATCATCATCATATCCATCATCATCATCATTTTCAGAAAAAACACTCAATTAGTTCAGTGTATTTCCCTTTGCCCGCTTGTTCTTCTGGGGTTGCGGGGCAGCAGCTCGAGTTGGGATCTTCAAGCATCCCGATCTCCTGTAACTAGCGGCAATTTCGCCAGTAGAATTTTAAGACGTAACCAGGCCAGGTCTTCAGCATAATCCCACTAGCGAGTTCTGGGTCGCCCTCTAGGCCTTTTGCTACTCGGAAGAGCATCCATTAGTTGTTTTGCTATTCGCTCGTGAGACATCGCGTCACTTGGCCATACCAGTGCAATTGCGATCGTTCTATGCGGAGTAGCAGCGGTTTGATGTTGAAAGATTGACGGATATCAGTGCTTTTAACCTTGTCAAATGAGGATAAACCTCTCACATTTCGCAAAAAACCCATTTCGACCGCCTGTACTCGGAATCTCACTTTTTCGATCATCACCCAACATTCATGACCATAAATGAGGATAGGAACAAAATTGATCTGAAAACAGAAACCTTTGCTTTTGTACATAGCTCTCGTTTCAGTACAACTGATCGGTAAAGCTGGCGCATTACTGCAGTTGCTTTTCCAATACGTATTTCCAGTTCGTTTTCCTGTCTACCATCACTCGAGAATGTGACTTCAAAATACTTAAACTTCTCCGTCTGCTTGAGAGGTAGGACTCCGTTCGTTTGGAAGAAACACTGGACAGGGTGCCTTGACAAACACATTATCTTAGTTTTAGCCGTACTAATTTTCATTCCAGCATTCAAGCATGCATTAGAAAATCGATCAAGTGCATATTGAAAATCACTTTTATTCGAGCTTAACAATGCAAGGTCATCTGCAAACAGCAGGCGCCTAACATTACACTCCCCAAATGTGACACCACTACTGGAATAAACTGTCTATCTTGTTCATGTATATAATGAGCAGAAAAGGAGAAAGAACACAACCTTGTTGTAGTCCAACACTGACACTAAAAGGTTTTGTTTTTATGCCATTGACACGAACACAGATTTCTGACTGTTTGTACAACGATTTGATAGCAGCAAATAGCTGACCTCTCACGTCATACTCCAGCAGTGTTGAAGGGTAAAGATGCGGTCCATTATGGATCTGCCTGGAAGAAATCCGCATTGTGCAGCCTGAAGTTGAGGCTCGACTTTTCGATTATCCAGTAACAGTCCAACATTTGGAAACATCCGAGGAACAATTTGGTGAAGAAATTTATCCAACCGAAGCTGAGGTGTGCACAACAATCAAATCTTTAAAAGTTGGCAAGGCCTCTGGTGAAGATGATATTCGACCCGAAATATTGAAGGCCATGAACAACTTTGGGGTTTGTTGGCTGATTCGTGTGTGCCAAGTAGCTTGGAAAACTGGTGAGGTACCGAAGCAATGGCAAACCTGTGACGTTCGCCACGTTTTTTACGCTTGACATATTTGTATTTTTTTTTGTTCGTTTATTCATTTTTTTCTTTTTGGAGAGAAAACGAGAGAGTCTTTGTAAAGCGTAAAGCACATGTCAAAAAAAAGTTTGAAGATTTGTTGGTTTAAGAATGATTGTTGGTTTTCAGAATAAAAAAAAGATCTGTAAAAGTTTGTGGAATCTATAGGCTAGTAATGGAACATTTTATGTACAGTAGTTGCGATGTAAAAGTTGAGCACTCATTATTTCCTCCGGTAAAATCGCCTTTCTTTACCGGAGCTATCAATTTAAATGATTATTTTGAGAATGAAACATTGCGTCATTTGCATGCCAAGAGCAAGGGGATATGCATTTATGAGCTCGATTGCCATAACGTTGTGGTAAAAATATAATTCATTCTTAGAAATTGTTGATGTGGGTGAGGAACCTTTATTACGCTGGTCGGAGGTAAACTTTTCAAGCTTTCGATTTAATTCGTCTACGGCGTCCGACATATTTCCCAACTGCTTATTAAAATACTCATTGACCTTGTATTGCAGTTTTGTTGATGTGATATTTACCTTTGACATGAAAGTAGCAGGCTGAGATTTTGCCAGAGAAAGGAAGCGGTCGGCATGTGCAGCCAATTCGTCGACCGTGTTTTGTTCGTACGAATACAACGCAAACCTGGTCGCAATGTTCACCGGCTGCAGTACGCGAGATTTAAGTATGTCTTCCTGAAGAGTAGTCGGTTTACAATAACGGGATGCGAATATGGACCTAAGCCGGGCCAAGTACTGTAGTTTGAAACTTTGTCATCGCCACGGACACAATCGTTTAACGAGGTCTCTAAATCCTGCATTGGAATATAACCGGAGGATAGCAACTTTCAAAGTCAAATAAGGTGTTGCCGCGTTAGTTGTTTTTAGTAGATGTGCCACAGACTTAAATACACTGGCGTCTCGAGATAAGGTCGTGACAAGAGCCAAATATCTGGACCGTTCTGATGTCATATTGGCTTCTTAAAACATCAATTCGATAGTTGAAAAATAAGCGCTGGCGTCATTCTCCCAAAAAGGTGGCAAATGTATATTTCCAAAACTATTTTCGGGCGAAAAAGCGTTATTATTTTTCCTATTGCCACGTATATCTGAGTTTGTTCTATCACTAGAGGGAGCTCTCGTAGGGGAGAATGTTATTGGGGCAGGCCACGATATGTCAGGCCTCGCTTCGTGAAACCCACATTTGGTTTGATAGTAAAAAATCAAGAATACAAAACTACAACTTTTTTTTATTTTCATCTCTATATTTATCCTCCTGACTCGCAGAAAAGCGACGGAGGCGCTAATACACAGGGCAAGTAATTACCCCGACCTGCTTCCGGAGATGCCAAGATATTGCTGTCCGCTAGTAATTTAATAGAGATATGACTGTAATTTAGAACTGCTTGCCAGGACCACCAAGCAGGGGAAAGTGCCGTAAAGTGTCTTTCCCAAGAACACAACAGAATGGCGCGAGTGGGTTTTGAACCTAGACCGTGTTGATCACGAGCCCGGCGCTTTAACCACTCGACCACGCTGCCGACAAATTAAAACAACTAACGATAAATTAAAACTGCTGACAAATTAAAATTAAAACAAACTTAAAATGATTAACGCGGTAACTAAAGCAGTAACACCAGATGGTAGAAATATATTATGACGTCACACTATAGAATCAAGCTTAAGGTTAAAAAAAAAACTGCTTTTCAACTCGTAACTGTTGTTAATACAATTAATAAAACTGTCCGCCAAAAACTAGTTAAAAATTGAACATAAAATTAATTCTACTACAATGTCTCGCTTGCAAAACCAATAAAAGAAACTTATCTTTTTGTCTATAAGTTTATATATTTAATCTAATTCGTTTCGCTGTGCTGAATCCTCTTCTATTATCGCTGTTGATCGTTGAGTAAAACTTGTTAATAAACTTCGAAGTTATGTTGATAAAAGCGTCTTCTTCTGTGTACGAAATCACGTCGGGGCAGTGGCGTAGCAACGTAACCTGCCTCCCTTGGATTTTTTGCACGAACTACCGCTTTTTAACACCATCAAAACGAAGAACATATTAATAAAGTTCTACGCAATACAAAAATAATAGCGATAGTTTAATTCTTATCAAAAGTTCAAAATTGAATACGTCGAGCTTTCATTGAAACAAACTCCGAAATTATATCTTTAAAAGATAGCATCTGGACGAAATAACTTTCAATTGACAGGATTGCTAAAGCAGACAGCCTACTTTCACCCATAGTCGATCTCAAGCAGTAGTGGATATTGGGTGAGGCGAATGAGGCGATCGCCTCGGGCCCCCCCTTTTTTACAGTTATCGAGGGGCCCCCCTTTTTTAAAAATGCCGTGTGTAGTTTTATTTTGTGGTATCTTACATGGTTTCATGAACCTCAACTCTCAAAAGTTTTCAGCAAATAGATTAAATTTATGTTACATAATATGGCATATAGGGTAATGTTGGCAGAACACTTAAAATTTAAAACAAAAATCCATAAAATCTTTTCAGTTTCTATATATTGCAGAACAACTACATAATGTAAACTATTCTTAATAGTCAGATTGCTATAAAATGTATCCAAAGGTGATTGAAATTTAGCAGTAACAACTTTACAACTAAAAATATGTCTAAGAAAAAGAGAAATCTTGTTTTAAATTTCAATTTTTTTATTGATAAAAACACTACTTTAGTTGTATTTATGCATACAACATTAATTACTTTCCATAATTGCAACAAAATAATGACTAAAAACAACAACATAACTAAAAAATTTACAAACACCAGTGATAAAAAATACATTTTTTTCTTTTTGTAGCAAATGCTTCATGTACAATAGAAACCAATAGAACACTAAATCCAGTCTGCAAATGTTTTACCATTAACCAAATTTATATGAAGATTTTCACTTTTTTTCAAAGTTCTAAATTGATGCATATGCAATTTATTCATTCACTTGACTTTCAAGACTTAATTGCAGCTTTTTTTAAGGGGCTTAGCATTTTTCAAAATTGACATTTTGACAACTGGTTTGTAAGGTGATCTGGTAAAAACAACTGCTTGATTAAAGTTAAAATTTTCTATATTGTCTGAAAAAAATTGAATTAGAAATTATTTAGGTAAAGTATTTTGATTTTAAATGACAATTTTAAAAGGTAACCTAACATAGAATAAGCTAAATGGCTTCTTACATTAAATTTGATTGTGATTATCAGTTGGTCTATCTTGCACAAACAATCATAACATTAAATGGTTTTGACAATATTTCACAGCACTTTTATTATTTTTACAATTTTAGTTTAAAGCTAGCTTTATTGCAAGTTTGCATTGCATATTTCTATACCTTCCAGACAAAAATCTTCAAAAAATTTAATTAAAGCAGCAAAGCTGAAAATATCAAATAAATAATTGGCTGATTTATGATATATTAATCATTAACAAATTTTTATTTTGGGTTAATATTTTTTTGACTCATTTGCCTAAAAGCAAGCATAATTATATTTTTTAACAAACTTTGTTAGCTTTCGAATGTAATTTAAATTTTTTTTTATAAAAATTAAGGTATTCATATTTCACAAAAGTTCGTATTACCAGCATTTCTTAATCTTTTTTGTGTTAAAAAAACCATAACTAAAGCTTCTCTTTCTAATAATGTTTTAGGCCATAGATTTTTTGATTCTTATGATAAAACTTGTCGTACGTTGTGGAATCGGCATAATTGTTGAGATTTAACATTATTTTGCTTGACTGGATTAATTGATATATATATATATATATATATATATATTCAATAAAAAGATTGTTTTTGTTGTTGTTGCTATGTAACCAGTGCAAATTTGTTTTTACTGCTAAAAAAGGATCAGATTTTTTTCTGTGATAGTAGCCTATCTATTTAGTCCGTTCAATTTTAATTCTGTTGAAATGTATTTTGACAAATTTATTATTTTTTGAGACTATCAAGACTATGGTACAAATGTTTAATATGTAGTGGTGAAAAAGTTTCAAAAATATACCTCTAATAGATTTTGTGCATGCTGATAGTATTCCAACAACTTACAACCTTCAAATTCGAACCAAGATCGAGTCATTTTCAAAAAGCTCGAACCGATTCCAAATCCAAGACTACCAAAAATGGCTACCAAAAATAATTTTAATATAAGTCCATGAAAGCATGAATCTGAGTGTACGAAATTCGAATTTTTAAAACCATTTTCCCAATTTTTTTCTATGCATTGCATATAACATAGCTTATTAACCACACAAAACCAATTCCAAATTAACAATTATTGATTTGAAGACTTGGGTTGATTCCTTGTTTTTGTAAAAAGGGTCAAATAGAGTTTAAGCAGTGATGAAATTCAAAAATTAAAAAAATAAACAGATTCTTTCCCCTATAGTATAGAAGTTGTCAATAATAGGTTCTTTCATCATCAGAGATATAAAAATACAGAGATTACGTTAAATTAAGAACGCGCTCGCTGAACGTTATGGCATTCATAACAACATGTTTGCGCAAACCAATGCAAACTTCCTGAATCCCATCACTGAATTCAAGTCTGTCCAAGATGTTTTCAAGTAAAAAAAAGAATTTTAGTCATAAGCATATGCATGGGAGGAAGGAGTTTAAAAGTTCTTTTAAACTTTTAAACTCCTTCCTCCCACTTTGAAAAATGAAGGATATGCAGACCAATTAAAAGACAATAGAACAGTAAAAAAATGTAGAGAAAAAAAGGTTTTCACGTTATTTTAACTTTTATACTAATTGTGTTTTTAATTTGTAAACCCGGTGCTACAACAATTGATTGAACGACAGTTGATCGAACGACAGTTGATCAAAACGACACTTGATTGAAACGACACTTGACCGAAACGACATTTGACCAAAACGACACTTTATCGAAACGACATTTGATCGAAACGGCACTTGATCGAAATGACAGTTGATAAAAAAAAAGATTTATCAATATTTTTGTATGTTTCTGCAATTAAACAATCTCTTTGTTACTGTAAATTAGATTCATAAAAAGCAGAGGCCAAATTTCATAAATTAGATTCATAAAAACAATAAAAAGACAATTTGTTTTTATTTTTTATAATTTTTTGCCAATGTCAAGGTCAAGGTTTTTTAACAAGGTGTTCGGTTCCTAAAAATCGCCCAAATTATGTAGATTCACAATCTCGTAAAAAATATCTTTGATTTCGCTTTGGTCCGGCTCAAATAGCCGAAGAAACAACAGTTTTATAAGTAATTTAAATATTTTACATTTATTTATAAGAAAATAGCAACACTGCTTAATTTCACGAATCCCGAAGTACATTCCAGAACTATCCGCTTGACCTGTTTTGTCTATGACGTAATAGTTGTGTTTGTGATTTGGATAATGTCAGAACATTCGAGTAACCTTACCAATGGTATAAATACGATTCGCTGAAAAGCAGTATTATAAATTCGATGTTTCGTTGTGGTAACTTAAAATTGGAAAATTGTTAACTGTGTGAAGTCATAGTTTTTGAACGCAAGTCTTTGGTTGTCTACGTGATTGTGAAGAATTAAGCTGCTGGTCCTGTATTTACTGTTGATTTATACTATTCGGGCTCCTAAGTGGATTGGAGCATATTTTTTAATAAAGAAGATATTGTGGTAGTCTGAGCTGTGATTTAGCTAGACTATATTTTTGCTGTCGCTGGTTCGAAGGTCAGATCCAGCAAGAAGATTAAGAAATTTATCCTTTAGTAGACACCTAGATTGCGTTATTGGCGAGGCCTTCTTTACAGGCGCCAAAAAAGGTAGACGATTAAATAACGTACTAAGTTACCAAATAAATTTGCTACAAAATTTCAAAAACTTTCCAAAATTTAGAAAACTAAAATTTGTGGAAGTAATAAAATTCCAAAAAACTTTTTAACATCGGAACACAAGGTCTCTGGGCAAAGGACAGCAACAAGTAGATCTTTTGTCATGGTTATGTTTTATTAGATGCTTATTGCTATCATTTTTTTGCAGTTTTTCTACGTAGTCAATTATTTAGAGGGGGGGCATTGTGCCATGGCTCCACCCTTATAGACCTCTTGCAGAAATCAGAGATAGATTCACAGAAAAGATCTTGTTTTTAGAGATTTATGATTTTGGGACAAAAAATCAACAAAACCAGGGCAGATTTAAAGTACTATGTTTTTGGGACAAAAAATTGACAAAATTGGGATAGATTCAAAGTTGTAAAATTCTTTTCATTATTTGATCAAATGTCATTTCGATTAAGTGCCATTTCGATCAGGTGTCATTCGATTAATTGTTGAGTCACGTGTAAATCTTTCATGATAACTTTCTGTATCTGCCACAAGTCCGTATCAGAATCAATTTTTTTTCCAATATTTCGTAGCCTATCTTTCTAGCTGGCATTGGTAAAATGCTCATTTCGAATGTGACGTCATTGTGACGTCTTTTTGGGGGCCCCTAATTTGGATTTTGCCTCAGGCCCCTAATTTTAAATATCCACCACTGATCTCAAGTAAGATTTTATCAATGTAAGCTTTGAAAAACTTCTTTCACAGCTTGCAGTAGAAACAACAAAAGTGAGGTAAAGCTTAAGACACAAAAATAAATAAGGTGTTGACTTACATAAACGATATTTGGTCAACCACTGCAGCAGATGCAGCGCTGTGGCATCGCTGTGAAATGCAGTGCCGCTGAATTGTACTAGCCTATTGAACCTGGCTATTTCATAAGGTAATTCAGAAAAATTATCGTAATCAGCATATATGTTCTTAAATTTGTTCATATCTTCTTCGATATTTTCACTTCGCAACAACGCGTGGGGATTTAAGAAGCCGAATATTTCATTTAACATCCAAATTTTATTGAATCACTTTTCTGCTTCACCCAAATCGGTCCATAGCTTCTAGCACGCATCTCTTGATTCCTTCAACAGCCGAGAGACCTACGTCTTCTGCATGTTCGCCAGGCATCTTTCTCTTCCTTCGGACACGTTGCTCTTTAATCGGAATTTCTTGCTTTTCGCAAATCTTGACAGCAGTTTCAATACTTTGCTTAATCAGCGCATCGCAATCATTGACCAAAAAACCAATAAAAGCATTTATCTTTGTGGGAACAGTTTTCCTGTGAAAAACTCTTTGCTGTAAATATTTTTGGGTATCAAAAGATTCTCTTAGAACTTCCATCCGAAATTGTATAAGAAAAACAAAGGAAAATTGCTGAATTGCATCCAATATGCCACGAGCTTGTCCTCATGTATCAATATTTTCGTTTTGATTAAATAGCTCGTTTAATGCACTCACTGCATCAAGGAAATAATGCTGGGCTTTCACAGCTTTGTAATGCGCACTCCATCAAGTGTCAATCACTCTTTTTATCAAAATTGGCACATGCTTAAGTAACACTTCCCATCTCTGAGTAGAAGCAGAAAAAAAGGAGGAGACCCTTTCCACAACTGCAAAAAATGTTGCAGAATGTTCAAACGATGCCACTGCGTGAACATCTGCGAGGTTAAGCAAATGATTAGCACATGGAATAAATATTGCTTTAGAATTAATTTGTTTTATTCTGCATTGTACTCCAGAACGAATTCCAGTCATGGTGGAAGCCTTGTTGTATGCTTGACCTCTGTACGTCGTTATGGCCAAACCATTTTGCTGAAGCTTATGGAGTATAGACTTAGTAATTTCATCTGCGTTTTTTCTGTGCAGTGGAAAGAAATTTAGGAACGACTCTTTTATTTGTACCTCACTGCTGTCAACTTTTACGTATCTAACAATAAGAGCCATTTGATCAATATGAGAGACGTCGGGAATGCTATCGAGTAAAATGGAAAAATATTTGGCTGCCTTTATTTCCTCCAGAATGAGATGTTTTACCTTTTTTCCAAGAAGCTCAATTAACTCATTTTGAATTGTTGGTGAAAGGTACGTTGTCATGCCCTTGATAGAAAGCTGGATAACTGAAAGATGTTCCTTAGTGCCTGCATTATATTTTGCAAACAATTTTAAAGTTTCAAGAAAATTCCCCTGGTTTCTTGAGTTAGAATCTTCACGATGGCCACGTAAAGGAAGATTTTGCTTACATAGAAACTTTATAACTTCAACTACACTATGCCGGATTTCTTTCCATTTTTTTCCCTAATCCATGAGATCTTGCATTTCTTTATCAATTGTTTGTAGAAGTTGAAGTCTCAGTGCAAGCTCCTTCCATTTATCAAAGCACTGCTTGTGAATTTTTGAATTTTCATGATTAAAAATACATTGATTTAGATGCCAGAAATTAACAAAGGGTTTGGAAACGAATTGAGAATTATCATTTCTTAATTGAAACAACTTGCAACAGAAACAATATAATCCTGAATGGCTATTCGAATAAAGCAACCATAATCTAAGAAGCGTTTTTTAAGGTCTTATAAAACCACTTCTTACTCAAAAAGCTTAACGACTCTTTCTTATCGTCTCCTTCTTTAATTACTCTAATCGCTGGCTTGAACGGTTCTTCTTTATTCAGATATCTTTTAGGTCCTGCTTTGACCATCTCAACTCTCATGTAATGAGTTATCACTTCTAGCCGAATAGCCACATTGTTTATATCATCAATTTTATCTTTAGATGTAAGTGTTTCGTTGGTAGGAATACTTTCAATCATCACTTCTTAATTACTTTGCTCAAGTTCAACTGTCTTTTCCGTTTCCGTGTGAGGTAAAGATTTGCTGCAGCTGCTAACCTCATCCCTTTCGTTAGCTGTAGAAAGTGAGAACTATAAAAAAATGTTTACAAACTTTAAAATGGATCCTTCATTTTTTTCAGCTCTTCTTCCCTGGCTTTCTTTTTTTTTCTGAAAGAAGCGCCATTTTCTTTTACTCTTTTCATTGGTAGGCTAACTTTACGTAAATTAATTAACTTAAAAAAATTTGCAACTAAATTTTTTAAGTGCAATCTGTAATATTAAACAACACTGTAGTAGCAAATTTGCTGTAGCCGAGCTATAACCTCTTAAGTCTGGCGTAAAACTGTCAAATCTTCAATGCTTTTTTTCCAAAATCTAGGCTAAACAAACTCTGCAGTTCCCAGGCATACAGCCGACGTAATTTCAGCAGAGTGATTAGCAATCTATGCCTTTACAGAGAGCACAGTGCGTCACAATCGCAAAAAAAAGAATTGCTAATAAAGTTATTACATTTTGCCGCCCTCAACAACATGCCGCCCTTGGATATATCCACAATATCCAATGGTTAGCTACGCCACTGCGTCGGGGTCATTATTTATATAGCAGTTAATTGTTTATATACATATATCTCGCTACATATAAATTTCACAAACTTTTACAGATCTTCTTTTTATTCTTAAAATGAACTAATTGATTAATTATTGACATAGCATTTATGGTGTTAAGTTAAAATCAAAATGACTTTTTGTTAATACCTTAAGGAAAAAGGTATCATTGTGCAACAAATTACGGAGGCCAATTTTGCTTCGTGAGACGTTTAAGGGGGGGCCCGATGCAACCGTTCCGTTCGCTCCCTATTAAAGCCATCTCTGTGCACGGGGTTGCTTTTGCCCAATCACAGATAAGGAGTTCTTCTCATTTGCTCTATAAGAGCAGAATTTTTTCAAACCTGCTCTTCAAGAGCAGTGTTTAAAAAAATTTTTTTTAATTATATTTCAAAGAAGTAAAACGTAATTGCATTAAAGCAACTTTATTTGTATCAAATGCATATATTTTAGTTATAACTTTTAATTAAAAACTTTAATACAATGCAAAGAAAAATTTGATTTTAAGGTTTAAAAAAATGTGTTCAAAATTTTAAATTTGATTTGTGTTACCTAATTTGATTTAACCTATTTTCTTTTAAATAGACCGCGAAGACTAATTGACGAGAACCGTCGATCCAAATTTAATTTGAAATTTTTTGAAGCGTAATTCTAAATAAAGAAGCAAAATTTAACAAACACGACAGTTAATGTTTAGAATAGTAGTCAAACTTACAAAAATTCTTTTTCAACGCAGCCCAAATTCAGATTTAAAAAGTTAAAATAATTAGCAGTTTTGAAACAACAAAAAATTATAAATCACTCTAATTGAATTTACTATTAGAATTAAAAAATGCTTTTAAAGTTGTTGCCGCGTTATCTTACTGAGACTGTAATTAATTAGCAATTTATCATTAAGTCGGTGAACCGAGAAAAAGAAACGCTTTTATAAGCTCGTTAAGAAAAGAAGTTAGAAAATGCGATGTAGAACAAAATAAGCGAACCAAAACGAATGAATTTTTCAACTTGTTAATTTGAATCAAATCAATAGCTTTATAACATTTTTCCAAATTTAATTTAAAAAAATTGTTTTAAAAAATTAAACTACTGTAGTTTATTACAATCCACACACTGCTCTTGAAGAGCAACTTTGAAAAATTTCTGCTCTTTTAGAGCAAATGAGAAGAAGCCTTTAAAGGCTTGTCGAGACAATTGTCTTTGATTGGGCAAAACAGCCCCATACATTGAAATGATTTATAAATTAGTAATATGCGTCCGGTTCAGGTTCAGCAAATTATGTTTTTATTGATTCAATTCTGGTCAGGGGCGCCGGAGTGTTTTTTTCCAGGGGGGGAATTTCAAAAAAAGGGCACTTTTTGTTAAAAAGGCACTCCAACAAAAGTCGTTTATAGCAACCATGTCGCAATTAAATTAGCGTATTCTCTAAAAAAAAGGTCTTTACTTGTAGTCGATCTCCAATTTTCCTGTTTTCGCCCCAAAATCATAGTGTTCTCTAAAAAAAAAAAAAAAAAGTGATCACTTGTCACTTGTAGTCGATCTCTGATTTTCCTATTTCGTCCCAAAATCAAAGGTCTTCACTCAAAATCGTTCTTTCACCCTAAACAAGCATCTGCCTCATTCGCCTCACCCAAAATCCATCACTACCTAAAACTTACGATTTTCGCGACTTTCCTTATTGTACCATGATTTACGGATGTCTTTAATTTTAGAAACATCGTTGCATTTGATGGTGATCGAGATTACATAGGTTAAATGTAGAGCAGATCTAAAAATATTTCTGTAAGACAAATTTCAAAAGGCAGAATCTGCCCCCTGTGCCCCCGTGTTTTCAGAATATTAAAAGGCAGGGGGGCAATTGCCCCCTGCCCCCCCGCTTCCGGTGCCCCTGATTCTGGTTAAGTTTTAAAAAATAATTAATAGTTAACGGACTAATGGATCCGGTTCGGGTTTAGTTTGACAACCTGATTTATATGTGGGCGGTAAAAGTTTTTTGAGATAACAGGATCGAACTTACGTATACGTTGTTGCCGAACTAGGTGTTATTCTGCTTTTAAAATTTTTTTTTTCTTTTTTTTTTTCAACAAACTTATAATGAGGTGAAGCTACCTTGCTTCTTGTAATACAACGTCTGTAAATAATTCATTACTATGTTTGCAAGTTACAACGTACACTCATTTTTTTGCTTCTTTCTTTTTCTAATCCGCAGCCTTAATTATGTTTATTATGTAGCGTAGCAGAAATAAAAGAAAATTAAACTGAACTGAATAGAACTGAAAATTCATGGAGCCTAATAATATTTTTAAAAAAATCTGGCAACATGTCTGTACAAATTCTCATGAAATCTTTTGCAATACAAATGGTCATCAGGACAAGTTGCACGTGTGTATAGGTCGGGAGTTTAATTTTTCAAGTGTAATTGTCCAATTGTTAGATGTTTATTTGAAATATCGTAGGCAAGTAATAAATAAATGTGTAATATTGATTTTTCTCAATTGTGAAGTTTTTCTTGATTTTAGAAACTTGGTTCTGTTGTTACCCTAGCTGTGTTACAGTGTTAAGACATTCAATTTAGGCATCTGTAAAAGTAACTCACTTAAAAAAATTTCCATCATGCATAGTTCTTTTTGACAAGAACCTTTCCTTTATGTTAATTTCTTATTGTTAAAATTTTCAAAATTAGTTGTAAAAATTAAATAAATTTTGATTCAATGTTGATTTTTTGGGTCCCTTCAAGAAGTCACTTTAAGTGACTTTTGTTCATGAAACTAACCTTTATCCTACCTGTGTTTACTCTTGCTTTTTGAATAGTTCTTTTCGTTGGTTTCTTTTTTATTTGATTCGCATTCTGTTGGGGGGATTCCAGTTTAGTTTCACCAAAAAGTTGTTTATTTATTTTAATATTTTATCTCTATATTTAGCCTCCTGACTCGCAGGAAAGCGATGGAGGCGCTATACGTAGGTTAAGCAATTACCCCAACCTGCTTCCTGAGATGCCAAGATATTGCTGTCTGCTTGTAATTTAATAAAGATATGACTGAAATTTAGAACTGCTTGCCAAGACTACCAAGCAGGGGAAAATGCTGTAAAGTGTCTTTTCCAAGGACACAACAGAATGGCATGCATGGGTTTTAAACCGACATTATTTAAATCACAATCTTGATGCTTTAACCATTTGCCATGCTGTTTACAATGACTTCTTGAAGAGACCTGATTTTTTTCAGTTTCAGGCAAAATAAAATTTCAAATGTACAGTAGAAATGTAACATAATTTGCATTTATTGTAGCACAATTTGTTCCATAATCCAGTTTATTATGTTTGAGGAATTCAGCAATCTGTTCTAGAACTCAACTTTTTAAAATTTTATGAAATGTTTATATTTTAAAAAGACTGTTTCAGCCATTACCATGTTTACGTTTTTAGTTTTATGCTTCTTTTCAGCAATTTAGAGAGATTAAATTTACTGTTTGTCAATTTGGAACAAAGTGTGATTTTAAGTTATTTTAACTTTTTGTTCACACATTTGGGTCTTGTTCACTATTTGCTATTATTAACCTTGTAGGCTTTGCAGATTTTCTAGAGTTTAAAAGGTTATAAACTAAACTTAGCAAATAGTGAAGAGGATCACGTATTTTATGCTATGTCTGGAGTTAATATCAGACTTTAAATTTAATTAAATATAAAGTCTGTTAATGGCTTTTTAACATTAATTTTACTTTTTAATTTTTACTTGTTGCATGTACATTTGATGTGGAACATGAAAGAAAGTGTTGAAAGATAAAGCATTGCACACGCATTTAATTTTTTATAGTAACATCTTTTCTTTTTGTGTTTTTTTTCCAAGTTAGTAAAAGAAACTTGTAGCAGATTTCTAAAAATTAAATTGATTTGAAAAAGTTTTTGTTATTTTATTTGAATTAAATGCTTTGAAAAAGCCAGCCCTATTTATTAATAAAGCAAGATAATTAAAATTAAGGCCATGACTAGAAATTAAGATTTGGTTAAAGCTTAATCAAAGTTTAGTTATCTCAATTTGGGTAAGCTTAACCGGTATAATTAAAGTTTACGTACATAAATTATTTAAGCTGAAAAACGATAGAAAAAAAGAATATGAAACTAACCCAAATCCCCTTTGATTACTGTCGCTTTTTAAAAATATTCGTTCCTCTTGTTTTCTTTTTCATCTTGGTGTTTAAGGGAGGATCCTGGGTTAGTTTCACCGAAAAAAATTACTTACAACAATACAGTTGACAATTACATAGACAAACAGTTGTCAATGGAAAATACTTTGAACAATGTTTGAATATGATTCATGTTATTTATCCCATTTAAATTTGCTGTACATATAGATAATAAACATAGATATTCTTTTTTTCCATCGTTTTTCAGCTTAAATAATTTACGTACGTAAACTTTAATTATACCGCTTAACCTTAGGTTGCATGATTTTTTAAAGTTTTTACTAAAATGATGATTTATGTTTATATCTGTTTGCATCAGTCATAAGCTTAATTCATGTTTCAAAAGAATACAACCAAAACAAAGCTTTCAGTTGCATGAAATAATTAGCAGCATTAGAAGCCAATCATTGTATAAGTACTTTAGGTAAAGCAAGGTTGTAAATTTGTTATAATGATAATTTTTAATGACTGAGTTGTGATTTTAGTCTTCAAGTTTTTTTGTTAAAAAAAGTAGTATCCACTCAAGACAAACACAGGTTCGACTGGGGTTAGATTTCAGCATATTTTTTTTATTTTAATGCTGCTGCACTGCCCATCAAATGCTGTATAGTAGTGTTAAGCCAGAAACAAATTTTGGCATTAAAAATCAAAAGACTTTTTTGTTTATGGTGTCCAAGATTTGGGACAAACTGATGTAGCATAATCTGCAGTTGGTTTAGTAGGCTGAATGAAAGATACTTTTTCGTTGCCTAAGCCAAAAACATTTCTGTCTCAAACAAAATCTTTAAAACAAAAATATTTAACCATGCTAATTTACAGCCAGGTTTTGCTAGGCAAAAAAATGTTTTAATCAAATAAAAAACTGCTTCAAGTTTAAAGGCCCACCATTATAATAACTATATATCAAAGACCTCACTGCAAGCAAGACAAACATTTTTAATTATCTTGCTTGCAATAGTTCAAGCCAATGTTAGTCCAAGTGGTATAAGTCTTTTTGGCTGGATGCTTTTGGCAATGAGCTGTTTTGACAGCTGGAATAAAGATATGCTTACTGTACAACTGATTTGTAACATTGGGTTTTTCGTGAAAGAGTAGAGATATACCTATGCCATTTGAAAAGAGATAAAGTCAAAGGCATGTTAAAGGCATTAAATCAACAAATTCAGACTATTAGTTGTTACTTGCTCAACTGTCAAGTTTTAAAAAGTAGATGGTTGAGTAGTGGAGTGCCAGGATTGTGAATGACATGGTCTCAGCTTAAAACTTGCTTACATTATGTCATTCTGTTGTGTCCTTGGGAAAGACACTTTATAGCACTTTCCCTTGCTTGGTGGTCTTGGCAAGCAGTTCTAAATTGAAGTCATATCTTAATTAAATTTCAAGTAGACAGCAATATCTTGGCATTTCGAGAAGCAGGTTAAAGTAATTGCTTACTCTATGTAGTAGTGTTTCTGCTGCTTTCCTGCGAGTCAGGAGGATAAATATAGATATGAATAAAAATGTAAAAAGTTACACTGTAACATAAGAAATGTCAAAAGTGTCAGTGAGCTATGGTTCAAATGGTTCCAGCACATTAAAAAAAGGCATAAAATAAAAATTTCTGTCTTAACTCTTAGAACAAATGTGGCATTTGAATTCACATAAAGTAAAAAAAAATTTGTAATTGAATGTATTGTTATGGTTAGCTCTGCCAAAATGACTTACTCCTGCCAAGAAATTTTGCTTTGAATTTAACTACAAAAGACTTACTGCACCACTGCAAAGAAGATACTGGTTCCAAGCCCAAGTTTAGCTCAAAATAAGATAATAGCTTAACAAATAGTTTAAGCTTTGTTGTAGCATCAACCAATGTTTGTTAATTAAAAGTCAAACAAAAAAATTAAAATGTAAATGTGATACACATTTAAAGTATTTGCTGTAATGTTATTTTAAAAAGCTGTTGATCTACCATTTATCTATTTTTTTTTGTAAAGATTGTTATTGTCTTACTGATGTGCATCTATTTTAAAGCAAGCAAAGTTTATATTGAGGCTAAGTTTTAAAAAAAGTAGTGACTGAAAGTTACAAAATTTTTCACTCTATAAAAGACCAACAAATTGTCATTCAACAATATTAAGTTTTAATTGGTTAAACTAAGAATCAAACCTTCATTTATTGTTTTAAAGACAAACCAATTGCTGTTTGATACTAATGTGATGGTCGTACAAAAAAATACCAATGGTACATAATCATATAAGAAAAAATTATCGCAGAGAGTTTAGTATTGGCAAATGAAAATTTGGTGACTGCTATCAGGGACCATGTAGCATAAATCATAACAGGTGTTGCAAAAAGTACCTTTTGGTTACATTTATTACTTAGAAAAAAAAACAATTTGATTTTAAAAGAAATGAGAGTTGACATATTTTCTAAACTCAACAAAAACACAAGAACAGAGTTAGCCAATTGAAAAACTGTTCTTTAAAACACAGATATTGAAATTGTAGGTCACAAACCAAAGTTAAAATATGAGATCAATACTTTAAACAACAAAATAACATAAAAGTTAGCACTTTTTTAATGGAAAAGACTTTTTATTTTTGAATTTTTGTTTTCTTTACATAAAACTAGGCAAAGTTTTTTCATTAATCATTACATTCTTTGGAAAAAAAACACACACGTTTAGTTTGCAAGAATTTTAGAAGCAGTTTTTTGGGCTGTGTCAAAAAAAATTTAAAACATTTTTCAAAATATAATTAGGTTAAACTTAGACAGCCATACGTAAGGTTTTTCAAAATATAATTAGGTTAAACTTAGACAGCCATACGTAAGGTTACTATTAAATTTAGTAGTACTCATATTAATGTTACTTTAGTAATAATAAAAGAATTTTTAGTGCTACAGTTTTACCCTCCTATTGTGATGAGTTACAGTAATAAAAAAATTAAGGCAAGTTTTCTTTAGAGTGTACTGTAAGCCTTGAAGCAAGACTAATTGGTGTGAAAAATTACAGAAAAATAACCAATTTTTAAGAAATTAATTTAATTTTATTAGTTTTTGTTTTGCTGCTATGATGTTTAACGATTTTGACTTTACGGGTAAAAAGATACATGGCAAAGTTCTTGTTGGTGCACCAAACATTTTAAAATTTAGATATTATTTTACACATTCCAACATTTAAAATAGAATTAATTAATTTGGTTAGCAAACATTTAAAGCAGTGGTCCCTAAACTTTTCAAGCAGGGGGCCATGTAGAGATTTTTTAAACCTCCTCGGGCCAAAGCTAGAGACTAAAAAAAAACAAAGGTCTTCACTTTGATTCTATCTCTGATTTCACTAATTTTCTCCCAAAATCATAGTGATTTCTAAAAGGTCTTCACTTTGATTCGATCTCCGATTTCACTATTTTTCTCCCAAAATCATCATAGTGGTCTCTAAAAATAGTCTTCACTTCAATTCCATCTCAGATTTCACTATTTTTCTCCCAAAATCATAGTGATCTCTAAAAAAAAAAAAAAAGTCTTCACTTTGATTTGATCTCTGAATTCACTATTTTTCTCCCAAAATTTCCGACATAATTCTATCCAACTGTGGCTCAGAGTGAGTGTATATATTTCTCAAAAGAGCTCTGTGGGCCAGATAAAAAGTTTTTATGGGCCAGATCTGGCCCATGGGCTGTAGTTTGGGGACCACTGATTTAAAGGCTATTGTATTTTTGTTTTTATCTTGCTTCTGTTTTTATTAATTATTATTTTCTCTATTTCTCCCCTTGACTCACAGGAAAGCAACGGAGATGCTAATACCAGGGCTGCAGAGCTGGCAAAAAAATCTATGGCTCCAGCTCCAATTCCATTCCAGCATCTTTAAAAATGAATGGCTCCAGCTGCTCTCCAACATTTTTAAAATGACTGGCTCCAACTCCGCTCCAGCATTTTTCAAATGACTGATATACAGGGTGCAGACAAAGTCCTTGGACAACATTAAAATGCAATATTTCCATAAATAGTGAATAAAACTACAAAATATTGAATAATATAATTAACAAGACATTTTTAAACATTTGTACAAAATTTCATTCAATATGTCCTCTCTGGCTTGAATTACACGCTTAAGTCTACTACAGAAGCCCTCTGCTGCTTTACACAGAGTTTCTTGAGGCATTTTGGCCCATAATGTCATGAGAGAGTGCACTTCTGAGCTTCAACTAACCCATGAAGAGAAGCACAAGAATCTGCCTCTAAAAGGGACTGAACACAACAGTCCATTGCCTTTAGTCTGGTGATGAGGGTGGCCAAACCTCCTTGCTCCAGAAATGCAGAAAGTAATCCTGGCACTAAGCACTTTCCAAAAAGAAAAGAGACTTCCATGTTTTGGATATGGCAGCTCGACAGTGAACAATTTCTCATCAGAGAAAATGATCTCATCCGTGTCTGTACATGCCTTCAACTTGTTAAGAAGAATCTTTGTTCGATCTAGTCTCTTTTCTTTTTGGAGGTCTGTGAGGCGCTGACAAGTTTGCATTTTGAGAGATGACAACTTTAAATCTGTCTTAACAGTGTTTCTCATCATCTTGTCACTCACATTCATATCACAAGCCATTTCCATCATGAATCTCTTTGGATTGCACCAGACTTGGGCTCTGACAGCATCAACAACCTTTGGTGTCTTCCAGAAGATTGCGATCTTCCACAATCGAGGACAATCTTCAGTATCGTCCTCAATGTGAAAGACTGTGGTCGCAGTCTTCAGTACTTTTGAGTTCTCGAAACCTTGTAACAGTGTAGTAAACAGTCAATCTTGCAGCTTTAAGAAGCTTCACTATTTTAGAGTTTGTCTTGCCTGCCCGATGGAGCTCAATAATGGCTGCACATTAAGCACTCATATTTGGTATTAAAGCAAAATTTTTAAAAAATAAATGATGAAATCTGAAATATGAGGCTTGTAATAATTCATAACACTAAAAACTTACCGCATATATGTATTAAACATATATGTATTTAAACATCCATTAAATTGAATTTTAAAATTTGTCCAAGAACTTTGTCCGCACCCTGTATATTTGCTTTGATATTATTCAAAAACTTGCTTCATATTCGGATCTATTGTAAATGATTGATTTGAACTTGTGTTTGAGTTAATGCAATCTATCTATATACACAAAATTAATAAAGACATTACTATAGGTATGAAGTAAGAAAAACTCAAGGCATGCCATCACAATCACATGATTCATCAGACCACTATGGAATTCAGATTACTTTCACAATTGATAATGTAGTGACTACGATAATCGGATTCCTAAAGACTGTAGTTATGCTTTTTAGGCTTTTTTTTATATTTATTAATATAATAATAAATCCTTTTTTATATCATACAAACATAGCATCTGAAAAATGAAAACATGCTCTGCTGAATTTATCAACGACTTTAGCATACGATGCTGTCTAACAGTTTCAGGTTTAAAAAAAAAGTGCAAGAGTATCGATTTTTTAAAAAGTATATATTATATAAAAAAGTACCCTATAAATGAATAAATGCCCATCAGGACCCACCACTTTCCAACATAATGAACATAACATTTTAAATAATTTAAAAGATAAATGAATGTGCGTTATGTTTCAGCTTTTGCTTTCCCTGACGGATTCTATGTTCACTGGTGAACACCTTGGAGATATGTAGTATTAAAAAAGAAAAAATGAGGGACAGAGGCTCAGGTCCCAGGGATTGCCAATCCCCTTGGGTTGAATACTCTATATCAATGAATATTCCTTCAACTCATTGAAATAACTTCTATATAATAAATATAAATACTCAGTTTTATAATTGACTGCAACATTCAAAAATCCCCCTGAGGTTCATAAATAGGAAAAACAACTAAAATTACTTATCATAAAAAGTATATAAACAAAAAAAGTACAAAAAATACATTTGAAAAAAGTACAAAAAGTACTTGTTAGACACTTGGCATACTAAAACTGAATATGGTATTCTTATTTAAAAAGACTAGCTCCAGCTACGCATTAGCATCTTTAAAATGACTGGCTCCAGCTCCAGCTCTGCACCAGCATTTTAAAAATCACTGGCTCCAGCTCTGCTCTGGCATTTTAAAAGTAACAGGCTCCAGCTCCAAATCTTTAATTTTTTTTGAGCTCCGGCTCCTAGCTCCAGCTGCATCAAAACTAAGAATCAAACCAATTCAAGTATCAAAATTAGTGAGCAAATTCAAGTATCAAAATTAATTTATAATCTGATGTAAACAGAAGAATTTACTTAAAATCATAAGTTTTGACTAATAACATTCTTTTGCCTGTTTTAGTAAGCATCTTGCAGCAAATTGTGTGTAAATGTTATTTTTATGTTCCATGTTACTGTATTGTATAAGCTTACAACCTGGGGCAAAGAAGACATAATAAGTAGTCCATTAAATATATTTGCAATTTAAATACATAGACAAAAAAATTATGTTTTGCGTCCTTAATATCTTGGATTTTTAGAAGACTACCACATATTACCAAAATAAGTCTTACTTATTCATAGTCATGTCAAATAATTTTAATAAAAAATTTTTGTAATGAAAATTTAATGCTAGTTTTTAAAAAGTTTTTTCTACTTAGTTTGTAGCAGCTTATGGTTTGTTATATTATTATCAAATAATCAAATATGGATGCACTATTATCAAGACTTGCAAGGTTTGGTGTTGGTTTAGCTGTGGCTGGTGGGATTGTAAATTCTGCCCTTTACAATGGTAAGTTGGTTTTTATTTCAATTGTCTGATCATAGTTTATTCTTAAAAAGTTTGTTTGTTGTAACTGTTTCATCTAGCTTCGTTATTTTGTTAATATGATGGATTGTAAATAGCACAAATTAGTAACACAATGTTTTTAATTCAAAACTTGTCTGTAAAGAAAAATTACAAAAAAAAATCTTTTTCAATCCAACATTTTTAGAGAAAAATTTTGAGATGTTGCACACCTTATATGTATTATTTGCTTGGAGCTACCATCAAGCAATTACTCTTATCTATTTCAAAGATGTCCAGATATTGCTGTCTGATTGAAAGTTCTTTGGTTACTATTCAGTGATATGACTAATTAGCTGCTTGTTAAATCTGCCAAGCTGAGAAGGGTGCTGTTATAAAGTGGTTTTTGCAATCGCAGAAGAATAGGACAAAAGTAAGAGTTTGACTGAGATTATATTAGTCAAAGTCATCATCAGAAAGCACTTCTCACTAAAAGCTCATGCTGCTGACAATGTGCTGAACAAAAATTTTAGCATCAAACTAAAAAATGAATTTAAGTCATGCTATCAGGGTGTTTCGAATGAAGCCCTGCTGCTGCATGCAACTCACTGGATAGTTTTAAATAGTCTTAATCAGCTACATCCTAAACTTCTTACATTTTTGAAAAACTGGGCCATTGTGCATGCTATTTTAAATTCAGTTTTAGTTTTATAACAACTAAGTATTGAGGGTAAACAAAAGTTTCTAGCATGCAGCACAAAAATCGATCTAGGTTGCATTAGATTATTTCACTTATACCTCTAACTTGTTTTTTAGGAATAAGAAGTGTCTCCTAGTTACTATTGTTAGTCTGTTAATTAATTTATAAAAATATATGGATATAAAATGTACTATAAATGTCAATAATGCATCAATGAGAAGCTAATTAATAAATGTTTTAGAAAGATTATTTTAAAAATCAGTATAAAATTTATTTAAAAAAAACTAACTTTCATGAACAAAAAAACAGAGAAATCTATTTGAATATTTCATTGTAACAAGGAGAGCTTTGTCCTCCGTGAATTTATCTTGAAATCAATAAGCACTTTTGCACCCCAATAATATAGGGATGCACCGATTTCATCGGCAAAATATCGGTGTAACCGAAGCAAGACTATTCGGCGAAAAATTAAATAATTTCGATTTAACTTCATTAACGTTGAAGCGACAGCAAAAAAGTTTTGTTATGTCAATATTATACACTATTATACTACAATTTATTTTTAATATGCAAAACTTATAATCGCCATTGTCGCATATTTAAAAGTAAACTGTGATACCAAAACTTGTGTTTACTATCCGTTGTCCAGCTGATAAGAGTAAAAATTCGGATTTAAAAATTGTCAAATGCGTTAAATTTAGACATGATCCTAGCCGAATATTAATCTATTGGAATTCAGAATGGCTTAATTTTCACTATTTAAATTTTGAAAAGGTATCGTTTAACTAATTAAATTTTTAATCCAAGGTCGTTTAACGTGGCTTGTTTGATTTTTTACAAAAAAGTACAACCATTCACGACAAAGTTTTGCAAGCGTACGAAGCTTATGACGTCGTAATAAGCGTTATACAGTTTACCGTGTTTCCCCGAAAATAAGACCTAGCCCAAAATTTTAAAAATTATTTTAATATTAGCCCTAACCTTAAAATAAGACCTAGTCGATAGCTCGACACGAAAGTTTAGGTGCAAAAATTCGCCAGAAAATTCAGTTAAATAAAAACTCCGTTAAAATTTCTGAATCTAGTGACTTGCAAGACATTCCAGAGGATGATGATATGGTCATTTTTGAATAATCTATGTTTAGCAGTTTTTTAAATAAAAACGTTTTATAAGTAAATGGATATCGGTTTTCATATTTTGTATATTTAAAAATCTCGTAATTCTCTACTTTGTAATTTTGTTTTTGATAAATGAAAAAAGACATCCCCCAAAAATAAGCCCTATTGTTATTTTTCGAAAGAAAATTAACATAAGACCCTGTCTTATTTTCGGGGAAACACGGTATAAACATTTTTCTACAAATCTATTCTGGTCGGCGCGATCATAGTTTAATAGCTTAATATAATAGCCCTCTGACTGAACCGTTCGTTAAGTATTATTTTGATGCGCCATGCTCGCCGACCAGAATGGATAGTTGTCGAATAGTTGCGTACCCCGATATCGCCTATATTTTGCCGATACGGCACGATAGTCTTTTTGCCGATACCAATGTTATGGAACACTATTTTGGGACAAAAACCGAAAAATCAGAGGCGGATTCAAGGCAAAGACTTTTTTTTAAAGATCACCACTTTTTTGGGACGAAAACCGAGAAATTAGAAACAGATTTAAACCCCGACATATCGTTGTCGGCCCGTATATCAGTCAGTTATGGGCCAATTTGCATATCGGCGCATCCCTATAGTAATATAAAACTTACCGTCTGTTATCCGAGGTTAAGCTTAATAACACAATTTGCTTCAAGAATATTTTTCTCTATAATATTAATGAAAAACTGTTTCGTGCGTCGAACGGTTTTGCTCTGAAGTATTTGTACGTATATTAAATCCCTTCTCACGCCCCGTGCTTTGTTAACTTTAGTGTTAGCTGTTATAGTTGAATGATTTTTTTATAAATAGCTTTCAATTTTTTCTTTGCAGTTGATGCCGGTTGTAGAGGGGTCATATTCGACCGTTTTCAAGGAGTAAAACAAACTGTGTCAGGTGAAGGTACCCATTTTCTTGTACCTATAATTCAAAAGCCTATAATATTTGATTGCAAGGCGAGACCAAGAAACATACCCGTTGTCACTGGATCAAAAGGTACCTTTTTATTGCTAACTCAACAAAATTTCGGACTAATTGTTACGAAACAATCAATTTCAGATCTTCAAAATGTCAACATCACTCTTCGTATTCTTTTTCGACCTAAACCATCAATGCTCCCAAGTATTTTTTCAAATATAGGTGAAGATTATGACGAAAGAATTCTTCCTTCTATTACCAACGAAGTTTTAAAAGCTGTTGTTGTAAGTTGCTTTTTGGATATATTATTGGAATATCAGCTTTTATTATTGGCATTACTGACACCAAAAGTTCTCTTTTCGATTTTGTACTTATTCGTTTTGTTACTTTTTTAAAATTTTCAGGCCCAGTTTGATGCTAGTGAATTGATTACTCAAAGAGAAGTTGTCTCAAGACAAGTAAGTTTTTTTTTTTTTTTTTTTTTTTTTTTTTTTTTAAATGTGATTTAAAAGAACTGCTAGATGGTTTTTCTTCGGCTGCTTAAAATTTAAACGCTCTATAAAAACAAAGTTTACACGATTCATTTCCATTAGGTTACTGTCGCTTTAGAAAGCCTGATGATAATTTTTTAAAATTTTAAGTTACGTTTATGAAATCAATCGTGCCTATGAAGAAAAAGCCATATAAAAAAATCATACCGTACATCCATTCACCTGCAAAAAAGGAATGTAAGAGGTGAAGAGTTATTGCTTGACCAACAAACTTTTATGACTTCTAGGTCAGTGAAGACTTATCTGAACGCGCCGATTCGTTCGGGATAATTCTCGACGATGTCTCCTTAACTCACCTCACCTTCGGTTACGAGTTCACGTCTGCTGTCGAACAGAAGCAAGTTGCTCAGCAAGAAGCTGAAAGAGCGCGATTCGTCGTCGAAAAGGTATGGCTGCGACTCGAATGTGAATAAGGGCTCGTTTCCACGAGTGTGGAATGGAGTACTATTCTTTCTTTTACTAAATATCTTTGCTTCGCTTAGCGCTCGCCTAGATTTTAAGCGCGAAAATATCAATAAAAGAAACAAAGAATGCTCCATTCTACTCTCGTAGTGGAAACGAGCTTTAACGCCTGCTACTCGAATATCAATATTCTATAAGGTAGGGGTGTCCAACCCGCGGCCCCCGAAGCCTTTTCGTGCGGCCCGCGAAAGAATTTTAAATCATATAATCATCTGTAATCATTGCAGTACATTTAAACTTCCCCAATCTGTGATGCGCGAGAGATACCCAAGTGTGCCGCAAAACCTTTTGAAAAACGCTAGTCCAGCGATGGTGAACATGCAGATAAGTAATCGTTTAATCGACAAAATAAAACCCTTAAGCAGAGTGAAGACTTTTTTTTAGAGAACATTTGTTTTGGAGACGAATATTCCAAATCAGGAACTGATTTTGAGTGAACACCTTTTTTATTAGAGAACATTTGTTTTGGAGACAAATATTCCAAATCAGGAACTGATTTTGAGTGAACACCTTTTTTATTAGAGAACATTTGTTTTTGGGACGGAAATTTTCGAACTGACTCCCATGAGAACATCGCTTTCATCACTGCAGCGATTGCGACCCGTGATAAACTTACACATTGGACACCCCTGCTCTAAGGGCTCGTTTTCACTTCGAGCGTTGATGTCATTCTTTGTTTATTTTACTGATTTTTTTTCCGCGTATAAGCGCTAAGAGTAGCAAAAAACAAGGAATAGTACCTCCAACGCTCTTAGTGGGAACGAGCCTTAATACTTTAAAGAGAAAGCTTGACCGTTGACTGCTGATTTGTATGTGTACTTTAGTTGAAGTAAATTAAATTTCTTTCACAAGCCAAGCCTTAGTTGTCAAGAAACACTCCAAATCAAATTAATGTTATTTCCTGGAATTTATTATTCTATCAGCATTGGTTTGACAAGCTATTTAATTTTTTCAAGGTCTTTGATAAAAATTTTGTCGATTTTACTAAAAAAAATTTTATTAATTACATTACTTTCATCTACGTTTTCCAGAAAAGACAGTAGATTTAAAGTATATTCATTCAGATGACAGTTTTTGAAAAAGGATGTCAAATCCATTCATTGTACTTTTTTCTCAATTCTTTGTATGTAATCGCCCCTCCCTTCTAACTGCGCCAAATTAATAGTCACCGTATCCTTAAGCACTCAGTCAAATGGCATACCGGTAACTGATTATAATAGAATTGAGTCGACATTGATTTTTAGGCAGAACAACAAAAGATAGCAGCTGTTACAACAGCCGAAGGTGATGCGAAAGCTGCAGAAATGATTGCAAAATCTATAGGTAAGACGACGATTGCTTATAAATTATAATTTAGTTTTTATTGTTGATGTTTGTCACAAGACGTTATTTTGCATGTTTCAACTACCTCAACAGTTGTTTTATAAATCTTCTGAAAAAGATGAATAAAGTGATAAAAGTTTTCAAGCATGCGCCAAACAGCTGTGGCAGTGGAAACGAGTTTTTAATCGGAAAACCTCGTAGAACTCATGCCAAAAAAGGCTTCTGTTTAAGCCTACTTACATCTAGCATTTTGTTTTTTGTTTCCGATTCTCATAAGAAGAAATGACAAGAAAATAAATCTATTAGTTTAGCGGAGTCTAAACTCTATCGTGTAGAACTATTTCAACTTGTTTTTTGTTTTGTAAAGACCTGTTTGACTTATTTTTTACTAATTAATGAACTATTCCGACAGTTTTGTACTAACTTTTTAAGACGTACTAGCTCGCGAATGTTTAGTTAAGCAAAACGTGGTTCGTAGACGCAGAAACTTAGACCACCTTGTACTAGATAGTTTGGTCTAGTGTAGTGTTTTTCAATGGGTGAGCCGTGGTGCTGTTTTCAGTGGGCCACAGAGCATAAATCAAAACGAAAGCAATATGAGGCTCGTATGATGATGTTATTATGATCGGAAAATTCGAAACAAATTCCAAGCGAGAACTTTTTTTGTTTTTGGTACGAAAATTGAGAAATGTCAGACAAATTCCGAGCGAAGGCCTTTTAGTTGTCAAGTTTGATTTGGAAAGTGGGCCGCGGTATAAAAAAGGTTGAAAACCACTGGTCTAGTGTCTGCATGATAATGATGATAAGAACACTTAGATCGCCGTGTCCTTCGCCATTTGTGGTCTTAACAAATTTTCACATTCTCTTATAACAGTGCTCTTTAACCTTTTTTGTATCACCAAACCCTTTAGCTAATTTTTGGAATTTTGAAGAACACCTATTCAATACATTTTGCTAAAATCAACGAGGAAAGCTTAAAGTTTACAGCATCCAGGAAACGCTTCTAGAAACCCCAAGCTGCAGAGCGCTTCTATATAAGCCTGTTGATGTTTGTTGTTTGATCTTGACCGACCGCTCATGACAATTCTCTACAATTGTTATTCCTTGGTAGAGTAATATCCGTTTATTGCTGCTTTATCAGTATTTTTCTATAAAAGCGAGCGGTACACATACAATGAAACAAAACACTTTGCAATGCTTTAAGTAAATTCTTTTACTTCAGAGGAAGCTGGCGAAGGTTTGATCGAACTTCGAAAACTTGAAGCCGCTGAGGAAATTGCCCAGCTCATGGCGAAGTCAAAGAACATTAATTACCTTCCTCCTAATCAAAACATCTTACTTTCTGTCAAATAGATCGTGTTTTAATTTTCTATTTCCAATAAAATCGCTTTTGAATGACGTGACTTTCGTTGTGCTTGCGTGGTGTTTGAAGCGCTTCCGTTTGACTGAAGTTGACAATTTCACAATAAGCCCGCTCGACTTGATTCACTTGTGTTTTGATGAGTGTTTCACCATTTTTGACTTGAATCATCCCAATTAAAATCTGCGTTTGCGAAAATATTAATTATTGCAAATAAAAGTGTTTGTAGTTTTTTGTGTTTGAACCACCAGCTACTTTGCGAGAAAAGCGAATAAGTTCCATACATAGCCGTACCGGCAGGGGGGTAATTGCCCTCCCAAAATTTCAAAAATTTTAGTAAATTAACATTTTTCGGGCAGCAACAAAAAATATTTGGGCAAAAGTATAAATTTTAGGGCCGTGACAAGGAATTGTTTGGGCAAAGAACAATTTTCTGTGCGTCGAAAATAAATACTAATTGCAGAAAAAAGTTTACAAAATATGAAGATCTCTTTTAGAAGTACCGTAACTATGTTTTGGGACCGAAAATCGTCAAAAATAAAACAGATTCAGAGTGAAGACTTTTAGACAATTTTCTCATAACCGCAATTTTCTAGAAAATCAAGATTTGGAGAAAACTCTATTTCCCCCCCCCCAAATTTTTTTGGCTGGTACGCCTATGACAGTATAGGCCAGCTAGATTTTCTAAAAATATTCTAAAATTAAAAAACGTTACATTTCAAAATAAGCTTTGTGGAAAATCCAATTTTTTTTTGCTTTTATTGACTGTTACAAATAGTGGTAAGGTACCCAATTTAGTCAAAAAATACTATTCGGTTTCCAATTTCAAGTAAAGAACTTCTATTTGTCTCTAGTTAATTTTAAGTTCACGGAATGACTTTCTTGTATTGGCTTACAAAAGCAAAACAGTCTCGGATCATTCCTACCTTAGGCGTCAAAAAACATATAGATTTCAGTTAACTTTCAAAGGCGAA
This sequence comes from Diplosoma virens, assembly GCA_963680785.1. Taxonomy (NCBI): domain Eukaryota; kingdom Metazoa; phylum Chordata; class Ascidiacea; order Aplousobranchia; family Didemnidae; genus Diplosoma; species Diplosoma virens. The sequence continues at coordinate 24,354,562 of OY796886.1, forward strand.
CAAAACGGTCTTGGATATAGGCTATTCCTAATTTAGCAGCGAAAAGACGCAGATTTTAGTTACGTAACTTTCAAAAGCGATTATGACACTGAACGGTACCAAGTCACCGCTTTGCGCGGAGATTGATGTGAGAAATCTTTAGATATATCCATACAATTATTTTTGTTAAAAATCCGGCAGCGTGGTCGAGTGGTTAAAGCGCCGTGTTTATGATCAACATGGTCTCGGTTCAAAACCCACTCGTGCGCTATTCTGTTGCTTTCTTGGGAAAGACGCTTTACGGCACTTTTCCCTGCTTGGTGGTCTTGGCAAGCAGTTCCAAATTTCAATCATATCTTTATTAAATTACAAGCGGACAGCAATATCTTGGCATCTCCGGAAGCAGGTGGAGGTAATGGCTTACTTATGTATTAGCGCCTCCGTCGCTTTCCTACGAGTCAGGTGGATAACTATAGAGAAAAGATAAAAAATAACAATAAAAAAAGTAACTCACCATTATCACTATTAAATGTTTGGTCAACGTCACTGAGATCATCTATCGAATCTTCAATTCTATGGTGAAGACGATTTCGCTGCGAAAAACAAGAATAAAATAAGCTCTTGCTTGTGTATCCAATTTGACGTAGGCTGGTATTTGCTAAACTTGTAGAAAAACTTAACTCAGCCTGAATATTACGTGTTGCCATCAGCAACTGTCACAACACAACAACAACGATTTTTCTCGAACATCGTAAAAATTAAAACTTTTTACTTGAACGGCTTCTGTTTTAACGCTCTTAACCCTGCATATTCCATCAAAAAAACGATATTTTTTTCATTAATGAAAATAAATTAATCAAAATCATACTAACTTTTTCTTGAACTATTGTAGCGCGTAACTCTCGTCGTTTTTGTCTGGCAAGGACCGCGAATTTCGATGCTTCTCTTCGTCGGTCGGCATCAGCTTGTTTTTGAAGAATCTGATCAAAGTTTTTTATTTTTTTATCAGTTTTTAAATATTTTTATGAAAATACATCAATAGCTTATTTTCTTCGGAAGCCCAGAGCAACAAGAGCGTTTACAGAAATTTGTCAAAAGTCTGGTGAAGATTTAAAAAAGTCTTCCTTTAGATTAGGCCTATTTTACGGAAGTTCGTTTTTTAGTTTTACTACCATGCAAATTTATTTCACACACTTGTTTGATTTGAACAACTGCCTGATAAAATTAGTATCACCTCTTGTAAAGTTTGTGTAGTGTCGAAAGCAGGTGGTTTTTGTCCTTTTTTCAAGCCGGAGTTATTCTGTAGAAAAAAATATGAAACTTTAGATTCATTAAAAAATGTAAAAAAAGTTTAAAGCAAATAAAGTGGGTTTGACTAATGAAGTTATTCATACTTTATTTTTGATGATCTTTTTTAGGTAATTTATTTGTGAATTACAGTATTTAAAAAAAAATTGTCAAACGATTATATGCAATTACTGTATCAGTTTATAATTAACTTCAATTTGTAACTGATTGGGTTGGTGCAATAACTTGTTTGAGTATCTTTCAAAACCTTATACTTTTTAAACAAAAAGTTTCGTTATTTTAATGTAGTCTTTGTTCAGAGTTGCGGTGCAATCGAAGGAATGATTACACAGCTCAACAAAAAAATATTTTTTTTTTTTGCGATAGATCTTTCAACGATTTTATAGTATATCAGGTGCGCTGATTCCAAAAATGACTTTACTTTTGCTGAATTGGCTCTAGTTTTTGAGATAATGCAGACACAATAACTGGCTATAAAAGCTCAGATAACGGCCATATAAACTACACGTAAGAGGCAATTGTGCTGACAAGGAGATTTTGTTTTGCAATAAAGGACCAGTTGTCTCATTTTTAGAAAGGTTAACAAAGCAGAAAAGTCAATAACTGACCATTAGCAATCTTGGAGTCTAAAAAAATTCTAATGAAAAGTTGAAATGCAGTAACTTTTACTATATTTAGGTTTTCATGTTTTCAGTTTTGCTTTATGTTGCCTGCTATGAGTTGTTCAAGAAGAAGAAGTTGTTGTAATGACCCTGACAGTTTCTGTTACATATGTGGAGAATATATTCTTAAAGAGTATAAAACGTCTATTACAGATTTTGTTCGCAAAGTATACCGTGCTTACTTTGGAGTTAAACTTGGTGACCAAGATAAGCCATGGGCTCCACATGTTGTCTGCAAATCATGTGTTGAGCACTTACGAATGTGGACAAAAGGAAAAACTAAAAGCTTTAGATTTGGTGTGCCAATGGTGTGGCGAGAACAGAAAAACCACTTTGATGATTGTTATTTTTGTATGGTAGATTTGAAGGGTTTTAATCGTCACAAGAAAAAATCATGGATTTACCCGGACTTAGAATCTGCTAGGCGTCCTGTACCCCACTGTGAAGATATACCCGTGCCACAATTTAGTCATCTTCCAGAAAAACCATCAGAATGGGACTTTGTCCACCAAGCTTCAGAAAGCTGTAGTGAAAGTGATGTTTCAAGCATTTTTGAAGAAAGTTCGACCAGTCCGAAGCAGTTTAATCAGGAGGAACTGAGCGATCTCATAAGAGATCTTAATCTATCTAAAGAAGCTTCTGAAGTATTGGCATCCAGGCTTAAAGACAAGAAATGCCTTAGTGTTGGTACGAAAGTAACCTTTTACTGCACAAGGGAGAGCGACTTACTTCCGTACTATCGTTCAGAAGAAGGGCTTGTTTTCTGCTCAGATGTTGAAGGACTTCTTTTAAAAATGGGAATACCTGAATATAAACCTCAAGATTGGCGTTTATTTATAGACAGTTCAAAAAGAAGTTTGAAGTGTGTATTGCTGCACAATGGAAACAAGTATGCCTCGATTCCCATTGGCCACTCTACATTGCTCAAAGAAAAATACAACAATATTAAACGAGTGCTAGAAAAATTGAACTACTGTGACCACCAATGGTTAATATGTGTTGATTTGAAAATGGTCAACTTTTTGCTTGGTCAGCAGAGTGGTTATACTAAATATCCGTGCTTTATTTGTTTGTGGGACAGCCGTGCTCGCAGTGACCACTGGGTGAAGAAGGAATGGCCTGAAAGAATTACACTAACAATTAATGAATGTAATGTCATCAATGAGCCCCTTGTCCCAAGAGAAAAAATCATTTTGCCACCTCTACACATAAAATTGGGTATAATGAAGCAGTTTGTGAAAGCTTTGCCAATACACGGAAATTGTTTTAATTACATTTGCAGAGTATTTCCAGGGATGAGCAATGAAAAACTAAAAGCAGGAATATTTGATGGTCCTCAAATTCGAAAGCTGATGAACGATCCAAACTTCACTGTATCTATGACTGAGAAGGAATTTGCTGCTTGGATTTCTTTTACTGTGGTTGTAAAAAACTTTTTGGGAAACAATAAAGCAAACAATTACATTCAGATAGTTGAAGATATGCTTTCAAAATTTCAGAGTTTGGGAGCAAAGATGAGCATCAAGATTCATTACCTCTTTAGTCATTTAGATAGATTTCCAGAAAATCTTGGGGAATTAAGTGAAGAGCAAGGAGAAAGATTCCATCAGGACATTAAAGTAATGGAAGAAAGGTATCAAGGACGATGGGACACCCACATGATGGCGGACTATTGTTGGAATCTTCAACGACATAAGCCATTTGCTCCTCACGCTAGAAAGTCTTACAAGAGGCGATTGGTTTCGTAGATTTGACAGAATGGTAGTTGTTAAAGCTCAGTATTTTCAAGCTTCGTTTGTTTAAATAAATAACGGCAACATACATTATACGCTGGGTTTTACCATAATACTGGGTTTTAGTTCCAATACGTTTTTTGCAAACTAACGGTAAATATTGCTGTTGCATCCTTTTTTAGCATTGTAGTTTGCATGGATGCTTTGCATTTTTGTTTTACTGCGTTTACAAAAGAAGATCGAAGCGTACAGTATTGATTAAATAGCATTAAATGAACAACAATGCCATATAACACAGTCTAAGTAATATTTTTACAAAAAAATGCAATTATCTCAAAAACTAGAGCCAACTAGCAAAAATGAATGTCATTTTCGAAATCTACGCACCTGATATACCCTAAAATCAATATAATATCTGTGGCAAAAATTTGTGTGTTGACCAGTGTTATAAAAAGGTCTTGGTTCAGGACTTTATCGGAAGGAAGCAGCGTGGCCAAATGAATATAGGCGAGCACAATTGACACAATCTCAATAAAGTTTTTACCCTATCCTTTTTTGGACTTTTCAGCGCTAAATTATTGCCAATTTATATCACTTTGAAAAAACAATTTTAACTCCCATCTGTATTTCTGGTATTTTTGAAAGCAGGTCGGCCTAGTGTCTGACTACTCTCTCAATGGCTGCTAAAGACGTTATAGGCTACTGCGAGTCAGGAAAAAACATTGATGATATGGTTATTAATATTGTGTGCTGATGGTAGTTTGCAATGGAAGTTCAACCCTTCAATTTGTTGGCTCTTAGCAATTCATTTAGTTATCTTTATATTTATCCTCCTGATTCGCAGGAAAACGTCAGAGGCACTATAGAGCAAGCAATTACCACGACCTGCTTCCGGGGATGCAAAATCTTATTGTCCGATTGAAATTTTTTATTTGGTTTTATAGTTTTGTAGAGATGACTGAAATCTAAAACTGCTTGCTAAAACCACCAAGCAAGGGAAATGTTGTAAAGTGTCTTTCCCAAAGACACAACAAAACAGCGCGAGTAGAACCGATGCTACGTCGATCACAGTCACGGCACTCTTAACCACTCGACCGAGCTGCAATTGCAACAAGTCGTGTACAATGAAATGTCATTAATCTCAGCCTCGATTTTTAATAGTAAGTTAAAAAAGCATAAACTTGTTCATACTCGTAAAATTAGCTTGAAAACATGGTTTCCACACATTCGCTTCCACTGCTCTTCTCGAAACGTCAGAAGAAAATACAGTAGAACCTCATCTAATGGACACCTCATGATAATGGACAGTTTTCCCATGTACGGAATTCTCCTAAGCCATTTCAATGTAATATTAACCCAATATTACGGACACCTCACTATTCAGGACTACAGACAGCTGATTTGGGAAATTTGTGTCACAACCTTACCTATTACGGATAATTGGTAACAAACTGAAGCCATTTTCAAAGGTTGCATTGCAGCTTGTTTGTGGTGATAACTCACCTAACAAGCTGCTAATTGCAATTGCATGTATTATATAATTGTTAGATGATTGTTAACTAAACAATGCCAATTTTATCCTAACGTTAAACCTATTTATTTAGTACACAGTAAATAAGCTAGTACAGCAGTGAGCTGTCCAAGTGAGAAATCATCTTCTTCTAGAAATACATGACTCCACGACAGACACACACAGAGAGAAAAGAGATGGTGCTAAACAAACCCAGACAAACAAGACGTGAACTTCCACTAGAAGACAAGTGTCGGCTGATAAGAGAGAAAGAAAGTGGTGGAAAATCTTGTAGAGAGCTGGCTGAAATCTTTAGCATTGGAAAGTCTCAAGTGTCTCAGATTATGAAAAGAAAGGTGGAATATCTAGAGGGTTATGAAGAGAATGCCCCTGGTGACAGAAAGAGAGTCACGATTTTACAGTCCCAGGGAATGCACGATGTTGACAACCTTACGTTCAAGTGGTTTCAACAAGCTCGGGGGAACAACATTCCCGTGTCTGGACCAATGCTTCAAGAGAAGGCAAGAGAATTAGCTCAAATTTTTAAAATGATCAGTTCAAAGTATTTAATGGGTGGCTGCTACGATCCAAGACACATCACAACATCAATCAAGCAACAGTTTGCGGGGAAAGTGAGAGCGTAGACATGCGCACTGTCCAAGATTGGAAAGCTAAACTGCCCGAGATCATAGCCGATTATGACGCTAAGGACATTTTCAACAAGGACAAAAGAGGAGTTTTCTACAGAGCTCTACCATCAAAGGCTTTGAAAGTGAAAGGTGATAACTGCAAGGGAGGAAAGAAATCGAAGGATAGCATCACTTCTGCAATCTTGAGGATGATTTCGAAAAGACGCTCATCATTGGCAAGTCAAAGGATCCGAGATGCTTCGGAAACATTTGCGAAAAAAATCTATCAGTGACGTGGGACGCTAACAAAAAGGCATGGATGACGTTTGATATATTCCTGGATTGGCTCAAAGCATTCAACAGACGTATGAAGGCACAAAGAAGAAATGTGCTACTGTTCGTTGACAACGCCTTATCACGCCCAAAGAACTTTCGGTTATCTAATGTCAAAGTGTTGTTCCTACCTTCAATACCACTTCATTGCCTCTTGATCAGGAGATTATCGCTGCAATAAAGAATTTATTTTATTTTATTTTATCGCTATATTCATCCTCCTGACTGGCAGAAAAGCGACGGAGGCGCTAATACATAGGGTAGGCAATTACCCCGACCTGCTTCCGGAGATGCCAAGATATTGCTGTCCGCTTGTAATTTAGTAGAGATATGACTGTAATTTACATCTGCTTGCCAGGACCATCAAGCAGGGTAATGTGCCGTAAAGTGTCTTTCCCAAGGACTCAACAGAATGGTGCGAGTGGGTTTTGAACCAAGACCGTGTTGGTCACGAGCCCGGCACTTTAACCACTTGACCACGCTGCCAAATGCTGAGTCGAAAGGCTGTTCTTACACTAAGAACTTTCGAAAACGTTTACTAAAGGCTGTCCTTACACAAATGAACAAAGGAGAAGACATTTCGAAGATCAACAATTGTGTCACCGTATTGGATGCCTGCTTATGGATACATGAAGTTATACAAGAAGTTATAAGCCCAGCACAGTGTTATCCTGTTTCGCAAAAGCAGGGTTTACGGATGAGATCATTGACAAGGATCCAGAGGATAACATAATACCACTGTCGGAACTGATTCAAGCAATAGAATCGCATCTTCATATCGATGACCCTATGGATGCAGTCAATTACGTAACCATGGATGACAATATTCCTGTTGCTGATAACAACATGGAAGGCTATGAAGTACGACTTCTCGCTGATCTTAAGAGAACTGATAATTCCACTAGAAGCAAACACGGCGAAGAACAAAGTTTACGGGATGTTGAAGTTGAAGAAATACCTTAGGAAACGCTTCAGTGTGAGATTAAGAATGTAATGCAGGCCATGCACTACATCGCACGATTGAAACTGTTCTGTCTTGAGAAGGACTATGATCCAGTGTTGAACTCTCTTGTTAAAATTTAATTTAAACTGCAGGACTCTTCATGGAAATCGAAAGCAGAAGCAAAGTAATCAACTTTAAACTCTTTCTTTTCTAAGATTTAAAAATGAGATGGTGAAAAAAGATGTGCTTGTATTTGTACAATTAAAAAAAAGTCTTAATAAAATACAGTACTGTACTGTACATGTTAAATTTACTTTGAATCGTTTTTATTTATTTTATTTTATCTCTATATTTATCCTCCTGACTCGCAGGAAAGCGACGGAGGCGCTAATACATAGGGTAGGCAATTAACCCGATCTGCTTCCGGAGATGCCAAGATATTGCTGTCCGCTTGTAATTTAATAGAGATATGACTATAATTTAGAACTGCTTACCAGGACCATCAAGCAGGGTAATGTGCCGTAAAGTGTCTTTCCCAAGGACACAACAGAATGGCGCGAGTGGGTGTTGAACCGAGACCGTGTTGATTACGAACCCGGCGCTTTAACCACTCGACCACGCTGCCGACAATCTACTGTAAAGTATTTACTTACATGGTTAAATGAGCTCAAAATAAAGGTATAGAACATCATACTGTATAATTATGATCCCCAAAGAACGCCTATTTATTCCTATCGACATATACAATTAATTATATTTTAAATAAGTCTAACTTTCGCAAGACAGTAAGTATAAGTATTATACGCCTCTATCGACAGCTGCAAATGCAAGCTACTTGTTTTGATTGCAACCATTCTTCTTCGTATGCGGTATTGATTTTATTGCTGTTTTCTGTTTTAAGCGGTGTGACCATGCCTCATTGAAGAATATGTAAAGGCCACCAAGGGACAACAGAAATTGCTCGGGTAGACTGGGCATTAAACTCTCGTTTTTCTGCTTGCAAGCGAAAGGGTTATTACCCTGCTGAGCTTTCCTGTTGACAATGGCAAAAAAGTCTCGATCCAACTCTTATTTTTGTTTTGTTGCTGTGTCCTTTGGAAAAGCACATTATGTCGTTTTTTGATTAGTATTCTTAAAAAGTAGCTCTGAATAATGTAAAAGCTAAACTAAAATTTTTTAAGCGTTTGATGGGTAGGCTTAATGGACATTGTGTTAAATTTTTATTCTTCATCTAAAAACTAGACTAAACGAAACGTATAAAAATTTGTAAAAAAACATTTACCGAGCGGGTCTGTCGATTATTTTGTTGTTTTCTGTTTTCATCAGTTTCCAAAGAAATTTCAAAAGCTATGCCTGTAAAGAATATTTGCGATTAGTCTACTATGGTCACAAAAAAATTGACTGAATTTTTCAAAAAGTTTATTTTGTTTTTCAAAAGAAACAAATATTGTGGCATAATATAATTAAACAATTATAACATTAATTCGAATTAAAGTTAACCCAAAAAAAATTAAGATGGGAAAAATTGTTCTTTTGAGCAACATTTGCATTTTTTATTTCTTGGATTTTGAAACTGTTTTTTTACTTTTATGCTTCCATAAAAAACAATATCCATAATAATACGAATAAAAACAAAAACTTCATCATCAAAAATTAAAACAGATGTTGATGTAATTGTTACATTTCTGACTTTGGGGATGGATGTTTATGTTTGATTTATGTTTGATAGCCAATCAAAATAAAAAAGTGATGCTTGAGTTGACAATTACAGTGTTGCCGAAGCACGATGTTGCACATAGACGCGTAGCTGGTGAAAAGTGAAAAGGTTTTTAGAAAAATCTACCAATTTTAACTAAGTATAAAAGTAAGACATTATTTTCACAATTAAAGTGAGTAGATGAACTAAAGATATAGGCCTATCTCTTTATACCTGTTTATTAAAAAAAGCACTTATACTAACATCTTTTGAAGCATGAATCCAGTTTTGTATATGCATGTTGAATTTTTTTTTAAACCTTAATTGCTACGCATACGCGGTTTATATAATACTTGTAATCATGGGTTACCAATTTACTGGATGAATTGAATTTTTTATATAATTGCTGACAATAAAAATGCGATTACAGCTTCTCCAAACTGACTCGAATTGCTGTTTCGGCAAATTTTTTAACAAAAATCTTAATATATAAATTGCAATAATGCTTTAAATTTCAATATGCAGTAGTATAAAAAGTCAAAATAATGCCAAAATTTTAAGAAATAAAGTCCAAAAAAAATTTTTTTAGGTCTAATATTAAAATGTTCTAAGTAATAAACTGTTCTCTTGTAACATACGGTTTACGCTTTGCTCGTTTTAGTTCAAAAATAAAATATGTAAAGCGTGCGAAAAATTGAGTTTAAATATCTTTGATCTACTTTTAGGCTTTCATCGACGCTTCAATTTAAGAATCAATTTTTTGAGTTAAATTTTCAGTTAGTATAACATTTATTAGTCTAATGTTTGTATAACTTGTAAGTATAACATTAATAATATTTGCCTAATGCTTGCATTATTACTGTAGCTGGTGTTTCTGGAAAAGCTTGTAATGCTTTTTATTATAAAGGCTGCAACTATACTTGATAAAATATATGAAATTAAAACACTTTAGTTTATATACCAAAATGCAAGAAATACGTAGGTCTACAATATTTCTTTAAGTTATTTTATTTTTCTTTTTTTTTTATAAATAAGCCTACTTACCACCGCTAGAAGATCCAATCTCTTTGTAGCAAAAATTATTATTATTATTATTCGACGTTTTTTGAGCAGCAGAAGATTGATCATAACTAAGGTTAAAATTTGTTGAGTTGTTGTCAGTTGAAGGTAGTTCAATTCCGCTATCTTCAGATTCAGCTGTATTGACTCGAACATTTTGTAAAGTGGCAGTACCATGTCTATCAACCGACTGACTTTTTTCTTGTTTGCTTAAACAATCTCCCATAACATTAAATTTCAGCAATGCAGTAGCTTTCAGTAATATGATGAACGATTAGGCGACAGCTTTATATTTACAATAACAGTAACACTCGCTTAAAAGAACTCGAAAAAGCAGGTTTACCAGATGAAACAATAGAAAACGAAACGGCTGAAATAAAGATTCACTGGTAATTTGATCTTCTAACTACATTGTCATATTGCCTATAACAAACCAAGAAAAAATTTGCTTCTGCCAAATGTTGATTTTACGATTTCAAAATTTAATAAAAGAATGAGTTAAATTAATCTTATTGTATTCGGTTTGCAATATATTTATTTATTGTATAGCTTTTTCTGAAGGTTTAAACTATAGTTTTCTAAATTTTGGCCAAAATTAGACGGAAAACATTTTTTCAAAAGAAAGGAAGTTTGTTTAATTATTTTCTACGGTTTTTTCTTACCCTCAGGTTTGGGGGTTTCCAAAACTTGTCCGGTGCTGTCTGGTCATTATTTTTTGGTAGCAAACAGTGAAGAAGGTTTTGAGACCAAATTTTTGTGGTCTTGTCTCGGTTTCAGTCTCAAACGTATGCTGTTGGTTTCGATCTTGGTTTCTATTTGATGTGATTTTCTTTCAACATGTTGGAGATAGGCCTACTCGTTTATTGGAAATGCTAACTTGCATTTTGGAAAAAAATATGAAAGAAGTGCTTGTGAAATTATAACAAGCGTACTAATCTTACGTAAAATATTGCGGTCTCGGTTTTGAAATTTGCGAGTCTTTTTTCCGGAAATTACCTGGTCTTGATCTCGACTTCATTATCAGAATCTAAATAGTTATTGAGTTAACCTTTATTTAGTTTGATTTTTCCCCGTAGCCTACTTAATGCTTACAACTTTCTTATGGGTGACTTCAACTAAGTTAATTATTAAAATAACTTTGATTATAAAATTCTATGATTTTTTTTCAAATTTTATAAAAGTTACAAATGCTTAATGTTTGTATTAGACTCTTATTGAAGAATGTGATCGATTAAATCTAATGAATTTATAAAATTAGGTTGGCTACTTTTGAAAATTTTTACAAAGCTTTTGTTGTTAAAACCAGGAGCGTGGAGCTGGAAAAATTATTTACAACTCCGATTCCGAATCCGACTCCACCTTTTCAAAAATTTTCGACTAGTTTTTGAAGTCGACTCGGACTTGAGTAAATCAGATTTACAACTCTAAATAATATAATAAACCTTTATAAAATATGCTGTCAGTTGACCCCAAAGCAGTAATATATTTTAAAACTTGATGTCCAACCTTACCCGAACGAACTTTGTCAACCTAAAACCAGACTCAAAAAATCTAGTTGACCTACTAAAAATAATTAAAATATTACAAAAATTATAAGCACTTAAAACAGAGAAAAATAATAAAAAAATTCTAGATTTTCATCAAATAGGCAACCTTGTAGTACATTAATATCAATTTTAATTTTCAGAAGTCTAAAGCTAGGCTACATTTTTAATATGCTTCGAAAATTTTAAAAAATGAGATTCGGCTATTTGTCTTATTTAAATGAAAAGCAGGTAGTAGGTATGAAAGTAAAGATTTTTTTTCAAAATTAACACATAATTTAGGTTTGTATGATATTTTGTTCACTTACTTTCATCCGTTTTCTTTCCAACGCATACCTCTAGCATGTTAGTCTCCGCTCCACTTCTTCCCTGGTCTCTTCGAAAATCACAATATCATCAGCAAACAGCATCATCCACGATGGTTCTCTCCTTACTTCGTCCGTTATCCTATCCATAATCACAGCAAACAGAAACGGACTTAACCCTGATCCCTGGTGCAGTCCGACCTTCACCTTGAAACTTTCTGTAGTCCCTACTGTACACCTCACTACTGTTTCGCTTCCCTTGTACATATGGATTGCTTCTGTACAAGTCGCACATACTTTTCCGCTATTCCTGATTTTCTCATAAAGTACAAAACTTTTCTTTTGGAACCCTGTCGTAAGCTTCCTCTAGGCCCACGAATACACAATGTAGCTGTCTTTGACCTTCTTGTACTTTTCTATCAACATTCTTAAGGCAAAAATGGCATCGGTAGTTTTCATTCCTGGCATAAATCCATATTGCTGTTTACTGATCTTTACTCTATTCCTTAGCCTGGCTTCAATAATTTTTTCCCATATCTTCATTGTATGGCTCATCAGCTTTACTCCTGTGTAGCTTCCACAGCACTGTGCGTCTTATTTGCTCTTATTGGGAGAAGCACACTGTTATAGTATGTGACGTCATAGCGCACGGCTCTACTGCCTTCTTCTCTCTGGTTTGATAAGTGTGGTTAACCGCGTGATAAATTATTAGTATAACTTACAGATTCAGTCGTATAACTATCGTGTAACTCCGTATAAATAAAAGAGCTAACTGCAGATACTAGTGGAACTCATAACACACACTCCTTCTCTATTCTTCTGGCATCCGTTCACCCACTAATAGTTTGTTGAACAATCTGGTTAAAAACTTTGTCCCCATCTTTCTCATGCACTTTTAAACTTCTACTGGCAACTCGTCTGGTCCAACCACTTTACCTTTTTTTTATCCTTCTCAGTGCATTCTTTACTTCTTCTCTACTGACACTTTTTTCCATCATTGATGTCGAACCTTACCCGAATTTTTTTTCCATCATTTTTTAGATTAAAAAAGTATAGGTGTCCACTATTGTGGAATAATGTCCCAGATAGATTAAGGGAGTCAGGGTCTTATAAATATTTTCGTAAAGAATTTTTAAGTATCTTATAGAAAAATAAACTTTAAAAAAAAAACGAATTTAACAAACTCTTAGAAAAACTTTTGCTGGTTGCTGTTCTTTTTTTTAGGAAACTTCAAATAATTTCCTGAAGAAACTAAATACGAGCTCAAGACATTCCACAAGAAAATCAAGTTAATAAATCAATAACGAAATTTGCCGATCACGATGAAAATTCAATAAATTTTTTATGTGATGCACGCCATTCTTTTAATGTTTTTGCAGTTTAATTTAGGTTGTTGTTTTTTTGCCGGCCATATACAATTGAAATGGTCCTTTTGACCCATGGCAGGATTTCTTTTGGTGGGTTTTTTTGCCTGCCTGACCTCTTTTGGGTCCTGACGCTTTTGGTCACAGAGTTTGTTGTTTCTCCCATCCATGATTATGCAACATTCTTTTTATATGGTTCGGATGTGTATATTTTATTGTGATACAGCATCTTTACTAACTTTTTCGTTTCGATATACACTTTTTATTTTTTTTATTTTTTTGAAAAATTTAAGTTAATGGTTTTCTTTTTTTCTCTCTTTCTTTTAAAAAAAAAAAAAATTAACGTACAGTAGCTACTTCGTTTTAAATGTACGGCGACCACGCACAATTGACGTTGTGCGTGTAATAACGTATATCGTTTAGTCGCTATTTTCTATTTCGCAATCACTTTTTTAACAAGAACTTCGAAACGTAATACCTTGATTGCAAATAAAATTGATTTCAATTGAATTGACACAATTTACCTCTTTGTTAACCACTTCTACTTCTTCTGTTCTAGGTTCTCTGTCATTTTCCTCGTTCATCAGTTTCTCAAAGTATTCTTTTCATCTCTTTAACATTCCCTCCAAACTTACCATCACATTACCGTTTTCATCCTTCATAACCCTCACGAGCTGTACAGTATAAGTATAACGATAACTGTATAAATATAACAATAACTGTTTTAGTTAAATAATGACTGAGTTAAATGTTATGGGGAAAACTTTTTTGGTCTTCAACTAAATGTACGGTCTGAATATTAGTCCCGCAAGATAAATTTTTACATTTTACAGATGAAATCAAAATGACGGCTAGTAATAAAAAAAAAAGGAACAGATTGTGGCCCAAAGCAATTTTATGCGCTAAAGTTTTACCAATGCGGTCCGCGTTATCTTACGAGTTTCAAATGTCTGCTATAAATGGCCTTGGACAACACAAATAAAAGCATCACCTAAATCTACAAAAAGCAATCAAAAAATTGTCCAAGTGCCAATTTGAAATTCACTCCGCAAACTTAACCCAAAACTTGCGCAATTTGTGATAAATAGCCCAATCTGATAAATCGGCAATACTATTTGCATAAGCTTTACTTCCCTTTCATTCTTAACTGTCCCGTAATCGTAAAAATTTATCTGATCACTTGGTATTTTTTTTTTAACTTGAATTACCAATATTAGTGCGGGTTGCCATATTGATTTTTTAACCCCAAATCTGAAAAATTTAGCCATTTTTTAAAGTCTTTGGCTTTCAAATTTAACGTTAGCTAACGTTTACCTAACCCATTTTTATAAATCAAAAGTTTATTCTTATAAATTAGTATTTAAAAAAAATTTTAAGTTTTGACCAAAAGTGTTAAAAATTTTATTGTTACCTACATTGTTACTTCAGTAGACTTTACCTTAATTTGCAAGGAAAATATAAATTTGGGACACTAATTGAAAGTGTTGAATGTTTTTTTTAGTTTTCACCTTAAGTTTGACTCAAAAATAGAAATTTTAACTCAAACTTAAGGTAAAATTTAAGGTCTTCATCTTGAATTTGGGACGATGATAGAAAAAAATATTGGGTTTATTTTGTTACACTTGAATTCTTTTGACAGCGTATTTGGCTTTTTTTAAAAACTTTATGTGGCAACTGTGATATTGCTTTAGTTCGGGATTGTTGTTGGGCAGCATTAAATCAACAGGATATTATTTTTTTATTTATTGTATATATTTTTGTTAAATAACAAACTAACCTTATAAGAGTTACCAGCAAAGTATATTGTTAGTTGATCTGCTTCTATAAAAAAAGCTGTTTAAGTTATTCTGTTAAGAAATCTACCAACCACATGCCCAAAGCTTAAATAGTTGTGAATGCAAAAATTATTTATGCAATTGTAAGAGTAACTATTCTACAAAAGTACATGTTGATTAAATCATAATAAGATAGTTTTATATCCGGTTAAAATATACTCATCATTTTATCTGTGGCAGAAAAGATATAGTGTAAGAAAAAAATTTTTTTCAGTTAACAAAACCCATGTTAAAAAGCAAAAATTGCACAAATGGAGGTCACATTAAACAGTAAAAAAACTTTCAATCTGACAAAGTAATTTCTTGAACTGGCAAGCAATGCTGGCTCATTGTTTTATGGTTTTTAGGTACTTCTAAAATTATAACCCAGTTGAATTTGTATTTATATCAGAGATATGTCTGGTATTTGTTCAACTTATTCAAAATTAAAATAAAATAAAAAAGAATAAAAACATGAGTTGGAATATAAAAATTAATTTATTTTCTTAAATCAAAAGTCTAATATTTATTAACTGATATAAACGAAACTTGCCAACACAATTTCTAAACATTTCTTTGCAGCTTTTTTGAGTAGCTCTTTTTATGATCCTTAAATAAAGAATATGTTAAAAGTCTTTTATCAGAAATCTATTATCCTTTTTTCAGTAAAGTCACATTGATGATTTTATTCAATTGATCAAATTGCAATGCATGAATTTATTAATAAAATCAGTCAAATTTCAATTTAATATAGAAAATACAAGTTAAAAATTTAAAGCCAACTATATCATTATGAAAAATCAATTTCAACCCTTTAAGGTCATTGTCAGTTTTTGTAAAAAACTATATATGACAAAAATTTTTTTTTGAAAATATTAAAAACTACTTATACTATTTAGGTCATAGTATAAGTAAGGGAACCAACATTTTATTTAGATACCCCTGATGATCCCTTTTAGGGGTGAAACAGTCTTTTGGGTTTTAGCTGTGTGTTTGATTTCTGTGATTTTGCCAGTTTTTAATTTTGAGCTCTAACTTTGTTATTGAGCACTTTTGAAGCACTGATTTTCCAACATTGTTATATATATATATATAGATATTGTAACAAATAGCACACTTGTTTTAATACATTACCACTACTGAATTTGAGTGCTAAACTTTAGGTCTTTGTAATGAAAATATTTTTTAAACATTAAAATTATCTTAGGTTTTCTTTTCACAAAAGAAAATATTTTTTCATTATTCACTTTTTGTTGAGATTGATGAGTCAGATTTTGAATTGATTAATAGTATTAACTAGCTATTTTAAAAGCAAACCTTTGGTCCATACACTCCCAAATTTATTAAATGAATCACTGTATATTTTTTAAGAGAATAAAATCTCAAGCAGATTTTATTAATGCATCTTTGATCTCTATATTTATTCTCCTGATATGCAAGATTGTATTGGAGGTATTATACATAGATCAAGTGTTAATCAATTACCCCAACCTTTTTTTCAGTAGATGCCAAGATATTGCTTTTCAATTTAAATTCTTTATTGTAGTTTTTTAGAAAGGTATGACCAAAATTTAAAGCTGCTTGCCAAGAACCCCAAGCAGGACAAAGTACTGAACCAAGGCACAACAGAATAAAGCAAGCAGTTTTGAAATGTGACTGTGTTGATTACAATGTTCTTAACCACTTGACCATGTTGCATTTTTTAAATGTAGAAATAATGCTTTTAAACATTATCTAGCCTTTTTCATATAATGCATTTAGTTAAAAAATCTTTATTTTAGAAATTTTGGTTTTAATCTCTAATATTTTAATTTAATTTTTTATCTATTTACATGTATTATATTAATTGCAACTGCATATTTTAATTTTATTGATAGCAAATCAAATTGGTTGACTATGTCTAGATATAGATCATACTGTCATTATTCTTGTGTGTTCTAAGAACAATTCACAACACTGTCCTCTGCTTGATGGTCTTGGCAAGCCATTGTAAATTACAGTCACATCTTAACTTTAAAATTAAAAAAACAAATAAAAAAACTTTCAATTGGGCAGCAATTTTGTGGCATCTTCAAAAGCAGTCAAGATTAATTGCTTAATGCAGATGTTCTCAACTGGTGTGTCATTTTGAAACTGTAAGGGTTTTGCAATATAGTAAGATAATTACATTTGAGCAGAGTTAGCATTTTCAAAAAAAGGTGTATTAACATTCAACTTTAAAATTTATTCCAAAAGTTAAGTGAAGACCAAAAAATTTGACTAATAACTTTATTTTAAACTTCAAAGATTTTTTTTGGTCTTCACTCGACTTTTGAAATAAATTTATCAAATCATTTGCTATTGCTAACAACCATTTTTTTAATCTGTGGGTTAAAAACTTTCAAAAAAAGGGTTGTTTGTGTAAATCTTATGACTTCAGTGCATTTTGAATTTATACAAAGTGGGGGAACCCTTGCCATAATGGTTACATTAAGTTTAATGTTACGTACTGACTTTGTTCTGCAAATCAAAAGGATAAATGATGATGATGATGATTATAATAAAGCCAGACAGTTTCAATTTATAAAATATTGGAAAATTTACTTTTCAACTTATGATGGTTTTAATTCAACTTTAAAATGTTATATTTATTTTATCATGTCAATCAAAACCAATAAAACATTTGATATATGGTATCACTTTCATCAAAACTAAAAAACAGTTTTTATTAATTTGTGACAACTCTTGTGGCTGCCATTTTCCAGCATGCATTGAATAATTTGAATTTTTTAAAGTAAAACATATGCAGAATAACTATTAATTTTTCAATAGTGTATTGTTTAAGTTTTTATCTGCATTAGTTTTGTAAAAATATAATTGGGGTGTTTATCAAGATTTTATGGTTTATAAGTGGATCATGTGGTTTTTTCATTATGGATGAATTTATGTCATCAACTATGTAAAGAAATTACATATCCTAAAAATATTTGTCATGGCTGATAGAATAAGAGCAATTGATTTGCTTGATTTACTTAAAGACAGAATTGCTTATTTATCTGGTAAGTGTTATTTATTAAATGCATAGCCTACTTAATTTTATTCAAATTTTAAGTTATTAAAACAGTAGCAATATGTTAAACTCTTATTTAAAACATTTTTTGTAAACTAGGTGGAAGGGATCATGGTGGTCCAATTTTGACCTTTCCATCATGGCAAAATACTGAAAAAATATTATCAGAAGACTTGAAACGCTTGATTTTATATCTTGCAAATGTTCCAAGGTAATAAATATACTTTCAGTAATTTATTGTTACTTAATTGAATTAGATTGTTGTATTTTAATTGTACTAAACATTGCTTAAGTATTTTCCAAATAGACAGTTTGGGACCCATAAACTCAGTTGATTTATGTTCTGCATCAATCGACTTTTCTGATTTTAGTGGGCTATTTGCTAGCAACATCTCAAGCCTAAAATTGCAACTATCCTTAATTTAATGGTGTAAGTCTCTGACTCACAAGTGTAAAATTGACTGCTACAAAATTTTTTTGACACAGCACTTGAATTTACTTAATGGTTTTTTAATAAAATAATTTTGCATTTTAATTTTACTGCCTGACATTATTTGATCAAGTGTTAGTGGAGTCATGTTATAGTATATTTAAATTATGAAATTTTATGTCACCTAAATTTTTGATATATTTCAAGTAATTTTTAAAAGCAATGTGCTATACTTTATCATCTTATAGAGTTGAAAACTTTTGAGCTGGAGTAAACACTTAATACTTTGAACTAACACATTCTACAGTATTAAGGTCATTTTCTTACGGTTGTACCTATTTTGGCATTTCAAACAATTATGCCAATACTTTTCATCAAGTTAGAGTATTGTTTTTTTACTGCTACTCTAACAGCTTATTTTAATCTTTCTCAAATCCTATTGTAGTGAATGATAACATTCTTAACAACCAAACAGTATGCAGGGTGTCCATAAAGTCCCAGTACTATTGCAAATATTTATTACTCAAAAAAACACATAACATAGAGTACTGCAGTTTTTGCAGAATATTTTACATAGCTTCAAGTTCACATTCAAGCACATTTTTAAGTTTGCTTTCTTGCAAAATTTTTGGCTTAATTTCACAGCCTTATCATTCATAGCCATTCCTATTTTTAGTTCAAATATAGTATTAAATTTTTCTAAATAGCTAATGTGCATAAATTCAAACATTTAAAAGTATTTCATACTTTTGAATATTTTTTAACAAAAATATTTGTTGGCATTTGAACTATTGTTATATTAGAGGCATATTTTTGTTGAAATATCTGAACTAAATAATTGATATTGAAAAGCTAGTTTAAGTTCAATATCTTTGAGTTGTAATTTTTGTGGAATTTCACATTTAGTGTGATGAAAAATATACTTGTAAATTTTGTACAAAGATGGAATGAAAAATTGAGTTGTTAAAAATTTTTATAATATATAAATTTGAAACAAACTGAGATATCTTCAGAAAAAAATAAAAATTACAATCATTTAGCAATGACACATTTTCATCTTTAAAAATCTATTCTTAAGATCTGGACACAACTACAAAAGTGCTTTTCATCTTGTTCTAACTCTTGTTAGTAACAATTTAAAATAGCAAAAGTATAAAAGATACAAGAAGATATGAGACCCAAAATTTTATAATACTGTATTGATTTTTAAGTAAAAACTTAAAAACTTTTTCAACTGTGTAGTGAAGAGGTTCTTCAGCTTGGCTTTACTATTGTTGTTGATATGCGGGGGTCAACATGGAATGCTATCAAACCTATCTTGAAAGTTTTGCAAGAACATTTTCCTGCCAAAATTAATGCTGTTTACATTATCAAACCTGATAATTTTTGGCAAAAACAAAGAACCAATTTTGGCAGCAACAAATTTTCTTTTGAGGTAAAACATTGTTGTAGAATTGTTTTAACTCATAATATACAGCTGAAAATGTCTGCTTATAAAATTAATAAGTGATTAGAAACATTAATCTTAGAATAAACTAGTTTTTTAGAGCTATTGTTTCGTTTGTTGTTAATAAACTGGTATTATTTGAATTGCAAACGAGTAAATTTTAAGTATTTTGAAAACATTTAATGTGGTTATTTCAACAACAATTTTTTTAAAATGTAATGTTGGTTTAGGCAACTTTGATATTTTAATGTTTATTGGTTTAAGCGTGATTTATTTGTCAGAGTTTATTTAGTTGTTCGTTCTATTTACTCAGTTACCACTAAACTGCATTTTTATCTAGATTCATCCGGTGTCTATTGAAGGGCTGATTAAAGCAATCAGTTCATCACAGTTGACCCCAGAAGTTGGTGGTACCTTGTCTTACGATCATGACGAATGGATTGAAGTTCGAATTTCGTTTGAGCAATTTATTTGGGATGCCTTGGATGTGCTAGATAAGTTGCACGATATTGAGAGGCAAATTGTTCAGGACAATTTTGCTCCTGATCAAGAAGGCGCTAAGGTAATCAACGTTGTTTGCTGTGTAGTCTGGTAATTACATTTATAGCAGCTCTTGTTACAATTAATAGAAAAGTTTTTTTAGAAAAATTTCCTGTTCTTCATCGTATTTAATAGTGCATCATTGTGAAATTTTTAAACTTATCATATTAATAATGCTCATCTTCATTAGTGCATTTATTGATAACTTTGTTCTCTGTTCTTTTTAGTGGAGTTTGGTTATTTTTTGGTTATTTACTCGTACATGCTACATTCTTTTGAAATTTTATTTAATTCTTGAGTTGGAATACCGCTAGTACAGCACTTTTACAATTTACAATACCACATTTTCAAAATGAGTTATTTATTTCTGGAAAAGTCTTTATCTCTTTAATTCCCAGTAGAGTAGAAGTACAAAGCAAATCTTATTCCAGGTGGTTATTGTTTTGACTGAAGAAATATTTGCCCTGTATTGTGCTGTTAAGTTGTTAACTTTTGAACAGGCAATGAGCGAAGAACACGAAAAGCTGGAAAAGGTAATCACGTCAGCACCGATCGAAAAACTAGACGCTCAAGGCCAAAAACTCCTCAAGCGTATTAACGGAAGTAATTGCGATGCTGATAGCGGCTTCTCAGGTAATTGTTTTTACTACGTTTGTTTTCAATTTGCATTTTTTTATTTTCGCTATGTACAGCTTCACGTCAAAAGGTTTCTTCAACTGTGAGACTTTTGATTTGACCGTAATTTTCCTGCAATGTTTCTGTCCTGGATTGGTTCTTCAAGTTTTATTTTGTCTAATTTTAAGATAAGAACCTGATTTTAAAAATTTAAGTATATTTCTTTCGGAAAATAACATTTTAATAACATCATTTTTCTTAGGGTTTGCTGTTGTTGAATTAATTTCGCATTTGATCAAAATAATATTTCGTTTACGTAGCGCGTCACTTCAAACGATTTGTCGCTCACTAGTTAGTATTTGATTTATCAAGTAATGTACAGTATTTAATTTTGTAGCATTTCAATCGTTGTTATTGATGCGAAATTCTAAAATTTAGTCGACACGAAAACTTTCTAATCATCTAAAAAAAGTTTGTCTTTTAAAGCATTTTTGTAAGATTAGCAGTGTATTGGTATTATTCCTGCAAAATTGCTGAGTATACTTTTCCATAAATAGTAAAATGATTCAGTACAGCTGTCTCATCTTCAAAGCATTTTCTACTAATATAATCTTACTAAATGATCAGTTTCAGCAAAAATTGCTGATTTTGGTTCTACAACCACCAGTTTTTGAAAATGTCCCTTAAGTCTTTGAAATGTAAGCAGTTTCAGGTTATATACTGGTAATTGTCTTTAGATTATCTAATAATAAAAACCATTTACAATCTACGTGTTCGATTTTGTATCTGATGCTTACGTATATTGGCACTGATCAGGCACGACGAAATACTACGGTTGTTAATTTTCTTTCGTCCTTGTTTATTTTAAGCAGCAAACAGCCGAAACCTTTTCAAATATTTTTTTAGACATTTTACAAAACTTGCTGAAGAGTCGTATTTGTTTTTTGCGTGCCGTTCTTTCAAGTTAAGTTTGCTTTAGCATCGATTTCGTGTTCTTGCGAGATCTGAGCATTTTATTGGCCAGTTAATTGCCGTTTTTTTGTCGTTGGCGATATTTTCAAAGGGCAAAATTTTAACACTTGAAATAAAATTGATGTTTTTACTGCCAACTACGTCGACAGGCAGTACGGGAGGAATTCCATTGTCCGGAAATGCTGACTTTCAAAGCGCGGCTCCACGAATCCACAGTTTAGTTGAAAAGCTCCACAACACTCGCCAGCAATTGCGCACCATGTGGCAGAGAAGGAAAGTCAACCTGGAGCACTGCTATCAGCTCAGACAATTTCAACAGGACGCCAATAAGGTAGAAACTGCATTATTCTTCACTGTATTGTGTTTTTTACCTTGCTTGTAGTCTTTGCATTGTTTAATGCATTAACGCAATCTTGTTCGACCAAAACATAATGAAGTGAAACGGATGTCAATGGTAGTTGAAATAGTATGACTTTATAGCAATGTTTGTTTTTGAGCAATTTAATCCAAACCTTAACCAAACTATTTTAAAAGGTTTCACTTTAAAGCTGCAGCTGTAAATTTTTTAGCTAGCGGCCTCTTTTTTCTTTTTCTGTTAACTTACTTAGTCAAACTTTACCGGTACATTAACTCTAGAACAGAATAAAAAAAAAACCTACCTCCAAACAAGTGTTTATTTGAAAAACACAAAACGATGACATTTTATGTTTGCTTCTTCACCAAACTCCCGCGGCCCGACTCAAACAGCAAGGAGTTGCTTTTCGAAAACTAATCATCAAAAAAGTGTGTCATGTGATATTAATGCAATTTATTAGTCGTTATTTGGTTTTATTCATAAACCAAATTTTTCAGAACGCATTTAGTAGATTACCCAAAAAATAATAGTTGTTGCAAACCTCTAGGATTCTCTTGCAGACCGTAATATGAAAACTGCTATCTGAAAGTCTTGTCGCAAAGAAGTTTTAATTAAGCACAAGTTTATCTAGAAGCTGTTTACAGTCAATGAAATTGATTTTATGTTAATTTTTAATGTCAAGGTTTTGTCTTTCCTTAAATAAAACTTACTATTATACCGCAATTGTTTCTCCTTACAGTAACTGAAAAACTTTTTTAATAGCCAGTGTTTCGCATCTATTTTAAATGGTTTAAACTTGTGACTTTGTACTTGACAGTGAATCCTGATTGCAACCTTTATAGCGCAGTTGATCGATAAATTCAATTGATTTCACTTCATAAAGATAGCGCATGTCCCAATTGTGATGCTGTTTATGCCGAATTTATCTGAAAAATCGATTGCACTATTTAAAATATATCTTTATTTTGAATTATCATCTGCTACTTATTGTGTACCGGACTCGTACAGCGTAAAATTTGATTTTAAGTTGAAGAGATAATTGCTTTCGAGAAAACACTTCTATGACTCGATCGCTGGTGAAACGGCATGGTAACTCTATGTTTTTTTGTTTTTTTTTCTATTGGAATTCAATTTAACGTGATTCTAAATCTTTTGAAAGGCCGCCTGGGTACCTTTATACTTTTTTAAAGAAATGAACCGAATCACCATAAGAGCTTGTTTGCGTTGAATAATCAGGCGAGTGCAATGAAACTCTTTCTCTGAATGAAATAGAGCTATTACAACAGCAACTAGCTGTTGACGGGCCCTAGACAGGCATTGTAAAAAGCTCAAAAAAGGTTTGGAGCCATTCCGACTTTGTAGTACGATTTTTTTTCATTTGCAGATGTTCGAATGGATAAAACAAAATCGAACACTTTTCATCAGCGGATGCGGTGAAATCGGTTCAACTTATCAGCAAGCGGTCGATCTGCAAGAGAGCCATCGAAATTTTGCCTCCAACTCGATGGTGTGTATTAAACACGTTGGTTTACTTCGAGCGTATACGTGTCATACATTTCTTTCTTTGTTGAATTCCGGGGAGCACCTACCCTAAGCCTGAACGCCGAAATTCAATAAATAAAAAACTACGTCGAGCGTATTTGCCAGGTGCAGGGCAGATTTTAAAATTGCAAGGTCTTTGTATAGCCTACTGCTTCGCGATTTGAATTACTTAACGTTTGACGTAAAACGGCGACTTCAGAAGTGTACGGCGATAATTCATTCTAACAGTTCGTCTGCTTTGCTGACTGAGTTACGCTGCACGGCGTATCCCTATTTAGTCACGGTCTGATCACACATAAAAATGTTCGCCGTCCAACACGCGACGAACAACCAAGCTGAACTCAAAATGTTTTCGACAAGACAAGAAACCAAATCTGTTCTGGCAAATGTCTTGGGAAATGGTTTCGTCAGAAAAAAATGCCTTGCCACGATCAATTGTTTTTCAGAGCAGCCAACCTTGTCAAGTTCAAGCTGCTTGTTTCTTTTTTTGTAATAAAATTAATATATCAGACCAACCAAGTTTCATGCATTTTTTTGCTATCAGGGCTAAATTCAATTCGAGTATGGCAATGTCTCAGTTGCTGCAATAACTATTTTAGTATTTTTGAATGAGAATCGAAATTTTAAATTGCTACTTGGCTGTTTTGTATTTCCGACTTGTTTGTTTGCAAAGCGACGAAGATATAAAAATAGTTTTTCGAATTAACTTATGGTGTTATAAGCTTTCACTTTTTTTTTAGCATTATCAAGTCTGTAAATTTTATTGACGAAGTTTTATATTTTTATTGAATTTGGTTTTGTAACATGTTGTTATGCTACTAAAACTTCCATGAAACAACATTTATTTTATTTACAATTTCCCAGTCAAGCACAGCTCGAAGTATGTCTTTTGAACTGTTGAATTGGTTTGTTAAGATTTTGCTCACTGTGAGAAACCGAATTTTGAAATTCTTTGCTTTTACTTCCTTTATCTTCGGCTTAAGCTTTAACATCTTCAACTTAATTGATTTTCACCAATTGTATGGCCAAAACTCTTTTTATACTCTGAGATGTAACTTGTCAATTGTGCTTTATTATTCCTTTTTTGCCGCAGGGTGCCAGTTAGCGTGAGAGAAAAGCGAGTATTAAAAATCCACTGTTTCTGTAAATTCTTTATTATTCTTATAGAACCAATGCAACACTGAACAAAAGTTGGTTTTTAATAATCGTCTTAGCAATTTATTTGTTGTTTTGTTGTTTTTCAAGATAACAAACTGTTTTTTCCTCTTCAGTTTTAATTGTGTAAGTACAAATAATAGTAGTTTGATTAAAACGTTTTTCTCGCTTTTGTTTGCCATGTGCCCGTGTGCGCTGTAGGCGCAGCGCGCAGGCCTTCTGTCGACTGTTGTCCGCTTAATCAAATCGACAAACGCTTTCATCTTTGTAGAGCGTATACGTCAATGTTCATCGTGTGATGGTGATAGCAAATCGGCTGCTTGAGGCGAATCACTATGCGTCTGAGGAAATTCGCGCGATTTCGGCCAATCTCGATCTGGAATGGAAGATCTTCGCTGCCGCTCTCGACGAACGGAGGTGAGAAATCTATATACTCTTTGCTTTGTTGTTGGTCGACGCTAATCGATGGCATCGATTTTTGACTCTTTCCAATCTGTTTTGCATTCAAACTTTCTCGCTTTTGCGACAAAACGCACGTGCAGGCCGAGCTGAATCGATGGTAGGCTGTAATCGTAGATAAAAAAAGACATAATGAAGCATAATTATACTTGGCGACCAATTGATATTGAACGCTCGCCATCGTAATTGCTACCATTGTGTACACACTTTTTGTATATCTTTCAACGCAATTGTACATTGACGTAATAATGACCGTACGTCATCGCTGTTTTCGACCATGTGCTCGTTTTTCCAGTCTTGATCCCAGGTAGCGAGAAAAGCACTTCATTAATCTGTCACTGACAGATGCTTTGCCACAACTTTAAGCTTTGACTCGGTGTTTATTTTGACAGCCGTTTAATGGGCCTCGCGGTCAAGTTCCACCAGCGCGTCGAACGCTTTGTCGCGAGCACGGTCGATTGGCGACGCGAATGCGAGAGCGACGATCGATATCCAACGCCCCCCGATTCAATGGGTTCGCTGACCACGATTGCCGTTCTTGAACAGATCTTAAAGAAACATCTTAACCTGCACGATCGCATCACCGAGTCCTATCACGAAGCAAGTGTCAAGTTGAATTAGATTTTTTTGTATTAACTGGTCAATTTCTGTTGGCTATATTTTTTCTTTTATTTGTAGTCGGCGTATAGTTTGATATTTACTGATTTTTTTTATAAAAATTTGACGTCACTAAAGATAACGCCACCTGTCAATGCTGGTAGAAATCGTACAGCTGTTCTTGAAATCGATACTTCACAAAGCACGTAAAACACTATTGTGTTATTGGTTGCTTACAAAATCTTACTTTCACCTGAAATGCCTTGAAAATGTGACGAAATAGCGCTTCATCCTGAAAACAAACGGAATTATTTATAGAAAACT
Organism: Diplosoma virens; assembly: GCA_963680785.1. Classification (NCBI taxonomy): domain Eukaryota; kingdom Metazoa; phylum Chordata; class Ascidiacea; order Aplousobranchia; family Didemnidae; genus Diplosoma; species Diplosoma virens. The sequence continues at coordinate 24,380,926 of OY796886.1, forward strand.
TCTATTGCAACATTACTGACTTTGTGCGTTTTTTCAAGTAACCATTCGAACTTGTATGAGAAATTTCGGTTAGCTTTGTCTTTTCAAGATCGATTTTGTTTTGGTTGTATTGAATTTTCATTGTCGGTAGTGCATGCATAACAATGGCAGATTTGCCCTGCAGCAATCACGCTTGTTTATCTCTTGATTTAACGCAATTCGATATCGCACTCGGTCATCATTACGCTCAGCGATACAGTGTCAACAAAAAGAAATGACTTCGAGTCGCGATAAGAGCGCAAATATCTTTGCCGCCAAGCTGTTTGAAGCGCTTTATTGCTTTCATGTCTTTAAAAATTTGTTTACGCATGCTTTCCGTTCTCGCTTCGCGCCTTTCGTCTTCGCACTCGAGATAAATCGACACTGATTTGCGACAAATTACTCCTTTTCCCTGTTGCGTGCTTTTGATTGCTTTTCGTATCGCAACCTTTTCTTGCTTCTTATGCAAGAATGCGACATGCCTTTATTCAAGTAAAAAACATACTGTTTATGAATTATTTCAGACGTTATATTTTTTTCTTTCTTAATAGTCAATTGAAACATAATACCATTACAAACCATTTGGTATTTAGTAGTCTTCTGTTCTTTCTCAGTCTTAGATTTATTAAGTCTCTTATTCAACTCCTCAGTAATTCTCCCCGCCCGGGCCGCAGCACGACGTACTTTGATTGAGTAGCGAACTTACGCTGATTGGCGAGCAATTATCCCCGTTGCACCATTTACTTCACGGTTTCCTTGAATCGGCAGGTGTGCGAAAATGGCAAAGAACTTCTCGAATTCCTGCAGAAGCCGTCCAGCCCTAGCACCGATGACGTGCTGAACCAGCTCATCGACTACAGCGGCGCCTCCCAGCAAGTCTTGGACAGCATTCACGAGGTTGGTCGTGCGGCTTCGACGTTTTTCTTTCTTGCCCATTTTCGTTTTCTTTGTGTGATGCCTGCTCTTTGTCTTGTCTCGTGTCAATACTTCAGGGTTTGTGGAGTCGGAGGGTTTTTTTCGACTCCGGCATATCTGAAAAAAAAAGACTCCGACTCCACAATCTTGGTTATAAGTCACGCTTTCTAAAATCTTTAAGCTATATATTTATCCATTATTTTATCTTTATTTACGCCGCAGAAAAATGTCAAAGGCATTTTATTCTTGGACAACCGTCCAGCGCTTACTGCAATCTGATAGTTTAATGCTGTATATGCGGCTCGTAAGCGTCCAGGAAAGGTTCAGAAAGAGCGACGCCCCCTTAGAATTTTTAAAAATGCTAAGTTAAAAATAGCTTCGAACAATTTCTGAGTTAGCATTTCATTTGTTTGATGCTTTTTCTTGTCTGCAATTAACAGTAGGTAACAATCTAAAAACTTTTATTGTTACTTTGGTTACACACAACCGCTGACCAAAGCATATTTTTCTAAGGAATATTAGAGATTACAAGGCGGTACCTTTAAACAAGGACCCACAGTTCTCAAAGAATCCCAAATTTTTAAGTAGCTCAGGATTTGAGTGAAGACCTTTTTTTTAGTAGTCACTTTTAAAGGCGATAAGGATATTTTGACGTACTTTTTCTGGTAAGTATCTTATGTTTTTTGCTTGAATTTTTTAAAGAGACCCGAACCAAAACTTAAGTTTATTTATCTTAAATAAAGAGCCATATTTTGGCAGTCAATGTAAAGCGAAAACTATTTTTTAGTCTACACTTCAAATTGAAGTTCCAAAAACGGCCGTGTCCTCGGATTGCGTGTTTGCGCTTGTTTATTTTCGGGTCCTTCAGATGGTAAATCTGACTGTTTACACGCCATTTACTAAAAATCGCACTCTGAGTCGCCATAAACAATAAAGAGTACGACTTTGGCATATGTAAAAAAGGGACTCCCACTCCATAACTTGCATTACTTGTCTGGTTTTCCTTGTCAAATATTTATTTACAACTTTACAAATCGAATTTTTGTTGCCATGTGATTCAGACACCTTAAGACAGTTATCTGATTGCATTTCTATCTTATAATCACTTAGAATTCAACTATTGTGAAGTGGTATGTGAATATACCAAAAATTTGCATTGCAATCAATGCATCATTGAGCATTCTATAGCTAATATTGTTAGGTAACCACAAAGGCTGCGTGATCAGCAGTTTTGCGAAATTTTTTATTGTTCGGTATTTTTCGTTGAGAATTCATGTACTTAATACTGCCTTAAATTGTTTACGAATTACTCCCAACTGTCTTTCTGATTAATCAACATCATTGTGGATCTCGGCATCTTTGGGCAGCTCATTTTATTCTCGTTATTTCAGACTTGTTTTTTCGTCAGTTACTGATTTTTAGACTGATTAATTCAGCCACCCAGCTTCATTATTTCAATTGATTTTCTATTCGCTGAACATGGTGATAACTTATGATTCATCTGAAATATAATCCGGAAAATCTCCCTTCAGAGCCATTATCAAACAAGAACTAATAGGTATGTCTCAAAACAATCCAAAAAGAGATAGATCACGTTGCTATGACGTCAAACGACTGGAGCAAATATAAAGCGAAAACCTAAACAGGGGACTTTTAGATTTTTTGTTTTCTAGCAAGACTGAAATAGTGATATTTGATGACGACAGATCTCGAATGAAACGCGAGCGAGTGTTTGATCTTCTAATGAAACCAAGATTGAAGCATTGTCTTTTAATTGTAATTTAATTGGATCATGTGATAACGTTGCTTCTTTCTCCCCACACGCATTGCTTTTGTGTGATTATGCACTTCACTTAAAATCATTACAACCTACTCGTCCGTCCCAATCCACATATTCTCGTCATCAAGTGGACGATCGAGAGCTGAACTGTATTTCTTTATTTGAAATGAATAAAACTGTTTAATTTACATTCAAAATCACATGCTTTACGTCTACATTACAAAACAAGTTCGACCTTATAAAAGTCATGATTCCTTAATGACTGAAAAACGGATAATAATTTTTATTGAGTTGAAATCAAATTTTAAAATCGTTGGTGTAAAACGACTGATTTTAAACATAAGTATTTTTGTTGATTGCGGGTCTTTACTGAATTTTTCTTCGCTTTTGTAAATGGATAATAAAATTATATTCACATAATCCTTTGAATTTTTTTAAATCATTGCTTTTGCCGCATGAACTTGCGTAAAGGTCATGTTTTGAAGGTTTTTCATCACCATCGGGAACTGGAAAAGCGCTGGAACGAACGAAAAGTGACCTTGACGCAGAGACATCAACTCCGTCTTTACGAGCATGATGTGCAACAAGTAGGCGATTGATCTTCGCTTCATTTTTCAGTTTTTTTTGTTGTTTTGTTCAAAAAAGAATTTCTTGACCTGTACCTTTTGAAACTATCGAGAAGTATGTAAAGCGCGTTGTTGTGTTGTCACCGTGACATGCAGTTCGAACAAAATAAAAGACTTGATTTTTGCCTGACTTTAACTTGTATATCGGCGTGCAGAATTCAGAGCTTGTTGTTTACTCGTATGCAAAAAAGCTGCTTTTTTTAAATGCTTTGTCATTGTTGCTCTGCTTCGCATTATAATATTCGTATTTTTTTTCAAAAAAAAAGAACAAACATTCTTGTTTGCTTTATAAACAGCGGAGTATGCTAATTATTACGAAAAAGCTTTTTCAAACTAGTCGTCACGAAGAAATGATAATTTTGACACATGACGTATCTGTATAAGGCTGTTTTACTTGAGCTTTGCAACTCGCTACGATTCGTATTAAAACGTCCCACTCCGATCTTTTTGACGCTTTGAACGCGCGTGAAGGTGCTGCAGTGGATCTCCGAGCACGGCGAAGCGTTTTTGGCCAAGTACACGGGCATCGGCAAGTCGCTGAACCGCGCCACGCAGCTTCGAAAGCGACACGAAGACTTCGAAGACGTAGCTCAGAACACGTACACCAACGCGGAAAAGCTCTTGGAGGCGGCAGAGCAGCTGGCCCAGAGCGGTGAATGTGACCCCCACGACATCTTTCAGGTCGGTCGCGCCGTTCAAACCCGCTCAGCGAGCGTTTTTATCGCAACCGAATGTGATCAACCGGCTGTCTGCAGGTTGCCCGGAATCTGGAAGAGCAAATGCGCGACTTCGCGCACAGGGTCGAACGTCGACGCAACATCCTCGACATGTCAGTTTCATTCAACACCAACTTGAAAGAGGTAGCTTGGTGTAAATCTCTTGAATCAAACAAAATATGTAACAACAATAATACTATTAGAAAAGTTGTATTTCATTAAAATGAAATACGGCCATTAAGATAAAAATTTATGATTTAAATGTTCTTTAATGAGCGAAAATTTGATGTTTATTGTTTTATTCTCTGCAATCGCTCTTCATTTCGCAAAGCATTTGAAAACTTTATTATAATACCGCATCAGGAATTAAACTTTATAATTCGAAAAGCTTAATATTTCCAGAAGGTTGGGCAAATTCTTCATTTTCACATGAATCTATCATAGCAGGTCCAGGAGTTTTTGAAAATCTCCACCAGTAGTTTGCTGATGACCTCGCTGCAACCATCCGCTTCACTACTGACTTGCATGATCTTGTCCGCCGCAGGATATTGACTGTTTTCCCGATATTCAAGCGGTTCAATATAGTTACCGACTGTAACTCAAGCTTGTCAGCTATTAAAAAAATTTTAATTAAACTATTAATAGAAGAGTATTTCAATGTTCTCTACTGTGGCTAGATTTTATCTTATTTGTGTGTTTATGATTCTCGATTTTTGTCTGGACTACGGTTCCGGTTGTTGATCTACAGTAGATTCTAGATCAGGGGTGAAGAACCTGCGGCCTTCGAAGCCAAAAAGTGCGGCCTTTGCATGATCCGAATTGAATTTTTTTTTTTTAGAGAACACTATGATTTTGGGGCTAAAATTGGGAAATCGGAGACTGCTTTGAAGTGAAGACCTTTAGAGATCACTATCTTTTTAATATAGAAAATTATATTGCTTGCTCCCCAAACTTTTGTGCGGCCGGCACCTACTTTTATTCTTTGAAATCGGCCTGTAAGGGCAAAAAAGCTCCCCATCCCTGTTCTAGATCGTCATCAAGTTTTTTTCTTTTTTTATATAAAGGAATCGAATTGTTTCTTAATGATTGCCGAAAGATTAATAAATCAACTTACGAAAAGTTGAAATTAGTATAGAATTTTTCTTATTCGTCACCTGACGACAATTTCACTCGTTCAGTTGTGGAATATTCACGAAGCCGTGAGGAACGAAATGCATTTGGACGACGTCGCCGACACGCTGGACGCCGCCGACGAACGGATGAACAGATTCCGTCAACAGCGCTTCCACATCATCGATTCGTTCGTCGCTTGCCAGCGAGAAGCGAAAAATCTAATTCATCATTTGAGGTAGGATTGTGCGCTGTGCATTCTCAAAAGGAAGAAACGAATTTGAAACTCGTGTATGCCACGTAAAATCAGTCGACTCGAAGATTTTGTTCGTGTTCGAAACTCGCGACGACTTTTTGCTTCTTAACGCGCTTCTTATTGTCAAGATGTGATCGCAAGCGCATTTCCGCTTCATGTCCGCCTTTTTGTTACCAGGTGCGCGGGCATCGACGACGGTCGCAAGAACATGTCTATGGCGATTCAGCACGTCGAGACCACGCTGCGTCAGTTGCAAATAGTGCAGGGCAGCTTCGAAGACTCGTGCGGCGATTACGAGATGCGACTTGAACTCTCGCTGCAGTTTCGAAGTTATGAGCGGGACGCCGCGGAGGTGAGAAATGAGGATTTGAATTTGCCTGGAGTTTTTGCCGCTTTGTTGTTTCACATTCAAAGTCTCATTGGCGAGTGGTCTCGCTTGAAGTTTGTTGCTTCTCGACTGGTCGTACATTGCTCCATTGTCTTTTTTATTGTAAATTAAGAAGCGACTTTTTATATTCATGCGGTATTTTGACTCGTGCTCTGTAAGAATATGGTATCACAGTGATTTCATGTTTCTATGCTTTTTTTTCTAATCTGCCAACGTGCCAAATTTTGTTTGTCTTTTGGCGAGTTGCTGAGTACATTTTTTACACCAAGTAAAACCAATCTCAAACAACTTGTTTAAATATTAGCAGTGTTTTTTATAGCAAGCTACCAGCGCTTTATTGACCGTGTACGCATAGTCGTACGTGGTCACACCAGTACTTAGTTTCGAGCTTTTCGGTAAAAGAGCTAGATCTAGATCAAACTGGGTTTTTCGAAGTTTTTTCGAACATTCGACCTGCATTGAAACTTACTTTAACGCTGCTCTGGCACCCCCACGAACTTTAAAGCTGCTGCATCTGTTCGTATTTATTTAATTGAAATTAAGTTTGTTTTTATGTACATATAAAATGACTACCACTGTTATACAGAATCTCCATTAAGTCTCTTTGCAATTTAAAAAAATTATTACAAAGTGAAATGATGAGATATCGCAATGAGGGTTGTATTATGTTAATCAGTATTTCATAAAGTTTTTATTGACACTAAAATTTATTGTTTCAGATAAAATTTCTTAATTAAAATTTCTTATGTTTAATAATTGAGTTATATGAACTGAACCCCCATAAAATGACTACTCCTCAAGAAAAAGCGCAATGTGTATCCTGGTTCATTGAGATAAAATCAGATGTTTAGACCCAGCGAAACTACAGAAGTAAGTATGGAAGAGACCTTGTGCACTGTTGAACGTGGTAGTTCCAATTGTCTGGCAGCAGTACTGATGGACTTCATAGGAGAACGTTGAAAGGCTTGCCTTACACGCTCGATGTTTTCTTCAGATGTTCTTGGTCGCCCACTCCTCCTTGTATCGAATACTGTCCCTGTCTCCATAAATTTCTTGTGCTATAAACTAATTGAAGAACATTATGATGGGTGTCACACTTCATTCATAATTTTAATCATAACGATGTAGTGTATCCCCGTTAAAAGCAATTCGTAGTTTTATTATAAGAGAATAAATGCGGCTCTTAGAGCGCTGTTTGCGATATACGTCCAACTTGTTCTATTGCTCGATACATGTATCTTTTTCTCGTTTTTTTCTCTTTGTATTGACGTAATATATTTTTGACCAACGTCATTGTACTGGAAGCTTCGCGTATATGCCACTTGATTCGAGCGTAACGATCTCTCCAGGTGGTCCTGGCTAAATCTCGAATTTAATAGAAAGTTTACGTCACGTGATTTTGTTTTCTATATAAAGCCACTGCGTAGCCAGAAATTATTATTATCGTTGTGAGGTAATTTGAAGCGACTCGAGTGGCGGCTCGAGCGAAGGTGATTTTGTTTGGCCACAGGAGGTGGACCATTAGATTTTGTGTCGGTGGACAATTGTTGAATTTATTTTGTACCAGTGGCTGGCAGTTGTATTCTACAGAGGTAGAATAATTTGTGTTGATTGAATCGAGTTATAGTGTTGATTTCGCTTTGCAGTTTGGCAAAGCGTGGAATAGAAGTTTGGTCGGACGTGATTTTTGTAACATATTCGTTGTTATTAGAGATGGTGGTCTCTGTTTGTTGTGAAGAAGAGTCTTCAACGAAACCAATCCGAGCTTTCGTTAAATCAACTGTATAAACCGTCAGGCTCATAGCAAGACTACTTCTTGAGCCGGAATAAAATAAAATTTAGACACAGCTTTGTTTCAGCGCAGGTATTCGGGTTACTTAGCTCAACTGGTCCTTTGGGATTCCCGAACAAAGTTTGTGACAATGGGTCTTTTCCATACTTCTGTAGTTTCGCTGGGTCTAAACATCTGATTTTGTGTCAATGAACAGGACACACATTGCGCTTTTTCTTGAGGAGTAGTCATTTTATGGGGGTTCAGTTCATATAACTCAATCATTAAACATAAGAAATTTTAATTAAGAAATTTTATCTGAAACAATAAATTTTAGTGTCAATAAAAACTTTATGAAATACTGATTAACATAAAACAACCCTCATTGCGATATCTCATCGTTTCACTTTGTAATAATTTTTAAATTGTAAAGAGACTTAATGGACACCCTGTATTTATAACTTGCTACGTTATAAAATATCGGACGTACATAGCGTATCTTCATAAGACTCTCAAGGCAACTTGTAAAAAATGTTTCTACATTTTGCGCTTCCAATCTCTGCACCAATTTTATTTCCACTTCGACGACGCGAAGCGATCGAACTATCTCGAACATCGACCGAACGTCACCAATATCTAGTTCCAATTCGAAGTTGAAGAAACCTGTTTTTGTTTTGCATCAACGTCGCTGGTTTGTGCAGTACGTTGTTAAGTTGATCGCGGACACGATTTCGTAGGAGGTAACCGTGTTTGTCGCGCTCTGCAGTTTTTTCGATATCGCCAAAACCACTAATGAGCTTATCTGTGCATTTGTTGTTCTTGTAAACTAAACTCATGCGTTTTTTGCACATACTTTTTGAATATCTTAAGCTTTTTTTACGTCCTGCTGTCTATTTTTTAGCTAATCACCTGCTAATTTAGTGCAAAAAGTACTGCTTTTTGTTGCTTCGAAATAACCTGAGGTATGTGTACCAATCTTTATTCTAAGACTGGATGAATCATTTCATAATTTTATGTTATTTTTGCTGTTGATTCTTTAAGCGTATTTGCTTTGAACCATAGGGTTTGAATCAAATGACTGTAAAATTAGCTTTGCGTTTCAAATCTTGCAATTTTTGTTATTAATCAAAATCAATGCGAAAAGCTGAAAGAATCGATTGCTTCGAATTGAAACAGTTTCAAGTCGAAACATTTAAAAATTGAGTTGCTACGTCATTTATCAGTATTTTGAAGTTTCATCAATATTTCCGTTTCTTTTACATTTTACTTGCTCTTGATTTTTTGCATGTGTTTTTTTTTCTCAGATTTCAGCATGTTTTATATTGTCGGTGTAAAAATTTTATGTTTTGTTGCATATGTTTTTAAGTTTGATAATTACATTTTTGTTTTTTCTATAATATCGATATCGATAATACAAATGTTTTTTCGAACAAAGTTACGGTTAGTTTTCTGTTTTTTCTTGGTTAAAAGCAACTGTAGGCTTTCGTTCATTAAGTTTTTAAAAAATGCGATTTTTTTGGATGCTAATCGGAAAAATGTAAATTTTTTTAAGTGGCAGGACAGGCTGAGTCTTTTCAGGAGGTACTCTGAAACGAAAAATTATTGAACGCCATCATTTCGAAAGGGTGCTCGTAAACTTCAATCACGTTGCTTCTCAGAAGCTTGAAATGCGTTTTGAACTTCCAATCGTAATCCCGGTTTGATTTCCGCAGATGTCGTTGGAGCTTGACAATTGGTGCGATGACGTAAAGCAGTCGTGTCACGAAATTGTTCTTTGCGACAACTCGATTCTCGAGCAACGACTCGGCCAAGTCGTCCTCCGCAGCGACAAGATCCAATCGCGAGCGAACGAGATAAACGTGAAAGCGCAAGACATTCTCTCGCAGTTCGATCAGTCGGGTAAGTATCGTCGCTATTTTTAAAACCAGTTTCGACAGATCAACGCCATTGAGCCAGGAGCCGACGTTAAGTTTCTCCTTGTTTCACAGACGTCGACATGGTCTGCGGCGAGAACGTGTCGGTCTGCGTCCGCGTCAAGGAGCTTGCTAGCGAAATTCAGCAGAAGGCGCGGGAGGCGAACGTCAAATTGTCCGAGTACCGAAACAAGCTCGAAAAAGGCCTGCAGCTGCGCAAGCTTGAAAGTCAATCGGAGCTGGTAAATTAGATTTTTTTTTATTGATTTGGTAGAGGATGAAAGTCAAGTTTATTGGTTTTTCTTTGCGCTGAAAACCTTCGACTGCTTGCGCTTTAATCTCATGTGCTTTTGTATCAAACTGCGTCCACCAATCTGTCAATTACGTGTTCATTTCGTGCCCAGAGTAGCTGGATTAATGTTTTTGTGGTTTTTACGTTGAAAAGCCAGAAGGATTTTTTAAGATAAAAATTTAATTTTTGCTATGTAAACTGTACAGTACTTAAAATTTAAAAAAAAAATTTTTTTTTAGTATCTCTTGAAGTAAATCCATTTTCCAGAAGTTTTTTCAAAAGTTTTAATTCGAAATATAGATTTAAAAAAAATCGATTAGATCTGACTGTTTTTATCAAATTGAATGTTCTGTGTTGATCAGTGTTGAAAAAATTATCTATTCTCCTTTAATTACAATTGCTATTACAATTACAGTTTTGTAAAGGCAAAATATAATATTATCAAAACAGTCAAGAGTATCTTTGGCGCTATTGCAATTGCCACGCGGTTACAAAAAAAAGTTTATCGTTTATTGTTGTTGTTAAATGCCGATGAACAAACTTCTTTATTTTACTCATAGATAACATGCAATGAAAGGAAAATCGACTAAAAAAATTTAATTAGAATTACTGCAGAATCTTTTAGTTAATTACAATTTTTTCATAAACAGTCATAATTTTCTCTACTCCGGTCTGCATAACGTGCTCAACTAAAGTTTTCAACTATGGTCTTTTTAATAGAAAACTGTTACTCAATATATTGTACTCTTAAGCTGTGTTGACGTGCGACTTTTTTTAAAAACTTTTCACCATATAGATTAAAACTTGGATTACGTCGGGCGAGGACATGCTGCGGACAACGCCGTTGAATTTAACCAGCCGCCAGAGTGCAGAGCGGTGCAAGCTCGAATTTGAACGTTGCACGATTGCCACAGAAAAGACTAGAGTAAAAGTCAACCAGGTATTAACTAAAGCTTTTCCTAGTTTCTCGAAAACTACCAAATGTCGGAAAACAAAAATTTCCAACTCTCCATCACTCTCATTTGCTTTCTCTTAGATAAAAGTGGACGCGTCTCAACTCCGCGACTCCGAATTCGCTCAAGCGTCGAAGGAAGTGGAAGATTTAGTCAAAACCATGTGGTTCGCTTTGAGTCGTCATAGCGACGATAGAAGTCGTCTGATCAGTAGAGCGTGCAAGTTCTATCAAACCGCGGAAGAGGTGAATGTGACGAAATAAAATCTACTTAACTTTCAATACTGCCCCCGATATAAACATTTGAACAAACCAATCGACATGATGTAATGGAATTTGTGCTGATAAAAAGTGAAAGCAAGTCTAATGATGCAGTTGTACATTCTAAAACAATTTTAAGGAATAATATTTTTCCCTAAGCTAAAACTGCTTTGAGTGAGAAGTTGATTGTGCCCTCAGAAGGTTTTAGTAGTAGTTTAGTTTATTTTAAGAATGCATAAATGCTCACCACCACATCATTTGGTTGGTGATTCAAAGTTGCTTTAAACTATGTCACGTGTCATTGTGTCACAACGTGGCTTGGTATAGCAATCGTCTGACTTTGTGTCAGAAGATCAGGAGTTTGCTTCTCTGCCTGATCCGCTGCTGTCATGCTTTTATCAAAAAATGAATAACGACTTGACCTGCTTTTGTGTTTTCTCCCAGGTCTGGATTGTGTTGGACAGCTTGGAAGCAGACTATAAGCGTAGTTACGAATGGAATGAAACAACTCATCCGCAAACATTACTCGGTAAGGACCGTTTGTTGCGTATGTAAGTGTTTTTTTGCTCGACTGAACAGTGTTGATTTGCTCCAGATAAACATCTGGAACAAAAAAGCGGGTTCCTGCATGCGTGCACTCTCGTGCGAAAGCTATCGACCGATTTTTGTAAACACGTTGACCGCACGGTGGCTGCGTTTCCCAACGACCAGTTTTCAATTGACGTCAGAAGCTCGCCGCAAAAAAAACCGGAAAGATATGTTCGGAGTAAGGTTTTTTTTTATCTTCATTTACACGTGATTGTTTAATATCAAATTTTAAAATTTGCTTATTACTTATGCGATTCTTGCAACTGACTAATTATTTTTAGTTAAAAACAAAGCAAATAAAGTAATTTCTCCTTCAATGAAAATAGGTGCAACCTCTTTTTATTTCCAAAATATGAGCTTTAACAGTAAAATAAAGCTTATTCCAAATCTCGTAGCTTCTGTGTCGAAACCGTTCAATTTCAGCAGAACAAATTTGTTTCAGTGATTCGTGAGGAACTATTGCAGCGTGAAAACCAAATCCTCCAGCTGTGGCAAGCCAGATACGCATCGATCGAAAACTGGCAGAAGTTTCGACATTTGGTGGACAGCATGTACACGTGGATACACGACTCTGGTATGTGTTCACTCGATCATTATTAACTTGTAAAGCGTGCTTTGCCGAGCGATTTTCGAGTCCAGCTTCACAGTCAGGATGATGAACTGCAGATGCAATGAAAGCGATTTTGGGTTCAAAATTGCGATGTTTTAGGTGAAAAATACAAACAACTTTATTCGGCCAAGTCGAAAAACGAACAAAGCGAACTCACCGTTAAGGAACTAATCGCCGTAGAAGACACGGCTCAGGTGTGTGACGCTGCGTCGGCAAGGGGGCCTGAATTTTCTAGCGTTCCCTTCTTATCTGTTTGTCGTAATCGCAGGGTCAATTGTATTCCTTCTCGACGCGAGCTGCCGCGCTTGTGTCGAAAGATTCTTCCTTCGCCGCCTCTGTCAACCGCTATGAACAAATACTGAAGACTAGGTACGTCGAAGTAGTTCCAAACTTGCTGTATCCATAGTTAATTGCTTTAAGACTTTAAGTGCCGGGCGGCGTATCGGTAGTTGTGTTTGAATTTGCTTGCAGTAGAGTAAAGCGTTGTTTGTTCCGACGCTTCTTTATCACTATTTCTGCATGCTCTTCAGCTACAATGATTTCATTCGACAAATTCAACAATACAAGAAGTCGCTGGCCGCGAGCCTCGCTATTCCTCACGAACAAATTGCCACCGCTGGTGAGTAAACTTTCCTTGATGCTTTTAGTATAATTTTCCCTGCATTTGGCACATTGCTCTGTGTTGAACCTCTGACCGTCATATAGTCAGCGTGCTTTTAGATTCGTTTCCGGGTTGTTAAAATATTTTTCTGTTTACGATTTTTTATATTAATTTTCGAAGTCTTAGACAATATTGTTTATTTTCATTTCTTTACGTTTTTATTTCTGGTTTATCGATTTATAAGCTCATGTGCAGGTTTATCATCTGAACTACCAAAAGATCTAAACTAAGACTTTATTTTTACTTGATATTGCCAAAATAATAAGCACATTTTCTAGAAATTCTGTTAAGAACTAAAACTTTTAACATTATTGAAAATTAAGCACTCAATTTTCAAAAAAGCACGTTCATATTTTAAGACAACGTTCAAAAAATAAGCACATATCTTATGAAATAAACACGATATGGTAACCCTGGTTATATGATTTTCAATACTCCCCGAAAATCTCCTTTTTAATTAAACGCGTTCTTTTTTGAATGAAACACGATGAGAAGTTCAATAAACATAATTGTACTGTAGCGGTCTCGTCCCGCGTCCATCAAACCTAATGAAAGGTTTTATGCCATATTTAGAGTGAAAAGTTAGATTTTAAACTTGTGGTTCATCAAAACGATTTTGTTCCAGCTTCCTCCGCTGGCAGATCGACTCAATCGGCATTCAAGACCGGACAGTCGGAAGTCGCTGGCAAAGACGACCAGGAAAGCAAGTTGAGTCGACGTCAGAACTACATTATGACCGAGCTGCTTCAAACTGAAAGAATGTGAGTGCTCACGACCTTTTGCGGGCGTTCTCAACACAAAGTATTTTTTTAAATTTCGTGTTGTTCTCTTCGCAAAAAATTTTCCAAATGCTTTCTTTATTGCTTCTTGCGTTAAATAATGGCTCTGTATTTTGAACAAAAAACGGCAAAAGGTCAGTTGTATGACCAGTGACCATTGAAATTATTAAAACAGCAAAATCTCTTGTTTCTTAAGCTTTTGATTGAGTTGTACTTGAAAACTTACAACTTTACAGCGATTTGCTCAATATTGAAAAAGTGTTCGGACTCGAATACTTGTAGATTTTATTTTTTAACAAAAATAAATAAAATTCCTGATGGCAATCGATTTGATACCGAAGAACTAAATAGCTAAAAACAGCGATTACTAGATTTGTTTGGCACTATTTTTGTGAATAATTTGCCGCTGATTTCTTGAAACTGTCATTATTTTTTCTTAATACGAATCTAGTAATCGTTACATTTTAGCTATTTAGTTTTTGCGTATCAAATTGACTACCATATAAATTTGATTTATTTTTGCTATGGTGAGCCGATTGAGTAGTCCCTATTAAGAACTTTTAGCTTTCTTTTACCTTTTTGGCTCTTTTTCGCGCGTTTTTTTTGCAAGATCAAATAGTCGCTGACGAGACTTCAATAGCCAAAACAGATGCCTTGCAAAGGATTTTGCACCCCCGTGTAGATATTTTTTCATCTATACCCATATTTTTCTAAGCAAAATTTTAATTTTTCAAATTTAATTTTCAAATTTTCTGAAAATTTCAGTACTATCTATTGTTTCGCCTTGTTCAAAACTTTTTTTTCTTAAGTCATTTCTGATTGCTTCTTTTTCAAAATATTTTTCAATGCTGGTACCAATTATTTTCAAGCTAGGCTTTTGAAATTTTTTATTTCATTCTTGATTAGTGCTAATTTTTGATTGATGTTTGGATAACAATGCCGGTATTTTTGATGTTCATTGCTCTTATCGAAGATTAGACTTAAAAATTCTTGATTAGAATTTCATGTTTCCAAAAGAGTTAGTTAAGGAAATTTTTATCTTTCCCGCCAAGCCTTTCCGGATGATTGCTCAATTCAGTTGAAAGAAAGTTTGACACTATTCCTGTTAATAATTTGCCGCTAATTTCGTGAAATTTTTTGATGAGCTAGATTTTATTTATTTTTTGCATTTGGCAGTTACGTGAAAGACTTGGAAGACTGCATCAAGAACTATCTGGCAGAAATGACCGATGATAACCCGGAGCTTCCTGCAGCTTTGTGCGGCAAACAAAGCGTTATTTTTGGAAACATCACGGACCTGCACAAGTTCCATAGGTTTGCTCGCTTTCAAGCATCGCGCGCTTTTTCGTGCTCGAGCCTCTTGTTTGCTGCTTTGTTTAATTGTTACTTGTTCTGTTTGCAGCGAAACTTTTCTTAAAGAGCTTGAAAAGTATGAGAAACTTCCAGAAGACCTGGGTCATTGCTTTGTCACGTGGGCTCCACAGTTCAACTTGTACGTCACCTACTGTCAGAATAAGCCGACGTCCAACGAGGTGTGCTTGACCTATAGTGACCTTTTGTATGTATTGAAAAAAATTTTTTCTAAATATACATGGCCAACGCAATGTTGTCTATTGCGTCTAAATAACTCATTTGCGTTATGCTTTACATCTTTTGCTATGTTAATCAAAATATTGTTTTGAAATTCTAACTTAAAAATTTTACTCTCTTACAGGTTTTGATCGAGTTAGCCGGTGATTTTTTCGACAAGATCCAAGCAAAGAAGGGACTAAACAATTCGATTGCTTCTTATCTTATAAAACCAGTCCAAAGAATTACAAAATACCAACTTCTTCTAAAGGTACCAGACTAGTTCAAGCAATTACTTGTACAAAAAAGGTCCTTGCCATGTTAAGAATTCAATAGTTATTCATAGTTCCATTCAATAGTTAAATGTTAATGAATATTCCTTGTATATATGTTAATGAATGCTTATGAATATTCCTGATGCATCCATGTGTTTGGCTGCATGCAAAAAACCACTACCTTTATGATTGTGCATGCGAAAAAGTTGTGCATTCTCAGATCCGCTCGAAGTAAGCCGCTTATCGACTTCATTTAAAAAAAGTTCGACATCTTTTGCTCGCTCGGGATTAACTTCTCTGTCTGCCTGCACGTGCGAGCGATTTTCCCGCAAAAACTCGTCGATCTTTATCGATTTCATCAATCACAGCAGCAGCTTGCTTTGATGTTAAATAAGAGATTTCACGTTCGCCGTTTCGCGCAGGATCTAGCGTCGTGCTGTCAGAGCGACAAGAGCGAGATCAAAGACGGTCTCGATGTCATGCTGTCGGTGCCGCGACGAGCCAACGACGCCCTGCACATCGGCATGATTCGCGGTTTCGACGAGGACATCAAGCTGCAGGGAGAAATCATCGTGCAAGACTCGTTTCAGGTAATCGCTTCACCGAATGCTTTCTTTGCTGGTCAACTGCGCGATTTGGTCTTCGGGAGCGTCGCTGATTGGTCGAAATTTCGTGCGAGCGATTCTAACTAATGAAAATAATATGCAAGTTACCTCAAGAAAAGTTTAAAACTAAGCTGAGAGCAGTTTCTTTGAAAATTCAGATCTAAAGCAGTCGACGTTAAACATCAGAACACCTTTGAGCTTTTAACTTTTCAACGCTTATCTCGTCGTGACCGTAGGCTGGGTCCGTTACATCTGTCGGTTGTGATTTACATTGCTTGCGGTCAGCCTACCCAGAACCACCAGATATCAAGCGAGTCTATTTGATTCAAGGTCTTGGACACGAAGCAACTGATAAAGAAGGGAAGAGACCGGCATCTCTTCCTATTCGAGCTCTCCTTGATCGTTTGCAAGGAAACGAAAGACAGCACGGGGAAATCCAAATACATTTTCAAGTTGAAATATCCTGTAAGTTGATATCTTGCCGCTTCTTCGCCTTTTAATGCCTAAAAGTTTGAAGTCTTTTACGTGCTAACCGGCAAAACACTATGACCTAATTAAAAATAAGAGGAGACAATAAGTTTTCTGTGGCAGACGTGCGACTTGTACTTCCAAGACAGCAATGAAGCCGACGACAGCTGCAAGTTCTTTGTGGGATGCTCAGGGCGCTCCGAAAAACTTATTTTAAAGGCACCTACTGTCGAAATCAAACAGGTCAAGCGTTTTTCCAACTGTTTTCAACATCGCTTCGTTGTTATCTTGATCAAAGCCTTTTATTTTATAGGAATGGGTGAAGAAACTGAAAGAAATTATACAAGAACATCAAGGATCAATGCCCAAGCTCTTCTCTTCAAAAAGGTAAACTTTTATTCGCTGTATCGGTTTACTTCAAAGCAATGTTCTCAAACTTTATCTACTTAAAAAACTGTGAAACGATAATCAAGAATTTAACTTCCGTTATGCAGTCAAAAAGCTTCGCTTTATCTTCCATGCCTTCCAATTTGGCTTCATCCATGTCGGACATTACATAATGCTTCAAAATTTACTTTGTATCGCGACAATCTTTCCTATAGTCGGATACAGAATATAGTATCTATAATATGGGTTAAACAGCTTTATTTAAGGCTGGGACGACATAGTTTGCTGATTCCACTTCCTAGTAATATGCAAAATTTAGTCGCGAGTTTTTCAATAAAAATCGTTTACATTCAGTGAATCACATTTCTTTCTGGCCAATCGTTTTATAAAGTTTGAGTTAAAAAGCAATAGACTGCTGCAATGGTCGAACTTCCTCCGCGTTGCATTGCATCGTGTCGAATATTCATACGCTTACATTCGTCATGTCGCAGACCGAACAGCACTGACGGGTTAGAAGATGACCGCTGGAGCGAGAGCACTGACCGATGGAGCAGCAGTGCGGGGAACCCCGACACTTTGTCGCTTCATTCCCGTTTGTCTGCCAACAGCGACAATGTGAGTTGTGCAAGTCACGTGAGAAAATTGCGATTGGTCGTTTTTCTTCGCTTGGTTTTAATGAATTCTTTGTATTTTTATCAAGGCTTGAGGCATCTTTTGCTCTCAGTACTTTGTGGTTTGCCGCAGCCGTAAAGTTTTAAAACAACTCGCTCGATAGCGTTTTAGTCTTGGGTTATTCGTTTTGGGAATAAAGTCGTTATAAGAAGAATGTGAAATCGTAACTACATCAAATGAATACATTCTGAATTTAAAGCTGTATTAAAGTCAAGTTACAAAGCAGAACTCTTTTTCTTTTTCTTCTTAATATGAAGATCTGAAAAAAAAAATTCTCTGCACGATGCATGCTTATACAACAGTAAATATGGTAGGTGGTATAAACTTACTGAAGCAAACCAAAGAAAAAAACGTTCATCTATTTTGAGGTGATGTTAAGTTTATCGTATTGATATTTAAAGATGATAAAGTATTCAAAGCGCCAGAAATGTGAATTAGCAATGCTGATCTGTCATCGTGAATGCGACAGTTAGTTGAGCTACCGCCAACGCACATCCGGGATAGTGACATAGTTGTCTGATTCGAACTCTTTGAAACATAGTCGACTATGTAGCTCATTGGGGTGGCCCACTAACTGTTATGATTAATGCACAAAGGTTTTGATACTTTCCGTTACTGCTACTTAAATAATTTGCTTTGTAAATCTGACCTATGCTCAAGTAAAACATAATTGCTTCCCTGATCGTTGAAAACAATATTTTTTTAAAAACAGCTCAATATTTTTTAAGCTTTACCTTATTATTACTTTTCATTTGAAGTGTTTACCTTAGAAAGTAGATATAAGATTTACAGGTTATGTCCAGTGATGGGATTCAAAATTTTAAGAACAGGTTCTCTTTTGTATCGAACTCGCGAACAACAGTTTCAGTGTTGGGATTCAAAGTTTTAAGAACAGGTTCAAAATTAGGGTGTTCTCTAAAAAAACGGTCTTCACTTCGATTTCGTCTCTAATTTCTCTGTTTTTCTCCCAAAATTAGGGTGTTTTCTAAAAAAAAAAAAGATCTTCACTTCGATTTCGTCTCTAATTTTTCTGTTTATCTCCCAAAATTAGGGTGTTTTCTAAAAAAAAAAAGATCTTCACTTAGATTCGTTCTTTACACTCTGAACAAACATCTGCAGCAGATTGAAACTGTTACATTAAACACAGAGATATTGAAATACATAGATTACGTAAAGTTAAAACCGGATTCGCTAAACGTGCTGAAATTCCAAGAAGGAGTTCGCTAAACGTGCAGAAATTCCAAGAACGGGTTCGCGCGAACCCGTACGAACCCCCTGAATCCCATCACTGGTTATGTCTGCCCTACTTACAAAATTGCGTTTGTTTTAACGAGTTTAGATGATTTGCATATATCCTAACAATTGTATTCGTGCAATTAATAGCGTGTTATTACCTGTATTTGGAGCGCCGCATGAAAAACCAATAAATTAGTCGGCAAAATGACTTTCTCGAAGTTACGGCAAAACGACTTTCTCGAAGTTACGGCAAAGTGACTTTCTCGAGAATATTCTTACAAATTACGTACGCGATCGTAGGTTTAAAATTCAATTTTTGAGCATTGAATAAGGAGGGAAAATATCTTCGGATCGACTGGCTTTTATGTGTGATGATACCTGAAAAAAATGAGGCTTAGTAGAAAAAGACCTCGCTGTCGCTCATTGTTTGCAACATCAAATGCGAGTTTTAAATTCTTGAACTTTCCTGGCTCGCTTTCTGTTCTCTAATTTTTTTTAACCTTTTGGTTAACTAAAATTTATCGACTTTCTTTGTATTAAAAAAAGAAGTGCTTTATTTGCGTTACTGAGCTGCCAAGTGACAAAAATAACAATAACAGTTATAATTTTGACTGCTAGTAAAGTTTATGATATCGTGAGAAACACAATTGAGTTGTCATCGGGAAACAAGACTTTTCAGTACGGGCTGCTGAGTGGCGTTTTAATCGAGTGAATTTTGACGTGAAATCGCATTTGATCAGGGCGCGCATGATTTCTAGCCAATTTTATTAGACGTAACGTCATTGCGTGTTACGAAATAAAACAGACCAACGCCGTATTGCGTCACGTAAGTAGTGAGAAAATGCTTTTTTTTGCAGTTGGCCGCTGGCGACATGGTTCGAGCGATGGACGATTACTCCGGTCCAAGCGGTCATTTGACCGTGCGTCGCAACCAATTGCTTGTCGTCATTCGTTCACGTGACGATTTCGTTTACACACAAACTCAGGACGGTGCGAAAGAAGGCTTTGTTCCCTCTAGTCTCCTCTCAGCAGTTAGTAAGTACCATAAAACTGAAATGTTGCGATAAGTCGCATAAGACAATGCACGCTGATTGGCTCACTTGAATTACTCCTACATTTTTTTAATACTTCAAATATCTGGTGTGTTGATGCTCTTACGATTACTTTTAACGCGTATTTAGTGACATCAAACGCTTTAAAATAATGAGTGAATATAATGTGGATTTTATATCGTCATAGTAGACCAAAGATGTCCAACCTGCGGCCCACTTAATGTTTTTATGCGGCCCACTGCTTACTCAAACTTTTTAGTTATCTACTTATAACTGTATAGAATTCGATGTCATTGCTGCCATTGTAACGTATAGAGAAACATAGTGAATACGTCAGTTGATTGCTGCGTCGAGTGACGTCAAATGAACTGATGTATGAAAACATTGTCGGCGGAGCTTATCATAAAGACGTCTATCCCAAGCATCATTTTCAGTATTCGTATTGTTTTGCGATTAAATTAATATTGATTGCGATATTTTTAAGTATTTTTTACAATATCAAGTGACAGTTGTAAATGACTTTAGTAAATAGTAAAGGTAGTAACTTTGAACCAATGCAGAGTGATTTGTAATAAGACTACAGTAGTAGCAGTGAAAAAGGAAACGTGTAGATTTATTAGCAGGTTGGAAAAAAGATCAGACATTTTTCGAGATTCTAAATCCAATCTAAAAATTTAACATATGGTCAGGGTCTAGGGTTGCACCGTTAGGCAAGGAGAATGTCGCCCCTAGGCGCGAAGTTCAGTTGGTTGGATGCCTGAAGTATGGGTAGGTGGTCCGTTGGAATGCGCAAGGCGTCATACAAGACACTGTCTATGAGGCGAGTGTGAACGCTGTGACACCAGACTAGTGCACAGTGCTCAGCTGTTGAGTGGACCCGGGATAGGGCAGTGTTTTGGCACCAACACCCCGTCCTAAATCTGCAAGTTGCCTAAGCAGTGTAACGCGTTAAGATAGTTTTTCGTGCAATGCCACGAGATGGTGACAGAACGTGAGCAATCTGTCAAGTTTTACCAGATAATAAGTAGGGTTGGACAAAATGATAAAAGTCTAATGCTGCTGTAAACATTTGCTACACGTTTGGCTTTCGGTTATTTAAACGAAAGGCTGCCGTCACCGTTTTAGTGTAACTGTGCTTCAGCTTCCAAGTTTGAACATACACTGAAAGTGTGGTCATATCTTGACAAAGTCCTCTCAAACGCCTTCCAGTTTCCAGAGCAGTGCAATAATGCTAGATCGTCTACGTAGCTAAACTGTTTTGAAATCGTGGAGGGCAGATGTAGACAAAAGCTTGAAAAGGAAGAGAGCCAAGATTGATCCCTGCGAAATACCGTGTTTTCAGATGGCGAATCCTGGTTTGCGTGCTGTCACCGGTAGTAAGGGTGAAACGTTGGTTTCGGACAATTCTGACTATGTGCCTATCTGGCAGAAGCCTCAAGCAGCTTGCATGTAAGGCCACGGTGTCAGACAGAGTCATATGCCGCCGTCAGATCGACAAATCGACAAAAAATCCTCGATGTTTTCTGTGAATAGAATGACTTAATCCACGGTTGACTTTCTGCGTCGAAACTCAGTCTGCTCTCTAGAAAGCAATGGATCAATAATTGGTTTGACGCGTGGATCCCGAGGATCTTGTAGGAGACACAGAGCAGAGATATCGGGCGATAATTTTTTTGGTTGCCTACGGGCTTCATCGGCTTTGGGATTGCGACTACAAGCCTTCTTTTCCAGATTTTGGGAATTTTGAGTCGGTGCAAACAGGAAGAAAAGAAGTCACGTAACTGGGATTTCAAAGCAGCTCCAGCATAGACATTTTTAATACTAATTACGTAATGCTTTTAATAGTTTCACATTTTACTTAGATTCCTAATTAGTAAATCAATGTAATTCTTTGCTATATACTGCTCAGTTGAGCTAATTCCTATCTTGACTAGCTGTACTACCCATCATCATTACGCAGACTAGTCATGACTAGTCATGCACTTCTAATTTGTTTGATTAGTTTTCTTGTGATATTTATATATTCTTCTTTCCTTTTTTTTTTCATTTCTTATATTTTAACTGGCCAAGGTGTTGCGGCCATACTTTCTACCGTTTTGTACTTGCACTTTTTAATTATCTTATGCATGTTGTAACGTCTGACGTTGCGCTGCTTCTTCCTTTACTTAATCTTTTCTAAAAATTTATGATTTTTTGTGTGAACTATTTAATAGCGATCGAGAATAAAATAATGAAATGATTTTTAAATTTATATTTTAATACTCGTCATTTGGTCGTGGCATCTAATATTAAAAAGAGGAAATTTCATGTACATGTAATTTTGCGGCCTACGGAATGTACTTAAATTTATAATTTGGTCCATTTTTAAAAAAGGCTGGACATCCCTGTAGTAGACTATGTGTACAGTTCCAAACGATTATATTTGCAGTTATCTAAAGTCAACACTTTGCACATTTTCGCGCGACCGAGGCAGTACACTGATAAATGTACGCCTTCCGACCGCTTAAACGGCCTTTTTTGTCGTTATTTGTTAACTCTAACATTTTTTTGTTTTTCCATTTGCCGGCCACGAATCGCAAGACTGCTTTGAGCCTAAATTTTGACCAGGAACTTTTCAAGCACAGCAAGTTATGCGCACGCTTTCGAAGCTGGAGTTACCGCGGGTCCTGGCACTGATTGTTGGCGAGATAGCTCTGTGTGATAACATTCTTGACTTGCAAGCAAAAGAGCGCTGGTTCGATGCTCAGTTTGGTTGACTGATCTCTGCTGCGCTCTTAAAAAGGCGCTTATGACTAATTTTTTAATGGAGTCCTACTGATTACCTGCAATGGGACTCCACTTAGAAACGGCGTATGGCCAACACAGCTAGGAATTATATTAACTCAAGCAGCTTTATTTGCATCAGTGACGTAAATTTGGACGGCTCTCGACCAATGTAATCAGACTTTGTCCAGACCAGGGTTTCTCAAACGGACCACAAGCAGAAGCCTTCCCTGAAGACCTATTTTTTTAATCTTCACTAGTTTTTTGGGACAATATTTTAAGTAGGGGGGCCACGGTGTTGAGAGTCTCTGGAAAGGGGCCACGAACCATGAAAGGTTGAGAACCACTGGTGTAGACTCGAAGAGATATTTCTGAAGAAAAACTTTCGCTACAGACGGATTCAACCCTTTTGTTTAATGGTAGTCTTAAAAAATCAGAAATCTTTGACACTGATAGAAAAGCGAGCTCGAGTTTTATTATTCGCTTCTTGATCATCGAAACCAACCGACTGGTTTTATTTGACAATCGGATTTGTCTGGAACGCATAAGCACGTGCGTCAGAAGTGGGCGATTTTCAACGCATAAAGAAACTCGTTTTGACGACAAAGAGGGATGTTTTTTTATGCGTTGAAAATCACCCACTTCTGACATGTGATTATGCTTTTCTATCAGATAAATCTGACTATCCAATCAAATCAATCGGTTGATTTCAATGCTCAAGAATCGTATGGGCTACAGTTAACGCAAGAAAAAATTCAATGATTTTGTTGAAAAAAGCCCCGCTTGAGATGATGCCAACGTGTTTAGAAAGAGCAAACATCACTATTTCTAAAGCGTTAGTAAGGTTTAATATTACTGTGCCTTTGCAGAAATCCAAATCATTTTTTCTGTAGTTCGTTCATAGTTAATTGGCTACAATTAGTAAAAGTGCTAAAACATTGTTAGAAGCATCTTTTAAAAAGTGCAACGAAAAAAGAAAACAAGTAAAACCGGCAATATCTCATAAAGATATAATTCATTGAAGAATAATTTTGTTTTTCAATGAGTCGTTTTTCGTTCGGAAACAACAATGTCGTTGTGTAAGAAGAAAATCAGGGTAAAAGCAACAAAAAGAAATTATTCAGAAATTAAATACCTTTGCAATATATGATTAAGCCGCCGGTCTATAGCGCAGCAAAATCGCTTTTTACCTTCCAGAGCTGGCGCTTCTAAAGTAACGGTAATGGTGGCACTGGGTCAGTCAGATCCATAACTAGTTTTTCTTTATTTCATCTTTTAGCAGGTCTGTTTGAAAAAAATTGAATGAATAAATGAATGAAACGTTAAATATAATGTCATAAGGAAAACAAAAATACCTCACAGAAGTATGCTGTGGGTTTCACAGGCCCGGCGCCTGCTCTGGAAGGTTAAGTTCAGAATGCCAATAAAATTTTCTCGAATCGAACCCTGCAGGAAATTATGGATTTCGATTAAAAATTGGCTTCATTCAAAAGATTTAACAAGCTATAAAGTGATTGGTGGAATTACAAGGATCTAAAACAGGGGTGGGGAACCTGATTGCACTCGCCACCCGCACCCCAAAATTAAAAAATTAGGCGCGGGCCGCAATCAACTTTTTGTTGATCTAATAAAAGCCAGTTACTCGACTGATCACGTTTCTTCCGGTTCTTCATGTCAAGATCGTTTTTTTTTATCTCCAGAAGATTAAACAAAGTTTCCACTTCAATGCCAAGTGTAGACCAAAAAAGTTATTCGCGCGACGGATAAGATAGAGAAGCGTTGTTTTGTCTATTCACTAGCTTTTTTGGCGTTCACTCGATGATATTATTTTTTCTGGTGGGCCTACATTTCCATTATCTTTGATTGTTAATAAAGCAAAAAGCACCATTTTGATCAAAAGAATTGATGTGCTTCTTCCCAACTACACGCGGGCCGCAAGCCCCCGCCTCTGGTCTAAAAGCATGATGAGAAAATTCCGAAAGTTGGCAACAACTGAATAGTTTCATTATAAACGAACAAACGAGGTTCTGCAGTATAACAAAGGCCTTGTTTTTTAATTTTGACAATGTTTTCAACCGTAAAGTATTTACAACTGATATTTCGTTGTTGTTTTTTTAATCGAGTCGAATATTTTCTGTCTATATTCTATCGTAAAATTATTGTAAAGAGAATTTTTCTAGATGCCAAAGTTTTTTTTATTTTGGCCTTCTAAACGAGTTAAACATGTGAATCTTGACATTATGCGATTCAAGATGAAACACTTTAGTTCATAAAGCGTCATATGTCTTGAGACAGCGTAACCAAGTCACGCTCTTGTAAGATAGCTTTCCTCTTTGACTTCATTCGACTTCTAAAGGTTCGTTTCGAAATCAAACTGAAACTTTCCTGTTTCTTAATGTAAACACGACTCAAACGCGCGCACATTGATCTATCGCTGATGTTTAAAATTAAATCAAACTCTTCAGTTGGACAGCTGCCGGCTCTGAAGCCAATCGCCATTGCTGTGCACCAACGTTTCACAGGCTTTCAAGCTTTCGCGTGGTTGCAAATCGTCGTAAGGCATAATTTGCTAAAACGACATAATAAGGTTAAACGTAAAACATAAAAATGCAAATTGAAAAAAGCAATTTTTTATAAGTTTTTTAAATCTTGGCTAAATATTGCCCAGTTCTTGACCTTTTAAATCTCAACAATTTGTTTATTTATTTGATTCTTAACACAATTCAAACTTTACGTCACCATTGTCATAGCTGTGTCTTTTAATCAAGGTTTCGTCATTGCGGTGAGTTGCCTTCGTTTTTCGAAGAAGTTTTGTATGATGATCCTGGTACAGTAATCTTGTTTTCTCATCAATTTGTATGATAAAACTTTTGAGCACGTGGCATTGTGGCTTAAAATGTGATTCAGATACCTAAATTTGTAAGCAGGATTTTCATCCAAACTGACCAAAAAATAAGCACGGCTAATCTAATGAAAAAAGTCTAAAAATGTCAATTGTTATACATTTTTTTGCAGTGAAGAGCTTTTTTTGATCTTTGTTTGCTTTTGAGTGATTCATGCATTTAAATTAGAGCAGTGCTTCTACATCTTTTTTTGTGGCAACCTAAATGCTGAGCAGAAATAGAGAGCAAAGATTTGCCGATTCTCGGAAACTTGTGATCCGAATTCCGGTTATCCCAGGAAGTTCAAAAATTAACTTTCAAACTTAAATCTGTCTCGGATTTCTCGATTTTCGTCTCTAAAAAGTAGTGATCTCTAAAAAAAGGTCTTCATTTTGAATTGGTTTCGGATTTCTTGATTTTTGTCCCTAAAAAGTAGCGATCTCTAAACAAAAAAGGTCTTTACTTGGTCTTTAACAAAAAACTACCGTTTTTGGATATACTGTAGATTGAAAACCTTTTAATAAGCGCGTTTTCTAGAAATTTTGTGGCAAACTAAAACAAAATTAGTAAAAAATAAGCACTTAATTCTAAAATAAGCACATTAAAATTTTCTAAAACAATATTCATAAAAATAAGCACAAATCTGAGAAATAAGCACCAAGTGGTAATCCTGTTTATACCGCTATATTTTGAAAAAAATAACCCATTGTTTCTGCTATAAAAATAAAATTAGTGTTTTGGTATAGCCAGCAAAAAATTCTTAGCTGAGCTTTTCGTCTGACGCTCGTCAGGAAATAAACGTCAGAATGAAGGAAAAAAATGCAATTGTTTGTTTAATACAGAGCTTCCAACCCCTTGGTCGCGACCCAAAATTGGGCCGCCGTTCAATTTGATTGGGTCTCCGACGACTGTAGTTTTGTAAAGGTTAAATCACTATTTTTTAGAAACGAAATTCGACTCAAAGTGAAGACTTTTTTATTTTTAGAAATCGCTAAGGTTTAAGGTGGAAAACCGAGTAAATTTGAGACAGATTCAAATTAAATACTTTTTTTTTAGAAATCACTAAAGTTTTGAGTCGAAAATCAAAGTAAATTTGAGACAGATTCAAAGTGAAGGCCGTTTAGAGATCACCACGGTTTGGGGATGAAAATAGATTTTTATGATTGTAATAAAGTCTGTAAAAAAGATTGGACCGCCAAAGTTTTCTGTATCATGTCCCTTTTTTCCCCATTGTATTTTCCAGTCCTTTTTTTTTCCACAGATCTCACGCTCTGGTTGCTATCTACATGAACAAATCCATAAATTTGTCTACGTGAGGAAAAAAAGGGACTTGATCCAGTTTTTTTGACTTTTTTGGCTAAGATGTGGGTCGCCACAAAAAAGGTTGAAAAGCACTGGTCTATTAAAACTGAACGAAGATGATTGGATGTTAGAGAAAGGCGTCAAAACGTGTAATCAGCGCAAGATTTTCAAGTTGTAAACAAACTCATTTCACAGGCATAAATTTGGCTTGGATAATTAATTTGATGTGGCCAAATAAAAGAATAATAAATTTTTCATCACTGTAATTTTAAGCGCACATAAGGTTATCTAAAAGGTGTTGACCAATCGCGGATCCAATAAACATGACTGGTGTTGAAGATTTGCCAAAAATTTGTCCACTCCTGCCTTTGGCCTATGCGCCAACGAGTGTCGGACAAAAAGCTTAGTTGCTGGTTATACAGTATATAAATTCAGTACCACAAACCACTTGTTTGGCATAGTATAAAATTTCCAATTCTCAATAATCCAAACAAGTTTCAAAATTGACCGTGGAAACAACTTCTTGCAATTAAGCTAAACGTCGTTAATTACTGCTATCATGGCCATGTAGGCCATGCTCGTATCGAAATAAAGTACAAGTATAATCGATGAAAATAAGTATTATCCACAACTTGACTTGAAATATATTGATCTCTTTATCCACACTTTAACTTAAATTTTCAATTCAATTTATTTTTGTCATCAAACAACTTTACCCAGTACAAAAAAAATAAAAAAAAAAACACAAAAAAATTGAGTGAATAGAAAATAGTAAATTAAATAGTAACAAAATAGAAATTAAATGTGTTTGATAACAGGGAAGCTGCAAATAGACCTCCTCGGTCTTCGAGTCAAGTAGCCACCCTTCAAACTTAAAATCAAAAAACACACGAGGTAAATGACAAATGCGACGACATCCAGATGCCACAGGAGAATTAGAATAAGTCGAATTAGGCCAATGAGTTTAGAAATTAGTTGAATTATAAGACTGTAACAAAAACGATTTTAATTTAATCTTGAAAGAAGTTTTTGGAAGTTTTTGAATTGTTTGTAGAAGGGAGTTTTATTTTTATTTTATCGCCTTGATATTTAATACCTCTTTGCATTCTGTTATTATGATATAATGCTTTGTACAAATTATGCGGGTTTTCTGAAGTTCTTGTTGAACAGTTGGACACATCACGTGATTTATTAAAATAACCGAAAAACGAAAGAGGAAGCTTTCTGTTCATATAGCCATGGACTAGTTTAGCAGTTTCAAATTTATATAAATCTAAAAGTTTTAATATTTTCAGTTTTACATAGAAATGTGTTGAGCTCTAAAAAATGACCTCCGCCTATCAGTTTCACTGCTTTATTTTGAATAGAAGCAAGCTTGTGCAAGTAAGTGGGAAACGTGGAACCCCACTCCACTAGTCCGTAAAGTAAATGAGGATGTACCAATGAATAATATAATTTCAGAAGTGCATTTTGGGGTAGAACAAGCTTTAATTTACATAGGATACCAAGGGCCCTGGAAAGCTTATTGGCTACAACATTTAGATGAAAATGAAAGTTTAATTTTGAGTCAATGAATACTCCTAAGTATTTTACGTGATTTTGTAACGTAATTGGTGAGTTGTTGAGCGTTACAGAGAAATCCTTTACATTTGAATTGATTTTAGGTGAGATAATTATGACATGACATTTTTAAGCATTTATAGTTAATTTATTTGAATTACACCAATTATGAAGTAGTGACACTTCTTGATTTAATTTTTCTTGAAGAGTTAAGGGGTTTAAGTGAGAGAGCAGAAGACTAGTATCATTAGCAAATAGTCGTGGAATACTCTGGACAGCATTAGAAAGCTCATTTACGTACAATAAAAATAGCAATGGACCGAGTGATGAACCTTGTGGTACCCCATAACCGCTCAATCGAATCGTAGAATGAGTATTATTTAATGATACAAATTGATGTCTTCGCAAATAGGATTCTAGTAATTTATTAACTGGACCACGAAGCCCGTAATGGTCTAACTTAAGAGTTTTGTGGCAAACGTATTAAACGCTTTTTTTTAAATCTAAGAAAAAAGATAGTTGTAAACTGATTTCTATTAATATTATCAAATGTAGTGGTTACTATATTAAGAATAGCATGAGCTATGGAGATACCTGTTGAGGGTTAAGCACATCAAGTTTATTTAAGAAGCAGGTAATACGTTTAAAGATTATTTTTTCAAATATTTTTGAAAAAACATGTAAGTAAAGATATGGGACTAAAATTATTTGGATTATTGGTGTCTCCATTTTTGTGAATTGGTATTACTTTAGAAATTTTACAATTATTGGGAAAAATTCCGTTAGTAAAAGCATAGTTAATTAAAATCAGTAGAAAGGGGGCTATTGTGAAAGGTGCAATTTTAAGAAAGTAAGCAGGTATTTTTTATGACCTACAGCTTTGTTCACGTTAAGTGAGAGAATAGTATTAACAATTTCAGTAATATTCGCAGGTTCAAGATACATAGATTCAGAAACTCGTTTTGCAAGGTACGCCTGAAAATGATTCGCTTGATGAGTAGGAACTTCGTTTGATAATTTTTCGCCAATAGTGCAGAAGAACTCGTAAAATTGCTCCGTCTTTGAAGGAAGCAGCGTCTTTATACTATCCCAAGTTTTTTTGGGGTTATCACTGTTGTTATAAAGCTCTTTTTCAAATATAATTTTTTTGAAAAAGTTTTAATTTTTGTCAATTTATTAAGATATTGTTTATAATAACTTTTTTGAGATTTATTACCCTTTACAAAATGCGTTTTAGACAGAACACGTTTTTTTTTTAAATAGAAGCCAGAATAGCTTTAGTGATCCACGGTTTTTTAAGCAGTTTCTTTTGCTTACGAGAAAATTTTTTTATAGGAGCATGCCTGTCAATAATTTGTAAAACAATACATGTAAATTCATTAAAAATTAAATCAAAATTGTTGTTAGTTATTTTGGGTAAATTCATAAAATAAGAGTCAAAGCACTGAATAAATCATAATTAAATGCATCAGAATCAAATTTAGATTTGTCTCTATAGTAACCAATAAAATTATTATTTTTTCTTGGAAGCGTTATACACTGTATTGTGTACTTGACAAAATACGATATAGTGATCACTTACTCCAGAAGTTTCTACGACCCCGGGAAGAATTTCATTATTCGTGACATTAGTTATTATATGATTTATAATTGTAGCTGTTGTATCAGTAACCCTAGTAGGTTTGGTAATAATGGGAAAAACTGCACAGCTTATCAGCGTGTTTATAAAATGCAAAGCATCAGGTGATCTATTAATTGGGGAAGTATTAATATTAAGATCTCCCAAGATGAAGTAGCTTACGTTATGTTGTGTTTATTATAATCTATGAGGCAGTTAGACAAGTCTTCAATAAAAGCATTAATTAGTATTTGTGAGGGATGACGATGGATTACTCCGATAACAAAAGATGTATCAGACTGATCGATAATATTAACCCACAAGGCTAATATTTGATTAAATAGTTTTTTTGGTGTTGGTTGACAATTTTCGTCACGTGCACAGAATATTTTTATTCACTTTTAGCAAATTATAACAATAAAGGAATAATTCATCATATTTATAAATATGTCAAAAAATAAACTTTTGCCCTTTTAAAGTTTTTTTTTTTGTTCTATTGGGCTTGAAAGAGTTAAAATGGCACTACTTTGTGAATTTGTTAACCTATTTGGTGGGGTCTAGAAACAATCATCGTAAACATTTTTGTAAAAATTTTCGTCGACAAAAACTCTGCCTAAACCTAAGCTAGATATACTTGATAACAAGGTAGTTTATATATTAAAAAAAGGGGGGCAAAATTGTCTTACGGCAAAAATTATATACGGCGAAGTTTTCTGCGGCGAAAATTCCTGTAGCGAGTTTTCCTTACGTCAAAAATTTTTGTGCCAAATCTAGATACTTATTTGTGATATGCGCACAATCGGAAAGTAGCTTTAGTGTGTTGATCTCTTCCTATTAACGTTTTCCTGTTTTGCCACACTCCGCCAAACTGAGTTTAATATTAACGATGAGCTGTGTATTTGTAAAATCTCCCTGCATGGTGTCTCGTTGCATATATCTAAAAAAAGCTGATAAGCCATCATCTAATGGATTTTAGTTGCAAAAAACCTTTTGTTTCAGCTTGAACTTCAATTATTGATTTAAATTTTGTCGATTGATTTCGAGCTTTTAAAAGATTGTTTTCGTATGTTAAGTCGTTTTTTTGCTTATCTTCAAATGGCTTTTTTCGTCTTTTTGATGCTCATTGCAGCAATGGTAGTTTTCAGAGCTTACGTCAGCGTGTTTTATGACGTTTTACCACCGATTCTATGTTATTCTGCATTATAGCAGCGATAAAAAATCAAAAACTTGTTTTTATGTATTGTAATAAAGAATAGTACTCTTCAGTTAAGCTCTTATTTAAGGATAGTTTGAAGCGATGGTGAATGAAATGATTTTTGTTAGATGACTGCATAATATTTAGATTTCAACTTATCTACTTGTTTCGGTTGGCTATGCAGCGGATGCTCGAGGATAATTAAGCACCGGTTTGTTTTACAAAGCAAGTCGATGATTTGTTGTTTTTATTTTCTTCTTCAATGGCAGCTTTCGAAAGCGGTTGGAAACGAGTCAAAGCTTGCAAATTTTTGTTTAGACTTCCATAAAAAGTGGAATCAACATGCGATATAATAAATCTTGGTTGGAGAACAGATGTTTTTTTGTTTCATCAACAAACAGATTACATCAGTGAGATTTTTCATTTAAAGTTTAAGCCGGGATATCGAGCGCAGTAAAATACTTGAACGTGTTTAATGTCCTTCTGAGCTATGCATTATTATGCATTAAGACATTCTGTTATATCGTTCTGAACGATCAACATCATGCGTTAAACGATCTGCATTACCAAGAGAAGCGATGTGTATGATCGTCGTCAATATGCGCGGTAGGACATTCCTGTTCTACTAATATCGGTGTAATATCGTTTGAGGTCTGGATTTCTTGCATGTTATTTGTGAATGCGTTTTAAGAGCCCGTTAAACCAAATACTATCAAATAAACCAGTTACATCGAGACTTCAGGGAAAATACATGCTTTGATAGATGATTGTGGTTATTCTAAACCAGTCTATAGCTCTACTAAAATATTTTGATGTCCTACAGACCTGCATTAAAGAAGAAAAAAAATTTACTTTAGGTTTACCAAATAAGCTTAAAGAAGCTTTTTTCTTGCATTCAATAGCAAATTAATTTTATCGTATTTCAAAATACGACAAATTTTGTTAGCAAAAGAATTTTAGACTTTTTAATCTATAAATGCTAATTTTCCTTACCTACAGTAAGTTATGATCAAAAAAAGGCTCAAGAAAAACAACATGAAGCTGTTAACACATAGTGGAAATTTTTGAAATTATAAACAGCTTTTTTGTCTGATTAAAAGCAAGGATTATCTGGCGCACGGTGTCCGTCATAAATCACAGCAGTCAACTTCTATTTTCATTTGTTTATTACGACTCAATGAACATGATTATCTATGTGCAACTTGTAAGATTGGTCGAAGGTTTTATGAAGCTTAGTTGTTTAGATGTTGTGTAAAGTTGTTTCCCCTGGCACACGGGTATTCGAGGTCCTTGTTATGACGTATTTTTTGAGCATTTTCGTCATGTTCAGAGTGTTACTTTTAAGCTTTTTTGCGATTTAGATTGTTTATAATGCTAATTATTGAGTAGCGGGATAATTCAGCAACAATATGCCGCTTCGAAAACAAATGAAAAAGGTTTCAAGTCGTTGGAAAAAAAAAAGTTTTGTACCCCGCGCTACATATCCTGATTTAAATGTCGGTGTTTACAAAGGTGGGTATTTTGTGCTTTTATTCAATTGTTCATTACTAAATTGAATTCATATCTGCCCGAAACAGACAGTTTTTTTATTGCAATTTTTGCTGTAAAAATGTTCAGAGTTTGACTTGCAAGAGCAAGTAAAACTGACGTAATAAATGAAAAATTTTGATATTATGTTGTACTTTTTAATTTGGCGCCAATAAAGAAAGTTTAGTTTGTAGAAGACTCGTTTGTAATGAAAATTCTCCATCTTGTTTTTATTAATTTAATTTCGTCCTGACAGCGAACTATTTTTCTACGAAAGTATTTTTATTAAAATTGTCAGGAAAAGTATTGTAAAATATACTACTTGAAAACCTACTGAATCAATGAAGTGAGAAAGATTTCGCATTTCGGCCTAGACTTCAGATTTATATGTGTATGGAGGGTTGAAAATCGCCGTTTCCTAATTTCACGAGTAATGTTGTTTTTATTGGCTAGGTAAAACGTCATCATTTTGATTTTGGTTGTTCTGTAGTTGCATACGTACGAGTATTGACCTAATGAAATGTCCGTTGGCGATTTTCCAACTGGTCTGGTGCGTGATGTTGTTAAATTTTTATGTGTAAGGGATGTACCGTACTCATAAAAAAATGTACATGTTCGTTTGGTATGTAATGCATTTGTAATCAGCTAAGATTTTAAATTCTTAAATCTGTTTACAAATGCTTGTCTTCGAAAATCTGGTCTCTTGTGATAACTAAAATCTTTGTAATCTCGGCGTTTTTAAAAAGGGGTTAAAAATCGTGGAAAAAAACATGAATGTTAAGGTCTTTTTTCCACACAAAATAATGGCTACAATTTTTTCAACTTTCGCATTAGATATTTTAAACCTTTTTATACTTTGGCATTTGACGAACGTAAAATATATCAGACGGTAGACATTAAAACTTTCAAATTCAACCAATCACAATATATTTCTACTGCTTCAATTCCAGCACGTGTTTTAGCTAATGTACGTCAGTTTTCCTTTTTAAAAAACAAATTACAAAGTAGTGCTTGTGCCATAAATATCTCTTATGTCATTGCTCACATGAATTCTGCACTTACTGAACGAATGTGTTGACTTACTGAAGATATTAAAGAGTGTGTTCAGCATTGTAATCCGGTTTGTGTGCTGCTGTGTAGGGTATATTTTTCTTTTTTTGCATGCTTGATTGTTTTAGACCGAAAATCGGATTGCTTGTGTCAGAAGGCTTTATATTTGGCGATTTGCTTGCTGCAGTTTCATTTTGCCAATCGCAATTAAAACACTCATGTAAAACGCGAATAAGAATTGATTTTCAAGCTCAAAATCTACTCACGTATCGGATAAACGTAATGGCCAGATCTTACTCATAGGCTCATGACCGAAACAACAGCCTACCGTTTTATTAAACTCCAATTTAACAGAAGTATTTGTTGTAGGCAGCTCGGGCGGCTTGATAGAAGCGCTGTTTTGATGATGTGCGCGATCGACTCGTTCTCGATTCAAAATTCTCTTGCGTCATTCTGTTGTTTTTCTGGGTAAAGACACTTTGTGGCACTTTTTTCTTGGGATCTTAGCAAGCAGCTCTTAATTTTAGTTATATCTTGCATTTTCAAAAGCAGATCTAGATAATCGCTTGACGGTTGTTCTAAGTCAGAGTTTTCCAACCTGTGGTGTGCGAAGGTCTTCCTAATGTTACGTGAGTAATTTAAATAAACAAAATCTCATTCAATTTAGTTGTGGTCTTTTATTGTTATTTTAATGTGTATTATGCTCCTGCTGAATCAACTAATATTCGATCAAATTAGTTATTCGGGAAGAAATAGTACGCGTTGACAATATGTGGTATCCAAGTGGTACGGGATCATAAAACGGTTGGGAACAAACCTCTGCTCTAAGTATAATGCCTCCCCTATTTTTCTGCGACTTCTGTGGATAAAGATAAAAACAAGAAATATTAACAAAAACTCTTTCCTATCTTTACTTCTGTTTGGCTGTTTACTTTTGCTATTTCTCATCAGTCTTTGATGGTAAATGATCGTGACAGATAACAGGTTTGCGGAGTCGTAAGATTTAAGATCTGATTTCGACTCCTAAAATTTTTAGAATTCCGACTTCTACTCCGACTTCAGCTTCCAGAATTTCAAGAATTCCGACTCCGACTCCCTACACCCATTTCCCAATAAGGGCAATAGCATTATGCAGAATACGATTTGCTTAAAATTAGGTTGGCCTTATGAAGTCATGAATCGGGACGTTCGTTAACAGAAAAATATTTGTCCCTAATTGGAATCTGTCTTAAAATTTCTTGATTTTCGTCCCAACAAAATGATGTTCTCCAAAAAAAGTTGGACATCAGGAGTCGGATTCGGATAAAATATTCCGACTCTGTACTCTTGAGTCCGACTCCTTCTTGAAACCTCCGACTCCGCTACCCTGATACATAACTCAAACCCTCTCTATACATTCTTAACACCCCACTTAACTTTAACGCATATCCAACCTTTCTCGGTGTAACCTTTGACCGCACTCTTTCAAACATCATGTCCTATCCTTGCGGAAAAAGTTTCACAGCCGATTCCGTGCTTTTCGTTCTATCGCCTCTGCCTCCTGGGGCCCATCAAAGGAATTTTTATGTACCCTATATAAAACCTTCATTCGCCCGATCCTTACCTATACTTCCCCAGGCTGGTTTCCTTTTTCACCTCCTACCCACATCACCTCTGAAGAGAGGAATGCATAGATCCTTCTGTAGAGTAATCACAGGCTGTCTATCGTCCACTCCTATCCCTCTGCTTCACGTAGAAGCGCTTCTTCCACCACTGCGCGTCACCCTCACCCACCAATCCCTCTCTTTCTTTAAACGAGACCTCCGACTATCTTCAACTTTTCCTCTGGCTTCTCTCGCAACTTCTAATCCTTGCACACGTCTCAAAAAAGGGTTCATGGAGATCTTTCCCCCGATCACATAACCTTACCTCTAACCTACATCTTGCTTGTGAACCTCCAATCCTCTGCCCTCTTAAACCTTCCTGGTCTATTCCTTCTACTTACACCATCTCGCTCCAACTCTCTTCCCCATGCTCTCGTAATGACCCCCCTTTCCTTCGCAATACCACAGCTACTTCACATCTATCCTACCTACCCCACAGCGATCTCACTACCTGGACTGACGGTTTGGTTCCTGGCGGGCTAGGGTAGGGTGCTGCAGGGATCCACATTAAGTGTACAAAGTGTGTCAATACTACCTCCCTCTCCTTCGCAGCTGGACTCTGGACCACCAGCTACAGTGCCGAGGCTTACGCCATTCTCCATGCTCTTGAGTGGTGTATCTTTCACTCCAAGACATGTGCTTTTAAATTTATCACCTTTTGACTCTCTATTTGCCTATCAACCCTCTCCGCTCCTCTACCATACTTAACTTCCAAATCCCTCTCCGATACACAATCTCTCCTTAATGTTCTATTCGAATCTAAGGTAGTCCACTTTCAATGAATACCTGGTCACTCTTCCCTCCAGGCAACGACTTAGTTGATTCTCTCGATAAAGTTGAAGCCTCTCTTGACCCCTCCAAGATATCAATGTCTTTCTCAACCCTTGTTTCTCAATATAGACTATCCGTTGGAGACGTAGTATTCAATCTGGTCTCTTCCAACATCAAATCCCTCCAGTGTCTTCCGAGGAGCTTATTCTCCCCCGCTCCGCTCGCTGTGCTCTCTCTCGTCTACGCTGCAACGGGCACAGCACTCTCCTTGGCACTTATCTCCACAGGGTT
This sequence comes from Diplosoma virens, assembly GCA_963680785.1. Taxonomy (NCBI): domain Eukaryota; kingdom Metazoa; phylum Chordata; class Ascidiacea; order Aplousobranchia; family Didemnidae; genus Diplosoma; species Diplosoma virens. Next base: position 24,417,428 of record OY796886.1, read on the forward strand.
GGTCGAGCCGAGACTTCTTCATGTAGTAACCGTGGTTCTGAATCACAGGACCTTTCCCATCTCGTGCTGGACTGCCCTGTACTCGACCATATGCGTCGGGCCATATTCGGCCACACCCTCTCCATTCTAGACCTCTGGTTCCGTCTGTGGAGAGTCGCCCGATTACTGGGACTCGGCGGAGTTGATCCGCGCCCTCATCCCCAGGAATGTGTCGGGTAAACTCACCACCACCACCACAACTCTGACAGATAAGGCTCGTTTGCACTACAAACGTTGTTTTATCATTCCTAACTCGATGGTAAGAGGTCAAATTACCCGTGTGTGTGCATTATCTCGATCAGTTAAATATATTGCAGGCCAAAAGTGATTTTGGTCTTTCTCATTAAAGCAATGGCAGAGTTAGGAATGGTTCCTTACTCATCTTTTCATAGTAAATTTCTTGCTTGCCATTAATCTAACGATTTTTAAAATTCACATACAGTGTCACTTTGAAACTGTATATAAAGAGCGATAAAGGTGTTATGCTTGATAACCTGTTAATAATCCAATTTTTGTCGTTCTTTTAGTCATTTTTTAACGGTTCATTTATTTTTGAAGTTTTCTAGTCATTATTTAATAGTTTATTTCTTTTTAATGTTTCCCAAAAAGTTCCCTTATTATCACTTTTCCAGTGTAATATTTCCAAGAATTTTTCCAATAACAATCAAATTTCAATTTGGGAAGAGAGTAAAATGTTAATCGTATTATCAATCAAATTTCTTAGCATAATTTTGTCGATAATTTTGATGTAAGCTACGTCATTCAGCTACTTTGCTGGCGTCTGAAATTCTTCTAATTAATTTGGCTTTTGATTTTAGTATTAAGAATTCCAATTTTCCGAAAGAGTTTACAAAGGAATTCTCTTAGTGCTTTAATCTTCTTCAATTTTTTTGCATTCCATTAATTTTGTTTTTATTCGGACTCTTCTATTTGATTTTGGTTCTTGACTTTGATAGTTAGAATTCCAATTTACAAAAGAATTTTCTCATTGCTTTAATCTTCTATTTTCGAATTTTTTGACATTCTGTAAAAAGCAAACCGTCACTGACGAGACTTCAATACTCGAAACAGCTGTCTGGCGGAGGGTTTTGCTCCCCAATAGTATTTTTCTATTTTTTATTTAAGCTATACGCTCCAAGCTAAGCTATACCTTTGATTTTTTTCAAATGTTTTATGACAAGATTACCTTTTCTCTTTTACAATTTGAGGCCCCTAAATTATGTCTTCAATTTCGCTAATGTTCTATGTCTAGGTAAACCTTTTTTTTTCCAAATTAGCTAGCTTGATTATTGTTTGCACTTTACCAAATCAATTTTCATCAGTAATTGTACTGGCTGTTGAAAATCAGCGCAATGCGGTCGTAAACAGCGAATTACCAATGTCGTAGTAGTCGAAATCGAATGAGTCTTTGTGTCATTTGCCTTGATGCTCAAATTCAAATTACTCCTGTGTGTGCATTTTCTCGATTAGTTGAATATATTGCAGGCCAAAAGTGATTTTAATCATATTCATTAAAGCAGTGACAGAGTTGGGAGTGATTCCCTACTCATATTTTACAATAACGTAATTACTCTAAAAAATCGGTAGTAAATTCAAACAAAAAGCAAACTTTCACTAAGATCCAAAGCGGTGGTGAAAAGATTAAAGAAGCCGCTGTAATTTCCTCAATCACAATTGTAAGACAGAAAAGTTCTATTAATACAGTGCGGGCCAAAAGAGTTTGCAAAATTTTTAATTGTCTTTAATATTGAATGTATCTGTTGAAAGTTTAAATATCCAAATAAAATCTGTTTTCAAACATAAATATGAAGCATATGTCAGAGGTTTTTTTAAAGAACTAAGTATTACAAATAATAAAATAATGAATTTCATATTTTTAAGGATATTAAATGGGCCAAAACAGTTTGCAAATCTTTATATTTATGTAAAAAAAAACTTACAATAAACTATGAATTTACGTTATTTAGAAAATATTTTACCAGAATATATCAAAACAAACTAAATTGTACAAAAAATAAGCAAACCTTCTAAAAGTACAACATATGGTGGTGGTCAAGAATAAAATTTAAATGAATGAATAAATTAATGAAAATAATATATTCGTTTAATATTTAATTCGCTTTCCACCGTTTTGAATTAACTTCACCAATCTTCCATCAACTGAAGAAGTTAATTTCTTGACTACTTCAGGTGAAATCTGAGAGGAAACTTTCTATTCTCTCCCACAGTTCCTTTTTGTTACCAAATTAACGTCCTTTTTCATAGACCTTTCTCTTTATAATCGACCAGAGGTTTTCAATTGGGTTTAAATCTGGACTCTGTGGAGGCCAATCCATCAGTCGTTGTCCTGTTATACCCACACCTGAAAGCCAACCTTTAGTGAAGCGAGAGGCGTGACTTGGGGCATTGTCTTGTTGAAAGATAATGTTCTGTTTGACATCATCATTTTGAGAATTTAACCAGGGCATAAGATTCTCTTCCAGGAAGGCACAGCAATTGCCAGAATTCATTTTAAGTCCATCGGGGACAAAAAAAGGCCCAACAATCTCATCACCAATTATTCTAGCCCAGATCATCACTCCATCACCTCCTTGTTGACGTTTGTACCGCAGACGAGGACTTGTGTTCTTTTGGAGCCAACCTCTCCTCCAACCATCAGGGCCGTCAAGCGTAGCTCGTGCTTCGTCTGTCCAAATAACAGTTCAGAAATCGGTTTTCAAATACTTAGTAAGTAGCCCAGAACAGTCTCTTCTGGTGATTAATATCACTTAAAGGTGGGCATACTGCCAGTGACCGCTGATCTGCCATGTTATTGAGGATTCGATTGGGAGTCCTTTTGGACACATCCGTTACTCCAGCCGCATCAAAAATGTTTTTGCTTGTGCAGTGTGGGTTCTGAAACAAAGCTCTCTTGATTTTTCTTAAATCTCTACTCGTTGTCACTCTTGGTCGACCGCTTTTGTGTATTTTTCGATCCACCTTGCCCTCATTCGTAAACCTTTTCACCGTACGATGATCTCGTTTGATAATTTTGGATATTTTCAATGTGGACTTCTTCATCTTAAGCAGCTTTACAACGTTAGCCCTTTCACTAGCTGTAAACATTTTCCCTTTTGCCTTATTTTAACTAAATTATATAAACTGCAAACCTTAACATGACTAAATTTTGATAAAAAAAGGCATAATTAGTCATGTACAACATTACAAATAATATAAACTATATAAACTGCAAACACTTTTGGCTCACCTTAAAATGACTAAATTCTAAAAAAGAAAAGCGTAATTAGTCATGCACAACATAAAATGTATGACTATTTGTAAATGACTGAGCTATTAGTGATTATGGATGTACTACTAAATTTAATTCCCGCTTGTATTAATTTTAGCATTCAAATAATTATTCCATTTATTTTCACACCAAACTAATAAGGTTTTATGCGGCTGTCCTATAAATATAAGCATAAAGCAGTCTGTGATGTCAGGTTTAGCATTAAAGATGTCGAAGTTATATTTTTAAAAACGTTTAAGGAGGGCAGCTTTTTATGAATTTCACTTCGACATCCATAATGCTTCTTGGTTATATTTGTAGAACAGCAGGCTAAAAGTTTATTAGATTGGTGTGAAAATAAATGGAATAATTATTTGAATGCTAATATTAATATTAATAAAAAATTTTTGTCTTAAAATTGAGATTGACTATCTTTGAACTGTATACACTGTAAGGAAACTACAGCGGCTTCTTTGATTTTACTACAGAGAGTGATTACTTCATTGATATCACAACGTCAGCTGTTATGTCGTTTGCCTTGTAGCTTTCATTGAGGCTTTACTTTGTGCTTTAGAGTCACAACCCGATTAGATTAAAGAATGATTTTTTTAACTTTTAACAAAAACTGATGATGACATTTATAAGTTAAAATCGATTTTTCATTATGAGTTGGATTTAGTTTTCAATTTCTTCATTAAATATTTGGTCCATTAAACTTTGACTTGTTTTATTCATTAATTTATTTATTGCAATTTGACCAGTTAAATAGCATCGTCAATTTGACTGTGCTAAAAAGGATAATAAATTTCTGTTATACGACTTTTAACATGTCTGATGCAAAGTTCCTATAAACAGTACTTTGCTCAGATGGAATCCGCCGTCACCACGTGACCTGCGTGTTAGTTTTGATTTTGGCTTGGCAATCCCAGAAATTCTTCTGAGTACCCCCGAACGGATCAAGATATACTGTGTCGGTCAACAAACGTAGTTTGGTGATACGAATGTCCTGGTTCTTTCTAATAAAAACTCGCGATGAAAAAAATGGAAAATTTTGTTCAGCCTTTCAACCAGCGCGGCCAGTTTCCCTTTTTTTTTCAACGTAAAGTGAAGTGAGTCATGCGCTTTCTGAGATAATTTGGCACATTTTTCTAGTTACGCGATACTCTTGCGATGTTTGCTCAAAGATAGCGATTCAGGCAGAGCTTTGTTTGTTACTTACTAGCAGTTAGTGCGATGTAAAGCCGCTTGTTAGAAAGAGCTCTTATATAAATCTTTTTAACTTTCGGTTACTTAAAAAAAAGTTTTCGTGATCTTTACAGCTGAAAAATGTTTTAAAACAAAGAAGCTTCGGCCATGCTTATAGTTTTTGTTGGACCGGAAACATAACCTAAAAACTTATCAGAAAAAAAACTTACAACCAAGTCAGAAATTAGACAAGTTTTATTCTGTTTGTAATCATTGAAATAATGGTATTAGTCGTACAGAATGTTTCAAAACCTAGCCAGTTTTTCGTAACCAAATTTTAGTCCTTTTTTTAGTACTACGAGTATTATTTTATTGTAAACCATCAGGTTTTACGTTAAAAACATTTCCAAGGTTATATTTTTTGTATTTTGCTTCTACCGAATCGAATGAAGACGATACAAAAATTCAAACAATTGATTTGCGCAGAAGGTACTGGAGTTGCTTTTTTAATTTAGTATTTGCGAGTATAAAATTACGCTTTGCGGTGCAATTTTATCGCTGTAGCCCACTTTCATTTTTCCTCATTGTTCTTGCGGAAATGTTAAAGCAACCGCACGTTAAAAAATGTGGGACGACGGTGGTATTCAAATCGCACGCCAACTGCTTATCCATTTTCATGTATTCAGCCTGGCAGCTGTTACCTCAGTATAGTGATATTGCATATTTGTTGCCGGTTTTATTAGATTGTTTTGGTCTTGAGCCTGGGCCTTGAAAAAAACTTGATAAAACTTAAAATTTGTAGAAAAGCTTGACAAAAGGATAGCTTTTGGAAGTCACCGTAAGCGATTTTTTTCGGTAAAATTAACCCGGAATCCCCCCTATAGCATTAACGCGGAATAAAAAAAGAAACCAAGAGGAAAAGGATATCTGCGGTAGTACCACACGGTGGATCAGGGTTAGTTTCACAAACAAAAATCACCACTTTGACAAAGATAGTTTTTCGTAATTTTAACATAGAAAAAAGTAAGGAAAATCTAATGAATACTGTGTCACTTCCAAGTATTTCCTCTGGAAAGTCTTAACCCGATGCTATGCGAGCATTCAATAGCAGTAGCCGAGTCGAATGTTTCGTTTAAACAAGGTGCTTTACATTTAACGTTGTCGCTAAAGTAGATATAATTAGTATTTACTTCAAATTAGAATAGAATGAACAGGTATAGCGATTTATACTGTTAGATAGTAAGTTTTTTAGGAAAAGCATAAATTTTGAAGCTTTTTGTAAAGACAAAGTGCGAGGAAAGTCGAAAAATATCTTGATTATTAAATAAACTTGATGACGGATCTGAAAACAAAGTTTTCCATTCAGTTTATGTACAACTTCAACGGTGTGCGCAAATGTAGTATGCCTTGCGTCTTGTTCTTAGAATTTTCTATTTGTTCTCTTTCAATTGGACATTTTAAAGGTTTGGGTGAACACTCTCCCCTTGACTCGCACACTATTGTAACCAAGTCGATATCTCAAGTAGTTTTGATTATGTGTTCACCTGTATTATTGTTGAATTTGATGTCGCTTGTCATGGCGACTCGGTGCGTTGATTGACGGAGTCACGAATGAAAGGTCACGAGTACATTTCTCGCTTTAAGCATGTGTTTTCTTGCTTAGACACTAGCAGCTTTGTAAACTTTTTAATGGGTTTTTTACCTTTTTTTCGTTAAAAGTAGTTGATTGTGTTCTGTGTTGTCACCGTCTAACATGTCAGTGCGACGTTAACAATGGTTTTTTAAGCTTTTGCATCAACTTCATCGAGGTTAACAGAACAAGTATCCATTACGTAGAAAAGCTAAAATATTTTGAAACAAAGGAATATTTAAATTTTAAGTTTACAAAATTTTAGTTCGATAAAAAAACAAACAAAAATAAACCTCAGCCTGTGAAGGGTTGATCCCGAAGGTCGAATTATTGCTCGATTGTGAATCTGATCGAATAAAAGATATCTGGAAGTTTTACTACTTAACATTTTGGGTCATAAAAGTTATCAAATATAGTCATTTGATCCTCTTCTAATCTTTCCTGTGCGTTTTTGCTCGTCACAAACCTGCGAGCGACTTCTTTCAGCATTGCTTTCGCCGCGTTCGCCACGAAAACGCATTAATTTAACTTGAAATTGATTCGGTTTAATTTGCAGCTATTAAATAGGATTTACGGTGACGTTTGTTGCGATAAGAAACACTTGAACAAGCTATCAAAACACGGTAATATGAACCCTTTGCAAAATTGTACAAGCTGACGTACAATTGCAAAGAATTTTTTTACATTTAGTTGGACATCTTCTTTTTAAAAGAGCAATGATCATCTGTTGTATTAAATTTTGAAACAAAAATGTGATGAGTTTCCTTGCAAAACTCATTAATTGTAAATGCGCTTAAAATTCAGTTTGGACAAAATGAACCGGATGAAGTCTTAGTTATCAAAGTTTGTTTGCTTAGTGGTGGTATCGATAAGATGCTTTGCTCTGATTATCTGGAACTTCAAATTTAATTAGCTCCACCGTACCTTGCATGGTGAAAATTCTTTTTGTCTGCATCATAGAATTTGAATGCTTAGTTTAAATTGTATCTGTCTGCTCTGTTATGTCTGCGCCATCTCAAGAAACATTGATCGAGAAAGTCTATTTGTACTTGGTGATTTAGATCTTTCGAATTGGTCTCGGTTTCGGGTTTTCATCTTTTCTCATTTATTACGTTTTAACCTTTTCCTTTTCTCATTACGTAGTAAAAAAATTTCTTGACGTTGCAAAACCAGATGATTAAAAGATACCTTAGCCGCATCTTTAGAATCTTAGATTTTATTTGGTTGTTTTTACTTGTATGGGTCTTAATATGAATCTATCGTATTTGAAGTCAAGCTGTTTGTGGAAAAACAAACTTATACTAACCTTGTGATGGATTGTTCATTCATGATCAAATTGCTAAAAATTAATTTTGCATTGGAGCTTGCCGTTTTAGTGCTTCAATTAATAGACTTAAAAACTGTTTTAATGAGAATCATTAAACCGTTAAGTTTTTTTTAATTCGCAAAGTCCGGTCGGCATTATGGCAGCTGTTGTCAAACGTATTGATAACACTATACAGAGGTTTAAATAAATGAAATAAATTTGCTTAGTGATTCGTGTAATGACGTGTATTTGGACTTTGTAGGACCTCTGACTTCCTTCATGAATTTGAAAGACCTTCAAAAAAGTCAAGAGCGAGTAAATTTAAAAGGTCACGTTTGTTGAAATGCTTGTTCGTGATTTGGATTTCATGATGTTATATCTTGGCACGGAAAGTTATTAACTCGTAGATTTCTTCGCGATTTTCTTATTTGTGTTTCTTACTCATCGAGAGTAATAATTGAGTTTCTCTTGTAATTGCCTGGTCGATAAAAATTAAGTTTTGTTTTAGACTCTTTAAAAAACACGCTTTCACTTCTGATCTTTAAAATCATGTCATTAGATCTTGTGGTAGTTATTTAACTTACAACTCCATATGATCTAAATTAATTTTTTGTACCTTAATTTGGTTATCCATCTGTTATTAATAATGCATGTCGATGCAGTGCTTTTGCGAGATTTGATTCAAACAGAAATTAAAGGTTATTTGCCGCAAAACAAAAAGTTTTGTCGTTATACCCAAAATTTGTTTTGTATTTGTTTGGAATCTTTCCAATTCAACTGAGCTGCTTAATAGTTTTGAAGAAACGTTCATTATCAAAATAGCTAGCGCAGCATTTAATCGAAGTCACTTCAGCACCAAACATATCGTAGTCAAGCATTTTCATCAGCTGTAAACTCTAGCTCAGTTTTAAAAGTTTTTAGCGTCGTCAATTATTGACCAACTGTGAGTTAAGACTTCACCATATCAGCTTTTCATATTTGCAGTTTAGGATCGATTCCGGTTTTTCTGAGTTTGCCCTGCTGACTAATTAAATTTTCGATGTTAAGTGTTTACATTGGACCGTGGTCCATCCAAAGTTTTGAATTTTTTTCACTTGTACCATTGTTATAAATCAAGCAATTTGTCAGAGTAAAGCAGATTGAAAACGCCGCAGTTTCTTCTATTTTCTTGATTACTTACAAAGTTTTGCTTTTATTAGCATGACTAAACCTGCCTACGTTTCTCTCGTGATGTTTTACATTCGATTACAAATTACTTGCCATCAATTGCAAGGAAACGATTGTTTTGTTGTACTTTTGCTACAGTTCTTTTAAAGCTCTTTTATTCAGTAGTTTGCTATAGTATTTGCATCAAAGACTTTTAAGTTTGCTTTTGACACCTGGCATCGTAAACAGCCACTTGTAAAAAGCTTCGCACACATCGATTTTAACATTATTGTATTAAAACAAGTTATTTCTGTTCAGAGCAAGTCGCAAAAACGCAAAATAAACTTTTGTGAACTTTACTCGATTTAGGATAGTTTAGAATCTGTCACTGTTTTGCTGTGACAATTTTTTTTTTGTTATTGCATTTGCAAATTAGAAAAGAATCAGCCTTTAAATTCCATCGCAATGGGTTATCATGCTAGAGGGTTCGAAGTCAAATAAACACTCAATTCAGCTTTTTAATGAGAAACTGGTTTTTTGTCACCAATTGTTCGTGTGTTTTGAACGAAAATCGATTCCTAATGTTATTGCGTTGGTAGACACTAAAAAGAAATATAAAAACCTTTTTGTCGTTGTTTCTTCATCTTCGTTTCAACTATAGCAATGTGTTTAATTTATTCCAGTTGCTTTCAACATTCTCCGCGTCATGTCGGTGACGGATGTTTCATCTTTAAATCACCGCTGAAGTTTTTCAAACTTTTTATTTCTGGTAATTCGATTTTTTGCGAAGGCGAACGCACGCAGTCGTTTATCTTCGTACAAGTTTAAGATTCAATCGCAATCACAAATCATCTGGGGGAGAGTTTACGATTAATTTTAAGCGAATATTGGTTTTCCTTATGAGTGCAGCTCGTAAAGTTTTATTGATTTTTCAACCAGCCGCGGACCTCGCATTCTCGCAGCTGATTAGTTGTGCAGCCAGCATTGCAATGCATGGTTGAATAATCTAGAGAGTATTGACTGCATGGATTGTCTTCGAAATTGCCCTATTCACGTTTGCCATCGTTCCAAATCGCATTCAAACAAAGGTATATGTCGCCAAAGACAGATCTGCACCCCCTTAAGCAGTAGAAAGTATTAGGACAGATCTTTATGGAGATTTAATTTTTAAAGCTGCTACCTCGGAACCAGAGTTGACATCCGGGGCATCTTCGTCCACTGATCTCTCGTCGACCAATCACCGTTCAAAGTCAACAAGCAATTATTCAGCAACAACGTCAACTCTCCCAACTGAAAAGCGCTCTGGTGGTAAGACAAATGTTAATGATCGGCAGCGTGGTCGAGTGAGTAAAGCGCCGTGACTGTGATCGACATAATTTCGGTTCAAAACCAACTCGCGCCATTTTCTTGTGTCCTTGGGAAAGACACTTTACGGCATTTTCCCCTGCTTGGTGGTCTTGGCAAGTACTTCTAAATTAAAGCCATATCTATATTAAATTTCAAGCGGATAGCAATATCTTGTCATCTCTGGAAGCAGGTCGGGATAATTGCTTATCATATGTATAGCGCCTACGTCGTTTTCTGCGAGTCAGGAGGATAAATATAGAGATAAAATAAAATTTGGTTCTATTTGATCAAATTCATTTCGCTTGTGTTCAGTGCAGTGATTTCCTTAAAAATTAGTTCTTTAACTGGTCTTCAAAGTGTTGTAATTTTTTGACTGGTTTTGCGCATGCAAGTCAATCTGCGATTTTTGTTATAGTATCGACAGTTTCAAAGTAACAAGATTTTAAACTGAAAGAAAATCCATGAAAATTTCTCTGGATAAGTTGCCTATGGTTAAAAACTCTTTTTTCTATCTTTGTGTGGGTTTTGTTGCGGAAAGATTTCGGCCAATATTATGTTAGGTTAATTATTTGTGTTGTAGTTTTAAATGATTTTTCTTATAAGGTGTGAAACTGTCGGAATCGCTGTATATCAATAGTTATGCAGCGGTCTGTTGAAAAAGGTTTTGGGCCAGTGCTGAGCGTGCATAAAAGCGTTTCTTTCTGAGCACAAGTCTCAGTTTCCTGCATTCAATTCGATTCGATTCGACAGGTTTCATGAAGAGATTGCCGTTCGCATCGAAGAAAAAGATCAGCAGCGGAAGCGCGACCGTGCACAAGATCCCGGAGCAGCGTTCCGTCAGCCTGCCGCAGCCGCCTTCCACCTACGACCTTTCTTCCGCTCTGAATCAAGCGTCGTCTAAAGAGCATCCGCGCACAGTCCGCAATCTGAAGAAGGTACATGGCCTTCCCGCTGATTCCGTTTTTTAACCAGCTTTTGTTGATTGCTGGTTGTTTAGACCGTCTATTCATCGGCTTGATGGCATTCGTAATGCCAATTAACTTTCTTTTTTAAACTTGCCTTGTTTCGCCTTTTCCCTCGGTCATTTGACTTATTTAAAAAGCTTTTTAAATGCTGTGTCCGCCGTTTGTCTTGAGTCGCTATCATCGAGATACATTGATAAAAAAGGTTTTGCACAATCAGTGTTAGTTTTTGTTTGTATACTCGTATTTAGCTCTTGATTTAAATTAAGCGGCGATGGATTAGTTCTTGTTTTTTCCAGTTTTGTTTCTGTGGGGTGAAGGCTGCCCTAGTTTCTTAATTTTTTTCAGTCTTTCTGAAAGCGTTTTAATACAAAATTACAGGGTTTTCATCTCATTATTTCACTTTAGAAAATCTCATATTTCGGTAACTGGCAAAAGTAGCAGGATAAAATTGGTTTCGTTGGATAGATAAAATCTCCAATTTTTTTGTTTTGCCAGACCATTGTTATGTCACAATCAAAATTTCAGCTTTTTGCGTAAAATATCATTTCCATCAATTTTCCTGTTATTTGCTTAAAATGTCTTTTACTGAAAAGGAGAAAGCGTTTTGTGTTTTCGAATTTGATAAATACAATTCATGGACATGTGTTCAACGTAAATTTCGGACAGAATTTTCAAAGCAGCCACCAGACCGACGTACCATACAGAAATGGCACGCGAAATTTAAGGAGGGATGTTTGTGCTAGGATGAGAAATGGAATATCGTTTCCATGTGTGCTGTGTAATCAATGGCTCGCATATTGAACATTTGTGAAAAGTTTAATAAAACGTTTATTTTTTTGATTTTTGCGTTGAAATTTTTGCTAAGCAGCAAAAAAAGTTTGGTTATCATATCTCCAACAGTAATTGAGATATAAGCTATCATAAAGTGACATATTGAGATGAAACACCCTAATGTGTGTTAACAGAAAATACATTAAGTGACTGAAATACAATAGGTTATTCAGTTTTTGGAAGATGTCAACACGATGTAAATTGATTTTTAATTCCAGTTTAGCATCGTTCGCACTGTTCACATAGCTAAGTCTTTCGGTGACTTTGGAAATTTTTTTATTCAAACAGGCCAAAACGAGCGGAAGTACCTTACCTCATGAGTCTACGGTGAAAAATTTAGTCGCTGACCAGCCTGACGATGAAGATTTGCCTCCGTCGCTTCCACCGCCGATGCAAATTGTCGGAAGTAAATTGGAATCAAATGGAACACCAGTGAGCCAATTTATGTCGATGACAATCAGTTTTTTTACATTTTTTTTGTTGCTAATCATTATAAGTTTCGTTTTTTTGGTGCGGCGGTGACAAAAACTAAGAAATTCATGTTTTCTGTGCTCTTCTGGTAAATAGACTTATACTTAAAATCTTCAGTTTATTAAACAAAAAACTTTAAAAACAGTCAACATTTCAAGCGTTATTGCAGACGCTCTTCGTCAGGAGTAGCTTAAAATAATACTGATAAAAACAATGAACGAAAATACACATACTACTGTTTTAAATTTGAAAAATGGAAAAAAAAGAAAAGCAAGTCATGTGATACATAGGCGGTCAAGGATGTAAATACAAGCAAACGATCAACCAAAAAAGCAACGGGTTTATTTTAAATCATTGTAAATTTCATTTTAAAGACAATTTTCTTGTCATTTACTGTTGTAATTTTGTTATTGATTAAAAACATTTCTAAAAAACGACTTTTAAAAAAATCCGATTCAAAAGCAAGAATAGAAGAGTTGTCAAATCAATGTTATGCTAAAAATTTACCACATGTTTCACAAAAGCAGTTTTTTTGTTAATATTATTGTCATCGATTTTTGCCAAGTTTCTCGGGTTCAAATCTCGCTTATGTTCAGAACATCTGGTTTTGAAACTGCGGGTGGTTTCTCCAATGTATATACCAGAATAATTTTTACAAGGAATTTGGTAAATTGCACCTGTTCGTTGGTTAAAATCAATGAAATCTTTCGTACTCGGTAAAATATTTTTGATTGTTTTTATTGGTTTGGTGCAAACTTTTACGTTAAAAACTTTAAAAATTCTTGTAATTTTTCTGTAAAACCTGCCAAGTATGGAAGCACAACTAATTCTTTTCTTTCATTACTAGAAAAGCTTCTTTGATATGATCGTTCCAATTCTTGTTGGTACGGCGTAGTGTTTGTCTAACGAACCATTCCGAATAATCATTCTTTTTTAGTGTTTCTATCAACTTCTTAATTTCTTTAACTTCTTAACTTCAAAAGCGTGAAATAATATCCACTTTATCCCACAGAACCAATTCGAAACTAATTACGAAAAAAACAGACAAATCAATAGAAATTAAGAAGTTGATAGAAACACTAATAACTGAAATAACACTAATAATTACTGCAATAACGCTTGAAACGTTGACTGTTTTTAAAGTTTTTAGTTTAATAAGCTGAAGATTTTAAGTATAAGTCTATTTACCAGAAGGGCGTAGAAAATATGAATAACTTACTTGGTAACAGAACCGATAAAAACTAAAAAACTTAAAAAGTAGTCACAAAATTTTATTTTTTAAAACATTCATGATGTATTTATTTCGAACAAACTTTTTTTACCCATTTTTGCGTAGACATTTATGACGAACTCACCTTTAAAAAAACTTCTGTCCAAAGGAATTAATGTTTTGGGTAATTTCTTTGCAGTTCTCCAACGTTTTTTGATTGAGAATTTTTCTAATCACCGTAAAAAAAAATGCTTTGATTGTTGTCACTTTTATTTTTACAAAATCGTCATTTAGTTTTGTTCCTCGCAAATTTATCGACAGGTTCGAATGCATTGCAGTTGATTTTTTTTAATTTATAACCAATACAATACCAAGTCGTTAATCAAATATGTCCTAATGTCGATATTATTCCGTTGCTATGTCCAATTTTACTTTTTTCGCCGTAAGTTTCTGCGTGCATGTGCTGCTTGTCAGTGTTGGTATTAATCCGTTTATCGTTGTGTAACGCTTCACACCTTAGTATAACGCACGGTTGCTGGTGTATTTTAGTTATCACTGTATGTCTCTCGTCGTTTAACCCGGGTTAGCAAGGGGAAAATTTTCTTTAATAACTTGTTAATCTGCGCGTTTTCTGTAAGCGTTGTGGGATATTGTCGTTTAGCAACTGAATGTTTAGCGGGACACGTTGCTTGTCAGATGTTGTTGTAACGTAAAATGGCGGCGGTTTTTTTTTTGCTTGGAGTCAATAAAAGTTTCGTCATTTTGATTTCAATTGATAAATCTTGATCAAAAAATTTCGCCGAAAAATACTTGTGGTGTGGTTGAAAAATATTCTGTATCGAATTAGAAAAAGTCGCTGTTCGTCAATCGGAAAGTCGCCGCCGAGTTTTTTTTGTATCGGCCGAAGATTTGCTTGATTTGTAATTTGTCTTTTTAATTTTTGTTTTGTTTGCATGTTAATAGTGCTCATCTGCATGCTCTGTTGCGTCTGACTCGTCTAATAACGGGGAAAACAGCGGAGATAGCCTCGTCAAGTCGCCCCCCGATTTATCCCATTCCTACTCCGCCGATCTCCGCAACGAAATGGAAGATATATTAAGGCAGAAATTTCCGGTATGAAGCAGCTTGGGGTTGTGTCACTTGTTTGCCGCTTGCGAGTGCGGAATTTTTTAGTTCGATTTTTTCAAAAGATTTTCCTATCATTGTTGTTCGGCAATGTTTGAAAGTATCGGGCGTCGAAGTGGTATTTGCATGCCGCTATTATTTGGTATAACCCATAATGAAGCTTGCTGCCCGCTTTTCTGTTGCTTTTCGCGACGTTTATCCATGAAATATCGATTGAATCGAGCATACATTTGGTCACGGTCTTCACTTGAAAGGGATTGATAGAAAATCATTCGACTGCTTCGCGAGAGCTCGATCTGCCTTCGATTTTGCTAAATCCCGCACACCGCACCTTCGTCATGTACACAACACGGTAGCGTCTCGTGGTTGGCGTGAAACCTTATTTTTCAAACTTTTTGTTAAAGTGCTTGTTTGTAGTCACAACTTAAGCCCATAATGTTTGTCAGCCGAAATGCTGCTTGTGTTACTAACTACAACTGGCTTGATCGTCATTTGAGTTCGATCGAACGGTGCTTTGTTGTTGTGCGATGTGGTGGAAAAAATCGCATTTTTTTTACCATTCTTAAGCTGCAAAATGTTTAAAGCATCCAAAACCGTTCGGTTCGTAAAAATGATTCCAATACAACATTAGCTTTTCTAAAAGATGTCGATTTGAATGTTTCGCATTTTTAGAAGACTCCGATCGACAAAGAAAGAAACTCTGACAGTGAAGTGTGGATGTCGAAGGTGGGTGGGTTTAGCTTTTTAAAGATCTCGTCACAAACGTTACTTTTTTGCGTGGTGACGCAGCCATGGTTACGGTTGCTATTTTCTAAATCATTTCACGCCTGTGGGTGGAGAGGAATAGAAGATTTCCTATCCACTCGATTTCGTTTGCCCAATCACAACATTGCTCTCATCGCCACTGTCGTCACGGTCCAGCGATGCGAGTAAGCCGCGCTTTTGATTGTAAGGTGGCTGGCTTGAAGCCCAGTTGGATCACGTGACATTGCGCTTTTTGTGAAAAAGTTTTATTGAACCGAGTTTTTATTGTGCTTTAAAGAATAGCCGAATATCACTTTGGTTAGCTTATTTTAGCCTCGTGCGTTGCGTTAAAGAGTTTTCAAATCACTCGCTCGTGTAACTTCATGAATTGTTTTGATTTTGATCCAGGTCGCCGCTCAATCCTCTTCGCCTTTAAATTGTGCTTCCTCTAAAACCGACGACGTGCTTACTTCTTCTCTTCCGGAAACTAATTTAAGCAACGGAAGTGTTCCGACGACAAAAAGCAGTCAGTCACGCACTGGCGAGAAATCGAAATTGAGCGAAGCGGAAGTGTCGCTTAGAAAGCGACACTTCGTGCTGATGGTAATGACATACTTGAACTTGAAGACTATTGAAATCTTGTATCTCTGATCAATGCAAACTTGATTAATCTATCGTCGGACTAACTACATGTTGAAACGCGATGCGATTACAAATTGTGTTGTTTTGACGACGATTTTTGTCTTTTGATTCGTGCGAGAATAATCTTGTTATTCTTGGAGAAAGTCGTCCGATCTCCTGTTGTGTTCGGACTGCTTACGGCGCTGCGTTGCAGGAGCTGATCGAAACTGAGCGAATATACGTCGCCGACCTCGCCACCATTAACAACGGCTACTTGGTGAAGGTTTTAGAACGAGGACTTCCCCACGACCCGGGCAAAGAAAGGGTTGTGTTTGGAAACATCGCTCAGATCTACGAGTGGCACAGGGAGTAAGTTCTTGCCCCTCTTGTTAGTTTACGAGCGCCAAAGACTTTCTCTCAAAGTTGATGTGTTTTTTTGCAGCGTTTTCCAGAAAGAAATCGAAGCTTGCCGCGATACTCCCGAGCGTTTAGGATCGCTCTTCAGCCGCTATGTAAGTTGTGTCTGTCGAGTGCTTTAGAAAATGAAGTGTTGGCAGTTTTTCCTCAGTCGATAGCGATTTTTAGCGACCTCTTCGACAAATTTCACTTTGTGACCTGTTCAAATCGAGTTATTGGTTGATTGATGTGTCATTAACTAAGGTTGTGCGGGTAAAGTCCAATTTTTTAATCTCGTGCCAATGAACTTTCTATTTAAGCTGGTTTTATAAACGCGTACTGTATTTTTGGAACTAATACCGTGATTTTATTAATTCTGTTAAATCTTTTTTTTTTTTTTTTTTTTTTTTTAGTTTTCTTAATTTAAACAGTACTTTTTTTTAGAATTTTATTTTCGTGTGTCGACAAATAGTCACATACGGTAAATGCATTGTAACTTTATGTTAGAAAGATTAAAAAATATTTTATTACAAAATGTGGATAAAATTTTAATCAATTTGCATTTGCATATATAACTATTTTATGTAAAAAAGGTTTATTGAATGTAACTTTGTGTTCAAGAGCGACGTTTAAATTGGATTTTAACCTGCGGAGCACTGTTTGCAGCAATTGATTTTTTGCCGTGAGAGCAAATTATTTTTTGGCTTTTTCAGGCATCGCACCCGCTTCATTATTTCAAATTATATTTTCAACTTGCTTCGTGTTCTGTTTTTATTTTATCTATGTATTTATCTCCCTGCCTCGCAGAAAAGCGTCAGAGGCCCTAAACATAGAGCAACTCTCTAGCAACTACCCGACCTGCTTCCGGAGATGCCAAGATATTGCTGTCCGGTTGAAATTTTTTTATTCGGTTTTTTAGTTTATGTTTAAAGATATGACCAAAATTTAGAGTGCTTGCCAAGACCGCCAAGCAGAGGAAAGTGCCATATTGTGGCTTTTCCAAAAACGCAACATAATGGCGCGAGCAGGTTTTGAACCGAGACGGTTTTGATCACGTTCCCCATCAATCACGTCGCATTCACTTCATCGGTATACGCTTTCAGGAACGGCGATTGCACATGTACGTGAAATACTGTCAAAACAAGCCGCTTTCCGAGTATCTCGTCCAGAAGTACAACAAGACGCCGTACTTCGCTGAGATCCAGGCCGAACTTCAGACCAAGCTGGATATCGGCGGTTACCTTATAAAGCCGGTGCAGCGTATCATGAAATACCAACTCCTGTTAAAGGTGAGCTCGTTTTTATGTTGCACTGATTTTGCAACGCTGTCAATTGTAGAATTGTTTTGATTTTTTTAATTGCTTTTATATCACTACAAAGATATACTTACTAAATCTAAAGTCAGATCCTGTTGCTTTTTGTCTCTTGAGAAAAAACTAATTACGTATTTCGTAACGATCTTTTTAATTCGCTTTCGGGAAATTCTTTTGATATTTATTCTTTCTTTTAACCGCTTCTTAATCTCAAAATGTGCTTTCCAAGCGCTTCTGTTCAAAGCAAACTCGATTCAATTTTACAAAAAAGTATAAACAAGAAACGGATCGAACACAACTTACCGGTTGATGTTCAAGTAACGTTCTGAATTTAATCGCGACTTCATTTGTTTCTTTTCAAATTTCAGGACTTCTTGAAGTATACCGAACGTGCGAAGTTGGACTGCAGCAGCTTGCGGACTGCAGTTCAAATCATGTACGTCGTCCCGAAACTAGCCAATGACATGATGATGGTAGCCCGAATGAACAGCTACCCTGTAAGTTCGTTGCTCATTGTCTTCACTGAATAGTTTCGATCGAGGTTTTTACTTTTTTTTTTGCATCTTTGCAATTTCTTGTTTTTTCGATGCGAGTGCAAGAAGCTCGCGTTCTGGACGATTTCCGTTAGAAGTTGATTGCTATATTTGTTTTGTTTGGTTATGATGTTGTTTTAATATTATTTATAATTACAATTGTTAATTTTAACTTTACACCTTGAACAAGTCGACAAAGACGAACTTTTACCGCTCTTTTGAGATCAGATGTGGTACAACTTTACTTTTTTTTTGGTCAAATAATTCAGCATGTCGAATTTCAAAATAAATAAAAAAAAAAAAAAACGAAAAAACGCTTTTCCATCGTTTAATTTTTTAGGGTCGAATAGCAGCCCAGGGTAAACTTTTACTCCAAGACACATTCATGGTGTCCCACGGCGGTCACTCAAGTGAAAAAGAAAGAAAAGTTTTCTTTTTCGAGCAGTCGGTCGTATTAGCTGAGCTTGTGGATAAAAAGTCAGAAGAGCGTGGATTTACTTTCAAGTCGAGGTAATTTTCAGGATTTTTGGTCTTGGTTTCTAAAACTCGTAATTTAATACAGAAATCATGTCGACTTATTTATACCAACCATCAAATTAGATGTGTTTGTTTGTTTGTTTTCATATTTTAAAATCTTATTGAGTTTAAGCAGAAAAACGTCTTCTGATGTAAATAGCTTATTAACTGAAGAAAATTGAAGGCCGGAAAAGTTAAATCTTACTTGTGTTTATTGATAAGTTTGACTTGTTTAATGTGGTCATCGATTGATGATTAGTTCATTGTTTTTATGATGGTGAATTTGAGGTCAGTAGAAAAACAAAAGCCAGTTTACTGGCGTTATTGTGACAATTATGCCTTTTTAAGATTTTCATATATTTTTCACTGCCAGATTTTCAAGTACCCCCATTGAATTGTTCTACAATCTGTGGAGTTTTTCTTTTAAACGTTTTGTGAGCCATAGTTTCAGCATAGTAAGTGACTCACTATCGTGACAAACACAACGAATTCATGTTTGCATCTGTTGTGTAGCATACGGTGCTGATCAGTGTGTAACAGCACAGTCAACCACAAAGATAGGCTATTTTTTTGCTTTAAATATCGAACAATTAACACCTGAAGTATCTTTTTTGGAACAATAGTGTAACCATCACCTGTTTTTAAAATATTTATGCTTAAAATCATGAAAGATGTTTAGTCTGCAGAACTCTTGCGAAATCGAATAATCTTGCTTTTTTAAGCTACTCAAAAGTGCGCTATAAAACCCATGCCGTTATGCAGTCTTACTTGCGTATACTTCATGCTTTTCTGTGATTTACAAAAAGCTTTCTTGTCATATCAATACTGTTCATCTTAATCTGAAAGTTTTAGATAAGAATGTAGAGAAATTTTAAGAATTTCATTGTGTTGACTATCTGCTGTTGTAAAGTTATTTCATATTCCTTGATTTTTATATACGAGTATTCTTTTACATGTTTTTCGTATGTTGTCTACGTTTGCTTTGTGGAACGTAAAAGACTATATGTCATCTGAACTTTGTCAGGCTCTGCTATCGACCACACGATTTCTTAAAACAATTATTGAAAAAGATTTTCGCGTCGATAACGCGATCCGATCACATTCTTGGTCCTGGGTTTGATTTTCAGCGGGAGCTCTTAACAAACTTTTCTCGTCGCAGCATCAAAAATTCCGATTTGCAATTGTTGGAAAACTCATCTTCCGACACCAAGTTCGGACTCGTTAGTCGGAGCAAGAAAGAGACCATGGAGTTTTGTGCCGCCACTGCCCAAATCAAACAGACTTGGATTACCGCGATCCGTCAACAGCTCGACAATCAACTCGATTTCCTTAACGGTAAAACAGCAAAGGCACTGATCTAATACAGCTTAGTTTCGGTTTTGCAAAAATTTTTGTGCTGGTTCGGGTCTGGTTTCATTCCATTACTTTTTTTGCAGCTTTGCAAGATCCGATATCGCGACAGCGTCAAGAAATCGAAAGCACAAACAACAGCAATAGCAACAACAACAACAACAACAACAACAACAACCGAAAAAGAAACAACTCACCCAGGCCTTTTTTAAGTAAGTGCTTTCGTTCCTTGCTGACAGAAGTTTTCCGTAGTAAAGGGTGTCGCGTTGACGTCACTATACTTATCTTCTCTCGTCAATCATGACGTCACGACATCATACTTCTGGTCTGTGGTCGATCCACACTAGTCATGTGTAAGCGAGGCCTGGCTGGCAAGCCTCTGTCATGTGATTCAAGTGTCGCCATGACGACCCGAGTCGTATGTTAACTCTGATCCGGAATCTCTTTGTTTCAGCGTCGTTCCAACCCAATCAGCACAACAATATTAATTTAAACTGTAAACCGGGTGGTGAGGCCTTGACCTCAAGATCGTCGCCTGACGGCACCGCAAAGTCGTCCGTCAGTCAGTCGTGTTGGTCAGCACCAGAGGGCAGTGCGGAGTCAACACGCCCACCACCGCGGTCAAAATCTAATAAAAAAAAAGCCTTTTCTTCGACGAATGTGAGTTGGCTGTGTAGTCAGTGTATTAGGTATAAAGCAGATGTTGGGATTCTTTGAGCATAATTTATTCAGAATTGCAATGTCATTATCGATTACATGGCTGTGATGCAATCATTTCAATTTTTGTGCCAAGCTTTAAGTTCATGTTTATGCAAAAGTACGTTGTGTTTCCTTAAATCGCGCGTTTGCGCAAAAGAAAAAGCCTTTTTTTGTTTTGGTCTCCGTTGATTATTATTATTTTATCTCCGTTGATATTAAAGAGAATTCTTTGTATCTGAGCATTAAATTCTGTAAAAAAAATGTCTCACAAGACTGCTTGAAATCGTTACGTGACGTCCACATTTGTTTCAGAACGAAGAGAGCAGACCACGTACCCCCCCTTTCCCTGTCTCAGCGTTGGAACAGTTGGAGACGATGTCGATCGGGTAAGTTTTCGAACTTTAAGTTTGTCGAAACCGAGATTTTCGTGGTGGTTCCTGGTTCAGCTGCAATCGGTTTTCTCTAAACTCCCGCCTTTAACTCCTAAAAGTTTTGTGCTTTGTTTCGAGTTCCCAGAATGACTTGATTAAGTCAAAGCGTTGTTTTACAATTTTTCAGAGCAAAGGAACGACTTTGTCATTCGGAATCAAGCTTTTCTTCAAACGAGAAACATCAAGCGCCAGGTATCACTACATTCTATTTTTAGTTCGAAAATTGAATGCAAGTTATATTTCTTGTTTTGTTCATTTTTCTCCTTTTCTCATGAAATGCGAATAAAAACCGGCCTAGGTTGACCTGTAAGACCCAAGTAGCACACCCTAGTGATGGTGGCTTTATCGCCAATCTTTGCACCTTAGCCGATCTTTGATGAACTGCTTAGTAGTTTTTACGGGTTGTGCCGGGGCAACTTCTTATTCTAAAATAAGGGGATTTGATATCGCAACGTCTTCAAAAGCACTTGCCTAAAAGAAAACAAAACTATGACGTGTTTAAACTCTTTGAAAATAAGCAGTGAGAGTTGCAGACGGCGGCATTTCACCCGGCTGCGTCTCCTAACGTAAACAGCTTCTCAAAACTGATTAAAGTTTTGTTTCCCTTCCGCCGTTTCTTAACATACTACGACGTCACAGCGTCATCAAGCAAACACTGACACTTTTAGATGCTGCTGCTTCTTCAAGCGTTCAAAGTTCAACGAAGCGTGTTAAGCCTTTCCCTCTTCGACCCTCCAGCGCGTCGGATGCGAACGGCAACCTGTCGAGATTACGCTCGCAGTCATCGCTTGGCACCCCCATGGCGATCAAGTGAGTTAAATGTCTTCGCTAAAAGTAGTTCGGGATAATCCCACTGTTGGTCGCCATAGGAACAACCTCTCGTCTGACGTTTTCTAGCAAGCCAGAAGGGTAACTACTAACTAGTGATGACGCTTTTTAGTTAGATTTGAATTCGTGCTGGCAATGCTGTTTAGATCATTCGAATTTTTGCAGACCAATCAACTTCAACAGTCATCAGTCAGCCCCTGATTTATCCGGGTCGAACTCTTTCTGGTTGTCCCCCCTATCCCCCGCTAACATTAAGTCCTCGACATGCAAATTCGCTTATCCGACAGAGGAGCAGAAGTAAGCAAGTTACCCATGCATGCTTGGTCTCTGCTATTTTTATGTTGCATGGTTCGTCTATTTACACCAAATTTTCAGCGACCTCGCTCTGACCGCCTCCGTGTTTCGACGGCTTTGCGATCGGTTTTCAGCTTAAATTTTATTATTTGCGCTACCTGCAGGTTGTCGTCATATGTGACGTCATATTTGTCTCAAATTTCCTTTTCAAGGCGCGATCGGCCGATCGCTTGAAGGAACATCGCGCTACCTTCTTTGTTGTTAGTCATTGCCAGCCACGTAACCAAGAAAATTTTGTTTAGTTCTGATCGGATTTCGCTGTCTAGCAGTCAGGCGTTCAGCACAATTCGTTCCAATAAAACGTCAGTCAGCTCATCACCAGAAAAAGTGAGTGGCATTGCGAGTGGTAAAAAGTGAGTGGGAGTGAGTGAGTGGTAACTGGCATTTCTGCCTTTGCACAATGATTTTCTTCGTACATCCATTGGCATTTCCTTTTTATTACTTGAATAGCTTTTCCACCGCGTACATCTGCTCATTCAACATGTATTACCATCACATACTACTTGATGTGTGTATTGTGATGTATAAGCGACTATGCAAATGACGTTGGTCTACTCACTTTAGATCCTGCTCTTATGCATTTGCTTTCATTAAAAGCTCGATTTGTTTCTTTTCTTTGCATACACGGAAAGTTTTGAGTTACTTTGGCGTAAGATGCGATATTACTAGGAATCTTTAATTGCCGTATGAATTGGAATAAGTTGAAAGATGTACCAGCACTTTTCAAAGCTACTTGTTTTTAACTGGCTGCTTTTTCTGTTGTTTCCATTTCGTTATAAAAAAAAAAAGGAATTGAATTTGATTTCGTTGCTGTTTCAAAAAGAAAGGCGGCGAATATGTAACCTTATAAACTTGTCGTCGTAGTCGTTGTGCGATTTTCTTCGTCATAAAAATCGATTTTTTTCGGACAAACTTTAAAGCAGCTTCATTTCATATTAACAGTTTAAATTTCTCTGATTGCATGAACGAACCACATCGAGTTATCCAGAAGCTGGAACAATCGAAATTGCTTGTTTTGACACAGAAGCTTTAGATCATCTAATTCATCTAGGTTGCCAAGTTTTTTTTTGTTTGTTTGAAGATGACTGCTATTGCCATTGAAGATTATCAAGCAGTGAAAGAAGATGAAATCAGTGTTATAAAGGGAGAGAACCTCGACGTGATTGCCACCAACGCTCAAGGTCGGTGTCGCGCCATCGCGTCTGCCGCAAGATAACCAACTGCTTTCAATAAGGAATCAATGTTCAACCATTTTCCAGGTCTTTGCTTGGTGTATCGAGCCGCCACCAAATCAACCCCCGCTGCGGAAGGTTGGATTCCTGGTCGCGTGATCAGCCATTCAACCAATCAGCAGACGAGAAAGGAACGAGTCACGCCCCGAATGGTAAAGCGCAACAACGCGAAGAAGCCACCGAGCTCTCCGGGGTATGTGTGACTGTGAACGAGCGTGTTGATTTCAAAATCACGTCAAGTGAACGCTTTGATAGTCGATCGAGCGTCCGATAATGTCGACGATCCTATTTTTTCGACTCTATAAATCGAGCTTCGTTTCTTGAAACGTGTTCTTCGTGCAGCTCGTTCCGCCGGATCTTGCGAAGGAGTCGGAGTTCGGATAAACTGAGCGATAAGTCCGATCCGTGCGACGCTTTTTCTCATCGTTGTAACAGCAGTCATTCCGTTGACCTGGTAGCGAGATGAACCTTCGGAGTGCGAGTGAGTAAACTAATATTGTTGAATAAACTGAATACATAAATCAGTCACGCCATGTCTTTTTTAAGCTGTTTTTAGGGAGTCGTGTGTTGCGTAACTTTTTCTTCGTATTTTCTGTGCTAATTTTTTTTCTTTTAAGAGGGCTATTGGGTATTTTTTTGACCCTAAATATTACACGCGTTATTTTAGAAGTTAATTGCTCTGTAGATCTGTTGCGCGATGTTTGTTTGTGTAATTTTGATCTAACGTAAAACTTTTTTTCAGCCATTTTCAACCTAGCTGTAACGTGTTCGAACGCCATTCGCTGTCATATGGTCACGCAATCGAACGTCGTATCATGCGCCATCGTGCTTGTCTCTGTTTTACTTTTTTTTTAATCAGTTTTACGTTGTTTTTTGTACCGGACAATTTATTATTGTTTTTTACCGAACGAAGCATCGAGTTTTGGAAGAAGGCAAAAGACGTTTGAACCGATATAAAAGTGATGACGTCACTGTGCTGTTGCGCGTTACTTTGCACGACCGAGCCTGCCCGCTGCTGTTTCAGCGAATCCGACTTTTACGCGAAGAAAATCTAAACTCAATTCAATGTTAACTCTGTTTCCTCTGAATTTGTTCGCGTTTGGAAATTATACGCAGCTTCTGTTTTAGTGGTGTACTTAATTACTTTTTTTTTTCGATTTTATATTGCGCTTCAACAGAAGCGCTCTCAAATTGAACCTATTCCTTTTTATTTTTGTTGATTTAAATGTAATTATATCCGCAGTAACATATTAAATCGGTCACGTATCATTTGCCATACCGTTCGGTGCCAGTGTGCTCACTCCATGTACACTGTATTATTGTTTTTGCAGCAATCTTAGTTTCATGCAGCCAGCCATCTGAGGTCGCTGTGACATTACACGCGCGGGGTATTTATTAAAATAAAACCGACTTTGCGTGTGTTGATTTGATAAACAAAAACATCACCCTCGGCAAGACAGCTTCGTCAATCCCATTACGTCATTATGCCAATTCTTTTTCTAATTTGCAAAGATAACAGCTGAAGTTCTGAACTGAGAGCGACCGTCAAGCAATCACTGCGATCTACTTTTTTAGATGCCAGGATGTTGTTAACCCGTTAAAATTTGTGTTTTTCGGATATGAAGTGATGTAACTGCGGTTAACAGCGCTAAGCAAAGGAGTCAGACTTTTACAGCGTGATCAAAATAGAAATTAAACGAGGGCAGGTCGCTTAGATTCCCATTAATACGTCATTCATTTTGCTGCAAAATAAAAATATACGTCGCCAACCTTGTCAACGTTACGAGCGACTGCGAATTAACCAACGATTTTCACCAAAAAACCCAACGCAATTAAAGTATGCGAAGCCGTCGAGGTAACCTTGGTTGGCCTTGTAGGTCCTGCTCCAACGGAATTAAATAAGGAATCCAAAATTTAAACGTGGACTGCATGCATTCCTAGGCTAAAACTATGCGCTAATGTAAAGTGCAGAAAAATCACAGTGTAATGAGTGTGTAATTACATGCAGATAACAATTATATGTTAAAAATCCCATAGCATTAGAGCTAATGTAATTAATAATAATATTAAGTCAACATAAAAGATTGAATATAATTTTGTAGCTCCATTGTCATTGTATAGGAGCCTTGCTCCAATCAAAGGTGATAAAAGCAATTGAGAGACAAAACCGGGACTTCGCTCATTGATGAGGAGGTAAAGTTTTTCGGCTTCTTTTCTACAAGCCTCTCTCTAAATAAAAAATTTTAAATCTTAAAATAGTTTTTAATAAATTTTGGCTAAGACGTTTCTTTGAAATAGTTCTACTGTCTTAACACTTTCAAAAATAAGCCTTTTCTGTTCAAGATAAGCAGCCCACCTGAGACAAAGAAGTGCTTTTTTTTGAAATGACGAAAACAATCAAGTCATCCTCACCGCTCAGGTGACCGTATATTTGACATTCGAGAATCTGCACTTGCTGTTGAAGGAGGAGAATTATATCTCGCGTAGTAATAGATTCTATAAAATCAAACTGCCTTTAGTGGTATTTTTGATAGAACGAAGTTGAGCATTTTTTACATTCCAAAATCTTTCACAATTATTCGTTTTTAATCGAGTTGCTTAATAGTTGTATCAGTCGGTATCAAAAAAATGTCGCCAATATTTTAGGAGTTTTTTTTTTGGGGGGGGGTGCTATAGTTCAATCGCTTTCAATTTATTAGTAAAATAGTAAATGAAGACAAATTTGAGCTTTCTGGTTTGTTTCGTATTGCTTTCTATTCATTTATAGCTTACCCGAAGGTATAGATTGAGAAATAGTTTTCAGAAGTTTTTGATGAAGAAGAATACGAAGCATTGTTGCACAAACGGGGCAACAGGATCCACTGGGATGAATTTTGTTACATGTCTTATCCGTTATACATGTCACGTTCTCACATCTGCTCCTAAAATCTAAAAATCTTAATTTTAAAGTCAAAAGTTGATATGATTATAATGATAAGGATGTTGAACTTCTTACTTCGCCCGTTGCGGCAAGGTCCGTCATGATCGACAAGTACGAGGTCATCTTTTGCTTGGCAGCGGTTTGTGTAAGTTCTTTTGTCGTAGCCGCACACTCGATTTCTGTCGGCGCTCCCACAATTTACCTGAACAAAATGTAAGAGCTTTGTAGAAGAAATAAACCAATTTACAAAATGTCATGGTTAACTTGCAAGTGCGTGGTGATTACGGCTTAAACCTTCTAATTTCTTCCAATATTTACTAATTGTTAAGATTGTCTTTGCTAAAAAATTATTTAATGTAAAGATGAAATGAAACGGCGGTTATATCGTAAATGTTCGACGTTCAACTTAAAAAAAAGTAGTTCATTTGAGTTGTGAGCAGACAACAGAAAAAGCACCATCTGCAGCATTTTTCATCGCGGATGCCGTACCCAAGCTCACTCACTGCCTGACCAATGGTTTCGAGTTTAGAACTGTCATCAGGGACAGTCTACTTACTCTGGTTATATTTCCAGAGCTAATCATATAAGGAAATAAAAAGCTTAGGCTTTCTGCTCCAGTCGGTGAAGCGCAATGCATTTGACAGAAGTTCACATACCGAAACCTTATTTACCTTACACTTTCCAAAATAAGAGAAAATTTTTCTTTTATTTCTTGCCAGCTTGCATATGTTATCATGTTCCAAACCGTCAGTGTCGCAGACAAAAGGAAGATTTAAAGATGGGAAGTCATCGGAGAAAAAACGAGCCTGTGAAGCAGGGTTTTTATCAATTCAAAATCAATAACAAATTTCTATTGAAAAAATAGTTTTATTTTCAATAAGCTACTTTTTTGCAAAAAGTTACCCATGGAGTAGCATCCCACTGATCACGAATTGGTTTTTAATTGCACTAAGCTGCAGTGACTTGCCAGCCAAAAATAATCTCACAAACTAACTTACTTGCAATTTAAAAGCGCGACGTTTGTAGTAGCTATTAATTTTTTTGTGCCGGAAGGTAGAACTCCTAAGCAAGCGCAAACATTCGCGGTATGGCGGCAAGCAATCGAACTGCAAGCAATTGCTTGTGCTTGCTAAGCAGGTTCGACGCGTGGGAACGCATCTGCAAGAAAAGAAGAGTTCATTGGTTTTGATTTTTAAATGCTTACTGTTTATTTTTAAATACTTATTGATTGTAATTTTTTCTAAAATAATTTTCAAAAGCAACCTCACTTTTGTTAATATCAGATCAAACTTCAAAACCATTTACCGTTCATTATATCTGCACGGATTAGGTGAGCAAGGATTTTTTGGCGGCTTTTTCTTGTTTGAAAGCAGATTTCCCGAGATGTTGTGAAGACACTCAGCAACACAATCATTGTCATGAACACATGAATTCGAAGTAGCATTGCATTTCCGTTTGTCATAATTTGGGCAAATACATTGCTGATCTGAGTAAAAGTTTTTCGACAGGCTAAATATTAGCAAAAAAAAAACATTCTAAAAAACTTTGCGAGATCTTGCTTGATTGTTTTTGCATAGTTCAATTTTTTGAAATTTTAGGAAAAGTTTTTTTTTGTTTGATCAAGTTTTAAGGCTTAATTTTTATTTGTTTTGCCAATTATTTTGCACAAATTCAATATCAGACGAAATCATTTTTTAAAACTTATCATGGGATTAAAGATTTTTTAGTTCGTTTTGAAAATCATTTGGAACCGGAAAACCTAATGCTTAACGTGATAGGCGTGCGCACAAGGAAGGGGGGGTTGAATGGTAATGTCAGAGGGGTTAAAAGTCGGAGATATGCACTTATACATAATAACTTATCAGCGACAAGTAGGATAAAATAGTATGGTATTAAGTTTTTAATGTTATTGCGCTTTGGTCTTTTTAAACTTTATTAGTGATTTCATTATAAAGATTGTTTTTTTATCTCTCAAATTGCGTTAAAGTTAGTTAATGTACAACTATCAGATTACCTGCGCCTGTAAGCAAAACTTCCAAAGGCGAAAAATATTTAAAATGAAGTCAGGTCTCTATGTTTTGCTTTTTAAGTCAATTGTTTTGTCACATTGCCTGTGCGTGAGATGTAAGCCTGTCCTACTCCGCTGTACACCTACAACAAGTTCTAAAACAGCTAAAGAACGTCGCATAAGCAACTTTAATAATTCTGGAAAACACGACAAAAAATGGATTTTTAATTTTTAATGGGCTTACTTTTTTAGAGATCACTACGTTTTGGGACAAAAACAGAGACGGCTGTGCTTATTTTTTGGTCAGTTCGGATGGTAATTCTGCCTATGATATAATAAAAAGTAGCCTAGTTCAAATTATCAGGTTTCCATAATAAATTTTTTCTGTATGAGTCAAAGATTCATAAAGCTTAAAAAAGTAAAAAAATATAGGGTTACACCAAAACTAAATAAGCAAAATGAGCAAAATAGTTCTTCAATTAAAAAAAAGTTTTACCGCTATGTCTGGTCCCATCTTATCTTGGGGTAAAACTGAAGAGATAGCTCACATTCAGTCACCATTTTGTGGTCCTTAGATGTCCGTTAAGTGAGACTAAGGTCTAAGCGCCGTTTGTTCCAGCTGCCGGAAAACTATTGAACGACCTTATCAAACTAGGCATCCGGGCTGACTAGTGGACAAATTACAGATGGAACACAGAGTACTTAGAGAGTAGATCCAGGCTCCGTGCTTTCATTCCGTGACTAGTACCAGGCCTGTTGGAATAGGCTTGCCCCGAACAGCCTGGGGTTAAGTTCAATCACCTGCGGACTGGTGTTGGGCGATTCCATTTGTTCATGCACAAATGGAGTCTTGCTCCTTCACTGGATTACGAGGGCGACGGCACTGAACAAACCGCAGACCACGTCTTAACCATAGCACCCCATAGCCTACATAGGGCACCACATCCCGAGGTCAGACGGTTCTTGATGATGAAACCTGATGCTGGTTTAACACCATCACTGCCAGCATCTGATCCGCACTGTAGCCTACAGCAGCCTGGGGTAGTAAAAGAGTAAACTCTCAGTCCCATTCCTGTTTGTGTCTGACTTGGAGTGAATACCCTTCCATATTAGGATGACGACAACCTTTTCCGGTATTTGTTTTTTTCTTTGCAGTTTTTTCTTGCGAGCGGAGTGAGACATAAAATAAATACGGCTTTGCTCATGTATAGGCTAAAAAAAGGATCCTTACTTACACAAGTTTTATGAGCTGTCAAGGTGCAACTGCAAAGGACGTGGCTAGTTTTGTTATCAGTAAAAAACTTTGAATAAACTAACACTTTATTTAAATTCCTTCCTATAAATTAGATTACGAAGTCCTCCTTAAAAAGCCAAGGTTTTGAGAATTTTTAGAAACACTGAGCTACATAGAATTGATATCAGTTGCAATAGAGTGCTAGATGAAGTAGTTAAATGTTTTCTAATCAAACTATCCAGCAATTGAAATTTAATTTTTAAAAACCCAACAGTCTGTTTCACCCAAGTGCGATTATCAGGGTAGCTTATTCCAATAGAATTCAATATATAGTTTTATATACAGTAAATGAATTGTCTTCATGCGTAAGTAGTAGGCTATTGTTTTATAATCGTAACTGTTACTAAAATTGTGTTTATTTTGAGTTGGCTTAATTGAATTATATTAGTGAGCTTAACTCAAGGAAACTTTCATTGATATTCAATAGTTGACTTTACGGTTACACGAAAAAATCCATGCTACTGAAAGGTTCTCCAAAAAGCATAATAGGCCTATTTTACTTTACTTTTTTTTTTTATTTATTTTTTATTTTTATCTCTATATTTATCCTCCTGACTCGCAGGAAAGCGACGGAGGCGCTATACATAGGGTAAGCAATTACCCCGACCTGCTTCCGGAGATGCCAAGATATTGCTGTACGCTAGTAATTTAGTAGAGATATGACTGCAATTTAGAACTGCTTGTCAAGACCACCAAGCAGGGGAAAGTGCCGTAAAGTGTCTATCCCATGAACACAACAGAATGGCGCAAGTGGGTTTTGAACCTAGACTATGCTGATCATCAGTCCGGTGCTTTAACCACTCGACCACGCTGCCGACAGTAATTTTGAAAGTAATTTTAAAAAAGTTTTCCGCCCATGATTACGACTACTTATAGTAATTAAGCTTTCGGCTCGACAGCCCCCCTCCATGAAAAATGTTTACGTACATCAATGCTTAACGTTATGGTAATTATGAAGTGACTACGTAACCTAGCTAGAAACCTGAATCCTTCTCGGCAGCAATTTAACCACATTACCAAACGTTGAAGTATTGGATCTAAGCTTATTTTAAAGCAATCAAAAATTAGTAAAGACATTTTTAATTCGCCAACATCACAGAAGGTAAAAAATAAGCTTTTATTTTCTAAAGTATTTGGTTTGTCGGTGTTGCCCACGAGTTTTTTGAAAAGCTGCTCTCCATTCAACTCTTGAGCAATTTAAATATTCAGTAAAACTTCATTCTCTTACTTGAATTAACCTAAATTTTAGATATTAAACGAGGCCTTATAATCCGAAACAGTGTTATTATCTACAGATAGACAAAACCAGCTTAACTGCTTTTACATCGTCATAACTCATAAGTAAAAAAAAAATAGTAAAAATGCGATAATTCTATGATAACCTTCATCGTTTTCTTGTGAGGAATTTATACGTCACTTCATTTATTTTTCTTACTCTTAAAACAACGACAAAAGTATTAATATCAACCATTCAGTAATTGCTCAGAAATCACCCCAGAATACTTTTAGAAATGTTAACAGTAGCACATCTTTTAATGACTAAATTCGTTTGTTGTTTTTTTTTTGATTATTTTAGTTCCGTGATTTTTCTAAGATTCTCCATATCAAAAAATGATGTTAAATGCATCGTAAAAATAAAACAATAACGTTTTTAAAAAATCTTTTTCAACAAGATTTAGCCTAAAGTACACCTTAGTTATACTAGTGCACCAAATTTTTTTAGGGAGAAACACTTTAATAGGGTGCCCACTAATGTGACCATCAGTGGGGCCCTTATCATTGTATTTTTTCATCGATTTCACAAAAGTCAACCAAGTTTTATTTTTTAAACTCAACTAAAGACTAAATGAAATTTTCAAGTCCAAAAACTTTTTAGTTTTCAAAGCAAAATGTGTTGTTTTTTCTTTTCAAGTGCAGTAAGATCTTCAAATTTGAGTTCCTTTGAACGTTGCTTTTTAGTCTTCACTTCATTTTCGAAAAAACAAACACATTTCTGTATTGTATTTAAAATAAAGGTTTTTCGTCTTCGCTTCACTTTCACGAGAAAGATACAGAAAATAGTATGGTGTTGTTGAAAAACAAAAAGAACGCACGAAGATTGTAATAAATGCTTAGTCGGTAATTTAAAGCGTTTTTTTAAATAAACAACAAACCTTGAGTTTTCAAACAATTCCGTTTGGTACATACGATTTTTCCAGAGAAGCAAGTGCAAAAATTGCAATCAATATAAAACCGTTCACCGTGATCTGTATAAATACGAACAAACACGTCAGGAATTCGCTAGGTAGAACAAAGATCAATATGATTTTAAAGAAATCTATTCACTTTTATTCTCTCCGTGTAAAAAACAGTTTGTCGGATCAAAGCAAGGAAGATTTCGGCATCTGCCCAAATGTCCACTTCGCAGACAACGACAAGATTGAAAGCATCCTTCACCACGACGAAGATCCGGTTTTCGGATTAATGATCCTACCTTTGTTATTACTTCAGATTCGCGATACAGTTTACATCCTAAAACAAAAAATGTTTTAACATCAAACTCAAAACATGTGTACTTTTATTTGACTTCGTATGCCCACTTAATTCTGTTTTTTTTATAAATATAAACAAAAGCAACCGTGATATATTTGTAAAATGGAAATGTGCTTTTATCCACGTATGGAGTATGTATGGTACAGATTTACACGAATTATAAATTTTTGCCCCCATGCAATGCAGCAGTGATGGACACCCTAACTCACTTGCGTGTCTGCGTATCAAACGAGTACAAGATTTGGTCAGATATTTACTGTTGTATAAATTTTCGGTTTGCTTTTATTAAAAAAACGAATCTTAATATAAATATATACCCAAGATTTTACAATGAAGTCAAAGATTTGGTATCAGGCCACTTTCACCCTGGTCATATACCTCTTAGTATTGTTTTATTTTGGTCATATATCCGAAAAGTAGGTGGTTAGTATGTGACCAGGGGGTAAACGCCAGGGGGTAAGTGTACTAAAATCCAGAAATTCGTATAAATAATCGGCTGAAAGAAGATATTTATCCCTACTCTATCCAGTGCTGTGGATCCAGGTTAATGAAGCCTCTAAACTTCCACCACTAAAACTTTAATCAAATCTTAATACATGGATGTAAAGAAGAAATTCTTTACCTTTTGTTTTTGCTATGATTACCCTCTGAGATTTCATACACTGCATTTTTTGTACACCCTAACCAAAAAATATTAATCAAAATATCATCGTCTTTAACCCCTGCTTTGATAATTCCTTCCTACGGGTATATGCCCGCCAGTTAGGAATACGAGGTATAACTAACTTCAAGAACCCTTTTTTAAGAATTTAATGGACCCACCTTGATGGCAAGTGAAGAGACGACAACCCTCTTGACGTTTGTCGCATGACTGACGTTCGATCACGCAAACTTGATTGTTTTCACACGGGTTAGGGTGGCAAGGCTGGGTGACGTCATAAATAGTGTTTTCCGTGGTTTTTCTTACGTCTTGAATACATGTAAAGTTGGTGACAGCTTTGCAATGTAACAAATTTCAAGTATTTTTGTTTACAATAATTTACGCTTTGTTTATAATAATAATCCTAATTAAGAAACGAAACCGTAGCAGCTTTCATTAATGATTTTAATGAACAACCAAACGAAAATTAATTAAAAAACTTTTCCAGGTAAACCATGAACATAAAAATCGTGTATTAATTTTATTCGTTTGAGGGTTGGTGTAGAGTGCTATCGTAGCTGTGGGTTCAAATTACTTTTGAATTGAAACAAAGATTTTGGAAATTACATGCTTATCTTATTATTCATTTCAGCTCAAACAGAAATCCAAAATTTTAGTAAGAATTTATACTGTATGTCTTCCTAATAGCGGTTGCTCTATTAATAACCAGTTTATTGCATTTTTTATAAAAAAAGGTGATTTAAGGTTTATCGATAACTTACAAATACCAAATTAAACTACAATAATGGCATCATAAGAACCAATCATAAGGCGCATGTTTCGTTTTGAATTTTAGCAGAACGATGTACAGTATAGTCCGGCTGATTCTGACGCTATCTTCGCAACTATTTCCCATTCTTATGATATTACAGTAGGTTACCACAAATCTTTGTACAACCCAGTCGCAATGTTCCCGAGAGAGACGTCACTAATTGGCGATATTGATCGGCGTAAAAAGCGAGGGTTTGATTTTCATTTGATTTATTTTGTTTTTCAAAGTTTTTTGACAAACTTACCAACGTATGTTGATAGTGATATGCATTCATTCTGCATAAAAGAAGGTGAAAAACTGTCACAAAGTTCTTCGACATTTATCTCTTTGTGGTACAAGTCCGTAATTACACATTTCTTCAACAAATTTATGCAGTCACTTCTGTAAAAAAAAACAATGAATTGAAACTACTAAAAAACTTGAAAGTTAGTAGCAACCAACAGTAAACGAAGTTTTATTGCCATTTAACGGTCACCCATAAGCTATCTTTTAAAATATTGGTTTTCACAAAACATTTCGACCAAATTTTGTAAATTGAATAGATTTCTTTTTTTTTAAAGAGATTTAATATCAATATCCACACCTTTTTTCTTCATCAATGGTCTGATTCATGAACTTTAAAAGTAAATAATACAAACTGACTTTCAAAAGTCGTTGACTTTCTATTTTTCAATAATAAAATCGATCCTAGCTCCGCCACTTCAAGTCGTCTTTACCTCATCTTCACTTCAATAAAAATAAATCTTGTTCAACTTCTTGTTCGAGTTTCTACTGGGCCCCAAGTATTCATTTCTCTCTCTCCCAGTCAAGGTCGACTCTCTGGTTGGGAACTGCTATTCTTGATCATCGTACGCTATCATCATTCCTAATTTTGCAACTTTTATATTCGGTTCTAATTCATTCTTAAAAGTTAATCTTATTGTTGAGAACAATGTAAGTCTCCTGATGATTACTTGCAAATAATTCCAGCCCCGTTTTTTAGATTGCATGGTTTGATTTGAAGCAGGCAAGCGGCAGCCTTCCATTTCTTCGGTTCGCATTGGCTGATGTTCTTCACTGGAATAGTCACATGAGGAAGATTGATCGCACCACGTGACCATGCGCTGAAACATTTAAATAAAATGTAGGTTGCTGTCCCCCTCCCAATTCTAAATTAAACCTTAGAATAAGTATAAAAAAATATTCAAGATAATACCGGCCGGCAAATTTTTTTCATTTTTTGCTACATGAGTTTTTTCACTGATTCTATACAACTTTGATAGCTGATTTTAAATATGCCATTAGTTTTTTTCTCTATGCTTTAGTTCCCATGTAATCGACTTTTTTATTGTTCTTATATAAGTGCTAATTTGTACATATCTTTTATACCTTTTTGTCTAATAACTAGTTACTAAGCAGTCCTTTTCATTGCATTACACATTTTTCTGAATCGTTCTTCACATTAGCTTGTTATTGCTGACAGATTTTCAATTGGTAGAGCCGGTAGAGCGCTTTGAAGGTTTGCTGCAGTAGTCTACAGCCCATGTTACCAGTACTACTTTAGTCTCCAGTAATCTCCAGTTTGTGAAGTGATGAAATGCTTCAAGACTGGACAAAAGGAAAGCGAAAGGGCTTACCTTTTGGTGTACCTATGGTGTGGCGTGAACCAAAAGAACGTCTAACTGATTGCTGTTTTTGTTTGATAAACAGAAAAGGTATTTGAAAGCATGCTTGTCTTTTGTGAATGTGATGAAGAATTTCCTTGGAAATAAAAAGGCAGGAAATCATGAGGATCTAGTGCGCAACATACTCTTAGCATTTCGTTATTTGGGATGCAAAATGAGCATCAAAGTGTAATTCCTCTTCAGTCATTTGGACAAATTTCCAGGCAATCTTGGAGTTGTCAATGATGAACAAATAGAGAGATTCCACCAGGGCTTGATGGCAGTAAAAAAACGCTACCCAGGTGATGAGATTGCCATATGTCGGCAGACAATTGCTGGAGTATTAAACTCGATTGTCCAGAAATAGTGTACAAGGCGCCAATTTTTCACCTGATGCAGGTGCTTACAGCTAATTTGTATCTTAACAAATTGTTTGTAAATGGAAAATTTGATTGTCCACCCCTTTTTCAATGGTGTTGATGTGCAAATTATTGTTCGCAAAAATTTGTGCTATTTTACTTGTTAACAATCGCATTTCGCTTCCCATATTTGGTGTACATTTGCCTGCAAGTGATTTTTATTGTGATATAATGCTCACAATCGTGCTCCACATTTTTGAGATTTTTGTTTTCATGCTAGCCGTAAATTCAATCCATTATCAATGTCGCTTTGATAAAATTTTACCTTGCTTAAGAAATTAAAAATTTGATTTAAAAAAAACTATAGCCCACAAAAAAAAAACTAAGGACAGATTTGACTTCAGCACCCCAATACTTAAAACAAGTGTTTGCATCAGCAACAAATTTTTTGTTGAACAAAAGTTATTTTATTTTTATAAAAATAATTAGCTATTATTTTTATAAAAATAAAATCAAACGTTAAAGTTTAAAGCGCAAAAAATTTTTCACATTTGTTCTGTTCCCACTGATTTGACTTTTAGTTTGTCACACTTCATTTGCAATAATTTTAACTTATGACAATATAGTTTTCCTTCTTGAAGTATTTAAAGTTTTATTACGACGTAGAAATCGCTTGGGCAAATTACAATCGCTTTTGTGCTATGTGAGTTAATTATCCGCTGTTTGCTTTTGTTCGAATGCATCTTTTTTCTTTCGCCAGACAGTGATGACGTAATGCGCTTTGTCTGCAACGTATGACCGAGTTAAATGTGGTACTGGAATGTTCTCGCTCACCATAGAAAAAACGTTCTAATTTCAACGCACGTGAGCGAAGCGTTTTCGAGATAACTCGAGCCGATTTGTCGTCATGTGACTTTTTGTCTATATACATGTACGCTCTCTCGATTGAAAAAAAGACAAGGACGAAGATGAGGATGAAGAGAACGATATACGACGACGAAGACGAGAAAGACGAGAGAAAGTAGCGTAATCTGGTTGACCGTTGATTAGGGCGCAGAGCGTGAGCGAAAGACCCTTTGATCGTATTGCATTGATAAGTGTTATATTTGTTTTTGCGCCAGTGCTTGGAGATTGGTTCTACGGAGGTAGAATTATTTGCATTAAACGAATTAAGTTGTAGCGCTGATTTTCGTTTTGCAGTGGCAGAGCGCAGAAAAGAATTTTTGTCGGTCGTGAGTGGTGATTTTTATAATACATTCGTTTTAGTTAGAGACAGTGGTCTCTGTTTGTTTGCGGAGAAAAATCTTCAACGAATCAATCAGAACTTGCCGAAGCCAACTGTATAAAAGCTTCAGGCTCATAGCAAACTACTTTTTGAGCCGAAATAACATAAAATTAGACACAGCTTTGTTTCAGCGCAGGTATTCGGGTTACCTTGCTCAACTGGTCTCTTAGGATTCCCAAACAAAGTCTGTGACATAGTTAGATAAGTCAATTCTTAGACATCTGTCACTAGTAGTAGTAGTAGTAGTAGTAATAGTAGTTTGTTTTTATTTGCATCCAAAAGAACAAGTGATAATAATTGAAGACAAAATAGAGCAAAGGTTGCAAATAGGGAGACGGCAACTAAACGATATACGTTACAACATGCACAAAAAATTGTGCATGGTCACCACACCCACTATCTCAGTTCGTTTTGGCAGAACCCAAATTCTAGATTGTTCATCTAGGCTATTGCAGAAAGCTGCGTAAGGTTGAACTTATTTTGTAAACATTTTCAGTATTTAGCATCCTGACTCTCAGGATACGAAAATAATGTTGAAACTTTAAACAATCATTTATCTATCGCCCAAAGCTGCTTCTTATTAGGGTTGCCATACCGTCCGGAAAATTCCGGACATGTCCGGGTCAAAAATTCCAAAATTCTTCAATGTCCAACGTATATCGTTTTGTCGTTGATTCCTTTTTTTTCGACCACATGTGTGCATTTTAATATGATTATCTGCTGTGTAACGGACGAAAAAAATAAAGCCTTGATTGATTGATTTTTTGATTGATTGATCATTAGTAGATTGTCCGGAATTTTAAAGTTTTAGAATAACATTTTAAAATGGCATGAAACTCGTATGTTTGATACCTTCAATTGGTTGAAGACCTTTTTTTAGAAAACACCATAAAATTGGCACAAAAATCGAAAAATCAGAGACTGATTTTAAGTAAAAACTTTTTTTTTGGTTTTCATCCTAGATAATTTTATTTATCCTAGACAATATTTATTTTCTCCACTCTCCAAAATTTTTTTTTGGCTGCGTCGCCTATGTCTGTCGGGATTCCAGCGATTCAGATATGGCAACCCTATTCTAGATCAACTTAACAAGTGACACAAAGTGCTTTTCCAACGCCACAACAACAGCATGACGAGTTGAACCGGGATAATGTTGAATGTGGTCGCCATCAAAGCGACACTCAATAACCCTTGATCATGCTACAGACAATTGGATCAATTAGCTTAAAGATGGGAGTCCATGTACTTCAAACCTAAATGGCGGCCATATTATTACGTGACATAATTAGCAGATGGGATGGCCATAAGAAAAATTACGCCTTATTTTTTTGTGAGACAATTAATGTGGTTGTTCTTCGCACCAGAAGAAAGAGCAGTTTTTTTGATAATACCTTTTTCTTACTATAGAATTTATCATTAAAAAACATGTCAAACTGCTTGGTCGAGACATTGGATGGCTTAAGTAATCACTCCCATTTCTATATTTATGACAAGCAATTTAAATTTTTTGCAGATTGCAAATAATTAATTTTTTACTTCCGGCAACTCACTCGAAATGGTGTTTCGCTGAGAAATCTGCTTCTTTGGTACATTGACGAAATAATGTCGTCGGCCTGTTGTTGAAGGCATCACAGAAAGTCATCGCAGAACAACCAATCCGACAGGGCTCGCTAACTGCTCAGCAGATTATTCATTTAAAGATTTTTAATTTTGACAAATTTGCATTAATAAACTTTCAGAAAAATGCGAAAAACGAACCAATAAAAAAGGAAAGAGATTACGTACAATCAGAGGTTATCAGGCCGAATACACTTTACTTTAAAATTGCAAATGAAACCAAAGGAGTAGAAATTTCATTTTGCTTCTATTTCATCACCTATCATCATTATAAAGACTTCGATTAATTTATGAAATGTCAAATTCATGATTAATTGAACGACAAGACCATTTAAGCCTTTTGTAAACGTATGCGTTGCGTCGTAGTGAACATACTAGATAACTTTATACGTTAATTGCATAACCTTATTATATAATGTCCTTATATTGCATAACCTTCTTTTAAGCATTGTTGTAATCTTCTCTCTTGACTGACGTCTGCGCAAGTTCTTTGGTATTGACTCCACAAGACTTGATCAGACCAGGGATTTCCATACACCTGGAGAATTATGATTAATTAAAAAAACTTATGTGACCTATTGTGTCTCAATGGTACGCTATAGTACCCTACTTATTTCCAGAATTCTTAATATACTCTTATTTAATGTACTTCTATTTATTTCCAGAATTTTCAAAATTTTCAGAATAAAAATACTCTTATTTCCAGAATTTGGGTGATATTAACCAAAAACATAAAAATAGGTTAAAAGCAAAATACAATCTAAAAAAATTTACAGAATTTTATTTTGAACTGAATCAAACATTCGCTTTGTAATATGCACATTGTTCAATATTCAGTTAACTACCAAGCCAGGCTTTTGGAAGGCCTGTTTCAAAAAAATCTTCTAGAAAACTTTTTTCTTTGAAGCCAATATAAAATCAATTTATGCAGAGTTTTTCGATAAAAATTGTTTTTTGTCTAGATTGCTAAACATATGAAGGGTCTCTTGTTTATATTAAAAAAAAGATATATACGCAAAAAATGTTTTTTACCTTGGTGCATAACTGCTGGCATTTTGAAGATTTGGCTCTGAAACAGCACTGAAGATTGTTTTCAATGGGCCTAGATCTGGAAATGGGTTCAGATTGCTTCAAGAAACATTTCCACATTGCTTCGTGTGGTCTGACGTCGCCGCAAGCATCGATTAAGTGAGTAACAATTGCTGATTCTTCTACTTTGACCCGAAAAATTTTCCGGCACGACTCGCGACACTGGATGTCAGAAGAGAGCTCGCAACAACGCGAATCTGAAGACACAACAATTAAGTCCGTTCTCAGAGCCCAAAATCTTTGTATTCCGATAAGATGAAACTTTTGACCACCGTGAACAAGAAATAAAATAAATAAAAATTAAAGTTAAATGTGTACAAGAAATGACATGCATTAAAAAACGATCTTATTGTTTATGAAAACTCACTTTCAACTGATTTCGCTTTCAGTTCTCTTGTGTAATTTTCTAAGCATTCTCCCATTCTTCCTCCGCACGAGAGCGCCATATGCTCGATTTCTTTTTTGGTTGGTCCTATTTTGGAGTGAAACGCTAACTTGCATTGGTGAAGACATAAATTACCGACTTCTCCACTTTCTCTACAACATCTATCATAAAATGTAACAAAAGAATATTAAAAGTAATAAACAGTTTTAATATTTTTTGTTTTTTATTTCAGGCACAGTGCACTTGCGTTTGATAAAGAATTAAAACTTCCAGAGAATACTATAAAAATTCTGCTAATTTTTAAGGAATCAGAAACTGCAGAGCGTATTTCGTGTAGCGTCGTGTACAATTAACTTGCTATGCTATAACATAATCAGAAAACTGGTAAAGGTTTTATAAACTTATGTAAATATTTCTTGTCAACTGTCATTCGGTTTAACAGCTATTGCCTGGCAGAAAATAGAACTACAAGATAACATAAAAACAATGTAGTAGAGCAGGGGTGGGCAATTACTTTCCTGAGTGGGCCGGTTACAGATAATGAACTTAATTACTGGGCCAGAAGCTCAAAACTCAATATTGAAACATAATTAAAAAACAATTTATTTACAAATAACTAGCATAACAGCTAATGCACAACAATACAGCTAGTATACCAAGTGGCATAACGATTAATGGGACTGAATGCGTCCAAAAGTTTGTTTAAGTCAGGCTCGAAGCTGCTTGTACTAATTCTTAAGACAGCTTGTAGGTTTGAATCCGTTAGAAAAGATCTGTTTTTGCTTTTGTTAATCTTCATACTTGAGAAAGTTTGCTCGCATATGTATGTTGATGCAAACACCATAAACATTTTTCTTGCAAATTCTTTGACATTTCGGAATTTCTCTGGGTGAAGTAATTTATAAAACTCAATCAACGACTTCTTTTCAAAACTACTCTTCAAAGCATTGTCAGCTTGGAGATCTATGAGTTCCACCTGCAACTCATTGGCGACCGTTTCAACATTACACGACAACGGGGACTTCAGTAAATCAAATTCATGCTTCATGGCATTGATATCAGCGAATCTTCTGGCAAATTCTTCTCTCAGGCCTGTAATAAGTCCACTGTACTTTTTTGCAGATGTAGCGTTAACAGACTGACTTTTTAGGAGAAGAAAGTGCGCAAAGTTTTCATTAGACATTTGTTTTGCAAAAAGTGTAAGCTTTGTTTGGAACGATTTGACCTCCAAATATAAATCATGAGCAAATACTTCTTTTCCTTGGAATTTTTTATTGAGTTCATTTATTTTTTGCATAATATCTGCAGCAAACGCAAAATCAGACATCCATTCTGTATTCTGTGTTTTGGTAGAGAAGTTACAGACTATATCTTTCATTTCAAAAAACATGACAATCTCTTCTTTGAGTTCCCAAACTCTTTTTAACACCTAAACTAAGCCACCTTACCTTGGTGTGCTACAGTACATCAGAGAAATCGGAATCTATGTCTTGCAAGAAATCCCGAAACTGTCTGTGATTAAGTCCTCTTGATATAATTACATTTACTACTTGTACTACTGGATCCACAACATATTAGAAATCTAACCTGGATTCGCAGAGACTTTCCTGATGAATTATACAGTGAAATGAAAGAACTTTATGAAGTGGGTAATCAGCTTGAATCTTGTCATTTATTCTTTTGATAAGTCCAGAACGTTTTCTTGTTAATAAAGGCGCACCATCTGTTTTTATGCTCACAAGCTTATCAAGACATAGCTGTGACTTTTCTAGAGAGTGCATAACACCGTTGAACATATCTTGCCCTGTAGTAGTGCCTTTGAGACTCTCCATGGACAGCAATTCTTCTGTGATGCAAAAATGTTCGTCAATTCCCCTGATAAAAATCAGCAACTGTGCTGTATCCAATATATCTGTGCTCTCGTCTAAAGCAATTGAGAAACATTTGAATGTATTTGCAGTATTCAACAAATTTTCTTGTAAATTGGCAGCTGTTACAGTAAGTTCTTCGCGGTCTTAAACTCCGTGTGGCTGTCTCCGGAAATGTACGCGTCCTTGATTTGATTTAATTTAAATTTGTATTAACAAGATATAAAAACGATGCAAAATAAGACGAACTAAATTGGACGGGGAAATAAGACGAATCGGATGGTCGGACGAAATTAAGATGTACGGACGTGATGGACGAAATAATATGGTCAGACGAAATAATATGGTCGGACGAAATAGGACTATCGGACGTAAAATGGACGATCGGACGAAATAATACGGTCGGACGGTTTTCTATAAATAAACGTAAACACTAATAAATAATGCAAAAGAAAGACTTATAAACACTCACCAACTGTAAACTGACACGGAGCAGACCGACAAAAACTAACAATATCGAACAGTATTTCTAACAGTATTATAAACAGCTCAAAAGCCTCAACAGCACTCCCAACGGCGTCTAACAGTAATTCGAACAGTGACTCTACGACCGCTACACAAAGGCTGAAGCAGCTAACTAAGCGTTTCCTAACAATTTACACCCAACTTATGGAAAAAGAAGTCAGCTCGAGGTAACAACAAATTAGCAAGCGAGCGCGGTGAGATAATGGAAAATGTCGGCTTAAGGCAACAATCAATTAGCAAGCGAGCGCGGTGAGATAATGGAAAAGGTCGGCTCAAAGCAACAATCAATTAGCAAGCGAGCGCTGAAGTGTATCAAATTAAATGTCAAACAAAAATTAAGTAAATCAAATGCAGAAATAAACTCGGGTTCGAAACTCAAAGAGTACTTGCCGTAACAGCAGCAATGGCTTCTATTCTACGAACTGTAGTTTTCCTTGACATGGGAATTACTTCGATTTTTGACTTCACTTCTGGACACACAATGTTGATAGCGTCAACCATGCAGTCTTTCACAAATTCTGCATCCGAAAAAGGCTTGTTGCCTTTTACAATCTTGTGTGCCGAAACAAAACTTGCCTTTGTAGCAGCTTCTTGGGTAGATGAAAACTTGATAAGGGTACGCTGTTGCTGTTTCAGCTTTTTGACCGTATCTGCGGCCTTGATTTTCAGCTCTAATGTCGAAAATTGTTGGTCAAAGTCTTTATGTTTTGCTACGAAATGTTGCTTAATATTATATTCTTTGAACACCGCACACGTTTTATTACAAATTAAGCAGGCAGCTTTTGATTGACCAGTGTCTATAAAAAAATACTTCTCGATCCATTCTTTATCATAAATACGGCATTCGGAATCCACTTTGCGTTTCTTCGTACTCATACTGATGGATTTATTACAGGGATCGGCAAATTACGGCAGCTGCGCACAATAAAATATTTACAAAATCATTTATTTAATTAACCAATTAATTCAAATAGAATCAGTTATAATATAAAATAGAAAGCAGTATTAACATTACGGAAGCTATTCTGCAATACTAGCAAGCTCCCTGCTAAACTGAGACTACTTTTATATTTAAGCTACTTAACTGGCACTTCTTCTTCTCCTTTCAACCTTTCCCTTCAGTCAGGGGTGGCCACAGCGTATCATCATTTTCCACATCTTTCTGTCTTCAACATCCGTCTCCTTCACACCAACTTCCTGCATATCTTCCTTTACTGCATCTAAAAATCTTCTCTTTGTTCTCCCTCTTCTCCTCTTTCCCGGTAACTCCATTTCCATCATTTTTCTTCCTACATACTCTTGGTCTCTCCTCATAACATGTCCATACCACCTCAGCCTGCCCTCCCTCATCTTCATTCCTAACTGTTCAACCTTAACAGTACTCCTGATGTGCTCGTTTCTAATCTTGTCTTTTCTCGTCACTCCCATAGCAAACCTCAACATTTTCATCTCTGCGACTTCCATCTCTTCTACTTGTTTTTTTGTGATTGCCACTGTCTCAAGTCCATACACCATTGCTGGTCTTACCATTGAACTGTACA
Source organism: Diplosoma virens (assembly GCA_963680785.1). Lineage (NCBI taxonomy): Eukaryota > Metazoa > Chordata > Ascidiacea > Aplousobranchia > Didemnidae > Diplosoma > Diplosoma virens. Next base: position 24,461,506 of record OY796886.1, read on the forward strand.
CTTTTCCTTTTACTCTAGTTGGTAACCTCCTGTCGCAGATTACTCCTGATACTCTTCTCCATCCGTTCCATCCTTCCTGTACTCTCTTCTTTACCTCCCTCTCACAACCACCACTTTCTTGCACCGTTGATCCCAAATACTTAAATTCCTTTACTCTTGGCACTTTTGCATCCTCCATCTTTACTGTTTCGTCATCATTTCCTCCATTTATGCAGATATTCGGTCTTTGACCTACTTACTTTCATCCCTCTTCTTTCCAATGCATACTTCCAGGATTCTAATCTTCGCTCCACTTCTTCCCTGGTCTCTTCACAAATCACAATATCATCAGCAAACAGCATCGTCCATGGTGGTTCTCTCCTTACTTCATCTGTTAGCCTGTCTATTATCACTGCAAACAGGAATGGACTTAATGCTGATCTCTGGTGCAGTCCAACCTTAACCTTGAAACTTTCTGTAGTTCCTACTGCACACCTCACCACTGTTTTGCTTCCCTCATATATATCCTGTACTAGTTATATATACTTTTCCACTACTCCAGATTTTCTCATACAGTACCACAGCTCTTCCCGTGGAACCCTGTCGTAAGCTTTCTCTAGGTCCACGAATACACAATGTAGCTCTCTTTGACCTTCCCTGTACTTTTCCATCAACATTCTTAGAGCAAACATGGCATCGGTGGTTCCCTTTCCTGGCATAAATCCATATTGCTGTTTGCTGATCTCCACTCTATCTCTTAACCTTGCTTCAATAATCCTTTCCCATACCTTCATTGTGTGGCTCATTAGCTTTATTCCTCTGTAGTTTCCACTCTGTAGTTTGCACTGTGCATCCCCTTTGTTTTTATAGATTGGGATAAGCACACTCCTTCTCCATTCTTCTGGCATCCGTTCACCCATTAATAGTCTGTTGAACAGTCTGGTCAAAAACTTTATCCCCATCTCTCCCATGCACTTCCAAACTTCTACTGGCAACTCATCTGGCCCAACTGCTTTACCTTTTTTCATCCTTCTTAGTGCATTTTTTACTTCTTCTCTATTGACACAATTTACCTCTTCGTTAACCACTTCTGTTTCCTCTGTCCTAGGGTCTCTGTTATTTTCCTTGTTCATCAGTTTCTCAAAGTACTCCTTCCATCTCTTTAACACTGCTTCCGAATTTACCATCACATTACCATTTTCATCCTTTATAACCCTCACATGCTGTACATCTTTCCCTGCTCTGTTTCTCTGCCTAGCCAATTTGTACAACTCCTTTTCACCTTCTTTTGTTTTCAATCTAGCATACAAATTGTCATATGCACGTCCCTTTGCCATTGCAACTGCCTTCTTTGCCTTACTCTTCTTTTCTTTGTATATCTTTTTAGTATTTTCATTTCTTATTTTGTCCCATGCTTTCTTTGCCTCTTTCTTTTCTTTTATGCTTTTTTGAACTTCCTCATTCCACCACCAAGTCTCCCTGTCTCCTTTTCGTTTTCCGAATGTCACTCCCAGTACAGTTTCAGCTGTTTTTCTTAGCATTTCTGCCGTTTTGTCCCACTCATCAGGTAACCCATCCTTGCCTCCCAAAATCCTGGTCACCTCTTCTCTAAACGCTTCTTGACAGCTTGTCGCTTGTAGTTTCCACCATCGTATCTTTGGCTTTACTTTCTCTGCCTTTTTCTTTTTCACCATAAGAGCCATTTTGCATACCACCATACGGTGCTGCTTTGCGACACACTCATTCAATATTACCTTACAATCACACATTTCCTTCAAGTTTCTCCTTCTGCACATCACATAATCTACTTGGGTACTTTTTCCTCCACTTTTATATGTCACTCTGTGTTCATCTTTCTTCTTGAAATAAGTATTGATAATCGCCAAATCCATCCTTTTCCCAAAATCCACAACCATTGATCCTTCCTTATTTCTTGTTCCAGCACCGTACCTCCCCATTATTTCCTCATCCCCTATGTTTCCTTCGCCCACATGTCCATTAAGATCTGCACCAAGAACTATCCTCTCTTCTTTTGATATACTTTCAATCAATCCATCCAGGTCTTCCCAAAAATCATTTTTCTCCTCCATGCTGTTGTTAACCTGTGGAGCATATGCGCTTACTATATTTAGGATGGACCCATTTACCTCCAGCTTCATGGCCATCAGTCTGTCTGACACCCTCTTCACTTCCAAGACACTTTCAGCCAGCTCCTCCCTCAGCACTATCCCTATCCCATTTTTTCTTCCGTCAGCTCCGTTGTAGAATATTTTGCATCCACCTCCAATGTTCCTTGCTTTACTTCCTTTCCACCTTGTTTCCTGTAGACACAATATGTCTACATTTCTTCGCTCCATCATATCTGCCAGCTCTCTTCCCCTTCCAGTCATCGTTCCGATATTTAAAGTACCCACCCTAATGAGTGAGCATCTTACTTTCCATGCTTCTCGCTGCTTCTTCACTCGCTTTCCTCCTCTTTTTTTGCTTTTATTTTTACAATGTTTAGCAGTAGCATAATTTCCACAGGTGCCCTGCTGTGCGACACCTGAGGCGGTCGTTGGTAACCCGGGCCTCGACCGATCCTGTATGGATTGATGATGATTTCGCATTTGTCTATTTTGGCAAAAAAATTTTTACGCCGGATGCCCTTCCTGCCGCAACCCTCCCCATTTATCCGGGCTTGGGACCGGCATCAAGAGACACAAAAAAGTGCCTCCGATGGCTGGGTTTAACTGGCACTAAGTAGGCAAATTTTAACTAGGCTACATCATAGCTACATACATCAGTAGCACATGTTGACTACAATTACATTATTGTGACGTCATACAACAGCATAAACTTAAACAGCTCGTCACAATATAATAAGGTATTTATTTTAGCCGACTACTTGTTATTTTCATCGATACTTTCAACGGAAATTTATATCCGTAAAAACTATAGTAGTGGTTTCAGCAAGCACAAGTGGGCCGGATGAAACGCTTCGGTGGGCCGGACCCGGCCCGCTGGCCGTAATTTGCCCATTCCTGCATTAGACCAATCTTACAAAACTTATGATTTGTTGTAACTGCAAAATTAAATACCTAAAAAAGTACGGAAGTTTATTTAAGGTTAATAATAATTTTTATACAAAACTTTCTTAAAGAAAAATTATTGCTCAAACAACTAGGTAACAGTTTGAAGTTTTAAATTTGTTCGGAAAAAAATTAAAACCTTTTTAATGATCAATAAATCTGTTTGTACGAGAAATTTTTTATACAATCAAAAATGTCACCAATATATTTTGAAAGATTATTTTTACATTAATAAATATCCGAATCGTCAATAAGAAAACTCTTTGAGTATAGATCAAAGAGTCAACATTTTCTACATCGCTTCTGCTTATAACCAATTTCTTCTAATTTATACTTTTAATACACGGCTTACTTTTGTTTTGTTTTTTGTTTAAACAAACAATTATAAAATTCTTCTTCAGAAGTTTCTCGGCATTCACCAGTTAAATTTCCAAATCCCTTGCCCTAAATGCAACGTCAATCAGAAACTAAACTGGTTTGGATTGCCACAAGTGCTAGGGTATCCGTGCCGGAGCCGGAGATAGAGTTGAAAGCAGGACTTTTCTGTATTGTCTTGATAGCTCTGGTTAGAACTAGTCAAAACTATTTTGGTTTCTGATACAAAGCAAGACAAACATTCTAATCGGTGCACGAATAAGGAATAGAGTGATAGAATTTTGACTTGGGAGCAAAAGGACAAGAGTTCAATGCTCAGTCAACTCAAGTGATTTCTGTTGCGATTTTGTGCCTTTAGAAAAGACACTTCACGAAAAATGTTTTAACGGAGTTACTCTGCTTTCTTACAAAGGTGACTTTGCTTAAAACAGAAAATAGCATAGAAATCAATAAAGCCATAAAAAGAAGATAAAATAGAAAAAACTTTTCTTAAATAACCAATTATACAACGCATATTGAACAAAGTCTTACTTCGATACAAGCGTTTCTGCAAGCATCGGATAGAGCAAGTTCACAGCAACTTCCGAATGTTTTCTTGTTATCAGTTTCTTAAAAAAAAAAAAAATTTAAAAAACTTTAAAAACGTCATTGTTCAATATTCATTTTTCGGCAGCGTGGACGAGTGGTTAAGAGGCCCGTGATTGTGATTGACATGGTCTCGGATTAAAACCTACTCGCCCATTCTATTGTATCTGTGGGAAACACACTTCACGGCACTTTCTCCTGCTTGGCGTCTTAGTATGCAGTTCTAAATTTTAACCGAACAGCGCTGTCGTGGATCTCCGGAAGCCGATCGGAGTAATTGCTTGTCCCATATATAGCGCCTCCGTCGCTTTGCTAAAAGGATAAATATAGAGATGAAAAAAAGAGGAATATCACTAACTTTTTCAGTAATTTAATATTTGTCTCAAAATAGTTAGAATTTATGGTTTTTATTATTTTTGTTAGTGCACAGGTGATATTTTACGGAACTTTGAAAATCGCTAGAGCAAAACAAATTTGGGTGGTGTTTGTCGTCTTTAAACGGCAAAATAATAAACTCTTTCCTATTGTTTTTTTTGAAAATGCCATATTTCTTGCTTGAAATGACTTTTATTTGATTTCAAAATCTTAAATTGAATTAATGAGATTAAGAAAATCCAAAAATAAGCTTTTTTAAGTTTATGAAATCATATTAAAATTACAGTTTTTTTAAAATCAAAATAAAAAACTTTATTCTAATTGGCAAAGCATGGAGACATTATTTAAAATATTTTTTGGTAAATGTTAAGTAATCGCGCTTTTGTTTAAGGTTAAACATCTTAAAAAATGTTTTTAAAAAGATTTAATTTTGTTTGTCAAGAAATGCTTCCTACTTTCCAATTTAGAAAGTAAAACTGAAAAAGTTTTCAACCTTTTCAAAAAAATCAGATTCATTTATTACTTTATTGTTAGATTTCTTTATTATTCAAAATAAGAAAAGATTAAAACTCAATCCTGTTGAGTTCTTTTTATTAATAAACAGAATTACATAAAAAAAGGTTTTCCAATTCAGTGGTTTTTTATTTTTTTGTATTTAAGACTTCAGCCCCAAGCTGCAGTCCTAATTGTCTATGATCAACTACACCAGCGGTTCTCAATCTTTTCCCGCCTGCGGCATACTTATTTGGGACCTTTTCAAAATTCGTAGCACACTTAGATCAGAGTGCAGATCTTGATTTTTCGTCCTTAAAAAGTAGTGTTCTCTTAAAAAAAGTCTTCACTTTGAATCTGTCTCGGATTTCTTGATTTTCGTCCTTAAAAAGTAGTGTTCACAAAAAAAAAGGTTGTGGTGCAATGGACTAATGTTTTTTAAAAAGTTTTGCGGCACACTGGGTGAGAACCACTGTACTAAACAAATCACCCCTAATCTATTATTTTATTTTTATTTTTCTGGTTTTCCCAGCATTTACTTAAAACATGGTATTCTAACTATCTTTTTAAAGTATTCTGATTACATTTCTTTTTTTAACTTTTTTTCACTCTTTATTGGCATAAAATGCTTTAGCAATAATAAGAAGACAAACATAAAAAAGCTGTCAGTTTTGAACTAAACTTTTAAAGAAATCTTTTAAATTTGCATGAATTTCTATTAAAGTTCACAATGAGCAACTCACATCTCACCATTCAAACGAGGACGCAAGCAATTCCAAAATTCAATCTGCAAAAAATCAACTTTTAGCTTTATTTCTTTTTGTTGCTGCCTTTTTCATTTTTGAACTTATTTGTGCAGTTTTAAAATTGGTGCATTGGCGGCTTTAAATCCGCCAGTTGGAGCAAACCATCAGAAACTCCAAACAAAAAGATGCATTGGAATCCGAAATAAAAACGATAATTTTGTCGTTGCAACTGGAAATATTAGGCTTATTTAAGAATTATGTGTTGCGGTTGATTACAGGTTCGAAACTAGATTTGGTTATAGAAAAAAGATTGGAAGCGTGGAATTTAGTCAAGATGTTTCCTTGTAGTCTCCAAACAGCGTCAAATAAAAGTCAACAACAGACTGTTTTGCTTTTAAAAACGGGATAAGATCATCTACTATATAGTATCTTGACAAGAAAATCAGGAACATAGAATATTAGTCGAATTTGATAACTTTTTTTATCTTAGTTAAGTTTAGTTCAATATGTTATCGGTGAAATGCTAACTTACATTGCCAAAGAACATAATTAAGATATTCAAAAAAGCAGTCAAATAAATGAAAAAGAGGCAAGCAGCAATTAATGACGCAACAAATGAAATTATTGATAAAAGTATTTTAAAGATTTCAAACCATTAGTATTTAAAAGAACATTAAAAGCCGTAGGACTTTTAACTTTGATTAATTTTGTATGATCTTACACAAAAATAAAAGAGGATTATGATGGCTAATAAAAAAGAAGAGTTCAAAATTGATATGTGTAAAGTATAACATTGGCTAAATGTACTAAATGATGCAACCCTAATTAGTTTTGGCAATTTAAAAAATTTTGGCAGTATTGTCGAGCAGGGTTGCCAAATCAAGTTTTCAAAAAAGGCTAAACAGACTATTCAAAGAAGCCAAACGTAACAAAATAAAGCCCAAATATTTTTTCTTCATTAACGTCCCAAATTTAAGGTGAAGACTAAAAAAAAGATTAACACTTTTAAGCATTGTCCAAAATTCCTGTTTTGGTGGCAAATTTTAGGTAAAGACTAAAAAATGAAAAGGTTATCACTTTTAATTAGTTTCCAAAATCTCTATTTTAGTCCCAAATTTAAAGAGAAGAGGATTGAAGAATTAAAAATTTTAACACCTTTACTCACAAATTTCAAATATTTAAAAATTAAAATAATTTTCAAGAATAAGATTTTAATTCATAAAAAAGGCAAAAGACGCAACGTCAATTTTGAAAATAAACATTTTAAAAATAGGCCAAATTTTTTAGTTTTGGCCTTGAAAAAGCAAATATGGAAACCCTGTTGCCAAGTGAAAAAAAGCCGGTGTTTTGATAGAGAAATTGATTGATATAGTTTGTGCTTTGCTCCTGCCTTCGTCCTCCTTAATACCCTCTGGAGACAGTATACAGCTCTTTTTTTGCTTGGGGTCTTAACAAACAGCTCTTAATTACGATTACATAAGTTTTTAAAATAACAAAAACACAAGTAAAAACTTCCAATCTACTACGATATCACGGCATTTTAAAAAATAGGTTAGAGTAATCCCTTGCTTGACCTTTGCAATAAATTTAACATCTCAGTCACTTTCCTGCAAGCCAGAAAGACAATTGGCCGATGCGATAACAATGATGATGATGATCACTACAACAAACCGGAAACACTTTTTCGAGTCATTAACCTACAGTTTCAAAGTCAACGTTTACGATAATTGCAAATTTAGAATAATAACAGTCAAATAAACTTTTTTATAGCAATAACAAACCAGATCAGGTGACTTCTTCGGGCAGTTTGTCGGAAAGTGAGTTCGTAACTTGCTGAGGTAAATTGGGTCGTTCGTTTTGAAAATCTAAAAAACATGCAGTTGTTATGTGTAGTAGAAGCACAAGCTTTATGATGGAAAATAGTACAATGCAGAGGCGGGAAACTTTTTAGCTCGCCGGCCGAATTTCGAAGTTGAATTTGTTTGCGGTCCGCACTATAGAGGTCTTCATTTTAAATCTATCTCGGATTACTTAATTTTTGAGCCTAAAATGAGGTGATCTCCATAAAAAAGGTCTTCACTTCGATTCTGTTTCAGATTTGTGGATTTTTGTACCTAAAAATCAATGATCGCTAAAAGCTATGATTAGGAGTTTCGTTGAAGACAAAAAACAATTAAAAATTTCTTAAATTATCTGTTTTTGCGGACCGTAGTATTCCCACCCCTGTTATAATGTAACAAGATTACCTAACAAAAAAATAGCATGTTTTAAAAATTGCTTTGCATATTTTTTGCTTTCAACTTAGTTTTTAATCGGGCGAAAAAAATAGACTTCAAGTTGTAAGGTGACAATAGCTTGCTAATCAATCCAAACTTCGGTACGGACGTAATATTGTAAATTAGAAAAAAACTGAATGAGGCAATAGTGATTTAATTTTGTAATTTTTAGAT